>OY740784.1:84594110-85919790 GCA_963514005.1 Raja brachyura
AAATATACAAACCATAAATCATCAGATATTCTAGGTAAAGCAGGCCATGATAGTTGAAAAAGTATGTAGTGCAAAAAAATATGGATGTACAATGGCAGAATAATCGAATGAAGTAGCGTTAACTGTAAGACTACTCGGCAACACCTCCAGGAAGTGGTTTTGAAAGAGGTGCTTTGTTCAGGAATCTGGTAGTAGAGCGGAATAAACTGTTCTTTATCTGTACATTCAGCTTTCAGGCTCCTGTATCTTCTACCAGAGAAAAGACAAAAGGGAATGGCTAGGTTGGGAGACATCCTTGATGATACTTCCAGCTGTCCTTATGCAATCCTCTGAAGATGGGCTGAATGGAAGGAGGTGACGAGTCGGTGATTCACTGTATTCACTACTCTCTGCAGGTTCAGGTGGTCAACAGCAGAGCAGTTGCCATACTGGGCTGAGTTGGATCCCATCAAAATATTTTCTATGGTGCATCTGTAGAAGTTCCGGAGTATCCTCATGGACCTGCTGAATCTTCTCAGAAACCGAAGAAAGATTGTGACTGTACTGTTGAAATGAGAGGTTGAAGATGTGGGGAAAGACCATGGGCATTTAACTAGAGCCCAATTTAAATATGTGTCCTGGGACTCCTTCCGGGCTGACTGCTTTCACAGAGTTTTCTCGCTTAAAAGCAGATTTGAGATCTACCACTGAGATGTATGCAACACAGCCAAGGGGGTGGGGGAGGTGATTCACCTTGACATAGACAAATATATATGGCTTCCATAAAGCTAAACGACTGGGCCTGATGGTGTAATGTGTGGACAGCTCCTTCTGCTTGCTAACTGTACCTTGGTGGCCATGCAGGTCAAATGTCTTTCTCACCTGAATCACCAAAGATCAGGCAAAGGGTCTCTGTTCATCTTTCCGCAAATGCTGCCCGACCTGCTGAGCTTTTCCAGAATTTCTGATATATTTTTGATTTCCAGCATCAGAAGTTGTTTTGTTTGTTATAATGATGACGATGACTTGGTATGTCACATTAATCACTTGTGTGAAGTTGGCAGTTATTGATTGGCAATCATCATTTCCCACAGAATGACGTTAGTTCTGGGACAACATGGACCAAGATTGGTACACCACTCAGGCATCCGTGTATTTGAATACATTTCCAAAAGAGGAGTAAAATATACAACAGTGTGACGTATGTTATTTCAGCTGCTTCATAAACTTATTCTTAAAATATATTATCAATTCTTTTTAGCACACACGCCAGTGTCGCTGTATAGGCCATATCCAGGTGTTCAGTTTGACAAAACAACACTGGAAAGTTAAGCTGCCACTTCTCATCATTGATTGAAGAGTAATGACTTTCTTGTAAAGTTACATAGCTATCTGCCTATCCCTTAATCCATGAGAGCACTCGCTTGAATTTAGCAGCTTTAGAATTTAGTAAAGTCCGAACAATCTAATTATCCAGACTCTCTATAATGAACTTCCTCTCGGGCTCTTTAGCTCGCATATGATACATTTGTTCTGCATGATGGAACAGAAAGGCTAGGATTCCTTCTCCCTTTTGTCATCGTTGCTCTATTGCAGGAGTTAAATCCACTTGCTAAAAGTTTCAAGAGAGAAAAGTAACACATTGTTTGTGACGGTTTTCGATGCTTACAATTTACATGCCTTTTAAAGCAAAAAAATAACCCATCTGTGAGTCGCGGATGCATCTTGCATAATCTCAATTTGCTGCTTAGCTTGTATTTGGATTCCATTGCAATTGTAATAATATCAAAACTGAAGCCAGGCCCTTTGGCGAAGGGATTAGTTATTTGTCTGCAGTGTTTGATTAATATGAGGCACACTGTTTTCCAGGCTGTGTATTGTAAATGCATGAATAAATCTTATGTGCAAAGAAAATATAAGAAAATGGCTAAAGTATTGTTGGCATAATTAATTTTTTCCACCTGTCAGGAAAGTCATAAAATGTTTCTTACTCCTTATTGGTTTTCATTACATCACCTTGGGGCACTCAACTAATCCACACAGGTGTGCACCCTTTACGGAATTTCACTCATAGTTTTCAAATTTGTTTATTACACAGTATTATAAATTACCAGTCTTTCACTTCAGGGATTGCATGAGTACATTTAAGTCAAAACTTTTGCTGGCAAGCCCTGAAAAGACACAAAAGAACCTTGCACTTAAATTGTGGGTTCCACATCCTCAAAGTTCTTAAAGAACATACAGTTGAGTCATCATCACTGGTGTAACAATTGAGATGTAGCAATTAGCACATGGCAACAGCGATGTGAACATGATCAACTGGCATGTAATGATCACAAGGGGTAATTCTCCTGCACTTAATAAAGTGGTGAGTTTATTCCCATCACCCTAAGATTGTAGGAAGTGTTTCAGTAAGAATCATGTCTGAAAGGTATCAGGTTCTATGACTGCACTACCTCAATATCAGCTTCATTATTTGTATGAAAGTCTCAGGAGTGGGCTGCAAACTCACAGCGTTCACACATGGAAGCAAAGGAGCTGCCAGGTGACCTACTACATCACAGTAATTGTGCAGTGATCACATGCTTTGTTACAGCGTCACCAGCTTTTAATTTATTACAGTTGGCATACTTTGAATTTTCTAAGCATTTAATGACTCAATAATAATTACAATCTCTGCAAGTCCATCAGATTGGCATTTGTTCACATCAAACTTACAGTGCAGAAACAGTGCATTTAGACTAATTGGCCTACAGTAGACTTTACGTTCTCAACTAGCCTCCATTCACTCACTTTATATGAAGCCATCAGCATCTCATTTTATTCCATTCTCCTTCATACACTTATGTAGGTTCCCCTTAAAAAAAGTCATGAAACTATACAGCATAGAAACAGGCTCGTGAGCAGACCTATCTGTGATGCTGTTACAAGAGAACTGTTCAATGATATGACCAGTAAAACAAAAAGAGGCTCACTCGTCCATTGTTACAAATCAGATTTATTGGCAAGAGAGAGAACAAAACCAGTACTTATCTTGGTATGCGCGGGGCTTGTCTTACAGCACTACACCTCACTCTGTCTCTCTCTCTGCATCCGTCTGCGCTGCTGATTGTGACCCAGCTCGTCGGTGAACCCTTCTCATCAAGAACTAACGTGGCTTACCGGCACCTGCATTTACACCGGCAGAAATCAACCTTTGAAATAACCGCCATTATGTCCTGGCCAATAGTGGCGCTTCCAAATTCAAATTGCAACAAATGGCAGGGGCCTGCATCTGAGCGAGGCCCTCCCCCACTCTCTTTGGAAGCAAAGTGCTATCAGCCGCAGACATACACAGAATACACACAGAGCTACTGACCGCAGACTTGGCGCACAAAGATTTAAACCGAGCGCTGTCGGCTTGGTGCGTGGAGCTTTAAATAAAGCACTGTCGGCCATTCATTGAATATCATTCATTGAACATAGAGCTACTGGAACATAGCGCTATGAGGCTTTAAACATAGAGCTATCGGCCACAGCGCTATTAATCATGGACTGTTCAGGCAAAACTCTTATTACAGATGCCTAATCACACTAAACCCATTTGCTCGTTTTAGGCTCATATAATTCTACTATTCTGTTATCCAAATACCTGTTCCAATGTCTTGTAAACATTGAAAGTGTATGCACCTCCAGCACTTCCTTTAACAGATCATTCTATATAACCACTGTTGTTTGGCAGCCATCCAGCTGCAGGAGATGATGGTGTGACTTTGGCGATGTCCTACTTGGAGAGGGGAATGTTTCATTTCCTGCTGTGGTCTCATTCTGTGTAAAAGCTATATCTCAGATCTGCTTTAAGCATCTCCCCTCTGTTGATATTGATTTATTAATTTCATGTGTACCACGATACAGTGAAAAACTTCCAATCAAACAGTCAAATCTAGTAATACCATGGATGAGTGCATCAGATAATGCCAAAAATGAATTCAAAAGAGAGCATAGTATATGATGTTACAACTACAGAGAAGGTGCTGATGGAAAAAAATAGCACAATGAGGTGGATAGGGAGATCGGGAGTTCATCCTCAGCATTTGAGAGTTTTTTTCAAGAGCCTGGAAACAACGGGGAAGAAGCTGCTCTTGAATCTGATGGCATGAGTTTTCAAGCTCTAGTTTTAGACTCCCTAACAAAAAAAAGACCTGACTATACACTTTATTGATGCCTTTCCTAATTGTATAAATCTCTGTAAGGTCACCCCTTAGCTTCAAACATTCCAGTGAAAATGAATCTCGCTACTGTTCTTTGTCTTTCCACGAGCCGTGAATATACTGTGTTGGCTAAACCCGGCAGGAGGAAGGTTCTTCCTTTCCAGCTCTGAATGTAGTGATACTGGACACACGCTCACATGAAGAGGTCTTTGTAACTGAATTTCACGAACCAGTCAAGCAGTAAGTCTGCAAGAAGATTAGAGTGAGGAAAGCAACAGTCATAACGTTTAAACGGTTCACTGGTTAGGAATGGTGAGTAGGAAAGTATAGGGGGCTCTTCATTTTATATTATTATTTCAAGTTGACAGAGTTAACAAGGCTGATCTTACCTGTTCTGCACATTCTTCTCATTTACTGTATATCTGGATGTGCTTCGCCATTCAGGCCCGTCCCAGCAGCAGAAAAGTCATCAAACAAAACTATCTGGTTCTGGTCAGGACTATTAATATATTGCCAAGTTTCACATTTACAACATGTGGCCTTTGGTTACAAGCTGGGCAGTTCCAATCCTGAGAAGAGCAGCCGATCCAAGCATCGTTTTAGATAGCTTACTTTTGAATGCTCTTGAACTATGTGCCAAATGATCATCTCAAGTCAATTTTATTGTCATTTGCACAAGAAAGGCATATAAGGGTATATTGAAAATCTTGCTTGCAGCAGCATCTCAGGTTTATAGACTCAGACAACACATAAAATCATAAGTTATACATAAATTTTGCAGCGATCTCAGTGCAATTAGTCACTGCTGTAAGTGGACCTCATGAACTTTTGCTATCTAGCATCTAGTTTATGGGGACTTAAGGTTGCCCATAATTGCTCTCCTTCATTTGCTGGATGACCTTACAAGTTTTCACAAATATATGTATGATCCAGGTTATTGGTTGCCCTGTCGTAAGGTATAGCACATGTTCTTATAATTTCTTACTTGACTCTGCCAGTGTAGAAATATAAAATAAAATATTCAACTTGAGGGCCTATCCCTCTGTGGGGACCTAATTTGCGAGTTTCGGAGTGTTTTAAAAAAGTGTCATGGTCTTGTTGTATCGCTGAAGTTGAAAACCTCCTACGACCCCCTTTGACTATGTAGAGAACCTCCTACAAATATGTAGAAGACCTCCTTCGACTATGTAGAAGATCTCCTTCGACCTCCTTCGACTGTGTTGAAGACATAGCTTCGGGAAAATTGGACACCGAATAGTGGAGAGTGAAGATGACCTCCTTCGACTACCTTCAACTATACTAACACAATCTACGACTACCTTCGATTACCTTTGACTACCTTTGATTGCCTACGAATAACATGCCGACCTACTATGACCTACTCGACTAAACCTACGGGTAAAAAAAACAAAACAATTTTTACTCGCGGACAATTTTCAGCATGCTAAATAATACTCCTCGACCAAACTGAGGCCTCGAGTATGCAGGAACTTCTCTTGAGCATGAAGGAGAGTTACATAGACCTCCTAGGACCACGTGTCGACCATGCTGCAAGATTGAGTTGAGCGCAAAGTCTTCTAAACTCACAAATTAGGTCCCCGCAGTGGGACAGGCCCTTTAATGAACACCCACAGAATACAGATACAAAGTTCAATAGGACTATGCATCAGTCAAGAAATACAAGACAAATCATAATATGCTCTTCATCTCTGACGATGCATTCGCAAAACCTCAAGGGGCTGTTGGAAGTGGACAATTGGGGCATTTCAGATTCTAGCTTCTAGATAAATCTATTAACCTCTCTTGGGCCACAATGCACAGCTCAACAGTTGAAGCCAATCATCCCTCAACTGTGAGAGTAAAGTTAGAAGGTTATTAACTCTAATTTGTTGTTAGAAAATAAAGATGGTTAAATTCAGTGAGAATGCTAATGGGCAGGTATGGTGTGTATAAAAAAAATTGGAGGTATTGATATGATTTTCCAATGGATTGAGCACAAAGGAAATTAAGGGTAGCAATCCAATGCAGCATGGAGTGAGTCTTAAAGTTTGTAGTGTCACCCTCGATTTCTGGATGGCCCCAGTCTCACAGGTAGACTGAAGACATTCCATGCTGATGGGGTACAAAGGAATTATCCCTGGTGTCCAAACCTGTATTTATCCCTCACTTTAATCAGCTACTTAGAAATTAATGCATTGCTGTGTGCAGAAATTTACCGTGACAAATTTATATGTTGCCATACATTTTAACAAAACACGTCAATGGCCACAAGGAATGGGGGAAACATTCTGACAAAAGATTATTGACCAGAATCATCAAGTCTGTTTCTTCCTCCACAGATACCTAGCTGACTTGCTGAGCATTTCTTATATTTACTGTTTTTTAATGCTAAGTGCAAACATCAGATCTATATAAAGTGGCAAATTAAGAATGTGACAATTCCCTGTCAGCTCTGACACCTCAAGAAATAACTTATGGATGGTGTATTTGAAAAAAGTATTGGTTGTGCAATTTAGAATGAAGTGACTGAGCCAATTTACCACAAACTATATTTACAGAGATAAATGTTATGTTATGCAACTCGGAGAACTCCTGCACGGCCATAACCAGGTGACAATCACATCAAGACATGGAATAACAGAGAAAAAAGGCAACGTGCTGGAGTAACTCAACAGGTCAGGCAGCATCTGTGGAGAACATGGATAGGGGACATTTCAGGTCAGGAGTCTGCAGTTCCTTGATGGATGGAACCATCTTTGGACTGGTATGTTAGTTTTATATTTGGGACCTTTGAGTACTAACATTAATTCAGGCAGATAGCCCCAACAATTGCTGTGGATCTGTGTGGATTAGCAATCTCTTGCCAAGGCAACCATCACCAAGCAGACAGATTACTAGCCTCTGATTATTTCCACCTACACTATTCCCTCCCTTCAAAAAACACAGCAACTGCTGAGAGCCCTCAGCAGGTCAGGCGGCATCCATGGTGCGAGAAATAATTGGCATTTCATCTCAAGGATCCTTGATGCAGAACAGAAAAAGGGAATGAGGTGCAGACAGACAAATAGGGGGTACAACGGTAGAAAGGAGAAATCAGGTCTGTGATAGGGAGCAGAGAAAAGTTGTCAAGGTAACAGTTGAAAAATGGTTTGTTGGTGGCAACAAGGAAACAACTTTAAATAGAGAAATTGAGCCGCATCGGTAGAGAATAAAAAACAACGGTTACCTGAAAAAAACTAAATTCAACATTATATGCTGATGACTGTTACATAGAAACAGAAACATAGAAAATAGGTGCAGGAGTACGCCATTCGGCCTTTCGAACCGGCACCACCATTCAATATGATCATGGCTGATCATCCAAAATCAGTACCCCGATCCTGCTTTTTCCCCATATCCTTTGAATCCGTTAACCCAAAGAGCTATATCTGAAGGGCCTGTCCCACTTACGCGATTTTTTCAGCGACTTGCCGGGACCGGTAATAGTCGTAGCTGGTCGCCGAAAAATTTCAACATGTTGAAAACCCAGGGGTGACCAGAACAAGGTACAACCCTGGGGCGAATACTCAGGACCATACAGGCTTCACCCCGTGACATGTTGCCAATATGGTCATGAGTAGTCTCCTCAGTTGCCCAAAGAGTTGTGGTGTCTTTCTGGTCACTGCTGAATTTTCAACATTTTGAAAATTTTCGGCGACCTGCAACGACCTATGACAGGTGCCGGCAGTCGCCGAAAAAGTTGCGTAAGTGAGACAGGCCCTTTACTCTCTCTTGAATGTTGGAGCGATGTAAGAGGCTGAAGAGAGTGAGAGTGGGATTGGCATCGAAGTGCTTAAGAAAAATTGGGCTGATAGCACATAAATTATCTCAAGATCCTATAGTACACCTTCAATAAAGAACAGGGGAGGTACTCTTGGTCTCTTGGCCAACACTTATCCTCAATTTACATTACAAATAACAGATGACCCCTGGATTTGTTCATTATGGTATGAGTGCTGAGTGTAAACCAGCTGCCATATTTCATAAATAGTCATCATTACTGAACTTTAAAAGTACTTCATTGTGTGACGTGATTTGGGAAGATTATTAAAGGCCAGATAGTAACTATTTTCATAATGCATACAGGTAAATAGCACACATTCATTGGCTTAATTTTTGTCATGTGCATTGCTTAACATATGCAAGGGATCATTTCAAAACAATTTAAATACCTAGAATGTCTTTGAATCAGTGTATTCCTTTCACACAATCATGATTCTTTCTTCCTGTCTAGGGTGATGATGGTGAAAATGGACAGAGCATGAAAAAAAATCAATGGTGATTGCACTGAGAGAAAGATTACAGTGTGGTTTATGAAAAGCCAAAATAGAAAGCTATTTCAATGTTGAATCAATGTTAGAATTTCACGGAATACCCACTTTTCTTGAAGGAATTGTACTGACATTAGGTAGATTTTCTCTCGGTGGACTTAAAAGCAGAAATTGAAAGCATGCCGGGAAATAAATGTTACAGATTAAAGGAGGAGCACTACAGTTAGTCCTGCTGTCACAGTTACAATCTGGGTTTTACTCTGACCCTGTGTGCTATCTTTGGAGAACATGTGTGTTTCCCCCAGTTGCTCCAGTCTGCTTAACCCAAAGACGAGCTGGCTGTCAGTTTAATTAGCTACTGTAAATTGCTCCAAGTGTAAGTGCGTGGTATGATACTGGAATGAATTTGGTTGTAAGAAATGGGTTAGTGGAAAATAAGTGAAGCAACAAGAGTGACGGGATTGCTGCAAGCTGGCTTTACTTGTTGGACCAAATAGTTTCCTTCTATGTCTTGAGGTAGTATGAAATTAATCAGTTCTGAGGTAATCCACACAGTTTATAGCGCTGTGAACTTAAAACTATTTTGCCTCAACACACTATGATAGTGTTGGTCAGCCACTATGTCAATTTGGTTGAGAGTTACAGGATTTTGTGCAATGCACTCTGAAGTTTCCACAGTAAATACTTGGAAAATATAGGAGTGTACAAATTGTGAGGAACAAGAAGAATGGTGTAAACAACACCAAGTCAAATGTAGTAAAATGCCACCGGCAATTTGCAGAAACTTTATGACAAACAACGTGAAATTGAATCATAAAGGATTTTTGGAGAACTGACATGCAGTTTGTCTGCAGAGTTCCAGTAAGTTCTAAGGAGCTGTTTTAAGGGAGGAATAAGATGCGGAAAGTTTTAGGAAAACAGTTCAAGAATTTAGAGACTGGTCAGCTGAAGGCATGGCTGTCCTTGGTTGAAGGATTAATCGCAGTATTTGGAGGAGTGGACAGATACTGGAGGGGTCTGGGTTTGGAACAGGTTGCGATGGGGAAGGGACGAGGTCAAGGTGTGATTTGATGGTAACTTCAAAGTTGAGTCATTGCTGAAAGAGGTACGAGCATCAGCCAACAAAGCTCAAGTAAAGTGAGTCGATCAAGAGCTTTTGAAGATTCTTTAAGGCAATCTTTGCCAATCAATAACCCAATATATCATGACTTAATGGCTAATCCATTGCCTCAACTCAACTTTCCTGGGATATTCCCACATTCCCTAGGAGTGCAAATACAGGCACCTCACATTTTACATGGGGTTATGCGCTTGAAATGCAGCGTATAAATAAAAAAACACATAAATCAAACATTTAGCTGGTTTGCCTTGAATGCGCTACCATACGGTGCCAGTCATAAATTTGGGCACGTTATTCTGAAAATAGGAATGTGCAAATTAAACTTTGATAGAAATCGTTATTCTAAACACAGGCAAATCAACCACATATAAAACCCGAGGTGCCAGTATACAGACGCAAAATTATAAGATGAGTAAAGATTATAAGATTGTACGGAATAGAAGTAGAGATTGGATTTGTGCATTTATTCAACAAGGACATGTCAGTTTTGACTTTTCATCTCAACACCACATTCCTTCCAGATCCCCATAACACTTACAGTCCAGTAACAAGCTCAGCTTTGGACCTTCTCAGTGGCATAGTCAATGACCGATTTGCAGCATTCTGGGGAAGGGAATACTAACGGATCACAACCTTCCAATGAATTAAAAAAGTGATATTCCTCTTTATATCACTCTTATGTAGCCAAACCTCCATCCCATGTCCCTAAGCCTAGATTCCTTCTTGAGAAAGAACATTGAGAAACCTCAGCTTCTACTCTGTCAAAAAGCAGGAATGTGATACTGATTTTAGATGATCAGCCCTGATCATATTGAATGGCGGTGCTGGCTCAAAGGGGCAAATTGCCTACTGCACCTATTTTTCTATGTTTCCACAAAGCCATTGCTTATTCTTCTAGACACCAGTAAATACAGGCCTATCTTGTTCAATCATCCTTAAGGTATAACATCTGCCATGCAGAAGACCACCAAATGTCCTTTCTCAGAAATACTTGCCAGCAACAGGTTCGCCAAGACTTCTAATTTTGTACTCTACCCTTCTTGCAGTAAAGACCATTTATTTTGTCTCTCATTAAATGTGAAAATGCCAGAAATTTTTTAAAGGTCTGGCATTGTCAGTGGAAAGGGAAACACTTAACACTTCAGGTCAGGGAATCCTTGGATCAGAAGTGGAGAAGAGAAAAACACAAATAAGTTTTAGAGGCCCTCCCAGCTCTGGTTAAGGATTCTGGATCTGAAATGTTAGTTATTCCTCTTTCCATGGATATTGCCTGATCTGCTCAATGTTATTTCAGATTTCCATTTTTTTTCCATTGTCACTCCCCATTTGCCTTTCTAATTACTTGATGTATCTGGGCATTAATATAATCATCCAACTGAAAAAGTGTTATCCTGATTCTTTGGTTTTTGGTTAGCCAAATGTCTATGCATGATAATTCAATCCCATAATCCCTTATGTTATGGAGTGACCTCTCCAAATATATTACAGTGCATTTAGCCTGAATAACAGTCCTCATTACAGGCTCTGGAAATGGAAAGTATTTTGCTCTTCATCACTGATGCCCTCACCTTGATCAGTGCTGAACAGAAAGCAAGTCTGAGTACAACATTGACCTGAGCATCTGCTATGACTAATTAGCTGCTAATTAACCTGAGCACGGAACAGCAATTACACCTTGCTGGCTCACGGGGACAGAGCTTCCATTTAGCTGTAGAATAAATACATTGCAAGGTGTTAGGTATAATGCTCCAGTCTTTGTAAACCAGTGTGCCCTCCAACCTTCGAGGAGCCCATCGCTGGCATGAAAATTATGCATGAGCAAGACCTTGACCAAAACATTTCCTGCTTAATTCAAGGTGAATGTAATCAAAGACAAATCAACTTTGCAGTAAACTGCAGCAATAGGCTGGAGTTCGGCTTGCTGACTTCAGTTGGATGCATTCCGAGATATCATGTCCCCCAGTTTCACATCACCTCGGCCAGTCAAGCAACCTTCCTTTCTTATTTACAATATTCTTAAACTGGTCAGTAAAATATTTCCAAAATGAGAGAGAATGGCTTGGTTTTTCATGGCTCGACAGTTCATCTCCACAGAGCTCCCCAGAATTATCCTTAGCAGGACTGACGGAGAAAGAGAGATTGGATCGATAAAGCCGACATTCACCAGAGTTGAGATTCATGTGCGGATTTCATAGAGATTTCCAACAGGACAGCTGGAATTATGTGCAAGATAAATGTCTGTGACTAAGAAGTCAAATATCAGAGGTCACAGTTTGTTCTAAGTATTTATATGTTTGCACAACTGTAGTGAGTAGGATCTGGAACACTGGAACAGTGAAACGATGAAGTGGGGAAGGATATAAAGAGCTTAAGTTGCATGGTGATCAAGAGCTGGCCATGTTATGGGGGAACGATTTAATAGGCATCTGAAGGCTAACATTATCACGCAATGGGTGGTGAGTGTATGGAATGAGCTGCCAGCGGAGATAGTTGAGGCAGGTACTATCGCAATGTTTAAGAAATATTTAGATAGGTACATGGATAGGTTTAGAGGGATATGTGCCAAACAAAGGCAGGTGGGACTAGTGTAAATGGTACAGTTGGCCTGTGTGGGCAAGTTGTGCCAAAGGGCTTGTTTCCATGTGTAAGAATATGCCTCTATGTTGGACGGAGCACATGCCCCATCTTTATCATTTGTGGGGAAGTGGAGTGGATCGAGAGCTTCATGATCCTAGGCATACATATCACCAACAATTTGATCTGATCTAACCACATCAAGGTTTCGTCCAAAAAGAGCACACTTAACATGGCAAACCTGGAATTCTCTACAATAGAGGGAAGTTGAAGCTGAAGTATTAAATATATTCAAAAAGGAGTTAGATACTTTATTCCACAGATTAAGGGATCAAGGGTTATGTGAAGAAAGCAGGAACAGAGTACCGAATTTGGATGATTAGCCATGATCATGTTGAATGGTGGGGCAGACTTAAAGGGTCAGATGCCTTACTTCTGCTAGTCACAATATCCCTGGAGTAACTAAGTGGGACATGCAGCACCTCTGGAGAGTAAGGGGCCTGTCCCACCAGCATGTGATTGCATGCGTCTAGCACGACAAATGTGGTCGCTTGAGGCGTACGGCCTCGCGGGGCCAGTCCCACTTCGATCGGTGGAGGTGTATGGAGTTGTGCGGGCCTGGTCCCGACATCGCGTGGGGTTCCAAAAATCTTGCACTATCCGAAAATCCCGCGCGCCAACGGCCTGTCGGCCCGCAGGTGCATTGAGGGTGTACGCAGCGTCTCGACGGGTGTAAGCCTAGCGCGTGGCATTGAGCGACGACGTCACCGCCCGGCGTGCCGTTGCGTGATAACGTCACCGCCCGACGCGTGCGACGTCCAAATTCAGTCGGCCCGCCTCTGCCCAGCTGATTGGTGAGTATGATGTCGGGACCAGCCCCGCACAACTCCAGACCCCTCCACGGTTCGAATTGGGACCGGCCCTGCGAGGCCGTACGCCTCAAGCGACCACGTTTGGTCGCGCTAGACGCATGCAATCGCATGCTGTTTGGACAGGCCCCTAAGAATGGGTGACGCTTCGTTTGAGACCCATCTTCAGACTGAGGGTCAGGGGAGAGGGAGATATAGATGGATGAGGTGTAAAAATGAGAGATCAAAGGGAAGATGATCAAGGAAAATGTAGAATTGATTATTGTTAGCTGAGGGGAAGGTGACAACAAGGCATACTATCAGTGAAATTTAATCAGGACAGTAAAACGTCGGAAAATTAGGATGGGGCAGGGATGGAGAGAGGGAAAGCAAGATGTATTTGAAGTTAGAGAAGTCAATATTTACTCCTGCTCCTGGTCTGAAGAAACATCCTGAGTGTGAAACATGATCTGTCCATTTGCCTCCCACAGATGTTGCTTAAGTTCTTCCCGCAGTCTCTTGTCTCCTACTCCTGCTTTCAATGTTTTTATTCATTAGATCCTGTTCTTTTATCAATGTGAGAACCAGTCGGCAATGGAGAGTTGGCAGACTTCTGTTACAAGTTGGTTAGAGATTGACCAATGCAATGGGATGCAATAGCTTAGGCAAGAGAAGTATGCCAGATCAGTGAAAGGCGAAAACAGACCATACATCTCTTGTTAGTCCCTTATAACCATTGAGTCCTTGCCGACCATCAACCACCGATGTATACTATTACTACATTAATCCCATTATGTTATTCTCCCCACATTTTCAGCAACACTGACCAAATTCTACCACTCACTTACACACTCGGGGCAATTTATATTTGCCAATTATCCTGTCACCCTATACATCTTTGGAATATGGAAATAAATCTGCGCACCCTGACAATACTCATGCAGTCACAAATATAACATGCAAAAATGCCACAGCCAACATCCAAGATCAGGATGGAATCTGGGGCTGTCACTCCGAGACAACTTCTCAATTTCACCACTGCATTTAAGTGAGCACCTTTTGAGAGAGGACGAGAGTGACTTTAATGAGTAAACTTTACTAAGGGCCCCATAACCATATAACAATTACAGCACGGAAACAGGCCTTCTCGGCCCTTCCGGTCCGTACCGACCATTTATTTTCCTCTAATCCCATCTACCTGCACTCATATCCCTCCATTCCCTTCCCGTCCATATACCTATCCACTTTACTTTTAAATGTTAAAATCGATCCTGCCTCCACCACTTCTGCAGGAAGTCCATTCCACACAGCCACCACTCTCTGAGTAAAGAAGTTCCCCCTCATGTTACCCCTAAACTTCTGTCCCTTAATTCTCATGTCATGCCTAAATAACTTTGCCGATATCCTCCTACTGATGCAGGAAATGCTAATATGTCCATTTCAACATATATTTATGGAAAGAGAGATATCTGATTATAATCTCGAATCATGATTTCTGTCTTCATTGTCTTAAAATGCATCCCTGTTTGATCACATTAAAGGCAATTGCCGATTGTCCGCTATAACCGTGTAAGGTATTATCATTGTATATTGTAGTTAAAGCAAAGAACTGCAGATGATGATTAATACACAAACAGACACAAAGTGCTGGAGTAATTCACTGGGTTAGGCTGCATTGCTGGTGAACATGGATGGGTAGACGCCGTGACCCTTCTTCAGACTGATTCAATCTGCTGAGTTACACCAGCATTTTGTGTCGTTTCACCTTAAAACTAGGCGGCGATGCCACCTACACGGCGGACTCGGCTATTGTTGCGGCTCACAATGTAACCCTGGTAACAGCGCTTTCTTCAGGCCTTTGCCAACGACACAATGTACTCGGTCACTTTGTGTGGTCCCCGCTCCACTCCTGTTGCCTTCGCCTCCTTCTCCTGTTGATCTGTCCATTCAGCCTCTCCCCTGCAGTTGCCAACATCTTCCAAGATGGAGTATGTCAGTGACTCCCGGTGAAAAGGATGAGGAGGTGGCACTGGAGAGGGGGAAGAGGCTGAGCGGACAGAGCAACGGGTGATGGAGGAGCAGGTCCCCGGGCAAAGCAACGGCTGACAGGAAGAAGCGGCAGCTGCTGAGAGGGGAGGGAGCTCCAGGGTGACTCAGCACGTCCTGTCGGTGGTGGCATCCTGACGAAAGTGTTGTCCCCAAGGGCGACAACGTGTGCCGCAACAACACCCGTGTCAACCGGACCATGAGGTGGGTTAAGAAAGGCTCGCTGGTGTACCTTCCAAGCAGGAGGTGGTGCCGGAAGTGGAGTCAGAGCAAGCCATGGGTGGCATTGGCAGGTCCATCCGCTATAACTAAAATCTGTTAAAAAGGGGTCCGTTAAATAAGGGTTTACTGTATTAAAAAGTATGAATTTAGGCACATGTTTGTTGTTCTCATTTTGCAACATTGGAATACAATGTCTTCTGAATTTTTCAGGTCAGATTCCTCTCTTGACAAAACCATGGATACTCTTGCCTGGCATGCTTGGTTTGTGAGCCAGATATTCCTGGATCAGCTCAGAGCTTCACACTGGTGCTCACCAGAGACTTGGCTATTTGTTCTTCTTGTGGCTTTAATCTGGTTTGTGCGGCTCTATCTGCATTACTGCAGCCAGTGGATCTATCTCCAGGCGATTGGTGTCACCGTCAACAAGTAGGTCTTGATGTTTATGCATAAGGTGCCAGGAACCTGCTTAAAGCAAACTTTTGCTGCCTCAGTAACTAGTTTATTGCTCTTTATCAAAGCAATTGAAATGACATGATGAATGTAGTTGTGGCGAAAAAAGACACAGGATATCAATATTATATATTTATTATACCACATTGACCTCTGGAAGAGTTTCTGCTGAGAACTCTTATTTATTTTTGAAACATTGTTCTTAGCCTGCTGTGTTGCAATTGTAGAATAAAGTTTACAAAGTAACTGCACAGCATTAGTAGAATTTATAAGATGACAGTGACTTGCTATCACGTGACGATGCCATGTAATTAATGTCATACTATCAATCCCAGATGGTGTGCATCATTCAGCTTTTGTTTAAAATTGCTTGAAAACCCGATTTTCATCCATCAACTTTACACCTTGCATCCTCTTTCTGTCTTTGCAGAATTTAGCATTCAAGATTTAGAATAGACGCTGTAAAAGGAAACTGTCTTCATGAAAAAGTGTCTTCATTTCTTTTCAAACCAATGGCATCAATCCCATTGAAATGCTTCATCCTGTTGCTGGCACGTGAGATTGGAACACAAATCATGCACGGCTCATTCTGCCTCTGATCTCTGTGTATATGTGTCTCTTTCTTTTCTCTCTCCCCCCTTCTCTCTGTCTGAATCCCTCCTTGAAACATTCTGCCACAAAACAACTTCTCCCCCAATTAAAAGCTATATTATATAAATATATATTAAACATGCTTAAAATTATGGTTCACACATTCATTTCATGTTCACGTTTCCACTGTTTGACCAGAGCCAGTAATCTGTTTAAATTAAATAAAATGCCTTCATTGAGGTAGGGCAGAGATTTGCCGATGGCAAATCTTTCACATGGTAATTTTAAGCCCTGATAGTTTACAGATTCAATTTGACTTTATGGGATGCGGAACAGCCAAGATTTATTGCCTATCTCTACTTACCCTTGAGAAGGTGGTGACAAACCGCTTTCTTGAGCCAGTGAAGCCTTGGTAGTTTTTAATTTATTTTGATATAGCAGGTTGATATATCTGTGGATTGCTGGACAACTTCAGATGCCATTTAAGAGCCAACCATATTGCACTAGCTCCGTAATGAGATTGGGTAAAGGTGGTACATGTCCTTTAATGAAGGACTTTAGTGAAACTAGTGGGTTTCTCATGGACACCCTTGGCATTAATTCCAAGATACTTAATTAACTGATGTTTCAATTCCTCTGGAACTATGATGAGATATCTCTGAATTTTTAGTCTAGGCTTTTGAATTACTGCACTACTACTGTTCCTAACAATTATGTGTACATGTAATCTTCAAAAATAGAAATGAAAATCTGTTGATACTTTCAAATCTTTTCTAATCCCGATGCATCCAATGATTGGCATAAAAAGGAAATAAATCAAATCGACAGAAGCTGGAAACATTAATTGCATATGGTACACAATATGTCTTTCCCGCAGCTTACAGTTTAGAAGAAGATTGGTGCTGGTGAGGTCATATTAAATAAATGAATGGTGTTTGTTCTTCTGTGTTAAACTTTCATATGTAAGCATTTAAAGATGTGCAATCTGAATATCCACGGTTCAGATACATCCAAAATCTGAATGCTCACAAGTTTAGTATTCTTAAAAAGGATCATGACTTTCCAAAGGTCATTGCTTAGCTTTTCATGCATTATCTTGCTGAATCCCACATAATATATCTAATAAGTAAATATTTTTTGTGCATTTAAAATAAACAACAGAATACTACAAATAAATACAAATTATAAATTGTACTGCATATACAGAACCACTTTGGCAAAGGATAGACATAGACGAATATCTGTAATATGAATGTGGCAATACTTAAAATATTACACGGTCCTAAGAACTTAGACTGGATAACTTCCATTGTATATATTACAAGGCAACTGACCTAGAGATATGATGGAAATACAAACCGAAAAATCTCCAGTCTAAATTGATCATTTTAATTTATATTTTTTACCTGCTTTTTTTTCCTGTAAATGTTCCCTCATGCCTCCTTTCCCCTGGGTTTCTGAAACTGTTTGCTGACTGAGAAACCATCTGCTACCACGCCACTATTAATGACGCGATGTATCTGTCCTCTTGGAAATGTCAGGTGGGCTAGGGTGACTCCACCCAGCCATTAACAACATCTTTCATGTGGAAAAAATGTTTTTCTCTTGACAATCCAGCCAAATGTCCCCATGGGGGGTTTCATGGCTGTAAGCTTACCTTGGCAAATCAGCCATTTTGCTATCCGTGAGGACTCTATTACTGATCATTGAAACATTTAAAGAGATCATAAGGATTATTATATAAATGTACCTTTTATTATTGATCAATAAGATTGTACATGAAGGCATAATCACATTAATATCTGCTGTCTTTTTTGTTTTTAAGGTTCCACTTTTATCCACACACAGTCGAACTAAGCTACCAGAATTCTCTGTTGGAGATTCATGCGGAGTTGACCATTGTAGCCCTGGGACCCCTGACCTTGAATGTTATGTTACTTATTATGGCTATGATCAGATTGGGTTGTCACGTACGATTTGGCTCATTCCCATCATTCTTGTCAAGGATTTTCATGGCAATGGGATTTTGGACAGTACTTGATCCTCTGGTAATACTTATTGTGGATGGCATCCTAGGGGTAAGTCAGTTAAATTAACTCCTATGTACAGACTCTAAATAGATTCCTGTGCATCCTGAAAATAAACATTGAACACAGTGCTGTGGCGAAATGATTGCAGATAATTAAGATTTTGACAGTAGATGGAAGATCAAGGCCACTAAGTGTCCAACCCCTTAATTTTTAAGGGGTTGGACAGGCTAGATGGAGGAAGATTGTTCCCGATGTTGGGGAAGTCCAGAACAAGGGGTCACAGTTTAAGGATAAGGGGGAAGTCTTTTAGGACCGAGATGAGAAAATCATTTTTCACACAGAGAGTGGTGAATCTGTGGAATTCTCTGCCACAGAAGGTAGTTGAGGCCAGTTCATTGGCTATATTTAAGAGGGAGTTAGATGTGGCCCTTGTGGCTAAAGGGATCAGGGGGTATGGAGAGAAGGCAGGTACAGGATACTGAGTTGGATGATCAGCCATGATCATGTTGAATGGCGGTGCAGGCTCGAAGGGCTGAATGGCCTACTCCTGCACCTATTTTCCATGTTTCTAAGTGGAGTCAGTGCTGGATTTTGCTATGTTACATCCACACTCACCCAGCTCCTTCCCTGTTGCATGAGCCTTCTCTGATTTTGATGCCGGCTTAACTTCTCTGCAGACATGCATTGAGGCCTTAATTGGAACAAGGGCTTTGAGCAACGTAATTGGCAGGTGTGTGTGGACTGGAACTGTATAAGACATTGGTATAATCACACTTGGAATATAGTATACACTTCTGGTCATCTAATTATAGGAAGGATTTCATTACATTTGAAAGAGTGGAGAAAAGATTCACAAGGATGTTGCTGGGACTGTAGGGTTGAGTTAAAAGGAGAAGTTGGATAAGATGGGCCTTTTTATCCCTGGAGAGTAGTAGTCTGGGAGGTAAATTGTAGAAGTATATAAAACCATGTAGATAAGATTAATGGTCACAGTCATTTCCCCAGGGTAGGGGCATCTAAAACTTGACGGCATAGATTTAAGGTGAAAGGGGAAAAGTTTAAAGGATACTTGAGGAACATCTTTTGAACATAGATAATGGTGGGATTGTGAAATAAAATGCCAGAGGAATGATAGGTGCAGGTAAAATTAAAACATTAGAAAGACATTTGGGTAAATACATGAATAGAAAACATTCAGAGGGACATGATATGGGCCAAATGAGACAAGATCATAGAACATAGTACAGCACAGGAACAGTCCTTTGGCCCACAGTGTCTGTGCCGAATATGATGCCAAGACCAACTTTTACCTGCCTGCATTTAATCAATATCTCTCCATTCCCGGCATATCCATATGCTGTCCAAAATACTCTTAAATGTTACTATCGCATCAGCATCCATCACCATCACCACCCAGAGCAGTGCGTTCCAGGCATTCACTACCTACTGTGTAAATAAACTTACCCTACATGTCTCCTTTAAACTTTGCCCCTTTAGTATTTGATACTTCCATCCTGGGAACAAAGTTGTGTGTTTATCGTAACTATGCCTCTCATAATTCTATATACTTCTATCAGGTCTCCCTGAAACCTCCTGCTTTCCAAAGAGCCTTTCCCTTTAGCTAAAATCCCCTAATAAAGGCATCATTCTGGAAACCCTCTGCACCCTTTCCAAAGCCTCCACATCCTGTAATGGGTCTACTGGAACTGCACACAATACTACAATTACAGCTTAACTGAATCCTATAATGTTGCATCATAACTTCCTGATTCAATTCCCCGACTCATGAAGGCAAACATACCATATGCCTTATTTACCATTCTATCTACTTGTGTTGCCACTTTCAGGAAGTTATGGACTTCAAGGTGTACTAGTTCAGGTAGGTAAGTTGGTTGGCATGGACGAGGGTGCAAACGACCTGTTTCTGGACTGTTTAACTCTGTGACTCTACGAACAAGTTCTGCCCATTAAATGTCTCTGGAATGCTTTGATAAATGGCAAAGCCACATCCCATAACTCTACCTTTTATTGAAGCTGCCAAGTTTGTTCAACGCTCCAGAATTCCCCTGACAGTTAGAAACTTTCAAAATCCATTAAAAATTAAATGAACAATTAGAACCATTAAAATTATACAAAAAAAGAGACAAATGCTTATAAATAATTAACCACATTAAAGCAAACACAGTAAATTAGAAATAGTAAATTATCTTATCTTTCCTTTATTTCTTGCAGTTGTACAATGACCATTCAACTGAAAGAACTTGTGTATGTTAATCCAGATCTAACCTGGTGCAGAGTCCCATGGTAAATACCTCAATGTAAATGCTGGGGAGTTTCACCACCAGTGGAGTCCGTGTGGGATCTAGTGGTGAAGCTTAGCTTGGAAATTATCAGCGAAAATCAGTCGGCAGGATTGCAATTGCTCCTTTTCTTTGCAAGAGTCCTGAAATGTGCAAGTCACTTTAATCTGGAACGGCTGTCAAACCCTTCAAATTCTGAACCAGTGCACTATCAGCAAGTTCCATGAAACTCACTGTTGGTTCAGGATACTGAAGAAGACGGCGATTATCCATAAGACTAACACCAACATGTTTCCCGTCCTCTGACACATCAACAACCTTGTAATATCCCAAGAGTAATAATAAAGCAGACTAATAATAGCCCTCTCGGATGTCCTTAGGTGAATAAAGCTGATCCTGTGACCATGTGGGCAGGACTATATAGGAAGTGGTAGAGCCCTGGGAAACATTGTAGAACAGAAAGAAGTGGAGTACAGAAGCATGGTCACCCAAATGTAATGACACAGGCAATGATATTACTTATGGTTCCATCTACCTTTATCTATTATGTCAATTGCAGTTGGGAATTGTACGGGATTACTTGTGGAATTTTAAGTATTTTGCTATTTTTGAAGTTCCGACAACTTCGTAGGCATTGAGTCCATTAAAGAATGAACCACCTCCTCACATATGACCTAGTTCTGCTCTTGCATATCTTGTTGACATGAGTTGACACAAATTGCTGGAGTAAGTGGGAATTTGAACCCAATAAGCCAAGGGAGCCCAAAACACCACCTATCCCTTTTCTACAAAGATGCAGTCAGACCTGCTGAGTTACTCCAGCACTTTGTGTTGATCTTTGGTATAACCAGCATCTGTAGTTCTTTGTTTTTACATACTTTATGATATGGCTGCTCTATTATTCCAAATGGAATAATCTGACAATAGGTACCCAATTGGGCTGCACAGTGCCTCGCCAATTGGGATCTAGTGCCTCACAGCTCCAGCTGCCTTGATTGGATAATGACTGATGCTGTATGTGTGGAGTTTCAAAGTTCTCCCTGCGACCATATGGTAAATTGTAGAGATGGGGTGGTGAAGAAGGCATTTGGCAAGCTTGCATTCATTGGGAAGGGATTCTGTACAAAAATTTGGAGATCTTGATGGAGCTGTACAAGTAATTGGTGAGAGTGAGACCACACTTGGAGTACAGTGTGCAATTCTGGTCACGCAACTATAGGAAGGACGCCATTAAGCTGGAAAGAGTGTAAAGAAGATTCACCAGGATATTACCTGGACTTGTGGGCTTGAGGCAGGGAGAGGCTGGATAGGATAGGATATTTCTTTGGATCATAGGAGGCTGAGGGTGACCTTTCTGAAATGTACAAAATCAGTCGGGGCATGGATAAATGGAACATCACAGTCTTTTTCCCAGTGGAGAGTATCCTGAAACTAGAAGGCATTGGCTTAAGGAGAGAGAGAAGAGATTTAAGAAGGACCTCAGAAACAAATTCTTCACTCAGAGAGTAGTCTGTATCAGGCATGAGTTGCCAGTGGAACTGATACAAACGGATACAATTACAAATTTCATGACATTTGACAGATATCTGATAGGAAATGGGCCAAATGTGGGAAAATAGCATTCGCCCGGAAAGCTAATTTAGTCTCACAAATAAGGTGGACCAAATGGTCTATTTCCATGCTCTATAGCTCAACGACTCTAATGCCCCTGTCCCACTTAGGAAACCAGAACAGAAACCTCTGGAGACCGTGTGCCCCACCCAAGGTTTCCGTGAGGTTCCCGGGGGTTCCGGTCACTCTCCATGAGTCACCAGAGGTTCTAGTCAATTGCCTGGAAAGCCTTAACCGAAGCGTGAGCTGCATCTACTGACCAAAGATCCTATAGGATCTTTGCTACCGACCGCGCGCGCACACACACACACACACACACACACACACACACACACACACACACACACACACACACACACACACACACACACACACACACACACACACCCACCCACCCACCCACCCACAGAGCGAAGGTGGGGGCCAGGGGACAGCGGAGGAGCATTTTCTGTGTGTTGAAGAGGAAAGTAAACGGCTGCCACAGAGCACGGTAAGTTCTTGAGAGAGTGCGGGAGGGAGGGGGAGAAGGGGAGAGAGAGGGGAGAGAGAGGGGAGAGAGAAGGGAAGAGAGAAGGGAAGAGAGAAGTGGAGAGAGAAACAAAGAGAGAAGTGGAGAGGGAAGTGGAGAGAGAAGGGAGCGAAGGAGTGGAGACTGTTTTAGGATGTTTAATAAAGTTAGCGGGCATTTTACCTTCCGACAGATCGTCTAGGTCCTGAAAACCAAAGAAGATGTATTTGCTGAAAACTCCAATGAGCCAATCAGAATGGCCGGTCAGTGAAGGCCTTCGATTGGCTGTAAGTAAAAATGCAACCCCACCAATGGCTTAGACAAAATGGCAACCTATTTTTAGTCGCGGCCGGTTTTGGTTTTTTTGAAATAATCGCAGGAACATAGCAGAAGCCGCGACGACGCAGAAACCACTTTCCACCATTAGGGAGAGTGACCGGAACCTCCAGGTACGTCCGGGAACTTCATGGAAACCTTAGTTGGGGAGCAAGGTCTCCAGAGGGTTCCGTTCAGGTTTCCTAAGTGGGAAGATCCGCCGGAAGGTAAAATGCCCGCTAACTTTATTAAACTTATTAAAACTGTCTCCACTCCTTCTCCCCCTCGTTCTCTCCCTTTCTACACTCTTCTGCCCCCTTCTCTCTCCCCTTCTCTGTCCTTCTCTCCCTCCCTCCCGCGCTCTCTGAAGGACTTACCATGCTCTGTGGCAGCCGTTTACTTTCCTCTTCAACACGCAGAAAGCGCTCCTCCGCTGTCCCTGGCCCCCACCTTCATGATGTGTTTGTGTGTGTGTGTGCGTGGTTGGCAGCAAAGATCCTTTAGGATCTTTGGTCAGTAGATGCAGCTCACGTTTCGGTTGAGGCTCTCCAGGCAATTGACCAGAACCTCTGGTGAGTCATGGAGAGTGACCAGAACCCCCGGGAACCTCAAGGAACCTCACGGAAGCCTTGGGTGGGGCACACGGTCTCGAGAGGTTTCCGTTCAGGTTTCCTAAGTGGGACAGGGGCTTAACTATATGATTCTTGTGGGTGCTCCAGTTTCTTCCCGCATACCAAAGATGTGCTTGTTGGTGGGGTAATTGGCCACTGTAAATTGTCCCCAATATGGTACAGTCTTGGGTGAATTAATAGGAATTTGAACCCAATAAGCTAAGGTGATTTGAGATGGGGAAATATTCTGTGGTATTCCTGTGATCTTTATGCAAAATCTCTTACACGTTCAGAATGAAGCAGATAGCATTCGTAGTGAGACCTGAACCAAAGTTTTATACAAGGTCAACATAGTGTATTTGCTTTATATTGAATTCTCCTAAGGATTAGCTTTTAATACCCTACAGCTAGTGATTGATTACTCTGGTCATGCACCTCAGCAATTCAATCTAATCTAGCAATTTTTAAATGGCAGGCATTTTAAACTTGGAAGTGAAGATAAATCTATACTCTAATCAGAAGCTTCAGATGACACCATAAGAACAAGCAAGTGAGCGTTTGGTAATCTTGAGGATTCCTGCGATTAAATGTTGTAATAAACTTCTTAAACTTGGAGGTGGCAGTTCTTGGAATCATGTACCTCGTGATGGTAGTAGTGAGATGAGAAGAGTGTGCTATAGATAGTTGATATTAGCAATCCCTTCAATGGTTGGTAGGTCAGAACTTATGATGGACTGGGCAATGACCACAACATTTTGCAGCTTCCTTTGTCGTGGGCATTTGAGTTACCAAACTAGCTCATGATGCAACCAGTGAGTAAGCACTTTATCATATGCCTGTGGAAGTTTGATATTCAGCAACATACTGAATCTCCTCAATTTTCTAAATTGTTTCTCTTTCCTCGACGTTAATGAAGACTTTGAAAGCAATGGTCCTAACAGTTATCTCCTCAGACTATACCATAATTGGTCCAGAAGCAGTTTTCAACCATTAATCACACACCTGGTCCACAGTTGAGGGCCTCTGCTAAAACTTTCTTTGAGGACCAATTGTTCCCAGAGAGCATGTCCTATTTTTCCATCAGGCTGCTCATGACTATACCAGGTTTCTGTTTTTTTGACTTGTCAACCATAATGCAAATAACAATGATGTGAACATTCTTCTGGTCCAAGCACCAAACTCAATTCTTAAAGCAAATCCCTAAAGGACATGTCCAGCTGGTTTATGTCTCCGCAGAATTCACTCACATCTTCCGGCCCAGAGTAGAATTGGAGGCATTCCACCATCTGCCCTTCCTCCCGATCACCAAGTTTCTGTGAAGTCTCTGACAAAGACCAATGGCATTTGAGGTGTTGTATCAGATAGTAAAGAGTCACAGAACCATACCTTCAGATCCATCATTAGGTACAAATAGTTCTGCTATAACACACAATGCAAATTGGACATAACGTGATCGATGAATTGGGGAATGCTATTTGTAATACGTGGACCTAATTGCTTGTAACACAATTACGATCAAGAACGAGAGAACCACTTAAAAGTTACTTTCAAAATTGGCAAGCAGCTGCCTTGGAAAAGGAATGTTTCCATGTAGGTCTCCTTTTGTATTCGGACACCATTGTCTCTTAAGAGACCATTGTCCCTTAAGAACACAGCTGCTACTTTAACTATGTGGCCATTGAAATTGATAAGCAATCACTTCTGTTGACAATTCTGCAATGACACTCTATTAATTAGTATAATAATTAGAAGTTTTAACTTGTAGTAACAAAAATAAACTTTGGGTTATTTAAAAAAACCTTGTTTTAAAAATCCTTTCTTATTGTAAATCTGATACTTTCTGGCCCCTAACCCCTTTTCCCCATTGACACAATGTGCTCAGCTATTAATACCCCCCCCCCCCCCTAACTGTACTGAGGAGGATGCTCTGTCTGACAATATGTGCTCACTACCCTCCCTACCCCCCCAAAAACTTTTTTTTGGTTAACAATTGATAGTTTCATGGTCACCATTTCTGATTATTCCAGATATACCAATGAGCCAATTTAGTGGCACAGCTAGTAGAGCAGCTGCCTCACAGCATCAGACACTGGGGTTCAGTCCTGACCTTGGGTATCTCCTGTGTGCAGTTTTGACATTCTCCCTGTTACTACGTGAATTCCCTCCGAGTACTGTGGTTTCCTCCGCCATCTCAAAGGCATGCTGGATGGTAGGTTAATTGGCTGCTGTATATTGCCCTCAGTATGAAGGAAAGTGGTGGAATCCATGGAGAGTTGGAGAATGTTGGGAGTATTAAAAATTAAATTAATGCAGGATTAGTGTAAATAGGTGGCTGATGGTTGATGTGGACTCTGTGAGGTGAAGGGCCTGTATCTATGGAATATCTCTTTATAACTATGAGTCTTGAATCACCCAGCTGCTCTGCCAATATTTGAGGTCAGGTCTCTGGATCGTTCATCAGCCGTTTTAGGAAAGTGATTCTTACGGCACCCAACACACATCACCTTAAGTTTGAAGAAGTTGAGCTTTGGAAGTGTGAGCATTCACTCCTAGCATTTAGCAACCTCACAATTTTCCATTCACCATCTCCTGGTGGATTTATCGTACATTTTGCTCCAGTCTCCTTATTTTTGGTAGAAAGACTGGCTCCAGATATGAAGAAAGTGCATGAACATAATAGATGGTCAGTTACACTGCTTGTTTCCCCAGTTGCTCCTTCAGGTTTTTAATTCAGATAAGAATACTTGCCTACCTCGATGGTTTACCATGATACAAATCAAAAGTGCTTCAGGGCATTTTAGACTTAAAGGAGTTACAGCACGAGGAAAACCAATATATAACGCCAAATAGCTGGCAGTATAATCATGTAATGCGGCTCAAGACAAGTGAATAAAAATTAAAGTTGCATGTTGGCCATTTCAACATACTTTTGTAAAACAAAATGATTATGGCCAATTTCCAAAATAAAAGTCAACAGAATGATATATACTGACTTCTCCATTTTGATTCATTGACGTCTGGAACTCTTTTGGAGACATAGAAACCAAATACAAAATGGATGCTATTTTTATTCATTGTCAGAAATTTATGTCAGAAAGCACCATAAACCTCAGCAATTCAATCTAATCTAACAATTTTTAAATGGCCAGATTTTTAAACTTGGAAGTGAAGATAAATCTATACGCTAATCAAAAGCTTCAGATGACACCATAAGAACAAGCAAGTGAGCGTTTGGTCATCTTGAAGATTCCTGCGATTAACTGTTGTAATAAACTGCATTACAGCCAATTAAGTGCCGTCACCATTGTAATACATGACATGCAATGAGGATGAGATGTCATTACATTGGATTGTCAGCACAGAAACGGACTATTGTCTAACGAGTCCATGCACGCATTATGCCAACCTCAAGCTAAGCTCAACTAAGTCTGAAGAAGGGTCTCGACCCGAAACGTCACCCATTCCTTCTCTCCAGAGATGTGCCTGTCCCGCTAAGTTACTCCAACTTTTTGTGTCAAGCTAATCTTGCTGCTCATCTACAACTTTCAGTGGATAGTTTGTTTTTTCCCCAGTAATTTTGGTTGCTGGAGTTATATGTTGTTGATTTTCTGGTGCCGTCCAGCATAGTTTGTAGAATCGCCATGTTTGACTTAAGAATATTGCCCATTGGCCCACTTGGGAAGGCAGCCGAGGTTTTGGGTCAATGTATTTTCCCAGAGACACTACATCTAGTGAAGCAATGAAGCAATTAGTTTACTGAAGTGGGATTTGAACTCAAAATCTGATTCAAAGAGTGCTGTCAACTATTCATTAGAGTGAAGTTCATCCTGACAGACCAAAATTAGATTATAACAGTCCAATACTTTCATGGTAATTGGTAGCCAAAAGAAATATGCTGGTATCATAAGTTCATAAGTTATAGGAACACAATTAGGCCATTCAGTCATGGCTGAGCAATCTTTCCCTCTCAACCCCATTCTCCTAACTTCTCCCCAAAACCTCTGACACCCGATGTGATTTGATGTGATGAGGGGATATTCCAGTCAAGAATCCAGGTCAGGCAATATCTGTGAGGAGAAAAGAAGGATTCATGTTTTTGATGATGTCCTTTGATGAAAGATTATAGGCCTGAAATATTTTCCCAATTTCTAGCGATGATTGGGTTAAGCTATGATAAATGTTTGACGGCCCTGGGCCTGGAGTTTAGAAGAGTGAGGGGGATCTCATTGAAACATAACAAATAACAAAAGGCCTGGATAGAGTGGATGTGGAAAGATTTTTTCCACTAGTGGGGGAGTCTAGGACCAGAGGGCACTGCCTCAGAATCAAAGGACGTACCTTTAAAAAGGAGAGGAGAAGGAATTTCTTTAGCCAGAGGGTGGTGAATCTATGGAATTCATTGCCACAGACAGCTGTGGAGGCCAAGTCTCTCTGGGTATTTTTCAAGTGGGGATTGACAGGTTCTTGATTAGTAAGGGTGTCAAAGGTTAAGGGGAGAAGGCAAGAGAATGGTGTTGAGATGGAAAGATAGATCAGCCATGATTAAATGACGGAGAAGGCACACTGGGGTGAATGGCCTAATTCTGCTCCTATGACTTATTAACTTATGAATCACCTATCTATGTTCTCCATGGATGCTGACTGACTTGCTGAGTTATTCCAGCACTTTATGTCCTTTTTTTTCCCTTAATAAAGTATTTGTACTAATCCACGCTATCTGGATGGAGGTGGTTTCCCTTCTGATATCGGTATAAAATAGAATGTAGAGCAATGTGCATTATTTATAAATGCTATTCCACTAACAATGCCATTCCAGAATATTATACTCTTTGGATAAGCAATTATATGGGACTTGCAGGACTCTCTCCAACTCATTTCTCCACAAGAGCTTTCTCTCATCTATCAGCTTCTCCTTTCTTTTTCCTACTTCCTCATATACCCTGTACTTTTCTCAAAGGAAGCTGGATGGCCCTTGTCGAGAGCTGGCATGAACTCAATTGGCCAACGGCTTTCTTCCTATTGGAACTATGATTCTATAAGCCAATTGTACAAGTGCCAGATTCTAAGTGCTCTGAGGATAACTAGGTTACTTTCAAATGATATTGAATTTATATTGGACTGTCTATCAAGACTATGATACAACATATTCTGAGTAGTTGCAGTACTTCTAGTCATTACTTATGTCAAGGAAAACAGAATACATTGGCAATGCCAATTAATGTTCCCACCAGCCCATTACTTTCAATTGCATTGTGTTGCAATTAGGCTGGTGAATTTGTACCTTATTTTGGCAAATGAGATTAACAAAATGCCTTGCAAAATGGATCAGAAGCAATGTCAAGTATCTCTCATGGGTGAGACAGAAATGGGACTGCACTTCATCTGTTCTCAGTCTAATGCTTCAGAAGGACACTTGCCACCATTTTGCGTGTGTGATTGTAGTTGAAAGGACAAGAACTTGCCCCTTACCTCCTGGTTGCTGCGAGGCATGTCCAAAAAAAGCAAAAGCATCAATGCACCAAAATCCAGAGATCTGATAAAATAGTCAGTTGAAGCATTAAAACAAAGATAACTGCAAAGTTAGATGGCATTGGATCTGTCCTTGAGTGCAATCTGGGATTAGACTGAAGATCTCTGCAACCTCTACAATGCAAAGGAGGCAAGTTTTAAATTGCCAGTTTCCTTTGCAAGACTCGCGATGGTCATTAAACTTTGGTTGAATTCCAGCCAGGTTCCCCGATTCAGCATTTCCATTGCTCAAACAATGCACCACCTATGTCTGTTCATGTCAGACAACTTAGTCACACTGGTTGACAAGGAGAGCCCCTTGTCCATCCTTCATAAATATCTTCAACATAAGCTTCATGTATATAGTGCCCGATATATCATCCAAAGACTATGGGAAATGTTCACCTACTATGCTACAAGCTTGATTTATAGTTGTCCCAATGCTCTTTTCCTATGTTCTTTTTAAATTATTTTTCTAGGATCCAATTGTCATTGGCAAGGCCAATATGTATTGCTGATCCCTACAAGTCCCTTACAATGTGGCAGTGAACCATATTCTTGAACTGGTGCAATCCTTCTGGTGAATGTCTAGAATCCTACTCACACAATACTTTATGTGCACCAGGATTTAGACCCGGTGATTATGAAGGAATGGTGATACGTTAGGGTTAGGTTTAGAGTATAGGTTTGAAGTCCCAAAATCAGGATGGTGTCTGCTTACATAGTCTTTGCTATATCCAGTGTTATCTGCCAAGTCATATGGATTAAATAGAATTAGTGGAGGACTGGCTTCTGTGTAATGGTGATCTCGGGAGGAAAGAGAAATGGATTTGGTTATTTGAAATGGAAATTGGTTATTTCTGGCTGTCTGCACCAGTTTTGTTTTATTCGTTCATGTGTTGGACCCAAAAATTGTTGAGCATGGATTATTGGAACCATTTTCCATCGTTGGCTGGTTAATTCTCCACCACCATTCACTACAAGATGTGGCAGGACTGCAGAGCTTTAACATATCCATGAGTTGTGGAAGTTCCAAACTCTATTCCATGCTTGTATTGTACCTTCACTTGGCACTTTCTTAGGCATGCCTGGTGATGCTCCAGGGGTGTCCAATGCACTTTTTATTGATTCAGGTTGATCTCTTGGCTGGTGTATGGTAGCATGAGGAATATGCCAGGCCATAAGTTTACATATTGTGGGTAGAGTATATTTTGCTGCTGGTCCACAGCAGTTCATGGATGTCTAATTTGGGTTGCTTAGTTTATTATGATGGCGGGTGACTTCACGGTGAAGATGGGACTTTATCTCCATAAGGACTGTTGGAGGTTACTTCTACCAAACTTATCATAGAAAGAAGCATCTGTCACCGGTAGAATGGTGATGATGGGAACAAGTATGTTCATTACTTGTATTGGGTCACTCACTACTTGCCACAGACCCAATCCTGACCCTATACTTCAACTGTTCGTTTCTCTCCACAGATGCTGCTTACCTGATGAGTTCCTCCATCAGATTGTCTGTTGCTCCAAATTCCAGCATCCGCAGAATCTTGTGTTTTTGGTTCAGGCACTTTTTGGGCTGCAAGATGATAGTTTGTTTAGTTTATTGTCACATGCACAGTGGTACCGTGAAAAGCTTTTGTTGTGTTCTAACCAGCCAGCGGAAAGACTATACATGATTACAATCGACCCATCCACAGTGCACAGATACATGTTAAAGGGAATAATGTGCTGTGCAAGTCCAGTAAAGTCTGATTAAAGATAGTCCGAGGGCCTCCAATGAGATAAATAATAGCTCAAGACTGCTCTCTAATTGTTGATGGGATAGTTCAGTTGCCTGATAACTGCTGGGGCAAAAAATGTCCCTGAATCTGGAGGTATGTGTTTTCACACTTCTGTACCTCTTGCCTGATGGGAGAGGGGAGAAGAGGAAAATAGGAAGCACTGGGTCTCTGCTGCGGGTCTGAGTCTCACGTTGGAGGAGGGCGGTCAGTCGCTGGTATGTGTACGTATCCAGGTTGCAGCTCACTGTCTCAGGACCCTGCTGTGGTAACTGTATTCCGAACACCCTCCTAGATGGCAGAGCCGCCGACGTACTTTTTCTGCCAGACGCACTGCCTTCAAGAGTGCACACAGCTCCTGGCAGTGGGTATGAGTCGCCCATGTGGGAAGGAACTGCAAGTCAAGTCAAGTCAAGTCAAGTGAGTTTATTGCCATGTGTCCCTGATAGGACAATGACATTCTTGCTTTGCTTCAGCACAACATAACATAGTAGGCATTGACTACAAAACAGATCAGTGTGTCCATATATCATTATATAAATATATACACACATGAATGAATAAATTAAAGTGCAAATAACAGATAATGGGCTATTAATTTTCATAGTTTTGTCCGGGCCACGTTTAATAGCCTGATGGCTGTGGGGAAGTAGCTATTCCTGAACCTGGTCGTTGGAGTCTTCAGGCTCCTGTACCTTCTACCTGAAGGTAGCAGGGAGATGTGTGTGTGGCCAGGATGGTGTGGGTCCTTGATGATACTGCCAGCCTTTTTGAGGCAGCGACTGCGATAGATCCCCTCGATGGAAGGGAGGTCAGAGCCGATGATGGACTGGGCAGTGTTTACTACTCTTTGTAATCTTTTCCTCTCCAGGGCGCTCAAGTTGCCGAACCAAGCTACGATGCAACCAGTCCTCCATGACAAACTGACTCACGGTAATCTTCTCAGGAAGTAGAGGCGCTGATGTGCTTTCTTAATAGTAGCATCAGTGTTCTCGGACCAGGAAAGATCTTCAGAGATGTGCACGCCCAGGAATTTAAAGCTCTTGACCCTTTCAACCATTGACCCATTGATATAAACGGAACTGTGGGTCCCCATCCTACTCTTTCCAAAGTCCACAATCAGTTCCTCGGTTTTGCTGGTGTTGAGGGCCAGGTTATTGTGCTGGCACCATATGGACAGTTGCTCGATCTCTCTTCTATACTCTGACTCGTCCCCATCATTGATACGTTCCGCAACAATGGTGTCATCAGCGAACTTGATAATGGAGTTCGCACCATGACCAGCTATGCAGTCATGAGTATACAGCAGAGGGCTGAGCACGCAGCCTTGAGATGCCCCCGTGCTGATTTTTATCGAGTCTGACACAGTTCCACCAATACAAACAGACTGTGGTCTGAGAATGAGGAAGTCGAGGATCCAATTGCAGAGGGATGCGCAGATACCCAGTTCTGAGAGTTTGGTAACCAGCTTGGAGGGGATGATTGTATTAATTGCCGAGCTGTAATCGATGAATAACAGCCTGACATATGAGATTTTGTTGTCCAAGTGGTCCAGAGCGGAGTGGAGTGCCAGCGAGATCGCGTCCACCGTTGATCTGTTGTGGTGGTAAGCGATCTGCAGTGGGTCCAGGTTTTTTGTCGAGGTAGGAGCTGATTTGTGCCATTATCAACCGCTCAAAGCACTTAATCACCACAGGCGATTATTGCCACAGGTCAATAGTCATTGAGGCACGTCACCTTGCTCTTTTCGGCACTGGTATGATTGATGCCCTTTTGAAGCAGGTGGGAACCTCAGACCTCAGAAGTGAGAGGTTGAAAATGTCTGTAAAAACTCCAGCTAGTTGGTCCGCACAGGTTTTTAGAACACGACCGGGTATACCATCAGGTCCAGGCACTTTTCGAGGGTTCACCCCTCTGAAGGATTTCCTGACGTCGGCCTCTGTGACTGAGATAGAAATACCATCACAGCGAAGGGGGGCTCGGGAAGGCACATTGGTGTTCTCCCTATCAAACCTATCAGATGCCGGTTTAAACTGAAGATAGATACAAAAAGCTGGGGTAATTCAGCGGAACAGGCATCATCTCTTACAACGGTTCAATTGTAAACTGAAGAAGAGTCTGCACCTGAAACATCACCCATTTCCTTCTCTCCAGAGATGCTGCCTGTCCCGCTGAGTTACTCCAGCTTTTTATGTCTATCTTCGGTATGAGTCACCCGATCTGTTAAGTGTCCGGAATTTAGTCACCATCAGTCAGCGTGCTACTCATCAGAGGGACGGGGGTTGTAGCTACGAGAGTGGGCCATCTTCACCTTGTCACGGTGCGTTTTGGGGAGGGTCATGAGTGTGGAGTGATTCTGACTGAGCTTACACCCGCTCCGTTGGAATTTCTCATTGGAGCCATGCTCCGGTATCATTCCTGGGAGCCAGTCCCAAACAACATGAGCTGCCTCTCCAAGATACCCAGCTTTCCGTTCTGTGATGCGGGGAAATGCTCAGTGTACGAGCTGCTCTTTCACACTCTACACTTCCTCACCCTCGTTTTGCATCTGGACATGCTGTAGCGACCCGCGTTACCACTGGACAGTGAGGACGGCCCTATTGGTGGTCTCTCTATAAGGGAGTCCCCTGCCTTTATATCGGGGACCAGGGGTGGAATGTTGCACAGAGTAATGATGTGCAATAGATATTTAAGTTCACAGACTTGCCAGCTGCCTGTCACTTCTGTGGTGCGGAAGAGACTGTTCTATGTGCATATGAAGTGTGAGAGGTTGCAGCCCTGTTTGAGTATCTAAAGGGTTTGCTCCACAAATCTTGGCAGCATTTCAGCCCCACACTCCTGATCTTTTGTCAGCTAATGAGGAGAGGGAAGGGTCGGTCGGTGGGGGGGGGGGGGATCTCTCTGTTGGCTTGCTAATGGGCCTGAACAAAATGGCCATTCTCGGCTTCAGGCAGCGGACAGTCGATGGTTCTGCCCGAGTCGACTGCCTGTCCCTCTTACGGGTTTATATCCGTGCCCATATGTCCCTGGAGAGGGAACACGCTGTGTCCGCAGGAACTGTGGAGACTTTCCATGAACGCTGGTTGCCGCGGGGGGTTGAGTGCATTGTGGAGAAGGATGATAATGTCGTAATCTGATGATTGATTGATTGGTGTTTTCAAACTGCTCGGCAGTTTTGATCTTTCCAGTATTTGTAACGATGATGTGTTGAATAAAAGCTCCTTGTTAGGAAAAAAAACAGTTCCCCTCACACACTTTTAGTAAATTTGAGGCTATGGCCAGGTGGTATGTCCCAATAAAACAATTTGTTTATAATTTAAACACAAAATTGGTGCAGAAATACAGATGCTGCCAAAACCAAATCTGTTGGCTGGATAATACTTCAGCTTTGCATGTTAGTAACACTACAAAGGAGCAGAAATGAATAGATGATTGATCCCACAGGCCCAGCACTGGTGTGAATGTGTCAGAAGCTCATTGTGAACTGGAGAGCTAATAGGATTCACTTTATGTCGCACTGACTGGCATATCTTTCTTTTCAGCGCCTGACTTACAGCACAAAGCATCCAATAGGTGATGCAGCCAAGCTTTACTGGCTGTTTTACAGAACACACCATTCTGGGATCCCTGGCATACTGATTACAGTCATCTTGTACATTGTGATTCTCCTCTGCTCCCTTACAATCCTGTATTTGTATTTATTAAGGTAAGTGTCTTTCATTTAAAATCTAATGATCTTCAGGAGCAGGGCATACAATGATGTTTAACATCTTCTCCCTTAGCCTTAGGATTAGGAGAAGACAAATGAAAGTATGTGGGATAGCTGGGAATCTAGGCTCCAGACAACCATGTAATTTTGTTTATAGTGGGTACAGCAGTGGCTCCTGACTTGGAGGATGCGACTCTTACTCAGGGAAGGATCACCAATGGTTTCAGGTGCTGTGAAGTTTTAATGCTAATGAGATGTTTCAGTTGGAGCCATCACAAAAATAAATAAAAATGAATGGAGCTGTGCGCTGACAATAGAGGTATGAGCAATCTTCCAGAGTCCCCAGAACTTCCTAGAAAAAGCAAGCTGTGGCATAATCAGGTGTTTATGGGATGGGTGTGTAAAGTACTGAGTGTGAACAAACAGGGCTTTCATTCAGAAAGGTTGGGAATGATTGATTTACAGAATAGTGGTATGTTTGACTTAGCACAAACATTAGTATCTGTCAGCGTATGCTTTAAACCCTACTTGTAGGGATGTGTATAAACACAGCACCATACGCTGATAGTTCTGCAATCTGCACTTCAACAGAAGGTTGGGTTTGAATGTGAGGGGGAAGTCTGTCAAAGTGCTTTGCACTGCTTTGAGCCGAGAAGCTGTCTGGCCTATCAAGCTGGTACTTTGTGGCTTCTGTTTCACATTATTCATTTACTGTTTCTTTTGCATCATGCTACAATCTTGTTCTCATTAGATAGAATTATGTTGAATTTAAAATAGTTTGTCTGGGGCTCTGTGTTTTGTTGGAGGTCTTCCCATGCGCCCTCCCTGAAATTCATTTAAAAACATTAATGGCAATTGCAATAGGGTGTTCTACATTGCTTCTGAAACGTTGTTTATTGACTTCAAAGAGTAAAACAATCTTCCATGTGGTGCATTTGGCATCACCACCTAGGAGTGAATTTTGCAGTTTTTTGATTCTATCTCTCTCCTCCTGTACATTTTAAAATGCATAAAGAAGAAACAAGGAACTGGAATATTGAGCAAAACACAAAGTGCAGGAGTAACTCAGCAGGTCAGGCAACATCCCTGAAATACTTGGATAAACAATTCTTTGGGTCGGATTCTTCAGATAGTTGTGACCTGAAATGCCGACTATCCATATCTTACAGAGATATTGCCTGACCCACAGACCCCGGCATTTTATGTTTTGCTCTTAAAATACATCATTGCTTTTCACCTCAAGTGGATCTAAATCCTGGCACTCCCTACCTAATTGAGGAGCACCTCCATTAGAAGGTGATAAACAAAACTGAAAAGTTCCTTAATATATAGAAGAGAAAACACAAACAGGAGGTTCTAACAATAAGAATGGATTTAACAGACTAACGCTGTTTCCTCTTGGGAGTCTAGAATCAAGGGTCACAGACTCAGGATATGGTGAACTACATTCATGTGTGATGTGAGGAGTAGCTTCTTCACCTGTGGAACTCTACCACAGGGGTCCGTGAAGAGAAAGTTGTTGAATATGTTTAAGGAGGCAGATACATGTTCTGCACTCAAAATGCATCAAGAGGCATGGGAATATAATATTAGCACAAGGAGCACCCATGATCATGTCAAAGGCAAAGAAGGCTTGAAGGACCTCCAACTACCTCTTTTTTCTATGTTTCTTCATTTCAATCTGTTTCTAAGTGGAAAGACCTTATCTACACCTATCTTCATTGTTTACACCCCATTGTTTCTTTGCTTTTGCCCTTATTCAACCAGAGCAATATAAATAAAATAAATGCCATGTCACCTGTTAATTTCTCTGTCATTGGCAGGCTAGATCATGTCTAACAGTTGGTGGTTGGTTCACCACATCCATGAAAAAGACAAAAGTATCCACAGCCTGCTGCCAGCACAGGTGCATTTGCAAATCTTTTTAGATTGTGGTGGAATCACCTTGGAGTAAAAAATGTCTGGAATTTGCAGTCAGCAGTGAGGTGTTAGTTCTCTCTGGTGATCTTGAAAATTAAAAGAAAATCCAATTTTATTATTAAAAATTCAAGTTACAAGCAGTGGATTGAAATCCATGATGGTCCATGGGATACCAAAATATGCCCTGAGCTTCTGAATTTGATTGATTGAGTGATTGATTGATTGATTGAAAGATACAGCATAGAATAAGCCCTTTGACCCACAGAGTCCACACTGACCTTCGATCACCCGTTAACACTAGTTCTATGTTATCCCACTTTCTCGCCCACTTCCTACATACTAGGGGCAATTTAGAGGTTAATTAACCGGCCGCCGACATGCCTTTGGAATTATGAGTGGAAGCAGGAGCGGCTGGAGGAAACCACCAGGGTAAACGCTTTAGGACCTTATGATTTTGAAATACCTTAAATACATAAAAACGCAACACAGACAGCACGCAGGTTGCTGGCATTACCGACTGCACCATCATGACGCCCCTTTAGTTCTTGGAAATCTTGTATTTCTTGTATTTCTCTACATGGTAGTTGTCACTGTGAGTGTGAATATTAGCGTGCGATCCATTTTGTTCCTTTGTTACTTTTTATACAAGCATTTAAATCTAATTCATAATTGCCTGTGTAAAGAGAAACAGCTATTGAACTGCTGCAGTAGTTTTGGTGAAGACAAAACCATGCTTTTACTGGGTAGCGAGTTCCAGGATTTTGTCCTGGGCATTAATGAGTATTACATGGAGATTATTTCCAAGCTAGGATGGAGTTGCGATGAAACCTGGAGGTTGCGGGTTTCTCTTGTGCCTGCTGCGCTTGCCCTAGGCAGTAGATGTGAGTTTGTGAGGATTTGTCAAAGAAACTAGGTGAACTTCTGCACTGCACTTTGTAGATGGCACGCAATGGCATTGTCTAAAACAAACAGAAATGCTAGGAGAACTCAGCCCATCAAACAACATCTGTGGAAAAAAAACAGAGTCAACATTTGGGGTTAGTGACACTTCCTCAGAACTGTCTTGTCTGTCCAGAAATGTTTCATCCTGGCTGGTCATAGAAGTTCAGCAGATTGAGGTGTTAGGGATAAGAGTAGGCTGCCAGCAGCCATAAATGCTTGGGACTTGGAAAACTCAGCTGCCAGGGACAGAGTCTTTGCTTTTGTCACGGCAGTCCGGTTCCTTTGTGACACTAGGTCTGATAGTGGTTGAAGGACTGGGGGGTGAGCTGCTGTTGTGTGCTTTGGTTGAGAAACATACACTCCTTAAGTGGTGCCATTGTCAGTAGTATAGGATAGTACCTCCTCCAGATGACCTACAAGAGAGGTGCAATATAGGATACATTTATGTCATGGAAGGCCTCAGTAAGCTAGGGGAAGTGGTGAAGCCCAGCACCAGTGTATGCTTCTGCTAGAGTTGCAACAAGACAAACTTAGTCAACTTAGTCCTAGTTGCAGCCTGAATAATGGTTATGATACATTCAATGTGAGACTGCACCAATAAGCTTCACATACCAGTTGGGAGCAGACAGGTTTGTACCTTCATACCTTCCACCAGGTTACGTAGCCCCATGGCATGCAATCCACTGCAAGTTACAATTTCATGGTACGCCTTACAACTATTGGAAGTCATGATACTGTGGGGCTAGAAGATGTATGTATCTTCCAGTGAACTGAACCTAGAAATACCCTCCACTCCAGCCCCCTTGCTTACCTGCTGAGACATGAGCTGGGGGTTGTAAGGATCAGAAAAGGCGGTAGCACAATGCCAGATGCAGGCCATTCTTCCTCTTCTTCTACTGCAACTTCATCAGAACCTGGAAGGAGGGAAGAGAGAAAGTGGTTGTTTGGGAGAGGTACAGGTGGAGCACTAACTTAAAGCATTTGCTGAGTGGAGCAGAGATGGAATCAAAAGGAGACTAGGGCAAGTGACCAGAGAAATAAATGGTTATTTGGCCAACAACCCTGTTGCCGAACTATTGTCTATTGCCCTCTGGTTTCATTTTCCTCGGTGACCCTGATTCAAGGCTTCCACTTCATCAAAAAAGAACAACTGAGAGAATGGTTTTGCCTTCCTCTCCTTGGTGTTGCGCGCTCGTTTATTCAGGGAATGAGGTGGAGAAACTGTTCCATCATCTACCCAATGGAGGACCATTCCTCCTTTGAAGCCCTCAGGTGGACCTGGACAATTTTTTGCCACATAATTCTGAGGTTTTTTGAAGGATAATAGCAGCAGAGGTAAAGTCCCGCTGACTACCAATTCTCCTGTAAGTTGCACATGATCCAGACCTGAAAATGGCAGCCGATACTTTTACAAATGAAAAGGAGATACCAAAGTAATTCAGGCTCATCCCAACTACTGCCCATGTTTATTGCCCAAACCATCCAAGATCTTTATTCCATAAAACACCAATTCAATGGATGCAAATGTTAAATTTAAATTCCACATGATTTGCTTTTCATTTAAACATCTTAAGATATCAAAAATTTATATGCGTTACTATGCACTTAAAAATTACTATTTGCAAATTTTATTTGAAGTTTCAGGATTTAATATCCTGCTCCTGAATTGTATTTCTTGTTGCTGGCCTTCTTAACTAGATAAAGCAATTAAAGGGTTACAGGCTGGCTCCTTGCTGTGAAGATGGCGAGGACTGATGTTTGAAGCAGGAATGGAGTCTGTAGTATTTAAGTAAGCATTTCTGTACTCTTACTTAGTGTGGTCATTTATTATGATAAATAAATTCAAACCGACATGAAGGGTGAATGAAGCTAAAACAGAGCCAGTTTATATCACAAGCTTATTTGTACAGCAGGTTTCAGTGCCAACCGTTAACTAACATTGAGAAGCACAACAAAAGTCCTTTCAACTCTTTTTGTCTTCAACAAGCAGGAGAGGTGGGATACCGATCAGAGGTTTAATAAACAACACACACACACTCACACACACACTCACACACACACACAAAATAAAAACTGACTTTCAAGTATTCAGAACAGGTTTAGCGTACCTCTGGGCTGTCTTTGAATATACGCTTTCTCATTTCTTCAATATCAGTCTCGGGCATCAAAGCCAAACCATTTCCTCATTAATATCAGTAGCACATGTTCACTGCCTAATGTCATAATGTCGGCTTTAACTAAGTGACCAGTGTTAAAATGCAAGACAAAAATAATGGCTTTTGCCACTCACAGTGCAGTGAATTGTTGCGAATGTAGGCCACTGATGTGTCTTGACTTCAGAAGCTGCCATTTCCTATTGGCTGTTATCGGAACTTGTGACACAGCGTATGACCTATTTCTAAAAGAGAAAGGCCTCGGGCAGTGTACAAAGATGGTCTGCGCTGTTATCCTGGTTTTAATTACATATTAAAGAGGTACACTGTTTTCTTGTAGCATTGCACTGGTTTCCTATCGCACTTTTAGAACAAAGTGATACAACACCTAGATTAGACTGTTCGTAGAATACAGTGAACGATGGTAGTCTGGAAGTTTGTTCATTCATATTTGTCAAATGTGGAAATCTATGTATACTGAGCTCCCCCCCCCCCCCCCCCCCCCCTCACTTCCCTGTCACCTCAGAAATTCAGTTCCACTGAAGCCAATGGAGACAAATTTTCACAAGTATGATTCAGATGGGACTCACCACTACATCCAGCATCTGGTGCTCATAACTCTCAACCTCTGTATTTCAGGGTGACACAAATCTCTTTCTTTGAGATGCGGGCATCACTGGCAATACCATCATTTATAGTCTATCCTTTGTTGTCCTTGAGAAGTGGTGTGATCTATATCCAGCCAGTGGTTTATATTGACAGACATTTGTGTCTTGAGGAGCATATGACCAGAGGACGTTGCTGCATTACACTCATTTTTGTGTACAATACTGATGACAAAGTTGGCAGGATAACTAAATCCAAAAGCAAAGTTACGCAGACGTTGTAAATCTGAAGTAAATTTCAGGATACATTTTTACACACTTCTACCTCTTTAAGTCTGCAGTCAACTGGGCACCTGCTGGACGTCTTCTACCGATTGCATTCCACGGAGGAGAGATTCTTCGTTCCTCGGGACTTGGAGCTGTCCAATCAAGAGCTCAGCTACATAGTGAAGAGAGCTGTGCAATGGAGGGGAATCAACGGTGAGAGAAGAAAGGTGAGTGAACAGAACAGAGCGACGCAAGGCATAGTGAGGATAATAAAGGCCTCATGGTTTAACACATTGGGTTGGAACATATCCATCCATTCCTTTTCTCATATTGTGAACAAGTAGTTTGGTGATGATAATTAGAATAACACATGTGCCTATGTCTACATAGTCCTTCTCCAGGCTACATAGGGCAATACAGTGGCCCATCTATTAGAGCAGCATCAGAGAAGCAGGTTCAATCCTGATTCAATTGCATGGGTTTTTTCAAAGTGTGCTGGTTTCCTCTTGCATCACAAACATTACCTGCCTTAAATAACCCCCCGTGAATGTTAGAATCTGGGGAGAGGTAATGAGAATGCCAGTCAAATGAAAAATTGGATACATTTAGGATTAGCGTAAATAGGTTGTCAGTGGTCTGCGGAGACTTGGTGTGCCTGTTTCAGAAAATAAATTCTTGGTTCATTTCTGGGGTGAAGGGATTGTTTCGTTTAGATTAGGTTATTGTCCGAGGTACAGTGAAAACATTTGTTGCATGCTAACCAGTCAGCAGAAAGACTATACATGTGTACAATCAATACAAACACAGTGTACAGATACATGATAAAGGGATAACATTTAGTGCAAGATAAAGTCCAGTAAAGTTGTATAAAAGTTAGTCCTAGGGTCTCCAATGAGGTAGATAGTAGCAAAGGACCATACAGTGAAACGTGAGGTGTTGCATTTTGTAAAGTCTAACATGGCAGAACCTACACAGTGATGGGTAGGGCTCTGGGAAGTGTTGTAAAGCAGAGGAATCTAGGAGTGCAGATACATAGTTCCTCGAAGGTGGCGTCACAGGTAGATGGGATGGTCAAAAGAGCTTTTGGCACATTGGCCTTCATCAGTCAGAGTATTGCATATAGAAGTTGGCAGGTCATGTTATAGTTATATATGATGTTGGTGAGGTCACATTTAGTGGGAAACGCTGATAAGTGGGACTAGTGTATATGGGACATGTTGGTCAGTGTTGGCAAGTGGGGCCGAAGAGCCTGTTTCCATTGTATGACTCTATGATCGCTTTTAAGTTGTTGATAGGATGATTCAGTTGCCTGATAAAGGTGGGGAACAAACTGTCCCTGAATCTGGCCGTATGTATTTTCACCCTTCAGTACCTCTTCAGTACTAGTCAATGGAAGGGAGGTTGGTTTGTGCCATGGTCTGTGCTGTGGGAACAATTGAAGTTCGCCCTAAATTCTTTGGAGCATAGAAAATGAAAAGTGAAATTAATGAAGCCTAACAAATCTTGAAAGTGTAACAAGATTATTAGCATCATGCATGTAATCTATCTATCTATATACTATTAAAACTCTGTGTGTGTGTGTGTGTGTGTGTGTGTGTGTGTGTGTGTGTGTGTGTGTGTGTGTGTGTGTGTGTGTGTGTGTGTGTGTGTGTGTGTGTGTGTGTGTGTCTGCCGACCGGCTGTGTGTCAGATTTGCCCTTTGATTTCATGGTTCGCCAAAATCACACTTTCAAACCCTGAGATATTTTCCATTTTGCTACACATTACACTTTTACATTCACCCATTCACTTCTCATTACATTTAGATATTTTCTATGTACACTTTTTAAAATAAAATCTCCCCCTCCACACACACACACTCACTCATTTTGTGGCCTACTGCTGGCCAGATACCATAATGGCCGCTGCTGCAGCCCGCTCTCCTCCAAAAACGCCGGCATTTTTTTTCCCCGTGGCCGATTTTCACGACTGAAGCACGTTCTGGGACTAGACCCAACGGGTCTGCACTTGGTCTAGTATTATACTAAAACTCTCTTTGTGGCTGTATGTGTGTGTGTGTGTGTGTCAATCTGGTTAGTTCTCCTATTTTCTTCCAAACGCTACAGCCTTCTCATTTTCACACATTCCACTCACATTTTTCCCGTCGCATTCCCACCTTTATTTCCCAAGTTTTTAATCATTTAAAGTTTTAAAAACAGCCCGAAAACTACCCATTTTCCGACCGAGTGATGCCACAATGCACTCTCCAGCGCTCCAACGGCACTTTCCAGATTTCCAAAAAACTCCGGGAGCGCTCAAGTGCTCGAGGCCCGAGGCCCAACGCCCAAGGCCAGATGCCCGGTGGGGGTGGTGGTGTTGGAGCTAGAGTGAGCGCCGAGCCCGGGGCTTGGGATGGGGCCGAGAAAGAAGACGCCGCTGGAACCAAGGACGAGTCGGCGTCCGAGGTGAGGGACGAGCCCGGAGATTAAGTCAGGGCCTGGACTGGAGCCAAGGCGGCAGCCGAGCTGACGGCTGGAGTCGACAGCCAGTGCCGGGTCAAGTACGAGAACCAGGTCGAGTTCTAGGTCCTGGCACTGCTCTACGGCCAGGGTAGGTCCTGGGACAGGGAAAGGGAGTGAGGGGAAGAGGATGAGGGATATGAGGAGGAGGGAGATGGGGTGGGGAGTGGGTGGTAGAGGGAGATGGGGGGGGGGGGGTCGTGGAGGAGGGAGACGGGGAGCGGTGGAGGAGGGAGATGCCCCCTCCCTATCTACCCTCACTCCCACCCTCCCTCGCAACACCCCTCCCCTTCCCCCTCTACCCCTCCCACTCCCTCCCTCGCCCTCTCCCTCTCTACCCTCCCTCCCCCCCACTCTACTCCCCTCCCTCTCCCTCTACCCCCTTCCTCTCTGCCTCTCTCCGTCTCAACGCCCCTCCCTCTCCCTCTCTAGCCCCCTTCCCCTCTGTCTCTACCCCCCTTCCCTCACTGCCCCCTCCGTCTCTGCCCCCCTCCCTCTCTACTCACCATGCCCTCTCTACCACCCCCCCATCTCTACCCCCCCCCCTCCCTCTCTAGGGCTTGAAGAGGAGGAGGGGAGCTGGGGGATGAGGAGAAATGAGCCACGCCTGCGCAGTTGGGGTTATGCATAAGTGGTGCAATATTGCGTTCGGGGAACGGCTTGCGTTGGGGGTACGGGTGAGTGGTGGAATCTGCACTTGGTCTAGTATTATTACAAAACCCTCTGTGGCTGTGTGTGTGTCAATCTGGTTAGTTTTCCTATTTCTCTCCCACTCTCTACCTCCCGCCCTCTTTACCCCCTCCCTCTCTAATCCCCTCCCTCTCTACCCCCCTCTCTCCCGCACTCACCCTCTCTACCCTCCCTCCCCCCACTCAACCCCCCTCCCTCTCCCTCTATCCCCTCCCACTATGCCCCTCCCCCTCTCTACCACCTCCCCATCACTCTAGCCTCCCTCTCTACCCTCCCCTCCCACTCCACCCCCTCCCTCTCCCTCTCCCTCTTGACTCCCCCATCCCTCTCTGCCCCCCCCTTCTCTGCCCCCCATCCCTCTCTGCACCCCTTCCTCTCTACCCCCCTCCCTCTCTACCACCCAAACCTCTCTACCACTCCTCCCTCTCTATCCCACCTCCCTCTCTAGTGATTGAAAAGGGAGGGTGAATAGAAGGAGGAGGGAGTACTGAGGGATGAGGAGAAATGAGCTGCGCCTGCGCAGTTGGGGGGCTATGTGTGAGTGGTGAATATTGCGTTGGGGGAATGAGTGAGTGGTGGGATCTTGCCTTGGGGGAGCAGACCCAACGGGTCTGCACTTGGTCTAGTGTAATCTAAAACTCAGCACCAGTCATTTGGCGCTGAGGCAAGGAGAAATTTCTTCACCTAGGTGGTTGTGAATCTCAACCCAAGCCACCGATGGAGATTGAGTCATTGAATATATTTAGAATTGAGAAAGGCACATTTTTTAAACTGTGAGAGAATAGTTACGGGAGACAGGCAAGATAAATGTGTAGCCATGGTCAGAAAGGCCATGGTCATATCAAATGGTCGAGCATGCTTGTTGGGCTGCAAGACCTAGTCTTACTGGTACTTCTTGTCTTATAAATGGTCACCCAGGTGATCTGCCTCTTCAGTGATCCATGCCTCACCTCCACCCAGAGGTTGGCTGAGTGTAACTTCAGGCCCTCTCGAGCTGCAAATCATTCGAGGTGCTTTGCATTCACCCACCTACCTGTCTCATTGGCAACTTGCAGTGCTGCCTACTTCCAAACCTAGGCATATGCAATAGAAGCTTCACTGCTTGAGCAACCAATATATTGAAAGGAGGCTTCACTCACTAAATAATCTGCACAGGCTTGCTGTGGAGATTTACTTTATAGAACTACAAAGTCACAAAACCCAACCGCATGTTCCTCTTGTAGGAACAAGAAACTGCAGATGCTGGTTAATACAGAAAAGGACACTAAGTGTTGGAGTAATTCAGCAGGTCGTGCAGCATCTGTGGAGAACATGGATAGGGAACATTTTGGGTTGAGATCGTTCCTCAGACTGATTGTGTGGGGGAGGGGGGAGAAGAATGCTGGAAAAGGGAAGAGGCAGGACAGTGTTTCAGGTAATAGATCAAAACAGGCGAGGGATTTTTGACAGGTGGATGGTCGAAACAAAGGCCAGAGATAAGGAAGCAAGTTGTGAGACAAGCTTGAAGAATTGTGGATTGTAATCCAGAGGTGAATGTTGTGGGGCTAGGGGGAGCTGTAGGTGGAGGAGAGAAAAAGCTGGGCATCAATGTGGGGCACATGGAAGGGAAGGGGGGTGGAAAGAGAGGGGGGAGGGGGCGTTGAGGGGCTATGCGGTGGTTGTGAGAGGTTGGAGAATTAAATGTTCGTACCATTGGGTTGTAAGCTACCTAAGTGGAATATGAGGTGCTGTTCCTCCAGTTTGTATGTGTGATATAAATGTTGCCATAGAAATGCAAATTGTTATTTGAAGAAAAATATTTGTCACCTTGTTAAGATAATACAAGAGAATTACATGCTGTTTGATTTTAATAATGTGGAGTATATTTGATAAATTAGATTGGAGTGTTTTCTGCTTGCAATGGCTATAAAGTAATAAAACACAGCACAGGAGAGACCATTTCATTCACGGCAGTTGAACCTACCTACGGTAGCTCAATTTTCTGTATATGTCCTTTTGCTATTTACCTGTGTAATAAAGGCAAAATTAGTCTTTTCATTAATCATTTATGTTAGTTTTTGTTCTTCGAGGCATATTTGGATTTGTCCTTTCTAAAGTTCAATGCTTCATTGCATGAATTGTTGTGTTAGTGCGGCGAGATAAACCATGGCACCCAATTAAACTTTCAGATCAAACCAGAACATCCAGCACAAAGAAAAAAAAGTTACAGCCAGTTTTATGTGTTGTTAGAACAAATTAAAGTTTGGTTACAATTTGGACTTCACAGGGCGTTCTGGAAATCTGATAGCTGTTGTGTTTACTTAATGTTTCCTTATAGCTTGGACTCTGCAAGGCTTACCAGTGCTTTACAGCACTGTCTTAGAAATGTGTAATGCTGAGTGTGGGTTTCATTAAACAGAGATGAGGATATTTTATCATATGAAATTAATGACGTGCAAAATCCATTTGAAATATATGTGCTCACATGCAAGGCTACAATAGTTCGGCTTAAACAACATTAATTTAATTATCAAAACAAAATTGGGATAACAAAATAACTCAGACTTTGCCCTGTTTACTATCTGCTACAGTAGGTCATATATCTTAAGCTGTAGCATAATACATAATAATCAATGCATTAAAATAGTGTTTCAGATTTAGTTATTACAATAGTAGACATAAAATGCTGGAGTAACTCAGCGGGTCAGGCAGCATCTCTGGAGAGAAGGAATGGGCGGCGTTTCGGGTTGAGACCCTTCTTCAGACTGAAGAAGTAATTACAATAGTTTGGACAACAATCTTGGACCTGCATTTATACTACTTGTTTCACTTATTGTGAAAACGATTTGCGTTTTTAATCATCATTGCCCTTCCCCAACTAAATGTTCCCCTATTACCACTCTGGCCAGTCAAAGTGTAATGTGATACCTTCATGAAGGCAGTGTGTTACTGCTTTCTGTTGCATCGCTACACAATACCACTATTCTTCCCATCTGCCAGTGACTTCTGTGTATTATTTTACTTTCAGTAACAGTGACTTGTGAATACAACAAGGTGCCTATATAGCTTGCAGATTTCACGGGGGAACCTTTACGAATCTGATCTCATCATTTGCTATGACGTGTGCTGATTTAGCAGGGAAAATATCTCTCCTTGAAGGTGGATGGAATCAAATGGAAGGAAGTGCGCTGAAAAATGTTAAAAGCAAGATTGGAATTTAAAGTAAAAACATAAAATGCATATTTTCAACTGGATGCGTTTACTGTGCTTTAGAAGCTATTAATGGCTCCACTTACACCAAAGTAAGTTAAGCCAGAAGTGATTCAAGTGGCTTGATAGAATTTAGATAATTTGCTACATTATTTCTGTAGCTGCAGTGTTTTTCAACTTCTGGAATATTAACATTTCTTGTCATTCTAACAATAAAACAGCTAATAAATTGCAGATGTTCATGTGGAAAATATCAGAGCACAGAGAGGCTTTCAAAATGCACTTTGATGCAAGGGAGATGCAAACTTTTGGTGACTTTAAAGTTGGTTTTTGTGTTCTTTTGTGCCCATACATCAAGTAACAGGAGTGCTCTTAGTCTGCCCAGGTGGTAAAGGGCCTGGGAACATATTGTTTCCAGCTCCCACCTAAAATTGTTTGATAGAAAGACTCAATGTTAAATCAGGAACACATCTATTGAGGGGTTGATTGTTGGAGGAAGAAACCTCAAATGCTAATTCGAAGTAGAGCATAGGCCATATTGTCACGTTTGTTCCTGAATGAACAGGCTGCTTTAACTATGAGCTATCCCAAGAGTCGTAATGTGGAAGAATGAAGAAAAAAAAGCAAAGTATTGTGTCAGAAACGGAAGAAAGATGTCCAACAATTAGTGGATTGCTTCATTCCACTGAGTATGTTTAATAATGAATTTATAGTTACACAGTGCCGTTTAAAAATTGCCCCCATTTTAATTTTATAAAAGGCTGCAAACTGACATTCAAATTAAAGTTGCATTAGAGATGGAGTGGCTTTAAAACACACAGCATTTATTTTAGGAAACAAAATGAAATGCATTAAAGCCAAACCATGGTCTTTTACTTTGCCAAGACCCCCTGGGGCTGATGGCATATCCTCTGCAAAAGCTGAATCCGATTCTACTTCTAATGCATGCAGGTTTCCAACAGTGCATTGCACAAAGAACAATCTATAATTTTCCTGGACTTTTAAATGCTCTCTTCTGCTTGATTCAACATGAAGAGTATAAATTATGAAGTCAGATATTTTTGGCAATGGATTGCTTAAAATCATTCACATTTTTAGTGTTAGTGGGATACTGATTGGGCAATTATTGCAAAAACATTGCAATAATTCTGATAGCTTCTTGTAAAGCATTGCTCACCCTGTCTAGGGAGATTTGAATGGTGTATATTGTTATAGGATGTTGTATTTTTGGCAGTCGTGTACTGCCAGCAGCCTCCTGAAATATGTTAGAAATTAAATACTTTTTGATTCATGATGAAAATTCTTATTTATTTCACTTCGATGTTCTTCACTATGTTGAGGCATGATTTTGTTTAAGGCATATGCCTTTGTTTATATATATTTTTTCCTTATGCCCAGAATAAGGTCACTTTCTTCAGTCAAACAAGTCATCTTCCTATTAAACTAATTTGCCTACATGCAAATTTTGTCACTTTTACCTCATTAACTATTTATCATGGAATAAAAAAATTTATATTCATGAAGGCGAAGCCAGCAGCTTGATGGAGCGGGAACTAATATTTTGCAACTGTAATGATTTTTGCATCCTTAATTAGGTAGAATAAGGTTGATATGATTAGGTCAGGATGTAGTATTTTTCATTAAAAATACATTTCAGGCTCTGTATTCATAATATGTCCTTGCAATTAAAATAAAGGAGTAAATGTGATTCACACGATGCTCCTTGATTAATGCCAGGACTGTGTCATTTCATTGGCAGCCAGAGGTAGAGGCCCCAGTACAATACAGGTGAATGTTTTGTTTCAGGTAAGGAACACCAATCAATTCAAGTTCATAATGAACACATTAATTATTTACAAGCAGTCATGCAGAGGGATCTAATTAATTGTCTCATGTCACCCTTGTGATTATTGTTCTGGCTTTACTGAGGAGAGGAGTAAGATTGTTTGCGGGGGGGGGGGGGGGGGGAGGTGGTTGGATTGCAAATTTTCATAATGCTTGTGTAGATTTCTGAACTGTTTAGTAGACTTTGTGGACAGCGAGGGAAAGACTATCTATAATTTGTGTTGTCATTTCTATGAAGCTTTGCTGACATGTGTTAATAGTAGTTGATTGCCCTTAAGATGTTTTCACAACAGAAATCTGTAAGTGCCACATCAAAGTTTACTCAGCCAAATAGTTTTTTCCTTGCATCCAGATAATCTGTGACCACAGAGAAACATTTGAAACTTAAGGTGGATTGTGATAATTCTTTTGGACATATTTATCATCATTTAGGGTGGACGCAGATTCCTAATGATGAGTCTGCTTCTTACCACTTGTATGCAAGAATTTATCTTCCATGACATGAAGCTGGTATTGTCTTCATATCTGTCTAATCCCACGTAACTTGTCCCCCAGAAGACTCTTTACCTTGCACGTTCTGTTTGTAAAGACTTTGTTGATCTGCAGTGGAGAAACACGAGTAAGATAATTGAATCACTATGATTTTGTAGATGTTACACAAAACTGTCATTAAGGTGGCTACTTCAGGTGTGTTAACTGTTTTAACAAGAAATATGCAATGAATGCCAAATTATTCTTCTATAAAATCTACTTATAGTTCAAACTGATGCAATGAAAGATGCTGTTTGGAATTCATTTAAATGTCTGACATAACACAGCGACAAGAGAACAAACCATATGACCAAGTAGCTTTTTAAGAGACGGTTTTAACATTTTATTGAACCCCAGCTTTAATTAAAAAATAATGATCCCGCAGTTTTTGAGTACATTATTAGTATATCTTTTATATGTAGTTTTACGGGGTTTTTTTGAAAATACAAGGGTTCTTCATACAAAAGTAATGTTTACTTAGCTTTGCTCTGAATGAATTTCATTTTGAATTGTCAGTATCTCGTACGTGAGTGAATTTTCATTGTTTAGTAAACAAGGCAATATGGTAATAGAAGTACATGTCGAGAAATATAGCAGCATCAGCAATACATTCCACGGTGCCTTTAAAATTCATTACATTGTCTTAAATGGAACAGAATTTTGAAGGCAGAATACTGTGTGGGGATGCTATTTTGTGATGCATTTAGCAGAAGCTATGCTAGGATGAATTTCTGAGTAGCCTTGCCTTGCTTACCCATGCAGTTGTTTCCCATTTTCTCTGTATTGCAGGGGAAAGGAGAGCAAAGCAAATAGATTGAACTGCTTTTGGCAAAAGTAGCTATATTTTTCAGTGAAGACTGATCAAGATGAGACAATAGCTGATCAAATAGTCTGATAATGAGGGGTCAGACCATGTTCCAGAAATGTAACACAGCAAACTAAATTAAAAAAAAAAAAAATTGTTCCTTTTTCATTTCAAAATATTGCAGTGAAACGTGTTGTTAGGAATGGCTTTAAGTGTCCATCATAACACAGGTACTGGACAACAAACCTTTTGTTGCTGTTACTGACTAGGTAGCCTCTTTAAGACAGGTCTGCAACAAACAGTGAAATTTAATCTTCGTCATAATCTTTGCTGCTGGAGAATAAATGTATGAATATTGATTTTTCTAACTTCAAGTAACCCCAGCATTCCCTCTATCTCTCTATCCCTCCTCCACCCAAGTCATACCAGCTTCTCGTTTTCACCTAACAAACAGCTAACAATGGCCTGTTTCCTTTATCATCGTTACTTTTTTGCATACCTTTCATATATTGATCTTTATCTCTCTACATTATCGTCTCTTGTTTCCCTTTTCCCTAACAGGACTGAAGAAGGGTCTCAACCCGAAGCGTCACCCATTCCTTCTCTCTAGAGATGTTGGCTGTCCTGCTGAGTTACTCCAGCTTTTTGCATCTTTCTTCAGTTTAAACCAGCATTTGCAGTTCCGTCCTTCACAATAAATGTTGCATTTTGACGTTTCTAAATCGGATTTTATCTGTAAAATTCTTTTTTTTTTCATTGTGAATTTCCCTTTTACTGTTTTTGATTCAGTTCTGCAGTCCTATTACATGTTATAAAATGCTGTCCAAATGCTTTTATTCTTTCTGGCCACATTACCTACAGAGCTTGTGTAGTGAAATGATGCTTCCCTTTCCACATTCCTGAAACTTGTTTCTCGATCAACAGGCTTCAAGTGAATATTTATTTTTAGCAGAAAATAATGAACCATGAGAACCAGCAGCTGAACAGGCATCCAAATGTGTTAAATTGAAATATCCAATATTGGTGCCTAGTGATGCCTGTCTAAATATCTGCTGGTTACTTTGGAATGGCATTGTCATTCATATAAAATCAAAGCAGAGTCTCCTTAGTGTTGCCGCACGGTTTTCCTTTCAACATCCAAATGATTAGGTATGTTTGACTGTGTTTTATTTTAAAAGCCCTCCAAAAATTATTTTCCTTCTCAGGCATAGGCATGTAAGGCTACGTTTAATTTTAAACGAGGAGGGCAGCCACACTGGGAACATTTTTCAAACATGGCAGGCATCCTAGCTATTTCCTTGTTGCAGCAACAGATCCTGACCGGTTACAGTCTCTCGCACACTTAAGTCAAGGCAGAAGCTGGCACGGAGTATGATTAGAGCCCCAATGTTGTTTGCAGTACACCTGTTCTTATTTTTGCACTGCAGACTACATTGGAACAGACTGACAGGGGTCAAAATCAGAGGATTAGTTGCAGAATTTAATGTGGGTGAAGCCTGCTGTCCATCCTGAAGGCCAGGCCACTCTGTTAGAATGACACATAAATAACCTATTATGTCCCCACCCATGGAAATTCAAATGCACCTGCCAAATTGATAAAGCACTTGCCCAGAGGGAAACATTGTTTACATTTTCACTCTAGTCTCCTGAAAAGTGAGATACTAATTATTTTTCTTTCCTCAGAAATTAATGCCGGGTGCAATTGAAGTGCAAAAAAAAACTCACGAGTGTCATCATAAATGGTGATAAATATATTTTTTGTATGTTTTAATGAGACCTATGTTTACACTGCACCCTCATCACTTTCTTAATATGCAGCAGTTAGTTCATTGACTACAAAGGGAAAGGTTAAAGGAAAATGGCTGAATGCCATAGATGAATACAGAAAAAGCTTCTGCAAAGACGTATATGCAAATACATACACCAAGCTTATTTGCAATGCATCTATACATATGGTGGTATAATGCGTTCATATATGCACAAGGTATACACTTTAAAACTATGGCAAGAATAATATGATAACTATGTTAATTTTATTTGTCTGTGTTTGCATCTTGATTTTTATTCTCATTTTACAAATGGGGATCAACACACAACAACAAAAGCGGATTCCACTCCCAAAGTATCAAAGAGTGCATTAATTTCTTCTGCCGGTGTCTTTCCGTCAAATTCAGCTGCCTTTTGTAACTTCCTGCCCTCATCCATCATTTTCTATACTGAGAGTTGCAGAGGGGAGGGGCAATGTGAGGGGAATTCACACTCAACCTAGTTCTAGGACTGTGTGCTGCTCCTCAGCCCCATGGACATTTTACATGCCTCATTCAGGTTCAGAACACAAAACCATGCTTAGTTCAATATCTTGCTGCAATTATTCCTCTTTGTAGTTATTCTCTGGAGAAAGGCAAGAAGTGTTAGTATTGAGCTCTGCAAGATTGCACAGGCAACGTGCAGCACTGTTGCACGAGAATTCCTGCTGCAGTTTTCAGATAGTAGGGCTCCCGTGGGGCTGCTCACGGCAAATTAGATGAAACTTTCATCTCGGATGACAGGAAAATTATACTGTGCATTATTCTGCTGCTGAAGTGGAGATGGGCCCAAACAGGTTGGTTAGTTTAGGCAGTAAGGTCTAATTCCTGCATAACAGAATTCAGCTGCTACCAGGTGAGGAAGCTTAGTAGATTGACAGACACTTGAACATTTCTGAATCCATTAAAAAAAAGGCAGATCTCACAAAAGTGTGAACAGATGGAAGGACAGAGCCTAGTGATGGAGGGTGTGTGAGTAGATTTGGTTGGAGAACAAGTAGCATGATACATTGGGTTCAGAGATGACCAAGTGCCTTCCCTTCCGAAGGATTGTACGTAAGACAATGAGAAAACTATTTAGCCTCTGGAACCTGTTGGCTGAATTTTATCTCATCCTATTTATCTGCATTAATTCTACACTCAGTACCACCCTTACTTCTTAGGTTTATCATAGTCAGAGGGCCACTGAGTCTGTGCCAGGTCCAAGTAGAGCAATCCTGTCAGTTCTTTTCTCCTGCTTTTTTTCTATGACTCAGCAAATTACTCCCTTTCAAGTACCTATCTTATTCCCTTTTGAAAGTACTGCTGAATCTCTTCCCACCGTCGTCACAGATAATGAACTCCAGATCACAACTACCTTCCAATGAAAAAGTTCTTCTCTAATGCCTTTTAACCAACCTTTTACCTCCACGTCTACCAGATTCCCACCACTTCTTTGTGTGATTTTTTTTGTGTGAATTTAACTCACAATCTTTACAATTATGCTGCTATCTTCTGCTTATGTGATATGACAAAATATGTTGCTTCTGATTAACTGCATTATTATGTCAAAGGTTGTAAAATTGGGAGTCCACGTTATTGTTGCTTTGTTCTCGATTCACCACCAGAACCAATAGTCTGTCTCTATTTGTCAAATTCCTTAATTACTTGAAATATTTTGATTAGCTTTGAAACGCATGAGATTCCAAGCTAGGCTTTGGAGATGTGTACTCCTATTTTAATCTTTTCATGTACACTGGCATCATTGTGAAATTTTGTTTAGCCCTCTCAAAGGTTATTACAGAAAAATACAATATTCTATATAGGCTTGAACACTAGAATGGAACACTGAGTTCCTTTTGTGCTTCAACTTCCTTGAGTCAAAGGTGACTTTTCCTCATACTCACCAGCTTTCATCAGTTCCTGTATATAGGCTCCCAAATCTCACTACTTTACACAGTGCAAGGGGGCTATTGGCTAATGTCTGTTGCTGCACAGTTACTCCAGATCAGGGACTATTATATTATTTTACATTCATTTTTGCGATCTGAGCATTCTTGTCATGACCATTTGCTTGCCTATCTCTAAATTTCCAACCAAGTGGACTGTTTTACTATTTCTGGGACGTTTAAGGATCAGTCACTCAGGTTGAAGACCAGACCAGGCAAGGACATGAGATTTTCTGCTCTCAAGGGCACCAGGATTTAACCATGAAACAATAGTTTCCTGGTTCAACACTAGTTGGTAGTTTTTTTTTGGCTCCTAATTCTAGACTATTAACTGAATTGAAACTCACAGCTGCTAGGTGGGATGTGTACAGAGATCTCTATTAATGGTGCAAGTTTTCCAGATGTTTACTGGTGATTTAACCACTGCATCAACACTATACCCATGACATACTTTTGATGTATTCACTCACTGGACAATTGGGAAGGCAAAGGGTTAGTTCAATATTTAGAATAATCATCTTCTGGTAGAAGTATTAGTACTCTGCAGCAGTTAAATTGAGTGGTCTACTTGTGCAAAATAGATGAACCGACCAGCATCTGAACCCTTGGAAATACACAGAGATATATATGCTGGTTTACAAAAAAAGACACAAAGTGGGTCCAGAGATGCTAATTGACCCACCAGTTACTCCAGCACCTTTAAGCTTTAAGTCTGTGACAGCTCTCAGAGGAGTCCCAAAATCTTATTCCCGCAGTTATTTCCCCATGGTCAGAAGGAGAACTTGCAAAGTCCGCACAGATAGCACCCAAAGGTGAAGATTTCATTGCAATTTTGATTACAATTTCACTTGATTTTCATGTCGCAATTACTGATTTTTTTTCCCCCATTGATTTCTAGTAAAGCTCAATTGACTAGTTTGCTCAATATATAAAAGAGGGCTTGTTTTTGGCTAATAAACCTTCAATGTCTTCATAAAGAACATGATGGTGCACAAATAATCTTTCAAATTTCCAAGTTCCTGCTCTTAATTCTCTTTTGTGGTTTGCCACTCTGAATTAAGTCATGAGTAGGGTTCAATTAGGATATTGTTGCATTTCGCACATCACCTTGCCAAGGGAAAGCAAGGGCGCTGACTCCCACAATGGGCACAGACGTCCACAGAGACCTGAAAAGTATGAGGTGTGTGTGCATTCACCTTATAACATCAAGGATGCATGCTAGTTGCTCTTCAAGAGTTGGCAAGTTTGAATTCCAACCTGTCCATTCATTTCCAAAAATTGGTGATGCATTGTTTACATTAATGCATGTCTGGTAAATTGTTGCTGCACAAGTCGTTTACCTAAAGTTTTATTTATGGGACGTTTGAGATTTCAAGGACTTTTTATCTCCGACTGTCATATTTCACCCAGGAGAGTAATAGGAGACAATATGTTTCTAACTTACAGAGAAGAGTATATTTACTCTCAGACCTTTTACAAATATGTGATAACTAAAGATACATTTTCCTTTCAAAACAGCTTTAAATATTTTCTATCTAATTGTACAACAGATATTGAGTAGAAATGTGTCTTTCTTTGCACTTAGCTTAAAGGTAATGCCTGTGCATTGTACTCCTGATCCCAGGAGACTGAATGTTTCCTCTCTCAACCTTAAGCCTCTGATGCAGAGTGCTAGCCTCTTTGTTGGTTCTGACCCATCTCATCCACACTTGCTAAGACTCTGTTGCTTCCCGAACCTGTCCACAGGCTCCACTGAACCCAATTAAACTAATTTTGAATGTATAGTTTAATATGCATCCAGTCACTCACAAATTTCTACCCATTATATTGTGCAGGTGGAGCGCAGTTACATTGGACCTAAGGCTGTGGAATTTCCTCCCACTTTTGTCATGTATTTTCTTCTTCAAGATTCTCCTGAAGCCATAGGTTCCTAAGAGAGGCTCCTAAGTTATAGGAGCAGAGTTAGGTCATTCGACCCATCAAGTCTACTCCGCCATTCAATCTATCCTCCTCAACCCCATTCTCCTGCCTTCTCCCCATGACCCCTGACACACATCTAAATGCTCACCATCCATCCCACCCATCATGTGGCAGTATTTTTGTTCATTTTGGGTTGGGTGAATATGGGAAAGTGTAAGTGTGTATGGGTGTGAATCAGTGGTCTGAATGGCCTGTTTCTGTGTAGTATCACTCTGACTCTTAAACAAACATTTGAAGCTTAGCCATGTAAGGAAATGTTAGGAGAGTGGACCTAATGCTTGGTCAAATAGATAATTCATAAGGAGCATCATAAGGAAAGAGAGAGAGGGGGGGAATGCCTTAGCCTGAGGCCCAAGCAATTGTTGGTTGACGTTATTGATCTACCTCATAAAATATATGTTGATGGGTAGATGGATAGATAGATAGACGATAGGTAAACTGACAGACAGTTGTAAAATGATATTTTCCTGAAAGGGGAGGCCAGGCAAAATGAAGAAGTCTGTAACTTTTCATCAGTCTCACTCAGATTTGAACAACCGGGGACAGATTAATGGAAGCCTAGAAAACAAATCCTTTTTATGTTATTGACTGGAGATGTCGTTTAAGGGAGGTAAATTGTGCCTAAATAACAAATAGCAATGGTATCTACCATGTTCTATCTTCTCCAGTGAACACATTCATGACTTTGTACTATTATATGCCATATAATGAAAACCCCTTTGAAAGGAATTACAAAAACATATTGTAAACAAGACACTTTTAGCTACTGAACACATGTTCTCATTCATAATGATTTAATTAAGTTTGTATATTGCTAGGTAATTGATTGTTTTCCCGTTCATTTTTCCTCTTTCCTGCTGGAATCCAAAGCACTTTGCTTATTTCCTTGTTTCTGAGAGTTGGATACACACTTTGTACAGAATTGAGGCTGATTTAGTTGCTAGGATTGGAGTGCGATGCAAATATAATATCAGATTAAGTGAAATGTTGCGATCTCTGAAGGCAGCAGCCTGCTAGTGTCCAGAAAGTAACTCAAAAGGTTCAAGTGAATGAGAGGAACACATAGTAAAGAGTAATTCTGACAATTTCCATTTAATGTTGAAAATGGTGGGAGCGTTCAGTTATGAGGGTTTTAATCTTGTGCAGTCAATGAGCTAAGGAGGTGCTAATACACAGAACTATTCAACTAAGCTTGGTCTTTTGCCTGTCAAACCTTGTCGTGCTAATATAGTCAAACCTATGCACTGGATATTCACGTGTGTATATATTGTTATATCATCTCAGTTGATTAGTGGATTATTTCCAACAATATTTATTTGTTCAAAAATAAACTGCCGCAGGTTCATCACAAGGAACTGCAAATGGGAGAATCATGAGCAAAAAGCACAAAATGCTGGAGTACCTCAGTGGGTCAGGTAGCATTTCTGGAGACAATGGATTGGCAACATTTTGGATCTGGACGCTTCTTCAGACTCTTTCTCACTGGCATTTGGAAAGATAAAGAACCAGAGAGGTTAGAAATCCAGCAGGGGAGTCCATGAGGAGGAAGAATGTTGGAGATATGAAAAGGGGTCGTGTGAGATGAGGGGTCCCTGCCAGAGAAAAGCCCCGAGGCAGAGGCGATGGAAGAAGAGAACATCATGGCGAGCTCGGAAGCCGATCCAAAACATCGCCTATCCATGTCCCCCAGAGATGCTGCTTGAACTGCTGAGTTACTCCAGCACTTCCTATTTTTTGATGGAGGAATTATTTGGGTCAGGCAACATCTGAAGAGGGAATTGAACAGACGACGTTTTGAGTTGGGTCTCTTTCACTTTCTTTCATTTGTACTTCGTGCTTGTGATTCCAGCATATTCAGTCCCTTGTGTATACTTTTATTTGTTGAGTGTAGAATTGTATGGAGCAGATAAGAGATGATTTGATCTATATCCATCTTTTTTTTGTGAGCCAACATCTGCAGTTCCTTGTTTCTCCAACTATACTGCCCTGTTTATTCTGTATAACCCTGGACTCCTCCTTCTTATACTGAGAACTTTTGATTATTCATACTGAATCTGCTTCCACCTTCTTTAAGACAAATCATTACATTTCAAAATAGCCCGTAGCCTTACTAACGAAGTGAAGTTTTTATCATCATAGAAAATAATTATGAATTCTACTGAGCTTGCTTAGAGGCAACTTTTTGTTTGGATATTGTGTATAATCTGGCATGTTAAGAATCACCTGTTGACATTGAAATAGCAGGAGAATATAGAAAATAGGAGCATGATTAGGCCATTCAGCCCTTTAGTTTAGTTTAGTATAGAGATATAGTATGGAAATAGGCCCACCAAGTCCATGTCAACTATCGATTACCTGTTCACTTTAGTTCCACGTTATCCTACTTTCACATAGTACAGACTAAGGGCAATTTTACAGAAGACAATTAGCCTACAAACCTGCACCGCTTTGTGATATGAAAGGAACTGGAGAACCCTGAGAAAACCCATGGGCTCACAGGGAGAATGTACAAACTCCACACAGACAGCACCTGTAGTCAGGATCAAATCTAATTGTTTGGTGATGTGAGGCAGCTGCTCTACCGCTGTGCCACTGTGCTGTTCTTTGAGCCTGATCAATACCATCACGGCTGATCATCCACTTCAGTATCCTGTTCCTACCTCTGCCACATCCTTTACATCTTTTACCATTAAGAAAAATATCCACCACTTTTCTGCTTATATTTAATAACTTGGTCTCCACACGCTTCTCTGGTAGAGACTACCACAGATTCCCCAGCTTGGGTTAAGAAATGTCATCTGATCTCTGTTCTACCTGGTATACCCTGTATCATGAGGATACAAATTCAGGTTCTGGACTCCTCGGCCATTGGGAATATTCTCCCTGAATTTGCTCAGATTATCCTGTTGGAATTTTGCAGTTTGCTGTGACATCACTCTTGTTCTTCTATACACTGGTGAATGTAGGCCTAACTAACCCAATAGTTCCTTTTACATTCCATTCCAGGAATGTGTGTGGTAAACATTTGCTGTGCCAACTCTACAAAAAGAGCATCTTTCCTCAGATACGGAGACCAAACCTGCATGCAAAATTCCAGATGTGGTAGAAAATTAAAAAACTGCAGATTTTGCAACATTCTGAGAGGTTTAAATCCAGATGTGACCACAACAAGGTCACATATAGCTGCAGTAAGTCATCCTTGCCCCAGTACTTAAATCCTTTTGCAATGAAGGTCAATATACCATTTGCTTTCCCAACTGGATACTGCACATGAATGGGAAGAAGGGTCTAGAGCCGAAAGGTCACCCATTCCTTCTCTCTAGAGATGCTGCCTGTCCCACTGAGTTACTCCAGCATTTTGCATTTACTGCATATAAATCTTTGCGGTCAGCGACTGTTGTGCACAGACACCCAGATCTTATGCAGAGGACAAATCTTGCTGGGCCAAGCTACTCCGTAATGCAGTGGAAGTGCAGTAACAAGGTCGCAATTGCAAAACACCTGTTAACCCTTGACAGCTGGCAAAGCCAAACATCCAGCTTCACATACTGCAAAAGTTACTTCCCCCTTGGCTCCTCATCCTGTGTTGAGTCTCTATTGAAATCAGTGGGTTCTCACATTATGTATTACACATGACTGGCATAAGATCCAGGTGGTGATTCTAGCCAGGCTCTGGAGGCAAGACCTGGAGTAGGGATGACTAACATATTTGATTCTCTGAATCTGACATTTTTTATGTTTCACTAGAACAAGTGGGACCCGTTGTGTTCTATCCCCTCAACGCACGGTGATGGGGGGGGGGGGGGGGGGGGGGCGGCTGCGGCATCACACACATACTAACCACCCCCCTCGCAAACACTAACCACACCCCCCCTGCACACACACACACTAACCACCCCCCTTGATATTATATTAATATTAATTTGCTCCTTTTACCCCAACCCCGCCCTATCCACTCACACATAGCCCCTAACTCAACCGTTTCAGTTATGAGGAGAAACTGGAGAAGCTGGGTCAGTTTTCCTTGTGGGGGGCGATTAACGGAGAACATAATTGATGTTTTAAAAATTATGAATGGCTTAGATAGGTAGATCTTTCCTCATTTCAGAGGAAGATAAAACAAGAGCTCATAGATTTAGGGTAAGGGGTAAGAGATTTAGAGGTGATCTGAGGCAGACCTTTCTCACTCAGGGAGTGGTGAGTATCTGGAATACACTGCCAGAGAGTGGTGGCAGCTGACAGTATTTAAAAAGAGCCTGGACTGCTGGGAGATGAGATTAATATGAATGGATACCCACTGGTTGCCATGGACATGGTGGGCCAAATGGCCTCTTTCCACGTTGCACGACTCTGTGGCTTAAATAGGTCAATGCTGTCAATTCCATTTGGAATTAGACAATGAAATCAAACCCAAAGTTACTGTGATCTTTTACCACTGCTCAACCAAACACGTTTTGAATGCATGACCAAGACATTTCAGCCAAGAGGGAAGAGAGATTTTTCAAACAGGAATCTTTACAGAGGCAAGGATTCAAATCAAAGTACACCCCGTTTCCAGCCTTTTATTTATTTAAACATTTTTGTAGTTGATGAAATCAGTTTGATTGATCCCACTTTTCATGGATTTGCTGCTATTCTTCATTGTTCACAGCGTTAGGAGGAACAAAGGTACTTTGTCCAGTTGCACGGAAAGTGCTCAATCAGGCACCTCAATATCCCCCCTGTGAAAGCCAACAGACTCCTATAAATACATTACCTATGAAACGAGAGCCCAGACAAGTAGCACTTTCAGTGCTAATCCCCAAACATGTTTATAGAGAAGTAGTATACTAAAAGAAACTTAACTTGGAATTTTGGGAGCCAGCACTACATCAAACAAGCTTGCAAAATACTAACTTGTTACTATTTGCTTTCATTGTCCGTTACTATTAATTTATTTTTGCAGTGGAAGGATGATTTTTCAATGGCTTGTCAACATTCATTAAGAAAATATTTTGTGGTTTTTCACTAGCTGTGACGATACAACTTGGCCTTGTGGATAACACATTCTCTGAAGAAGGTCTTTGACCACATCTCTTAATTGAGGCAAGGGCTCTCCATTTACTTTGTTGCTGTAAAACTATGTCAAGTGCTGCACTTCCACTGAACTTGGGAATTGCTGACATGTGACACTCATTAGAAAAGCCATTGAACTCAGCATCTCCCCACTTCCCTACTTTACATAACTCAATGGAATGTATGCCAAGTGCTTTAAGCTGTCCTGGCTGATGTAAAATAGTAAATGACAATCATTTGATGTAGATATGTGCTACAATCTTACTGGTATTTGAATGAGCTTTGCAAATAGGATGTGCCTATGAACAGTGACTAATTAAACTCATATGGGTGGGGCGGGGGGTTGTGGGGGGTCTTCTTTATCTCACTAGGTGGCAGTGTATGACTACATCTGGAACAATGATCTCACCACGTGCTCGTCCCGAGCCTGCAGACCTCAGGAGCAAAATCAAACACCTGGATCATTGCCTGGCCGGAGAGATATCACCACTCATGTGACCATCTACATTAGACACCTCAACAACATACAAGAGCTGTACAGGCATTTCCATCGGCTGCCTGATGGTGCCATTGTTGAGGTATTTACAGAAATTATATTTTATATTCTTATATTAAAAGCTATTTGAAACTGAAGCATAAGTAGTACGACTTTGTAGTGCCGCATCTCCACGCAGTTGTTTAATCCTTATTTTCTATCCCCTTACACATTATCTTGATGAAAGCCCAATTTAATGAAAATGACATGATTGTCAAGTGACACAAATAACCCTCTTTTTGTGCTCAAAAGAAATATCTTCTGCAATTCATTGTTGTAGTTCCTCACCAGTTCATCTCCATTCCCTTTTCTGAATAGTAATGTGTTTATATTGATTCGTAAATGCAAATTGTTATACGTTTTGTGTTTTTCGTTTATCGCTGTTGAAAAGCTGCAACACCACTCCATACCTTAGACTACAGCACAGATTTTTATCTTCGGCAATAAATAAGCCATACAATCTGCCGCCATGAATTTCCATTTATCCAAATATTTGTTTATAGTTACTCAGGCATGGACAAGGGAATCTGGGCACTTAAAGAGCGCTGCAGTTTTGTGAGGCACAGAAATTAAAAAGAGTGGTTGATGTTCTGAGTGCAGAAACCTCCTGCCACTGCAGCCCACACCCAAGGCTACTTAAAGAGCCAAGGCAACTTAGTGTTGCTTCCCCTTGCTTGCGGCCTGTCCCCACCTTCTATACTATTACTAAAACTCTCACCTTGATCACTTCCGGTCAGCGTTGTAATTAAATGTGCGCAATAACGCTACCATATATCGCTAGGGTTTTTTTGCCACCTTACTCACCATTCCCCTCTACTCCAAGACACCAAGTTTTGTTCCGATCGGTGAAATATGAGAAAAGTTACGAAGGTTTAAAAAAATCACAAGATCAGCAGATTGGTCTCCTCACCTGTCTGTCACCATGAAGATAACGCCCCTTCCGGCACCCACTGGTGAATAAAGCCACGGAGGCGGGGCTGAGTAAACAAGCCGTGCTAATTGAGCCCGCAAGAGTGGAGTCGGGAAAGCCGCTGTGTGTAGTCGGGATAACCGCTGTGTGGAGTCGGGAAAGCCATTGTGTTGAGTTGGGAAAGCCGCTGTGTGGAGTCGGAAGGTGCTGTGTGATGCCGCGGATGGTGGCCGCTGAATGGAGTCACCACCCACACCCCCCCTTCCCCCCCACAGTCCCCTTCCCCTTCCCCCCTGCCCCTCCCCCTCCTCCCCAAACACCCCCCCCCCCTCCCCCACACAACCACACCTCCCCTTTGCCCCTCCCACATCCCCTCCTCCTCCTCCCCCCCCTCCTCCCCACACACCACCCCACCTCCTCACACCAGCCCACCCCCCCACACCACCCCTCCCCCCACACCACCCCTCCCCCCTCGACCACCCCTTCGCCTCACACCATCCCCCCCAACATCACCCCTCCCCGCACACCACCCCGTTTCCCCTTCATATCACCCCCCCCACACCACCCCCTCCCGCACACCACCCTTCCCCACACACCCTCTCCCCCACACCCCCCTCCTCCACACCCCCCTCCTCCACACCTCCCCTCTCCCACACCCCCCACTCTAAACTAAACTGAACTATAAAGACTCTACATGATTATAATCAAGTCGTCCACAGTGTACAGATAAAGGATAAAGCTTACAACAAAATAAAGTGTGCAAGGTAAAGGATAAATTCTGATTTATCTGTTTGAAAATTGCCTTTGCAAACTTCTGTGCCACTCACCTGATGGAAGAGGGGTGAGACTAGTCCTTGATTATGCTAGTCGTCTTACCATGGTAGCGCAAAGTGTAGATTCAGTCAAAGGAAGGGAGGATGGTTTGTGTGATCGTCTGGGTTATGCCCCCAACTCTTCCATTTCTTACGGTGGGGCCATTCCCAAACCAAGCTGTGATACATCCCAATAAAATGCTTTCAGATGTCACATCTGAAGAAGTTGGTGAGAGTTGTTGGGGACATTTGTTGGGGAATTTCCTAAGCCTTCTAAGGAAGTAGAGGCGTTTTTGTGCTTTCTTGGCCATAGCTTTGATGTGGCTGCTCCAGGACAAATTGCTAGTGATATTTGTTCCTAAGAACTTGAAGCTTTCAACTCCTCCCTCATATTTCTACTTCAGAACCATTAATGTATTCATTTTGTACATTTTATACTACTTCAATTCCTGAAGTCAATCACATTGAGGCATGACAGTCTTGTTGGCATTGAGGGAGAGGTTGTTGTTGTGGAAGCAGGTTACGAAGTTCTCAATCCCCTTCCTGTACTACATTTTGTCATTACCCTCAATTCTCCAGCATCTGCAGTTCCTTCTTTAACACTTTGTCTACTCCACTGCGATATCGCCTCAAGATATGCCTACTTTGAAGAAGTTCTCCTCCTCCCTACGAAGACAGTTTCACAACCTCCTCTCTAACTGCTCCCCCTCTGTGATACCCCCTTCCGTCCAACTCTACGACCACATCCTCACCCAGACTCGACAGCCACATCTGCTTCCTCGGGGCCTGCCTGCGCCTCCATCTCAAACCCCGTGGATTCCAGCTCCAATTCCCTGCCTCCCAATTCGGACCCCAGCCGGACTATCAGTACCGCCAGGCTATCCGCCGCCACACTGTGCAATTCTCGAACCAGGCACTAAGATCCATCCCGGCACCAGCAGGACCTCGCATTGACTCTCCCGAATCTTCGGGCCTCACTCACCCAGATCTGCAATGGACCCCAACTTCACTACATCCTCCGGAAGATGCACCGCTTCAAACAACAATTCCTGTCCCACCTTACCTCCACCAAGGACCTGAAATTAGCCCGCCTCCAGGCCGTTCCAGCCACCGACAATCCCCGGCTCGACCGCCCGCAGGCCCCGGGCCCCCACTCTGGCCCGAGCCTCTGGCCTGAGTTCCCCGACGCCATCTTGGCCACGAGGAGCGCCCCCAGGACTCACCAGGACGCTGCCTTCACCGACCTCCACGCCGATGCTGCCGCCGACCTCCACCTGCCTACCGATGATGCCCAGCCGCGCTGCCTGCCCGGTAACTCTGTTTATCTCCCCCTCCCCGATTCCACCGCCCATCACCAGCACAACGCGACCGCCGAACCTCGCCGCCCGCCGGGACCACCTAACTTCATCGCCGCACCGGGCCCATCCAGCATCGCCGTTGTACTGGGCCCGCTGAAGATCACAGCCGCACCCGCCTCGCCGCCGGACCGGGTCCCCCCGAACATGGCCGACGCACCGCACCCCACTCTTCTCGCCGCCTCACCGGGCAGGCTGAACCTTGCCGCCACACCGACCACCGGGACCTCCCACGCATCGCTCGCCGACCCCGACTCCACTGCCCTTTGGGTCCGCCGACCCACGACACTCCACCGCCCTCCAGCAGCCCGCAGCCGTCGCCTCACCTACAGACTGGACTCTGCAGCGGGCCTGAAGCCTCCACGTTGCTCACTCCTCCCACCACTCTGTTTTTAACGGAATTGGGTCCTGGTGCCCGTCTCCCCAGCCCCGGTGACCTCAGTGGCTATTCCACTGGGTCTTCCCCATCCCCCTCCTACCATGTAACCCCTGCTCTTCCCCACCCCCTGACCACCCTCCACCCCCCCACCACACAACGCTCCGTCCTCAGTCCACTCACCTGCCTTCCTCCGGCCACAACTCCCATCCTTGCCGCGTGTTCACCATCCCCCCAGACCTCCCCCTATCCGACACCGAAAGGTCGGTCTTCAGCAGAGGTCTTACCTTTGTCCCCCTCCATCTCCACCTCAATAAGTTCCGCGCCCACCACGACTTGGAGCTCTTCTACCGTCGCCTCCGCCTCACAGCGTTCTTCCACGGGAACAAGTCCTCGCCCCCCACTGATGACCCCTTTTCCTGTCTCCCACGTACCCCCTCCTCGTGGACCCCCCCTCGTGGCCCTCCGGCTTTAGAACTCTTTATACAGACCTGCCGTCGGTTCATCAACCGCCTCGACTTCTCCACTCCCCTGTCTCACTCGAATCTCTCCCCCCCCGAACGTACTGCCATCGACTCACTCCGTAACAACCCGGACTGGGTTATCAAACCCGCCGACAAGGGAGGTGCCGTGGTATTCTGGCGCGTCGATCTCTACAAAGCTGAGGCCACGCGCCAACTCTTGGACACCTCCTCCTACTTACCCCTGGATCATGACCCCACTGACGAGCACCAGGCCACCATCTCGAGCACCATAACCGACTTCATCAACTCCGGCTCCCTACCCCGCCGAGCCTCCAACCTCATCGTTTCCCAGCCCCGTACGGCACAATTTTACCTTCTCCCCAAAATCCACTAACCCGACTGCCCCGGCAGACCCATTGTCTCTGCCTGTTCGTGCCCCACCGAACACATTTCCACATACCTTGACTCCATCCTATCCCCCTTTGTTAAATCCCTCCCCACCTATGTTCAAGACACCTCAGACACTCTCCGTCGGCTCCGCGCATTCCATTCTCCAGGCCCCCATCCTCTCATCTTCACCATGAATGTCCAGTCACTCTACACCTCGATCCCCCACCAGGATGGTCTCAAAGCCCTCCGGTTCCTCCTCGACAAGAGGAGCAACCCATACCCATCCACTGACACCCTCCTCCGCCTAGCGGAGTTGGTCCTTACCCTCAATAACTTCCCTTTTGACTCCTCCCATTTCCTCCAAACACAAGGCGTAGCTATGGGCACACGAATGGGCCCCAGCATGCCTCTTTGTCGGGTACGTCAAACAATCCTTGTTCGACGTACCCAACCTCTACCTCCGTTACATCGACGACTGCTTTGGTGTCACCTCCTGCACCCACACACAACTGACTGACTTCATCCATTTCACCACCAACTTCCATCCGGCACTCAAATACACTTGGACCATTCCGACATATCCCTACCATTCCTTGATCTCACCATCTCTATTGCAGGTGATGCGCCAAGATAAGTTAATCTAGCATTCTCTACATACTGCACATTAGCCAGTAGTATGCTTGGGAAGGGGGTGGGGGTCTGCAAACCACATGGTTTCAGTCTCATCTGCAGCCCCGTTTCCCTCGGTTCCTCACTAGGTGGCAGCATATCAGTCCCCATGAGTTGGGGCCTTAGCCTGGTGTCGGTTGGATGGCCCAGGTAGTCGGGCCTCTGGCTGAGCTTGCTCCTGGTGGTTGGCATCAGCGTTGGACCGCTCAGGAGGTGAGTGGCTGTGTACGGTGGAGGTTGAGTGTCAACCCTTTAGCCCAACTGTCTGCCGATGGCCGGTGTCAACATTGGATGGTCCGGGATGGGTCTTCGGCCTTGTCAGGCCCCGCTGCTTGGTTCTACCATCGGATGCTCCAGGACGTCGAGCATGTTGTCCATGGGGCCTCGAGGTCTCGTGACGGCGTCTGCCACTGCCTGTGAGCTGGGGCTTGTTCTCAGTCAGATGTCCACTGCTGTGTCCCACAATCTTAACAACACCTTTAGGTTTTGTGACATTTGCAAATTTTAAATGTTTTAATTAAGGATTAAATACTAGCCAGGGCAAAAGGGATAATTTGCTTTTGAAATAATAAAGCCATGTTTTCTTTTATATACACGTGAGGAAATAGGTGGAGCCTCAGTTCAGCTTCTTACGTGAATGGTGATAGTTCAGTACTCTCACGTACTGTATTGTGTGGTAGATTTCTCAGTCCAAATCTTCCAATGTGTGGCCTATGTTCATAAATCTCCAACTCAGAAGCAAGAGAGCTAACCACTAAGCAGCAGCTGATCAATGGAATGACAAGCATCGGCCAAAGAAAAGTAGATTGGGTTTGGTAATCCAATGTAGACCAAAACGACATCTTACTGATAACATAGGAGAGTAAAACCACAGCATCAACAACCATGGGCAATGCTAATTTAATACTGATGCAACACATTAGCCTGGGTTTTGTGGTTGGTGATGAATCAGCATCTATATAATTAAAAGTCTCATCTTGACCACTTCTTGTGCTGCATATTGATTTTAGAACAAAACGCTACCATATATCGCTATGAACTTTGAACATCTTACTCACAGTCCTCCTCCGCTGAGCAGGCCCTGAGCATTTTCCCCGTCAATTTAAAATTAAAAAAGTGATGAGTGTTTAAAAAACCTTGAGATCCTCTCGCCTGTCAATCACCGAGATGAAGGCAGCGCCCCTTCCATATAACCATATAACCATATAACAATTACAGCACGGAAACAGGCCATCTCGGCCCTTCAAGTCCGTGCCGAACAACTTTTTTCCCTTAGTCCCACCTGCCTGCACTCATACCATAACCCTCCATACCCTTCTCATCCATATGCCTATCCAATTTATTTTTAAATGATACCAACGAACCTGCCGCCACCACTTCCACTGGAAGCTCATTCCACACCGCTACCACTCTCTGAGTAAAGAAGTTCCCCCTCATGTTACCCCTAAACCTCTGTCCCTTAATTCTACAGTCATGTCCTCTTGTTTGAATCTTCCCTATTCTCAAAGGGAAAAGCTTGTCCACATTAACTCTGTCTATCCCTCTCATCATTTTAAAGACCTCTATCAAGTCCCCCCTTAACCTTCTAGTAAATCTCCTCTGTACCCTCTCTATTTTGTTGACATCCTTCCTATAATTGGGCAACCAAAATTGTACACCATACTCCAGATTTGGTCTCACCAACGCCTTGTACAATTTTAACATTACATCCCAGCTTCTATACTCAATGCTCTGATTTATAAAGGCTAGCATACCAAAAGCTTTCTTTACCACCCTATCTATATGAGATTCCACCTTCAAGGAACTATGCACGGTTATTCCCAGATCCCTCTGTTCAACTGTATTCTTCAATTCCCTACCGTTTACCATGTACGTCCTATTTTGATTTGTCCTGCCAAGGTGTAGCACCGCACATTTATCAGCATTAAACTCCATCTGCCATCTTTCAGCCCATTTTTCCAACTGGCCTAAATCACTCTGTAGACTTTGGAAATCCTCTTCATTATCCACAACACCCCCTATCTTGGTATCATCTGCATACTTACTAATCCAATTTAGCACCCCTTCATCCAGATCATTGATGTACATGACAAACAACAAAGGACCCAACACAGATCCCTGAGGCACCCCACTAGTCACCTGCCTCCAACCCGACAAACAGCCATCCACCATTACCCTCTGGCTTCTCCCATTCAGCCACTGTTGAATTCCGGGAGGGGGGGGGGGGTGGTGTGGGGTGGGATCGCAGGACTATAAGACTCTGGATGCATGATCATGACTGCAATGGAAATGAAATGAAAAAGCAATGAGCTGTTTGGCCTGCCCTGTGCTTGAAACTGCAATGGCAATGGGAATGAAACAAAAATGCAATGAGCTGTTTGGCTTGACCTTTCCTGTGCTTGAAACTGCAATGGCAATGGAAATGAAATGAAAATGCAATGAGCTGTTTGGCTTGCCCTGCCCTGTGCTTGAAACTGCAACGGCAATGGAAATGAAATGAAAATGCAATGAGCTGTTTGGCTTGGCCTGTCCTGTAATTGAAACTGCAATGGCAATGGAAATGAAATGAAAATGCAATCAGCTGTTTGGCCTGCCCTGTGCTTGAAACTGCAATGGCAATGGAAGTGAAATGAAAATGCAATGAGCTGTTTGGCCTTCCCTGTGCTTGAAACTGCAATGGAAATGGAAATGAAAATGCAATGAGCTGTTTGGCTTGGCCTGCCCTGTACTTGAAACTGCAATGGCAATGGACGTGAAATGACAATGCAATCAGCTGTTTGGCCTGCCCTGTGCTTGAAACTGCAATGGCAATGGAAGTGAAATGAAAATGCAATGAGCTGTTTGGCCTTCCCTGTGCTTGAAACTGCAAAGGAAATGGAAATGAAATGAAAATGCAATGAGCTGTTTGGCCTGCCCTGTGCTTGAAATGAAATGGAAATGAAATGGAAATGAAATGGAAATGAAATGAGTTGTTTGGCCTGCCTGAAACCATTAATTTCGGCCCACTAGGCCCCTATTAGCTGAGAAACTAGTCCCTTTAGCCTAATATGCCCATATTATCCCAGGAGGAGCATTTTGGCCTGAAAGGCCCGTGCCAGGCCAGGAAAAGTCCAGAAAAAGTGCCTTTCACTGAGATTTCACTCAGATTTCACTCAGAGACCCGGCCCATCAGGCCTATACTAGCCCAGGATGAGTCCCTTTGGACCATTAGTAAGTACTCCCCCTGCAAGTATTAAACCGCACCCCAGTATTTTTGTCCCTTCCTTCATTGGCTCGCTGTGAGATCCAGACCAGGATAGATTTTCCTCCTTCATTGCTGTGATCTGCAGAAAAAGATGAAAAATGTCTAAAACTGATTCTCCACCCTCTCCCCCTTCTCTCTCATAGTCTCTCACCTGTCATGGGCAGAATTTCTAGCAGTTTCTGAGCTGCCGGCCCACCAGGCCTGAGTGACTGAGCTGCCAGCCCACCAGGCCTGAGTGACTGAAACATAGAAAAATAGGTACAGGAGTAGGCCATTCGGCCCTTCGAGCCTGCACCGCCATTCAATGTGATCATGGCTGATCATCCAACTCAGTATCCCGTACCTGCCTTCTCTCCATACCCCCTGATCCCTTTAGCCACAAGTGCCACATCTAACGCCCTCTTAAATATAGCCAATGAACTGGCCTCAACTACTTTCTGTGGCAGAGAATTCCAGAGACTCACCACTGTCTGTGTAAAGAATGTTTTCCTCATCTCGGTCCTAAAGGAATTCCCCCTTATCCTTAGACTGTGTCCCCTTGTTCTGGACTCCCCCAACATCGGGAACAATCTTCCAGCAACCCCTTCAGAATTGTCCAACCCCTTAAGAATTTTGTAAGTTTCTCTAAGATCCCCCCTCAATCTTCTAAATTCCAGCGAGTACAAGCCGAGTCTATCCAATCTTTCCTCATATGAAAGTCCTGACATCCCAGGAATCAGTCTGGTGAATCTTCTCTGTACCCCCTCTATGGCAAGGATGTCTTTCCTCAGATTTGGAGACCAAAACTGTACACAATACTCCAGGTGTGGCCTCACCAAAACCCTGTACAACTGCAGTAGAACCTCCCTGCTCCTATACTCAAATCCTTTCGCTATGAATGCTAACATACCATTTGCTTTCTTCACTGCCTGCTGCACCTGCATGCCTACTTTCAATGACTGGTGTACCATGACACCCAGATCTCGTTGCATCTCCCCTTTTCCTAATTTGCCACCATTAAGATAATAGTCTACCCTCATTTGCCACCAAAGTGGATAACCTCACATTTATCCACATTATACTGCATCTGCCATGCATCTGCCCATTCACTCAGCCTATCCAAATTACCCTGCAGCCTCCAAGCATCCTCCTCACACCTAACTATACCCCCCAGCTTGGTGTCATCTGCAAATTTGGAGATGTTGCATTGAATTCCCTCGTCCAAATCATTAATATATATTGTAAATAGCTGGGGTCCCAGCACTGAGCCTTGCGGCACCCCACTAGTCACTGCCTGCCATTCTGAAAAGGACCCGTTTACTCCTACCCTTTGCCTCCTGTCTGCTAGCCAGTTCTCTATCCACATCAATACTGAACCCCCAATACCGTGTGCTTTAAGTTTGTATGCTAATCTCTTATGCGGGACCTTGTCGAAAGCCTTCTGAAAGTCAAGATATAACACATCCACTGGTTCCCCCTTATCCACTCTACTAGTTACATCCTCGAAAAATTCTATCAGATTTGTCAGACATGATTTACCTTTCGTAAATCCATGCTGACTTTGTCCAATGATTTCACCACTTTCCAAATGCGCTGCTATCCCATCTTTAATAACTGACTCTAGCAGTTTCCCCACTACCGATGTTAGACTAACTGGTCTGTAATTCCCCGCTTTCTCTCTCCCTCCTTTTTTAAAAAGTGGGGTTACATTAGCTACCCTCCAATCCTCAGGAACTACTCCAGAATCTAAGGAATTTAGAAAAATTATCACTAATGCACAATCCACTATTTCTGTGGCTACCTCCTTGAGTACTCTGGGATGCAGGCTATCTGGCCCTGGGGATTTATCGGCCTTCATTCCGTTCAATTTACCCAACACCACCGCCCGGCTAACCTGGGTTTCACTCAGTTCCTCCATCTTATTTGACCCCCGTTCCACTGCTATTTCCAGCAGATTATTTATGTCTTCCTTAGTGAAGACAGAACCAAAGTAGTTATTCAATTGGTCTGCCATGTCCTTGTTCCCCATGATCAAGTCACCTGTTTCTGACTGCAAGGGACCAACATTTGTTTTAACTAGTCTCTTTCTCTTCACATATCTATAAAAACTTTTGCAGTCAGTTTTTATGTTCCCTGCCAGTTTCCTTTCATAATCTATTTTCCCTTTCCTAATTAAGCCCTTTGTCCTCCTCTGCTGGATTCTGAATTTCTCCCAGTCCTCCGGTAGGCTGCTTTTTCTGGCAAATTTGTATGCCTCATCTTTTGTTTTTATACTACCACTGATTTCCCTTGTTATCCATGGATGCACCACCTTCCCCGATTTACTCTTTTGCCAAACTGGTATGAACAATTTTTGTACTTCATCCATGCAGTCTTTAAATACCTTCCATTGCACATCCACTGTCAACCCTTTAAGAATCACCTGCCAGTCTATCTTGGCCAATTCACATCTCATACCTTCAAAGTTACCTTTGTTGAAGATCAGAACCCTTGTTTCTGACTTAATTTTGTCACTCTCCATACTAATGAACTCAACCATATTATGGTCACTCTTGCCCAAGGGGCCACGCACAACAAGACTGCTAACTAACCCTTCCTCATTACTCAATACCCAGTCTAGAATAGCCTGCTCTCTCGTTGGTTCCTCCACATGTTGAGAAAACTATCCCGCATACATTCCAAGAAATCCTCTTCCTCAGCACCCCTGCCAATTTGATTCACCCAATCTACATGCAGATTGAAATCACCCATTATAACCGTGTTACCCTTGTTGCACGCATTTCTAATTTCCTGTTTGATGCCATCCCCAACTCCAATACTACTGTTAGGTGGCCTGTACACAGCTCCCACTAGCGTTTTCTGCCCCTTAGAGTTTCGCAGCTCTACCCATATCGATTCCACATCCTCCACGCTAATGTCCTTCCTTTCTATTGCATTAATCTCCTCTCTCACCAGCAATGCTACCCCACCTCCTTTTCCCTTTCGTCTATCACTCCTGAATATTGAATATCCCTGGATGTTCAGCTCCCAGCCTTGGTCACCCTGGAGCCATGTCTCCGTGATCCCAACTATAGCAAAGTCATTAATCGCTATCTGCACCTTCAACTCATCCACCTTATTACGAATGCTCCTCGCATTGAGACACAAAGCCTTCAGGCTTGTTTTTACAACACTCTTATTCCTTATACAATTATGTTGACAAGTGGCCCCTTTCACATCGATCCCTATTACACTTGGCCATACTCTCCTATCCCTTTGTGAGCTTTCTTTCCCGTTAATTCTGGGGTCATTAACCATCCCTTTAACTCCATCCTAGACTATCCCATTTGACACCCCACCCCCCTTATTCAGTTTAAAACCATCCGTGTAGCAGTGGCAAACCTGCCGGCCAGAATGCTGGTCCCCCACCTGTTAAGATGCAATCCGTCCCTTTTGTACAGTTGCCCCTTACTCCAAAATAGATCCCAGTGATCTAAGAATCTAAATCCCTGCCCCCTGCACCAGTTCCTCAGCCACACATCCAGGTCCCGTATCTCCCTGTTCCTGCTCTCGCCAGCACGAGGAACTGGAAGCAAACCGGAGATAACAACCCTGGAAGTCCTGCTTTTCAGCATTTTTCCGAGCTCTCTGAAGTCCCGCTGCAAAATATTCATCCCCTTCTTTCCAACATCATTTGTGCCAACATGCACGGCCACTTCTGGCTGTTCACCTTCGCCCTTGAGAATTGTCTTCACTCTGTCCGTGACATCCTGGATCCTGGCACCAGGAAGGCAGCACACCATCCTCGAATCCCGTCTGTTGCCGCATAAACCCCTGTCCGTACCTCTCACAATGGAGTCTCCAACTACAATGGCGTTGCCCGACTTTGGCCTCTTTGGTTTTGGCTCAACAGCCCTTTTTGTTTTGCAAGCCAGTCCGCCGCTCAGTGAAATACCGTCTTCTGTCCCGGCAGCTTCCACGTGGGTGAACCTGTTCACAAGAGGTACAACACCCGGGGACCTTTGCATTCCATGTTTTCCTCCCTTTCTCACCGTTCCCCACCTTCTCTCTTCTCGTGCCTTGGGTGTAACAATCTTACTGAAGGACTTGTCAAGGAACGACTCAGTTTCTCGGATGAACCTGAGGTCATCTACTTGTTTCTCCAGTTCCCCAACACGGTCCTTCGGGAGCTGTACCTGGATGCACTTCTCACAAATGTAGCAGCCAGAGGCACCAGCAGTGTCCTTGACCTCCCACATACTGCAAGTATCACACTGCATCAGCTTGCTTGACATCTTCTTTTGCCTCGGTCTCTCCCCATCCAGTGTTTTTCGCAGCCTCCTCTCCGAAGACTCTCGAGCCAAAGACTCACACTTTACTCACAGGGCACTTCCCTCACTGCCACTCCCCAAGAGCTGCCTTGCTTATATTGACTGTTAAATTGCCTAATTTACAAACCAAATTCTTCAGTTTTCAACTGTTTTCCCCCTCTGACTCACTGAGAACTCTCCTCCCACTTGGGCTAGAGCCAATCAGTGCTTTCTCCTGCTTCTCTTTGTTGCTGTTGCTTCAAAATCCACGGGAACACTGAGTAAAGTCTGCCTGTGCTTTGTCTCTCCTTTTCAACTGTTTTCCCCCTCTGACTCACTGAGAACTCTCCTCCCACTTGGGCTAGAGCCAATCAGTGCTTTCTCCTGCTTCTCTTTGTTGCTGTTGCTTCAAAATCCACGGGAACACTGAGTAAAGTCTGCCTGTGCTTTGTCTCTCCTTTTCAACTGTTTTCCCCCTCTGACTCACTGAGAACTCTCCTCCCACTTGGGCTAGAGCCAATCAGTGCTTTCTCCTGCTTCTCTTTGTTGCTGTTGCTTCAAAATCCACGGGAACACTGAGTCTGCGAGCCCACCAGGTGTGAGTGACTGAGCTGCCAGCCCAATAATCCATTCGGCCCACAATGTCCATACTAACCCTCTGGACACCAGTCCCTTTAGCCCACAACACACATGTTAGCACTCCAGAAAGTGCTGCCCATGTGGAGTTTGCACATTTCACTCTGCGGCTGTGTGGGATTCCTCTAGGTTCTCTGGTATCTCCCCATATCCCAACGTCATGCAACTCGGTAAGTTCATTGTTTACTGCAGATTCCCCTGATGAGTGGTAGAATCTGGGATGCAGGTGATGGGAATGTGGTGAGAATAAAATGGGATTAGAGAAAATGAGTGTGTGATGGTGGGCCAAAAGGCCCCATACTGTGTAAATCTATAATGATTAAATGTGACGTCACATCGGGAATTTGAGACACACAATCAGACGGTAGTCTAGGATACATGCCAGATTTGGTATGAATGACCTGGAAAGTGAACTGTGTTTAAACTTACATACAAAAACATTTGAAAACTTTCAAAAATGTTGAAACATTTGTAAACACTTCTGACAGCCGTCCTTGTCCATTAAAAATTTCTTCCAGGATGTGACAGTCTCTCTGTGCTGCTTTGAACTGGTACTGGATCACTGGGCGTGTTCCCATTACATTTCAACTTCAAAGCCTGCAGAATTGCATCAAATTACTGGCAATAACATTGGACCATGCTTGCTCCGAAATGTAAAAGTTATTGTCAGTTCTGTGCAGGAATGATAGATAGCGGAGGCTGACAGTTTCACTTTTGTTGCAATTGCATAGTCCAGACCATTTACTTCTCACTGCATTTCCAATTGCCTGACTGCATAACTTTCCAATGGGCATCACCAAACTCAGAGTAAAGACTTGTTCAACTCCCTGGAAATAGGTGGGATGTAGGAGGCATTGGGTTTCTGTGCAAATTGACTATGTCTGGCTGTTTTGCTTAAAAAATGTTTTCCAAAAAAATTGCAGAGCATTTTGTAACCTGAAAGTTAACTTTACAAATTAGCAGAAGTGTTGATGAAATCTGAAACTCCAAAAGTTATAGCAAATGTCAATAAAACAGAGAACAGAGATATAAAAACAGGCCCAGCGATATTCCAGGATGAATGCATATTATTCCCTGCATTTAAGGAATGCAGGGAATAATATGTGTTGCTCTGTTAGCTGCTACTATCTGCAATTGACCTGTTGCCCCCCCCCCCCCCCCAATCTCCTTGGAAGATAAAGCGGATGGTGATTTGATCCTGAATGTGGTGTACATGAAAAATGTTAAGGTTCCAGTACAAACTGGGGCAAATAAGAAAAAAAAAGACTTCATCCTGCGAAATAGAAATAGAAATGGTGGAGAAGGCTATTCATTCCTCCAAGTCTGTTCACTTAGATCATGGCTAATCTGTATCCAACCTCCATTCGTATTTCTTAATATAATTGACTGAGAAAATGCTATCAATTTCAGATTAATAATGTATATCTATACAACTTCAGGATTCCAGCATGGTTCCAGAAGTCCTAAATTTGCCCATAATTTCCCTCCAAACTGGCCTACTATAAATGTGTTGCTAAAAACTTCTGGTAAATGCACAAATTTAAAAAACAACTATTTCCTTGGAAACTGGAAAATACTTTATTAATTGGCTCCGAGGTATGGGAGCATCACAGGCAGCGCCAACATTTATTGTCCACCTCTATAGCCATTGGGATAGTGAGCTATTGGAGCAGAATTAGGCCATTCGGCCTTTCAAGGCTACTTCGCCATTCGATCGTGGCTGATTTATCTCTCCCTGCTAACCCCATTCTCCTGCCTTTTCCCCATAACCCATGACACCCGTACTAATCAAGAATCTATCTATCTATCTTAAAAATATCCATTGACGGCCTCCACAGTCTTCTGTGGCAAAGAATTCCACAAATTTCCCCACCCTCTGACTTAAAAAAATCCTTCTCATCTCCTTCCTAAAAAAGCCTCCTTTTGTTCTGAGGCTATGATCTCTGGTCCTAGACTCTGCACTAGTTGAAACATCCTCTTCACATTCACTCTATCCAAGTCTTTCACTATTCGAAGTTCTGCTGGTGAAGGTGCTCTGTAGTATTTTCATGGGAGGACTGACACTTTGCAGTTGCATCCCTTTTACTTCTAAGTGGGAGTGATGGTGTTTTTGGGAGGTCCTGTCAAAAAGGCATTTACAATACCCATGTGTACAGTAAACCTCAACCATTTTATGCTAAAAACCCATTGAGCGGTCTGTTTAAATTGGTCCTCCCAGGAACATGTGTCAGGGGGAAACGCTGGTGTTCTTCAGTCTTCTTTGCTTTGTTTCTCTAAAAATGGACAGACCAATTCTCAAGTGATGATCAAGCTTGGAATGTTTCAGACAAGCTGTCAGCATGAGGGAGCCAAATTAACAGAGGCATTCAAAATGACAAGCTTGCCCAAGCTTAGTCAGGATAAATGGCTTTTTACTGATCCTAATTCACTCTCTTGACACAGTTAAATGTAGCAGCTCCTCCCTGCTGACCAATCTTTAGTACTTAAAGATCTCAATTGATTCGGCACACACAAACAAAATTTGCTCTCCACTTCCAGCTTATTGGGTACAGCGGAGGGAATAATTTTAAAAGACAGTTTATGGTTTATAGGGAAATGGGCCAAATGCAGGCAGGTGGGACTAGTGTAGATGGGACACGTTGGTTAGTGTGAGCAAGTTGGGCCAAACGGCCTGTTTCCATGCCGTATGACTCCTATGGCACCCTTTCCATTCTTCAGGGAAGGGAGTTCCTTGGGACCTCCAAATGCAGCTGTTGGGCTATGAAGGAGTGAAGCCAATTACCTCCTTAATCCATCTGAAGGGGGCTTGAATATATTGTGCAGAGTGACATTGATGCCAATTGCCACCTCAAAATGGACTGACTGTTCGAGCCTCTCCCATTTCCTCTCCTCCACCCCTTGTCTGGAGCAATCATCGATGGACAGGACCAATGACTTTAGAAGGGTCAGATGGTGACTGCTCAGCAAAGGCCACGGGTCCCTTTGGGTGTAACCAATTCCACATTGGAAGCCACCCTTCAAAACATGGCAACGTTTAAATGAGGTAGAACTGGAAGTTCAATTGGAGAGACTTGATTATAGGGGGTCGCACGGAAATGTATGGAAGTTGGAGTGTTATTTTGTAAGGAGGGAAGAACCTAAGTACCTATTTTTTTTGAGATATGAAGCGAACAAAGCAAAGGGACCTTTGGTCAAGGAAGTAATTGCACTTAGCACATGGGGACCAGGACCATGAGACCATGAGGTGAGTTAAGAATGACAAGATGAATCAATGGGTTGCAGATTAATTGATGACGCAGACAGGCATGAGTCAGCCATTCTGCGATACTGGATGGTAGGCAGTAACCTAAACTAAGCGAATCATTGAGTCATACAGAATGGAAACAGGCCCTTTGGTCCAACTCTGGCATGCCGATCAAGATGCTCATCTATGCTTGTCTTATTTGAAAGCCCACATCAATTCATTTTTTCTACCCCCCTCTGCTCACTTCTCCCTCCTCTCCTGCCTCCTCTCTCCCCCTCTCCCTCACTCCCACTCTCACTACCTTTCCCCCCTCTCTCTCTCTCTCTCTCTCTCTCTCTCTCTCTCTCTCTCTCTCTCTCTCTCTCTCTCTCTCCTCTCCCTCCCCTCTCCCTCTCCCTCCCTCCCCCCTCCCTTTCCCTCTCCCTCTCCCCCTCCCCCTCCCCCTCCCCCTCCCCCTCCCTCTCCCTCTCCCTCCCCCTCTCCCTCTCCCTCCCTCCCCCCTCCCTTTCCCTCTCCCTCTCCCCCTCCCCCTCCCCCTCCCTCTCCCTCCCTCTCTCTCTCCCTCTCTTTCTCCCTCCCTCTCTCCCTCTCTCTCTCTCCCTCTCTCTCTCTCTCTCCCCCCCCCCCCAATAATGTGATTTATTAATTAATCAAATGGGATAACTTGTCCGGTTCATATCCGGTGCTCATGACAAATAAACTCATGAGTATCTGTAAATTAAGACATTTTCCCCAGCAGCATTGCCAGTCATTATTGTAACCCCAAATACATGTGGTAGTAATTTTTTAACTGAAAATTATGTGCCGTGGCACATTATTGGTAAATCCAAAATCCATTTCCTAGTTTGAATAAATTCAAAATAAAGTCTCTCTCTCAGATGGATTGCCTGTCAAATGTGTTCATATGTAGGGTTTCAGGTGTAATCTTTAATATTTTCAAATTATATGGTATTTTAATGGAGACTTTTAATTAATCTGGTTTAGTATCTTGTGGAATTGCTGGTAATGTTTGATGAAATTCTCCAGCTAGCACTTAAGTAACACTTCCCAATAATTTATTGTTGTGTCTACGATCCTGCAAAGTTTGATCTAGTGCTTTATAGCTGCTTTGTGATCCATTGTGCATACATCCCAGACAATAAATTTACAATATTTTAGAATTGATTTCCTTTACATTTCCATGACCATGTTACACGGTGGAGTCTTCACATTTGTCAAATTCAAAGACGGTTTAAAATAATGCTCAGATTTCTCTCCTGTCAAAAGTATTGAAGCAATGCCTTATGATGCCAGGGCAATCATGTTTCCCCTTGAGCTCCAGTCCAATGTAGATTAATAAGGAAAAAACACCCTAAACCGAAGCACCTCAAAAAAATCTGATTCCTTGGTCATTGTAGACATTCTCTGCAGTGGTTACTAAGGTACTTTTTGATATCTCACTAAACTTGGTTGTTTCCGTCTGATATATTTGTGTAATTGGTTTAACACAGCTGGTCTCCTGTAGAAACTCGGTATGCATGTGTTCAGTTTCTCTTTGTAGTTCAGGTGGATCAAGACTATGTGGGTTGGATCCACCTCAGCATTTAGTAGTTTAAAAATAGATCTGAAAAAATGTCATAAAGTTTCAATGGAGAAAATGAACAATTGTGTCCTTTTAGGCTATGGAGTGTTTCCTATGGGGTCTCTAAGAAAAACTAAGAGTGACGTGTGTATCTTACTACCATGCCTGATTTATTTCTGAGGAAAGACCTTCTTGCCATAGAGGGAGTACAGAGAAGGTTCACCAGACTGATTCCTGGGATGTCAGGACTTTCATCTGAAGACAGACTGGATAGACTCGGCTTGTACTCGCTAGAATTTAGAAGGTTGAGGGGGGATCTTATAGAAACTTACAAAATTCTTCAAGGGTTGGACAGGCTAGATGCAGGAAGATTGTTCCCGATGTTGGGGAAGTCCAGAACAAGGGGTCACAGTCTAAGGATAAGGGGGAAGTATTTTAGGACTGAGATGAGAAAAACATTTTTCACCCAGAGAGTGGTGAATCTGTATAATTCTCTGGCACAGAAGGTAGTTGAGGCCAGTTCATTGGCTATATTTAAGAGGGAGTTAGATGTGGCCCTTGTGGCTAAGGGGATCAGGGGGTATGGAGAGAAGGCAGGTACGGGATACTGAGTTGGATGATCAGCCATGATCATATTGAATGGCGGTGCAGGTTCGAAGGGCCGAATGGCCTACTCCTGCACCTATTTTCTATGTTTCTCTGTTTCTATTTGGAAAGTTTCAGATACCTAAGTGGCTTTGTACCTGAGCTATGTGTGGAATACACAGACATTTTATTTCATTTTTGCCTTGAGATAAGACAGTACCTGATAACAACCTTGTGAATGGGCATTCTTCAGCAAAGAATTGAGCAGCCTAGAACATTGGTCAGCTGGCAGAATCCAGAGACCTCTGGCGTAGGGGGAAGAGGTTAGCATAGCTGTTCAATGGTCATGTTGAGCTGAAGATTGCTGAGTAAGTGGGGATGGAGGAGCCTCTTGGGTGAGTCCTAGACGACCTCTCTGGACCCTATGGTATGAAGCTGCTAAACTACCACTTTGATGTGGTGCATGTGGATAATGTAGGATTCGAGAAACAGAGGTTAACTAAATGATTCTTCAGTCTTCACTCTCACAATCTGAGCCATCTGTCCCAGAACCCCTGCAGAGGTATACTTAGGGGGAGGTTAGTATATCATTAAATGTTTCATAACAAACTCAAGGACTAACCAAATTAGTAAATTGGCTACATCAGCTCTGGAGGTTTATGCTGGAATGTGGGAGTAGGGTTGTAACATGCTTATTTGAAATGGCATTGCGAATCATTTTGTACAGAGTAATCTTATTCATGGGTATGCAAGTGAAATCTGGCAGACGTTTAACCCTAAGCAAGAGATTACGGAGGGCCTTTTGCATCTGGAACTTTTGCTGCTGCCGATATTTTTGTTTCAAGTATTAGCCTACAATGGAATAATTTTGCCATGCAATCTATGGTGTGGAGCATGCTCACTCTGACTTTGGGTGTTGTTACTCACTCGAGCCTTCACTGAGACCTGAGTGCAGTGTGACCAGGAGCAGGACTGAGAGTTGAATATAAAGTACACGAAGGAATGAATTCTCACCTCCATTACATAATTGAAAACCACTGCACACACAAACAATTCTACACACACAAACACTGACTTGTACACGCGTGCAACATAAACATTTTCACATTTTCAGTACACATGACAATAATAAACTAAACCTAGCTAAATAGGCATACACGCATAAATATCCACACATAAGAACGGATGAGTGGGACTTGCTGTGAGATAGGGTACAGCCAACCATGTGTTAGGAGACATGTTAGATTCACTGAAGGTACAAGGTATGATGCTGATACAGGTATCCGACTTTGAAGTTATGATATAAGCAGATGTGATCAAATGAAACAAACGATCAAGCACACCTTTGCTAAATGCCAGAACTATGCCATTGTATGGTGCTTGCAGTTTGATGCGCCCGTGAGTTGGCAAAATATCAGTCAGTAAATAGTAACAACGGCGTTAACCTTTTGTACAGTTGGCATAAACAATAAGCAATTTATACATTGAAATTCTATTCTTAGATCAGATCGTATGCTTTCAGGGATTTGAAAGTTGATTAAAAGTACTCCACAGAGAATGAATTTGGAAAAATCATGACGATATTAACTGCATTAATGAATCAAAAATATCTCTGATGAGTGATATCGAGCAATTGTAACATTGCAGTGAACTGAAGGTTAAATCACATGGTGATTAAACAATTCAAGCACATAGTCTATAGTCTATCTTATCTATATAATTAAACCTCAAATCTTGACCACTTCCTGTTTGCAGTGCATATTGATTTTAGAAAAAACGCTACCACATATGTTTGTGATTTTTGACCATCTTACTCAGTCCCCCTCCACTGCGCAGGACAAGGGGATTTTTCCCATTGATGAAAAATAAAAGACTTATCAATGTTTAAAAAATGTTGAGATTCTCTCTCCTGTAAATCAGGCCATGAAGGCCATGCCCCTTCGAGTGGGAGGGGGAGGGACTATAAAACCCAGAAGTGTGGACTGCCTCAGTCATTGCAAGATGGAGGGAGAGGTCATGACTCTCAGTCTGAGCTGTGAATAACACTGAACACATGTCTACTAAACTGTGAGTGGTTTTACCGACCTGTTAGTGCCCTTAATGTGGTTTGAAAATGTAGTTTGAAAATGCAAAAGTGGTTTTGGTTTGAAAATGCAAAAGTGGTGTGCCTTATTGAAAAGTGGTGTGCCTTCTATATAATTACAAGTCTAATTCTTGACGACTTCCTGTTTGTGCTCTATATTGATTTTAGAAAAAACGCTACCACGTACGACTGTGATTTTCGGCCATCTTACTCAGAGTCCCCCTCTGCTCATCAGGTGCCGAGGATTTTTCCCATTGATAAAAAATAAAAGTTATTAGTGCTTAAAAAATGTTGAGATTCCCTCCCCTGTCAATCACACCATGAAGGCCACGCCCCTTCCGGTGGGAGGGGGAGGGACTATAAAACCCGCAAGTGTAGGCGTGGCTCAGTCTCTGCAAGATGGGGGAGGGAGAGGTCACGACTCTCTGTCTTTGGTGGCCTTGCACCCTGATGAAATGGTATGAAACTGCATTTGAATTTGGCCTTGCATCCTGCTAGAAATGGTATGAAACTGCATTTGAATTTGGTAGTCTTGCACCCTGCTTGAAATGATAGGAAACTGCACTTGAATTTGATGGCCTTGCACCCTGCTGGAAATGATGGGAAACTGCACTTGAATTTGGTGGCCTTGCACCCTGCTTGAAGTGGCATGAAACTGCACGAGTTTGGTGGCCTTGCACCCTGCTTGAAGTGGTATGAAACTGCACTTGAATTTGGTGGCCTTGCACCCTGCATGAAGTGGTAGGAAACTGCACTTGAATTTGGTCGCCTTGCACCCTGCTTGAAATGGAGTTTCAAGGAATAGCTGCGAGTCAAGGCTCAGTGTTGGGGCCGCAATTGTTTACAATATATATTATTGATTTGGAAGAGGGAATTAGGACAACACTAGCAAGTTTGCCAATGTCACAAAGCTGGGTGGCAGTGTGAACTGTGAAGAGGATGTTAGGAGGTTGCAGGTTGACCTGGACAGGTTGAGTGAGTGGGCAGATGCGTTGCAGATGATGTATAATATAGATAAATGTGAGGTTATCCACTTTGGTGGCAAAAACAAGGGGGCAGATTATTATCTCAATGGGGTTAGGTTGGGTAAGGGGGAGGTTCAGCGAGACCTGGGTATCCTTGTATACCGGTCACTGAAAGTTGGCGTGCAGGTACAGCAGGCAGTGAAGAAAGCTAATAGAACCTTCATAAAAAGATTTCAGTATAGGAGGAGAGTGGTTCTTCTGAAGTTGTATGAGGCTCTGGTAAGACCACATCTGGAGTATTGTGTGCAGGTTTGGTCTCTTAATTTGAGGAAGGACATCCTTGTGATCGAGGCAGTGCAGCATAGGTTCACGAGATTGATCCCTGGGATGGCAGGACCGTCATATGAGGAAAGATTGAAAAGACTAGGAGTTCATTGGAGTTTAGAAGGATGAGGGGGGATCTTATAGAAACATATAAAATTATAAAAGGATTGGACAAGCTAGATGCAGGAAAAATGTTCAAAATGTTGGACAAGTCCAGAACCAGGGGCCATAGTCTTAGAATAAAGGGGAGGCCATTTCAGACTGAGGTGAGAAAAAACATTTTCACCCAGAGAGTTGTGAATTTGTGGAATTCCCTGCCACAGAGGGCAGTGGAGGCCAAATCATTGGATGGATTTAAGAGAGAGTTAGATAGAGCTCTAGGGGCTAGTGGCATCAAGGAATGCGGGGAGAAGGCAGGCACGGGTTATTGATTGGGAACGATCAGCCATGATCACAATGAATGGCGGTGCTGGCTCGAAGGGCTAAATGGCCAACTCCTGCACCTATTTTCTATGAAGTCAACCGGCAGCCCACCAGCCGTCAGTGAGTGAGCTGCCAGCACATCAGGCTTGAATGACTGAGCTGCCAGCCCAAGAATCCATTCAGCCCACAACACCCATACTAGAGCTCCAGAAAGCCCCCCCCCCCACTGGCCACCAAAAGATCCCAGTTAGTCTAGTGTATATCTATATCTTATCTTATCTGAATAATTAAAACACAAATCTTGCATATAATCATGGGACGGTACTAGTTCTGCAGATCCCAAGGTCACCGGAGGTCACCGGCGCTCACCAGAGGTCACCGGCGCTCACGCTCTGAAGAACTTTCTCCTCGAGGCCTGCTCCGGGTTTCCAGAAAGTCGGGCCCTGTTCTCTCTCTCTCTTTCTCTCTCTCTCTTTCCCCGGTGCAGCCACACATGAAGAGGAAGGGGGGGACTGCTGGGGATGAGGGGAAATGAGCCGCACCTGCGCAGTTAGGGGCTATGGGGTGAGTGGTGGAATATTGCTTTGGGGGAACAGGTTGCGTTGGGGAACCAGGCCTCCCATGTGACTGGAACCCAATGGGTCCCACTTAATCTAGTAATGCCTAAACTTGCCTAAAAATACAATAAATAATTCTGTTAAAGATAGAGCCAATTTGTTGAGGATGACCCAAGCAGTAGTCTTTGTAATGACAGATATCATGATTGGCAAAACGTTATACATCATCTCAAATGATTGTAATTAAAAAATAATGTCAGTAATAAATAATTTTCCAGAGACATTTGACATATTACTGTATTATTATGTCCCGCTATTAAATAATACACATGGGTTGAATAACCTCCTGCATGTATAAAGTTAAGCTGGCAATTTCTTTTCGAGTAACCACTCTGAGTAGCTGTGCAGGTCGGCATGCTGTAATGTGGCCATACATCCAATTTTAGACAGTAAAGCTTCAATGGAGGCCGAAATAGCCTCACTGACTTGCTTCAAGGCTTCAAGCATCCACAAATTCAAGGCACATCATTGATAGCAACTAATTGTATTCCAACTATTAAAAGCTTAACTAAAAACAAGTTCCACCTTAAATTGCACGTTTGTTGAGCCTAACAACGCACTTCAATAATACTGAAAATCAAATGTGGAACACAATTACACTAATAGTCCACTTAAACATTTCTTTCCATTTCCTGATTTGAAATGAAAATCCTGGTTCAGGAAATTAAAGCATAATAATGTATGTATACTTGATGACCTGGGTATTATAACCTTATGTGATTTTGCAGCATAGGCTCATTGGTAATGTATGTTGGGAACCAGTGAAACATAGAACCAACATTAGTTAAATGGTGATGAGCAAGCTCAAGGCAAGGTCCTCTCATATTTCCTTACAACATAGCAGAAGGCCACTTAGCCCATTGAGTTGTAAGAGAAAAAATAGCATCAATCCTATTCTCTCACTTATTTACCAGGAACAGGTCCCTGTGACCTGTTCTCTCAAGTGCCTATCAGCTCCACCCTGACCTTTCCATTCATCCACTGACCAGCCAGCACGTCTTTGGGACATGGAAAGGAACTGGATAGGGAAACAAGGGGAGAACGTGCAACCTCCAGCATCTGAGGTCTGGATTGAAACTGGGCCTTGCTGGGATAGTAGAGAGTTTGTGACACAGGATCCTCGCCCATACGCTGCAAAGGTGATTAAATTATGAAGCCAATCTTTATTACTGAATCAGAGTTTCAAGCAACTTCTCGAAATAATTCAAACATTGAATGCCATCCAAAGTTGGCAGCAAACCTCAGACAGTTGGGAAAATATTCAATAGAGCAACGTCAATCTTGATTGAACAGTGCTCACATCTGCTGAATAGTGTATGTGCACTTTTTGAACAACATTTTCCATTATCTGCCAGATAATCACTCAATTGATTAATGCTAATTATTTATGGATTTGTGCTCCAGATAGGCTTGGCAGCTTTGCTGCAATGTTTTAAACAAAACAAAAAAAAATCCCACAAAATATGAAGGGGTATGTGTGCTTATCTAGCAAACACAATAGAAAGCAATATGTTGAGTGGCACTGAGAGAATAAAACAGCAGCTCCAACCCATTCACTGAAGTGAATGTGACATTTCTGTTTTATTATTACAGAGGAACATCCAGTATATTGGCAGTATAAGAAGAGGCTGTTCTCTTTACACATTTAACAACATTTTACAGAATAAAATTGCCCTTTTATCCATAAAGGTTTTCCTAGCCGACAATCTCTTCAGTGGAATAGATCTTTTGGCCGTTTTTAAGAATGTACAGAAAGTAAACAGAAGGTGGGCTTCCCATCAGAATTGACAAAAGCTCCTAGGAAGATTTGCAGATTTCCCCTGACACAACTGAAGTCCTGTTGGGCTAATAATGAGGTGACAACATTATGACTTGCACACCCAGTGATGAAGGAGTAATCCGTTTCCATTTGATCATGCAAATGTTGGCAAAGATACCCCATTCACCTTCAGATGGCATTGTGAATTGCAGTTCTGTGTGGGAAAGGTGCTGTCAACTGGTTTCTGGGTGGGGTATTATATGAGTTTAACAACAAGACGGTGATGTCCAAGTCATCAAGGTGTGACTTGCAGGCAATGGCAACCCCATGCAATTGATACCCTTGGCATTTTAGGCGATTAGAGTTTACAGGATTGAAGTAGTCAAGAGTGTTTATTTTTTATACACTCGGGCTCCTGCACTTTGTTTCCGATTGCAGTAGCGAGAAGAGATCATCGTCAGGTTGTTGTGGGCTTTTGATCATATTATCTGCCTTCTTGAGGCAGCACTTCCTGTTGATCAAGAGTCCAAGGAGTCAAGAGTCAAGGAGTCATATGCACTGCGAATGCTACATTGAAATGCTTCCTGTCTGCAGGCGGATTAATGTAACAATACAACAGATAAATGTACAATATTCAATAATACAGTAAGTTATCAGTAATACTCGGTAACCGGTCCATACAAGTGCAACCTACATAAAGTCCATAATACTTCATTGTTGAGATAGGGTTGTGGTTAGGATTGTGCAGGTGGTTCAGGAGCCCTCAGGATTATTGATGTGAAGAAAGTCTTTTGGAACCTGGAGGTAATCATTCTTTGGCTCCTCCTCCTTCCTCCCAATGGAGATCAGAAGGTGGCCAATCTAGTGCGGGTCTTTGATGCTATTTGCTGCCTTTTTTCAATGCTTTCAGTAGATTGCTTTGATGGTAGGGTGGTCAGTACCCATGATGAATAAGTGAATGTACTTCATTTTCTGCTGCCTCCTTCAATCTTGTGTGTTTGTATTTATGAACCAGGCCATGATACAGACTATCGGCATGCTCTGCACTGTACACTTGTAGAGGTTAGATAGCGTTTTCAGCCACATGCCCAAAATCCCCATAATCCTGACAAGTTGTGATAACCTTTCACTGGACTACCCTGCAGCTGCAGTGGTGCAGCGTGCGAATATTCAAGGTAGTGAATGGGAAGTCAGACAAGGAGGCAGTGCGATTTTCATAGAATCATAGAATCATAGAAAATAGGTGCAGGAGTAGGCCATTCGGCCCTTCGAGCCTGCACCGCCATTCAATATGATCATGGCTGATCATCCAACTCAGTATCCTGTACCTGCCTTCTCTCCATACCCCCTGATCCCTTTAGCCACAAGGGCCACATCTAGCGCCTTCTTAAATATAGCCACATCTAGCACCTTCTTAAATATAGACTCACCACTCTCTGTGTGAAAAAAGATCTTCTCATCTCAGTCCTAAAAGACTTCTCACTTATCCTTAAACTGTGACCCCTTGTTCTGGAGTTCCCCAACATCGGGAACAATCTTCCTGCATCTAGCCTGTCCAACCCCTTAAGAATTTTGTAATCCTCTATAAGAGCCCCCCTCAATCTCCTAAATTCCAGCGAGTACAAGCCAAGTTTATCCAGTCTTTCTTCATATGGAAGTCCTGCCATCCCAGGAATCAGTCGGGTGAACCTTCTCTGTACTCCCTCTATGGCAAGAATGTCTTTCCTCAGATTGGGAGACCAAAACTGTACACAATACTCCAGGTGTGGCCTCACCAACCCTGCACAACTGCAGTAGAACCTCCCTGCTCTTGTACTCAAATCCTTTTGCTATGAATGCCAACATTCCATTCGCATTCTTCACAGCCTGCTGCACCTGCATGCCTACTTTCAATGACTGGTGTACCATGACACCCAGGTCTCGTTGCATCTCCCCTTTTCCTAATCGGCCACCATTCAGATAATAATCTACCCTCTTGTTTTTGCCGCCAAAGTGGAGACCTCACATTTATCCACATTATACTGCATCTGCCATGCATTTACCCACTCACCCAACCTATCCAAGTCACCTTGCAGCCTCCTAGTATCCTCCTCACAGCTAACACTGCCCCCCAGCTTCATGTCATCCGCAAACTTGGAGATGTTGCATTTAACTCCCTCATCCACATCATTAATATATATTGTAAATAGCTGGGAATCCAGCACCTTGCGGTACCCCACTAGTCACTGCCTGCCATTCTGAAAATGACCCTACTCCTACTTTACTCCTACTCTTTGCTTCCTGTCTGCCATCCAGTTCTCTATCCACATCAATACTGAACCCCCAATACCGTGTGCTTTAAGTTTGTATGCTAATCTCTTATGTGGGACCTTGTCGAAAGCCTTCTGAAAGTCCAGATATAACACATCCACAGGTTCTCCCTTATCCACTCTACTAGTTACATCCTCAAAAAATTCTATAAGATTCGTCAGACATGATTTATCTTTCATAAATCCATGCTGACTTTGTACAATGATTTCACCACTTTCCAAATGTGCTGCTATCCCATCTTTAATAACTTTCTCTAGCATTTTCCCCACTACCGATGTTAGACTAATTAGTCTGTAATTCCCCGTTTTCTCTCTCCCTCCCTTTTTAAAAAGTGGGGTTACATTAGCTACCCTCCAATCCTCAGGAACTACTCCAGAATCTAAAGAGTTTTGAAAAATTATCACTAATGCATCCACTATTTCTGGGGCTACTTCCTTAAGTACGCTGGGATGCAGGCTATCTGGCCCTGGAGATTTATCGGCATTTAATCCATTCAATTTACCTAACACCACTTCCCGGCTAACCTGGATTTCACTCAGTTCCTCTATCTCATTTGACCCCCGGTCCCCTGCTATTTCCGGCAGATTATTTATGTCTTCCTTTGTGAAGGGAGAACCAAAGTAGTTATTCAATTGGTCTGCTATGTCCTTGTTCCCCATGATCAATTCACCAGTTTCTGACTGCAAGGGACCTACATTTGTTTTAACTAACCTTTTTTCTTCACATATCTATAAAAACTTTTGCAGTCCGTTTTTATGTTCCGTGCCAGTTTTCTTTCATAATCTATTTTCCCTTTCCTAATTAAGCACTTTGTCCTCCTCTGCTGGACTCTGAATTTCTCCCAGTCCTCTGGTAGGCTGCTTTTGGCTCCTTCAGTATTGTTGGAGCTACACTCTTCCAGGCACGAGGAGAACATTCCACCACACCACTAACCTGTACCTTTCAGAGAGAGAGTCAAGATACTCTTGCAGACATAATATACTCTTGCAGACATAATATTTTGCCCTATTAGTTTTCTGGTCAATATGCACAACTAATGGGCCGTGCCACTTAGGCGACTTTTAAAGGCGATGGCAGGAGACTATGCAGTCGCCACATGTTCGCGGGTGGTTGCTGGGGAGACGGTTTCATGGTCGTGAGGAGATCCTGCATTCTGGGAACTCTGGGGTGGGACATGTCTTTGAATATGTTGGCTGCTTTTTCGAGGCAACGTGAAGTGTAGATGGAGTCAATGGTGGCGAGTCTACTCTGTGTGATGGGCTGGGCTACATCCTCAACTCTCTGCAATTTCTTACGGTCTTGGGCAGAACTGTTCCCAAACCAAACTGGGATGCAAACAGACAGTATGCTTTCTATGGTGCATCTTAAAAGTGTTTAAGAGTCTTTGGAGATATGCCAAATTTCCCCACTCCTCAGAAAGTAGAGGTGTTGGTGTGCCTCCTTCGCTGTCGCTTCAGTGTGGTTGGTCCAGAGCATAGGTAATATTAACGCCAAGGAACTTGAGGTTGTCAATTGTTGCTGAATGAGGCATGTATTGTACTATGCTAACCTTTGATAAGGTTTTGCATGCTAAGCTGCTCTGGAAAGTTAGATCGCATGGTATCCAGAGAGAGCCAGCAAACTGGATAAAAAAATGGCTTTGTGGAACGAAGATGATGGAAGGTTGTGTTTCTGACTGGAGGCCTGTGACTAATGGTGTGCCTTAGAGATTGGTGCCAGGCCTTTTGCTGTTTGTCATCTATATTAACGGTTTGGATGAAAATGTACAAGGCACGATTAGTTAGTTTGCAGATGACACTAAAATCGGTGGCATTATTGACAGTGAAATTGGTTATTAAGAAATTAATCAGAATCTTGATCATTTGGGCAAGTGGTCCAAGGAAGAGTAATGGAGATTAATTTGGATAAGTGTGAGGTGTTGCATTTTGGAAAGTTAAATCAGGGCAGACCCTTTTCAGTGAATGGGATAGGGCAATGGAGAGTGTTCTAGTTCTTGACATAGCGCAAAGGGATCAAACAGTTCAGGTGCATAGGTCTCTGAAAGTGTGTTTACAGGTAGAGAGAGTGGTGAAGAAGGCTATTGGCATGTTTTCTTTCATTAGTCAGGAAATTGAGTATAAACGTTGGACATTATGTTACAGTTGTACAAGACGTTGGTGAGGCCACACTTGGAGTATTGTGTTCATTTATGATCGACTAGCTATAGGAAAGATGCCATTTAGCTGCAAATGGTGCAGAGAAGATTTGAGGGACTGAGCTACTAGGGACAGGATGGACAGCATAGGATTCTGTTGGTGCGCAAGAGGCCGAGGTGTGATCTTATTGAGAAGTATAAAATCAAGAGGGGAATACATAGGGTGAATGCACAGTCTTATTCTCAGGGTAGGGGAATCAAGAACTAGAGGCATAGGTTTAAAAAAGCGGGAATAGATTTAATAGGAACCTGAGGGGCATCTTTTTCACACAGATAGTATATGCAAAAATAATTTTCTGTGCAGTTACATATGTGACAAATAAAGCACTATTGACTATTGAAGGAGCATAGACATTTGGACATACGTGGTTAAGAATGCTTTAGGGGGATGTGGGCCAAACGTGGGCAAATGGGACTACCTTAGATGGGACATCTTGGTCATCATGGACGAATTGGGCCAAATGGCCTGTTGTAGGGCTCCTGCGAACTGCACAGAGGGACTGACATGATTAGGCAAGGGTTGACTGGGGGATCAAGGGATTGTTTGGTAAAATATGTTCCCAAAGCCAACCTGGAAGCTATTATTGTAATTCACATACTGATATTGTACTAGGTACTCATCTGCAACATGCCTGATGCCAAGTCAGTTGACTTTATGTCTTACCAGTGACATATTCATTACATAGTACAGTATAACTTAGGAACAGGCCCTTCAACCCACAATGTCTGTGCCATTCATGGTCATCTTAAATTAATCCTCTCTGCCTAAACATGATCCATATCCCTCTGTTCCTGCCTATTCATGTACTTATCTAAAAGCCTCTTAAATGCCAAAATGGAAGAAGAACACTAGCAAAGAATGGAATCTTAGTAATCATGTCTCAAAGTGATTGGGCAGAATCCAAGGCTAACAGGATAGTTAGATTACATGGCAACTATAATGTGACTGCTAATCAGAAACTGATGCCGAACAAAACCCACAAACAATACATGAAGGCCTCAGTGCAGGACTGCCAGATAAAGAGAGTCAGCACTACCTCATCATAAACATGCTCAAGGGTTTGTATCCTTGTAGTCAATCACAACTAAAATGGACAGTCCACAATAGATAAAATCCAGAGACAAGTGCCTGTGCAACCATGTGACATTCCCATTGCCTCTGTCAATGAAGAAGACCATCACAATCATAAATTAATATGTTATATTATGGGCACAACATCAGAGATTGTAACCTGAATGGATCTTGGGATGTCAGGACTGTCTTATGAACAAAGACTGCATAGACTCAGTTTATACTCTCTAGAATTTAGGAGATTGAGAGAAGATCTTATAGAAACTTACAAAATTCTTAAGGGGTTGGACAGGCTAGATGCAGGAAGATTGTTCCCGATGTTGGGGAGGTCCAGGACAAGGGGTCACAGCTTAAGGATAAGGGGGAAATCCTTTAGGACCGAGATGAGAAGGACTTTTTTCACACAGAGAGTGGTGTGTCTCTGGAACTCTCTGTCACAGAGGGTAGTTGAGGCCAGTTCATTGGCTATATTTAAGAGGGAGTTAGATGTGGCCCATGTGGCTAAGGGGATCAGAGGGTATGGAGAGAAGGCAGGTACGGGATACTGAGTTGGATGATCAGCCATGATCATATTGAATGGCGGTGCGGGCTCGAAGGGCCGAATGGCCTACTCCTGCACCTAATTTCTATGTTTCTATCTTGAATAGTGTGATGGGCAATTTTGCCGTCCCAGTATAACTGGATCTTTGAACATTGATCTTACAAGCAAATCATAAACACTGAAGAAAGCAGAGATTTTTATATCATGTACAACTTGCCAGTGATGACTAACCAGTCACAGCTACTGAGACAACTCAGAAAGTTGCAGAAAGTTTCCAAAAAAGTTCCTAAAAACTAGATCAGTTCAAATAAATGTCCAAATGTGGATATGCAGCAGAGGTACTTATCTCCAATTCTCTAAGGATATCTTAAGGGGCATGGAATAGCCTTCCTGAAAGATGCACCTTAGACTGAACATGATAATTCCAGTATTTATATCCCTTAGTACGTTCAGTGAAAACACTGACTAGAATACTTTAAATCATCTTTTATTTCACCACGGTGACCAGGTTTCTCTGTACGGCCCTGGGAAGCTCTCTCGGTGGATCACGGAGAAACACGTGCTCAAACAAAGGAATTAGCATATATATTTATGGTTGATACAGTGGGAGGTAACTTACAAAGGGTGGTGATTCTAGACCAATAACTACAGAATCGCTTGGTTATAATAATAATAATAATAATATATTTTATCGTCATTGCACATAAGTGCAACGAGATTTGGTTTGCAGCTTCCATCCGATGTCATAACTTAAACAACTAATAAAATTTAGGTTTAGGTACCCCGAGAACATGGTTTATAAAAAGAACAATAAAACAGTAAAACAGTCAAAACAGTCTAAAGTGCTATAAAGTCTATAAAGTATAAGTATAAAGTCTATAGGTGGGGACAATTTTTCTGCCCAATTACTATCATACAATTATGTCACAGCAAGGATAATGAAACTTAACTAAATGATGTCAACATAAAGAAATTAAAACTTAACTCAGAATACTTAAACCTTCGTCCTAAAGTAACCCCAATTCTACATGTTCTCAAACAGTGTGGCATTTCATCTATGGAACCTATTGCCAGAAGTTTTGTATATTTGGAAGATATGGTAATGATATGGAATTCTGTACAAATATAAACAATCTGACAAAAGTGCAGAACTAAAATGACTAGGACAACCTCCCAGACATGAGCACTTCAGAGAGTCTGCAAAGACTTTGTCAAAGGGCAATGACAGAGTTCTAGTCTCTATGTGCACATTTGTAATGGACTAAAGTTGAACTTGTGGGTTTTGGCATTACAGTGGAACATTCAGTTAAAGAGTGAAGATCAGTTTTTGGATCTCGTGGCCTACTTGTGGAATTGGTGCCAGACAATGGACCTCAGTTTGCAATGTATCTGTTGAATTCCTCCTGAGGATGAATGATATTAGAGACACTTTCCTTCCCCATTCCAGCTGGCCTGGAATAGTGGAGCCAAAAGCTCCGTATGTATTCTTAAAGAAGCCTTGAAGGGACAAGTTTACCAAGGTTGTTCGAGATTAGCTATGAATCATTATCTGGCTAACTTTCTGTTTACGTATCATGCAACACCACAGGATTTGCCCCAGCAAAGTTGTTAATACGTTACAGATTTTGAACACTGGAAATTAATACAGCCTAGCCTGGAGGAGAGAGAGAGGAGGAACAGTAGTCAAAATAAAAGCAAGCTTGGAATTGCTCGGCAGTAGGTAGGGAGATGTACATAGCGAGGGAATGTGACTGGCAAACCAGTGTGACACAGTGAAGTTGGTAATTGGTGAAACTGTACAACCTACAGTCCAAAAACACAACTGGAGGGAAAATCACAGGTCATCTTGTCAACTGCAGGAATGTTGTGAGAAAAGTACCAGGAGATGGTGGAGAATCGGGTGAAGAATATATTCCCGACATGGATGTGGGAACAGGCACTGTTGAAACACCACGGAGTTCTGTCAGGATGTCTCGCAGCCTTCAGATTAGAATCCAAACACAGGCCAGAGACCTCACCACAGGTCTCAGCGTTTAAGGAAAGTCAGTTAACAGATTGTCGCTGTGTACATATGGGGAAAAAAACACATCTCAAGGAGAGAAAGCAGTGTGATTCTGTATGTGTACTTATATAAATGAGTCACGTGTGTGCTTTACAAAGACATAATTCTGCATATGATGTAAGCACATATGTTAGCAGTTAGTTGGCACCAATGGCATTGGCACATGCTCTGAAGAGCTCTCTGTCTTCCGGAGTATTTTACAGGAGTTCCCATTAGTTCCACTGCTGTGATATGAGCACACCTCAAAATACCATCCAACAACACATGCTTTACAATAAAATAAGCTTAAGAGCCTTAAATTAAAGGTGTTTTAGCCCATTGGCAGATCACACTGAAGTCAGATGTAAAAGCTGCCACCTTGCCATTGGCCTACAGTTTCAAGCCACTGTTACCCTTCTCTGCATTGAACACATCTGCAGTGGCCGCTCCGGGATAGAATCTGACATAGATTCTATTAAAGCCACTTTAGTTATTCAGTAAATTGATTGGGAACGCTTTATCTAAGTATTCTTAGAACAGTACAGTGCAGGAACAAGCCCTTTGGCCCACAAACTCTGTGCCGTACAAGATGCAAAGTTATATTAATCTCCTCTGACTGCATGTGATCCATAACCCTTCTTTCCCTGCATATCCATGTATCGATATATAAGTGCTACTATTATATTTGCCCTCACCACCATCTCTGGCAGCGTGTTCCAGATACCCACAACCATCTGTATGCAAAAGTTGCTTACACGTCTCCTTTAAACTCCCCCACATCTCCTTAACACTCACCATAAAGTTATGCCTTCTCGTATTTGATCCTTTCATCCTGGGAAATTGGTTCTGACTTGAATTAAATTCCAACTACATTTCTCCACCAATATCTATGTCCTGGTCTGAAGAAGGGTCCCAACCTGAAATGGCGTCTGTCCATTTTCTCCAAAGATGCTGCCTAACCCGTTGAGTTCCTCCAGCGCTCTGTATTTTTCTCTATATCCCAATGTATCCTTTTACAGGTTTCCTCACTGTCTGCAACTCCATCAATTATGTGTCATCTGCAAACTTAGGAACCAACCCATTCCTTCAAGAAAACAACAGCAAGCCAAGTTGGGACAATGTAGAACCATTTGCCTGGTCCCTACCTATTCCCCAACAAACAATACCCAGTGAGTTGCATCAGTTCCACCTGACCAATTTGATCCCTTAATATTAGAAGAGTAAGAGTATAGATTGCACTAATGAGAGAACCATGCTTACTGCAAGCTTCGCCACCATTGAACTGAATGCAGCAGTGAGATTCTGCTGGCTTGTGTTTGCCATTTCTTGCACATCTCAAAAATCAAGGAAATAAGTAAGTACTACTCTTACGGGTTCTATAAAGACTCTCTGTCGCATTATTACAAGAATGATTCTGGATCTATATTGCTGTTGGCTTAAGTCCGCTATCGGTAGTTCTTGTAATGCATCACTGACTGCATTCTGTGTGGAAATCACATTATGTTTCTCTGCAGCATATGACCGGGACTCTGAAAACAAACACAATGCAATCCACAGTTCGTAGTGTTAGAAATAGATCTCTGGAGCAAGACGACATGACAGTCACATAGGGAGACACACATGCAAATCTGTGGCACACGCCCTTAATGGTTAGTTAATAGACATGTTTAAATGTCTTTAAATATTAAACAATGTTAATTTAAAAAAAAAAACTGCACTCCAACTAATGTAATGTAATTTTAGTTACAATTTTAAAAAGTATATATTTTCAATTATTCACAGGTAATAGATGAAGCTCTAACTAAAAAGACTAATATTTTTGATAACCCCATTTCCAGTTATATAAATCTAACTGTGCCAATTTATCACTCTTAAGCATACCATAGATTTGTTTTCAGTGCCAGAAGTAACTATTTTCTAAAACAATGCCTGATTGTGGTGGCTCTCAGAATATTTTATATTTGATGTTTATTTAAAAAGGTTTCCTGGAAATTGAGCAAAAAAATCTTTTAAGGGAACTTTTAGAAGTTTGTGGGTAATTAACTCGGGTCGTTCACTAAACGGCGGCCAGCTGCGTTATCAGAGGAACCTGTATTCTAGATTCATAAGTGGGCCAAAGATTGAGAGAGTAATTCTTCCGCATTGATGCACATTCAAATAATTTGTACCACCAATCTTGCTGTTCTCCAGTGATATAGGTATGGCGGGGACGAAGTAACAGAGAAAGCATCGGTCAGCACAATAAGCAAGTAGTGAGAAGCAGATGGATTTAATTTGAAAAGCAGATCTTGGAACTTTTCCGAGTCTTTTTAGAAGGGTTTGAAAAATTAAACCAGGACTGTGCTGTGGTGCTTTGATTACTGGATGCTGGAAAACCGATGTTGTCAGAGAATAAAAGGGAAATAAGTATCTGATGTGGATAAACACAAACATGTTGGTGCCATCCCTAATTCCTTTTTGTTCTCTCCATCAGCAGAACACTAGGGACTACAAGGAAACTCGTATAGGGCATAGCTATCTCATTTTTAGAGGGCGTTAGATGTGGCACTTGTGGCTAAAGGGATCAGGGGGTATGGAGAGAAGGCAGGTACGGGATACTGAGTTGGATGATCAGCCATGATCACATTGAATGGCGGTGCAGGCTCGAAGGGCCGAATGGCCTACTCCTGCACCTATTTTCTATGTTTCTATGTTTCTATTTTCCCATCACCCGAAGCAGTGAGCAGTGGTGAAATTAAGGTGATTATTACGAGATATATTATTCAGGGAAGGTAAATTATAAAGTTTGTGCTTGTAAATTGGAAGTCAAAGAAAAGATGAATGCAACAAGTTTATCCCAATTTACTTTGAACGAGGTTAATCAATCGAATTGCTGCATGTATATAGAAAGGGATATATATGCAGCAGATAGACTCAAAATGCTGGAATAACTCAGCGGGTCAGGCGGCATTTCTGGAGGAAAGGAATAGATGATGTTTCAGGTTAGAACGCATTCTCAGACTTAAAGTGTAGTTGCGCTATACAACTATAACTTATGGGTCCTCACCCTAAGCTCCCTCATTCCCATTCACAGCAAGGAAGAGCACTGTCTTGTGAAGATTATGTGGGTCTCTTGTGGCTCGAAGCCAGATGGTAGTAAAACATCATAGTGAAGGTGAGATGGTCAACATGAACATGGAACGGAGAACAGTACAGCACAGGAACAGGCCGTTTAGCCCACAATATCTGCATCAACCACGATGCCAGTCAAGCTAATCCTATCTGCTCGCACATGATCTCACCCCTCCATCCTCTACTATCTCTTCTAAATGCCTCTTAACTGTTGCTATTGCATCTGCTTCTGCCAACTCTCCTGGCAGCCCATTCCAGGCACTTACCATTCTCTGTGTAAAATATTTGCCTCACACATTTCCTTTAAACATTTCACCTTGCGCCTTAAACCTATGTCACCTAGTATTTGACATTTCCACAAGATGCCATCACCGCTTCCAGCACAGAGTGCAGGTGTGTCCTCACCTGCACTCCGTGGGTGCAAGGTAGGCGTTTCGAGTATGCATGCACCATGGTTCCCTGCCACGTGAATGTGTGGACACACTTAAGATCTTCCAGGTTGCCAAAATCTTGCCCTGAGCAACCAGTAGATGTGGGTTGGACAATTGCCTGGAGCTTCATCCTTCTGGGTTTATGTAAGATTGGCATTTTGAGCAACAGGAACCTGGCTTGCCCATGAGGCACTCGGGAAAGGAGAAGAGGGAAAAGCAAGTTTGATAGCCAAAGGCCTGAGTAGTTCTTCTTCTTGTGTATGGCGTGCACAGCCTAAAGTTGTAGGACAACTTGTTCTATTTGATCTTATTTGTTTGTGCACGCCAGGTTGATTGCATTCGGCGGACCACGCGAAGGTTGCAATCTCCCACCCCAGGCCTAAGTTGAAACTGTGCAGTAATAAAGAGTGTGGTGTCTGTAGCTCCAGGCCTATGTGAGAAAAGTTTGCCTCCATGAGCTCTCCTTGGCACGGTGGATTGTCACCTTGTCGTGGTGGAGAAGCTTATGTGGTCCTGAGATTCTGAGAGCGATGCAGTCTGGAGCTATGCTCCTGGTAGGGCCACCCATGGCGGTAAGGTCAAGGGGGACGTCTCTGACAAAGAGCAATCTAACCAAGACCTCAACGGTGGAACAGGCGGAGGATTATGGCTGACTTTAGTGGAGCGTCACAACGGCTGGGAAGGCGGATGAAGGCTGCAGCAGATGAGGGTCACCAGTCGTCTTGGACTCCATGCCACTGGATCCTGACCCAGATCTGCTAAGGATCATGGGGTGGCTGTCTGTGCACCAGTCTCCCAATGATAAACAAAGTCACGCACAGGCATCCTCCATGAGAGGACAGTCATACTCGTTTTGAGTGACCACCAATGAAGATGATAATTCCTGGTGCTACACACCCAATCCTCCGCACGAAAATTGCACCTGTGTGTTGATACTTTTGTGTACACTCTTGTCAGCTGCTCAATTTAAATAACGTTTGGTTATTCACTGGCTGCTTGCACCCATGTTGCTTTCAATCATTGGCGGTTAAGTGAGGACATTGTCTGTTCCTTCGAATGGCATTCACCCATCTCTTATGACCAACTGGCCCATTGTTCAACTGCTGTTCATGTGGTGAGTGATCTTTATGATATTAGCTGTTTAAACTCCCCCCGCTGGAAGCAATATAGACTGTAGATGCTGGAATCTGGAGCAAACGGAGGAGGAACTCAGCAGATCTATGGAGGGAAAATTGCAATGGAAGTTTTCTTGATTAATTATTTTTCATAATACACCCAAATACACCCATAATGCCATTCTCCTGCTTCTAAAAGTGAATTTAAGAAACCATTCTCACAGAAGGCAGTAGACGTTGTAAAAATCTGCTTCCACAATGTTAAGGCAATTTTTCATTTGTTAACCACAACTTCAGGGACATGGGAAATAGTAGGTAAATTAATCATTATTTCATTGATTATGATGAAGAGGTGAGGTATTAATTTACATAAATCATTTAATTATGAGGGGTATAGATAAGGTTGGCTGCAGGATCTTTTTCTCCATATCAGAGCGATAAAACTACAGGTCATTGAGTGAGGGGGAGTCATTGAGTCTTGGGTAAGGGGGAAGAGATTGAGAGAGGATATGAGGAAGATATCCTTCAAATAGAGAGTATTGAGTACTGGAATGCATGCCTGAGAGAGTGGTTGAAGCTAGGTCGCCTACAGTACTTAAGAGTTGCTTGGATGAGTATTAGAATCACTAGGCCTAGAGAGCTATTGATCAAGAGCTGAGAGACAGGGTTGACACAGAAAGGTGCACACTTGTCTGCATGAAAGGGTTGGGCCGAGTGGTCTGTTTCCATGCTGTATGATTCTATGAGTGCAGGTAGATGGGACTAGGGGAAAATGAATGGTCGGCACGGACTGGAAGGGCCGAGAAGGCCTGTTTCCGTGCTGTAATTGTTATATGGTTATGATGTTCAGTTGTTGGAAAGAAAAACTCAGTAAATGCTTCAATCCAAGACCCTTCGTCTAGACTTTTTCTCTGTGTAAAGGTACCGCTTGATCTGTTGAGTGTTTCCAGCATTTTATAGTTCAAATTTCCAGCGGTTAAAAAAAATACAATTCCTTTGTCAGTTCTTCATACTTTAAACTAGCACTACAGTGAAATATTGTTCCTTCCAGGAATTCCTTCTCTTTTTTGTTTAATCTTCCCTCTCTTCTATGTTTAGTTACACACTCTTCACCAGTTTCAATCTCTGCTTCCCCACTTCTATTGAAAAAATTGGGGTGGGAGATTGCAACCTTCACTTGGTCCTCCCTGTTTCGACGAATGCAATCAACCTGGCATGCACAAACAGAAGATCAAACAGAACAAGTAGTCTTACAACTTTAGGCTGTGCAAGCCATACGCAAGAAGAAGAAGATTGAAAAAATCCATTCACTGCAACCTAAAAATGACTGAGAACTTGAGTATCAACAATGCCCAGCTGCTGGTAAACTTGCCAGTGAGTCATTAAAACCCACCTGATTCACTCATGTCCTCCAGGAAAATAAATCTCTCACCAGATGTCGCTAGTAATCTGGACAGGCAGTCTAGTGTGGTTTTTGAGGCAGTATTATTGTCGTGTGGTTCTGACGACTGGACTGGAAGTAAACGACCTCTTCACTTGATATTGAAGCCCTTATTTAAGAAAGGATTTACAGACATTGATGGCAGTCCAAAAGAGATCCATTTTGTTGATTCCTGGGTTGGGAGGGTTGCCCTTTCACAAGCAGCTGATGAAATTACATCTACATTCTTTCGAATTTAGGAGAATGTGGGGCAATCTTATTGAAAGATATGAGATCCAGAGGGGGCATGTGAGGGTAGATGTTGAGATGTTTCCGCTATTCGATGAATCTAAAATGAGGGAATGTAATTACAAGATAAGGTGGTGGTTGTTTATAATGAGGTGCACAAGAAGTTCTTGCCATGGATGGTAAATCTCTGGAATTCTCTCAACTGAAGACTATGGAGGTTGGATCATAGGAGATATTTAGAGAGAAAGTAGATTCAGTTTTGAAAGATCAGGGAATTGTAGGCTATGTGACATTGTCACAGACAAGGAGACAAGGACTGGGGCAGAGATCAATTCCGACCATATTGAATGGTGGGACATGCTTGCTACACCAAGTGGTCCTACTCCTGCTCCCATTTTCTTGCATTCGAGTGAATTTTCAGTAATTGTATTGGATGATTATGATGAAAGCAATATAATTTATAGATACAGCATGGAAACAGGCCCTTCGGCCCACCGTGTTGATCAGGATCACGGTACACTTGCACTATCCTACACTGGGGATAATTTACTGAAGCCAATTAACCTACAAACCTGCACATCTTTCAAGTGTGGGAGAAAACCAGAGCAACCGGGCAAAACCTTGCAGTCATAAGGAGAACATACAAACTCCGTACAGACAGCACTCGTATTCAGGATTGAACCCAGGTCTCTGGTGCTGTAAGGCAGCAACTCTACCACTGCGCTACCATGCCCGCCCAACATACTTGCAACCTTCTGCACCTCACCAAAATCTTAATACAAAATTATTGCTTTAATTGGCTCCTTTTTGGGATTTGCTGCCTCCTAGAATCGGCTTCAATTCAACAGGGTAGATTTTGCAAATCTGTGCCAGAGCATAAATTTGTCCTTGTTCATAACCCAGAACAGTGCCAGCACATGGTAAGCAATCAACAAGCAGATCAGGTGGTGGCCCATTGCCAGTGTCTGAGATTTTGGTGTCCACAAGAAGGACAGTGGGCCCTGGAGTTGGTCTGAGTGAAGCATGGCATTTGCAACATTAGATTCAAATTAAAACAAAATTAAAAGGCAGGCAGTGGGGGGTGCTGCCTAGTCTGATTTATCACCTCGGAAGCAACATAAACAAAGACACACTTCCCAGAAGTTTATTACACAGCAGAACATAAGGACACAGCAATGAATTACACGTGCTGTGATAAATATTACAGACTGTTCAGTTTATCGCCACACAATATCGGTAAGGGGCTTGTCTGGATCCCAATCTTGTGCTTGTTTCTAAAGAAAAGACATGCCAACTGCATTTGACTATCATTGTCAAGGATAACGTCCAGCTAAGTGGCTCTTTTTTAGCTGTAAACAAACAAAAATATTTCACGGAGACAGATGGACACAACCGTAATGTCATAAATAATGGAGCTGCTGTCTCACACTTTGGTCACCTGGGTTCTAATTCTAACCTTCAATCTTGTCTGTTTGGCGCATAAAACAATCTCCATGCGACTGTGGTTTTCCCTGGGATGCTCCAGTATCCTCTCAGATTCCAAAGACATGTGGGTTGGCAGATTAATTGGTCACAGTAAAATGTCCCCAGTGTGGAGGTGAGCAGTAGAATCTGGAGGAAATTGATGGAAATATGGCAAGAATAAAATGGGATTAGCATAAATGGCTGCCGCTGACTCGTTAAGATAGTAGCCCTTCTGGTGATGGTATTCCCATAAAGGTGATGGGTAGAGAATTCCAGGATTTAGATCCAACAATGGAGGAATGGTTGTATATTTCTAAATCAGCAAGCTAAGTGACTTGTAGTGGAACAAATAGATGCTGGCTTTCCTTGCACCTGCTGGTCATGAACGTAACATGTTTGAGAGGTGCTGTCAGAGTATCGTACATATATAAATGTGTGCATTTTGTATGTGGTACGTCCTACAGCCCAATAGAGTGCATGAGTGTTTGGGGAAACAGACGGATACAAATCAAGTGGGCTGTTTTGTCTTGAATGGTGGCGTTTCTTTATTGTTGTTGGAGTCGTACTCATCCAACCAACTGGACAGTATCCCACTTTAGACTTAACTGGAAGTTGTCCTTGACAATGATAGTCAAATGCAGTGGGCATGTCTTCTCTTTAGAAACAGGCACAACATCCACTTTAGATGTTATTTTAAGTTAGACTTTAGAGATACAACGTGGAAACAGGCCCTTCAACCCACTGAGTCTATGCCAATTAACCTACAAACCTGTACATTTTTAGAGTGTTTGAGGAGACCAAGAAAATATATGTACAATGGCTTGGCATGAAGGATCCATGGATGAGGAATCTGGGCAGTAGTCCAGATCCAGGAAGAACTGTCCATTTAAATCTATGACCAGATTAACCTTGTTTCCACTGGAAGGAGATACATTTCCATCTGCCTGAAGGTATATTCAAAATGAAAAAAAAATTCTCAGCTGAAAATCAAGCAGAACTCTTTCCATATATATTTAATATTCCTTTATTTGGACAAAAACATCTCAAATGACAGTGGATTGAAATGATCTTGTCAACTATAATGGTTTGAAACTCATTTTTCTGCTATTGGCAATATGTTTTAGGTAAAATTAAGTTCTGAAAAAAAAAGTTTCAGAATTTTCTTCAAAGCAGTGATTCAAACATCAAATTCTTTGAAAATCAAGTTCAAGTCTTGTACTGTGTACTGAAGAGCTTATTTCTAATTAAGGTTATGAGACATGGCATTGTTTGTTATGCTAAAAGTTCCCTCCCCAGCAATAAGGGATACAGTAATTACAGTGGAAGGAAGTTTGAAGATAAATAATAAATTGCGACAGATTTTATCTCTCTAATTGAGGAAAAATCTCTGTGTGGCAAGCTAGTGGTTCAAACTAGATGGGTGTCCAGGACCAACAAGGTTAGGATTTCCCTAATGCACAAAGGAGGGAGTCCAAGCATTTAATCATGAACACGTTAGACATCCCTCATTCCAGATTTATCTTCCTCTCTTCATTTGCCCATTGGCTTAGACACACCCTCCCTCCTCTCCCACTCTTTCTTCTTCTCGCTCCCTATAATGAAACGTTCCCCTCCTACCTCTTCCCCAACTCCAGCCTTACTTCCTTATTGCATAGTCCTTTCTGGGATCTTATTAATTATTCTCTCCCTCTTCCTCTCCCTCTCCCTCTCTCTCAAACTAATGATTCACCTTTTCTGAGGAGGCCTACCTCATATACTTGAATCTCATGAACAACTGATAGGTGGCAAACAGCATTTATTCCGTATCTACAAAGGTTCAGGATCCAAATGCTCTTTCAATTTGACAACTGTTTAAACATAAGTATAAAATGTAATTGTAAAAAATATACATCACATTTCATATTTACCTACTTCTTTACAACTCAGGAGAACATTTTACCCACTGAGCAATAGCATTCCCTCACTAATTTTTTTTAAACAATTCTCCCCACGTTCCCATCTACTTTGTCCCAGATTCCATTACTCCCCGACAGATTAAGAGCAATTTTGAATGATTAATTAACCTACCAACCCACAAATCTGGGACATGGGAGGAAACGGGAGGTCAGAGGGAGAATGTAGAATCTTTACACAGACTGATGCCCCTGTTTTCTGTTTCCATAACTGCAACTCTATAGCTGCTCTTTACCATTCTATTTGATTTTTCCGCACAGTTCACAAACATTCCATTACAAGGTGACCAATCCTCATCTCTTCAAGTGAGAATATACTTGTCAGCTGTTTTCAACCCCAGTTTAGAATGGAACTAACCTTTCTTTGTGTGAAGATCAGTCCTTTTATTGATATAAGGTAATGGTAAGATATGTTTTTCTTGACTTTGGGACATATGTGTAGATTGGTTATTGCATGTGAACCAATCATAGTAGAAATAACATCGCTAACCCCACCTTACTGTATGCTTTACCTTAACACCCACTTCCTACACTAGGCAGTCTTGGAAGCGGTAACGACGAACTAACAACCAACAACCTGCTGTACCGTTATACTATATGTATTAATTAAAGATGACTTTAAACTCCAGACTGTGTAATTTGCTTATTTACATGGTGTCGGAGAGCTTGGAGTAATCCACTGCGTCCATATATCAGGTTTTATTTCTGTTTATCAGTTTCACTTGCATCACCATGGCTCAATCATGCAGAAAGCCTGCGCAGCTTATCTTCGATTCTGACATCAGGGAACGATGGAGACTCTTTGAAATTGACTACGAACACTATATCAACATTGTCCACTGAAATGAACCAGATGCTGTCAAGGCTTCCCTCGTACTTAATCTGGCGGGACCCGAAGCTATGATGAGAGCGCGGACCTTTGACTACGCGCCAGCCGTTCACGATGCCAACGATCAGGTAGTTACACCTGCTGAGACTATGCGTGACCCCACTGTTTTACTGCATAAATTCCGTGAACTATGCGACCTACCCTCAAACCGTATTTTAGAAAAAGCTAAATTCTTCACGAGACACCAGCTTCCCGATGAACCTGTGGAAAGATTTATTTGTGACTTGAAATATATGGCTTGAAATATCAAGGACTTCATCTTTGGGAACACATTCACAGTCGAAACGGACTGCCAACCACTTGTAACCATCCTTCATAAACCTATACACGCAGCACCTGCACGACTGCAGCGTATGATGATGCAGCTCCAGCGGTTCGACTTCAAAATTGTTTACAAGAAAGGTAAAGACATGCTCGTTGCTGACACTCTCTCTCGCGCACCACATGCATCCAGTGAACGACATCCCTATGAACGGGACGAGTTTATGGTTCTCTAGATCGACTTCGACTTAGTTCCCACGGAACGTTTGCACCGTCTAGCTGAACACACAGCCACCGATGGCACTCTCCAGCTACTATCATCCATAATCAAAAGAGGCTGGCCAGACAGGCAATCCAGCACACCACTGGAGGTGCAGCCGTTCTTCCTAGTCCGCGATGAGCTGCTAATACAGGACGGAGTCATAGTTAAGGGCCACAAAGTCGTGATCCCTTTATCCCTACAAGACAAATATTACAAAGAGGCACACAACGGTCACGTTGGCCCATGCACAGAACATGTTCTACTGGCCTGGCATGGCCAAGTACATATGGGACAGGACAGCCTCCTGTCCCATCTGCAACAGTTTGGCACCACACCAACAGAGACAGCCTCTGCTACAACAACCCCCACCGGCACTGCCATGGACATCGGTGGCGGCAGACAATTTCGAATGGCACGGTAAACATTATCTGGTCCTGATCGACTCCTACTGGAACTGGTTTGAACTTGATCTACTGCCCTCTATCACATCAGAAATGGTCATTCAAAAGCTACAGAGACACTTTTCCACATTCGGCGCGACCTGTCCGCCTGCAAACTGACACGGATGACAATTTACCAGCCACGCATTCAAACGCTTTGCCAACCGATGGAACTTCTACCATGTCACAAGCAGCCCCGAATACCCTCAAAGTAACAGGCTCACTCAACGGGCCGTTAGAAGCGCAAAACAACTAATGGAACGCGCCCACCTGGTCAAGTCGGATGTCTATCTCGACCTCCTAAACCTCAGAAATATCGTTAGAAACGAGGTACTGGGCTCACCAGCCCAATGCCTGATGTCCAGAACAATGCGACCTCCGATACCAATTGCCCAGCAGAAGGTGGTGCCACAGGTGCGGAAGCCAGCCGCGGTCCAGAAACGCACCCAGGAGAAACACAACATCCAGAAACGATCATATGACAAGTCAAGCAAACCGTTGAAACTGCTGCTGCGGGGCCAAGTCGTCCGTTTGGAAACTACTTTGGGACATTCCCATCTAGGTTGCGTTGTTGGCCCGTCTAAGGAACCCCGCTCCCACCTTGTCGACGTCGATGGCGCCCTGTACCGACGTAACCGCCAACACTTGCTGTCTGTAAAGGAACCACGTCCACCACCAGCCGATCCCTTTGCTCCACCTTTGATGTTCCAGCCGTCTGCTGCTGTGCCCACCACTAGTCCCAGCATGTCCAGTTCTCCGCAGCGACCGGCGGCTCGGTCTAACAACACCACTACCTCTCCAGCATGCTCTACCTATCGGTCGCCCCAAGTCTTCCCTGCTGCTTTCTCACTTCCAGGCTCACTGCCTCCTTCCCCTAACCTTTTTGGCGTGGAGGGAGAGGGGTTGGTCCGTACGCGATCGGGTCGCATTAGTAGACCACCTGATAGATACAGCAAGTATGTTTAAATTCAAGAGCTGCATATGTCCTTAACTATATTCATTTTTTACAGGAAGGATGTAGATTGGTTATTGCATGTGAACCAATCATAGTAGATATAGCATCACTAACCCCGCCTTACTGTATCCCATACATTAACACCCACTTCCTACACTAGGCAGTCTTGGAAGCGGTAACAATGAACCAACAACTAACAACCTGCTGTACCGCTATACTATGTGTATAGATTAAAGATGACTGAACTCCAGACTATGTAATTTGCTTATTTACAATATGTTTTACAATCAGAGAAGTGAGGTCACTGTTACAATGTGGGAAACATGGCTGCCTATTTGTACACAGCGAGATCTCACAACCGTGCTGTGAAAATGATCAGGTAATGTATTTATTGTGCTGTTGATCGCAGGATGATATTCCACCTGCTCTATTTCTAAACAGTATCCTGGGGATTCTCTTGACCACCTGAAAGAGCTGCATTCAGAAGCTTATAGTAAGAATCTCAGCGTTCAGTACTCTCCCATAAAGAAATTGAAATATTAGCTTGAATTCTTTAAAGTTCACTTACTCGAGAAGTGGCAAGTAGATGAAAGTAGACTGTTACTGTAATGTCACAATTCGACAGTGTCAAATGGGATAGTCGACAAAACGGGCTGAAAAGATGAAGTATGAGGGGAAGCTAGCCAGGAATATAAAGAAGGACAGTAAAAGCTTCTTTAGATATGTTAAGGGAAAAAGAGTAGCAAAGTCAAATGTTGGTCCCTTGAAGGCAGACACGGGTGAAATTATTATGGGCAACAAGGAAATGGCAGAAGAGTTGAATAGGTACTTCGGAACCGTCTTCACTAAGGAGAACACAAACAACTCCCAGATGTACTGGAGGACAGAGGGTTTAAGGGGGTAGAAACACTGAAAGAAATTTTCATTAGGTGAGAAATAGTATTGGGTAGGCTAATGGGACTGAAGGATGATAAATCCCCTGGGCCTGATGGTCTGCATCCCAGGATCCTCATGGAGGTGGCTCTAGAAATAGTGGACGCATTGGTGATCATTTTCCAATGTTCAATAGATTCAGGATCAGTTCCTGTGGATTGGAGTATAGCTAATGTTATCCCACTTTTCAAGAAAGGAGCGAGAGAGAAAACGGGGAATTACAGAACAGTTAGCCAGTTATTAAAGAGGTAATAATGGAGCATTTGTATAGCAGTAAAAGGATTAGTCCAAGTCAACATGGATTTATGAAAGGGAAATCATGCTTGACTAATCTTCTGGATTTTTTTGAGGATGTGACAATTAAAATGGATGAAGGGGTGCCAGTGGATGTAGTGTATCTAGACTTCAGAAAGCCTTTGATAAGGTCCCGCACGGGAGACTGGTGACTAAAATTAGAGCACATGGTATTGGAGGTAGGGTGTTAACATGGATAGAAAATTGGTTGGCAGACCGGAAGCAAAGAGTAGGAGTGAACCGGCCTGTTCAGAATGGCAGGCAGTGGCGAGTGGAGTGCCGCAAGGCTCGGTGTTGGGGCCGCAATTGTTTACCATATATATAAATGATTTGGAAGAGGGAATTAGGAGCAACACTAGCAAGTTTGCAGATGACACAAAGCTGGGTGGCAGTGTGAACTGTGAAGAGGATGTTAGGAGGTTGCAGGGTGACCTGGACAGGTTGAGTGAGTGGGCAGATGCGTGGCAGATGCAGTATAATATAGATAAATGTGAGGTTATCCACTTTGGCGGCAAAAACAAGGGGACAGATTATTATCTCAATGGGGTTAGTTAGGTAAGGGGGAGGTACAATGAGACCTGGGTGTCCTTGTACACCAGTCACTGAAAGTTGGCGTGCAGTGAAGAAAGCTAATGGAATGTTGGCCTTCATAACAAGAGGATTTCAGTACAGGAGTAAAGAGGTTCTTCTGCAGTTGTATGGGGCTCTGGTGAGACTACATCTGGAGTATTGTGTACAGTTTTGGTCTCCTAATTTGAGGAAGGACATCCTTGTGATTGAGGCAGTGCAGCATAGGTTCACGAGATTGATCCCTGGGATGGCGGGACTGTCATATGAGGAAAGATTGAAAAGACTAGGCTTGTAGTCACTAGAGTTTAGAAGGATGAGGGGTGATCTTATAGAAACATATAAAATTATAAAAGGACTGGACAAGCTAGATGCAGGAAAAATGTTCCCAATGTTGGGTGAGTCAGAAACCAGGGGCCATAGTCTTATAATAAAGGGGAGGTCATTTAAGACTGAGCTGAGAAAAAACGCTTTTACCCAGTGTTGTGAATTTATGGAATTCCCTCCCACAGATTTAAGAGAGAGTTGGATAGAGCTCTATGGGCTAGTAGAGCCAAGGGATATGGGGAGAAGGCAGGCATGCATTATTGATAGCGGACGATCAGCCATGATCATATTGAATGGCGGTGCTGGCTTGAAGGGCCGAATGGCCTCCTCCTGCACCTATTTTCTATGTTTCTATGACAGGCCAACAGGATTTGTTCATTTTATTGTAGTCCAGTGGAGACCAAGGGAAAAGGTTGCTGTTAATGAACACTTCATACTTGGTCACTGGGAATTGTTTACAGTCCATTAAAGGCTGGTACATTATTATCTGAATAAGGGTGAATATGAAGAAGGGTCTCGACCCAAAATGTCACCCATTCCTTCTCTCCAGAGATGCTGTCTGTCCTGCTGAGTTACTCCAGCATTTAGTTTCTACCAGCATGAGCAGTGCCTTCCTACACTTTATCTGACCTTTGTTGTCTGGAATAATAGCTGGACAGTGTCACAGGAGAATGTGCATGGAACAATGTCAACTGTGCACAGTTTCCCAGTTTCACCAAAGGGACTTAATTACATACACATGCTGCAAGAATGATACAGGAGCTAAGTTGACTTAATTGTAAAGTCTGTTTGCATAACTTTGCTCAGCATTACCTTGACCCGAGAAGATTGAAAAAAATCTCAAATGAATATAGATTCATTTGATCACAGTTTTGAAGATATCCATGGGGTAAACCTTCAAACATTCACAAAGTTAATGAAGACATTTCCTCTCACCTGCAGCCTGGACGGCTGACACCTTTAGCTGGCAGTGATATTCCTTTACTTGCATTCATCCATCTGAGTCCCAATCATAATTTAACATTTCTGCAGGCCTGAAGCCCACCATTCTCATCAATGGTCGAAACTGGTGCAAAATAACAATTCAACATACTCTCACCTTCATTTACGATGGCCTATGTGGGATAACACAGTTGTTCTGTGGTAGAGTTACTGCCTCAGAGCGCCAGAGACCCAGGTTCCATCTTGACTATGGGTGTTGTCTGTCTTGAGTTTGTACATTATCCCTGTCACCATGTTGGTTTTCCCCGGGTTCTCCGGTTTCCTCTCACACACCAAAGTCACACAGATTTGTAGGTTCATTGGCTTTGGTAAAAAACATAAATAGTCCCTAGTGTGTAGAATAGTACTAGTGCACTTGAATCGCAGTTCGTCGCAGACTCGGTGGGCTGAAGGGCCCGTTTCTGCGCTGTATTTCCAAACTAAAATATAAATAACTATCCATAATTCTGTATTTATTCAATTAACATGATATTGGTTGTAACTATGCTTGAACTGAATGATTTGCTTGGCTATTTCAGAGGGTAGTTATATGACCCAAAAATATGGATATTAGTTTTTATGACAATCTAATAGTTTTATTGTCACTGTTGCGAATACTAGCTTTTTATTGCAGCTTTTATTTTTCTTATTAATTAAATTTAAATTCTTCACTTAATGTGATGGATTTGTATTCATATTTTCAAAACATTAGTCACAGCCTCTTAGACTTAACTATTTCCTGGAATTTAACTACTTCACCACCATAACCAATAAACGCAGCAAAGATCATCAAGCTCTTGCATTAATTTATATGATGGTGATGAATTTCCACTTTGCCATAACTGCGCAAAATATTATCATTTGCTCCTACCTGTTCTCAACATGTGAGCTTGAAACAAAATCACCAACTTCAGTTTGGGGTTCCAGCTGAAAAACCTGAATATGGTATAACCAAAACCTAACTTTGTCACTTAGGGGCTGTCCCATCGCAGCGACCTAATCCGCGAGTTCTGGCGAGTTTGCCCTCGACTCATACTCTCAGCATGGTCGGCACGAGGTCCTCCAGAGGTCTTTGTAACTCTCCTTCATGCTCGAGTGTTGTCCCTGCGTACTTGAGGCTTCAGCTTGGTGCGGCATGTTTTTTCAACGTTGAAAAATGCCCGCGAGTAAAAAAAGGTCGCCATGGAAAAAAATCTATACTTTTTTTACTCGTAGGTTTAGTCGAAGTAGGTCCGCATGTTATTCGGAGGTAATCAAAGGTAGTCGAATGTAATCGTAGATAGTCTTCAACATAGTCGAAGGGAGGTCGAAGGAGATCGAAGGAGGTCGTCTTCATTCTCCACTATTCGGTGTCCAATTTTCTAGAAGCTAGTCGAAGCTAGTCTTCAACATAGTCGAAGGAGGTCTTCAACATGACATTTTTTTCAAACTCTCCTAAATTCTTCTAAACTCGCCAATTAGGTCGCCCCAGTGGGACAGCCCCTTAACTACCACTCTACCACAACTGAAATATAGTAAATGACTTTGCCCACACACCTATTTGAAAACGCTTTGAAAATAAATTTTACTTCGGAGTCACGAGTGACTACGTGAAGACCCCGCCAGCATGCATGCACGGCATATCGTCTACCGCATTGCGCATTGACAGGCTGTGGAAGTGCTGCTCCACCAGCGGTAAGTTTGAAACCTGAAGGTAAGTTTTTCAACTTAACTCCAGGTCTGTTTTTCTCCTTGCAGGAAGCTCTGATAGAGTTCCTGCTGGAGATATCGCGGATTCCCCTACACCGCGGGGAAATCCCGGTTGCGAGAGTCGCGGGGATGCCTGGCTGGTGATGGGGGAAGCCCACCACAGACTTCGCGGGGAATCCCGTCTCCACGGACTGCAAGGGAATCCCGGCTATGGTAAACCACGGACTGGAATCCGCGGGGAACCCGGGATAACAAGAGGAATCAAGCCGCGGGATGAACCCGGCTCGGGGAAACCCGGTCGCGGGGAAGGCAAACCATGGGGTGAACCCAGCTCGGGGAAACTCGGTCGCGGGGACCGCGTGAAAGCACAAGCTGCGGGATGAACGATCACCGTCTATATCTCTGGTTCCCTCATCCCTAACCAGTCTGAAGAAGGGTCTCGACCCGATACATCGCCTAGCTCCTTTGCTCCTTAGATGCTGCTGCACCCGCTGAGTTTCTCCAGCGTTTTGTGTACCCTTAAATTCCAACTCTGCAGGTTCAAGTGAGGCCTGCAATGTCCAGCCGCCGAATCCTCTCTTCATGAAACCTGCCCAAACAGGTAAGACCCGGATGAAGAATTAAAGCTGTCCGGCTTATCAAGGTACCATGGCAACAACACACCCCACACCTCTATCGACAGCAAACATTTCACTGAAGCTGGTGGCAGCTTCAAAACTGGGCGCAGGCCTTTCAGGCCAAGGCCCAAACAGGTCCTAAGGGAATTGGGTCCACGCACCCCAGCAATCCTACTCTCCAAATCTGGGACGGAATTAGAACCCGCGCCAGTGGCCTTTGGGCTTACCACAAGACCACCAATAACCATGAAGGTAGGTGGGTCTGTTTTTTTCCGAAATATGAGGTATGTGGACCATTTACAAGGTAAATTTACACTTGTTTTATGCAAGGCAGAGTTGCCTTTCAAGACAGGCCGCAGTTGCGGGCCGCTCATTGTCACAATGAAAGATACCGGTTCAACTCGCATGTGCAATATAGACTTTTCTGAATAGAAAACGTCATTACTGTCTAACAACAGAGGAACAGTTTCCACTCACAGGGCTCACTGAAGATATTTGAAATTTAGCTGGATGGAACAATGTTACAGTCAAAAGCATTGCAAAATGGGCAAACTTCAGCCCCAGGCTATTTACCAAATTACTAAAACCAGTCCTCGGCTGCTCAGAACTAAAAGCTATTGTTATGGCCTATCTGGATGATGTTTTAAGAAAAAACTGTATTTTGCCAAATCAGCGGTATCAGCCACAAACTATACTGCAGAAATTGGGTTCTCATCCATCCAGTTAAATTTAAGTTGATACCAACTGAAATTACTGAGTATTAGGATTGCCTTTAACTCTATTAAATAGTCTGGGATTGGCAATATATTGGCTTTCAGCTGTGCTATTTGCACCTTTGCATCATCAGAGCTATACGGCGTGCAAAGGAGCAAGCTCACAGGTCCTTGTAAGTCATTATTACCAGACATGCTATTCCCAGCTGAAACTATCAAAGTCACCATGGTGGACAAACAGTATTCAGCATTGCCCCACTAAACTTTATTAGTACTCGTCAGTTAATTACTAACTGATGCTATTGATCAAAGATGGATAATTACTAAATACCATCTTTAGTTACGGAGGTGGATGAGGTTGCATGAGTTACCAATTGTTCAGGTATATGGTATCAACTACCTATTCACGCTAGGTGCATTCTGTGGATTAAAGATTTGTGCGAATATGCATAATCTGCATGCTCAAGTCTAACTTGATACACTCTGGTGCTGTTATATGTTAATCACATGGGTGCAATCAAGTCAAAGTATCCGGTAATAGTTTACCTAACTTCATTTGACATTGGTGTATCATCATGTAAACGCAATGACAACACAGAATGGATGTTGGATCGCAAGTATTTGAGGACATTGTGGGCTCGATGGAACACCTAAAGATCGAAATGTTGTATCCAGGCTCAATCACCAGTTGCAAAATATGTGGCATATCAGTGGTGATGGATACATTCTCACTACACCGGGGAAGAATGCTCTTTGTCTCCCTCCATTTCACCTTATCAGACGGGTCTTGTAAATTCAGCAATTTCCCGCGTCAGGCATTTCGTAGTGCCTGACTGGCCTATACAGCCATGATTCTCGCTGATGTTGGGAATGATGATAGAACTTTATATAGAAACATAGAAACATAGAAATTAGGTGCAGGAGTAGGCCATTCGCCCCTTCGAGCCTGCTCCGCCATTCAATATGATCATGGCTGATCATCCAACTCAGTATCCCGTACCTGCCTTCTCTCCATACCCTCTGATCCCCTTAGCCACAAGGGCCACATCTAACCCCCTCTTAAATATAGCCAATGAACTGGCCTCAACTACCCTCTGTGGCAGAGAGTTCCAGAGACCCACCACTCTCTGTGTGAAAAAAGTCCTTCTCATCTCGGTCCTAAAGGATTTCCCCCTTATCCTTAAGCTGTGACCCCTTGTCCTGGACCTCCCCAACATCGGGAACAATCTTCCTGCAGCTAGCCTGTCCAACCCCTTAAGAATTTTGTAAGTTTCTATAAGATCCTCTCTCAATCTCCTAAATTCTAGAGAGTATAAACTGAGTCTATCCAGTCTTTCTTCATAAGACAGTCCTGACATCCCAGGAATCAATCTGGTGAACCTTCTCTGCACTCCCTCTATGGCAATAATGTCCTTCCTCAGATTTGGAGACCAGAACTGTACGCAATACTCCAGGTGTGGTCTCACCAAGACCCTATACAGCTGAAGTAGAACCTCCTTGCTCCTATACTCAAATCCTTTTGCTATGAAAGCTAACATGCCATTCGCTTTCTTCACTGCCTGCTGCACCTGCATGCCTACTTTCAATGACTGGTGTACCATGACACCCAGGTCGCGCTGCATCTCCCCTTTTCCTAATCGGCCACCATTTAGATAATAGTCTGTTTTCCTGTTTTTGCCACCAAAGTGGATAACCTCACATTTATCCACATTATACTGCATCTGCCAAACATTTGCCCACTCACCCAGCCTATCCAAGTCACCTTGCAGTCTCCTAGCATCCTCCTCACAGCTAACACTGCCCCCCAGCTTAGTGTCATCCGTAAACTTGGAGATATTGCCTTCAATTCCCTCATCCAGATCATTAATGTATATTGTAAATAGCTGGGGTCCCAGCACTGAGCCTTGCGGTACCCCAGTAATCACTGCCTGCCATTGTGGAAAAGGACCCGTTTTCTCCTACTCTTTGCTTCCTGTTTGCCAGCCAGTTCTCTATCCACATCAATACTGAACCCCCAATGCCGTATCCTGTAAGTTTTTATACTAATCTCTTATGTGGGACCTTGTCAAAAGCCTTCTGGAAGTCCAGATATACCACATCCACTGGTTCTCCCCTATCCATGCTACTAGTTACATCCTCGAAAAATTCCACAAGATTCGTCAGACATGATTTACCTTTCGTAAATCCATGCTGACTTTGTCCAATGATTTCACCACTTTCCAAATGTGCTGCTATCCCATCTTTAATAACTAACTCTAGCAGTTTCCCCACTACCGATGTTAGACTAACTGGTCTGTAATTCCCCGTTTTCTCTCTCCCTCCCTTCTTAAAAAGAGGGGTTACGTTTATATCCCGCCAATCCTCTGGAACTACCTCAGAATCTAAAGAGTTTTGAAAGATTATCACTAATGCCTCCACTATTTCCGGAGCTACTTCCTTAATTACTCTGGGATGCAGCCTATCTGGCCCTGGGGATTTATCAGCCTTTAATCCATTCAATTTACCCAACACCACTTCCCGACTAACCTGGATTTCACTCAATTCCTCCTTTGACCCAGGGTCCCCTGCTATTTCCGGCAGATTATTTATGTCTTCCTTAGTGAAGACGGAACCAAAGTAGTTATTCAATTGGTCCGCCATATCCTTGTTCCCCATGATCAACTCACCTGTTTCTGACTGCAAGGGACCTACATTTGTTTTAACTAACTGGTTATATGGTTATTTCCAGGCACAAAATTGACTCGGGCAACCATCCTCTGCATACATAAATCAATTAATTGACTTGCAGACTGGGAAGACCGTTCCTGCGGCTAAGATTGTTAAACCAAACTATGGACGTGCTCACTGCAATTGCAGGGATAGCACCAAATACGCAGTACTTCCCTCATAAGAGATAGGAAGTATTTTGTTATTACATATAAGTTGACACGGATGACTGATGTCTTGAAGTTCAGTTTCTATCTGGGGTTTGACAATCATTAATAGAGTGCCATTTACTGTGCTGCACATGCCTTTTCAGCATATTGGCTGCGAAGAGCAGAATCCACTCTGTCGGGTCTCACCTTCTGATATCCAGATTATGAAAGGTATGTTCAACTCGACACCCCCCAGGCCAGTTACGCAGAGATATGGGATGTTAACATTGGAACATCCCTATCCAAGAGTAGGAGTGAATGGGTCCTTTTCAGGATGATGATTAAGGTTTATTTAATTAGGGACAGATACAAAAACATAGATACACTTGAAACAGTCATCTAATGTATGCATCATAGTGTTTTTAGCCAAAGCTAATTCGCAACACTTGTCCCTAGTAGGGCTTTTGGTTAAAAATGATAATACAGATTAACATTATTAAAAATAGGAAAATGGAAATGGAAATGAGATGAAAAATGGAAAAGAGAAAAAGACATACAGAGAGAGCACAGTGTAAAAACTAAATATGAGAACAAGGGGCAATGATTAGTGGGGTGCTCCAGGGCTCAGTGCTGGGACCCCAGCTATTTACAATATATACTAATGATTTGGACGAGGGAATTGAATGTAACATCTCGAAGTTTGCGGATGACACGAAGCTGGGGGGCAGTGTTAGCTGTGAGAAGGATGCTAGGAGGCTGCAAAGTGACTTGGATAGGCTGGGTGAGTGGACAAATGCATGGCAGATGCAGTATAATGTGGATAAATGTGAGGTTATCCACTTTGGTGGCAAAAACAGGAAAGTAGACTATTTGAATGGTGGCCGATTAGGAAAAGGGGAGATGCAACGAGACCTGGGTGTCATGGTACACCAGTTATTGAAAGTAGGCATGCAGGTGCAGCAGGCAGTGAAGAAAGCGAATGGTATGTTAGCATTCATAGCAAAAGGATTTGAGTATAGGAGTAGGGAGGTTCTACTGCAGTTGTACAGGGTCTTGGTGAGTCCCTACCTGGAGTATTACATACAGTTTTGGTCTCCATATCTGAGGAAAGACATTCTTGCGATAGAGGGAGTACAGAGAAGGTTCACCGGACTGATTCCTGGGATGTCAGGATGATCAGCCATGATCATATTGAATTGCGGTGCATGCTCGAAGGGCCGAATGGCCTACTCCTGCACCTATTTTCTATGTTTCTATGTTTCTATGTCCTTGGCTCACTAACCAAGTGGTTATGCTCATGGCGCTGAGTCAGCACAATGGGTCCAGTTTTTGCATAGCTGTGACTGGACAAGATGATTATTCTGCAGGGAAATTACATTTATGTTATGACTTAATCAGCAGGGACATTAGGTCTCAAACTAGAATTGTTGGCATATCCCATGGACCTTCGGTTGTGTGTGGTCACACTTCTACACCAAAATGTTAAGGTCACTAGAGCTTTAGAGACTCTGAACTAGCTATGATTGTTAGTCACATGAAGCCTCATAAGAAAATATAATTACAGACCATCTCCGGATGGTTAATATGGGTTCTGAGGTACAGGAGTGAACACTGACATACAAGTCTCACTCCACCCAGGCTGAAACTATATCAGCAGCAGGGGATGGACGTTTTGCAGGACCACATCCTGGCGGCTGCAGGATGGTCTAACGAACGATCTTCCAAACATTTTAGAAATATCCTTTGCCAGACCCGGGGTATTTGCCAACTCTATTTTAGGTCTGTGTTATAGTTCCTCCTGGTTGAGGGAGGTTACTATTATCATTATTTGTCCATTAATAGCATCAACATGTCTATGCCTATGTCATGTCTGAATGCATTATTAAAATTCACTCTTCACTGAGCAGTTTGTGATGCATGGATTTGTCTCCACGTCATGAAATCACAGAGCTTTGAAATCTTCATGTAGTCACTCACGTGACTCCAAAGTAAAATAGTAAGATTAAACGAGAACTTACCAGTTTGAAGTTTGATCTTTATTTTATGTGGAGTTACGTTGAGGGATTATGTGCCCTCTGCTCCCAACCCTCTATATAAAGGTCAACTGGTATTTTAGTTCTCTTATCTTACTATATATTTAGTCAACTTCTGTTATCTGTGATTTCACACCGCTGCTTTGAAGAATGCCATGCATGCGAGCTGGCGCTGTCTTCACGTAATCCCTCAACGTAACTCCTCATAAAATAAAGATCAAAATGCAAACTGGTAAGTTCTCATTTAATCTTACTATTGATGTGGTTTGCTTTGGAATAATTTAAGCATGTTTTAACTTTCAACAAGCATGAGAAAGCAACACCTGTTTCTACCAACCTCTTTCTCTCATGTCTTCCCACTAAAAAAAAAAGTTTGTCTGACATGGAAATAGCATTGCTTGTCTGAACACGTTAGGCATCAGCAGAAATCTAGCTGGAATGATTTAACAACAACATTAGATGTGATGGTTATGGTGGAAGAGCTGTTATTCTTCTAATGGCTATTTTCTCTGTGTGTTTGAAACCTTTAAACAGATGGTAGCTTCCACGCATTTTAGATAGTTTTTATTATCACAATTCTATTGTCCGTATTTTCTGGTTGTTGCAAATGTATATACTTTTGTTTAGTGCTGGTATTCTTGTCATAGGCAATCTCTTGATTTGAACATGTGATACTGACACTCGGAGGGTTCTCAGATGGCTGATGAAGCCATTGTGGACCTTGCAGAGTCTAACACAGATGGAGTATAAGGTGCTGGATGGGGCGCGCAAGTGGGTGGTTGGGGTAATGTGGCACTCCGCCATTTATGTCGGGCTTCCGTAGGCTTCGTGAAGTTCTGAATCACATTCAGAATGTCCCTTCTCTATTTTGAGTGGTCAGGGGCCTGCGATTCTGTGGGTAGGTGGAGGTCTTACATATTTTCAAGGTGCCTCTGAGACAACCTTCAAATGGTTTCCTCTATCTGCCTGCTAATATCAAGTCTGACAGAGGTTGGAATAGATTGCCTATCAGAGCTGGATTAGCCTCTGTGTTGGCCTTGTTGGTTATTGGAGAGGTTGCTGATGATGGATCCTTTATCCTGTCAATGGATTTGGAGGCTTTGTGGAGACAGAGTTGAGGTGCCCACTGTAGACAGCTCATGTCTTAGACACATTGGAGGACACGGCAGAGTATGAGTTTTGAAGCAGTTTTGAAGTTTTGATCTTCAAGCATTCAAGAATCGTCACAACATTTAAGGGGCATCTGGACAGCTACCTGAATGACAAGGCATAGAAGGATATGGAATTAATGAAGGCAAGTGGGATTGGTATTGATAAGCATGACATAGTGGGCCAATTAACTGGTTTCTATGCTATGTAACTCTGACATTACGCCTCAAATAAAATTCTGGTGCACTGCAGGTAATGGTGAATATCATCATCTGTCAGTCTTCACTGAGCAGTGGCTCCTGAGATTAGGGGGCTAGTCCATCATTTTACAGGGTCTTGGCATTGAGTCACAGAAAGGTGCAGCATGGAGACAAGCCCATTTGACCAATGAGCCTGCACTGACCATCTACACCAATTCCATATTAATCCCGTTTCTTATTTTCCCACATTCCCATCAACTTGCCCAAAATGACGCCATTCACCAACAAACTAGGGGTAATTTATAGTGACCAATTACCCTATTTCTTTTTGTCAAAAGGCAATGTTGCACAGCTGAAAGAGAACTGTTATTTTGCTAATTGTAAGACACATTCTCTTGCAGACTTCAGTAAACAAGTAGACAATGATTTGGAGTTTAATCTTGGAGTACTTTAGTACAACGCAAAAACAGGCCCTTCGGACCACCGAGTCCGTGCGACCAATGATCTCCGCACACCAGCACTATCCTACACACACAAGGAACAATTTACAATTTTACCAAGCCAATCAACCTCCAAATCTGTACGCCTTGGGAGTGTGGGAGGAAACTGGAGCACCCAGAAAAAACCCACGCAGGTCACAGGGAGAAAATACAAACTCCATACAGACTGCACCCGCAGTCAGGATCGAACCCAGGTCTCTGGCACTGTAAGGCAGCAACTCTACCGCTGCGCCACCGTAGCGCATATTCAAGCACAATCTGAACACTGCAGCCTGATGACTTGAGTTCACAATGACCTCAGAGCAACAGTGGGTTAGCTTTCTGCAAAGTAACTTCATTCCAGAGGGAAGCACGTTGAAGTTGTGGTGCAATCTTGTTGCTAGAAGCAAAGTGTTGCAGCGATGATGCAGCCTTGCTTGGCACGTCTGCACTGAGTTTAAGCCTAGTGCGGGCTCATTGGTAAAGATCATCCTATGCATGCCATCATATAGCACGTGGAAGATGGAGGCAGATTTCCGAGGGCAACCAAACTGAAGAAGGAAAGAAGGAATAAGGAAACTGATTCCCAAGGGGTCCTCCTCCTGACAAAATGTTTATGATATCATCTTGTCATAACCAACACCCTGTGTCACGAGAGAGCAAACATATGTCCTGATGGCGTACAGTTTTGGTCTCCTAATCTGATTGCGTACAACTGTATTGCGTACTGTTTTGGTCTCCTAATATGAGGAAAGACATTCTTGCCATAGAGGGACATTCTTGCCATAGAGGCTGCTGGGTCTTTGTTCTTGCCATAGAGGGGGTACAGAGAAGGTTCACCAGACTGATTCCTGGGATGGCAGGACTATCATATGAAGAAAGACTGGATAGACTCGGCTTGTACTCGCGAGAATTTAGAAGATTGAGGGGGGATCTTATAGAAACTTACAAAATTCTTATGGGGCTGGACAGGCTAGATGCAGGAAGATTGTTCCCGATGTTGGGGAAGAGATAGAACAAGGGGTCACAGTTTAAGGATAAGGGGGAAGTCTTTTAGGACCAAGATGAGAAAATCATTTTTCGCACAGAGAGTGGTGAATCTGTGGAATTCTTTGCCACAGAAGGTAGTTGAGCTATAGTCATTGGCTATATTTAAGAGGGAGTTTGATGTGGGCCTTGTGGCTAAAGGGATCAGTGGGTATGGAGAGAAAGCAGGTACAGGATACTGAGTTGGATGATCAACCATGATCATATCGAATGGCGGTGCAGGCTCGAAGGGCCGAATGGCCTACTCCTGCACCTATTTTCTATGTTTCTATGATGGCAATATTTCCAGTCTACTTCACCCGTGCCATATCAAATTGCAATGTCTGTGGCTGGCCATTGGTGAACCAGCTCTGTATCTCCATCAATCTGCCCCAAAACAACAGCAGCAACAGAAATGCTACCAGAAGTAAATCAATGTTGAAGGGCGCAAAGACCCTGCGGAAAAACCTCTTCTTAGACAGCCCTAGAACCCCAAAACTATTAGAGGTGCAGATTGCTACAGACCATGGATTGTCCTGACGTCAACCGTAATTAACTGCAAAGAAACTCTTTATTTCACAACCTGAAAATACCAAGATTGGTTTGACAAGAATGGCCAGGAGATAATTCAGTGGTTCAATGGTTCTTTATTGTCATGTATGCACAACACGAAATTATTTTGCACAACCCACAAATGCACAGTCGCCATAGAGGGGTCTCGAGCTGGTTTACTCCAACATTTTGCATCTATCTTGTGAAGTTTGGTTACTTTGTGTAGTTCTGACTAAAATTATTATTATTTTTCTTCTTAAATCATTGGAAACATTAGCGACACAGTGGTGCTGGTTTCCAACAGGCAAAAAGCTGACTAAAAGCTGAAATGTAATGGTGAATAATCCACAGGTCCACAGTCCCAGGACCCCAAGAGTGGGCTAGGATGAAGCAAGCCGTCGGCCCATACCTGCTCTGAACCACATTTTGTTGACTGAGCGTGAAGCATATTTACCTAGAGACTTGGCAGTTGTCATGGAAACACGGCCAATCTGCAAAAGCTTTAAACTTGTTTAAAAAGTTAGCAAAGGAAGTGAATAAAATGTGCATGTAAATAATTAAAAACATTAAAATGAATCAAAATAGTTGAAGGAAATTGCTTAGCCATTGCCTGTGTCGTCAGTTTTAATGCAGAATCCAAGAATCTATACATCAATATCATTGGGAGTCCTGTGGCAGTTCAGACTGTTGGACTTGGCACATCATCTCTATTGATAAGTTCTGGACTCAGTGATTAGGTATAGGTCTGGACTCGCTTCCATTTAAATGGCCAAATGCCAACCAAACTGTTGGGAACCATGGATGACATCCAGCAAGCCCAGACCCCCTGTCTCATTGAATCCCACAGCAAATTATTATGTTTCCCACAAGCTAACCTTTCTGTGACTCAGTTCGGGGCTCAAATCCTAGCAGTGCCTAACATCTCGGCTGACCCTCCAATGTGCATCTTTGTAGGAGACATTAACTGAACCTGATCTGCTCTCCAAGTAGGAGATTTTAAGATCATTCAGCAGGACAAACAGCATCTCTGGAGAGAAGGAAGGGGTGTAGTTTCAGGTCGAGATCCTTCTTCAGTCTTGACCTGAAATGTCACACATTCCTTCACTCCAGAGATGCTGCCTGTCCCGCTGAGTTACCCAAGCATTTTGTGTCTACACAGTAAACCAGCATCTGCAGGTCCTTCTTACACATGTTAGGATGGATCATCATTTGGAAGGGAAGCAGGAGAGTTATTCTTCACTCAATATTACCCAGCTGATAATTTTCACGGTTTTCTGCTGCTTGTGGCAGCTTGTTGTGTACAGTTAACAACTTTGTTTTGTGCATTGACAGCGACTATTCTTTAAAAATGTGCATCATTGGCTGTAGAGTGCCATGGATATTGACCAGTTATGTCCCATCTCATAAAGGCACAAGGCGATTAACAATGCTAAACTTCCCTGCAGCCCACGAAACACCAGTATGGCTGGTGTATCCCAATCATCTGCACATAGTTTAAAATCTGTGAGCTCAAACCTGCTTCAGAGTATTGAACATATTAATATTTGAATACAAATAACCTTTTTAAATAAGATACAAAATTGCTGGAAGCTACAGCGATTGGCAGAATATGTACAGTATAAATTATTTGTGGCTATATTATTTACCCTTTAATTATACACATCAATGACATGGAAAGGAAACCTCAATATATATTTCATTAACTGTAAGGTCATTAGAAAATTATGCCGTGCAGAAAATCCATACCACACTGTATTTTGGAGAACTTGTGAGCATGTTTTATTAAATACAATTGATCATGTTGAATTACTAAATTACTTACTGGTTGCTCCATCATTTCATCAATATTGTTTAATTTATTTGATTTATTAAGTCAGCATGTCAAAATCTTTGAATGGAAGTTAATCAGATTCAAACGGATCGTTGTTGTTTTATGGAGTTTGCAATGTTGACCAAGTACAGAGAGCTTGCTTATGTGTCAAAGATAAAAAATACTGGGTATAGTTCCCACTTTGGGCCCATGAGATGACACAGCAGATAATGGCATTCAACATTTCACCCAGTTTTAGAAAGGCAGTTTACTCTTTTGTGAATTTACTTATAACCTGGCAAAAGGAATTTAATTATGATAAGTGTAAGTTGTTGCATTTTGCTATGTCAAACCAGGGCAGGACTTTAAATACTGTTAATGGCTGAGCCCTGGAGAATGTTGTAAAATAGAGATCTGGGAGAAATGGTGCATGTTACCCAGAAAGTGGCGAGTCAGGTGTACAGGGTAATCAAAAGGTGTTAGTCATGCTTGCCTTCATGGGGAGAGGTGTCGAGTACAAACGTTGAGAAAAGATGCAACTGTACAAGTCATTGTTGAGAGCACAGTTGGTATACACTGTGCAGTTGGTATACACTTTGCAGTTATAGGAAGGATGTAAATAAGTTGGAAAGGGTACACAGTGAATTTACCAGGGTGTTACCTAAGGTTAAGCACTTGAGTTATAGTGAGAGGCTGGAGAGGTTGGGACCTTTACCTTTAGTGCCCATTGGAGACATAGGGACCATCCTTTTGAGGGTACAAGATCATGTGAGGATAGATAATGTGAATGCTCACAGTTTTTTTCCATGGGTGGAGGATTCTAAAACTAGAGGGCATAGGCTTAAGATGAGAGGGAAGAGATTTAAGAGAGACCTCGGAGTTAACTTTTTCACTCATTGAGTAATATGCGGAATGACTTGCCAGAGAAGCTATTGAAGTGGATACAATTATTAGGACAGAATTTTTCTGAAATTTGAATTCCGATTTTTAAAAAAAAAGTTCTCTTTTTATGGCAGCACAGTTGCACAATAGTAGAGTTATGCCCCTGTCCCACTTAGGAAACCTGAACAGAAACCTCTGGAGACTTTGCGCCCCACCCAAGGTTTCCGTGCGGCTCCCGGAGGTTTTTTGTCAGTCTCCCTAATGGTCGAAAGTGGTTTCCACTTCTTCCATGTTCCAGCGATTATTTCAAAAATTTCAAAACCGACCGCGACTAAAAATAGGTTACCATTTTAAAAATCGGTAATTTTTTAATCGAAGCCGGTTGTGATGCTAGTTGAAGGTGGTTGCTGGAGGTTGCAGGTAGTGGAAGGTAAGACCTTTTTTTCACCCAGTTTTATTCCACCAGGGAGGTCTACCCCCCCCCCCCCCCCCCCCCCCATCTTCTTAATTTACAACTTAAAAAGTCTTTTACGTTTCCCAATTCTCGTAATTCCTCTTTTTTTCTCTCTCTACATACATCGCTTGCAACATTTTTCCAGCATTTCCTCATTTTTCGTTAGTGGTATTTGCCTGTTTTACATACATCATCAGCAGGAATTACACATTGAAATGGAAATGATTGAATACCAGGGAGAATGACCATATAAGGTAGCAGAATTTTTCAATTTAATTATTTTTAGTGTTCATAAATTCTGTACATTTAAGCAGAACTAAAATAATTTAAAGTATATTTGCCAGTTTTTGAATGTTTTTCAGAGATATTCATGGAACAACATTTATTTTGACAGGTGATAAGCTGGGGGAGTGTGTTTTTAATCAGCTCATAATGCATTTCCATAGATGGTACCTAATTTTACACTTAAAAGGTCATGCACCCTGTTCGATCTTGTGCCTTAGGTGGGCTCTTGCCAACTTGTACAAATTAATTCCAGAAAACCCATTCTAGTTTAGGAATAGATTTAACAGACATGTGACCAAAAGTATGGGTGGCTGTTGTTGCTCAGATGAAAGTGCAGATACATATTTTGGATTTCTTTGGCCAGGTTTATGGAAGTTTCAATGTAGTGAAGCATCAGCATCATGTGAAACCAGCAGCAACTTCAGGACTTGCGTATGTAGTTTAACAAATAATTCACGGAGGTGCTGTGTTAGTGATTTGGTACTTTTCCACAGTCGGCACTGATTTGCAACTTTTAATTAATGTACAAGAAACTTGTCTTACTTAAAATATTGTGAAAAGATCATGTTTAATAGTTCACAGACCATTATTCAACAAATGTTCTGACTCTAAAAGGAATACATTTAAAGACTGCAATTCCCATAGATCAATATATTTTTTAATAATGTATTTTAAACTTCTTTTTTTAAATATGTGATGTTTAAGCTCCTATCTTAATCTTATGTGGGTTTCAGTTTTTACCTCATGGTCTGTAAAATGCTCCAATGTTAGTGAAATGTTGCTATCTATGAATATTCTTTAATCTTCAGTTAATCTAATGGCAGCTGCCTTGTTTCAACAAGACTGCTCCATCTTATAAATTGCTATTGAAAAACAAATAAATTCTACAAGGGACAAACAACTTTTGTGGGACAGAGAAAGAGCTGGACTTGTTCTCCACAGCAAGAGAAAGTTAAGGGAAAATTTACCGTTATAGAGGACAGAAACAGGCTCTTTGACTCATCAACTGCACATTGACTCTCAAGTGATCACTCACAATAATCTTATATTGATCTGGCTTTTTTTTTTCTTACCAGACTCATCAACTATTCCCAGATTCTGCCAGTCAACAACACACCAGGGACAATTTCCAGAATCCAATTAACCAACCAAACCACACATCTTTGGGATGTGGGACAAAACCAGAATACCCTGATCAAACACTTACAGCCACAGGAAAAACATGCGAACTTCACACACACGGCACCCCAGGTCAGGATTGAACCCAGGTCCCTGGTGCTGTGAGGCAGCAGCACTACTAACTGTAGCACTCATTTTGTTAGAGGTTGAAGCAGATTTCAAAGATATAAAATTTAAAAAAATGCTATTTCCAGTGGTAGAAGAGTCAGTAACCAGAGAAAACAGATTTAAGGTAAAAGAATCTGGAGAATTTTTCATGCAGCAAGTTCCAGAATTGCTGGTGGCAGCAGGTTGAATAATGATTTTCTAAAGAGCCTCAGCAGTATCACAGTCTAAGTTCCAACTTCAAAGGAATACCATGCATTGAAGCGTGTGACAATTTCATTCTCCACACATTGTAATCAGAGGTGATACCCAAGAAATATTTTAGCATTTTTCTTCTTCATTGTGGACTTCATTCATACGTACCTAACATAAATATTGCCTAATATTACTATCAGCACAGTGGTGTTAGTTGTCAGTTCCACTTGTGAGGCACATCTAATAATGTCTCTGCTATTGAAACACTGCTCAGATCATTACTAGAGTGCAAGGCTGCAAAGTTTCCACGTCAGGATCACTGTTAACGGGGAGGCTAAATGTACCTATGGGTGGGATGTGAATACCGTGTCTATCGTAAACATTAAAGATGTGTTTAAATAAATTGCTGCAATTTGCCACTGAACCAGCCACATAACTAGAGGATGGACACATAAAGCTGGAGTGACTCTGGCAGCATCTCTGGAGAAAAGGAATAGGTAACGTTTTGGGTCGAAACCCTTCTTCAGATTGAGATTCTGGGGAAAGGGAAATGAGAAGGTACATAGAACAAACAAATGAAAGATATGCAAAAAGCATGATGACCAAGGAAATGTGGAGCCCATAATAGTCCATTGTAGGCTGTGGAGTAGATGATAATAACTATGACAACTAGGGTGGGGGAGCGACGAGAGAGAGAGGGGATGCAAGGGTTACTTGAAGTTAAAGAAATCAATATTCATACTGCTGGGTTATTCTGGTCAGAGGCTGGGTATCCTAGGACATGACCCACATCTTGACATAGAAACATAGAAAAATAGGTGCAGGTGTAGGCCATTCGGCCCTTCGAGCCAGCACCACCATTCATTATGATCATGGCTGATCATCTAAAATCAGTACCCCATTCTTGATTTTTCCCTCATATCCCTTGATTCCTTTAGCCCTAAGAACTAAATCTAACTATCTCTTGAAAACATCCAGCGAATTGGCCTCCACTGTCTTCTGTAGCAGAGAATTCTACAGATTCCCAACTCTCTGGGTTAAAAAACAAATCCTCATTTGGATAGCAGTAACTGGATCGGTCCGAGTCAGCATGGATTTACGAAGGGGAAATCATGCTTGACTAATCTTCTGGAATTTTTTGAGGATGTAACTAGGAAAATGGACAAGGGAGAGCCAGTGGATGTAGTGTACCTGGACTTTCAGAAAGCATTTGATAAGGTCCCGCATAGGAGATCAGTGGGCAAAATTAGGGCACATGGTAATGAGGGCACATGGTGTACAAGCACACGCAGGGCACGTTGCATCTCCCCTTTTCCTAATCTGACAACATTCAGATAATAATCTGCCTTCCTGTTCTTGCCACCAAAGTGGATAACCTCACATTTATCCACATTTATGCATCTGCCATGCATCTGCCCACTCACCCAAACTATCCAAGTCACGCTGCAGCCTCATAGAATCCTCATCACAGCCCACACTGCCACCCAGCTTCGTGTCATCCGCAAACTTGGAGATGTCACATTTAATTCCCTCATTTAAATCGTTAATATATATTGTAAATAACTGTGTCCCTTGCGGCACCCCACTAGTCACTGCCTGCATTTCTGAGAAGGACCCGCTAATTCCTACTCTTTGCTTCCTATCTGCCAACCAGTTCTCTATCCATGTCAATACCCTACCCCCAATACCATGTGTTCTAATTTTGCACACTAATCTCTTGTGTGGGACCTTGTCAAAGACTTTTTGAAAGTCCAGATACACCACATCCACATCCACATCTACCACCACATCCACTGGCAACAAAGAGAAGCAGGAGAAAGCACTGATTGGCTCTAGCCCAAGTGGGAGGAGAGTTCTCAGTGAGTCAGAGGGGGAGAGCAGTTAAGAGGGAATTGTGAGGGAAGTGCCCTGTGAGTAAAGTGTGAGTCTTTGGCTCGAGAGTCTTCGGGGAGGAGGCTGCACAAAATACTGGATAGGGCGAGACCGAGGCAAAAGAAGATGTCAAGCAAGCTGATGCAGTGTGATGCTTGCAGTATGTGGGAGGTCAAGGACACTGCTGGTGCCTCTGGATGCTACAAATGTGAGAAGTGCATCCAGGTACAGCTCCTGAAGGACCGTGTTGGGGAACTGGAGAAACAAGTGGATGACCTCAGGTTCATTCGAGAAACTGAGTCATTTCTCGACAAGTCCTTCAGTGAGATTGTTACACCCAAGGCACTAGAAGAGAGAAGGTGGGTGACGGTGAGAAAGGGAGGAAAACATGGGATGCAAAGGTCCCCGGGTGTTGTACCTCTTGTGAACAGGTTCACCCACGTGGAAGCTGCCGGGACAGAAGACGGTATCCCACTGAGCGGCGGACTGGCTTGCCAAACAAAAAGGGCTGATGAGCCAAACCCACAGAGGCCAAAGTCGGGCAACGCCATTGTAGTTGGAGACTCCATTGTGAGAGGTACGGACAGGGGTTTTTGCGGCAACAGACGGGATTCCAGGATGGTGTGCTGCCTTCCTGGTGCCAGGATCCAGGATGTTACGGACAGAGTGCAGACAATCCTCAAGGGCGAAGGTGACCAGCCGGAAGTGGTCGTGCATGTTGGCACAAATGATGTTGGAAAGAAGGAGATGAAGGAGATTTTTGCAGCGGGACTTCAGAGAGCTCGGAAAAATGCTGAAAAGCAGGACTTCCAGGGTTGTTATCTCCGGTTTGCTTCCAGTTCCTCGTGCTGGCGAGAGCAGGAACAGGGAGATATGGGACCTGAATGTGTGGCTGAGGAACTGGTGCAGGGGGCAGGGATTTAGATTCTTAGATCACTGGGATTTTTTTTATAGTAAGGGGGAACTGTACAAAAGGGACGGATTGCATCTTAACAGGTGGGGGACCAGCATTCTGGCCGGCAGGTTTGCCACTGCTACACGGATGGTTTTAAACTGAATAAGGGGGGTGGGGTATCAAATGGGATAGTCGAGGACGGAGTTAGAGGGAAAGAGAGTAAAGCGATGGTTAATGACCCCAGAATTAACGGGGAAGAAAGCTCACAAAGGGATAGGAGAGTATGGCCAAGTGTAATAGGGATCGATGTGAAAGGGGCCACTTGTCAACATAATTGTATAAGGAGTAAGAGTGTTGTAAAAACAAGCCTGAAGGCTTTGTGTCTCAATGCGAGGAGCATTCGTAATAAGGTGGATGAGTTGAAGGTGCAGATAGCGATTAATGACTATGCTATAGTTGGAATCACGGAGACTTGGCTCCAGGATGACCAAGGCTGGGAGCTGAACATCCAGGGATATTCAATATTCAGGAGGGATAGACGAAAAGGAAAAGGAGGTGGGGTAGCGTTGCTGGTGAGAGAGGAGATTAATGCAATAGAAAGGAAGGACATTAGCGTGGAGGATGTGGAATCGATATGGGTAGAGCTGCGAAACTCTAAGGGGCAGAAAACGCTAGTGGGAACTGTGTACAGGCCACCTAACAGTAGTATTGGAGTTGGGGATGGCATCAAACAGGAAATTAGAAATGCGTGCAACAAGGGTAACACGGTTATAATGGGTGACTTCAATCTGCATGTAGATTGGGTGAATCAAATTGGCAGGGGTGCCGAGGAAGAGGATTTCCTGGAATGTATGCGGGATAGTTTTCTCAACCAACATGTGGAGGAACCAACGAGAGAGCAGGCTATTCTAGACTGGGTATTGAGTAATGAGGAAGGGTTAGTTAGCAGTCTTGTTGTGCGTGGCCCCTTGGGCAAGAGTGACCATAATATGGTTGAGTTCTTCATTAGGATGGAGAGTGACAAAATTAAGTCAGAAACAAGGGTTCTGAACTTGAACAAAGGTAACTTTGAAGGTATGAGATGTGAATTGGCCAAGATAGACTGGCAGGTGATTCTTAAAGGGTTGACAGTGGATGTGCAATGGAAGGTATTTAAAGACTGCATGGATGAAGTACAAAAGTTGTTCATACCAGTTTGGCAAAAGAATAAATCGGGGAAGGTGGTGCATCCATGGATAACAAGGGAAATCAGGGATAGTATAAAAACAAAAGATGAGGCATACAAATTTGCCAGAAAAAGCAGCCTACCGGAGGACTGGGAGAAATTCAGAATCCTGCAGAGGAGGACAAAGGGCTTAATTAGGAAAGGGAAAATAGATTATGAAAGGAAACTGGCAGGGAACATAAAAACTGACTGCAAAAGTTTTTATAGATATGTAAAGAGAAAGAGACTAGTTAAAACAAATGTTGGTCCCTTGCAGTCAGAAACAGGTGAATTGATCATGGGGAACAAGGACATGGCAGACCAATTGAATAACTACTTTGGTTCTGTCTTCACTAAGGAAGACATAAATAATCTGCCGGAAATAGCAGTGGAACGGGGGTCAAATAAGATGGAGGAACTGAGTGAAATCCAGGTTAGCCGGGAGGTGGTGTTGGGTAAATTGAACGGATTGAAGGCCGATAAATCCCCAGGGCCAGATAGTCTGCATCCCAGAGTACTCAATGAGGTAGCCACAGAAATAGTGGATGCATTAGTGATAATTTTTCAAAATTCCTTAGATTCTGGAGTAGTTCCTGAGGATTGGAGGGTAGCTAATGTAACCCCACTTTTTAAAAAAGGAGGGAGAGAGAAAGCGGGGAATTACAGACCAGTTAGTCTAACATCGGTAGTGGGGAAACTGCTAGAGTCAGTTATTAAAGATGGGATAGCAGCGCATTTGGAAAGTGGTGAAATCATTGGACAAAGTCAGCATGGATTTACGAAAGGTAAATCATGTCTGACAAATCTGATAGAATTTTTCGAGGATGTAACTAGTAGAGTGGATAAGGGAGAACCAGTGGATGTGTTATATCTAGACTTTCAGAAGGCTTTCGACAAGGTCCCGCATAAGAGATTAGCATACAAACTTAAAGCACACGGTATTGGGGGTTCAGTATTGATGTGGATAGAGAACTGGCTAGCAGACAGGAGGCAAAGGGTAGGAGTAAACGGGTCCTTTTCAGAATGGCAGGCAGTGACTAGTGGGGTGCCGCAAGGCTCAGTGCTGGGACCCCAGCTATTTACAATATATATTAATGATTTGGACGAGGGAATTCAATGCAACATCTCCAAATTTGCAGATGATACCAAGCTGGGGGGTATAGTTAGGTGTGAGGAGGATGCTTGGAGGCTGCAGGGTGATTTGGATAGGCTGAGTGAATGGGCAGATGCATGGCAGATGCAGTACAATGTGGATAAATGTGAGGTTATCCACTTTGGTGGCAAAAACATGAGGGTAGACTATTATCTGAATGGTGGCAGATTAGGTAAGGGGGAGATGCAACGAGACCTGGGTGTCATGGTACACCAGTCATTGAAAGTAGGCATGCAGGTGCAGCAGGCAGTGAAGAAAGCAAATGGTATGTTAGCATTCATAGCGAAAGGATTTGAGTATAGGAGCAGGGAGGTTCTACTGCAGTTGTACAGGGTTTTGGTGAGGCCACACCTGGAGTACTGCGTACAGTTTTGGTCTCCAAATCTGAGGAAAGACATCCTTGCCATAGAGGGGGTACAGAGAAGATTCACCAGACTGATTCCTGGGATGTCAGGACTTTCATATGAGGAAAGATTGGATAGACTCGGTTTGTACTTGATGGAATTTAGAAGATTGAGGGGGGATCTTATAGAAACCTACAAAATTCTTAAGGGGTTGGACAAGCTAGATGCTGGAAGATTGTTCCCGATGTTGGGGGAGTCCAGAACAAGGGGTCACAGTCTAAGGATAAGGGGGAATTCCTTTAGGACCGAAATGAGGAAAACATTCTTTACACAGAGAGTGGTGAGTCTCTGGAATTCTCTGCCACAGAAGGTAGTTGAGGCCAGTTCATTGGCTATATTTAAGAGGGCGTTAGATGTGGCACTTGTGGCTAAAGGGATCAGGGGGTATGGAGAGAAGGCAGGTACGGGATACTGAGTTGGATGATCAGCCATGATCACATTGAATGGCGGTGCAGGCTCGAAGGGCCGAATGGCCTACTCCTGCACCTATTTTCTATGTTTCTATGACTCTCCCTTATCCATCTTACTTGTTACATCATCAAAAATTCCAGAAGATTCGTCAAGCAGATTTCCCCTTCATAAATCCATGCTGACTTTGCCCGATCCTGTCACTGCTTTCCAAATGTGTTGCTATAACATCTTTAACAATCGAATCAAGCATCTTCCCCACTACCGATGTAAGGCTAACTGGTCTATAATTCCCCGTTTTCTCTCTCCCTCCTTTCTTAAAAAGTGGAGTTACATTGGCTACCCTCCAGTCCACAGAAACTGATCCAGAGTAGAGAGAACATTGGAAAATGATCACATGCATCCACGATTTCTAGGGCCACCTCCTTGAGTACTCTGGGATGCAGACCATCAGGCCCTGAGGATTCATCTGCCTTCTGTCACAACAGTTTACATAACACCATTTCCTGATTAATTCCTCCCTCCCACTAGATCCTCGATACCGTAATATTTCTGGGAGATTGTTTGTGTCTTCCTTAGTGAAGACAGAACCAAAATACTCGTTTAACTGTTCTGCCATTTCCTAATTTCCTATGATGAATTAACCTGTCACTGAGTGTAAGGGACCAACATTTGACTTCACTAATCTATTCCTTTTTACATATCGAAAGAAGCTTTTAGAGTCAGTTTTTATAATCCCGCAAGCTTTTTTTCATGCTCTTCCCCCCCCCCGTTAATTGACACCTTCGTCTTCATCTGAGCTAAATTTCTCCCTGTCCTCCAGTTTGCTGCTTCCTTTGGCCAATTCATATGCCTTTTCCTTGGATTTAACACTATCCTTGATTTCCCTCGTTAGCCACGGTTGAGCCGCCTTCCCCGGTTAATTTTTTCGCCAGACAGGGATGAACGATTTCTGGAGGTCATCCATGCAGTCTTTAAATCCTTGCCTTTGCATCTCCACCATCAATCCTTTAAGTATAATTTGCCAGTCTATCCTAGCCAATTCCCATCTCATACCTTCAAAGTCTGCTTTCATTAAGTTCAGGACCCTCGTCTCACTTAACCGTGTCACTTTCCATCCTAATGCAGAATTCCACCATATTATGGTCACTGTTGCCCAAGGGGCTCTGCACAACAAGATCGCTAACTAATCCTTCCTCATTACACAATACTCAGTCTAGAATCGCCTGCCACCTCGTCAATTCTTCTACATATTGGTTTAAAAAAACATCCCGCGCGTATACATTCCAGGAAATCCTCCTCAGTGCTGCTACCAATTTGGTTGGCACAATCTAAATGTAGATTAAAGTCACCCATGATAACTGCTGTGCCTTTGCTGCACGCATCCCTAATTTCCTGCTTGATGCTATCCCCAACCTCCCTACTGCTGCTTGGTGGTCTGTATACAACTCCAAAAAGCGATTTTTGCCCTTGGCTATTTTGCAGTTCTGCCCATACCAATTCTACAGCATCCAAGCTAATGTCTCTCTTTGCTATTGCATGAATCTCCTCTTTAACCAGCAATGTCACCCCACCTCCTCTTCGTTTCTGTCTATCCTTCCTGAATATGCCCTTGCAAGGCAGGAGGATGGGAACCAAATCAAGGAGACAGAGGGTCATAAAGGGAGGAGAGAAGCAAAAGGTAGAAGGGAAATAAGGGAAATAATCTCTGGAGCGCAGAAGGTTAAGGGGGGACTTGATAGAGGTCTTTAAAATGATGAGAGGGATAGACAGAGTTGATGTGGACAAGCTTTTCCCTATGAGAATAGGGAAGATTCAAACAAGAGGACATGACTTTAGAATTAAGGGACAGAGGTTTAGGGGTAACATGAGGGGGAACTTCTTTACTCAGAGAGTGGTAGCGGTGTGGAATGAGCTTCCAGTGGAAGTGGTGGCGGCAGGTTCGTTGGTATCATTTAAAAATAAATTGGATAGGCATATGGATGAGAAGGGTATGGAGGGTTATGGTATGAGTGCAGGCAGGTGGGACTAAGGGAAAAAAGTTGTTTGGCATGACTTGAAGGGCTGAGATGGCCTGTTTCCGTGCTGTAATTGTTATATGGTTATATGGTAAGATCGAATATCCCTGCATGTTTATCTCCCAGCCTTGGTCACCCTGAGGCCATGTCTCCGTAATTCCAACTATATCATATTCCTCAACTACTAACTGCACATTTAATTCATCCACCTTATTACGAATGCTCCTCACATTAAGGCACAAAACTTTCAGGTTTGTTTTTCTTATTTCCCTTCTACCTTTTGCTTCTCTCCTCCCTTTATGACCCTCTGTCTCCTTGATTTGGTTCCCATCCTCCTGCCTTGCAAGGGCATCTCCCAGTGTCTTCACCACCCTTGCCTGGAAGAGAGCAACTGTGACAGGTCTCAGGAAGTTCACACGATCCAGAACAAAGCAGCCCCCTTAAATGAATGCCCACTCCAAACTCACACGTTGATTCCCTCCATCAATGGTACACAGTGGCTGCAGTGTGGTCCACATACAAAATTCACTGCAGTTACTTGCCCAGGTTTCTCTGACATAATCACCCCAACCCATCACCAATAGAAACATAGATATAGAAATTAGGTGCAGGAGTAGGCCATTCGGCCCTTCGAGCCTGCACCGCCATTCAATATGATCATGGCTGATCATCCAACTCAGTATCCCGTACCTGCCTTCTCTCCATACCCTTTGATCCCCTTAGCCACAAGGGCCACATCTAACTCCCTCTTAAATATAGCCAATGAACTGGCCTCAACAACCCTCTGTGGCAGAGAGTTCCAGAGACCCACCACTCTCTGTGTGAAAAAAGTCCTTCTCATCTCGGTCCTAAAGGATTTCCCCCTTATCCTTAAGCTGTGACCCCTTGTCCTGGACCTCCCCAACATCGGGAACAATCTTCCTGCATCTAGCCTGTCCAACCTCTTAAGAACAAGAGAGCAGGTACATGGGAATACCGCAGCCTACGGGTTCTACTCTGGGTTACACACCATCCTGACTCAGAAATATATTGCTGTTCCTTCATCATATATATTGCTGGTCCTTCATCATTACTTGATATAAACCTTGGAAATCCTTCCTCAACAGTGCTGTGGGAGCACATCCACCTGAAGACAGGCAGAGGTTCCAGAAAGTTCTCGCCTCCCCCGATTCATAATATCACACATGACAACTGTTCCACTTTCAGTCCAAATGCAGACCCCCACCAGATTTTGTGTGAGCAACATCTCTATCATCAGGCATTTTATTTAGTTGGCCTGCTTAAAGGAGCAGGGAAGAATAAGAACAAGCCAGGAAAGAACATATATCCACAGTCAGTAACAGGCACCTGCTCTGTGAAGTCAACGGACCTCAGGCCCTGTGCAGATGGATGGGATCATTGTAGATAGGGATAGTGGTGGCATGGATGTAGTGTTTCTGTGGTATATGACTACATTCCCCTCCACCACCTCCTTCTCCTCTACCATCTCCATCTCCTCTTCATTCTCCTCCTCTGGGTCAGTTTGTGGCAGCTGTGTTGGGGAACAGTTGTTGGTGGGATGGAGAGAATGGGTTGCTGGTATAGATGACAGTTAAAGTCAGGACAATATCACCAGAGTTTGAGTGGTTTCATTCTCCTCTCTTCTGCAACGGTCTTAGGTATTCGATGCTGGAAACAGCGCAAGTTTCATGCGACAGCAAGTGAGTGATTTGGACACTGAACAACAATCCTCCACATCACCAGAACTCCGAGAGAGACAGAAGAAGATGTGAGTATCATCATGCAGTGCCTGTGTGGCTTGAAACATGATGAATTGATCCAATATTTTTCATGTCATTTATTGCCAGTAGACTATGGATTAAGTGCTGAGATTAACATAAATAGGTGCTTGATGATCAGCAGAGTCCTGGTGGGCCAAAGTGTCTGTTTATGTGCTGTATGACTCCATAACCTAAAATAAGAAATCAATAGGGTGAATTGTTGGTGGCACATCGATGCTATTAGTGGCATCTAATGGCATTGATGTTTAATCGCAGGGTTTAATCTTGACTTCCAGTGCTGTCAGTGTAGAATTTGAGTGTTCTCCCTGTGACTGCATAGATTTACCAGGGTACATGTTTCCTTCCTCATCCCTAAGACATGAGGATTGGTAGGTTTATAGGCCACTGTAATTTCTATTTTGATGCACAGGTAAATTGTAAAGTTGATGGGAATATAAGAACGATTGGTAACATGCAAAAATGAGAAAATGGCCTTTATCAATGTCATATGGACATGTGGAACAGGCTGAACTGGTCCCGCTGTCTAGATTCACATTCCATGGCCACCATATTTGTCTCTTGAGCCAGATGAGAAGATCTGAACTCAATGCCTCTCCCTGTCCAGGAGTCAAGTGACAAGATTTGACCAATCGCTGGCCTCGGCCGGCACAATGCCGAGGTCCCCACCCCCATGAATACTTGACTATGGACAAGGGCAGGGGCAGGTTGGGGCTTTGCTGGCTGTCAAAGCTGACAATTAAGTTAACAGGCTTTGAATGTGTTTGACATTTAGGTACACTTAACAAATACTGAAACTGAAGAAAATAAATAAAAAGACAAAAAACATACTTTCTTAACTAATAGTATATAAAAGCACATCCAAATGATTAGAAAATATTGCATTAAAATAAAATTACCTTTGTACTTGGTTAATGTTGGGAAAAGTTGTTGGCATTCAAATCAAGTTTCTCAATAAATTTGCACTGAGATAGATGGTAGTTTCCTGAGAAGAAACTGTTCCAATTCACAGTTGAATGAAATAAGAACACTACCAAGTAAATCATAACGTGATGACAACAATTCGTATTTACAAGTTGCCTTTGGGATAGTAAAATGTCCTAAGGTCCTTTAGAGGAGCATTTTGAAACACCTAAGAATGTCTGAGGACAGATGACTGAAGTCTTGGTCAGAGAGTGGGTTACAAGCTCCTTAAATTAGGATAGAAAGGTTTAGAGAGGGAATTCCAGAGCTTAGTCAACTGAAGGCATTGACATAGTGGTGGAACAGTGAAAGTACAAGATCTGGTTGATGTATATATGGACATGGAGACATATAGAAATGGGTTCTCATCTCACTGGGTCCATGCCGAACACCATCCGCCCATTTTATTCTGCTGCATATTCATCAACGTCCCTCACATTCTACCCCTCATTTACATTCCATCAGCAATTTACAGTGACAAATTAACCTCACAATATTTGTGCCGAGGGATGCAAGAAGAAACCAGAGCACCCACAGGAAATGCACATGGTCAGGGGAAGAAAGTGCATATTTCCACAAAGGAGTTTGTAAACAGTGGCAAGTATGGTAGATTGTAATGACTTAGAGCCAGTGGTGCTTCCACTCATGGTGAAGCTCTAGCTCTGGGTGGATTTGTTCAAGGGAAGGGAAAGTGGTGACGAGGACATTTTTTTTTTTCAGAGGGTCATGAATTTGTGGCATTCTCTAACCAGAGAGCAGCTCAAGCTGAAATATTGAAAATATTCATGACCAAGGTAGATTCTCGAGCTAAAACGGAGTCAAGGAGTGTGTGGAGCAATCAAGAAAGTACAGTTGGGCCAGCAATTAGATCAGCAATGACCTTAAAGAATGCTATTGCACCCTCGAGGGGCCATATGTCCTACTCTAACTTTTATTTCTTAGGCTCTTAAATAACAAATGCAAATATGTTGAAATGACAGATTAACTTAAATATACATTTTGTCACAAATATTTTTAGCTCTTCGAGTCATGGAATATTTTACTTTGGTTGTATGTTTTTTTTAAACAACCTTAGGTTTCATAAATGTCACCACTACCCAGTTTGTGGCATCTTCGAGGGTAAGAAAAGCCTATGGCAATTCAAACTGCTGGCTTCCATTTTACTGTCGTGCCGCGAGTAATGTCATTGACTCTCTAATTTTATTTGATTCCTTGTAAAATTATGTTATTAGCCAAGGCAAATGCGTAAATGAAAGCAGGGCAAGGAGGAGTAATTAGATTCTAAAGATTATCTCATCCATAAAAGCCCATAGCATTCCCATTGACTGTGGGCAACCTGCAAATGGTGGAGGATTATTGTATACTATGCGAGCCTGGTGCTAACATAAGAACATTAGAGGATAAGAATAGAAGAGCAGTCGGCCATTCAGTCCCTTGTGACTGTCCTTGGTTTCAATAGCATGTGGCTGATTTTTTACCTCAGACCCCTTTCATGTATGAATCCAATTTTGCTTTATTCCCGAAAAATCACTTCATTTCCACAGTCCTCTAGTTGGAGAATTCCAAGGACTTTGTAGCTCAAAGTGAAGACATTTCTTCTCATCTGTGGTCAGCATAATGCACTTTGTTCTGAGACCCCCCCTAACCCTGGTTCCTGGTACCACATCCAGAGACAACATCATTCTTGCAACTATCTTGTCCCCATGTAAGCATGCAGGTACAGCAGGCAGTGATGAAAGTGAATGGCGTGTTGGCCTTCATAACAAGAAGAGTTGAGTATAGGAGCAAAGAGGCCCTTCTGCAGTTGTACATGGCCCTAGTGAGATCACATCTGGAGTATTTGGTGCAGTTTTGGTCTCCAAATTTGAGGAAGGACATTCTTGCTATCGATGTAATGCAGCGTAGGTTCACAAGGTTAATTCCCGGGATGGCGGGACTGTCATATGTTGATTGAATGGAGCGGCTGGGCTTGTATACTCTGGAATTTAGAAGGATGAGAGGGGATCTTATTGAAACATATAAGATTATTAAGGGTTTGGACATGCTCGAGGCAGGAAACATGTTCCCGATGTTGGGGGAGTCCAGAACCAGGGACCACAGTTTAAGAATAAGCAGTAAGCCATTTAGAACGGAGTCGAGGAAACACTTTTTCACACAGAGTCGTGAGTCTGTGGAATTCTCTACCTCAGAGGGTGGTAGAGGCCGGTTCTCTGGATGCTTTCTAGAGAGAGTTAGATAGAGCTCTTAAAGATAGCGGAGTCAAGGGATGTGGGGAGAAGGCAGGAATGGGGTACGGATTGTGGATGATCAGCCGTGATCACATTGAATGGCGGTGCTGGCTTGAAGGGCCAAATGGCTTACTCCTGCACCTATTGTCTGTTGTCATTTGAAATTTTGCATGCATCCTGACACGAGGATGGAGAAATTGGATGTGATTACCTAAAATAAAATAAATGTTTAAGAAGGAACTGCAGAGTTACTGCATTTACCACATTTTTTTGTGATTGAGGGAGTGCAGTTAGGAGAGTTTATACAGGCTAAGCCTATTTTTGGTAAATTCCATTGAATTGTTCAAAATCCTGAAGCGGCTTGACAAGGTGGGTGTGGAGTTGATGTTTCCTTGGGAGCAATGTCTAGAAACAAGGGACCACTGTCTCTGAATATGAAGTCGGCTATTGAGGATGGAGTTGAGGTGAAAATTTCTTCACCCAGAAGATGGTAAATCTTTGGAATTCACTAACTCAGGAGAGCGGTGGAAGTTTGTTTGCTGAGTATATTCAAGACAGAGGTCAATAGAGTTGAAAGCTACTGGCCAAGTGCTACCAGATGGGGTGATGCAGTTGGTTCCCCATTGGTTGGCAAAGGGATGGTGGGCCAAAAGGCCTTTTTCCATGTTGTATAATCCTAATACATTTTTAGATATTACGGAAGTCAAAGGTGCTGATTCGATTCTTTATTCTATGTCGGGCAGTGCAGGACAGAAGAGCGGAGATTCAAAAAGCAGCCATGATTTTATTAAATGGCAGAACAAGGAAAAGATGCTGAATAGCTTACGCCTTGGCCTATTTCTCTTGTTCTTTTGTCATGTCCATGGCATTTACATCAAAGGAAGCCCCTGTACTAAAGCACACATTCCCATTTTACTCCACACATCTCAAACGTAGTTTAGTTTAGAGATACAGTGCGGAAACAGGCCCTTCGTCCCACCGAGTCTGCGCTGACCAACGATCCCCGCACGTTAACACACACTAGGGACAATTAAATATTTTTATACCAAGCCAATTTAACCTACAAACCTGTACCTCTTCGGAGTGTGGAAGGAAACTGGAGATCTCGGAGAAAACCCATGCGGTCATGGGGAGAACATAAAAACTCCGCACAGACAGCACCAGTAGTCGGGATTGAACCGGGTCTCTGGAGTTGCAAGGGCTGTAAGGCAGCAAATCTACCGCTGCGCCCTTATGGAGTAGTTTAGTTTAGAGATATGGCATGGAAACAGAACCTTTGGCCAACTGAGTGCATGCTGACCATCAATCACCCATTCAGACTAGTTCTATGTTGTCCCATTTTTACGTCCACACCATACACTTTTGGTGCAATTTACAGATGTCAATTAACTTACAAATGCACACATATTTGGAATGTGGGAGGAAACCGGAGCACCCGGAGGAAACCCACACAGGGTGTATGTGCAAACACCACACAGACAGTACCCGAGGTCAGGATTGAACCTGGGAAGATACATGTTCCATTCTCCACCTTCTACATTTAAGAGGATACGTTGGTTCACACAGCGTTGGTTCAATCAGTACAATCTAAAATCTGACATTCTTACTGATGGTCATAGAGTTAAACAGCGTGGCAACGGGTCCTTTGGCCCAGACCGACCAAGATGCCTCATCTACACTAGTCCTTCCTGTCTGTGTATGACCAATATCCCTCTAAACTTATTCTATCCATGTATCTAAATACTTCTTAAACATTGCAATAATACCTGTCTCAACTATCTCCTCTAGCAGCTCATTCTATATACCCACCACCCTTTGTGTAAAAAGTTACCCCTTAGGTTCCTATTAAATCTTCCCCCCCTTATCTTAAACCTATGTCCTCTGGTTCTTGATTCCCAACACTCGGCAAAAGACTGTGGATTTACCCAATCTATTCCTCACATGATTTTGTAGAGCTCAATAACGTCACCCCCGTCTTCCTTCTCTACTCGAAGGAATAAAGTGCTAGCCTGCTCAACCTCTCCCTATAACTCAGGCCCTGGCAACATCCTTGTAAAGGGCCTGACCCAATTTCACAACCTAATTCATGACCTCTATGCCCTTGGCTCATACTCGCAACATGGTCGTCACGAGGTCGTAGGTAGATCGTAGCAGGCCGTGAAGCTAGTCGTAGGTACTTGTGGCATCAAGTAAGTCACAGCAATTTTTCAAGCCTGATGAAAAATGTCCACAAGTAAAAAAGGTTGTGAATTAGGTTGTGAAAGTGGGACAGGCCCTTTAATCTTCTCTGCACCCGTTCCAGCTTCGCATCTTTCCTATAACATGGTGACCAGAAATGAACACAATACTCTTAAATGTTGCTTCACCAATATCATATATAACTGCAACATGGTATTATGAAAATTGGCATATAAATCTACCACTGCGAATTATGCATCAGAATATTCAATTAAACCAGACAGAAAATTTGACATCGGTTCCTTTGCAGTTGCCAGTAGTTGCATGCTTTTGTACATGTTACTAAACATTATTTGACATATTGAAATTGTAAAATATAACAGTTTTGAAGGAAATATGTTTCAACCCAGGAAAGCCTTCTTCCTAACATTAAAGTCCCCAAAAGACTGAAATGTATACAGGGCTCTGTAAAAGTATGAGCTCTATTTTCTGCTTTATTGCTAAACACTGCAATGTCAATCAGCATGGAATCCTTTCCATTGCCTCTTTGCTCTTATTATTAATTTCCTTCAAAATACTTTTGTTTTTGCATGAATCTAAGGCAATCAAACGTGTGAGATTCTTTCCCTTTGGATTGTGAGAGGTCACACAAGGGAGCAGACTAACTTGTAACCAAATATTTTTTGATTAAAATTTCAATGGCATGAATTATAGCTGACTTGGAGCATGAAGTATGAAAAAAAATTATCTCATCCTTTTCTCTTTCATTAACTAAATGATGAAACGAAGCCTAGATCCTCCTGCTTTAAGCCAGGGAACATGCTCTCAAACGTAGCAAAAAGCACAGCGGTTATTCTGAAGGATAATTATGGCAGGGTCCCTTAGGCCTTGGTGCTAACTGGCTTGGGATGCCAACACCATTAGAAATGATCTATACAGGAATGATCTGAAAGCAAAGGCATTTAATGCTTGATCTGCTGTAATGTGTTCTTGCTTTTAAAGACAGTATAAGAAGACAGATCTTTAAAGCTTTTAAGATAATCAAGCTCTATCATTAGAAATAATCTAGTCTCCATCCCCATCCTGGGAATGTCCCGGAATCTCACCAAAGTCTAGAAAAGAACAGAATAGAACAATGCGGTTGTCCAAAAATACTGAAGAACCAAATATTCCACCCATGGGTTTTGACATTCCTCTGAACCACTGATGTGTTCTTGATGTGCTTCATAATATCAACAGATCAATGGGCACGTGGGTTGTATCAATGGAAAATGAAAGACAAACGCTATATGTCAATGGCTATGCTGACCAAAGTGTGGACTATCAAATATATCACCTCAGTCAGAGCTTCTTCACTAGAGAAGTGAAAGGACAATAGCCCTTGCTTGCCATTTTAATTTCCCTTCCCATTTCTATACCAACATGTGTATTCTCAAACTCCTCCACTGCCAGAGCGAGGACACAGACAAACTGGAGGAATGACACCTCATATTGCACTTGGGCAGTCTGCAACACAACAGCATAGTGTCACACAGCATGGAAACAGGCTCTTCGGCCCAACTTGTACATACCGACCAACATGCCCCACCTATACTAGTCCCACCTGCCCATATGAGCATTATGGCCCATATGAGCATTGAACTATGTTTGACATGAACATTGAATTATTCATTTTTTAAATTTCAAGTAAACCCAGAGCATATCTCATTCCACCACCCATCACTATCTCCACTGATCTACCTGTGACCTCATGGGTTTAATCCGGGTGCTCCGGTTTCCTCCCATGTTCCAATGACATACAGGTTTGTGGGTTAATTCACTTTGGTAAAAAAATGTAAATTGCTCCTGGTATGTCGGATATTGTCAGTTAGTCGAGTGTTAATCAGATAAATGGTGGATCTGAGAAATGCACTTTGGTTGCCAAGTATAAAAAGATTTGTTGACAATATCCAGTAGTATGTTGTCAGTCTGTGAAGTTTGAGCCAAGATTTGTTGGGTGACAGAAAGTTTCTAGTTGTCCTAACAGATTGAGATGGAGGGGCAGGGGGTCAGGAAGCTCAATCTGAACATCAATTTATTATTAGTTTTATTATTAATGTTTTATGTGTCATTCCTAACTGTCACTGTATATTATATTGTCACTTGTGGGCGGAACACCAAGGCAAATTCCTTGTATGTGAATACCTGGCCAATAAACTTATTCATTCATTCATTCAATTCGGAGGCACACAGTAGCGCAGTGGCAGAGTTGCTGCCTCACAACACCAGAGACCCAGGCTTGATCCTGACTACGGATGCTGTCTGTACAGGGGTTTGTACATTGTCCCTGTGACCTCATGGGTTTTCTACAGGTGTTCCGCTTTCCATCCACATTCAAAGACATACAGGTTTATAGGTTAATTGGCTTTGGTAAAAAATTGTAAATTGTCCCTAGTTTGTAGGATAGTGTCAGTGTGCAAGGTGATCACTGGTTGGCAAGGACTCGGTGGGCAGAAGGATCTGTTTCCACGCTGTATCTCTAAACTCTAACACAAATTATCATTGAATAAACTGTGATTATGGACATTTAATGTTAAAACAGTGATTAAAAGCATTTTGTGTGTCTGTAAATTCACTTTTAAAATAAAAAATAACCAATTATTAAAGCTCAAAGCCATTTTGAGAAAGCTGTGACATAAAGACATTTGACAATGTAGAAATGCTTGAGTTTTAGAAATGTCAACAACAACCATCATTTTAGCATGGTGAAGAAACAAGATCGTTGCTTATAGATAAATGGTTTGATTGATGAAGTAGGTTTTGAGGAATGTCTGTAAGAGGAAAAAAAGACAAGTATTGAAGTGCTGCACTGGGGCTGCAGGTGTAGAAAGGAGGCTGAGGGACAGAATTCCTAAGAATGGAGGAGAAATTGCATGTGGTTGAGCCATTAAATTTGTGGATTATTAGATTAAATTGAAGGTTATGAAGTCACGTGTCCGAGGTACAGTGAAAAGCTTTTCATTGCATGCTAACCAGTAAATGGAAAGACTATACATGGTTACAATCGAGCTATCCACAATGTACAGATGCATGATAAAGGGAATAACATTACAGATTACAAAGATAGAGAGGAGCAAATCTTGTAGGGGATTTGAAAATAAGGATAAGGATTATAACATAGGCTTAACTGGGAACACTTAGTTTGAAAGGACAGAGAGGGGATTGATCTGGACTTGGTGCCAATAAGAACATCGGCAGTGGAGCATTGGATATTGAGGCAAATTGAGCCAAGTGGGTTAGGGAAAGGTGGAGATAGTAACTGAGGCTGAGACTGAGGGATGATAAGGTGATGATTGAGGTATGGAGAAAAGGTCGGTACGGGATACTGAGTTGGGTGATCAGCCATGATCATATTGAATGGCGGTGCAGGCTCGAAGGGTCGAATGGCCTACTCCTGCACCTATTTTCTACGTTTCTATGTTTCTATAAGCGGAGACAACAAAGGGCTTCAAATTATTGAATTTGATAAGAAAGGATGAGTGGAACAGTACTATAGACAATAGACGATAGACAATAGGTGCAGGAGTAGGCCATTTGGCCCTTTGAGCCAGCACTGTCATTCAATGTGATAATGGCTGATCATCCCCAATCAGTACCCCGTTCCTGCCTTCTCCCCATATCCCCTGACTCCGCTATTTTTAAGAGCCCTATCTAGTTCTCTCTTGAAAGCATCCAGAGAACCTGCCTCCACCGCCCTCTGAGGCAGAGAATTCCACAGACTCGCCTCTCTCTGTGAGAAAAAGTGTTTCCTTGTCTCCGTTCTAAATGGCTTACTCCTTATTCTTATCCTTATTCTTACTAGGGGAGCTATTTGTCCCTAGAGCAAAGAAGACTGAGGGGTGACCATTAGAATTTAGAAGATCATGAGAGCCAAAGATAGGATAGACGCTCAAAATCTTTTTTCGGTGGTAGGGGTACCAAAAACAAAAAGACATGTTTAAAAAGGAGTCTGAAAGGGGATCTGAGGGGAAAGTTTTTCTTACAGAGTGGTAGATCTCTGGAAGCGCAGCCAGAGGAGGTGGGAGATTCAGAAACAATCACTACATTTAAGAGGCATTTAGGCAGACACTTAAATAGGCAAGGGATAGAAGTGTACGGTTCTAGTACAGGGAAATGAGATTAGTGTAGATGGGCAGAAACATCGGCCGCCATGGACATGATGGGCCGAAGTGCTCTTTTCTGTTTCCTACAACTCTATGAATATGAATCTCTGTCTCTAAAGTTCCTCTTTGCTGGATATGGCTTAGTACATCTTTCCTGCACTTTTTCAAAAGTGTCACATCACTTAAGAAATGTGTTTTCTAAAGTGTAACATAATATTCCAGTTGTGACAGAATCATTGTTTTAGAAAATCCATGACTTCCTTGCTCTGGTACTTCATGCTTCCATTTAGAAAAGCCAAAATCCTATATGGCTTTTGTATCCACTTTCTCAGCTGAATCTGCTACTTTCAACAGACTGCAGGTTTGTTCATGGGTCATCCATTTCTGATACCCTTTAAGAATTGTTCATCTTAGTTCATATTATGAGTCCAGAACATAATTTCTTCTCCTTCACAGGCATCCCTTAGGATTGACGATGACTTGCTTCCACTACAAGCTTTGTGATGTCTAAGGTCAATGCGGCAACTCTTCCCAGAATTGATCAGAGGGTGCAGAATGGGGTGGGTGGGTAGTTTATCAGGTGGGGTGCTTCTTTTTCCACTTCTGCAATTGCCTCTTTCAGCACCTAATGCGTGGACTGAAGGTTAACAACACCATCCTGAATACTTCTCCACTGTGAGAAGTCAAGGGTCAGGGCTACCAGGGAAGATGCATTCATCAAGTAGTACTTCCTTGAATCCTTTCCTCTGTCTGAGTGTTAATCTCTATCCGTGGCAGAGCTCCGAATAGAATCGGGTGTCTGCTGTGGAGAATGCAAACAACGGATTGAGTGCACTATTATTGAATTGCCTCACATACTGCTTGCTAAATGTTCACTGTTTGATTTTGTACACTGTGCTATTCAGTGGCTCAGATTTCCTGTCATATTTCAAAACATGATCAGCATCCTGCAATATCTTCCTTCAGCTGCTGATAAACTCTAAACGACATTTGTGCCTTGTTATTCCCTCACGTGTTCTTGTTGGAATAAAGGTCAGACTGCAAAGTTGAGAGGAGGCTGTGAAGGAGTCGTGAATATGGGAGCCTGGCAGTGCCACCTTCTGAACGCTAGCAAAGCAATGGCATCTGCTTCTCAACCTCCGCTTTGCAGCCAACTTTGCTTTCCCCCTTTTTTTTCACCAGAGTCTGCAACTCGTGTGAAGCAAAATGCAGCCCGAATGTGTTGATTTGCATGTTAATGGTGCTTGCCTGTATCGCAAGGCAGGTGTAACACAGAGCTGGATCTGATCAGGACAGTTCAAGCTGTGCTGTGTTGTTGAGGTTTGCCATAATTCCACACATGCAAAGCCAGGCCCACTGTCTATCGAGGAATCTACTGTTCCATTTTACCGATTGAAAAAAAGCGATGAGCAAGCAGGAATTTATTTATTTTAAAGCAGTCTCTGTTCGTTCATTTTCAATTTCCCTGCATTAAGTGTGTTAAATTCTCCATTCCTGCCAGATGACAATTCCATATGAAGAGTTGGATGTTTTTCTTAAAGAACAATGAATTGTGACTTCCTTTTCTATTTCACCCTAGAATTGTAGCCTTCTTTTAATTCTGTCTACCTGTGCTTCCCTAAGCCCCTAAATTGTGGAATTTCTTCTCCAAGCCTCACTTCCTTCCAGCATCTCAAGACCTACCGCTTCATTCAAACTTTGATCTCCACCCCTGCTTGTTTCTTACGGATCTGAATGCCAAGTTAATAGTTGTAGACAATGTTTTGCCATAAAGAGGGTGGTATATCAATGTAATTTATTGTTGTTATTCATTTGGACTAATGTCCAAAGTCAGTAAAACACTGATGTGATGTCTTATTTACTGGTGATTGGACAGTGGTTCTGTAGAAACCAACCAGTTAACGGTATAAACTGCAATAATCCACCATAAAGTCATACGTGCCCACACCATAAAGTCATAAACTTGCCCATGCCGACCAACATGCCACATCCACAATAGTCCCTCAAGCCCACACTTGACCCATAACCCTCTAAACCTATCTTATTCATGTACCTGTCTAAATGTCTCTTAAACGTTAGGAGAATACCGGCTCGTGCCGGAATTTGATTTTTAGGATTACTGAATGTTGTTCCATGAATACCTCAACACATTTTTAAATCACTTTGTTTTAGATGTTATTCTGTATTACATTAAATTTCACTGTGAATGCAGTAAATGAGAAGGAAGTATAGGAAATGATCCGTGGTCAATTTCGAGAGAGTTTGAAAACAATGCCCCAGTGAGTCAAAAATCAGCAAAGAAGCTGGACCCTGGTGCGCAATATTGAGTGTGGGAATCAGGGTCCCAGAGAGTAGAATGAAACATGGGAACTAGAGCACCTGTGAGTGGATTGGAGTATGGAAACTGGGACTCCAGTGAATGGAATAGAGCATGAGATCTGGAGCCGCAAAAAGTCAAAAGGGAGTGTACAAACCAGGCCCTGTGAGTCAGAAGGGAGTGTGGGCACTAGAGTCCCAACCATGGACAGCATGGTCGTCAGTAAGAAGTATGGGAACCAGGACCCAGGTGGGATGAATGGAAGATGGGAACCGGATCGCTAGGGAGCGGAATGGAGCATGGGAACCCAGGATCCGGTGAGTCAGAAGTGTGTGTGGCTACCATTAGCCTGGTGATCCAGGTGCTAAACCATTTGGATTTCCAAGTGAACAGCGGATCGTTAGACTTTTACTGTATTAGATATCTTTATGTTCATATTTAGAAAGTGTTTTTAAACTTCACTAATTGAAATCCACAGATTCATCCAGCAACGCTTATTATTGTGAATCAATTATTAATCACAACGCTTATTATTGTGAATATTATTAATCATGGTGTTATTAATAATAATTCTCTACCACAGATTACAATTGAAGGCAAATCAAGGTGTTACATTTAATTTTTAGGGCTAGAAGGATGAAAGGATGTGGGGAGAAATCTGTAAAGGGTTTCTGAGTTGGAATGATCAGCCATAATCATAATGAAAGACAGAAGAAGCACCAAGGGCTAAATGGCTTATTAGACAATTGACAATAGGTGCAGGAGTAGGCCATTTGGCCCTTCCATTCACTGTGATCATGGCTGATCATCCCCAATCAGTACCCTGTTCCTGCCTTCTCCCGATATCCCCTGACTCCGCTATCTTTAAGAGTATTTATTGATCCTACTTTATATATTACCTTAACATGCTTTTAACTTTGCCTTCATAAGTGAAGGTGGTGATTTGCATTGTTTACTCTGGTACAAGCCATTTGATAATATGCATATCTCTTGCTACCCTTGTTCAAATTAATTATTACCATATGATGACCGACTGTTCCAGCCCTCAAAGAAAAGCAAAACAGCCCAAGTTTGAGCCATACAAATGACTTTCTGTAACCAAAAGAGATTAGAGCATATCACATATTCCTTCACAGCGAGAACAGAACAAATTTAAATTTAACCTTCAGGAAGTTAAATTATTTACTTATAATTTAGCAAAGCAATACTTTAATTTGTCAACAAATCAGTTTTAAATGTTGAGCACGGCTTAATTCAATTACATCCACTGGTTTTATACTTGCTTTTGGGGTAATAAATTGTTGGATTCCAATACAAGAAAAACTCACAAAATATATTAATGGTAAATGAAGTGCAATTGTTGGCGTAGTTAATTTATAACCAGGAGGGTGATGCAAAATAGTGAGAATATATGCAAGATGCAACAAATTCATAGTTAACATGTTAGCTACACAAATATATATCACAACCAGCTTATTGTCAAAAGCCACTTGCTCCTGTTTTTATTATTTTGAAATGTGAATCATAACAGCATAGTGGCGCAGCTCGAAATGCTGCCGTAACAGATTTAACAACCGAGATTCAATCCTGACCTCCGCTCCTGTCTGTGTGGACTTTTTCCATTATTCCCTTTTCCCCAGGTCCTCTGGTTTCCTCCCACTTCCGAAAGCTGTTCGGGTTGATATGTTAAATATCCATTGTAAAATTCTCCTTGTGTCTGTGTGCATCAAAAAATCTTGAGCAAGTTGATGGGTAGTTTTAGTTTACATAGTTTAGCTTATTATTGTCATATGTCCAATTCAACTGAATGTGGACTTTGGAAGGAGTAGGATGGGGACCCACAGTCCCGTTTATATTAACGGGTCGATGGTTGAAAGGGTCAAGAGCTCCAAATTCCTAGGTGTGCACATCTCTGAAGATCTTTCCTGGTCCGAGAACACTAATGCAATCATCAAGAAAGCACATCAGCTCCTCTACTTCCTGAGAAGATTACGGAGAGTCGGTTTGTCAAGGAGGATTCTCTCCAACTTCTACAGGTGCACAGTAGAGAGCATGCTGACCGGTTGCATCGTGGCTTGGTTCGGCAACTTGAGCGCCCTGGAGAGGAAAAGACTACAAAAAGGAGTAAACACTGCCCAGTCCATCATCGGCTCTGACCTTCCTTCCATCGAGGGGATTTATCACAGTCGCTGCCTCAAAAAGGCTGGCAGTATCATCAAAGACCCTCATCACCCTGGCAAAACACTCATCTCCCTGCTACCTTCAGGTAGAAGGTACAGGAGCCTGAAGACTGCAACAACCAGGTTCATAAATAGGTACTTCCCCACATCCATCAGGCTATTAAACGTGGCTCGGACAAAACTCTGATTATTAATAACGCATTATCTGTGATTTGCACTTTATCAGTTTATTTATTCATGTGTGTATATATTTATTTTATGGTATATGGACACACTGATCTGTTTTGTAGTAAATGCCTACTATGTTCTGTGTGCTGAAGCAAAGCAAGAATTTCATTGTCCTATCAGGGACACATGACAATAAACTCACTTGAACTTGAACTTGAACTTGTACTGAGGTACAGTGAAAAGCTTTTGTTAGCACACAATGCAGTCAAAGAAAAGACTATACATGAATACACTCAAGCCATCCACAGTTCACAGATAAAGGATAAAGGGAACAACATGTAGTGCAAGATGTAACATTGAAGTCTGATAAAGTCTGATTAAATATAGTTCAAAGGTCTCCAATGAAATGAAGATAGTTCAATGAGTAGATAATAAAATGGATTAGTATGAATGGGTGCTTGATGACCAGTGTGGAGTGCCATATTACTTAATAAATGTTTCCATACACAATGAGTAGTAGAAACAATGAACTGCAGATGCTGGTTAATACACAAAAGGACACTTGATGGGACAAATGGCCTAATTGTACCCCTATTCCCTATGACACAAAGTACTGAAGTAAATCAGCAGGTCGGGTAGCGCCTCTGGAGAACATGAATAGGTGACGTTTCAGGTTGCGACTCTTTTTCAAACTGATTATGGGGGGGGGGAAGAAAGCTAATAGAGAGGAGATACAGGACAAAGCGTGATAATGAGTAGTACAGTGTCAAACACTTCCATTTATATTGTTTGCTCAGCATAAGAAAAACACATCCAAAGGCATTTCACACCATACTTTCAATGCAGAAAATTGGCATTGAACCAGATATTTGGTCGTGGTCAAAAGTTCAGTTAAATTAACTTCTTAAAAGAGGAAAGTGGATGTGAATGAAGTACAGTGGCCCAGGCTGAGCACTGAGGGAGGGCTTGAGTGCCCAGAAGCTGTTGAATTCCATCAAATGTTGTCATAACTCTTTTCAATGTCCATTGGAAAACCCAGAGACAGTCAACTTCAGTTTCAGTTTAGTTTATTGTCAAGTGTACCGAGGTAGAGTGAAAATCTTTTTTTGTGGCATGCTAACCAGTCGGCAGAAAAACAATACATGATTACAAAATGTGTATACATTTACAGTGTATAGATATATGATAAGGGAATAACGTTTAGATCAGATCAAAGCATATCCAGTATTGGGCAGGAAACTGTGTATTTGTCCCATAGTTGCCAATGTCTTATATTTTTCAGATTCGATGCTGTGAGAACTGGAAGCTAAAAGGAATGGGACTGAAAATTATCTGCATCATCTCGATTTATCTTTGGACATTTCTGTACTTGAAACATTATATCAAGTTGCAACTTGTTTGATGTAAGCACATGATAATTACAACTAGAACTAACGTCAAGCTTTGCTCATCAGCGAGCATTGTCAATGGTGCTATTTGTACTCCAATACTCAGTACTGTTGCCTTCAGTAGAACAGAGAATCTGAAAATCACAGAATTCTTTCATGTCACTTGCTGTTAGCAACCAAAGGACATCTACCCCAAAATCTTGGAAAATTCAGAATGTGCAGGTTGATGTGCAAGTGTACTGGGAAACATTGTCCATTTCCCTCCACAGATGCCGCCTAACCTGCTGAGTTCCTCTATCAGTTTTTTTCTTGCTTATTAACGTTGTGCATCCAACAGAGTGCTGCCTCACCACTCTGGTATCCTGGTTTTAATCCTAACTTCTGGTGCTGATGTGTAGAGTTGACACTTTTTCAATGCGACCGTGTTTGATTGCAACAGTTTACTCCTACATTTCAAAGACATGCAGGTTGGTGAGTTAATTGGCCACTATAAATTGTCCCAAGTGTGTAATTGAGTGGTAGAATCTAAGGGAAGTTGATGTGATATAAATCAATGTTTGATGGTCAGAGAGGACTTGATGGGCCAAGAACCTGTTCAATGTCTATGTCAAAGTCTGAACTGGAAGATCAGTTCAGCACTGCCTCAGCACTGTACTTGAGAGACAGATGGGTTTGTCCCTTGAAAATGAAGACTGTCGGACTGAGATTTTTTTCAACCATCTGAATCATCTGGAAGATCTCATTACATTTTTGGAAGACTTATGGGCCTGTCCCACTTATGCAACTTTTTCGGCGACTGCCGTTGCAGGTCGCCGAAAATTTTCAACATGTTGAAAATCCAGCAGCGACCGGAACAAAGTATGACTCTTTAGGCGACTAATCACGACCAGACAGGCTTCACCGCGCGACATGTCACCAGGGTGTCGCCTGTGTGGTTGTGAGTAGTCTCAGTCACCCAAAGAGTCGTAGCGTCTTTCTGGTCTCTGCTGAATTTTCAACATGATGTTAAACGCCATAGGACTAGCTATCACTTACACTAAACTAGCACAGAGAAGTATCTAACCATTGAACTAGCCGTCAGTGACCCTTCTCCACCAAGTCCATTAAGGTTTTGCACTGAAATCAATAGACGGCGTGGATGCCTGATTACATTGCTGAATGTTCACAGGAAAGATTGGCCAGTATTGTTTCTCCCAAACTAAACTCTGCTGCTTACCTCTTATAGTGGTCAACTTTAATGGAATAAATTACAGGACCAGGAGACATTAGAGATATCCCATTGAGATTTTTTTTGGGAACACCTTGAGTGGTGCAGAAAGGTTTCCTCTCGATTGGGAAAAAAGTTTCCCAATTAGTATTTTTAACCAGAATCACAAATATTGTGGGTTAACTACCAAGAGCATCCAGCGAGTGTTTTTTTTTGTTATTTACTTTGTCCACCTTAATGAACTTTCTATCAATGTTTGTTCAATGTCATTAAAGTCTAATGATTGCCCAGTACTTTTCTGGATGACTCCCACCACATATTTTTCGAGGTGGTCTTCAAAGCCATTGGTCTGCAATGAGGATAACCCTCACCTGCTCAATGAAGAAATTCCTGATGTGTGGAATGGCAATAACCAACATCTATCACAGATATTATTTGCTTAGAAAGTACAAGAACAGCAGTTCACTTGAGATGATCAGGATTAATGAAATGGTTGTTTGCAAGAATTGCACCAGCTCTTTTCAAAGCCATTGCACTTTTCCACATTTGGATTCCCATCCTATTTTGGAAGTCTGACTTTGCGGTTTGTTCTTCTCCTGCTATTTCCTCACAGCACTCTGATATTGGACTCCTCATTCCCGACAATAGAGTGCAAAGTTAAGAACTAAGGGGAAGGACTTGAACTTTATTTCGCCTTGCATCACAGTGAGGAATGTGTAGGAGTCACGATGTTCACGTTAAAATGTGTTTTTGAAGTGATCTGTTACTTTTAATTGTATGACTGACCTGGCCAACAAAATTCCTCGTATGTTGCAAAACATACTTGGCGAATAAAGTGTGATTCTGATTCTGATTCTGATGTTATGGGTAATTCCCAGCTCTTAGGCTGGGGAACCACCTGTAAAGCATGCGGCAGGTTAAGAGTGGTGCTGGTGCATTGATCCTACCTCAGTGGAGCGGTGCAACTGCAAGGGATCAAGGTACGTCAAAAAAATGTTTACATCCTTGGGTTAATCAAGGTTACTTAAATGGTTCAAATTGTCCCTAAATTTATTTAAGTGTTTTTGCCTTAGTTAATTGTTGGTAGTTTGAAAACCTTTTCTGTATTTTCAAATTGAATTTTAATAACATTGAAGGATTTAGAAACATTCATAGTTTTGACAGCATAATGCATGCCATGTGTGGACTTGTTCAGTACTTATAACCTGGGCAATGCAGAACAAACAGGGAAGCACAGAGATACACAGAGAGCTGCTGGAACATGAACAACTGTTTAATTCGCACAATTATTTACCTGTGCCTGTATACGTATATTTGAATCATGATTATATATCAATGATTTCCACGTGCAACACAGCTAGCTAAGCAAAAGGACATGGCTTGCATCACTGTTAACATTCTGTTGAGCTCTTTCTTTAATAGGGGCTTTTCTGTCTCCCCCTCCACCTCTCCCATTCTTCTATCTGCTGACGGCATGGGGATTTTGTCCCTGCGGATGGGTCCCTTGCTAAGCAGGAGATTGACAGAAGAAGATGTGCAAAAAATAAGTCGATTTCTTTCAAATATTAATGGGTGAGTGTAGCTGGTCATATTCCAACAGAAAATTCCAGTTCAAAAAAGGCTATGTTTTTCTTCATTGTTGAGTTGTCAGAAGGACTTGCATATTCCTACTCTTAAATTCTACACTAGCAATTATTACCTTTGGTTTGAATGCTCCACACATTTTATGGAATCACTACATTTTAATGAATAATTAATTTTGTGTACATTTTGGTGGTGGCAAACTCTCTTTCCATACTTTGCCATTGCTGTCAATGAGGTAGTTGCGTTATTCAGAAGAGAACAATCACTCTTCTTTCCTTTTCCTCCTTCTTTCTAACTTATTTCCCGCAGGGCAAGAATAATGTGGTTTTGCTCGTGTTCTGTGGATTCTGAGGTAGCTGGCGAGGCCAATGTGGGACCAGCAAAGCCAGGCATAGGGAGGCCAGTAGGTGCTTGGCGGAGTGAGTTGACGAGCAGTTTAGGAGGTTGTGCCCTCCTGCGATTTTCCCTGTGCTCCTGTGTACCCCTGTCAAAGGGATTCAATCACAGAAGATGGAAACAAAATACTGGAGTAACTCAGCGGGTCAGGCAACACTCTGGAGAAAAAGGATGGGTGACGGTTTGGGCCAGGGACTTCTTCAGACTAAAAGTTGAGGGGAGGGAACTGGACGTAATAAAAGACCACACCAAAGCAGGGCAATTCTGCGGATGTTGGCTTGGGAGATGATGTTGATATTGTTTGCTTATCCTGCCAGGTGGATCTGTAGGATGTTGCTAGATCAGCACTGATGTTCTCCCCCAGTTCCTGCTGTCAGCAGTCTATGTTTCAGAAGTATCCAGGTAGATGGGATTGATGGACCGTGAGCTTTGTGCCTGGTTTGAAGACTTCATAGTCACACGCGCTATAAAGCACAGAAGTGGGCCCCTTGTTCCACCACGCCCATGCCAACGTTTTTGCTAACTACACTAATGCCACTTACCAGCCTCTTTGAACTTATTTCTTCAGATGACCAACTACTCAGTTGATGGCAACAGTGCACTCCATCATCAGTCTCTGACTGAGTTGCGGCTCCCAGATATAGGAACTACTCCAGGTCTTCCAGATCTTGTTGTAAACCTTTATGTCAGGGATAGACACAAAAAGCTGGAGTAATTCAGCGAGACAAGCAGCATCTGTGGAGAGAAGGAATGGGTGACATTTCGACCCGAAATGTCACCCATTCCTTCTCTCCAGAGATGCAGCCTGTCCCGCTGAGATACTCCAGCTTTTTGTGTCGATCTTTGGTTTAAACCAGCATCTGCAGTTCCTTCCTACACAATTATGTCAGGATGATGTTTTGCATTGCGGACCAGTTGGTAGGGGTTCATACTTTTGCCGGTGTTTAATGTAGGGCCCATTTTATCATATACTGGTGATCACTTGAAACTCAGTCTCTGAAAATGGGCAATAACGGCAAACCAACAGACAAACTGGTGTTCAAGATAAATGCCACTGTGTGGAATGGTTCAGGCAATGGAAACAGCTGCATGATTAAAAGAAATACATTTGATTTAAATACTGATCTGGGAACTAGAGAGCTTTTTATTTTCTAAAGCTATGGATTACAATTAATTTTAAGTGTTCAGACATTCTAAGCTATCACGAGGCAGTAGTTTTCACAGCTATATAGATGATTAAAAAGTCATTTTCTCAAATGTTCTCACTGGAGTTTTTTGGAAGAAAAACATTTAATTGCGGCTATAAAGCACACATGCTTTCTGCACGAAATTGTAATCTGTATGGTGGTGTGACATGGCGTGTCATATTTCAATTCACGTAATTCCCAATTGTATTTACACAGTGCTATCATTATGAGCAACTGTTTGGAAAAGGAAAGCAACAATTTATCACTTCTTAACGCATCAAATCAAAATCACAAGTCACCATCTCTTAAAGGGAATCAGTTCTACAGGACCTTTCGGTAAGGGGTCAGGAGGCTGGCAAGGCTTTCTCTATGTTCCTCTCTCATGATCTATTTCCTGATTGTAAAAACATGTAATAATTCCTGCAAATGGGCATATATCGTACTTTGGAAGCTAGTGATGCCTATTCTTTTCCTATCGTGTCCTAATGATTTCTCTGAATGAGGAAGCTTTTGTCAATTACTGTGCATGGCAAAATCACTAAAAGTTTTCCTAAGAAACATGCTTTACAATTTTACTGGAATTCCCAACCAGAGGAGGTATTCCTGCTGTGTTACGGTATCATTAACACACAGCACATAAACCAAATCTTCCTCTGTAATTACTATTGTATCAACAATAGGGGGTAGTGTGGGAGGCAATTAGTACACACACATTGAGTAGAAATACAGAATGCCTGTACAATCTGAGGTGGCATAATGGTTACGTTATTGAACTGTACTAAAGAGGTCTGGAAATACGAGTTCAAATTCAATGACAGCCACTGGAGAATTATAATTAATTAATTAATTACATCTGATGGCAAGTGAAAACACCTAGGATTTACCAATGTCCTTATGGGAAGGGAATCTGCCAGTTTGATCTCTGGCTGCCCGCCTGATACTAAATTCAGGTTTCTAAGTTTTTCAGGTATAAATGATGGCCTTGTCATAAGTATATGATTGAACGTAAAATGGACATTGCTGATTTGAAATATTTTGGGTCTAAACATTAGATCAGACCTTTTTATTGGCACTGACTTTACTTGTTATCTATGCTTGGTCCACGTTGCCCTTTCCAGTATGGTTGAGGTAGAGTCTTTCAATGGCAGGGTGACTTGGTGAGGCCAAGAATCTCATTCAGTGCAACTGCCCAACAACACTGGCAGAAAAACTTTGACAGCCAGTAAGGTCCCACTTTCAAATTAATTGACTATCAAAGTTATTGCTAAAATTTAATGGCAGTGATAGACCTTGATATACACAAACATTCAAAGTCACTGATAACTTCTTAAAGTTATGTAAATAAAATTAAAATAATAAAGAAAACACATGTATCGAAGAACGATCGAAAACATTTGAGCTAATTTGACCAAATCAAATGGATATAGATAAAATGCTGGAGAAACTCAGCGGGTGAGGCAGCATCTATGGAACAAAAGAATCAAATGGAGAACTGCACTTGATCTTCATCGAGCAAGCAATGTCTCCTGTGAAGGAAGGAACTGCAGATGCTGGTTTACACCAAAGATGGACACAGAAAGCTGGATTAATTCAGCGGGTCAGGCAGCATCTCTGGAGAAAAGGATTAGGTATAGTTTCAGGTCGAGTTCAGAGTGAGAGTCAGGGGAAAGGGAAACGAGATATATAGAGGGTGATACAGAGAGATATAGAACAAATTAATTATTTCTTCAGATGACCAACTACTCAGTTGATGGCAACGGTGAACCATCATCAGTTGGAGTGGGCTGTGGGCTAGGTATTAACAAGTTATACAGCCAATGAAACTTACCTGTCTCCTGAATGTGAAAGTCTTCTGTTGAATTCAATAGTTTCTATATTGTCCACGTTTTTCTTAGGGTCTCTGAGCAGTTACCTGACAAAGGTGGGAAATCCAGCGTAGTTAGCACTGCACCATATGGGCTTACATATGTAGAGTGGGCAGCTAGGTGTTTGCTTACAATTGGGAATAGCCCAGTTACGTGCTTACCTGCTGGCAAATCTATGCAGGTATTAGTGAAAGACCTGCCCCAGATTGAAATTAACTAACCCTGTGCAGTCAATGCACTGTTATTTATATATTAAGGTGGTTGGGCAGCAGTCTGAATGGCTGGTGGGCTGGCAGTTCAGACACTCTTGGCTGGTGGGCTGGCAGTTCAGTCACTCACGGCTGGTGGGCTGGCAGTTCACTCACTCACGGCTGGTGGGCTAGCAGTTCATTCACTCATGGCTGGTGGGCTGGCAGTTCACTCACTCACGGCTGGTGGGCTGGTAGTTCAGTCACTCACGGCTGGTGTGCTGGCTGTTCACTCAATCATGGCTGGTGGGCTGGCAGTTCACTCACCCATGGCTGGTGGGCTCACACACGCACACCCTCAATCACACACACACACACACACACACACACACACACACACACACACACACTCCATCACACACACACTCACTCCCACCATCACACTCACACAAGCACACACTCCATTCACACACACACACTCACCCTACATCTCACAAACATACACCCTCCATCACACACACACTGTCCATCACACACTCACACCCACACCCTCCATCTCTCTCTCTCACACACACACACCCTCCATCTCTCTCACACACACACCTTCCTTCACACACTCACACACACAACACACCCTCCATCTGACACACATTCATGCACACACACACCCTCCATCACACACACACATTCACATACCCTCCATCTGACACACACACACACAGTCACCCTCCATCTCTCACACACACACACTCACACCCTCCGTCACTCACACACTCCATCAATCACACACTCCATCACTCACACACTCACACACACACCCTCGATCTCTCACACACACACTCACACCCTCCATCATTCACACACATACACACACACTCACACACACACACAAGACATATATATTATAGTAAAACTCTCTTGAATCCACTCACGCGGCTGAGTGCAACCTCTGGGCTGAGTGGGACTTCTGGAGGGAGCGGGACTTTCGGAATGAGCTCGACCTCTGCATTGAGCGGGACTTCCGCAGTGAGTGGGATTTCCGCAGTGAGCGGGACTTCCATAATGAACGCAACCTCTGGACTGAGCGCAACCTCTGGACTCAGCCACGGAGTAGATTCACAGTTCAGTCACACACGGCACAGGCTCACAGTTCAGTCAGCACGAATGGCGTGGACTCATAATTCAGTCACTCACGGCGTAGACTCACAGTTCACTCATGGCGTAGACTCACAGTTCAGTCAGCACGGACGGCGTAGACTCACAGTTCAGTCAACACAGTGTAGACTCAAAGTTCTGAACTCAACTCTCACTCACAGTCTTCCGGGCTGACTAACTCACGTCCGGCCACCGGGGCTTTATTCTCCTAGCCCCCAGAAGGGGCTTTACCTTCATCATGATGATTGACAGGCAAGAAGACCAATCTGCTGATCTCACGATTTTTTAAACATCATAACATTTCTATTATTTTACCGATCGGAACAAAACTTAGGGCGCTTGGAGCGGAGGAGAACGGTGAGTAAGATGGCGAAAAAACCATAGCGATATAGGGTAGCGTTTTTGTGAAAATGTATTTACAACGTAAGCCGGAAGTGGTCAAGATGACAGTTTTAGTAATAATATAGATAGTGCACATTAAATAGCATTTGAACTGAAGGATGCTCATATTGTAATGAGGAACCAAGGTGGGATTGACTTTTATTTAAAGCAGAGGGTATCAGTTAATTTATCTGTTTTACATTCTTTCCTATTTTGAAGTTCATAAAGATTATAATGATACATGGCTTCATCAATATAATCTACGTTGCAATTTATCTTAACTTCAGAATTATCCTAATCCTCTATGAATAACAAAACAACAGAACAGAACAAAATGGGGCAGCATGGTGGCATAGCAGTAAAGCTCCTGCCTTACAGCATCATAGACCCGAGTTTGATCCTGACACTTGACTGTACGGAGTTTGTGCGATCTCCTCGTGACCTGCGTGGGTTTTCACACAGATCTTAGGTTTCCTCCCACACTCCAAAGATATTCAGGTTTGTAGGTTAATTGGCTTTATATAAATGTAAGATTGTTCCTTGTGTGTGTAGGGTAGAGTTAATGTGCAGGGATCGCTGGGTGGTGTGGATGCGGTGGGCCGAAAGGCCTGTTTCCTCGCTTTATCTCTAACCTAAACTAAACAACAAAGATAAAACTTGACCATTCATGCACTAGGTAATATAACAAAGCCACCAAAGTGACAGAATTACAAGAGGCATGGCTGACAGAGCAGGGGATGTTCTAAGAAGACTAGAAGAAGGTTACCAAAATGGCAGCATAAAGGAAGAGGAAGATTTAAGAGACGAATGAGTGATGTATTGAAGAAGGATGTGAGAGGGAAAGGGAGCATAAAGTAATTTTTTGGGGTCTGGATCCTTCTTCAGACTGATGGAATAGGGGGGAAAAAGCTGGAGGAGAGATGAGGCTGAGTGATAGGTGGATACAGGTCACAGGGTGTGATGGTCAGATGAGTGTAATAAGTAACAAAGGTTAGGGGGAAAAGGAGATAAAAGGATGTCAGATAAGGAAAGAGGAGAATGGATATGGGTGGAAGGGGGTGGGACAAAAAAGGGGTCCCCAGCATTCAATCAAAGCAGATAAAGAACCATTATTAGATATCCCTACTGTTTGAATTACTTGCAGTCTTCATAAATGTGATTTTAAGGATTTGCAGGAAGCGGCTGACATGAGTGAGACCACTGAGCGGCACGAGAGAGATGCCAGAGGTGAGCGGGGGCAGCAGAAGGAACTGAGGTGGCAGCCGGTTCCACTATGTGGCCCGGCAGCCGCTCGCAGCCACCCGAGCTGCTTCCCACCCCAGCCACAATGCTCCCCTCCTTCACAACGCTCCTGCCCTCCCCGCAATTTTACCCTGGGCCAGACTCCCCAAACGCTGTAAAAGGAACTCTCCCTTTCCGGGCCCCACCCCGGGAAATATGGTATTTAAAATCATATAGCACCAAGAAATGTACTTACCACATTATTGGTACACAAACTCCATTCTTCTCTCTTTGTTTCTTAAAATACACTTAAGATAATGGCAATCCATATTTGAATATTTGTCAAGAAACTAGCGCTGTGCATGCGCAGTAGGCTGCTGTGCATGCGCAGTACAGCAAAGGCAGAATTTCAGCTGCCTTCAGCCCCGCTTGTCAATGACGGCTTCAAGCAGCACTGACGGCACGTAGGCTGCACAGACCTTCGCGTGTTGCATGTGCTGCGGATGAAAGGCACGGAGAATTATGCCTTCCTAAGAGATCGATCTCTGAGATAGGCATAATTCTCCCATGCCTTTACTATTTATATTTAGTAATTACCATGTTGACATTTTAGTCAGGGTAGGCAGTGGCTACCTTGCCTACCCTGACTGCATGTGCCTGCCCCCTGCCCAGGTACTTTCATCTACACTCGCAGGAGATGTAACACCAGCCCTTCCGTCGACCCCATGTCAGGACCCTGACAGTTCTTCTAGGTGAGACAAAGGTTCAGATGCTCCTCCTCGAACCTCATCTACTGCATCCAGTGTTCCTGATGTGGACTTGCGTACATTAACGAGACAAAGCATAGACTCGACAACTGTTTTGCTGAACACGCACTCCGTCCGCCAAAGCTCACTGGTTCGCCTGGGTCCTAACCACTTTAACTCCCCTTCCCATTCCCAGACTGACCTCTCTATCCTGGGCCTCCTCTATTTCCAGAGTGAGGCCCAGCACAAATTGGAGGAACAGCATTTCATGTTCTACTTGGGTAGCTTACAACCCAGCAGTATGAACATTGAATTCTCTAATCATAGGGGACATCTACAAACACCTTTCTCCCCCTCCCCTCCCTCTTCGCTCCCTCTCCCCCCTCCCACCACTAAAAGTCCATTGACCAGTTACACAGTTCGTAATGCTGTATCCCTCTTCGGCTCACACCGTCTCTAGCCAACAATTTGCCTATCAGAGAACCTCCTTGCCTGAGGTCATCTGTTGCCAGCCCCATTTTCTTGTCCACCCCCCACCACACCCCCCCACCCCTCTCCACCCCCCCCCCCCCCCCCCCCCATCCCACTCACTACAATCAGTCCGAAGAACGGTCCCTATCTGAAACGTCACCTATCGATGTTTTCCAGAGATGCTGCCTGGCCCAGTCAGTTACTCTAGTATTTTGTGTCTATAAATTATTTGGGGATTAGGGTGGCACAGTGGCGTAGCGTTAAAGCTACTGCCTTACAGCACCAGAGACCCGAGTTTGATCCTGGCTACGTCTGTACAGCCTTTATAACGTTCTCCACATGACCTGCATGGGTTTTCTCCGAGATCTTCGGTTATCTCCCACACTCCAAAGACATACACCTTTGTAGGTTAATTGGCTTGGTGTAAATGTAAAACATTGTTCCTGCCATGTGTTGGGTAGTGTAAAGGGCCTATCCCACATTCCCGAGTTACTCACAAATTCTCCTGAGTTTTCCCCTTGATTCAAACTCGGAGAATTCCGTAGCGAGTCCATAGGAGTCCGAAGATATACCATAGCGGCTTGTTATGCCAGCCGTAGGTACATGGAGCATCAGGTAAGTCGGGATGTTTTTTCCAACATGCCAAAAAAGTCCACGAGTAAAAAGATAGTCAGGAGGAGGTGTTCGTAGATCACAAAAATCTTGATTTTTTTTTTAAGGTCCTTTCAACTCAGCAGAGGACTCGGGGAAGTGGAACCTTTAATGTGCAGGGATTGCTGGTCGGTGTGGACTCGGTGGGCCAAAGGGCCTGTTTCCACGTTGTATCACTAAACTAAACTAAACTAAATTTAATTTCATATCCAAGGAATTAAATCAATTTGTTATAAAAAGCTGACACCATTTAAGAGTCAACAGGAACATCACAAACCCCTCTGGCTCACTGCAATTCTTCAAGAGCAGGAATTTTACACGCACTTCAATTAATGTTAATCTTCCCAGGTACATTCACACCTCATGAATGAATTTAAAAATCATTCAAGGAATGAACAAAGTGATGTCATCAGATGGAGTTTGACAGCAGATGAGGCCCCAACACCAGTTTCATGTCTGGTCAGTCAGGGTGCTCTGGAAGTGTGGAAGGGTATCAACCCTAAACGTCACTCATTGCTTCTTTCCAGAGATAGACAAAAGACAATATGTGCAGGAATACATCATTCGGCCCTTCGAGCCAGCACCTGTGATCATGGCTGATCATCCCCAATCAGTACCCCGTTCCTGCCTTCTCCCCATAACCTCTGACCACTATTTTTATGAGCCCTATCTAGCTCTCTCTTGAAAGCATCCAGAGAACCTGCCTCCACAGGCTCGCCACTCTCTGTGAGAAAAAGATGCTGCCTGTCCCGCTGAGTTACTCCAGCTTTTTGTGTCTAGCCTCAGTTCTTTGTTGCCTGAGAGGTTCTCAGGTCCTGTGACTTGCTCTGACTTGTTGCCCGAATGCCAAGCGCTGAGGGCCACATACACTGGCCCAGCTAAGTGAGGGTAGGTAGGCTGTGGGCAGTGAGTCCAGTGCAGGTTCAGCATGGCCTGCCACATCGCTGCCTAGTTTGTGCCACTGCCTTCAGAAAGTCTGCAGAAGGAACTACAGATGCTGGTTTATACAGAAGATAGGCACACAATGCTTGAGTAACTCAGTGGGTCAGAGAAAAGGAATAGGTGACTTTTCAGGTCAGAACCCCTCTTCGGACTGAAAGGTAGAGTTGTGGGTGAGGGGGGATCTACAGATGAGAGGAGACCAAAACTGGCAACAAATGACCTCTGGAAGACTGGAATAGGGTAATTGTGGACTTCACCCTTCCTGATGTTATCTGTTGCTGGTCCTAATTTGTTCTAGTCTTTTCTTGCCTCCAATTGCTCCCCCCACGCACCTCTATCGTTCAGTCTGAAGAAGGCTTCCGACCCGAAACATCACCTATTCCTTTTCTCCAGAGATGCTGCCTGACCCGCTGAGTTACTTCAGCATTTTGTGTCTATATTCAGTGCTACATGAGAGTGTAGGTGAGTGAGGAAAGAAGGGATGGGCAGGGTCAGGGGAAGAGGAGGGTTGAACGAGGACTGACATTAACAACCTGGCAAACTCACCTCTACTCAGAACTCACCAATTAACATTTCCGGTCAGGAACATTTCCAGTCAGGAACCTTTCCTCAGAATTCAGGGTTCCTGATCAGAAAGGTTAATTGGTTTCTCGTTCAACAGATGCTCCTTCTCTGGCTGAGTTCTAATAATATTTTCTGTTTTTATTTTCCTGTTCCAGCATTTATAGTCTCACTTGTTTTCCAACCCCATCTCTACTCAGGCATTAAGGTAAATAGACCTCCTACGAAGGAGCATGCTAAATTAACTTTGTAATTATTACCACCAGGGCCACCGCACCATTGGCAGCTCCACCAACAGTTTGCTCTTTTTTTGTCTTTTTAAAATGTTTTAGTGTGTGTTAAAAGTCTGTGTAAATGTTCTCCGATTTGTTTTATGTGGGGGGAGGGGTCAGGGTCGGGGGAAACTTTTATTTTGGTTTTGTATCTTGCTGGAGATGTGATTAATTTTCAGATCGCATCTCCGGTCGCTCTACGGCCTACCATCAATGGAGCTGGAGGCCTCGGGCCTTGGGCCCCACCGCGGGGCGTGGACTTTCATCGCAGTCGATCCCTTGCCTGGGATCGCTCCAACCGCAGCCTGTGGACTTTACATCAGGAGCACGCAGTATCGGGAGAGACCGTGGATGTCGGGAGCTCCAACGTCGCAGAAGATTCGACCAGCCCCGATGCGGGGTTTGATCGTCCGGCGTGGGGGAGCTGACATCCCCCCAATGCAGGAGCTGATCTCCTCAAAGCAGAGGGCCAACCTCTGGCTACGGGAATCAAGATCATCCCGTCAACGGAGGGCTGGAGGCCCTTGACCGCAGGAGAGCAAAGGGAGAGATTTAACTTTTTTTTCACCTTCCATCCCAGTGAGGAATGTGGAGGAGTCACTGTGGTGGATGTTTATGTTAAAATGTGTTTTGTGTGTTCTGTTGCTTTTTATTTGTATGACTGACTTGGCAATGAAATTATTCGTATGTTGCAAAACATACTTGGCTAATAAAGTAATATTGTGTGTTTTTTAATTTGCTTGGATAACAGCACATCAATACCCATGGAGTATCACCAGCGGTATGAACATTTCATTCTCTAATTTTAAGTAACTTCATCTTACACCCGCTCCCTTTCCCCGTTCTTCCCCCCCCCCCCCCCCCTTCCCCTTCATCCACCCTAGCTGTTTTACCAGTTCCACAGTTCTCCACATTGTTTCTCTGGAGATTACACCATCCCTAGCCAACAAATGACCTACCAGGCACCGCCCTGCCTGAGGCCATTTGTGTCTGGCCCTGATTGGTCCTGGTCTTTTCTTACCACCAGCTTTTCACCCCCACTCCCCCCCCCCCCCCCCTCCTCCTGCCCTCACCCCTTAAACCTTACTTTCAGTCTGAAGAAGGGACCCAACCCAAAACGTCACCCATCCTTTTTCTTTGTCTGCGGGTCAGATGCGACCTGACGCGCTGAGTTACGCCAGCACTTGGTGTTTATCTTTGGTATAAACCAGCATCTGCAGTTCTTTGTTTCGTCTTCCCAGTAGGTTGGTCTTTTCATGCTTTTACCCCATCATCTAAGTTGTATTCACTGGAGTTTGGAAGGATGAGGGGGGACCTTATAGAAACATATTACATTATAAAAGGACTGGACAAACTAGATGCAGGAAAAATGTTCCCAATGATGGGTATCCAGAACCAGGGGCCACAGTCTTAGAATAAATGGGAAGCCATATAAGACTGAGGAGAGAAAAAACGCTTTCACCCAGAGAGTTGTGAATTTGTGGAATTCCCTGCCACAGAGGGCAGTGGAGGCCAAGTCACTGGATGGATTTAAGAGAGAGTTAGATAGACCTCTAGGGCTAGTGGAATCAAGGGATATGGGGAGAAGGCAGGCACGGGTTATTGATTAGGGACGATCAGCCATGATCACAATGAATGGTGATGCTGGCTCGAAGGGCCGAATGGCCTCCTCCTGCACCTATTTTCTATGTTTCTATGAACAGCAGCAGTAGAGTTGCTGCCTGACAGCGCCAGAGACCCGGTTCGATCCTGATCTCAGGTGCAGTCTGTATGGAGTTTGTATGTTCTCCCTGTAACTGCGTGAGTTTATAGGGCAGCATGGTGGCACAGCAGTAGAGTTGCTGCCTTATCGCACCAGTGTCTTTACTGTGTTTGTACATTCTCTCCATGAACTGTGTGGATTTTCTCCGGGACCTGAGATTTCCTCCCACACTCCAAAGACGTACAGATTTGTAAGTTCATTGGCTTGTTGTAGTTGTAAATTGTCCCCAGTGTGTATATTATAGTGTTAATGTGCGGGGATCACTGGTCGGCGTGGACCTGGTGAGCCGAAGGACAGATTTCCTCACCCTATCGCTAAACTAAACTAAACTAAACTAAACCAAATAGATGTTAAATTCAACTTCTTATTTATTTTTTAGTCTTGTTGTTGTGACCTGGTTTGTGATGGCGTGGTGAAGTGAATGCAGGTTAGATAATAAACTCCAGAAGGGAATTAGGTAAGAATTTGCAAAGCAGCAGGTTGTAGGCCACACTGGGAGATTCATTCAGAGGGACGGCACAGGCAGAATGAACTGAACAGCATCCTTCTGCTCCACAGACTGCCCATTACAGCAGCCAGAGACAGCTCATGGCCATGCTTCAGTTGCTTGCAAGGAATGACAAGTAAAATTCCCGAGATATTGCAAGTGCAACACACCTACTTAATATAAGCACCTATAAAGCAATTAAGCTGTTCGTTTTGGGAACCCGTCATATCATTCAGTGGTTGAAAACATAAGATAAACTGACAGATAGATAGATTGATTAGAAAGCCAGGCGGAATGGCAGAGACAAAGGGAACAGTAGACAATATATGTGAAGAATGCAGTTACCTGTTGGTTTATATTTATTGATTGATTGCCACGGAGGTCTATGAAAACCTTACCTGAAAATGCAAGTGAATCAATAAAATGAACAGATGCGACTAAGATATCCACTGCATCTCTGCTCAGCCTTCTGAAGTGGTTTAAATGTCTTACAAATATGCAAACACATGAAATAAGAACAAGAGTTGGCTTTTCAGCCCACCAGTCTCTTTTGTTCCTTAATAAACTCATGGCTGATCTGATTGTGCACTCAACTCCGCATTCCCACCTATCCCTCCTTGCTTATGAAGAATATATGTATCTCTGCCTTCAAACTATTCAAAGTGCTTCCAGCAGCCTTTGTGGCAGAGAATTCCACAACTCTTTGAGAGAATGAATTTTCCCTCAACTCCGTCTTAAGCGGGCGATCCCTTATTTTTAAGCAGTGACCTTTATGGCTTGCCCATTGATCAGATTTCATTCATGTTAAACGTTATCATATGGGACAAAATAAACCTTTGGTTTTGCAGGGTGCGATTCACAATGTCCGATCCACAATGTTAAAGTCTTTAATGGGCTTTTGTAATTAAATGCAATATCTGCAGTCATAACACGTAGTGCCGATCACCAGTAGATATGGTCTTCTACAACATCAAAAAGGAAGCAGCCCTATTTTATTCTGCCTGTGGATAGCACCCGTCATTTTAATGAAGTACTGTTCATGGTGGTTCTAATTTCAGCTTTTTTTTCCTGAACCTCTTACCTATTTGCATTTCAGCGAAGAAGCACAAACATTCATCATGGTATAACCGAGAGCTAGTTGGATCTAAATTACCCTAATCTGGCACCACTCCAATACACTATAAATGGAGTAATTGTCCTTGACTATAAAATTTGCATTTTTTGTCTTTAATTGCTATCATTAAATTTTTGTAATTCTATTAATTTACCCTATGAGAAATTTTGCATTTAATACTATAAATTTGCATAGAGAAAATGTTGGCTTCAGCACTGATTTTCATGTTGTGTTTGATTTCTACTGTTGCATGAACATTTCTTGACTATAATGCACTGAAGCTACAATTAATCAGATGAACAACCCTACACGCTGCACACCCCTTTGAACTACATTTCCTGCTTCATAGCCAACGCTGCATTTTCCTGTTCAGTTTTATTTTATTTATGTGCACATTTGAGACATTTATTGCTCCTCTGCACTTCAAATCAGCACTAAGCATTATTAGGTCAGTGACAATAGTTAGCCCAGGTCCCTCCTGAATGCAGCCTCAGCCATTAAATGAGTAACATCTGCTGCTAGGGGCTCCTCCATTTATTAAACCCAGATCCTCTCTAAATGGGAATTTTGTCAAATAAAGAGCTGGACTATAGTCTACAAGGTGACTACTGCAACTATTAGATTGACTGAAGTCAAGACTGCAGGTCTTGGTTTTACTTTGAAACAATCAGAACCATCTGAGGGAGTTGCCCTTCACCCTTCATTTGTACAGATTAATTTAAGAAATAGAAGATTTTGTGTATTCTGGAACAGCCTGTGTTCAAGGCCAGCAGCTGCATCAAAGGACAGCCCCAACATGTTGAGAACGGGGCTGTGCTGGTGATATTAGGTTTATCTGCTGTACCTACAAGTAAGGTACGTACCAGGGGATCGTGAAGGGTGAAGTAGGGAGATATATGGAAAGCACATTAATTAATTCAGACTATTAAACTGAAAGATGAAAGACTTGCATTTATCTAGCATCCTGCACACCCTCGTACCCTGTCGCAAGACATATCATACCCAGTTAGGTTATTTATCTGCAAATACCTGAGAACCTGACGGGTGATATTGTAGAGGTGTATAACATTATGAGGGGTACAGAAAAGTTGAATGCAGGATCTTTTACCCTAAAGTAGGGGAATCAGAGGATATTGGTTTAAGTTGAGAGGGGAAAGATTTAATAGCAAACCAAGGCTAACTATTTCACAAAGAGGGTGGTTTGTAGATTGGACAAGCTGCCACAGGAAGTGGTTGAAGCAGGTAAGCTGTACATACATTGGGGATGAATATTGGCCAAGGATGGGCATCTGTAATAAAACCAAATGCTGGAAATGCTCTTCAAGTCAGGCAGCATGTATGGAATTCTGACCAGAAACATCAGAGCATTGTTTCCTTTTCCTCAGCTGCTGTCTGACCAGCTGAGAATTGTCAGCATTTTCTGTTTATTTTTTAACTGGTGTTAAGTCCCTGCTCATCCGCAGAATGTGCTGCGGGATCTATTGTGTCTTCAAGAGCAGAAGGGTCCTTGGTTTAACTCATCGTCTACAATGTGGCACCCCCAACAATGTAGCACAGCATTGGTGCTGCGATTTGGACTTCCATGTTGAGAGCTTGGGAGCTGTATGGCTTTAAACAGAGAGTGCCACACGATCAACACAGTTGAGGCATTTGGAGCAAGCATCACTCTGAGGTGAACTGACCTAACTGAACAAATGTTCAGATGTCATTAGAGACTCCCCTGGGTTTTTCGATTGGTAAATCACTCAGTGATTGAAATAACACTTTCCTTAACAGAGATATTGACAGGAGGAAGCAATTGCTTTCATGTCTCAGGATATTGCACCAGCACAGAGGTGCACCTAGTAGATCTGCTGCCTCACAGCTCCAGTGAGCTGGGTTGGTTCCTGACTTCCAGTGCTTACTGTGTTTGCATGTTTGATTTGTGATCATGTGGGTTTCCTTTGGGTCCTCCATTTCTTCTTACATCCAAAAAAAGGTGTGGATTGATAATTAATTAGCTCCTGTAAATTCTCCCATCTGTGCAGGTGAATGGTAGAATTTGGGAGAACAACATGGAAACGTGGGAATAATAAAATAGGATTGGTGAAGGATTATTTTAAATGGGCATGGACTCTGGATTGAATCTCATACGTTTTGTGACTCCATTTAATCTCAAAATACATCACAAGTAAAGCAGCCTGAAGAAAGGTTCCGATCGGAAACGTCACCCATCTTTTGTCTCCAGAGATAATGCCTGATCCATTGAGTTACTCCAGCACTGTGTCTATTACAATTATTTCATCTTGTAACTTTCAACAGAGAAACACAGCTGACATCAGTACACAGCAAAGAAACACATATATTATGGTTAATACCTAGTTAACCTATTGTAGTGACATTGGTCAAGCAGTGTTGTTGGCCATGATATTAGAAGAAATACCTGCTCTTTTCTGACTTTTTATATTCACCCAGAACAGATCAGAGAAGATCTAAGCTTAAAGTGTTTTCAAATGAGAATGGCCTCGATATGCCTCAGCATCAGTGCAGAGATAGTTTCGAAAATCTTGTGGGTTGGAGTGAAGACCTTGTTGCAAGGACAGGGAAGGACAAAAGGGGTTGGACCTTGAGTTGGAGGGATTGAGGTGTGGGGGGGAGGTTGCATAACAGAGGTGGGGAACCATAAAAAAAGTCAATGCCACCAAGCAGGAGATAGCAAGAGCACATTGTTTTCCAAAATCTATCTACCTCAGTGAAGACATTCAGATTATTTTTTATTGGACACAACTGGACAAAATGTCATTCCCTTCATCATGTCTCTGTACACTGTGGCCGGCCCGATAGAAATCATGTACAGTATAGTCTTTCCATTGACTGGTTAGCACAAAACAATAAAGCTTTTCACTGTATCTCGGTAGACGTGACATTAAACTAAACTGAACTAAACCCTGGTAGTTCCTGAGAGCAGAACACTGTTAGTTGACCCTTAATACCTGTTCTTAAAACTCCTCCTTCACCTCTCTCACTCCCATCCAGGGACACCAACAGCATTTCAAGGTGAGATGGAGGTTCATGTTACCTCTTCTGACCTTATTTATTACATTTGGTGCTCCCAATGTGGTTTTCTTTACATCGGCGAGACCAAACGCAGATTGGACGACCATTTTTCCACACGCTTGTGCTTGGTCCACAAAGGCCTGTTGGAGCTCCTGGTTGTTGACCATTTTAACTCCCATTTACATTCCCATTCCCATTCCCATTCTGACATTTCTATCCCTTGACTCCTCAATTGCCAGAGTGAGGCCACATGCAAACTGGAAGAACACCAACTCATATTCCACCTGGGTAGGTTACAACTCAATGATATCAACATTGAATTATCCAATTGCTAACAAACTCCACCACCTCTAATTTAAGACTTTTACCATGGGATCTATCTGTGCCTTAAAGACTACTTTTAGGTCACCTATCAGCCTTTTGTTGCCTGGACACAATAATCTCAACCGATACAGCTTTTCCTGACACCTCCCAGTGTTGGTATCATCTTTGTAGAACTTGCATTAATTCTGGTATAAAAAACTAAAGTGCTGGAGAAATTCAGAGGGCCAAGTAAAATCGGTGTTGACAATAGACAGATGACGGGTTTGAAGAAGGATCATGATCCGAAACATTGTCCATCCATTTGTTCCACAGATGGTGCATGACACGTTGAGGGTATGAGAGGCCAAGATAGACTGGCAAATGATTCTTAAAGGGTTGACGGTGGATAGGCAATGGAAGGTATTTAAAGACTGCATGGATGAACTACAAAAATTGTTCATCCCAGATTGGCAAAAGAATAAATCAGGGAAGGTAGTACATCTGTGGATATCAAGGGAAATCAGGGATAGTATCAAAACAAAAGATGAAGCATACAAATTAACCAGAAAAAGCAGCCTACCAGAGTACTGGGAAAAGTTCAGAGTCCAGCAGAGGAGGACAAAGCGATTAATTAGGAAAGGGAAAATAGATTATGAAAGAAAACTGGCAGGGAACATAAAAACTGACTGCAAAATTTGTTATAGATATGTGAAGAGTAAAAGATTAGTTAAAACAAATGTAGGTCCCTTGCAGTCAGAAACAGGTGAATTGATCATGGGGAACAAGGACATGGCAGACCAATTGAATACCTACTTTGGTTCTGTCTTCACTAAGGAAGACATAAATAATCTGCCGGAAATAGCAGGGGACCGGGGGTCAAATGAGAAGGAACTGAGTGAAATCCAGGTTCGCCGGGAAGTGGTGTTAGGGAAATTGAATGGATTATAGGCCGATAAATCCCGAGGGCCAGATAGGCTGCATCCCAGAGTACTTAAGGAAGTAGCCACAGAAATAGTGGATGCATTAGTGATATTTTTTCAAAACTCTTTAGATTCTGGAGAAGTTCCTGAGGATTAGTGGGTAGCTAATGTAACCACACTTTTTAAAAAGTGAGGGAGAGAGAAAACGGGGAACTGCAGACCAGTTAGTCTAACATCGGTAGTGGGGAAACTGCTATAGTCAGTTATTAAAGATGGAATAGCAGCACATTTGGAAAGTTGTGAAATCATTGGACAAATTCAGCATGGATTGATGAAAGGTAAATCATGTCTGACGAATCTTATAGAATTTTTTGAGGATGTAACTAGTAGAGCAGATAAGGGCGAACCAGTGGATGTGTTATATCTGGATTTTCAGAAGCCTTTTGACAAGGTTCCATATAAGAGATTAGTATGCAAACTTAAAGCACACGGTATTGGGGGTTTAGTATTGATGTGGATAGAAAACTGGCTGGCAGACAGGAAGCAAATAGTAGGAGTGAACGGGTCCTTTTCAGAATGGCAGGCAGTGACTAGTGGGGTACCGCAAGGCTCGGTGCTGGGCCCCCAGCTATTTATAATATATATTAATGATTTGGACGAGGGAATTGAATGCAACATCTCCAAGTTTGCGGATGACACAAAGCTGGGGGCAGTGTTAGCTGTGAGGAGGATGCTCGGAGTTGCAAGGTGGCTTGGATAGGTTGGGTGAGTGGGCAAATGCATGACAGATGCAGTATAATGTGGATAAATGTGAGGTTATCCACTTTGGTGGCAAAAACAGGAAAGTAGACTATTATTTGAATGGTGGCCAATTATGAAAAGGGGAGATGCAATGAAACCTGGGTGTCATGGTACACCAGTCATTGAAAGTAGGCATGCAGGTGCAGCAGGCAGTGAAGAAAGTGAATGGTATGTTAGCATTCATAGCAAAAGGATTTGAGTATAGGAGCAGGGAGGTTCTGCTGCAGTTGTACAGGGTCTTGGTGAGACCACACCTGGAGTATTGCATACAGGTTTGGTCTCCTAATCTGAGGAAAGACGTTCTTGCCATAGAGGGAGTACAGAGAAGGTTCACCAGACAGATTCCTGGGATGTCAGGACTTTCATATGAATAAAACTGGATATACTCCGCATGTACTCGCTAGAATTTAGAAGATTGAGGGGGGATCTTATAGAAACTTACAAAATTCTTAAGCGGTTGGACAGGCTAGATGCAGGAAGATTGTTCCCGATGTTGGGGAAGTCCAGAACAAGGGGTCACAGTTTAAGAATAAGGGGGAAGTCTTTTAGGACCGAGGTGAGAAAAACATTTTTCATACAGAGAGTGGTGAATCTGTGGAATTCTCTGCCACAGAAGGTAGTTGAGGCCAGTTCATTGGCTATATTTAAGAGGGAGTTAGATATGGCCCTTGTGGCTAAGGGGATCAGGGGGTATGGAGAGAATGCAGGTATGGGATACTGAGTTAGATGATCAGCCATGATCATATTGAATGGCGGTGCATGCTCGAAGGGCCGAATGGCCTACTCATGCACCTATTTTCTATATTTCTATGTTTCCTCCAGCACTTTGTGTTTTGCTTGAGATGTTAGCTTCTGCAGTTTCTTGTGTCGCTACTACTGGTATGACATTTGAAAAAAAGGTCAATTCTCCCTTGTCACCATCTGTCCATTAATCAACTGACATCACTGAAAGATTTGAACAAGTCATCATCATATTTCTGTGTCTGTAACATGCTGTAATCAAAAGGTTTTTTTCCAACTTTAACACCACAAAAAAGGTTCAGTACACGTCATTCCATGAATGGCGGGATATCCTGAGGTTTCAAAACGATTTACCAAAAATAAAGTGCTTCCTTTTGTGTATTTAGCGCATAGTAATAACATCTTTATTCTTATTCCAATCCTTATTCAAAGCATGCCCGTACATGCCAATTAGAACAGTGGTATTTTCAACAACATAGCTTTATACTATAACTGAGTGAATGGAGTGTATGTTGGTGGCTATGAAGGCCAACCTGATTTTGATAATGATAGTATTTAAAAAAAATATTGTACTGACTGCACTAAGTTCAGCTGATGAAATTATCCAGGCTTCACAGCTTTGAACACAGAAATACATTAGCTGTCATTTTACATGTCTATCTGACCTTTAATGCATTATTCTCCAATTATGTTGCTAAATGCTGCAAATGTGCCAAAATGTATTAATCTCATTAATGTCTTCAGCTCATTTAAAGGGAAATAATAGGGTATATGTTAGAGAGTGTTAAGCCCAGACATGTGAATAAATGTCGGGATGGGGGGAGGGATGAGATACTAGAAATGGCAGGTTGAACAAAATCTTTTTTTACTTAAATCTGATATTTAACTTAATGAAATGACGCAAAAGGTTTAGAGGTGCAGCTATTCCTGGATAAGTTGCAGCTATATCCTTTGATGGGCCTTGTACCTTTGTGAATCAAGATTTATTTCCAGCAAGCTTGACATTTTAGACATGCATGGATGCTGTTGGAATGAAGCATCGCTTTCTGAGTTTATTGTTGCATGGATTGGTAAGTATGGACTCTTGCACATTATATTCTATTAGTCTTAACTCAGTTGGTAGAGGTATAGCACCTCAAGTTAAAGTTCTGCCTATTCTCAAAGATGGGCAACAAAGACTGCTAGCGTTATTTCAAAGAGCACAGCACAGTGGCACAGCAGGTTGATCCAATTCCACTCAACCCACTTTTAGCATTGACCCAAGTTGCTATATATGTGGAATTTGCACATTGTCCCTTTGACAGCATGAGTTTCCTCCAAGTGCTCTGGCTTCCTCCTACATCCTAAAGATTGTGGGTTGACAAGTTAATTACACCTAGTGTGCAGGTGACTCGTAGGATCTGGGTTGATGAGAACAAGGGAAGAAAAACCAGATGTGATAAACATTGGTAGACACAAATTGCTAGAGTAACTCAGCGGGACAGGCAGCATCTCTGGAGCGAAGGAATGGTGACGTTTCGGGTCAAGATCCTTCCTATTTTTGATTTATACCAGCACCTGCAGTTCTTTCCTACACATGATAAACATTGGATTCATTTGAATAGGCGATCGATGGTTAACATGGACTCAGTCGGCTGAAGCACCTGTTTCTGTGCATGTCTCTCTATGATTCTATGACTAAGAGCAGGACGATATCCTAAGAACTTAAGAGGAGCATGAGTTAGCTATTTGTTTACTCAAGCCTGCTCTGCTGTTCAACAAGATCATGCCTGATCTTCTACCTCAACTTAATTTTGCTGCCCTATCCCAACATTTCTTTTTCCTTCAATATTCAGGTCTATCGAACTCTTGTTAAATGAAGCCAATGAACAAATGTCCACTGCCCTCTGTGATGGAAGATTCCTCTTGCAATAGAGGCCAATGTACCATTTGCATCGAAACTGCTGATTGCATTTGTCCCAACTCGACATCATATTACAGTACATAAGTCATTGGTAAGTGCACCTCATAATAAGAAGGATGTCAGTAAGCTGAAAATAATGCAGAAAAGATTCACAAGGATCATATTGGGATTGGAGGGTTTTAGTTATATGGAGAAACTGGCTGAGACTTTTGTCCATGAAGGATAGGAGGCTGAGGTAAAGAGATAAAGTGAATAGTCATAATATTTTTCTCAGGATAGAGGGTATAGATTTAAGGTGAGAGGGGAAAGATTTAAAGGGGAGCTGAAGGACAACTTCTCCAATCAAAGAATGGAGGATATGTGGAATGAGTTGCCAGAGAAAGTTGTTGGGGCAGGTTCAATTACAATGCTTAAAAGACATTTAGACAGGTGCATGAAAAACAGTTGAGAGGGAAATGGGCCTCATGCAGGCAAATGGGACTAACTCGGGTATGTGGTTTGGTTAGTGTGAATAGGTTGGGCTGAAGGGTCCATTTCCATTCCCATATGCACTTTCATAGTTGCATTCAGTTACTTGTATCCAAAGACACCTGAATCCCTTTGAACATTATTACTTCTGAGTTTGTCATTATTTAAAAAAACACACTGTATTTCTAACCTCACATCCTTCCACTTTGTTGTCCATACTGTTGCTCACTTCCTCATCTTGTCAGCAGCCCCTGAAGCCTCTTTGCCTACTCACATTCCCACTTAGCAAACTTACTAAGGGTCACATTTGTTACCCTTAGTGAAATTACTAATGTAGATTTCAAATAGTTAGGATTCCAACAAGACATCCCTGAACCTTGCTAGTAACCATTCCAAAAGGATCGATTTATCCCCACTTGAATCTACTCTTCATCGAAGATAATACTTCCATCAAATCAATGAATCTTGGTTGAAACCTTATTGAAAGCTTTCTGAGAATCTAAGCACACATACCCAAAATCACATATCTATACACTATAAATGGATTGATTATAATCTTGTATTTTCTTTCTGCTAACTGGTTAGCACGCACCAAAAAGCTTTTCACTGTACATGTGTAAATAAACTAAAGTGAACTGAAATTCCAATTATCCATGTTTTCCAGTGATGCTGCCTGACCCACTGACCAGCAGGTGCTGCCACAGACCCCCCTCCCCAGAACCCGAGGTACGGAACCAAGCAGGGACCCGGATGAGACGACCGGAACGCGTGGTGCGTGAAGGCGGGGTGGGCGTAACATGAGGTGCTGGCAAAACAGGGCCGGGAGAACATGAGGACCACAAAAGTGGGACGGGCGTAACATGGGGGACCAGTGAAACAAAAAATAACAGTGGTGGATGAAACGGGTGTACGCAGTACAGGCGGAATGGCCGGCAGACGACCTCTACGTCGCGGTGTAGCAACGACTACCGGGCTGTCCACATTCACGTGGGCGGGCCTAAGACGGCCGACGGAGATGGACTCCTGTCGGCCACCCACGTCCAACGTGCACGTGGCGACACCAGCTCGCAGCAACAGGAAAGGCCCTTCATAGACCCGCTGCAATGGCGAGCATTGAGCATCCCTGCAGAACATAGGAACACTGCAACATCGCGGGCACATGCAGTGCGGACGAACCATGCCTAGAAGTGGGAACGGGGGCCAACGTGCGCATCTGTTCACGAAGGCCGGCCAGCAACGCCGGGGCAGATACAACCTGCCCACGGGCGGCAGGCAGGAAATGCCCAGGCATCCGCAAGGCCGAGCCATACACGAGCTCGGCCTAGGATGCAGCCAAATCCTCTTTAGGTGTGGTGCGGATGCCAAGGAGGACCCAGGGCAGTTGGTCCACCTCGTCCGGACCCGTAAGCCGAGCTTTCAGCGTAAGTGTTGATGGAACCTTTCGGCCAGCCCATTAGCCTGTGGGTGGTAGGCGGTCGTATGGTACAACCGGGCACCATAGAGCTGAGCCAGGGCCCGCCACAAGGAAGAGGTGAACTAGGCACCTCGGTCCGTGGAGATGTCGGAGGGGACCCCGAACCCGGCGATCCAGTGGGCCGCCATATCCCGAGCGCAGGCCTCGGCGGAGGTATCCGAAAGTGGGATCGCCTCCGGCCACCGCGTGAAACGGTCCACGATGGTGAGCAGGTGTGTGGCGCGGTGGGAATGTGGCAAGGGACCCACAAGGTCCGCATGCACGTGCAGGAATCTACCCTTGGGGACCGCACAATACTGCACCAGAGGCTGTACGTGCCGTTGGAGGTCTGACATGGGATGCAGGCGCAGGCCTAGGCAGCTACCTGCTTACGGAGCCTGTGCCAGACAAACTTAGCTGCTAACAGGACAGAAGTCACATGTATGGATGGGTGGGCACTTTGGCTAGCCAAAGGTCAGTACTGGCGCTGCGGTAGGCTGCCATGCTGGTATCTGCCCGCTGCGCTGCTGCCAGCTCGCAGTAGTCAACGCCGTAGTCGAGGGCTGAAACAGAGGGAATGGTGGGGCGGGACAAGGCGTCGGCAATGACGTTAAGCTTCCCGGCTACATGTCAGATATCTGTTGTGAATTCCGAGACGTAGGCAAGGTGTCGCTGCTGCCAGGCGGACCACGGATCAGCGATCTAACCGAGGGCGAAAGTAAGGGGCTTGTGGTCCATGAACACGGTGATCCCTCGACCTTCAAGGAAATATCTGAAATGTCTGATGGCCAGGTAGTGAGGCAGAAACTCGCGGTCGAAAGCGCTATAGTTGCATTCTGGAGCCCACAGCTGCCAGCTGAAAAATGCCAATGGCTGCCAACGGCCGTCATCGAACTACTCCAGGATTTGGATGTCACCCCGGACGAAGTCAATCTTAGAGAAGAACGAGATGCACGGATGTGAGGCACCGAATAACGGTCTGCCGTGGTTACCACGTTCAGGCGCCGTAATCACCACATGGTCTCCACCCCCCAGATGCTTTTGGGACCACATGCAGCAGGGAGGCCCACGTGCTGTCGGACTGCCGGACAATGCCCATGTCCTCCATCAGTTGGAATTTATCCCGGGCGATGTGCAGTTTGTCCGGCGGGAAGCAGTGCACTGGGGCATGCACTGGAGGGCCCTCGGTGGGGATGTAATGTACGACCCCGTGTTCAGGCATAAGGAGCTCAGGAAAATCAGAGAGTAGGACAGTGTATGGGCCCTCGACCTCACCGACAGCGACCGCGGAGTCGTGCGACCGCCCTGTAAATCGACGATGAGGGAGAAAGTGCGGAGGAAATCGGCTCCCAAAAGCGGCTGTACAACATCCGCCACGATAAACGTACCGGCGGGAGTCGAAAGTGAGTGTAAGGGTCTGCATACCATACGTTCAGCTGTCGCTCCCATTAACGGCCGTGAGAACAGGGCCCCGCTTACCAGCACGAGTGTCACGGCCGGTTGGGGGAAGGATGCTGATGATCGCACTGGAATCTACCAGTAAACGGCGGCCAGAATGGCGGTCGCGGACGTAGAGGCGGTTGTTTGGGCCGATCGCGATCGCCTTTACAAACGATCAGCCAAGGCATTTCCCTGAAAGTACAGGGTGGGTGGCAGCATCAAGCCTTAGCGCCATAGCGCCGGTGATAGTAACACCAACAGTGACCACCGCGTGTCCCGGGACGCTGCTGTGGTTCTTCGCTGGAAAACGTGTGAGGGGCCTCATCGCGGGCCCTCTCTGGTGAAAGACGCGCTGGTGCGGACATGTAGTTAATGCAGATATCTTGGTGCTTGGTGATCCAGAGCTTGTTGGGTCGTTCCATGAGTTGCTGAGGATCAGAGAAATCTGCGCCGGCGAGCATGAGGCGACATCATCGGGCATCTGCTCGAGAAAATCCTGTTCGAACAACAGGCACGGGCGGTGGTTGTCCATGAGCGCGAGCATCTCAGCCATGAGGACGGACGGCCTGCGATCCCCCAAACCGTCCATGTGTAAGATGCAGGCGGCACGGTCCCAGTGGCTGAGCCCGAAGATGTGTAAGAGGAGGGCCTTGAGGCCATCATATTTAGTGATCGAGGGAGGGTCAGGCAGATAAGGCAGCAGATGGGAGGCGGACTCTTGCGGCAGGGCTCCCACCAAATGGAAGTACTTTGTCTTGTTCGCGACGATGCGGCGCAGATGGAACAGCGCCTCAATCTGTGCGAACGTGTGGCTGATCGTGCCAAAATGTTTGAGGCTGATGCTGCTCTGATGGGCTTCGGAAGCGGTGGCCGGAACGTAATTGTCTTGCATGTTGGCGTCCAATTTTCGATTGGGTGCGTCGGGGTCACCAATTTGGTGAGTTGAGACAAGAGTCGATTTCCAAAATGAGTTTTATTAGCAAAAGGACGAAATCAATGGTATAACACAACACAACCAATATAATGGTCTAACCACAACGGTGGTCGAGAACGACTGATTGGGCATCGCCCAGAAAGCGCGCAAACACTCAACCCCTCCCCAGAGTCACATGGCCGAAGCACCGGACCACAGGGTTCGATTACTCACAGGCACCTGCAGGGGCCGCTACAATATCATGACAGGCCATGATAAACAGTCTTCCCACACCTACCTGACTTCCCAGGAAATTTTAAGAAACTTCTACTTGTTAAACTTGCACAGAAAGTTATGTATGCTGTTTGCTAGCTGGATACATTTTTAATAGTCTGGCCTAAGTCTTTCCAATGTCATTCGCCCTTTTCAGTTCAGAAATTTAAAATCTCTTTCCAGCAGGTAGTAAATTGCTCCTGCACTGTTTACAATCTAACTTTTTGGTCTCATTTTCTTTCTGCTTCAATCCAGTGTCTCTGATTTGACACTAATTTGACCTTTCTTGTTTTGCTATTTTTATTAATTCATATGAATATTTATGGGACTGCCAAGGCAGTGTAGTGGCACACATGAAACTGTGGAGGCTGGAACCTTGGGCAAAACACAAAGTGCTTGAGGAACTCAGCGGACCGCAAAACAGCAAACTTTTAGGCTGTGGGCCGAAGTGCCTTTTTGTTTAAGTTCGTGACCCAAATCACGAAACTACCTGAATTTTGTGTAAAAGTATTATCATACCTGAAACTCGTCAAGACCAAAACCTGCACATATTTTTAAAATATGAGAAAAACCTAAAATTTTCCGAATAGTAATTGTCCAATCAATGCACGTTTGACATTGTATCGGATGCCAATTGACCAATCACGCACTTTGTTTCATGGTAGCAAGGCAGCGAGCTCTGGGATCATGGCTGCCTCCTAATTACATCAAAACAATAGCAAGGTTTAGAAGGAATAAATGTAATGCTCACCTTGCTGATCATTTTGTTTTACAATTGATTTATCTTTGTAAAGTTATGATGTAAACTGTTAAATAACAATGATAAATAAAAATGCAGAGCTAGGGTTAGGCTTAGGGTCAGTCAGTCGGTCAGTCAGTTGGTCAGTCAGTTGGCCAGTCAGAAGTCAGTGAATCAGTCGATCAGTCGGTCGGTCGGCCTATCATTCGGTTGGTCGGTCAGTCAGTCGATCAGTCAGTCGGTCGGGTTGTCAGTAGGCCGGTGGATGCTGTGAAGGATCGGCCGGGCTATCGGGGCTGCTGGTGGATGCTGCGAGGGGTGTCGGACGGCCGGTGTTGCAGTGAACGAGCGGGTGGACTGACGGAGCCGGCACTATGGGGGTGCTGAAGGCGGCCCAGGCGGCGTGCAGGGCAATGCTGCTCACCACCGTCATCACCACGATGATCCAGAATGGCATGCTGGCCGAGGTGGACACTTACGGAGCCCGCAGCCGGTCCCAAAGTGGCTCCAGCTCCAACCGTGGGCAGCTCTGGAAGGATGGCGAGTTAGGGTTAGGGTTAGACATTTTCCTCTCAGTGGTAGATGCCTTAGCCTTCCCCCAGCGGGGCACTGCAGTATAGTAACCCCCACTCTGCCCACTGGCAGACAGTGGGGTTCAGTAAACAGGGGAACCCACAAGAACTTCCCTGACCCATTAATTGGGCGGGATCAGGAGCCGGACCACTAGGGCAGTCTCATAGAAAATACACACTCACAATTATATTCATTATATTCTTTTTATATAATTACGATTATATATAACTCCAGTCATATTCACAAGTCATATAATATATATATACAGTACTAAACTAAGTGGGACCCGTTGGGTCCCAGCATCACATGGGAGGGCTGGTCACCCAAAGCAATATTCCACCTCTCCACCAATTCCAATATTGGTGGCCAGTGGGGGGCTTTCTGGAGCGCTAGTATGGGTGTTGTGGGCTGAAGGGACTGGTTTCCAGAGGGCTAGTATGGAGTTTATGGGTCAAATGGATTATTAGGCTGGTGGCTCAGTCACTCAAGCCTGTTGTGCTAGCAGCTCACTCACTCACGGCTGGTGGGCTGGCAGTTGACTCACGGCTATTCCTTGAAATTCCATTTCAAGCAGGGTGCAAGGCCACCAAATTCAAGTGCAATTTCATACCATCTCAAGCAGGGTTCAAGGCCACTAAAGACAGTGAGTCATCACCTCTCCTTCCGCCATCTTGCAGAGACTGATCCACGCCCATACTTCTGGGTTTTATGTTCCTCCCCCCTCCCACCAGAAGGGGTGTGTCCTTCATGGCGTGATTGACAGGAGAGAGAATTTCAACATTTGTTAAACACTAATAACTCTTTTATTTTTCATCAATGGGGAAAATCCTCGGCATCTGATGAGCGGAGAGGGACTCTGAGTAAGATGTCTAAAAATCACAGCCGTACGTGGTAGCATCTTTTCTATAATCAAAATAAAGCGCAAACAGGAAGTGGTCAAGATTAACTATATAGAAGGCAATGAAACTTTAATTAGGCAAGGCAACTTTAATTAGACAAAGCAACTTTAATTAGGCAAGGCAACTTTAATTAGGCAAGGCAACTTTAATTAGGCAAGGCAACTGTAATCAGGCAACACAGCTTTAGCATTTCCAAACCATAGGCAACACAGCTTTAGCATTTCCAAACCAAAGGTAACACAGCTTTAGCAGTTCCAAACCATAGGCAACACAGCTTTAGCAGTTCCAAACCAAAGGCAACACAGCTTTAGCATTTCCAAACTAAAGGCAACACAGCTTTAGCATTTCAAAACCAAAGGCAACACAGCTTTAGCATTTCCAAACCAAAGGCAACACAGCTTTAGCATTTCCAAACCAAAGGCAACACAGCTTTAGCATTTCCAAACCAAAGGCAACGCAGCTTTAGCATTTCCATACCATATTTTCAAATCGCATTAAGGGCACTGACAGGTCAGTTAACCCACTCACAGTTCAGTAGACATGTGTTCAGTGTTATTCACAGCTCAGACTGTGAGATGTGACACTCCCACATCTTGCAGAGACTGACTGAGGCACTCAACACTTCTGGGTTTTATAGTCCCTCCGGAAGGGGCGTGGCCTTCAGGAGAGAGAATCTCAACATTTTTTAAACACTAATAACTCTTATTTTTCATCGATGGAAAAAATCCTCTTGTCCTGTGCAGTGGAGGGGGACTCTGAGTAAGATGGCTAAAAATCACAGCCGTAAGTGGCAGCGTTCTTTTCTAAAATCAATATACAGAACAACAGGAAGTGGTCAAGATCAGACTTTTAGTAATATATAGATAATAATATATGGTTTAAATAGACAGCAGCATGGAATTAGGCTCCCCATGGAGTCATGTGAGCATTGAGCACTAGGTGGCACTTACTTTTTCGATCTAATTTTCTAAATAGCTTAATTAAGTAATGTGCAACTTTTGGCACTGACGAGTTATGACTTCCTTCTCAGTTATATTTAATCTAAATCTGTACCAAATTTCAAGTAATTCCCAGACATGGGTCACGAAAGTTAAATTCTCGACACATTTTCGATGCTCAGTCCACAGCCTATTTGTGTGCATGTAAGGTGGATGTTTCTCCTGACTCGGGTGTCTTGAACTAAGTGTCACAGTCTCAAAATAAGACATTAACGATTCAGACTGAGAAGAAATGTCACTCAAAGGATGATGAGTCTTTGAAATTATCCACCCAAAAGTCCATGCAGGGTGCACACAAGTCAGGATGAAACTGTTTGCAGATATTGGTATTGATTTTTTATTGTCACATATATCAAGGTACATTGATGGACACACAAAGCTGGAGTAACTCAACGTGTCAGTCAACATCTCTGGAGAAAAGGAATAGGTGACGTTTCGGGTCGAGACCCTTCTTCGGATGGAGACCCTTCTTGACCCAAAACGTCATCTATTCCTTTTCTCCAGAGGTGCTGTCTGACCCGCTGAGTTACTCTAGCTTTTTGTGTCTATCATTGGTTTAAACCAGCATCTGAAATTCCTTCCCGCGCAAGGTACACTGAACCTTTGTTTGCGTGCTATCCAGTCAAATTATATCAAACATCATACACAATCAAGCTTAGCTGTGCTAAGGGCAGTGCAAAGAGAAATACGTTTGTGTAATTTGCTTGTTGTCTCTGTGACAGAATAGGTTTCCCCTGTGTGCTCCTTTTCCTCCCACATCCCAATGACTTCTGAATGATAGGTTAATTAATCACAGTAAACTGTTCTTATTGTGTAGGTGAGTTCCAGTAATGTGGGGAAAGCAAAATAGGATTAACGTAAGTGGATGCTTAATGATCAGCATGGACTTGGTGAACTGAAGGGGCTGTCCCACTACGGCGACCTAATCTGTGAGTTTAGAACAGTTTGTTCTCAACTCAAACTCGCAGCATGGTCGATACATGGTCCAAGCAGGCCCTATGAGGTTACTGGAACTCTCCTTCATGCTCGATGGACGTTCCCGCATACTCGCGGCCTCAGCTAGGTCACGGAAAATTTTTCAGCATGTTGAAAATGTTTCCACAAGTAAACATTGGCCGGCATGGTTCTTTTTAACTCGTAGTACAGTGGAGTGGGGTCACTATGTAGTTACAGGCAGCCAAGGGCAGCCGTAGGCAATCTCCTTCGCTGACCGAGCATTTTAATTGGCTCATTGGAGTTTTCAGGACCAAGGAAAACCGACCGATTGGTAAAATGCCTGCTAAACTTTATTATAAGTTGTCTGGTTTCTTAAAAGTGTCTCCACTCCTTCTCCCCCACTTCTCTCCCCCTTCTCTCCCCCTTCTCCTCCACTTCTCTCCCCTTTTCTCCCCTTCTCTCCCCCTTCTCTCCCCTTCTCTCTCCTTCTCTCCCCTTCTCTCCCCCCCCCCCCCCCCCCCCCACGCTCTCTAAAGGACTTACCTTACACTGTGCAGCCGTCTTTTACCTTCCTCTTCATCGCGGGTGTGAATTTCAGACAGCACTTCCCCGCTTTCCCTGCCCCCCGCCTTTGCGATGTGTTTGTGTGTGTGTGTGTGTATATATGTGTGCGGTCGGTCGATCCAGCTCGCCGTTTCATCACTGATGGTCGATCCAGCTCTAGGTTTTTCAGGCAAATGCCATCGAGCTTGAAGGTCGAAGACGCTCTTCTGAACTCGCGGATTAGGTTGCCGCAGTGGGACAGCCCCTTGAAGGGCCAAACTGTATGACTCTCTATGAAAATCTCATGCTCTAAGGCTGCCAAGCCAGGTAGAACCCTCTCTGAAAATAACTCAAATTCTAAATTCGTCTGTGACTTCGCCCATGACTTTGCCCAAATGCTCCAAGATCTCTGCATTCTTTAAATTCTGTCCTTTGTTGTTCTCTGTTTAACATTCTCTGACTCTCAGGAACTGAATCTATTTTTCATCCCAAACTCATTTTGGAACTCTAGAATGCTATCCCTAAATCTGCATCCCTTTCCTACTTTAAGTCTTTTGTAAGCCTAACTTTAACCAAGAACTTGGTAACATCAATCCGTTTTTTTCTTAAGGTGTCAAATTTTGTCTGTTAGCACATTCTCTTGATTTGGGACACCTAAGATGTTAAAGACAAATGTAAAGACATAATATAAATGCAAAGAGTTTTAATGTTCCTTTCATGCAATTTGACTTAATTGGTTGCAATCTTCTCTCAGTACATTAACTTGAGACCAACGTCATGACTTAAAAATTTAGCATCAAGCAATAACTAAGTTCTAACTTTGTAACCTAATCAGTTGGAGACATAAGCAATTGTAGATGCTGGTATCTTGAACAAAATAGCAAATTGCTGGAGAACTCAGTGGGTCAGGTAGCATCTTTGGAGGGTCTGAAGAACGATCTCGACCTGCAACGTCATCTGTCCATTTCTCTCCAAAAATGTTACATGACTTGCTGAATTCCTCTCGCAGTTTGTTTTTTGAAACACCGAGTCCATGTTAACTATCCCTCAACCCACATATTAATACCAATCCCAGATTTTCATCAGTTTCCCTTTGATTCTATCACTTATCTACATAAGACAATAAGGCCGATAAGACCATTCAGTCCATCGAGTTTGCTCTGCCATTGGATCATGGCTGATCGATTTTTCCATTTAAACCCCATTCTCTTGCCTTCTCCCTGTGACCCCTTGATGCTCTTTACTAGGGGAAATTTACAGCAGCCTATTAACCCATCATTCAGTATGTCTTGGAGATGTGGGAGGAAATGTACATAGTGAGAATGTGCAAACTCCACACAGACTTCACCTGAGATCTGAATGAACGCAGGTCTCTGATGCTGTGAGACAGTAGCTCTGTCAGCGACACCACCATGCTGCTACACTTGTAAGAGAAAGCAGACTCTGACATCAGTGTTGAATCATTGCTGTTGCATGCATTGTATATAAATCCTAGTGATGGTGGAGGAAGGAGTGGAGGTGACGTGGGTTGCCTCTGAAACTGCCAAATAAAAGTTGCCAGTGAGCTTACCCAGTTGCCAATGCTTTCAAAGGACTTGAATGTTTCTGACAGTCAAGACATTTAAAAATGGTTTCCTTTTAAGAGGATCAGGTTATCACCAAATGTAATAAGAATAAATATTCACAAATATTAAAATATAGAAATAAAACAAAATCTCCAAATACTTGCATTTGCCTTATTGGGTCATGGTGTCCCCCCACCTACTGCATCCAACCCTCTTCATCCTTACCCGTTCCACATCTCTACCCCCAACACAAATTTATCCAAACCCATCTGATCCTCTCCACCACCTCCCCAACACAGCACCCCCTTCTCATCCCCAACCCAAACTTCCCTACCTCATCTATTCCTCTCCACTCCCATCCATCCCTCTCTGCAACCCCTAACCAAAACCTCTCTAACTCCACCTGTTCCGCTCCAGCACTTCTCCAACCCATCCCTCTCCCTATCCCCAAATCAAACCTTTCCACCCCACCCATTCTTCTCCACCCTATCTATCCTTCTCCACTACCCCCAATACAAACCTCACCGCCCCTCTCCATCGTACCACTACCCATTCCTTCATCTACCCCTGCCCATGCTTCCCCGGCATTTCCCAGCCATCCCCCTCCACCCCTACCTATACCTCCCTTCTACTCACAATGCAAAGCTCACCATGCCTTTCCACCATACCCCACCCATCCCTCTTAACCACCTTCCTCATCCATCCCTCCTAACCACCTTCTAACTCATTCCTCATGCATCGTTCTCCACCACCTCCCCCACATTCCGCGCCAGATCTAACCAGTCAGGAGAAGACCTGGAGATTTACCGTATTTCTCTGCTAATCCTCTGATTCCATAATGAAATGCCAGTGGACTGTTGCCAGGAAGTTCAGCAGTTCTGTTTTTGCATGCACTTGCATGGGAGTTGTGAACCCCAGGCACTTCTAGATGAATTACACCACTTCTCTCCAAGAGCATAGGATAAGGACCAGGATATAATCCTGATGGCTGAAGGTGGTAAAGATATGGGACACATTGAGGCAGAGATCCTTGGACACCCTTTCAATAGAACAATATTTGCTTTTATTCATAAATATGGGGTGTGCACATTTTCCCTTGTCCTTCATCACCCACCCTTCCCTGGAACAGCGCACTAGTGCTAACATTGCAGGGTCACAAAGAATCATAATAACTTTTTTGACAAGCGAGTGATGCAGAACTGGCTTTGTGTGTGGTTTCCAGTCCCAGGTGAGCACAGTATAATCCATGAAATCTTTTCCAAATTGTTCCTAGTTTCCAGGACAATATTTATTTACCACATCATAATTCAGATTTGCTATCACATTGCTGTCTGCGGGTGCTTGCTGTGCACAAATTACCTCCTGCTTAACAGACCTGTAAAAACTATACACACATATAATAAATAATCATTGAAATAAAATTAAATAAATTAATAAACGTAATACTAGTGCAAAAAATAGTCCTTAGTGCAATCAAAGAGAGTCCATAGTTCATTGTTGCGGAGGCTAGTGTTGTATAGTCAAGATTCTGCTAGTTGTTGGGAAGAAGCTGTTGAACCCAGTAATCAAGGTTTTTGGACCCCTGTATCTTCTTTCCAACGGTAGGAGTGAAATGAAAGCTTGGCCATGGTGGTGTAGATGGAATTCTCTGCCACTGAAGGCAGTGGAGGCCAATTTACTGGATGTTTTCAAGAGAGAGTTAGATATAGCTATGCGGGCTAACAGAATCAAGGGAAAAAGCATGAACAGGGTACTGATTTTGGATGATCAGCCATGATCATATTGAATGGCGGTGCAGGCTTGAAGGGCCAAATGGCCTACTCCTGCATCTATTTTATATGTTTCTATGTCTTTGATGATATTGGCTACCTTTTAGAAACCATGCGTCCTGTCACTCCCTTCAGTACCTGTGATGGGTCAGGCAGCGTCTACCACTCTGTAATCTTCTTGTTGAGCCTTTTTTTACAATCACTAAACAAACTTCAATGATAAAGTTGCAAAGAATTGAAGCAACGGTGGTGAGGCCAGCATTTTTATGTGTGCTCATCGGTAATTTAATTCTCTCGGTCACGCTGTGCCATGAAGCCCTGAATCTGCTTGGAACATGGAACTGTGGGAACAGGCGACAGTTCTAGACTCCCAAGCCTGTTCTACTTATTTTTATAAAATCACTCTTACATGATTGAATGCACCATCTGTAACATACTGTGGGCCAAACCAGTCTGGAGAATGTTGTTAACTTTGTGGTCTCGATGATCGTATACATTCATTAATATCAATAACTACATCGGATCATGTTCTGTTGTTGGTGAAGGAGGCGGACAGTGTGGTGAAGAAGGCGCTTGCCATGCATGCTTTTATTGGTCACAGTACTAAATACAGGAGTTGGGATGTCAGTTACACCTCTAACGGATGTTGGTAAGACCACATTTGGAGTTTGTTCTATATCTTTCTACATGAGTTTATCTCTCATTTCCCATTCCCCTGACTCTCAGTCTGAAGAAGGGTCTCGACCCAAAACGTCACCTATTCCTTTACTCCAGTGATACTGTCTGACCCGTTGAGTTACTCCAGTTTTTGTGCCTATCTTTGGAGTAATGTGTGCAACTTTGGTTGCCGTGCTCTAGAAAAGATGTTATTAAACCAGAGAGGATGCAGGACAGATTTGGCAGCATGTTACCAGAGCTTGAGGGCTTATGTTACAAAGAGAGGGTGGATGAATTGGAGTGTAGATGGCTAAATGGGGATTTTATACAGGTATGTTAAAACATGAGGGCGATTTATAAGGTTAATGGTCACAGTCTATTTCCCAGGGTAGAGGAGTCCAGAAGTAGAGGCCATAGGTTTAAGTTGAGAGGGGAAACATTAATAAGAGACCTGAGGGGCATGTGGATCAAACTGCTAATGTAGAGGAGGGAGCAACAACGACATTTAAATGTATTTAGATAATTGGAAGTGGAGGAAAGGTTTAGAGAGATACAGTATGGGTGAATTGGAGGCAAATGGGACTAGCTCAGTTGTAAAACCTGGTCGGCATAGATGAGTTTGGCTGAAGAGACTGTTCCCGTAATCAGCACAGGGAATCTGTCACCAATCAGTTAGATGAGGCTGCTGTGTGCTTTGTTGGTTTTAATATTACACTTTACACTGTTGCTAGTGATTCAGGAGTGAAAGTGTGGGTAGAATGAACACTTTAATTCCCAATGTACTGAACGGAGAATATTCTTCTGTGCCATCCTTTACAGTACATTCAATTGTCACAATCACATTACATATCACACTGTTCATTGTGCACTATGCACGCTCCAGGGCAGAAAGTCAAGTTGGAGGCAAACTGCTCAGTATACATTATATACAACGGCAAGTGGATGTTGCTGAGTGCGAAGCTGCAATTCAATCATGGGTCGATCTGCTGATGTTTCTAACCTGTTTGAGCTTTGCCCTGGTGGTTTATGATCTGATCAGAACCCATTGATTGAATTAAAGGCTTGCAAAAGCCCCACCAGCTATCCATTACCCTATGTGTAATTTATTGAGAGGAGATAGCGGGGGGGGAGGAGGGGGCTCGCATTAGCAGCAAGGAATTGCATTATGCTGCATTTAAAAAGCAATGACCAGCCCCTACTGCTCTGCTTGTCACAACTGAGGCTCTAATAGCAGGTTTGTGTATGCGAGATGAACTCGGCTTCATGCATGATGTCCAGGATTATGCTTAAATATAGGTTTGAGGCTCGAGTCCACCGATGTTTGGGTCTAGTAATTTGTGGGATCGGAATAGGAGCCTGTATTTAACATCTTCAGAGTGTGGGTTAGAGTTGCCTGTTCAGATATGGTTAGGAACCTTGAGACATGCTTCAGTGACAGCCAGCCAATAAAGTTGAATCATCTGCTAGATCCCTGGCAAATGATCATATTTGCACACATATTTTTATGGTTAATTACATGCATTACCCCAAAATATTTATTGTTTTTATGCACTCCCAAACATTTATTTGCTCGAAGCAAAAATTGGCGTCCGCATGAGGAAGAGGGAGCAGAATAAAAGGAAGGTATTGCTGAACAGACTTTAGACTTTTAAACTTTAGAGATACAGCGTGGAAAAAGGCCCATCGGCCCACCGAGTCTGGAGTGTGGGTGGAAACACGAGCACCCGGTGAAAACCCACGCAGTAACAGGGAGAACGTACAAACGCTGCACAGACGGCATCCATGGTTAGGATCGAACCCACGTCTCTGGTGCTGAAAGGCAGCAACTTTACCACTGCATCACTGTGCTGCCCTTAATCGCTTAGATGTGTTCCCTTGTGCACTAGAAGCCAATATATAGGCCCCAGCCTTCCAAACCCTCCACTCCTGATCTTCTTTGGGAATTACTGGTTACAAAACTGCAGCGCCAGAGACCCAGGTTCGATCCCGACTATGGGTGTTGTCTGTACGGAGTTTGTACATTCTCCCTGTGACCTGCGTGGGTTTTCTCCGAGATCCTCCCACATTCCAAAGACGTGCAGGTTTGTAGGTTAATTGGCTTGATTAATTGGCTTGATAAATGTGAACATTGTCCCGTATAAAATTGTCCAACTTCCAGTACAGTCCCTGGTGGAAGGTACAATTTTTCACCATTAATGAGCAGGCCTTCAGTTTCCTGGTGCTTAAATTCTGGTATTCTTTCCCAAAACGAATGGCATGTTGGCCTTTATAACAAGAGGAATCGAATGTAGGAGCAAAGAGGTCCTTCTGCAGTAGTACAGAGCAAGAGCGGAACTCGCTATAAATATATGGAGGGGACGGGGGACACAGATTTTTGGTGGCCACGCACGCATGCGCACACTCACCCACACATGCGCATGCGCACACTCACCCACATCATGTCCCGCCCCCATTGCCTGCTGACTGACGTCTCTCTCGTCCAATCGGCACCCTTGATCAGCAGTCCCACCTCCACTGTCCAATCCAGACAGTCCAGAAAGCGAAGATTTTAAAATCCGGATTACAAAAACTTGGGGGGGATGTCCCCCTCCTCTCAAAACATGAAGGGGACGTGTCCCCTTTGGCCCCCCCAGGTTTTCCGCCCCTGTACAGAGCCCTAGTGAGACCACACCTGGAGTATTGTGTGCAGTTTTGGTCCCCTAATTTGAGGAATGACATTCTTGCTACTGAGGGAGTGCAGTGTAGGTTTACAAGGTTAATTCCTGGGATGTGGGACTGTCAGATGCTGAGAGAATGGAGCAGCTGGGCTTGTACACTCTGGAGTTTAGAAGGATGAGAGGGGAACTCATTGAAACATATAAGATTGTTAAGGGCTTGGACACACTAGACGCAGGAAACATGTTCCCGATGTTGGGGCAGTCCAGAACCAGGGGCCACAGTTTAAGAATAAGGAGTAAGCCATTTAGAACGGAGACGAGGAAACACTTTTTCTCACAGGGAGTAGTGAGTCTGTGGAATTGTCTGCCTCAGAGGGCGGTGGAGGCAGGTTCTCTGGATGCTTTCAAGAGAGAGCTAAATAGGGCTCTTAAAAATAGCGGAGTCAGGGGATATGGGGAGAAGGCAGGAACGGTGTACTGATTGGGGATGATCAGCCATGATCACATTGAATGGCGGTGCTGGCTCGAAGGGCCAAATGGCCTACTCCTGCACATATTGTCTATTGTCTATTGTCTAAAACCTCTCTATTTTATTGATACCTTCCAGAGGGAAGAATCCTGACATTCAATTGCTGAATAAAATCATAAATTTGCCTTAAATACTCTACTTTGCCTGCCCCCATGAGTCTCGAGCAGATGGGCTCGTCAGCCTGGGAAGGCAGTCCATCTAGGAGAGGGAAAACTCTGATTTAAAACCTCCACTGCCTAGTGGCCATATCCAGTCATGGAAAAGGCTCCTGGAGTAAACCTCAAGAAAATCTGGAGTTGGAGCCCCTAAGGCAGTTCGTCGTTGTCTACAACCTCGCTCTGGCAGCTCCTGCAATGGCGCTGGTACCAAACTGTAATGGCCCTGCTGTTCCTTTGGATCGATCAGCGATGTGGAGAGGGGGTCGTGCTGCATGGGCAATAGCCTGTCCTCCATATGACATCGCCCAGGCTTGCATCTGGCCATACATCACCTGCAAACTAGGTTGCATCACCCATGGTCAGTCATGACCGAGGGGGGCCTACTACTCTACTTTGCGCAGGAGAAGAGGTAAAAATAACAGTAACTTGCATTTAAATAAACATTTTCAACGTGTTCACACATCTCAATATATTTTCCTGAAACATTGTCAGACAAAATATGTTATTGATTCAAATAAGGAGAATTTTGGACAAGTGACAATTGGTTGGCCAAAGATTTATCCATTAAAGAGCAACATAATGGAGATAAAAAATAACAGAGAGTTTCAGGAAGAGAGGTCCAGAGCTCAGATATTCAGTAGCTGAAGGACATCTGCTAATGAAGGAGTGATGGAAATCGGTATTCGTCAAGGCTGATGGATCGGTGGGTAGTACTCACGATGACTCTGGTCTGAAGAAAAATCCTCACCCAAAATGCTGTCTGCCCATTTCCCACCACAGATGCTGCCTGACCCACTGAGTTCCACCAGCAGTTTTTCAAGCATTTGCATTCTATTGTGCCTGCATCTAATTGATGATTGGTGCAGGTATCACTGGTTCAGACCAGGTGTATTATGTACTAAGATAGACACAAAATGCTGGAGTAGCTCAGCGGGACAGGCAGCATCTATGGAGGGAAGGAATGGGTGACGTTTTGGGTCGAGACTTCTTCAGACTTCACTCTGCTTACTATGTACGGTTTACCCAGTTGCGTTACACAGCCCAGTTTGCCAGGGCTACCAACAAACCTTCCTTACAGAAGGATTGATGTTCACACTGCCAACTGCCTGCTCTGCTTGCTTCCAGCTTGCTTGTGCAACACACACACACGCAACTGAAGTAGCACAAGAGGCGCCAGATAGCTGCAATCATAAATTGGAATGGAAACTCTTATCAAATCAAGGTTGAGATGAGCTAGATTATGAGTCCGTTTACGGGCCAACTATTTTTAATTGGATTGATTGAGGAAATTGCAATATCTTTTGATGACTTTTATAAATTGCAATAGTAGATATCAGTTCTCCTGCTTTCGAAGAGAAGAGAGTTAGGTTTCTGCCCTTTTACCCACAATATGCGCATGTTAAAGCCTCAGTAAATTTGAATACAAATCTTAAATAATTTTCAATGCAAAACTTAAGTAATTTATTTAGCAACACACAACATCCTGGATGAAAATCTAATTTGCTTTTTAGTTAATTGAACTTCTAGGCAAGAAATGGACAATTTTAATTTTTTGGATCATTTTCAAAGATTAATTAAAAAAGCACGAAGTGTGTGCAATTATCATTTCAGTGCATTTGTTAATTTGGGATTAGGCAATGGCAGTATATGGTAATCTGAATTCGTTCCGTTGTGATTCAGAGAAACTCTGATATCAAATGAAAGACCAAACATCTTGTACAGCTCTTTCCATCAACAGTGCCTTTAAAATCATCCTCCTTCTGGCAGGGGAAATGTCAAATAACACAGATTGCATGGTCTGCGTTTGGCCTTGACAATGCCAGCAGAGGTTCAACATAAGGTCCAGGAACAATAAAAGGTGGCAGAGCAATCGGAAAATTCAATAGATCCGCCCAACAACATTGCAAAACGCTTGCATTGGCACAAAGACCGAAACGATTTGGGGAAGAGGGAAGGAGGCAAATTGATTTTAATTTATGATCATCACCACAAAGTGAGAAAGAAAATGCTCCTCCAAACATTGTTGGAGCAAATGTATTTCCTGGGAAAATGCGTGGGAGGTTATCTTCCACATCTTCTGAGGATGTTGGATACTGCGAGCGCAGCTGTGCCAGTGTGGAAAATCTGGAGAGCTGATTTCGGGAGCAGCCGCGACTTAGCACAACGCGTCAGGAAGCAATGCTCTTGTGCTGAAATGTCCGTGTGATGATGACAGATTGGCGTGGAGCGACTCTGCCAGGGTGCCTGCGAGAGAGGTGCAGGTGGATGTGGTGGAGGGTGTTGATGGACTGTCTCTCCACCGGGAAGCTGAGATCTCTCTCGCAGCCATGGCAAAGAAAAAAAAAATGTAAATGGGCTTGAAAGAGCAATTTCAGACCCAGATCAGAATGTACTAAGGGCTGATACTGCTGCACTCAATCAGAAATGTACAAGGACAATAGGCACAACTCCAGAACTATTATCACATTGCAGTGGGTGCTAAGAAAGAGCTATTAAAACACATCAGTACACCTTCTGTCTGACAGACGCCACATTTTGCCTTCGTACTCTTCCAATTGGCAGAGGGAATGAATTAGACTGACTTGTGAAAGTAGTTCAGTAAGCTTAGATAAGGAGAAAGCATGGTGGGGGGATGGTGCCACAGAGTATAAGATCAAATAGGCTGCTGCGGTGGAATAAGATTTATAGCTTTTTAATTTTCCGTGGCTTTTTTGGGAATTTTTGCAGGCTTCATCCAGCGTTGTTCATGCAGGATCAGGCATCACTCTGCCACTGATAGCGTATTCCACTAATCAACGGTCCTACAGGGTAGCTGAAATTAAAATTATGAGAGGCAATTGTAATCCTACCTGTCTGAAAATCGGATGGGATCAATGGAAACATTTCTTTTATAGCCAATTTTAATCTTTGAAAAGAAGTGATAAAAAAATAATAGGCCATTTGGCCCCTCCAAATTGCTCTACTGTTCAAAAGGATTATGGCTGATCTTAGCCTCGCTCTTCATTTCTTCCTGTTCATGTACCCCTTTTATATAATTAATATGTCTACTCATGGTGCCAGGGCTCACTGGGGTAAAGAATTCCAAAGATTCATGACCATTCAAGGGAGAAGTTCCTCCTCATCTCCCGTTGATCTGAATCTGTGTCCCCTTTTCCAAGATTGTCCCAGGAAGGAAGACATCTTCTCCATGCCAACACAGAGGAATATTGGTCTGTGTATAAAAACAGTGAAACACCAGTGTCATGGAGTCCCAGCCAACTGGTTGTATTTCATTCCCCCTTATTGCATATGTAGGGAGGACAATCCTTCTCCCTCCCTGTACTTTCCTCCACAAATCAACACAGAAAAACTTTGCACATATATGCAGGAATGGAAAACACTGAATTTCTAGAACCCTATATTAAATCCCCAACTCAATGTGCAGACAGATACAATCCAAGACATCGACACTGATACTCTGTACCCATTCTACCAGTGGTGTAAAATAACAAATGTGGTCTTGTCACAGCACAGCGATTTTAAAGAAGTCTGAAGAAGGTTCTCGACCCGAAACATCGCCTATTTCCTTCGCTCCATGGATGCTGCCTCACCCGCTGAGTTTTTCCAGCATTTTTGTCTACCACCCATCTTGAAGAGACGAGCTTAACTAGATTAGTTACTTCACCCATTGAATCAAGTCTTTTGACAACATCTGAAGAACCTGCATTGATTAAAGTGACCTCAGTTTACAAACGTTCGGGCAATGGAAATTACTTTACAGAATTAACAAGTCATTACCCAAAAGGCCTTTGATAAGGTGCTGATAGATTCCAACATTCCAAAAACATGTGGGTTTGTTAATTGGCCTCTGTAAGAAAAATATGTCCCTATTGTGCAGAGAATGGATGAGAAAGTGGGATAACAGAGAACTAATGTGGACGCGTGACTGATGAGGGGAGTGGACACTGTGCCGAAGGGCCTATTTCCACGCTGTATTTCTAAACTAAAATTAAACTAAAACTAAAAATTGGAGAAGCAGAGGAAAATTTGCTCTGAATTAATGTGAAAAATAAGTAAATAAGTAAACATAAATTGTACTTTTTTTTTCAACTCAGCTTTCTTGATGCTTGTGCTAATGATGCTGCTTTGCATTGAAAATCACAAGACGAACTATTTTCTAGAAATGCTACCCTGTGTTACATGGAGACTCCCTGTATAGCACATTCCACATCATCACATCACTGTAATTACATAGGAAACATGGTAGTCCATTTGTGCAAGCAAGTCCTTTCCCCTCACTTGAAGTAAAATAAAAACTTGGAAAACAAAACCTGAAGATATTGGAAACACTAGCAGCATTTGTGGAAAGAGAACCAAGGTTAACCTTTCACATCAAAGACCCCGGTTCTGATAAAAGGGTTCTCAACCTGAGATATTAATTCTGATTCTTGTTCCATAGATGCTGCCTAACCTGTTAAGAGTTTTCAAAATTGTTTGCTTTTGTGTCAGATTTTCGACATCTACATTTTGTTTTATTTTCACTTGATAGCATATTTTATTGATACTGATTGATGGATACACCGCTCTCATGCTTTGAAATAGTATTCTGTAATAATTTTGGTATATATTTGTGGTGGAACAGTGGCGCAGCGGAACGCAATGGAACAGTTGTTGCCTTGCAGCGCTGGCACTGACAGGGATCCGGGTTCGATCCCAACTATGGATGGTGTCTGTATTGAGTTTGTACGTCCTCCCCGTAACGGCGTGGGTTTTCTCTGAGATCTTTGGTTTCTTCCCACACTACAAAGATGTACAGGTTTGTAGACTAATTGGCTTAAGTATAAATTGTCCCTAGGATAGTGTTATGGGCCTGTCCCACTTAGGCAACTTTTTAGGCGACTGCAGGAGACTATGCAGTCACCACATGGTCGGCACATGTTCGTGGGTGGTTGCCGGGGAGTCGCCATGATGGTCGTGAGGAGTTCCCGCATTCTGGGAACTAGTTGTGGCCTCATTATGGTCGCCGTGAATTTTTCAACATGTTGAAAAATTTGCGGCGACTAGAATGAAGCCGCCATGGAGTGTAGTGAAAATTCACGAGCTGTAGGTGGGTCGCTAGGAGGTCCTAATGGGTTGCCAGGAGGTCGAAGGTTCTCTGGGGTTCTCACAGGTTGTAGTCAGTGCTGGCTGGTGAATTTCATTGGCTCAGTGGAAAAAACAGTAAGCAGTAGTTTTCAGAACCAAGGATAACTGACCGGTAATGTTAAATGTCCGCCGAGCTTCATAGCCGTGTATCTTTGGCTTCTTAAAAGTTGTTTCCAATCGTTCTCCCCCTTTCTCATCCCTCTCTCCCTCACTCTCCCCCCCTCTTTTAAAGGACTTACCGTACACCGTGCTTTAGCCGTCTTTTTACAGCACCAACCTTCCTGTTCAACGCGGTGTGTGGCTGTTTTACATTGGCTTTGCATCGTGTGAATTTTTTAGACAGCACTTTCCCCGCTTGCCCTGTCCTCCGCCTGCATAACGGGCCAGTGAAGGAAGCGATGTGTTTCTGTGTGTGCGTGTGTTCTACTCTGACAGTCACTGTTCCAGTTGCCGGTTTTTCAGGCGACTGCCGGCAACTTGACAGTCGCCTGAAGTCTGCTGAAAAATTGCCAAAGTGGGACAGGCCCATTAGTGTGTTGGGATTGCTGGTCGGAGCGGACTCGATGGGCCGAAGGGCCTGTTTCCACGCTGTATCTCTCAACTAAACTAAATATCTGAGACTATTAGGTTAACATCACTTGTTTAAGATGGTGCCATAAGTTGAATACTTCTGCGGCACTATGTGGGAGAACCAGTCTGAATTTTTGTGCCTATTTCTCATATATGAGACTTGAACTTTGATTCAGAAGGTGGATAAGCTATCACATCACCCACAGTAAGAATAGGGGTTCAAGTCATTCATGCCTTGGTTCGTCTGCCACTTCTTCTTGAGGGTGTCCAACCAATCAAAGGCAAAACATCCATTTCAGTGATGACAGCACAGAGGCACAGTTAATTGAGCTGCTGCCTCACGGCTCCGGTGACCTGCCTTCAATCTTGCCTCTAGTGCCATCTGTGTGGAGTTTGTAATTCCCCTTATAACCAGGGTCTCATTTTCCTCTCACCACCTAAAATCATATGGGCTGATAACGTTAATTGGCCAAGCTGCATTGCCCCTGGTGTGAGAATAACAGTCATATTTATTCAGCATGGAATCAGGCCCTTCGGCCAAACGTTCCCACGCCAACCAACATGCCCCATCCACACTCGACCTGCCAGCCAGAATTTGGCCCATATCCCACTATCCCTAGCCTATCCATGTACCTGTCCAAATGTTTTTTAAATGTTGTCATAGCACCTGCCTCAATTGCCTCCTCTGACAGTTTGTTTCATATACCTAACATTCATTATGTAAAAAAGTTGCTCCTCAGGTTCCTATTCAATTCCCCCCCCCCCCCTCACTTTAAACCTAAGTCCTGTGGTTCTTGATTCCCTTACTTTGGGTAAAAGACTCTGTTCATGCAAACAAAATAGTTGTTTTGTTTGCATCTTTCCTATAACATGGTGACCAAAACTGAACACAATACTCTAAATGCGGCCTCACCAATGTCTTGTACAAGTGCAACATGACCTTCAAACTTCTATACGCAATGCTCTGTCTGATGAAAATGGGATTAGTGTTGGATTGCAGTAAAAGGTTGCTTCACGGTCAGAACAGACCCCGTGGACTGAAATCCTGTTTCTGTACTATGCCGCTATTACATATAGCATCTCTCCCTTCTAGAGTAGACAATTTGAAGGGAGGTAGTAAACTATCTTTTCTCTTCCTATTTCATTGTGAAATTAAAACATGTACTTACTTTATCAGGCATACAAACCATTAAAACACCTCTGATTGTAAATTGTTAATTAGTAAATAAATTACAGCAGAGAGTGCTGCTCGTCTTGGTCATGGGGACCATGCCATTCATTTATTATTCACTTCAAGGGCTTAGTAACACTGGCAATACTAGCAATTAATGCCCATCCTGAACTTCCTTCAAGTGGAGTGGTTTCCTGCTCTGCTTCAGGGTTAATGGTTAATCATGTTGCTCGGGTCAAGAATCACAAAGACTTACGGCCATTAGCCATTAAATGACAATGCAGGAGTCACCATTACCAGATTCAGATTCCAATTAGTTTATTGTCATATACACCAGGGCGCAATGAAATTATTTTGTTTGCATGAAGCTCATTGAGTAAATAGTATACACGGTTATGTGTATAAAGGACCTGCAGATGCTGGTTTACACCGAAGAAAGACACCGAGGTGTTGGAGTAACTCAGCGGTTCAGGTAGCATTTCTGCAGAAAAGGATTGGATGACATTTCGGGTCGGGACCCTTCTTCAGACTGCATATATACATGGTTACGATAGATTGAACAATAAAAACAATGTCAAATACAAAAACAGAAGAATGGTGCAAAGATTGTAGTGAAGTTGTGTAGAAATCAGACATCAGAATGCAGTGGGGAACAAGCTGGATTTAAATCTGGATGTATGGGCTTTTAACTGGAAATAAATGATGAGCCTGGCTTTTCATTCCACTTATTTGTATTTGGGTTCCCTCGCTGTCTTGATGGGATTTGAATTTCTCCAGATTATTTGTCCAAATCATTGAATCACAAGTTCAGTGATGAGACCATAAAGCCACCACATCCCTCTGCCAATTGAGGTCCTCTTATGTAAGCAGATCATTGATGTCATCTTAACCTGACATCAAACCTGATAACATGCCAACAATGCAACCCTGATCTCACCATAAAAGCATTCCTCTGCAAAGCTCGGAGGGTCAGGAGAGCTGAAGTTATAGTCAGATTCATACTGCGTGGAGAAAGAAAAACAGCATTTCGACCTAACTTCCCCACTCTGACCAGTTTCGGGATGCAACGAAGAATACAAATGTCGACTGAAGCTCCATTTCATTGACTGCTGAGGTTGGGTGGCGGTGGAGAGCAAATGCAGGAAGAGATGGCATGGTCCCCTTTGACCTGGATGAGCAGCGCTCTGCGCTGTAGTTTATTTACTAATTGCCGCTCTGAGGGAATCAGATATGTTAAAAACAAACATGGACTACTTCAAAAATCCAGCAGAGCACAGCTCGACGCAGCATTGTACAATGCTGCACAGTTGGTTAGACTGAAAATTTGCCAAAACTAATGTTGAAATTAGATGTTTGATTTGGCAGGGGCTGCGTGGTAGCACAGTCTCAGTGTAAAGTGGTGTCAAATGGTGCATGTGCTCATTAGAAGCAAGTCTCCCAGAATTGGAAGTATCTTTGTTCACTGCATCCAGTTTTCACTCACAAACACCTGCTGTTATTAGTATATTACTTGGTTTTACACACAAGTCGTGAGGAGAGAATATGAGATTATTTCAAACAAAGGGAATCACAAATCTGATGTGTATAAACTTGGAAAATGTACAACAATAAGTTTTTGACGCTGAACTAATCATGTTTAAAAGCTGGGACGTTGTGGAATTGAGGGGCTGTGATGCAGTAATGTTTAACAGCAGTAAACAGATTACTACAATGAGAAAACTCATCCCTTGTCAATGCCATTCATAATCAAGGTTTAGAATCCTCAAGAGAATGTTTCAATAAATTTGCTTTATTTTAACATGTCAATAATATGGATATTGTGATAATCTATTGTGTCAGTCAGTAAATAAATCCTCAATTTACTGCTCATCAGGTTAAACATTTCCAAAGAGAGAGCCTGTCATCTGTTGGTCTGTGCTTTGAAAACAATAAATCATTGTAGTTCGACATAATTTGACAGACTAACAGAGACTGAAGTTTGCTTCAAAATTGAACCATAAATTGTGATTAGACAGTGTCAATAAAATGCTCAATCATTGCTTTTGGAGTTGTTAATCTCATTAGAAGCCTTTAATGTGCCCATGTATAATCATCAATTGTTTTTAAAAAAATGCGGAGAGGGGTTTTGTGTGTGTTGCAGCTGTCATTATCAGGGGTTGCTTTTGAATGAGACAATGTGTCCATCAGGAACTGGCGATATTAGGGTAGGTTATTCCATGTCCCAGAAGTGCTCTCTGCCTGAATTTGAGACACATATGTGGCTCACAGCAGAGCCTCACAAGGGGAGATCAGAACCCAATGCTCCACCAAGGACCACCTCAGCATAAGAGCTATCTCAACGCTGACATATGACTGCTCTTATAGCATTACTTTGATAGCTGGTCAAGACTTGTCTCTCCTGCTCACCAGCCAACAGAGGTGCTGCTATTACTGAATGTTTGTCAAGGTTTTTACGTTCACAACAATTTGTGAATACTTGGTCAAAGTTAATTTTGTTAAGAAAAATTAAACAATTGTTTTCACATTTTTTAAAACTAGAAAATATACATGCACACATATTTTATTATGTCTTACATGCAAATTGTTTTCACAGGTTTGAGTAAAGAATCACGTAGCCATAGAGACAACAGAGAACATATGTGAGAGTTGTGGAGAACAAAAGAAAGGGGCAGAGAGGAATTGGGGGAATGTGTTACATGGTGAACGAGGGCAGAAAAGACAGTTTAAGAAATTGCAGCAACCAAATGGCAACTGAAATGGAATCACAAGAGTGCAGGTGCTCGAATCGTGAGTAAACAAATGAGACTGCTGGAGGAACTCAGTGAGTCAGACGGGTCGGGAACCTTCATCAGACTGAAACCCAAAACTGTCTCTGTCCATTTCATCCACAGGTGCTGCCTGACCAGCTGAGTTCATCACCAGTCTGTTTTTTTTGATCAAATAGCAACAAGCATTTGTTTCTTTGCTTTTGCCCATTACGGTGGAAAAAAAGATCCAACATGGGTATTGGCCACTCCACCATTAAAGAGAAGTGGTGGGAAACTGTGCCTCAAAAAATAAACTCATCAAAGACCCACACCGCCATGGCGTTGCTCTCATTTTGCTGTTACCATCAGGAAGGAGGTGCAGGAGCCTGAGAACTGTGATCTTCAGGTTCAAAAACAACTTATTTCCATCAACCATCAAGCTCTTGAACCATACTACACAACCTTAACCACATCCTAGCACAGCAACTATGATTGACTTTGGACTATGTACTATATACTTCAGTTAGCATGATTATCGTATGGTTACCCAGTTTTATTGATATACATTATATATTTATTCGTTGAAATGTTTTGCTAATGTGCCTGTAAAGCTGCTGCAAGTAAGAATTTCATTGTTCCATTTCCGGTGCAGATGACAATTAAACACTCTTGACTCTCTTGACTTTATTGGAGTAATGAATACAATGTTGGTCTTCAAAAAGGAAATGGGTCAGCAACCAAGGCAAACCGAGGGAGTTCTGGAGATGACCTTTACAAACCAGGACGCGTTCGGCTCCCTTTATTATTTGCCGCGATCATCACATCTGTCAGCCCAACTGAAGTTTTCCTCTAGATTTTAAACCAAAAAAAATGAAGTAAAGAAGTAATAAAGAAAATAAATCGAATCTGAGCATTAATTGAAAAGGATTCTGCTTTTAAGAAAACACATACTTTATCGGCTTTTTTTCAATAAAATACATCGACAGCCCAGTAAATTTCACTTAGTCTAAATGTCATGAATGAAAGGTACTCTGCAGGAACCGGCTAAATTCTACCAGCAGCTCCCAACCTTGGATGCCAATTTAAATTTATTTTTAAGTTGTTAAATTCTCCTAAGTGAAATGAAGAATAACTAAATCCAAAAAGTCAGAGTGGGAATATTTCCTTGTTCAGTGGTATTTATATGTGGTAAAAGAAAAGGGAAGATTGGAAGACAAACAGAATTTCCACAGCGTGGAAATTGATACAGAAAGGAAGGAACTAGTTTGGTCCTTATGGTCTCATGTCCAAATTCCGTTTTCTTTCCAAAAAACCTTTGAAGATGTTTTCACATTGAAATATGGAACCATCTTTCCCACAGCAACATGTCTGAATGTGTTTTAGTCTACATATCTAAGTTAATGTCATAGGAGCAGACCGGCCCACCAAGTCTACTCCGTCATTCAATCACAGATGATCTGTCTTTGCCTCTCAACCCATTTTCTTACTTTCTCCCCATAACCTCTGACACTCTTTACTAATCAAGAGTGTATCTATCTCCGCTTTAAAAATAGCCATTAACTTGGCCTCCATACCTGTCTGTGGCAATGAACACCACAGATTCACCGCTGACTAAAGAAATCCCTCCTCATCTCCTTTAGAAAGTTACATATTTTTATTCTGAAGCTGTGCCCTCTGGTCCTAGATTCTCCCATTAGTGGAAACACCCTTTAGTTTAGACATACAGTGTGGAAACAGGCCCTTCGGCCCATCGAGTCCGCGCCGACCAGTGGGCACCCCATACACTAACACTATTCTACACACTAGGGACAATTTACAATTTTACCGAAGCGAATTAACCTCCAAACCCGTACGTCTTTGGAGTGTGGGAAGAAACCGGAACATTAGATGAAAACCCACATGGTCCCAGGGAGAATAAGCAAACTCCCTACAGACAGCACCCATAGTCAAGATTGAACCCGAGACTCTGGTGCTGTAAGGCAGCAATTCTACCGCTGCGCCACCTCTCCACGTACTATATTTCGACCTTTCACTATTAAGTCAGTTTCAATAAAGCCACCCCTCATCCTTATAACCTGCAGCGAGTTAAAGCCCAGAGCCACCAAATGCATTCAGATAAAGCATTCCGAGTCCTCAATACACGAGGCAAACTCATGAATTATTTTGTAGTGACTTAGGCAGCATCTCTGGAGAGAAGGAATGGGTGACAATTTTTTAGGTCGAGATCCTTCCTCAGACTGATAGTCAGGGGAGAGTGACTCACCAGGACAGAATGAGTCCAGAGATCTAGAAGGGTAAAGTGTGAAATGAAAGATCAAAGTGGATGGTGATAATTATTTTCATGGCACTTAATAGACACTTCTGGTATTATTTGCCTGTATGAACCGTTTGGTTAACACTCCCCAGAAATAGCTTACTTTATTTTTCCTATCATAACTATTCATGGTTTGAAACACTACTATCAACTTGTCTTTCAGCTTTCTCTGCTCCAGTCTATTCACATAAGTTTCAACTTCCTTCACGGGAAACATCCGGCTTAATCCTTTTGAGCCCCATCCAAAGCCTTACCAAAGAATGCTGCCTGCTAATGGACATGTTCTGCAGCTTGTTTTTAGTATTCACCTCTTCTGCTACTTTTACTGCTTCACTTAGTGTATTCTACCATGAATTTATCGTGTCCACAGTTCTGGGAAGACTTGGTATGGTTTTAACTGATAAAATAATAGTAGGCAGGCTGTGCATAGAACAATTGAGATATGTAAAGGGCCTGTCCCACCAGCATGCAACTCTATGCGATTAGCGCGACCTAACGTGGTCGCTTGAGCCGTCCGGCGTCGCGGGGCCGGTCCCACTTCGATCGCCGGAGCCGTGCGGAATTGTGCGGAGTTCGTCCCGAGTTCGTCCCGACATCGCGCGGGGCTCCGAAAAACTGACTGTCCAAAAATTCCGCGCGGCAACGGCTTGTCGGCTCGCAGTCGCCTCGACATTTACACACCGCCCCGACACCGTGCCTCCGTGAACCTATTTGTAAGTGCCTCCGTGACCCTCTATGTGTGTGCCTCCGTGGCCCTGTGTGTGTGTGTGCCTCGGTGCCCCTCTCTGTGTGCCCCTCTCTGTCCTGGAGAACTTACCTTAGACTTCACTCCAAGTTCGCCTCACTTTGCGCCGCGTTGCGCCACTCACCCGACCTCCGCGCGGCCCCTACTGCCGGTTTGGTTGCGCTTGCCGCATGCAGGTGCATGCTGGTGGGAACGGCCCTGTACAGGGGATCACCCGACCTCTGCGCGGCCCCCGCTTCTAGTTTGATCGCGTTCATCGCATAGAGTTGCATGCTGGTGGGACAGGCCCTTTAGTGACATCAGGAATTGTCTCTGTGCAGTCTGTCTAATCACTGGGAGGAATGCCCTGTTTTATCAATAGCCGCCAACTTTTCTTAACCCAGCACAGCCAAGTAATTAGTTTTCCACCACAGCTGTAAGTTGAACAAGTTTGGAAGTTGGGTCCATACAGTTATTCAGCGTGTGTTCTGTTGTGTGTGAGTGTATGTGTGTATGTGTGAGTGTGTGAGTGTGTGCACGTGTGTGTAATAAAATTACTTCTGGGTCTCTGATTTCTGGCCTGTAGCAACCAGTGTGGAATCACTCTCGTATGTATAATAGATCACAAGAGTTGTTCATGAATAATACAAATGCATTGAGAATATACACCAGTGTAAGAAGATGTTTATCATTGTGTGGAATCAAAGCGAATATGTAATATTCCAATCTTAAGTTTTGATGAATTCAGTGGGAACTTCTATTTGCCATTGTCTGCTAATTTCATGGGAAAGGCCAGCTCAATAATTGGATTTCCAATAATGTTATGATTATTCCTACATGATAATTTAATTGCAGCTGTATTTTTAATATTGCATAATTGTAAATTTGTTATTATAATACATCAACATGCAGATTTCTCCCCAGCCACATCAGACAGGTTGATAACTTAATTTCCAACATTTTTTCTTGCATCTATTTGTTGCTCCGCAAGTTTACACATCCAAGGTGCTTGGTGTTAAGGATTAATTAGCAGTTTATTGCTAAGAGGAAGGCGTGTCTTGATGCCTTAGAGTGAGCAACATATAGATTTCCGTAGAATCCTAATAACTCTATCAATAATCAGGGGCGTGAAGATTTATGTTGTGGTATGTTTAGATGTGAAAGTTCTAACAAATCTAGATGTAGTTATCCAGTATTGATTTGCATCAACGTCTATAATCAACTTCCTCTAAACTTGTCACATTGTCAAAAGAAACAATAAAACAATGGCCTTAACAGTTGCTCATGTGTTTATTATTGAATAAAATGTATATTTTCCAGAGGTAGACGGCTCAATTGTTTGCAATTTTGTTTGGTAAAAGTGGAAAACAACAAGGGGGTGTAATGTGTGGGAAGGAACTGTGGATGCTGGTTTAAACTGAAGATAGACACAAAAAGATGGAGTAACTTCGTGGGTCAGTCAGCATCGCTGGAGGAAAGGAATAGGTGACGTTTCGGGTCGAGACGCTTCTTCAGTGCATGTTCACAATGATGTAACGCTCATTTGGGAATCATGATTAGACCTCCTTATTACTTTTCAAGAATCATAACAGTTCTCTACAATTCCAGTTCAATTCTGAGGCCAGAGTAGAATATTACAGAGCCTCGAGCACAAAGTACCACTGCACCACTAACCCATAAAACACCCAAGCACCTACGCCCTTGGCATCTACTTGCCCCGTCCGTGGAAGAGTCAGTGTTTCCCATATTGATTCCTGGGATGTCAGGACTGTCTTATGAAGAAAGACTGGATAGACTCAGTTTATACTCTCTAGAATTTAGGAGATTGAGAGGGGATCTTATAGAAACTTACAAAATTCTTAAGGGGTTGGACAGGCTAGATGCAGGAAGATTGTTCCCGATGTTGGGGAGGTCCAGGACAAGGGGTCACAGCTTAAGGATAAGGGGGCAATCCTTTAGGACCGAGATGAGAAGGACTTTTTTCACACAGAGAGTGGTGGGTCTCTGGAACTCTCTGGCACATAGGGTAGTTGAGGCCAGTTAATTGGCTATATTTAAGAGGGACTTAGATGTGGCCCTTGTGGCTAAGGGGATCAGAGGGTATGGAGAGAAGGCAGGTACGGGACACTGAGTTGGATGATCAGCCATGATCATATTGAATGGCGGTGCAGGCTCGAAGGGCCGAATGGCCTACTCCTGCACCTAATTTCTATGTTTCTATGTTTCTATACCTGCCCCTCTGTGACGTCCTTCCTGGCAGTTTCATGGAAAAGTCCTGAACTTGCTGATGGGAACTTCTAGTGGAAGAGTCTAGGACCAGAGGTCATAGCCTCAGAATAAAAGAACATTCCTGTAGGAAGATGAGGAGGAATATCTTTAGTCAGAGGGTGGTGAACCTGTGGAATTCATTGCTACAGAAGACTGTGAAGGCCAAGCCAATAGATATTTTTAAGGCAGAGATAGATTCTTGATTAGTACGAGTGTCAGGGGTTATGGAGAGAAGACAGAACAACTGGGGAAGATAGCTGCTTGCAGTGTAGCTGCTGCTGCTGGCGCCGACGATGGCTGCCATGGTGTACTACTCCTTGCTGTTTTGTATGTGTTTGTTCGTTTGTGTCGTCTGTGAAAAGATTACTTTCATGAGAGAGGTACTCGTTAACATCAGACATACGGTACCTCCAAACATCGTTCTGGATTTCTCTCACTCACTGGATTATTTGGACATACTCATCGGCGGGGCTGTGGTTGCGTTCAAGGTCTTGAGATGGAGACACCTCCACAGACACCTCTGTCAAGCTTCTCAAGTTTGCGACCGACACAACCCTGATTGGACTGATCCAGGGTGGGGAGGAATCTGCCTACAGACAGGAATTGTCACAGCTGGCATCCTGGTGCTGTCGCAACAACCTAGAGCTCAATGTTCTTAAGACAGTGGAATTGATTGTAGACTTGAGGAGAGCTCCCCCTCCACTCACCCCACTCACCATCAACAACACCATAGTCACATCTGTGGAGTCTTTTAAGTTCCTGGGAACCATCATCTCCAAGGACCTTAAGTGTGGGGCTACCATCGACTCCACAGTCAAAAAGGCACAACAGAGGATGTACTTCCTGCGGCAGCTGAGGAAGCACAATCTGCCACAGGCAATGATGGTCCAATTCTACACGGCCATCATAGGGTCTGTTCTCACCTTCTCCATCATGGTCTGGTTTGGCTCAGCCGCCAAGCACGACACCTAGAGGCTGCAGCTAATCGTCCGATCAGCAGAGAAGGTTATTGGCTGCAACCTTCCCTCCATTGATGAACTGTACACTGCAAGGGACAGGAAGCAAGCGGGCAAGATCATCTCTGACCCCACTCACCCTGGCCACAAACTCTTTGAACCATTTCCCTCTGGAAGGCGACTCCAGACTGTCAAAGCTGCCACAGACAGACATAAAAACAGTTTTAATCCACGAGTAATTGCTCTACTCAACAGCCAAAAATCTGTAGCCTCCCTCTGATCTGGTATTTTGTTGGTTTGCATGCTTGATCAATGGTGTTTTATCATTAATGTTTTATTATTATTAATGTTTGGTGTTTTCTGAGTCGTTCGGAACTATCACTGTATGTCATGTTGTTACTTGTAGGTGGAGCACCAAGGCAAATTCCTTGTATGTGAATACTTGGCAAATAAACTTACTTACTTACTTAGATCAGCCATGATTGAATGGTGTAGTAGACTTGAAGGACCAAAAGGCCTAATTCTGCTTCTATCACTAAGGAACTTATGAACTTGCTTTCCGCTGTCAATTTCTAAACCACCTGCAGATGTTGGACTCCTCGTAGTATCCAATGCTGGTGCATGGAAGTACAGCCATCGTTCAGCACCTACTCTGGGGACCACTTCACTGTATTTGCATCATTAGAATTGGTTAAATCAGATGCACAAACAGCATGTTGTTTCAGTACAAACGACAAGAGTAAATGCTGAAGAAGGATTCCAATCCAAACATTATCCATGCTCTCCAGAGATGCTGCCTGGCCCACTGAGTTACTCCAGCACTATGTGTCTTTTTTAGCGCAGGTGATGGGTAATCTACATCTCGTTGAACAAATTGATTTATTTTCTTGTACATTTTTAAACATGGATCCATTTTTATTAAGATCTATTGATTTTTTTTTAATTGTTCTTAACATTATTTAATTTGTTCACTGAATTTTGATGGATTTTTTTTATACATGTTTCTAAATTCCAGGAAAATTCTCGCAAAAATTATGACAGCATGCAATACCAAGAGGCACGGCTTAACAGCTGTCAGAGCACGTTCAAATATTTGATGGTCAAGCCTTATTTTGCATGTGTTCCCCATTTCATCCAGTACCACTAATCATTAAATGCACAAGGCTTATGAAGCAGTGTAGGAAGGAACTGCAGATGCTGGTTTAAACCAAAGATAGACACAAAAAACTGGAGTAACACAGCGGGACAGGTGGCATCTCTGGAGAGAAGGAATGATTGACATTTAGGATCGAGCCCGTTCTACAGACTGCAGTCTGAAGAAGGGTCTTGACCCAAAACGCCACCTTTTCCTTCCCTCCAGAGATGCCACCTGTCCCACTTTTTGTGTCTATCTTAGGCTCATGAACCATGTGGGCATTCAGCATTGGGGACTGGGGCAGCATTTGGTCATGAATCAATAGCAAGAGATCCATTAACAGCAAGTGTGTGCCCATTATGTAAGTCAACAGTGTAACTCACCACTTGCAGCAAACACTGGCAGACTAAGCTCTTTCTCTGATGGATATAACGTTATCACATGGAATAGTTTCATGGAAGTCTAGGTAAGTGAACGCAGTGCATTGGCTTCATTTTATCCCTCAGTAAAGATTGCCGAAATTAGATTCTCTCGTCTTGACATGTTGTTGCATGTGGGATCTTGCTGTGTGCTGATTTCCTAGTGCAAATGTCACCTTCATCAAATGTCTGCACTTCAATGAAATACTTAATTGGTGGCAAACCACTTTGATAGACCCTGAAAGGGATGCAACAGGAACCATTCAAATGCAAGACTTTAAAATGACCATTCAGTGCTTGCGATTTTAATTCAGTTCTTAATACATAACATAAAACACCTCTGGGAAGTGTATCTTTAGTGTTACGGTGCAGTATGCTTTTGTTTAACTAACACCTTTCATAACTCTAGACTAAAATGAACAATGCAGCCAACTAGATTGACCACATCCAGCATGAAGAAGGATCTTGACCCAAAATGTCACTCACTCCTTCTAGCCAGAGATGCTGCTTGTTCCTCTCAGTTACTCCAGCATTTTATGTCTATCTTGGGTGTAAACCAGCATCTGCAGTTCCTTCCTACAACATAAAGATTCACTCCCTCCACCACCAGGGCATCACAGAACTTATTACCAGTTAATCGGAGTATTATTGCTAACAAAAAACTTGACCAAACATTTGAAATTAAAACAGAGTATGCTGAAAAAATGACAAACAGAATATGAGAAAATGAAGATACAAAGCTCTGCAGTAACTCAGCGGGTCAGGTAGCATGACATAAAAAGCAGGGGTAACTCAGCGGAACAGGTAGCATTGCTGGAGAACATGGATAGGTGATGTTTCGGGTCGGGTTCCTTCAGAAAGACCCTTCCTACATTTTGTGTCTTTTTTATGTAAAGGTGCAGCTGCTGTTCCTCATTTTTAAATGCTGAAAAGGATTGTCCCTAACGTATGCAAAAAAAGAATGTCACTATACTTGAGTACATGTGGCAAAAAAGTACCATTGAGCCATTGGGTTAGGCAGAACCTACTTGTATTAGAGTTAAACATAAAATACTGGAGGAAGTCAATGGATCAGGAACTATCTGGGAAGGGAATGGACAGGCTATGTCATTCTGAAGAATTGTCCCAACCTGAAACTTTGTGTGCTCATTCCCTTAACAGATGATGTCTGACCCGCTGAGTTCCTCCAGCACTTTGTGTGTAGCTTAAGATTCCAGCATTTGCAATGTATTGTGTTTCTACCTACACATACTAAATAGTTTCTATCTTTTCTATTTCTGATGAAAAGTCCCATACTTGAAGCAATGAATGTTTCTCTCGATAGATGCTGCCTAACCTGCTGAGTATTGGATTTTCCGTTGTTATTTCAGATTTCTGGTATTTTGAAAACAAATAACTGAACATGTATTGGTCGAGGAGTTGACACAGAAAGCTATAGTTGCCTGAGATGACTTTGTAATTCAAACCCTTAAAGTGAAGACAATTTATAACAAATAAAAAATAAAGATTTTTTTAAAGGGTGCTTGGAACAAAAACTGAAGAAATTACAACAACTCCTCCCAATAAAAGCAGGGAAATTTCCCCCCAAAAATGCAATGAGTGGTTAGGAGCTCCTATGAAATACAATGTGTAGATGGTTTTGCATGCAACCAATAACATAGTTACCTCAGTACCATTAACCCCGCCTAGTTAACATCAATCATAACGCCTTCCCCTTCCTGGATACGGTTCACTAGAAGAATGTAGCCAGTATTTGAGGATGTATGTAATACCTTGTGCTATCATTAAAATGTGTTGAACACTTTTAGAGTTTGTAAATTGCTTATTTACATGGTGTCGGAGCTGGAAGATACTTGCGCCTACCTGTCTATCGGGTTTTATTTCTTTTATTTGATTTGTGCCTTTTGTGCTTTATCTCTCTGACCATGGCATCCTCGTGCAGAAAGCCCGCGCAGCTTGTCTTTGATGCTGATATTTCTGAGCGCTGGGCTACGTTTGAAATTGATTTCACCCACTTTGTCAACGTCGCTCACCGCAATGATCCTGACTCCCTCAAAGCCTCCCTCCTACTCAACCTTGTCGGACCTGATGCCATGAAGAGAGCCAGAACTTTCGTCTATGCTCCAGCGGTCCTGGACGACAACAACGTGGTGGTTACCCCTGCAGAATCTGCCAGTGACCCTGCTTGCCTGCTACGTAAGTTCAGGGAGATTTGTGACCTGCCCTCGAACCGCATTCTAGAGAGGGCACGGTTCTTTACAAGGAGACAGCTGCCGGAGGAACCTGTTGAATGTTTTATTGCCGATTTGCGTTATCTCGCCCAGCGGTGCCGTTTCGGTGACATGACAGACCAGCTCACTAGAAACATTTTAGTAACTGGCATGCGTGACCAGAAGCTGCGATGTGAGCTTCTTAGGGATCCGGATCTAACGTTTGAAAAAGCCATGCATGCCTGCAGATTGTCTGAGGTCGTTGTATTGCCAGATGATCACCGGGACTTGGGAGATAAGTCTGTTCACCAGGCTGGATTTAGTAGAGCCCTGCCTCAGAGGGGAAACAATGCTTTTCTGCCGCGTGCCAACCCTGGTCCTGATGATGTGCCCCCAAAAAGGTGCCCTAACTGTAACTACATGCACCACAGACGGTCGACGTGCCCTGCCTATGGCAAGGCTTGTAATTTTTGTAACAAACTGAATCATTTCGCTTCTGCCTGCCGCTTATCCCGTTCTCGTGGGAGACAGGTACAGATTTCCAGACCCAGTCTAAACATGCTTAAACAATCTGATAGCTGTTCCAACCCACAGCCCGATGTTGCTGAATCCTATGATGCAGATCCAATTAATTCTCCCGAGGATTCGAATGTGTTTACCCTCCTCCAGGCACCTGGCCAACGTCTTGATCCCTCCGGGTCTGTGACTGTCAACAATGTAACCTTCCTTGCGAAGTTAGATACTGGGGCAAAGGTCAATGTTTTGTCAATAAATCTTTTCAACAAGATAAGGACTAATGAGGCCTTGGTCGCTGACAATGCTACTCTTCACGCCTATGGTGGAGAAATTCTCAGGCCTGTGGGGAGGGCCACTTTAACTTGCAGGCTACAGAAGGCCACGAGAAACTTGATTTTTTATGTTTTGAACTCTGACTGTGTTACCCTGCTGGGAAACCGTGCGTGCCAAGATCTTGGCCTGGTGTCCTTCGACCACACGGTCCACAAAGTGCAACTGTCATTTAACCCGATTGCAGAATACCAGGACCTGTTCAACGATGACCTGGGGAAGTTACCACTGACATGCCATATTTCCATTGACCCAAATGTACAACCCGTGGTCCGCGCACCTCACAGGGTGTCCCACGCCATGAAAGACAGGGTCGAGGCGATGCTTAACAACATGGTCGACAAGGGGGTGCTAGAAGCGGTCAGCGAGCCCACCGATTGGGTCTCCACCATGGTTGCCACGATAAAGAAAGACAAGAATGAAATACGTGTGTGTATCAACCCCAAGGACTTAAACCTTGCCATCAGGCGACCACACTACCCCATGCGGTCTGTTGAGGACGTGGCGGCTCAGGTCGGGCAAGCCACCGTCTTTTCGGTCCTAGACGCTAAGAACTCGTTCTGGCAGATCCCGTTGGACAAAGCATCTTCCGACCTGACAACCTTCGCCACACCATTCGGCAGATTCAAATTCCTGCGAATGCCATTCGGCATCAATTCCGCTAGTGAGGTGTTCCAGCGAACGATGGAGCAGATATTCTCGGGCCTGCCATGTGCCATCATCGTGGATGACATCTTAGTCTATGGGAAGGACATTGCCGAACATGACCAGAACCTCCGCCGCGTCCTGGATCGGGCGCGAAAGGCCAACCTGAAGCTGAACCCAAAGAAGTGCCGGTTTCGTGTCTCAGAAGTCACGTATGTTGGACACGTTTTCACCTCTAACGGACTAAAACCCGACCCTTTGAAGGCAGCGGCCATCTCTGAGATGGCAGCCCCCACCGACGTGCCAGGTCTACAACGTTTCTTGGGCATGGTGAACTACCTTGGGAAGTTTGTACCAAATCTCAGTGAGCTGAGTGCTCCCCTGCGGCAGCTGACAAAAAAGGATATCGCCTGGGTCTGGCTCCCACAGCACCAGCATGCGTTTGACTGTCTCAAGTCGAAACTGATTAACACTCCGACGTTGCGATTTTTTGATGCGAGTCGCCCCATCACCGTCACATGTGACGCTTCTAAGTTCGGCCTGGGCGCGGCATGCCTCCAATCTGTCGATGGATCGTTACATCCTGTCTCCTATGCCTCCCGCACCATGACGGACACCAAGCAGCGGTACGCTCAGATCGAGAAGGAGCTGCTTGCGGTGGTGTTTGCCTGCTCCAAGTTCAGAGACTTCCTGTTTGGTAGCAGATTTACAGTCGAAACCGACCACCAGCCACTGGTGACAATCCTGAACAAGCCGATTCATGCTGCCCCTGCCAGGCTGCAGCGTATGATGCTGCAGCTCCAGCGCTTTGATTTCGACATCGTCTACAAGAAAGGCACCGAGATGCACATCGCGGACACGTTATCGCGCGCCCCGCGGGCCTCCTGTGCTCGCCACCCCTACGAAACAGAGGACTTGCTCGTACTGGGCGTCAATTTTATTCCCACCAAGCAGCTGCAGCTTTTGGCCGAGCACACCGCTGCCGATCCAGTTTTGCAACGGCTTGCGTCTGTGATTAAATCAGGGTGGCCAACAAAGCGCTCCGCTGCACCGCCTGAAACACAGCCCTTCTTCCTGGTCCGTGACGAACTGGTGCTCCAGAATGGCGTTATCGTTAAGGGACATAAAGTGGTGGTCCCGTCCTCCCTGTTCGATTCTTACTACTGCGCAGCCCACAGCGGACACCCCGGGGTCGATGCAACACTCGCCCACGCTCAGTGCCAATTCTACTGGCCTGGAATGGCCAAATATATTTGAGACCGTGTTTCTGCCTGCTCCACGTGCAACAGTCTTGCTCCACATCAGCAGCGACAGCCCCTGCTGCAACAGCCCGCTCCTGCCTTGGCCTGGTCCTCGCTGGCTGCCGACATCTTCAAGTGGCGTGGTAACCACTACCTTGTCCTGGTCGACTCGTACTCAAACTGGTTCGAGGTGGATTTGCTGACATCCCTCACGTCGGAGATGGTGATCCGGAAGCTGCGGAAACACTTCTCCACGTTTGGGTCCACTGTCAGGCTGCAGACTGACAATGGCAGGCAGTTTACCAGCCGTGAGTTCAAAAGTTTTGCTGACAAATGGAATTTTGTGCATTTCACCAGCAGCCCGGAGTACCCACAGAGCAACGGCCTTGCTGAACGGGCCGTCCGCAGCGCCAAGCTTCTGATGGAACAAGCGAGACTGTCTAACTCTGATTTGTATTTGGATCTCCTGAACCTCAGGAATGTTTCCAGAGATCCGGCCATGGGGTCCCCTGCTCAGCGTCTGATGTCCAGAACAACCAGATCTACCATCCCGATTGCCCAGCGCCAGCTGAAACCTCGGGTGCTGGAGCCTGCCTCTGTGCAGAGGCGCATTCAAGAGAAACATGACAGCCAGCGGCGTTCCCACGATCGGTCATGCAGACCACTCGATCCTCTGTTGCCTGGACAGGTTGTTCGATTGCAAACCGCCAGTGGTCACTCCCGTCTGGCTACTGTGGTTGGGGTGGCCGACTCACCTCGTTCGTATCTGGTCGACTATGAGGGAACCATCTACCGTAGAAGCCGACAACACCTGCTTGCGGTTAATGAGCCGAAGCCGCAGGCCCCGGGCCCCTATGCCCCGCCGCTCTCATACCAGCAGCCGGCTCCTGTCCCAGCCAGCGTTCCCTGCATGCCTCGGTCCCCATATCGAGCGCCCGGTTCCCCTCTGCGCGGGTCACCTGTTGGCGGTCGCGGTTCTTCCTCTCCTGTTCCTCCAACCCCACCGCCCTTCCCTGGTTCCCCTACTGTCTCGGGTCCCCCTGTTTTTTCTGCTCCTCCGGGGGAAGGGGGAGGCATCCGTACGCGCTCGGGCCGGATCAGCAAGCCACCTGTTCGTTATGGCGATTCTGTTTAATTCTGTTTAATTCTGTTGTAGTGACAACGGTCTGCAAAATTTTCTAAGGGGAAGGATGTAGATGGTTTTGCATGCAACCAATAACATAGTTACCTCAGTACCATTAACCCCGCCTAGTTAACATCAATCATAACGCCTTCCCCTTCCTGGATACGGTTCACTAGAAGAATGTAGCCAGTATTTGAGGATGTATGTAATACCTTGTGCTATCATTAAAATGTGTTGAACACTTTTAGAGTTTGTAAATTGCTTATTTACACAATGCATTCATAATCTCAGAATATCCCAGAATATCTTGCTACCAATGAGATGATATTTAAGTACAGCTAATGCTGTATCACAGGAAAGAGCAACCATTTTAGGGACAGTTCCAGTTTATTGTCTCGTGTCTGAGGTACAGTGAAATGGTACAGTCACACCAAGGTCACAGAAGTAACAATGTGACAATGAGGTTATGTCCTTTTACCATTTGGTTGGATTTTGGTCAGTACCCTATTAAACATTCTGCCCTTCTTTGAAATCAGCAATTGAGAGTGTTTTATACCCTCCCAACAGGGCAGATAGCATACAGAGGCGCAACTGGTAGAGCTGATGCCTCACAGCACCAGACACCCAGGTTTGATCCTGACTTTGGGTGCTGTATGGAATTTGCACGCTCACCCTGTGACTGCCTGGGTTTCCTCTGGGTGCTCCATTTCCCTCCCATGTCGGTTAATTGGCATCTATAATTTGCCCCTAGTACATAAGGAGTGGATGAGAAAGTGGAATAACATAGAACAGTTGTGAACGGGTGATGAACGATCAGCATAGACTCAGAGGGCCGGAGGGCCGGTTTCCATGCTATATCTCTCAAAGCTAAAAAAAAAAACGAAATTTAATCTGAATGACCTTTGATTTTATAGCACTCCGTCAGTATTGACAGGAATGATGATCTAGGTTGAAAGTCAAGCTTCGGGAATGGGACCCAGAAGAAAGGGTGCTACCAATATAGCAAGGGATGACGTACAAAGTAGATTTTTCTCTCTGCGTCGATATGTAAATAGAGGGGCCAATATTTTTTAAATAACTGATTCAAAACCTGTTGTATGACACACTAGTCAAATTATTATTGTAAAGTTACAGATCAATTGGTCGAGTTCAGTCATAGTTTTTATGATCCTTCTGCAGAATAACAGAGGAAGAATGTTTATGAATTACCGTTCTTTTTTATTTTCTTTAGAATTTAGTATAGAGCATAAGAAACAGGCCCTTCAGCCCACCATTGATCAATATCCGCATTACCACAGGAATGCCATGTTCCCTATTTCAGCGTGTGTGCTTGAATATGTCCAATTAATCCTGCAAAACTGGACAATGAAACATTATTGGTTGAATTTACTAATGTGTCATTCAGTAAAAGTTAATAAAATACCTTGTAAATAAAAAATACAAATTTACCTCCATTACATTTAACCTATTTGAAGTGAGATATGTATTCAATTGAGCCTATTTAAAATTATTTCAAAATAAACCAAATTACAATCCCAGTTATAATTCACATCCAAACATAAATCTATGTAGGTAGACACAAAATGCTAGAGTAACTCAGTGGGACAGGCACCAACTCTCGAGAGAAGGAATGGGTGCCCTATCGGTGTTGAGATACTTCTTCATATTCACTAGCACGCCCTAAATCTATGTAGTAATACCCAATTAAATTTGCATTATAATTCCAACACCAATACATTCCAAATTATGTTGAAAATTATGATCAAGACTCGAATCAAAATATCAATCTGAATAATAAAACACTTCAGAATCCAAATTACAGTCTGATTTATAATCCATACCTGATATCAAATACCAATCTAAATTAGCCAAAATATAATCCACAACAACATCCTAAATTAGAATTAGAATTGCTTTGGAATCCAAATTGCAAGCTAATTTAAAATCCAGATTAGAATTCAATTTATATCCAAAATTAAAATGGCGATAAAATATGAATTATAAAATGAATTCAAATCCACTCTCACAAATTACAAATCTGAAACATGCCACAAAGTTTTTCCAATTACATCCTAAATTATAATCCACATACAAAACTAAATTGCAATTTGAATTGCAAGATTAAATTGCAAGATCTAAATGGATCTTCTTGGCTTATATTCACTGGAATTTAGAAAGATGAGAGGGGATCTTATAGAAGCATATAACATTCTTAAGGGTTTGGACAGGATAGATGCACGAAAAATGTTCCGTATCTTGGGGGAGTCCAGATATAGAGCTCAAGGTTTAAGAATAAAGGGTAGACCATTCTGGACTGAGATGATGACAAACTTTTTCACCCAGAGAGTTGTGAATCTGTGAAATTCTCTGCCACAGAAGGCAGTGGAGGCCAATTCACTGGATGTATTCAAGAGGGAGTTAGATATAGCTCTTTTAGGGCTGATTCTGCATGATCAGCCATGTTCATATTGAATGGCGGTGCTGGCTCGAAGGGTCAAATAGCCTACTCCTGCACCTATTTTCTATGTTTATATGTTTCTAAATTGCAATCAGACATTATAGATCGCAGCATCTGATTTACACTATAAATTAGAATGCAAATCTGACTTCATACTGGAATCTGATTTATCATACACATCTATATCCACATCAGAATACAAGTAATAATCAACAACTTATTCTGAAATAGAATCTAAACTAATACGCCGATCAGTATCCAAATTACAGTTTTAATTGTACTCCATATCAGAGTACAAAAAATGAAGATTACAGCAATTCAAGAAGGGATGCCAATATGAAAATACATTCAAGGTGACTTAAGGGCCTATCCCACCAGCATGCAACTCCATGCGATGAGCGCGACCTAACGTGGTCGTTTGAACTGTCCGGCGTCACGGGGCCGGTCCCACTTCGATCGTTGGAGCCGTGCGGAATTGTGCGGAATTGTGTGGAGTTCGTCCCGACATCGCGCGGGGCTCCGAAAATCTGACCATGTTCAAAAATTCCGCACGGCAACGGCTTGTCGGCTCGCTGTCGCCTCGACGAATTACGCACCGCCTCGACGTCATGCCTCTGTGAACCTATCTGTAGGTGCCTCCATGACCCTCTCTGTGTGTTGCTCCGTGGCCCTCTGTGTGTGTGCCTCTGTGCCCCTCTCTGTGTGTCCCTCTCTGTCCTGGCGAACTTACCTTTAAGACTTCGCTCCAAGTTCGCCTCACTATGCGCCGGGTTGCGCGACTCACCTGACCTCCGCGGAGCCCCCACTGCCGGTTTGGTCGCGCTTGCCGCATGCAGGCGCATGCTGTTGGGACGGGCCCTGTACGGGGATCACCCGACCTCCGCACGGCCCCCGCATGCTGGTGGGACAGGCCCTTAATGATGCAGTGACTAGATTCAGTCATGAATTATATTTCCGATGATAAAATGAATTTGTACTTGGACTTTTTTCTTAAACCTGACTACCTTTTTTTCTTAAATAAATGAAAACTTCCAGCAGAAGTATCAAATAAATCATTTCAGATTAAAAGCATGCATTGTTTCTTCCATTGTTTTTCTTGTTGTGGTAGGCATTCAGTTATTAGTTTTAGAACGATGCATGAATTTAGGAATTCCTTATACTGTATGTTACAAACTATTACATGTATTGTATATAAACATATAAATATGTGTACATAATAGCACTCTGTATGGAAAAGTGAAACAGATGGAAATTGCCTTATAATGCAATATTGCAAGTTGAAAAATTGTTTCTGAACCCCGGCTTTGGTTACACAGCAATTCAATAGAAGGGCGCAAATGAGCGAAGGGCAAGCTAAGGAAATCCATTTGTACGATAAATCTGAGCAAAATGTCTATTACCATTTTCAAATCTAATTGTGTTTAAGGAATACTGGAGACTAGAGCTGTTGAAAGGCCTCGAGATCTTTGTTCCTGTAAAGATAGGCTGCGTTAAGAGAAATAATTTAAATATAATCTATATCCTGTTTATTATCAATAAAACAAAACTGCACAACGAAACACATTTGAGAGAGGAACGAGGTAGGTTACTCCCCCCCCCCCCCCCCCCCCCCACTTTACTGGTGCAATCCATCTCTTCTCTATTGATTTACTGCGTGATCACTCCGTTTACATGCTAATTACATGTGGCTCCAGTGGATTTGTTAGTGGTGACAAGTTGGGGCACAGTGGGACTACAGCTCATTATATGGTGATGTCCAGATACATCAGATATTATTAACTGTCATTAATCTGCCATACCGGCACTGAATGCACAAATACACACGGGCAGGAAATAAAGTGTGCAAATGATGACTAATAGCACCTTGACCCGGGAGGTTGAGGGTTACAACAGGCAGAGAGAGAAAAATATATTTTTTAAAAGACAAATCTAGTAGTTGGATCTCTCTGGAAAGGATATAAGTAAATGGAGGCATCCAGTCAGAGGCTAGGAGCCTCATTAATACAAGGTTCAGGTGAAGTGATTGTTGTTTGATGAACTCTTGGGCACCCACTGGTTCAGTGTGGATATTGAATGAAATGGAGTAAATGGTATAATTACTATGATCTTTCTTTAAAATCAATGTGGAGCCTTTTGGGTATGGTGCTCAGTAAATTGAGTTCCTTTTGTACCAATTGAATGAGGTTTGTATAAACTCTGGGGGTGCCTTTCAGTTTCATCCTAAGCAGGAATGGTAAAGGGGGGGTGGGGGTGTCAACCTGGTTGGCTTTGTTTGCGGTAATGAATAGAGGGGGAGCAGCAGACTGCAAAGAACGATCAGTGGGACAGATTGAACCTTCTAATCCACAGCCTATTCTGCATGTTTTCTTTCTTTTTAAGAAAGAAAGGGCAATGCTGGCCATAAACGAACAACAGGCAGCTTGCCTGTGTATCCGGCTGCGTTGAACCTATCAAGAAATGAAATATACACTGTCCTTCCTTTCATATACCTCAGGATTTTCTTACAATTTCCTCCACAGTTTATATGCATTTAATCTTCAAAAGGTGATGGCACCATCAATTATTACTGAAATGTTGCCGGCCATCTTTTCCCTCTGGGACCTGAAAAATTACCTCAGAATCAAAAGGAGAGAAGGAAAACCACTTTTCCAATACATTTTCAGACAAGCACAAAAAAAAATAAGGGCTGGTGGATAGAGTATTTTATGCCTAATGTTCAGTTATAAAATAATGTCTTAGGAGGTCGAACTACATGAATAGTGAATGCAATTGAAGGCTCATTTGAATAATCCCCCAATATATTTTATTCTGCTATGATTCCCATTAATGGAGTCATTACATGGAACATCCAAAGCAAGTTTGTCTGTTTTTAATCATCCCACAATTTTCATGCAAGATGAATAAATACTGATTTATATTCCTCATTCATATTGCGAGAATTAATTAACTTGCCTAGATAATAATTAAGCTGCAAACTACAACTGCTTGCTGTGACCCTTGCTTACGTTATGAGTCAGTGACACAATGCAAAAATATGAAACAAATTTACAATACCACTCAACCATTTAGATATATTTAATTTAAAGAATAGGGCTAAAATGTTAGCGTTTACTTTTGAATTCTTAATCTACATGTAATAAATAATTTATTTTTTACCTTCATAGAAAATAAAATTATTTTACTATTTATGACTATTTTCTTGCAGGTCTTCTTACTAGATATCAATATTTATTGTTTAATAATGAATATGATTGAAGGATGTTTTGTATTGCTATAGTGTTAATCAATATCAATGATTCCGGCAAAAATATGCTAAACTTCCCTGAGAAATAGGCAATTTTATTGCATGAATTTGTGGAGTTGCATCAGGGATAGTACAATTAACATGGTCTCTTGCAGATATAGTAACTATCATCATTTTGAAAGTCAAAAACAAATGCTGCAGATGCTATGTATCTGAAGTACAAACTGGAGATTCTCAGCATGTCAGATAGCATCTATGAAGCATAGATCTATGCTGTTCCTTCAGAAAAAGAAAAAGGGAGTTTCGGCAGCAAAGTGGCGCAGCGGTAGAACCATTCCTACCTTGCAGCACCAGAGACCTGGGATTGATCCTGACTACGGGTGCTGTTTGTATGGAATTTGTATGTTTTCCCTATGACCACGTGAGTTTTCTTTGTGTGCTCAGGTTTCCTTCCACACTCCAAAGACTTACAGGCTTGTAGGTTAATTGGTTTTGGTAAATATTGTAAATTATCCCAAGTGTGTAGGCTAGTGCTAGTGTATGGAGTGATCACTGATTGGCACTGTCTCGGTGGGCTGCAGGGCCAGTTTTAGCACTCTATCAGAAATCTAATCTCAAAGTTAGAAGCAATGATGCTCTATGCTCATCTTTATAACTTAAAACATCTGATTTCACAATTTTCCTAGAACAGATGAAAGTTCATTGACTTGTAATAGACTGTTTCACTATCTCTGCACCTGCTGAGTATTTTCAGTATTTTCTTTTTTATATCATTTTAAGTGTGCCGTCTCATATTAAAATCAACACACTGTCTAGATCAGTGGCCATCCAAATGTGGATGTGTTGAAATCTCTTTCTGATTACCATCTGCCATTTGTTTTCAGCTGATGAATCTGTATACCTCCCATGTTGAACACTGCTTAGAAGAGGCACTGAATAGCAACAAGGCGTGAAATGTACTCAAAGTGAGATTGTCCATACACATCACTAAGTGTGCTTTGGTAGGACCACCACGGAGAGCTGGCCCATTCGGGAACGATATAGCTGCCAGATTGTGTCTGTGACAGATTGAAAGTGCACAGACATGGATAAATCTATATCTATATCTATGGATCTATATCTATGGATAAGTCTGAAGAAGGGTCTCGACCCGAAACGTCGCCTATTTCCTTCGGTCCATAGATGCTGCCTCACCCACTGAGTTTCTCCAGCTTTTTTGTCTACCTTGGATAAATCTACTTGAGTTTTAGTTTAAGTTTTAGAGATACAGCCCTTCGGCCCACCGAGTCTGCACCGACCAGCGATCCCAGCACATTAACATTATCCTACACTGCACACTAGGGACAATTTACTCATACCTCAAGCTAATTAACCTACATACCTGTACGACTTTGGAGTGTGGGAGGAAACCGGAGATCTTGGAGAAAACCCACGCGATCATGGGTAGAATATACAAACTCCGTACAGACAGCACCCATAGTCGGGATCGAACCCGGGTCTCCGATGCTGCAAGCACTGTAAGGCAGCAACTATAATGCTGCGCCACCGTAGTCATCCACGGTAGCCATGCCTACTTGTCCATGCCTTCTTCAACCTAGTTGCTGAGATGGTTAACCAGTATCATGTCGGTAGATGTAACCTCTGCACTGCCCTTAAGGAGATAAAGTCCTGTAAATATATTACAATGCACCCTCCATTGTCAGCTGAGAGGGGTTGGTAATGGAGTTCAGCATAGCAACAGCCCTACTATCATTGTGCTGTGTGGCATCACCATCATGCTAAATGGAATGAACACAAAACAAACTAAGCTGAATATCATGAAATGCTCTGGATCACCAGCAATGGAATTATAGCCCACCAGCAACTACATCCTGCTATCTCTCACTGTAACATTAATACTACCAAGGGTTACACAAAAAGCTGGAGAAACTCAGCGGGTGCAGCAGCATCTAAGGAGCGAAGGAGATAGGCGACATTTCGGGTCGAGATCCTTCTTCAGACTGGTCAGGGATCAGGGAAACGAGAGATATAAACAGTGAGGTGGAGAGATAAAGAACAATGGATGAAAGATATGCAAAAAAGTATTGATGATAAAGGAAACAGGCCATTGTAAGCTGTTTGTGGTGTGAAAATGAGAAGCTAGTGCGACTGGGGTGGGGGGGGGGGGGGGAGAGATGGAGAAGGAATGTCAGGGCCCGAGGGCTGAGGGAGAGGTGGGGAGGGGAGGGGGCAGTCTGGGTTAACAGAATTGAGAAAATTCAATGTTTAAGCCCAGAGGATGCAGACTCCCCAAGCGGAATATGAGGTGCTGTTCCTCCAACTTGCGGTGTTGAATTAATACTACCAAGTCAGGAATTGATACTCAATTATTGAAGAGTCCAGAAGAACAGGCATGCAGCAGTATAAGGCATATGTCTAAAGATGGTGATGTTGTAGCTAAAGGATTATATCTATATAATTTAAAGTCTTGACCACTTCCTGTCTGCGCTGTATATTGATTTTAGAAATAACGCTACCATATATCGCTATGATTTTTGGCCATCTTACTCACAGTCCTCCGCCGCTGAGCAGGCCCTGAGGCTTATTCCCATCGATGAAAAATAAAAAAGTTATGAGTGTTTAAAAACGTTGAGATCCTCTCGGCTGTCAATCACCGCGATGAAGGTAACACCCCTTCCGGGGGTGGGGGGGGGGGGGGAGGGGCAGGACTATAAATCCCCGGATGCCTGGATGTGACTCAGTCAATCTGAAAGATCGCGAGGGCGAGGCCACGACTCACATTCTAAGCTGTGAATCAACTGAACTGCGTTAGCAATGTACTTGCAATAAATGATTTGTTAGCCCTTAATGACAATGCCATGAGTTGTTTGGCCTGCTGCCCTGCCTGTGCTTGAAACTGCAATGCTTTATTAGGTCCGACTGTGTTTGGAAGGAATAAATGTTTTATTAGGTCCGACTGTGGTTGGTTCAAAAGTCCCACTCATTTTGTGACTGCCGCTTAGTGGACAGGTCGTGTAATTTCCAGTGAGTGCAGAGGTTGTGCTGATTGCGTAATTTCTGGTAATTGCAGAGGTCACGCTGATTGCCGCTGACTGCAGAAGCCCCAAAGTGGAGAGGCCGCGCTCAGCTGTGTAGGTATTCAAGAAAGTTTACTGCCATATATATAGTGTGTGAGTCAGTGGGTGTGTGTGTATGTGTTTGTGAGTGTATGCGTGTGTGAGTGTGAGTGTGAGTGTGAGTGTGTGTGTGTGTGTGTCTGTGAATGTATGTCTGTGAATTTGTGTCGGTGAATGTGTGTGTCTGTGTCTGTGAATGTGTGTCTGTGAATGTGTGTCTGTGAATGTGTGTCTGAGAGTGAGAGTGAGAGTGTGAGTGTGAGTGTGAGAGTGAGAGTGTGTGTGTGTGTGTGTGTGGGTGTGAGTGTGGTCTCAGTGACAGAGCTGCCAACCCAAGAATCCATTCAGCTCACAATGTCATACTAGCCCTCTGGAAACCAGTCCCTTCGGCCCACAACACCATGCTAGCGCACCAGAAAGGCCTCCTCCTCCACTGGCCAGCAATATCGTAATTGGTGGAGAGGTGGAATATTGCGTTGGGGGACCAGCCCTTTTCTTGTGAAGCTGGGACCCAACGGGTCCCACTTAGTCTAGTAACAATTATAGTGGAAATGCAATAATTAATCTAGTTTTGTTTTGTTTTGTTTAGAGATACAGTGTGGATACAGGCCCGTAGGCCCACTGAGTTGGCACCGACCAGTGATCCCCGCACATTAGTAGTATCCTACACACACTAGGGACAATTTATACAAAGTCAATTAATCTATAAACCTGTATGGCTTTGGAGTGTGGGAGGAAACCGAAGATCTCAGAGAAAGCCCACACGGTCAAGGGGGGAACATACAAACTCCATACACACAGCACCCGTGGTTGGGATCGAACCCAGGTCTCTGGCGCTGCAAGCGCTGGAAGGCAGCAATTCAACTGCTGTGCCACTGTGCCACCTAAATTGAGCTACCTTGGTAAAAGTGAAGGTAGTGGGGATCAAAGGAAGACTGTCCACTGGCTAAGATTGTACCTTCCATGTAAATAGATGGTTATGGGTGAAATTAGAGAATTAAGTAACTTCCACTTCCCCTCCCCTCCCCCTCCCCATTCCACCCCACCACCCCGCCCCCTCCTCCACCTAGTTGTTTTACCAGTTCCACAGTTCTCCACATTATTTCCCTTTTGAGGTCACACCTTCCCTAGCCACCAATGTGCATCATCCTACCTAAGATCATTTGTGGCCGGCCCTGATTTAACCCAGTATTTTCTCACCTCCAGTTCTTCAACCCACCCCCTACTTTCAGACTGAGGAAAAGTCTTGACCCGGAACATCACCTGTCCTGTTTCTTGAGAGATGCTGCCTGACCAGTTGAGTTCCTCCAGCACTTTGTCTATCTTTGGTATAAATCGCATCTGCAGTTCCCTGTTTCAACATGGAAAAACAATGCCGGACTGGCTGAAATATCTTTACCTAAATCCCCAACAGTTCTCTACCAGAAGGACTGCAGCAGGCTGAGAAGAAGACTCAATGTAACCTTATGCAGCAAATAATAATGAACTATAAATGCTTGCCTTGCCTGTAACCCAATATCTCATCGAACAATAAAACAAATAATGCTCCTATTTCCTCTTCATGTACCATGCTATTTATACCATTTATATCATTAGGTTTTGACAAATTTGTCAGGTAAAAAAATTATTTCAATCCTTGAGGGACCTGCATTGATTTTCTGGTCAGTCACACGCCACCTGTGTTCTCTATTGATCAACATACTAAATCCATACTTACTCACTCTCCACTCACAACCTGAGCTCACTGGATAAAGACATCAAATTGCCAGCAACGAGGCCCTGAGCAACAAGGGGCCTGATGACATAACTGAGAATCATATGGTCCAAGGATCTTGCACCAATCCTTGCCCATGAAACAGCTGAAAACAGCATTGGTGTCTAGGTGACTCCCGCAAGCTTAACCAGCTGTCAATCCTGTTAACATTTTGAAATGTTTCAGAAACAGTTTGATATGAGGTGAAAAAATTTGACAATTAAAATCAATAATAATTAAACAATACTTATCCAAACTCAATGAATTAAAAAAACTGTAATAATGAAGATGCTGTTTCCAAGCAGGATCTAACCATGCATAAGTTCAATGGGTAAATTCCCTTGTGTAAGCACCAAAACCTACAATATTAACTTTTCACTCCACAAGAGTCCATTATCAAAAGGTCAGGAAATCACTGAGAAAATTGCCTAGAACTTTGGAAATATACAGAAATCCTGAACTTTGCTGCCATTCCTCCCTAAATATGAGCCAATGCTATTTTCCAAATGACCCGTTGGTGTGACCTATTAATGGATACGAGAATTTCCTTATTACTAATGGCAGACTAACTGCCTCTGTTTTCACTTTCCAGCTTTCATCTCATCCATGAGGATCGCTCTGTGATCCAGGATGTTCTGGAAAATCCTAACCAATGAATCCAATGTTCATCCACTGTCTGAAGAAAGGTTCCGACCAAAACGTCACCAATCCTTTTGCTCTAGAGATGCTGCCTGACCCATTGAGTTACTCCAGCACTTTGTGTCTATCTTTGGTTTATACCAGCAACTGCAGTTCCTTTCTACACATTTCACCCTCCACCTCCTTGAAAGCTCTAAACCATCTGACACAGGATTTATTAGCTTTTAATCTAGTTGTGTTACAAAACAACACACAACACACAAAGACACAGGGCCAAGTAGCATCCAGCTAACATCATTCTTCAATAAGGTTAGTTTATATCAGTGGCTGTTTGAATAATTGGTGTTCACTCTTGCACTGCTTCGAGTGATTTGCTTTCAGTGAAATATAAAATAGTTATGTCACTGCACACAGTAAAAACATTACATTCTTTCCCATTATGCCACTATGCCTGTATTGACACAAAGTGAACATATATAAATCAACTGAGGAGAGATGGATTGCTTATGCAAGTTGATATTTTAACCACTTCTTCATGAACAGCACTGTGCATTTTGATCTTTTATTCCTTTAAAATCACGCCTTGGAGAAAGTAAGTGAGCTGAATTAGGATGGCTGTGACTGGGACTCCCACACATTATCTGCTGCAAGTCAGGGATGAGTTGAGTTACAGATGTTGTTGCACCTATCTGAGTGGACTCCACTTGGAGACCCTTCATCGCTGTGATTCCCTGGCATCACGACGGCATGGTGGCGCAGTGGTAGAGTTGCTGTCTCACAGCGAAAGAGACCCGGGTTTAATCCTGACAATGGACAATGGGTGCTCTCTGTACCAAGCTTGTATGTTCTACCAATGACTGCATGGGTGTTCTCCGGGTGCCCCAGTTTCCGCCTACATTCCAAAGATGTACAGGTTTGTAGGTTAATTGGCTTCGGTAAAAATTGTAAATTGTCCCTAGTGTGTAGGATAGTGCTGTTGTACAGGGTTCGCTGGTCGGTGTGGAAGGGCCTGATTCCATGCTATATCTCTAAACTAAACTAAACTATGTTGGGGAATCCATTGCTGCACAAAACTCATGCCAGTCAGCATTGGTAGAAAGTCTGAGACTACATTCATCTCAGTGTAGGTTCTTAATCTTGAGAATGGAAATAGACAATAGATAATAGGTGGAGGAGCAGGCTATACGGCCCTCCTAGCCAGCACCGCCATTCAATGTGTTCATGGTGATCATCCCCAATCAGTACCCCATTCCTGCCTTCTCGCCATATCCCCTGACTCCGCTATGTTTAAGAGCCCTATCTAGCTCTCTCTTGAAAGTATCCAGAGAACCGGCCTCCACCGCCCTCTGAGGCAGAGAATTCCACAGACTCACAACTCTCTGCGAGGAAAAGTGTTTTCTCGTCTCCGTTCTAATGTGCTTTTTCAAATTATTTTGCTTTCATACTTCATTGATTTATGAGTGCCTTTATTCTGTTCATTTGTTTAACATTTTAAAATGTTATCTCCAAAGTTCTATCCCCAACTTTAACTCCTGTGAAAAGGAGTCAGTGACATAGTGGTGCAGAGGTAGAGTTGCTGTCCTACAACATGAGACCTGGGTACGATCCTGACTATGGGTGGTGTCTGTATGGTATTTGTACGTTCCCCCTGTGATCGTGTGGATTTTCTCCAGGTGCTCCATTTTCCTCCCATCCTTCAAAGGCATACAGATATGTAGGTTAATTGCCTTCAGTAAATTGGAAATTGTCCCTAGTGTGCGAGATTGTATTAGTGTGGGGGTGATCGCTGGTCGGCGAGGACTCGGTGGGCCGATTAGCCTGTTTCCGCACTCTATGTCTAAATTCTGAAGTGTGTTCTTGAAGTGGAACTCCGCAAGTTCCTGGCTGAGTAGGCTGCCCAAGACCCACTCACCACTAAGGTCTCTTTATGCCTCACCGCCCAACTACCAGGTGTAGAGATACAGGGAGATAGTCCTCCGAATCCTATCAAGGTAAGTATGAGTGATAGAGTCAGAAACAGACCTTTGGTCTTCTGTGTCTGCATCAACCATCAAAGTTTAGATTTAGGTTTATTATTGTAATATAAACCGAGGTACAGTGAAAAGCTTTGTTTTGTATGCCATTCAATCAGATCAGATAATATCATACTAAATACATAAATGCAATCAAGACAAACTCAAGTGCAAGGTATAGAGTGCAGAATATAGTTCTCAGCATTGCGGCGCATTAGTTCCACAAAGTCCAGTGTTTATAGACAATAGACAATCGACAATAGGTGCAGGAGTAGGCCATTCAGCCCTTCGAGCCAGCACCGCCATTCAATGTAATCATGGCTGAACATCCCCAATCAGTACCACATTCCTGCCTTCTCCCCAAACCCCATGACTCCGCTATTTATAGAGCCCTATCTAGCTCTCACTTTAAAGCATCCAGAGAACCCGCCTCCACTGCCCTCCGAGGCAGAGAATTCCACAGACTCACCGCTCTCTGTGAGAAACGTGTTTCCTCATCTCCATTCTAAATGGCTTACTCCTTATTCTTAAACTGTGGCCCCTGGTTCTGGACTCCCCCAACATCGGGAACATGTTTCTTGCCTCTAGCGTGTCCAAACCCTTAACAATCTTATATGTTTCAATAAGATCCCCTCTCATCCTTCTAAACTCCAGAGTGTACAAGCCCAGCTGCTCCATTCTCTCAGCATATGACAGTCCTGCCACCCCGGAATTAACCTTGTAAACCTATGCTGCACTCCCTCAATAGCAAGAATGTCCTTCCTCAAATTAGGGGACCAAAACTGCACACAATACTCCAGGTGTGATTTCACTAGGGCTCTGTACAACTGTAGAAAGACCTCTTTGCTCCTATATTCGATTCCTCTTGTTATAAAGGCCAACATGCCATTCGCTTTCTTCACTGCCTGATGTACCTGCATGCTTACCTTCATAGACTGATGTACAAGGATCTCCAGATCCCGTTGTACTTCCCCTTTTCCCAACTTAACACCATTTAGATAGTAATCTGCCTTCCTGTTTTTGCTACCAAAGTGGATAACCTCACATTTATCCGCATCAAACTTCATCTGCCATGCATCTGCTCACTCCCGCAACCTGTCCAAGTCACCCTGCATTCTCATAGCATCCTCCTCACAGTTCACACTGCCACCCAGCTTTGTGTCATCTGCAAATTTGCTAATGTTACTTTGAATACCTTCATCCAAATCATTGATGTATATTGTAAATAGCTGCAATCCCAGCACTGAGCCTTGCGTACCCCACTAGTCACTGCCTGCCATTCTGATGAGATTACTCCCTCTAGTCACTAAATGGCTACATGGTTAAGGGGAATGTCTTTGTACGCATGTGAGCTCTCCGTCGGGGACCTTCAGAGCTTCTTCACAGATAAATCTTCAAAACACAGTCCTTTGATTAATAAATTCTTTATTGTTGATGAAAAACAATAAGGTACATCCAAACTTCTTCCGACTAATGCACTATAATCTTAATCGAACTCCAGCTTATCGCTCTAAAGGTTAGAAAACTCCTCGTGTCTCTGTTACACTTCGCATGGTCAAAGGGTAAATCTTCCCCATGCTCTTCCAAAGAAACTGAAAACTAAGCTTCTGCACAAGAAACACACCCTAAAATACGTCATAAATCCCACCCACATAATAACGGGCAGTATAAAATTTAAAGACACATGCCATCATCAATGACACATAAAACAAGCCAAATGGCCACTACAGACGCGACATGCATATGAATCCCCATAACATTAGGGACACTCACGTATCCAATAAAACTGGCAAATCTAAATTAGTGCAGCTGCCCCAGACTTGTGCAACGTATGGCCAATCTCTGAGCTGCTCAGACCTGGATTTGGCTGCTACACAAATCCTCATGAAGGGAAGCTGGCCAACCCGAAACGTCGCCCATTCTCTCTCTCCAGAAATGCTGCCTGTCCCACTGAGTTACTCCAGCAATTTGTGTCTATCTTCACTGGAAAGGGTGAGTTGGTTTCAGTGATCTAAGGTGATGAGAACGGAATTAACGGTGAGAAACATTCCCATTGCCTTGAAATGTCATGCTCTAGAATATAGCATTCAAATGCACAGTGGTGCAGATTCAATAGGGCACTGAATAATAGACTTATCAAGTATAAAGCATGGAAACAGCCATGTTGACAAAGATGCCTGAGCAAATTTGATTTGCGCATATCCCTCTCAACATTTGTTTGGCCCATATCCCTCTCAACATTTTCTATCTATCTACCTGTCCACATGCCTTTTAAACATGGTAATTGTACCTTCCTGGCAGCTCATTCCTTCCATCCAAAATTGCTCCATAGTTTATTTTTAAATCTTTCCCTTCTCTGCTTAAATCTATGCCCTCGGGTTTCAGTTTCCCCTGCTCTGGGAAAAAAGACTGTGACCATCCACCTTATCTTAGCCTCTCATACTTTTGTATACCTTCATAAGGCAGAGCTACAGGGCACTGGGGAAAGGTCAGGGATTCAAACCTATTGGAAGTCTCTTCCAAAATGCTGGCACAACCACCATGCATACATGGACTCTTTCTGTGTGGTAACATCCCAATGCCAAATAAAATTCTGTTAACTCACAGCAAAGTTTCAAGCATTGCTCAGTTCACCACATGATCCCAGGAGATAAATGACTTCCCAGCCAAGAGTTTCCGAATCATATTGTTCTATTGATCTGTGACCCTAAAAATAAGAGGCAGCAGAACAGGAGCAACAGATTATTTACATGTAGGCTCTGCAGCTGGCTGTTGTCCAGCTCCCTGCCGCAGCCTCTCTTAAGCTAGTTCATAATAAGCCATTAATTGGACGGACAAGCCACTAAGTGCGAGGGTCATAAACATTTCAAGAGTTATAAAACTTTCATTAAGTTCTCACGATAACACACCAGATGCTGACCTTTCCTATACTAGGAGCGCAAAAATAAAAGGGGCCCTATTTAAGAAATGAATAAATAGGCTCTTTGTGCCACGAGATCATTACAAAATTATCACAGCCTCTTGACTTGGCCAAAGACTGAGATCTCCACTGTGTAAAGTGGTAATACAAAGACTCACTTTCACTTCTTTTATTCAAACAAGTTCGAGGGTTTGAAGGAGATAGCATTATACTGAGGCCCAGTTAGCACTAAACGCTGGAATGGAAAGTGGAGGCTCTGTTTCATGGAGTGCCCCTTTGATTTTGCAGGGCAAATATTTCACATTGTCAATTTAACAACATTCACTGCCTTGTGCAGGATACAGATCCCAAGTACCTTCCTGCATAATCAATCACAAGAGCCTGCTGTGGAGTAGAGACAGTTCTAAACTTCAGGGGCAAACGTTTATAAGAGAAACTCGTTCTCTTCAGCATCACACAATATTAATAAGTGAGGAAGTCCCCTTCACCAATGGCTCCTGTGCTTGGAGACCTACATTGGATCCTAGTCTGACACTGCTTCTATTTTAAGTGTACTGCCCTTGTTTCAAATCCCTCCACAGCTTTGGCCTTAACAACTAACTAGCTTTCTCCATTTTTACCAGTCTTCGAGCTCCCTGCACTTCCCCACTTTGAACATAGAACATAGGAAAGTACAGGGCAAAAACAGACCCTGTGGCCCACAAAATCTGTGCTGACCAGATGCCATGAAAATTAGTCGCATCAGCTCACACATGATCCATACCCCTCCAATTCTAGCAGGTCCATGTGCCTATCTAAATCCTCTTAAACGCCACTATCATAGCAGCTCCACCACCACCTCCCCTGACAGCGCATTTCAGGCACCTCCCACGTTCTGGAGAAAATCTTGCGGCACACATCTTCTTTAATTTTTGCCCCTCGCTTTGCCCTCTAATTTATGACATTTCCACCCTGGGAGAAAGATTCTGACTGTTTACCCCATCTATGCCCTTCATAATTATATATATTTCCATCAGCTCTCCCCTCAACCTCTGGCATTCCAGGGAACATGAACCAAATGTCAAACATCTCCTTATAGCCAATGCCCCCTAACCCAGGCAGCATTCTGGTAAATACAAAAACACAACATATATCATTCTATCTGTTGCGAGCCTCCTGTTGTCTTATTCCCCAGGTCTGGAATTCATTCCCTCTCTGACTTTCTCTCTTCTGTACAATATTTTGTTTGTCTAATCTGTTGGTCACCTGTCTTACATTAAGTGTCACAGTGGTCATATATTTCCTAATAGCATTCACAAGGTCTGACTTTAATTGTGTTTCTTTGTCAATTGTGTTTGTTTTCATTGTAACGTTCTTGAATTTCCAGTGGTCTAATTTTCAGATATTTATTTAACACTTACAGAGCTTAACCAGGCTTGTAATACCTTCAGAATAGAGCAAACTAAAAGGAAAAAATTGGTATTTTTAAATGTTATTTGTGATTATTGAAGTCACTTAGAAGTACTGTGAAAGTACAGAATTATTATTCTACCCAATTCAGCAAATGATAATTGCCAATTTAGATTATGTTAAAATGTAAATAACATGTAATTGATGAAAAACGTTGCCTGCACAAAGTATCGCCAGTGCTGCCTGTGGCTACAACCAAGGTTCATTTGTTTTTAATCTGATGTTGGAAAAATAACACAGTTTCTGTAAAGTCATTAGAGTTATGTGAGTCTTAGTGAAGGCTGTATGTTAAAACTTCCATTTTTTTGCAGCATTAAAGGCACGGAGGCATGAAGACGTTGGGCTTGGTCCTTCCTCCGTACTGTGTGAGCTGAGCCCAGTGTACTCTGTCATTCAGGGCTGCAGTAGAAATCAGGAAGACAGTGGAATCAAGTCCCCAATCTGACTGAATCGCAAAGCTGTTCAGACCTCAGTTTAGTTTTAGTTTTGAGATACAGAGTGTAAACAGGCCCTTTGGAACATTGAGAACTCACCGATCAGTGATACCCGCACACTAACACTATCCTATACACTAGGGACAATTTAACACATACACTAAGCCAATTAACCCACATACCTGTACATCTTTGGAGTGTGGGAGGAAACCGAAGATCTCGTAGAAAACCTACGCGGTCACGGAGAGAATGTACAAACTCCGTACAGACAGCACCCGTAGTTGGGATTGAACCCGGGTCTCCGGTGCTGCAAGTGCTGTAAGGCAGCAACTCTACCACTGCACCACCATGCTGCCGTACTGAAACAAGTTATAACTAATGCGCCATGGTGGCACAGCAGTGCTGCTTTACAGTGTGAGAGATCTGTTTCGATCCTGACTACGGGTGCTGTCTGTACGGAGTTTGTAGGTTCTCCCCGTGACCTGTGTGGGTTTTCTCTGGGTGCTCTGGTTTCATCCCACACTCCAAACTTTGAGGACCTTGCCCATCTCCTGCGGCTCCACACATGGAATACCACTTTGGCTTCTGAAGTGCCCTATTTTCTCTCTAGTTAACCTTTTTCTCTTAAAGTAGCTATAAAATCTCTTTGGGTTATCATTAATTTTATCTGCCAATGCTGTCTCCTGTCCCCTTTTTGTTCTCCTGATTTCCTTCTTAAATATTCTCCTCAGTTACCTAAACTCCTCCAGGGATACACTTGATCTCAGCTGCATATACCTGGCCTTGGCCTCATTTTATTTCCTGATCTGAGCTTCAATTTCTATCGTCATCGAGGGTTCCTTTATTCCCAGGTCCTGTTGCTTTCACTTTAACAGGAACATGCATGCCTTGAACTCTCACCATCACTCTTTCAAAAGCATCCCACTTTCTGGCCATCTCTTTGTTTGCAAACATCTGACTCCAATCATCTTTGCCTGTTTAATACCATCAAAGTTGGCATTGCCCCAATCCAAAATTTTAATTTGCGGTCCTGGACAGTCCTTATCCATAACTATTTTAAAGATTTCTGACCCAAAATGTCATCTGTCCATATCCCTCCACAGCATCTGCAGGGTCTTGCGTCTCAAGGGTTTTCTGTATGGTTAATTTTCTATTATTGGATACTGGTTGTGCCTCTATTTAAGAAGGGCCGCAAGGAAAAGTCTGGGTACTATAGACCAGTGAACTTAGCATCTGTGGAGAATTCAGTGTTCATACCATTAAGTCATAAGCACCCAAACGGACTATGAGGTGTTATTCCTCCAGATTGCATGTGGCCTTACTCTGGCAATCCCAGGAGACCCAGGACAGAAATGTCAATATGGGAAAGGGAAGAGGAGTTAAAATGGCAGATCCAGTAGGCCTTGGCCGACTGAGCGCAAGTGTTCATCGAAACAGTCTCCAAGTCAACGCTTGGTCCCGCCGACAGTAAAGGTGACCAAATCAGGAACACCAGATGCAGTAGATGAGGTTAGAGGAGGTGCACATGAACTTCGGTCTCATCTGGAAAGGCTACTAGGGTCCCTGGATGGAAGTGAGGGAGGAGATGTAGAGACGGGTTGCAAGATGAGGGAACCATGGTCCAGTCTGTGCAGAAGGTGGAATGGAAGAGAGATGGGTAGTTGTAACTGCTGGTGGGATCATGTTGGAGGAGGTGGAATTATCAGAGAATGATGTGTTGGATACAGTGACTGGTGGGGTGAAAGGATAGGATCAGTGGAACTCTATCCTTGTATCCTTATAAAAGATGAGATAGCCGCACATTTGGATAGCAGTAAAAGGATCGGTCCGAGTCAGCATGGATTTACGAAGGGGAAATCATGCTTGACTAATCTTCCGGAATTTTTTGAAGATGTATCTAGGAAAATGGACAAGGGGGAGCCAGTGGATGTAGTGTACCTGGACTTTCAGAAAGCATTTGCTAAGGTCCCACATAGGAGATTATTGGTGCTGACATGGATGCTGACATGGATGAGTGCTGACATGGATAGAGAAGTGGTTGGCAGACAGTAAACAAAGAGTAGGGATTAACGGGTTCCTTTCAGAATGGCAGGCAGTGACTAGTGGGGTACCGCAAGGCTCGGTGCTGGGACCGCAGCTATTTACAATATACATCAATGATTTGGATGAAGGGATTCAAAGTAGCAGCAAATTTGCAGATGACACAAAGCTGGGTGACAGTGTGAACTGTGAGGAGGATGCTATGAGAATGCAGGGTGACTTGGACAGGTTGGGGGAGTGGGCAGATACATGGCAGATGAAGTTTAATGCGGATAAATGTGAGGTTATCCACTTTGGTAGCAAAAACAGGAAGGCAGATTACTATCTAAATGGCGTCAAGTTGGGAAAAGGGGAAGTACAACGGGATCTGGAGGTCTTTGTACATCAGTCTATGAAAGTAAGCATGCAGGGTCAGCAGGCAGTGAAGAAAGCGAATGGCATGTTGTACAGAGCCCTAGTGAGATCACACCTGGAGTATCCTGTGCAGTATTGGTCCCCTAATTTGAAGAAGGACATTCTTGCTATTGAGGGAATGCAGCGTAGGTTTACGAGGTAAATTCCTGGGATGGCGGGACTGTCATATGCTGAGAGAATGGAGCAGCTGGGCTTGTACACTCTGGAGTTTAGAAGGATGAGAGGGGAGCTCATTGAAACATATAAGATTGTGAAGGGCTTGGACACACTCGAGGCAGGAAACATGTTGCCGATGTTCGGGGGGTTCAGAACTAGGGGCCACAGTTTAAGAATAACGAGTAAGCCATTTAGAATGGAGACGAGGAAACACTTTTTCTCAAATAGAGTAATGAGCCTGTGGAATTCTCTGCCTCAGAGGGCGGTGGAGGCAGGTTCTCTGGATGCTTTCAAGAGAGAGCTAGATAGGGCTCTTAAAGATAGAGGAGTCAGGGGATATGGGGAGAAGGCAGGAATGAGGTACTGATTGGGGATGATCAGCCATGATCATATTGAATGGCGGTGCTGGCACGAAGGGCCAAATGGCCTACTCCTGCACCTATTGTATATTGTCTATTGTCTGTTGTTCTGTCAAAGGGGAAGAGGCAGCAAGAGCTAAACTACAGAGGAGGCTCGGGTGAGGGATACATTTATGACAGCGTTCTAGAGAAAAAAGACATCTCCGATGTCCTAGACTGAAAAGCCTTATCTTGGGAACAGATACGGTGGAGATTGAGAAATTGAGAGTAGGGGAGAGTGTGTTTGCAAGAGGCAGGGTGGGAGGTTGTGTAGTCCAGACATCTGTGGGAGTTTAATAGACGGCAGACGATAGTCTGTCCCCTGTGATAGAGACAGAGAGATCAAGAAAGGGAGATAAGTGTCAGAGATAGTCCAAATGAATTTCAGGACATGGTGGAAGTTAGTAGTAAAGTTAATGAAATCAACGAGGTGTGCAACAAGGGTGCAGCAGGCAGCTCTGATGCAGTTGTTGGTGTAGCGGAGAAAGCGTTGGGAGATGATGCCAGTATATGTTTGGAGGAAGAAATATTCAACTTTAAAGTCTTTGTAAATGAATTGGACAAAAGTGCACTCTTCCTAATGATCTTCTGGTCTTAGCTCCACCAACATGCCAGCTTCCATCATGCCACTGTTATTGACTGTACCATCATGATGACCATCTAGATATATCAAATTACATGAGGCTTAAACAAGGTGAACAAGAAAATATTATTTCCCTCACCAGGGGAAAGATATTCCATCAAATTGGTGGAAGGGTTGTAGGGAAGCCGAGAAAAGTATTTTTTCACCAAAAGAAATCTGGAATCCACTTGCTGAGAATGATTGTACAGAATCCCTTAAGAAGTACATGAATGGGCACTTGAAAGGCCATATCATGCATGGTTAGAGGCAGAGAGCTATAATGTGTGGACAGTCCAATCTTAGCTGGCATCGACACAAATGGCAGATTGACCACAACTCCCTGCCACACCTTGCTGTTATTCTAAGACTTATCTAAGACTTTCCGTTAAAGAACGAGGCAGACATGAAGTTTGTCCGACAATGCTATCCTATATTGCTACACTGATTCTTCTCACTCACCAATCCCGTGCGTGCGCGATTAACCCCTTAAATACTCACCAGGAGCACCCATGACCCCTACCTCTCATCACCGGGACACGTGACCCCCCCCCAAGAGCTGAAGGTTCAGTATAGTGCGTGGCCCACCATCTGGTGCGGCCACAACTTAACAATAAACTGTCTTCACCATAATAATACATTAACGGCACAATTTGTTAGAAAGTATTAGTTGTCTTGTTTCAGTGAAATCACCTAGCTGTGGGTGTTTGCTGAAACTGCTGCTAAGGCATTTATTTACAGAAGAGATATCTTTCTCGTGCTATTAATGCAAGAGGGTTGGAACATTAATTGGGAAAGTAAGCCTTTTACCTGGTTGATATACTTTGCTTTGATCTGACAATTGTTACGCTGCAGTCTTTGTTGTTGTTTTTGCCACTGGTGATGTTATGCAACCTCTGTATAGCAAACATCAGCGTTGGTGTAGCTTCTGACTTTCTTTCATGCATTCAAGAGAATTTTTGTCTTCACGTAATGACATTTAAGCTGGCCAACTGGCTTCACAACACTGTGAAAATGACAGCAAAATGGCTGCTCATTGTATCCAGGTGCAGGAAGTATTTTGTCTGACAGGGATCTGCCTACATCTGCCAGATAACATGGCATGAAAGAGGATTTGACTCCCACTGCTCTCCTACAAGAAACCTTATTCAGTGCGTTGAGCAAAGTCTGTCATTTCTATTGCATCTACTCAGGAAGATGGCACAGTTTCAGATGTCAGACTGATCTGTCCCTGTCCTATTAAACCTAATGTGTAGAAAGGGACTGTGAATGCCAGTATATACCAAAGATAGACACAAAGTCCTGGAGTAATTCAACGGGTCAGGCAGAATTTCTGGAGAAAAAGGATGGGTCGGGGTCCGAAGAAGGGTCTCAACCCAAAACGTTACCCATTCTTTTTCTCCAGAGATGCTGCTCGACCCTTTGAGTTACTCTAGCACTTTGTGTCTATCTATTAAACCTATTGTTAGTTGTGGCTCAACTTATGTACTATAAGTAGGGGTTGAAAATCCATAGGATTCAACACATATGTCTAAGTTGACTCTCCCAGCCCAAGGTACAGTTAACATCTTTCAGGTGGGGTGTTAAATCAAGTGGAAGATTTAAAAAAATCCCTTGGCTCTATTTTGCAAAGTAAGGGGAATTCCTCTTTACTATCTTAATCTTTAGTCCTTACTAATATTATTCCTCGATCAACATTGTGAAAATACAAACTGTCGGGTCACTATAGCAATCCTATTTGATGTATTTTAATGTCATGCTTGCTTTAGTATGGTACAGTGGCACAGTGGGGCAAAGCTGCTGTCTAGCAGCTCCAGACACACGGGCTTGATCATGATCTCAGATGCTGTCTTTGAGGAGTTTGCAGCTTTTCCACTGTGACTGTGTAGATTTTCTCTGGTTTCTACTCATATCCCAAAGTTGTGCTAGTAGATTAATTGGGTTTTGTGAGTTATCCCTAAGTCTAAGTTGAAGGCAAAAGGACCAAAAGGAGATTAATAGGTTCAGATTTATTATTGTTATGTGTATTGAGGTACAGTGAGAAGCCTAGTTTTACACGCTATCCAAACAGATCAGATGTACTTTGCATATGTACAACCAAGTCAAACTCAAATACAATTGATAGAGCATGCAATAAATAGAGCAAAGGGGCAGATACATAATGCATAATATAGTTCTCAGCATTGCAGTTCATCAGTTCCATGGACAAACTCCAATAACAACAATAGGGTAGAGGTGAATCTGATGATACCCGAGCTTATGGGAGGACTGTTCAGAAGCCTGATAACGGAGGAGAAGAAAAGTATGTGAGAGTTAAAAAATTGAAGGATTACAGTAAAAGAGGGACGTGGAAAAGAGACTGACAGGTGTAGGTATGAATTGATCTGTCTCTTTCTGAGTAATCATGCACCATTTACTCTGAAGTGCACTTTGGGATGTTGGGAACGTAAATTATAAATACAACTCTACGTTGCTGAACAACCTCCTTGGAAATACCAACATGCTTTAATTTTTGCATGACAAGCAGGGGACAACCTGCTGATCTTCAGAAGATCAATAGCTGATCTTCTAACATTGGCAATTGTGATGCTGTCTGAATTGAACTGGAACCTGACACAAACAAACTTGCAGGTGGTTCTTGGAATCAGTACTGAAATAATTTCAGGTCTGAGGAAGGGTCTCGACCTTTGATAAGGACCCACGTGGGAGTGGCGGCGCTGCCCTGGCAGCAGTGGCTCGCCTGCAGTCCGTCTGTTTTTCTTTTTCTTGTTGTTTTCTTGTCTTGTTTTAGTGTGTTAATTTGAGTTATTATGTAGTGTATGTGTGTGGGAGGGGTGGGAGAAACGTTTTAGTCCCTTCCTTTTGGGGGGGACGCGACTTTTCTTGTCGTATCCCCCGTCTCCGTCTGCGCTGAGGCCTAATGGCGGAGCTGACAGCCTCCAACTGCGACCGACCTCGAGGCTCCAGAGGCAGAGCCAGCCAGGACTTACCAGCGCGAGGCTGGCCGACTTCGGGGCTGCGGCAGGTTCAGGCATTCCGGCGTTCCAGCAGCCCGACTCGGAGCTGTCGCGGCTTTTCGGTGGCGGTGGCGGCGGCAGCGACTTCGGAGGTTCGGCCGTGGACCCAGTGGATGACATCGTCGGGAGCTCGCAGGTCACAGGTTGGTGACCTGTTTTTCCAGAGCTCCCGCGACAACAGCTGCGTCCGCTGGACTGGAGGGCGGCAGCTTCGGCAGCTTCGACCGCCCTGGGCTGCGGAGTTGAACCGGCCCGTTCGCGGAGCGCGGTTCAGCCGCGGGACTTATTTACATCACCCGGTGCGGTCACGACATCGGAGGCCTGGGTCGCCTCAGCGCAGAATAAGAGGAAGAACAAGAAGGGAAGAGACAAAGACAAGATTTTTGCCTTCCATCACAGTGAGGAGGTGTCTGGTGAACTCACTGTGGTGGATGTTAAATTTGTGTTTATTGTGTGTTTTGTTATTTACTATATGTATGACTGCAGGCAACAAAATTTCGTTCAGACCGCAAGGTCTGAATGACAATAAAGTTTTCCATAATTCCATAGGAGATCAGTGGGCAAAATTAGGGCACATGGTATTGGGGGTAGAGTGCTGACATGGATAGAAAATTGGTTTTGCAGACAGGAAACAAAGAGTAGGGATTAACGGGTTTCAGAATGGCAGGCAGTGACTAGTGGGGTACCGCAAGGTGCTGGGACTGCAGCTATTTACAATATACATCAATAATTTAGATGAAGGGATTCAAAGTAACATTATCAAATTTTCAAAGCTGGGTGGCCGTGTGAACTGAGGAGGATGCTATGAGAATGCAGGGTGACTTGTACAGGTTGGGTGAGTGGGCAGATGCATGGCAAATGCAGTTTAATGTGGATAAATGTGAGATTATGGTGTATTCAGTCAATGAATGTAAGCATGCAGGTACAGCAGACAGTGAAGAAAGCAAATGGGATGTTGGCCTTCATAACAAGAGGAGTTGAGTATAGGAGCAAAGAGGTCCTTCTGCAGTTGTATAGGGCCCTAGTAAGACCACACCTGGAGTATTGTGTGCAGTTTTGGTCCCCTAATTTGAGGAAGGACATTCTTGCTATTGAGGGAATGCAGCATAGGTTTACAAGGTTAATTCCCGGGATGGCGGGACTGTCATATGCTAACAGAATGGAGCGGCTGGGCTTGTATACTCTGAAGTTTAGAAGGATGAGAGGGGATCTTATTGAAACATATAATATTATTAAGGGTTTGGACACGCTAGAGGCAGGAAACATGTTCCCAATGTTGTGGGAGGCCAGAGCCAGGGGCCACAGTTTAAGAATAAGGGGTAAGCCATTTAGAACGGAGACGAGGAAACACTTTTTCACACAGATAGTTGTGAGTCTGTGAAATTCTCTGCGTCAGAGGGCGGTGGGTGCCGGTTCTCTGGATACTTTCAAAATAGAGCTAGATAGGGCTCTTAAACATAGGGGATGTGGGGAGAAGGCAGGAACGGGGTACTGATTGGGGATGATCAGCCATGGCTGTGCTGGCTCGAAGGGCCGAATGGCCTGATCCTGCACCTATTGTCTATTAACCTGAAACATCACCTATCCATATTCTCCGGAGATGCTGGCTGACCTGCTGAGATACTCCAGCACTTTGTTTCTTGCTGGAATAATTTTCCCTGAATTAACGTTTGAATCCCAGTTGTTCCATCAGAAACAATGAAGATGCAAGTAAGAAGTGAACCTTAAGGGCCTGTCCCACCAGCATGCAGCTCTATGCGATTTGCGCGACCTAATATGGTCGCTTGAGCCGTCCGGCGTCGCGGGACCGGTCCCGCTTCGATCGCCGGAGCCGTGCGGAATTGTGTGGAGTTCATCCCGAGTTCGTTCCGACACCGCGCGGGGCTCCGAAAAACTGACAATGTCCAAAAATTCCGCATGTCAACGGCTTGTCGGCTAGCAGTCGCCTCGACGTTTACACACCGCCCCGACATCGTGCCTCCGTGAACCTATCTGTAGGTGCCTCCGTGACCCTCTATGTGTGTGGCTCCGTGGCCCTCTGTGTGTGTGTGCCTCTGTGCCCCTCTCTGTGTGCCCCTCTCTGTCCTGGAGAACTTACCTTAGACTTTGCTCCAAGTTCACCTCACTTGCGCCGCGTTGCGCCACTCACCCGACCTCCGCGCGGCCCCTACTGCCGCTTTGGTTGCGCTTGCCGCATGCAGGTGCATGCTGGTGGGAACGGCCCTGTACAGGGGATCACCCAAACTCCGCGCGGCCCCCGCTTCTAGTTTGATCGCGTTCATCGCATAGAGTTGCATGCTGGTGGGACAGGCCCTTAACTCACCCAATGTGTCATTGGGCCTCTCTCTACTCTATCTCCGGAAAACCCAACCTTGCAATTTAACAAAGTTTCTGTCATAGAAACATAGAAATTAGGTGCAGGAGTAGGCCATTCGGCCCTTCGAGCCTGCACCGCCATTCAATATAATCATGGCTGATCATCCAACTCAGTATCCCGTACCTGCCTTCTCTCCATACCCTCTGATCCCCTTAGCCACAAGGGCCACATCTAACTCCCTCTTAAATATAGCCAATGAACTGGCCTCAACTACCCTCTGTGGCAGAGAGTTCCAGAGACCCACCACTCTCTGTGTGAAAAAAGTCCTTCTCATCTCGGTCCTAAAGGATTTCCTCCTTATCCTTAAGCTGTGATCCCTTGTCCTGGACCTCCCCAACATCGGGAACAATCTTCCTACATCTAGCCTGCCCAACCCCTTAAGAATTTTGTAAGTTTCTATAAGATCGCCTCTGAATCTCCTAAATTCTAGAGAGTATAAACCGAGTCTATGCAGTCTTTGTTCATAAGACAGTCCTGACATCCCAGGAATCAGTCTGGTGAACCTTCTCTGCACTCCCTCTATGGCAATAATGTCCTTCCTCAGATTTGGAGACCAGAACTGTACGCAATACTCCAGGTGTGGTCTCACCAAGACCCTATACAACTGAAGTAGAACCACCCTGCTCCTATACTCAAATCCTTTTGCTATGAAAGCTAACATACCATTCGCTTTCTTTACTGCCTGCTGCACCTGCATGCCTACTTTCAATGACTGGTGTACCATGACACCCAGGTCGCGCTGGATCTCCCCTTTTCCTAATCGGCATCCATTTAGATAATAGTCTGTTTTTCTATTTTTGCCACCAAAGTGATTAACCTCACATTTATCCACATTATACTGCATCTGCCAAACATTTGCCCACTCACCCAGCCGATCCAAGTCACCTTGCATTTTCCTAGCATCCTCCTCACAGCTAACACTGCCCCCCAGCTTAGTGTCATCCGCAAACTTGGAGATATTGCCTTCAATTCCCTCATCCAGATCATTTATGTATATTGTAAATAGCTGGGGTCCCAGCACTGAGCCTTGCGGTACCCCACTAGTCACTGCCTGCCATTGTGAAAACGACTCGTTTCTCCTACTCTTTGATTCCTGTTTGCCAGCCAGTTCTCACTCCACATCAATACTGAACCCCCAATGCCGTATGCTTTAAGTTTATATACTAATCTCTTATGTGGGATCTTGTCGAAAGCCTTCTGGAAGTCCAGATACACCACATCCACTGGTTCTCCCCTATCCACGCTACTAGTTACATCCTCGAAAAATTCCACAAGATTCGTCAGACATGATTTACCTTTCGTAAATCCATGCTGACTTTGTCCAATGATTTCACCACTTTCCAAATGTGCTGCTATCCCATCTTTAATAACTGACTCTAGCAGTTTCCCCACTACCGATGTTAGACTAACTGGTCTGTAATTCCCCGTTTTCTCTCTCCCCCCCTTCTTAAAAAGAGGGGTTACGTTTGCTACCCACCAATCCTCAGGAACTACTCCAGAATCTAAAGAGTTTCGAAAGATTATCACTATTGCATCCACTATTTCCGGAGCTACTTTCTTAAGTCCTCACTGACATTTTCAATCTGTCACTGGCCCAGGGTGTCGTCACCACTTGCCTCAAGACATCTACCATTGTGCCAGTGCCCAAACAATCAGCGACAGGGAGTCTCAACGACTACCGGCCAGTGGCCCTCACCCCTGTCATCGCTAAGTGCTTTGAGCGGCTGATCCTGGCTCACCTCAAAGCCAGCCTCCCCCCCACACTGGACTCCCACCAATTTGCCTACCGGACAAACAGGTCTACAGAGGACGCCATATCAACGGCCCTACACTCTGCCCTGACCCACCTGGACAGCAACAACACCTACATCAGGCTGCTGTTTATTGACTTCAGCTCTGCCTTTAACACTGTCATACCCGCTAGCTTGATCACCAAACTCAGCGGTCTTGGCATCTCCACCTCCCTCTGCAATTGGACACTGGATTTCCTCACTAACAGACCACAGTCTGTTAGGGTCAACAACCTCACCTCCTCCACTTTAACACTGAACACCGGCGTGCCACAGGGCTGTGTGCTCAGCCCTCTCCTCTACTCCCTCTTCACGCATGACTGCATCCCCAAGTATGGCTCCAACGCCATCATAAAATTTGCCGATGACACCACGGTGGTAGGACTGATCAGTGATAATGACGAATCAGCCTACAGGGAGGAGGTCCAGCACCTGACTACCTGGTGTGCCAACAATAACCTCGTCCTCAACTCCCAGAAGACGAAGGAAATAATTGTTGACTTTCGGAAGAACAGAGGGGGCAGACACACCCCCATCCATATAAACGGGACTGAGGTGGAGCGGGTCTCCAACTACAAATTCCTCGGGGTACACATCTCGGAGGATCTGTCCTGGTCCCTCAACACCTCAAAGCTAATCAAAAAGGCACAGCAGCGCCTTTACTTTCTGAGGAGGCTCAAAAAAGCCCACCTGTCCCCCCAGATCCTGATGAACTTCTACCGCTGCACCATCGAAAGCATCCTGACCACCTGCTTTACGGTATGGTACAGCAGTTGCACCGTGGCAGACAGGAAGGCACTACAACGGGTGGTGAAAACCGCCCAGTACATCATCGGTGCCCCGCTCCCTGCCTTGGATGCCCTCCACCGAAAACGGTGCCTGAAGCGGGCCGGGAAGCTCATCAAGGACCCCTCACACCCTAATCATGGACTGTTTGCCCTCCTCCCATCAGGGAGGCGGTACAGGAGCCTCAGGTCCCGCACCAGTAGGACGAAGAACAGCTTCTTCAACTACACCATCCGACTGCTGAACTCGGAGCCCAGCTGATAGACTTGTCTGTACCCTGTATTTATTTATTTTCCGTACTGCTACCACTGCACTCTGTATTTATTTTTCTATATCGCTATCACTACGAATGACCTAAACTGCATTTCGTTGTACCTATACTTGTATTTGTGCAATGACATTAAACTTGAATTGAATTGAATTGAAAAGTACTCTGGGATGCAGCCTATCTGGCCCTGGGGATTTATCGGCCTTTAATCCATTCAATTTACCCAACACCACTTCCCGGCCAACCTGGATTTCACTCAAATCCTCCTTTGACCCGCGGTCCCCTGCTATTTCCGGCAGATTATTTATGTCTTCCTTAGTGAAGACGGAACCAAAGTAGTTATTCAATTGGTCCGCCATATCCTTGTTCCCCATGATCAACTCACCTGTTTCTGACTGCAAGGGACCTACATTTGTTTTAACTAATCCCTTTCTCTTCACATATCTATAAAAACTTTTGCAGTCAGTTTTTATGTTCCCTGCCAGTTTTCTTTCATAATCTATTTTTCCTTTCCTAATTAAGCCCTTTGTCCTCCTCTGCTAGTCTCTGAATTTCTCCCAGTCATCTGGTATGATGCTTTTTCTGGCTACTTTGTACGCATCATCATTTGCTTTGATACTATCCCTGATTTCCCTTGTTATCCACGGATGCACTACCTTCCCTGATCTATTCTTTTGCCAAACTGGGATGGACAATTTTTGTAGTTCATCCATGCAGTCTTTAAATGTCTTCCATTGCGTATCCACCCTTTTAGAATTGATTGCCAGTCAATCTTGGCCAATTCACGTCTCATACCCTCAAAGTTACCTTTCCTTAAGTTCAGAACCATTGTTTCTGAATTAACAATGTCACTCTCCATCCTAATGAAGAGCTTGACCATATTATGGTCACTCTTGCCCAACGGGGCACGCACAATAAGACTGCTAACTAACCCTTCCTCATTACTCAATACCCAGTCTAAAATAGCCTGCTCTCTCGTTGGTTCCTCTACATGTTGATTTAGATAACTATCCCGCATACTTTCCACAAAATCCTCTTCCTCAGCGCCCCTGCCAATTTGATTCACCTAATCTATATGTAGATTTAAGTTACCCATTATAACTGTTTTGCCTTTGTCGCACGCATTTCTAATTTCCTGTTTGATACCATCCCCAACTTCACTACTACTGTTAGGTGGCCTGTACGCAACTCCCACTAGCGTTTTCTGCCCCTTAGTGTTTCGCAGCTCTACCCATACTGATTCCACATGCTCCAAGCTAATGTCCTTCCTTTCCATTGTGTTAATCTCCTCTCTAACCAGCAACACTACCCCACCTCCTTTTCCTTTCTCTCTATCCCTCCTGAATATTGAATATCCCTGGATGTTCAGCTCCCAGCCTTGGTCACCCTGGAGCCATGTCTCCGTGATCCCAACTATATCATTCTCATTAATAACTATCTGCACATTCAACTCATCCGCCTTATTACGAATACTCCTTGCATTGAGACACAAAGCCTTCAGGCTTGTTTTTACAACGCTCTTACCCCTTATACAATTTTGTTGAGAAGTGGCCCTTTTTGAATTTTGCCCTGGTTTTGTCTGCCTGCCACTTTTACTTTTCACCTTGCTCCCTATTGATTCCACCCTCGTTTTACACCCACCTGCCTCTCAGCTCTTGTACCCATCCCCCTGCCACATTAGTTTAAATCCTCCCCGACAGCACTAGCAAACACTCCCCCAAGGACATTGGTTCCATTCCAGCCCAGGTGCAGACCGTCCTGTTTGTACTGGTCCCACCTCCCCCAGAAATGGTTCCAGTGCCCTAAAAATTTGAATCCCTTTTCAAGCCACGTATTCATCAGCAATATCCTCCTATTTCTACTCTGACTGGCCCGTCATTCTGGTCACTTCCTTATTCCTGAATTTAATCAGCTAATACTGATTAGAAGTGGGACCATTGTTCCAGCTAGCAAGAGGTCAGAATTCAAGACATGAGGGAAAGCATCATCACAGTCACCTATAAGAAGAAGGAGAAGAGGGCAGAGATTAAAAATTGGTGACCCATCTCACTGTTAGATTTCGATCACGCAATTCTGTCCAAAGTCATTACTGGTTGAGTCAGGTTTGCTCTGGGGCAAGTAATCCACTATGATCTACCTCTGACAACCTATGATCACCAATGTGTGGAGCAGAGGAGTGGAGACTTGTATGCACAGCTTAGATCAGGATAACACCTTTGATGGACATTGCCCATGTACACAATGAACTATTCTCCAAAACGAGTTTGAGAAGTCACGTCCATTTGTAATCGGGTACCACTGCTCTGCACATACACTAATGACACAATCTGAATTAATGAATGGGAATGTGAAGGCATTCTCATCAAATCTGAAGTCAAGCAAGGCTTGTTTGTGAGTCTTTTGCCAAATCATCAAGAAGCACAGACTAAATATGGGTGACAAATTCCAAACAACTGGCACACTAATATCAACATCTCCCTTTACATCACCACCTTCTGCTCAAAACCATAGTTGCTCTGCAAGTTGCTTAGCATCTTTTACCGATTTTAACTGGCCCCTGGGGCCAGACACATTCCCAGCTAAAGCAATGTAATGTTTTTTTGTGATCAGTCAAACTAATCCTCCTTTCTCTTCACCATCAGGGACAAGTATCTAGAAGGTGTTCGGGTTCTAGTTTAGAGGAGCCAAGATATGCAGCACAGACTGAGCGGAGCGGAATGCCGACTAAGATCAGAAACTAGGAATATGGGTCCTTTGCTCCTTCTCATTTGAGGGAAGTAATTTGATTAAAAAGAAACTGCACTTGCTGGTTTATACCAAAGATAGACACAAAATGCTAGAGTTTCGCAACAGGTCAGGCAGCATTACTGAAGAAGATGGATAGGTGACATTTTGGGTCGGGACACTTGTTGAGACTTACATCAGCATTTTGTGTCTATCTGAGGTAATTTGTCTACCAACAACCTACTGCTGCAGACCAACATAGGAGTACATGCTGAGGAGTACATGCTGAGGAGTACAAACTGGACCTTGTTGTGGTCATTGCAAAGTCCTTCCAACCCCTGAAGCCTGAAGAGAAATACTCTCTATAATAACCTTCCAAATGTATCACTGATGAAATATTGATGCCCTATGGAGATTATCACGATGCAAGCTAATATAAATGTCGACTGCTGCTGGAAGATCATCAAGTGAGTATGCAATGTATAAATGAATATCCTGCATTGTATAATTGCAAATGTTATAAATACATTTTTTTTGTCAAAGTAAATCCCTACATTTAGTGGCATGAGATTTGAGCTTACTTGATCTTAAGCTTTGGAATTTCCCCCTAAGTTTTTCCATCTCTCTAAAAGGGCCTGTCGCACATAGACGATTTTCAGCGGACTGCCTGCGACCTTCAAGCTCGAAGCACTCGCCTGAAAAACTACGAACTGGAACGGTGACCGTCAGAGCGGAACACACACACACACACACACACACACACACACACACACACACACACACACACGCACACACACGCACACGCTAGGGAAAGCGGGGGAGTGCTGTCTGAAATTCACACGGTGCAAAGCCAAGGTGATACAGACACTCACCGCGATAAACAGGAAGGTTAAAGACGGCTAGCACAGTGTACGGTGAGTCCTTTAAAAGAGCGGGGGAGGAAGGGGGGGAGGAAGGGCGGGGAGGAAGGGGGGGGAGGAAGGGGGGGAGGAAGGGGGGGGGAGGAGGGGGGAGGAGGGGGGAGGAGGGGGGGAGAAGGGGGGGAGGAGGGGGGGAGGAGGGGGAGGAGGGGGGGAGAAGGGGGGAGGAGGGGGGAGAAGGGGGGAGAAGGGGGGAGAAGGGGGGAGAAGGGGGGGAGAAGGATGGAGAAGGATGGAGAAGGGGGGAGAGAAGGAGTAGAGACACTTTTAAGGAGCCAGACAACTTTTAATAAGCCAGAGAAACACAGCTGTGAAGTTCGGCGGGCATTTAACATTACCGGTCAGTTTTCCTTGGTTCTGAAAACTCGTGCTTATGTTTTATTTCTCCCCAATGAGCCAATGAAAATGCCTGGTCAACAAAGGAGATTAACTAAAACTACCTACGGCTACCTCGACTACCCACAACGACATGGCGACCCCACGACCACTGCACCCACGACTACAAAAGTATCGATTTTCTCCATGACGACCAATTTTTGGTTGTAAAAAATGTTTCAACATGTTGAAAAATTTGCTGCGACCATACTGAGGCCGTGACTAGTTCCCAGAATGCGGGAACTCTTCTCGACCATGAAGGAGACACACCAGAGACCACCAGCGAACAAGTGGTGACTATTCGGCGATCGTACTCTCCTGCACTCAGCTAAAAAGTTGCCTGAGTGGGACAGGCCCTCAAGGCACTCCATGCCCCTCCAACTGGAATAAAGGTCTCCGTTTTTGACTTAAAGATGCTTTCATGGAACATTTCAATTTTTGGATACAGGTGCTGCACAAATGGAAGTCATAGTCATGATGTATAAGCTCTTGCTTCCATGAAGAATTCCTGGGCTGGTTGGCACACATTAGAAGTATTTATTTTGTGGGTAATTACCTATACAACAAACAAATCTTCGCTTTATGAGATGCAAACAAGGATTGAGTGCTGTTGCATTTGAAGTAGGCTCTGCTTCCCATCGGAGACAACAGGAATGAAAGAAATGTGCACGGCAGGATGAATAGGACTCGTCAGTAGGAGGTGGGCAGTGGGAGTGAAATCCTCTTTCACATTGCAAAATTTGGCAGGCGTGGGTGGATCCCATTCAGTCAAAATGCTCACTGCAGCTGGACACAATGATTACCCATTTTGCCGTCAACTTCTTTGCGTTACATAGCCAATTGGCTGGCTTAAATGGCTCTGCACGATTACCAGCATTCGACTGCATTGTGTTGAGAATATCACAGCTTTGCACTGGTGGAGATTTAGGCAGCTCCTTTATTACCCAATGGTATCTCTGCAAGGCCACATCGCAGGAAAGAGATTGTGAAACTTCAACCGCTGCACCATCGAGAGCATCCTTTCCAACTGCATCACAGTATGGTATGGTAACTGCTCTGTCGCCGACCGGAAGGCTCTGCAGAGGGTGGTGAAGATCGCCCAACGCATCACAGGCTCCTCACTCCCCTCCATTGAGTCTGTCCATAGTAAACGATGCCTGCGTTGCCAGGGACAGCATTGCCAGGGACAGCTCATACCCCAACCACAGACTGTTTACCACCTCCCATCCAGGAGACGTTACAGGTCCCTCCGCTGCCGTACCAGCAGGCTCAAGAAATGCTTCTTCCCTGCAGCTGTCACACATCTCAACGCTGCACCTCAATGACTGCCTGTCTCCACACCCTCCCCCCCCCGGACACTGTATATGTATAGACGTATATTAACTCATACTACTGCGCAATTACTTGTTCATTCGTAAGTTCGCCCTTCGGAGATACCAACTGCATTTCGTTGTCTCTATATTGTACACTGCACAATGACAATAAAGATTGAATTGAAGCAGCGATGCCTTATCACAGCTCCAGTGACCCAGGTTTGATCCTGACCTTGGGCGCTTTCAGTGCGGAGCTTGCACGCTCCTCATGTGACTATGTACGTTTCCCCTGGGTGCTCTGATTTCATCTCACATTACCAAGACATGCCGGTACATTCATTGGTTCAAAATTGAAGATTCAAGAGAGTTTATTGTCATGTGTCCCAGATAGGTAAATGAAATTCTTGCTTTGCTTCAGCACAAAAGAATATAGTAGGCATAAATAAATACAGAACAGATCAGTGTGACCATATACCATTGAATATATATATATACACACACATAAATAATCGGATAAAGTGCAATGGGCTATTAATGTTCAGAGTTTTGTTTGGGTTGAGTTTAATAGCCTGATGGCTGTGGGGAAGCAGCCATTCCTGAACCTGAATGTTGCAGATTTCAAGCTCCTGTACCTTCTACCTGAAGGCAGCGGGAGATGAGTGAGTGGCCAGGATGGTGTGGATCCTTTTTGAGGCAGCGCCTGCGATAGATCCCCTCGATGGTAGGGAGGTCAGAGCCGATGATGGACTGGGCGGTGTTTCAAACGTTTTGCAGTCTTTTCTGCTCCTGGGCGCTCAAGTTGCCAAACCAAGCCACGATGCGGCCGGTCAGCATGCTCTCTACTGTGCACCTGTAGAAGTTCGAGAGAGTCCTCCTTGACATACCGACTCTCCGTAATTTTTTCAGGAAGTAGAGGCGCTGAGGTGCTTTCTTTATAATTGCATCAGTGTTCTCGGACCCGGAGGGACCTTCAGAGATATGCACGCCCAGGAATTTGAAGCTCTTGACCCTCTCCACCATTGGCCCGTTGATATAAATGGGTCCCCATCCTTCCTCTTCCAAAGTCCACAATTGGTTGGTGTAAATTGACTCTGTGCAAATGGCTGGTGGGTGAATAGATAGGTAGATAATGGGTATGTTATAGGGGAGTCAGAGGGGAGCATTGACTGAGCCAGCATTGACTAAAGGAGTTGAGAGGTCTACATTTTAAGAGAATATGAACATGATGCACTTGACTCTCAACCTATGCTGTCTACAGGAACACAAGCATGATAAAACAACATTGGGTGATTACCCCATGTTAAATGTGTTTAGAGCTCAGTAGGTTTCAGGCAAACCTATGTATGGCTATGATACTCTTGCCCAAGGATACACCCAAAGTGTCACCCATTCCTTCTCTCCAGAGATGCTGCCTGTCCTGCTGAGTCAATCCTGCATTTTGTGTCTATCTCCTTCCTACACATTTCATCCGCAGTTCCTTGTTTCTTTGTAAAGCAGATAAATAACTTCTCAGCCTTCTTCAAAGCAGTGTTTTTGATCTTTTGTTTCCAATTGAAAGAGCAGCAAATACCCATGGTTTAATATAGGATCCAAAGACATCGCCCCATGACAAAACAGCACTCCCTCAGAGCTGCAGCCAGACCATCTCACTGGACTGTTTGCTGACCTCCCCCCCCCACCGCCCCCAGCTCACCCTCATCCACTCCCCCCCCCCCCCCTCCCCCACTTTGAATTTTGACTGGGACTTGAACTCGTATCTTTCCTACTCAGAAGCAAGTATTACCCACTGAGACACAGCTGACATTGCAAATTGTCGATTGCAACGCTGTGCTCTGCTTTTTCACTTTCCCTTCCCTCTCTCCCTCCCCAGTGACCCACAGCAGCTGCACAGCAACCTGCTCGCAACTGGCATAATCGGAACATATGCCCTCTCACAATCTCTGGAGAGAAAGGCCTGTCCCAGCTTCCCAACACAATGGAAGGTAATATCTTATCAAAAGCAGCAAGCAAAGGCTTAAACACTTCTATTGTATTAAATATGAATGAGTATTTATTGTTGAGCGCAGTATGAGTGGATACATGATGATGTCGATTAGCCACATGATTAAGCAGATGACACGATATGGCTGCTAAGGTAAATAAAGCAAACCTTCTGTCACTTCCTCCCTGGGGCCTTGGGAACATTTTGTTTGGTAACTTTGCCTGCAGAAGCAAATTGACTGGAAAGGAAAAGTGACTGCAATATAAACTCAGGGGATCTTCAGCTAGGTCCTTGCAAATATCTTCCTCTTCTGACTTAAAACCCTCCATTTTCCCTGGCACTTCAGAGTCCAAACTAGTTGAGGAATCATAGTGATGGATTAATTGTAATCTGGGATGCTCCTAGCCCTTGTTTTTAACAATGCATAAATCGGCCTGTTGGATGTTCTGTCCTGATTCTATTTTCCCAAACACAAGATTTGTATTTCTAGCGCTGAAGACAAAAAGTGCTGGAATCTGAAACAAAAAAAACCAGAAAGCTGGAAGAATTCAGTGGATCAAGTAGGATTTGGTGGAGGCAAAAGGGGTAAATTGATATTTCAGGTTGAGATCTTATTCTGTTGTGCTGAAGCAAAGCAAAAATGTAATTGTCCTATCTGGGACACATGACAATAAACTCTCTTGAATCTTGAATCTTCCATCAGCACTGAGAGGGATGAGGAAGGTTTGTGACTATATAGCAGGACAGGGGTAATGGGAAAGGATGGGTGGGATGGAGGCTGCTAGATGATAGGTGGAACTAGATGGGAAGGCGATGATGGGCAGATGAAAGCAGTGGTGGGGGAAGTAATGGAACGGGAAAGATGAATAACAGGAGAAGACGACTTGGGTGAATTTGTGTGGGAGGAGAAAATCGTGGGGGCGGGGGGGTGGGGGGAGGAATGTAAGTTATCAGGATTTCAAACATAATTGTCAACTTAAATCTTTTGCCTCATAAATGTTTCCTGACCTGCTGAGATTTTCCAATATTATGCTTTTTGTTCCTCAGTCTATTTTTGGTTTGATTGAAGCCACCAGCAGCTTGTTCGGCACTATAGGGAGGGGTCACAATGGAGAAGCATAGATTTCAAGCTCCTGTACTAGAAAAGCTGCCCTCTGCTGAGATGAAATCAATGGGTAGACCAGTTGCCCAGAAAATGGTGAGTAAACATTTTTCATTGAATGCAGTGGGTTTAAGCAAACACATTTAACGTTATGCATGCGGGTTTTAAATCCTTTCTTTTTTTTAAATTTTAAAATGTTAATTGTTTTAAATATTTTAAATACTTTCCAGGTGCTTTTGAATGTTTTTCACCAACATTCTGTTTTGGTGATGGCCTTGCCAGCTGGTGAAGCTGGAGGTGGGGCTTCACCAGCCTTCAACGCCTGCCCAGTAGAGCAACCAATCTCTTGTGTTCGGACAGGCCCTACAGCACACAATGCTAGAGTAGGCAGGTGTGTTGAGGACTGGAGTCCCAGTGGGAGACTGGTGTCACACTGGACAAATGAGCTTGGCACAGGGGAAAGCAGACTTTATCTCGGGGTGAGTGAATGATCTGTCCTGTTTAAGAAAGAACTGCAGATGCTGGAAAATTCGAAGGCATACAAAAATGCTGGAGAAACTCAGCGGGTGAGGCAGCATCAATTGAGTGAAGGAATAGGTGACATTTCGGGTCGAGACCCTTGGTCAGACCCGATCAGTCTGAAGAAGGGTCTCGAACCGAAACGTCACATATTCCTTTGCTCCATAGACGCTGCCTCACCCGCTGAGTTTCTCCAGCATTTTTGTCTACCTTTGAATAATCTGTCTTGTTCTCTTTGTCACCTTTGATCATTGGATTTCATACGTGAAGTCTTAATGCCAAGTCTGATTCAATTTGCATACTGGTTTAATTTATCAAAAAGGTAATCTTTGTTATCTGTACTTCATCATTGATAAACTCGTGTTTGGTGATAACACGTACCTGTGATCATTTTAATAGTGGCTTGAAGTGAAATGAAATACTTCTTTTATTTAATACTAATTAAATGTTGTTCTCTGTGAAGTTCAAAAAATGGTTTAGTTTAGAGATACAGCATGGAAAAAGGTCCTTTAGCCCACCAAGTCTGTGCCGACATGTGATCCCTGTACACTATCACTATCCTACACATAGTGGAGACAATTTACAATTTTTATCAAAGCCAATTAATTTACAAGCCTGTACATCTTTGGCGTGTGGGATGAGACCAGAGTACCCGGAGAAAACACATACAGTCACAGGGAGAACGTATACACTCCGTACAAACAGCACCCATTGTCAGGATCGAACCCGAGTCTCTGGCGCTGTAAGGCATCTAATCTATCGCTGCGTCACTGTGTCGCCCTTATATTCATTCAAAGCTGTTGTGGAGTTAGGGACATGCGGGAGGTGGGAAGAGGGAGCAGAGGCACAGATGCTTCTAACAATAATCTCTAAAATGTTATCTTATTTGAGGTTATGGAGTTGAATGTGCATGTTTGCCTTATAATATCAAGGACACATGGATGAGTTCCTCCAAAAGACAAGTTTTGATAATGCCTCTAAAATATAGTGACTGTTGTAATATAGGAAAGAGTAGAGAGTTGGATTCAGCAAACCAATTCATCTAGCCTTTCTCATGATATCTTTTGCAATCCCAGTATGTAAGTCCCTTTCCATCCAAAATCATTATATATAGAGAAAAGCCAAATTAGTGCATTTGCCAAATTAGACAATCAGAGCTTCTTCAGAAAGCAGGCTAAAAATGTCTTGTTTACAGTTCCATTTAAGTTTAAAGCAGACTAGTACCATGCCTTGCTTATAGACATACCTACTATAGAACAGAGGAGATTCCCCCTTCCTGAGGTGTACACACAGTGTCAACAAGAAGGCACAAACTCAGGAGATTCTGCAAGGTCACCTGTTAACATCACATAGTTGGCACAAATATTGTGGGCAGAAGTGCCCGTTCCTGTGCTGTACTGTTCTATGACGTTTGATTGGAAGCCCTCGGATAAACAGACATTAAAAATCATTGGCCTTAATTTAGTTTCCCTCTCTGTTGAGTATTTCCAGCACTGTCTGTTTATATCTGTTAAGTGCAGAGTTTGGAGGGCACTAAATGATAGGTGGTGAGTTCAGCCAATACAAAAGCAGATGCAGACCCTGTGTTCTTGACTGTCTTGCAATTGTTGCATAGATTGCTCAATAATGTAAAAGTTAATTAAGTGCAAACGGCCTTCGTATAAAGAGCAAAGTTAACAAGGATAAAGAAGAGTCAAAATGATAAGTGCTAAAACAGTGCTTCGACTGCTGCTCTCTGAGCACAATAAAATATCCGCCTAATCTAGTAACGTTAGCCAGGATGTACATGTAAATCCTTGATTTACGGAGTGTATCTGCTTCTGGTTACTCCTTGTAATCTAGCCAGCGTCTCCATTTGCAAGGTCTCAGGACATTCAGGTAACCAATCTGCCGTTGATGTGTCTCCAAGGAAACTGTCCTAATTAGTATTTGAATTTACTGCCTTCAGTTTTATTGACTTGTCCCACTTCTTCGATAATTAACTAAGGAGTAAAGTAATGAGCTATGTCAGTCAGTCCTGCTGTTCAATTAAACCTGGGAATCAATTATTGAAAATAGTTGCAGATAGTTCCAATGTCGGGAGGTGTGTGTGCATGTTAAATATGGAAGCAATTATGTCCTAGTGTTCCGGTAAGGCAAATAATGGGAAGAGTAAAGAGGAGAGCAATATGCATGTGCTGGGATACTGCAGTTCTGTATTCAATACCACGTATTAATGAGATGCAAAGCATTGTTATTAATCCCAATAAGTACCATTTAACATTAATTGGAGAAAAGAGAGTGCATGGCCTCTTAAATTATTTACTTTGCAACTACTAAATTGACCTTGTTTTTTTCCCTGTTTTATCTACGCAGTTGATGTTTGGCAATACAATAAAAATTATCAGTAGTGCTTCTAACTCAGTCTAATACTCCAGAATGTTGGTAAACACTTCACTCTTATACTTGATAGCTTGTTGCAGTTAACTTTCTGATTAACTGTTTACAGCCCCTTTCACGTGTTGTAAGGTTATATTAGTACACAATCTATTTGTGCATTCTACTGGAGCTCCTTGCCTTGTTAATGGTTGAGACATCAGCCTTTTACTTTTAAAGAGGGATAATGAATAAAGAAACATTGTATAGATTACTTACTTTAAAATGTTTCTGATTTAATATCAATTTGGCATCAAAGAAACATCTCGCTTATTACCGTTTCGTAGGTTTTTCTGAGTTAGTTTCATATTGGCATCAAAAAATTAATTTTTCTTGAACAATACTATAGGGAATAGCTTATCATATCTTTTCCCCCCATAATTAAGAAAATAAAAGATATTCAGACAAGCCTAATCATGCCAATAGCCCCACACACTGACGTCAAGCAGTCCAGCTATCATTATTCTAATATCATTGCCGTCTTCTTAGATACTAGATTTGTATTAATCATAAGTCATTGTTATCTGTTACTTGTCTCTAAATGACTGATATAAGATTAATGATAAACAGCACATTCCCCCCCTGCAAAGTCTAATGTTCTCACTGACTCAAATGCCCTTTAAAAAACAGATTACCAAACGGCATGCCACGTGTGGTTGTGTCATCTCTGCTTCTTAATGTGGCACGCACTTTATTGGCTCATAAGAAAATGTAAAAGACCTGAAGTCTAATGGCCATAAAACTGATAAATAATTACCACATTAAACATGCCTATATTTAACTTAATTATTAATTAATTTAAAGAGAGGGTGAGGTTATAAAACTACTAATTAAACTATTCTGTAAAACTGAAGTGGATGATTGAGAACGTCTGAGGATTTACTAAATGATAAATCCCCAAATGATTCTGTTGCTATCATTATTCTATTAATACACAGTATGCTAGTGGTCTTGGATACTATGCCTCTCACAGTTAAGAGGATGTGACAAGCATATAAAGTACCAAGAATGAAGGACATAAAATGCAAAATGACAACAGCTTTGGAGATGATGTAAGCGTAGTCCTCCCATATGACAGATATCTACTTTAGTTCCATGTTATTTCCACAAGCCCTTAATGCTCATGGATATTATTGCCTTATTCATACTGTCAGTTATTGCAGCTTACCTCTGTATTTTTTTTAATTATCACAACCAATGAAGCAGGGAAGGAGCCCAAAATTGCATCATCTACATGCATTAGTACAATTTCTTGTACAAATAGGACTTTCGTAGCTACTTATCCCAGACTAGAGTAATCAAGATTAATCTCCATAGTTATGACACGCACTGTTCTCCAAAGAACACACAGAACAATTGCTCAGGGCAAGCTTCATTAGTAAATCTGATAAAATTTGTAAAACTGATTATATTTCAAAACTTAGCGGCAGCATTAAATGTAATTTGGGAGCTTTCATTAAGGCAATTTGACTTGTAGCAAAAAATCAGCGCAGTAATCTTGTGAAAGATGAATACCCTAAACAGAGATTTTGGCAGTTCAATTATGGGGTAGGCTTTGCACAAAGATTATGTGTTGTCTGCAAAAATCTGAAACGTAAATTTGTGTTTCAGATACCTGAAAAGGAAAGAATGGTTGGAGATATGGAGAAATGGGTACACATATGATGGGCTCCAATTCTTTCACCCAATTGCCTTCAGAGTCCTGATCAACTGACCACACATCAGTGGCGAATGTCATGCTGAAACTGACAATGTTAGTTTTAATATAGTACTGCACAAGTAAACGCAAAAGTCCAACCACTTTCGCATTTAAAGTTCTCTCTGTGCGGCGTTCACAAGATAACATCTTTCTTGACCCACCTGTTGTTGTTTGGTTTAGTCCAAAAGGGAACAGTGGCTCTGAAATCAGACTCAATTTGCAGGGGAACATCAGAATTTTATTGAAAGATTCAAAATTGGGTTAACCACAAACTAGAATAACAGAAAATGCTGGAGATACTCAACAGGTCAGGCCACGTCAATGGAAAGTGAATCAGCTGCACGAAGGAATGGTGAATGCTGGTTTACAAATGAAAAACATAACGTGCTGGAATAACAGCGGGTCAGGTAGCATCTCTGGGTGACATGGAGAGGTGATATTATGGATCAGGACACTGCTGATCTGAACGCCACCTATCCATGTCTTCCAGAGATGTTGCCTGATCTACATTACTACAATACATTGTGTTTTTTCAACATAAACTAGGCAGTATGTTGAAATGCCTGGGAGAATGTTCTTTACATCAGATTGTGCTTAGCACTCTAAACTGGAACAGAAACATGTTTGCCTTTGATAAAGGTAAAGTAATAGTTGAATGACCGAGTAGTCATCCAGAGACCCTGGATTATTGATGTGAAGGCATGGTTTCAAATTCTGCCCCTGCACCTGATATCATTGAAGTTGTGATCTGGATTTAAAAGTTATCTTCAGTGACAGTGGCCTTGAAACTATTTGTTATCAAAACACATCCAGTTTATTGCAGGAAGGATCTGCAGACGCTGGTTTACATCAAAGATAGACACAAATGCTGGAGTAACTGAATAGATCTGGCAGCATCTCTGGAGAAAAGGAACAGGTGACTTTGAGTCGAGACCCTTCTTCAAAACCCTTCTTAGGTTTGTTCTGGGAAGGAAATCTGCCAATTAAGAGTAGTTCTGGTTGTTCTGTTGCAGAGAAGATGTGGAGACTTTGGAGGTGGTGGACAAGAGGTTTACATGGATCTATTGGAAGGTATCAGCTACAAGGAGAGGTTTCAGCTACAAGGAGAGGTTTTGTTGCTGTGCTGTACTGTTCTGTGTTCTTAACAGCTCCCTGAACACGACTCTTAGGCCTTTTCATGCAAAACTTGCGATGAACAATAATTGCTAGCTGCTAGCTTTGTCAATGTTGCCCACATCCAGTGACTGAATCCTTTTTTAATGTACAGCATAATGAGGCTGCATATTGATCTGATGAGCACAATTAGTGATAGAAGAATAAATAGGGAGGCCAAGGGCCATAGAACCATACAAGATAATAGATTAATGTTCCAATTTAAACTCAGTAGGCTACCATATTACAAAATATTAGACTGAAAAGCCTTGGCCCAGAAAAACAGAATAGAAGCAAGGACTTTAATTGTGAGTTTCACAAGAGTGGTTGTATATCCAGCTTCCTGGTAGCACCAAGTTGAAATATACATTAAAGATAGACACAAAATGCTGGAGTACTCAGCAGGTCAGACATCATCTCTGGAGAAAAGGATTAGGTGATATTTTGGGTTGAGACCCTTCTTTAGACCGTGTCAGGGGCAAGGATAACTCATGACATGAAAAGGTACAAAGAACAAGATACCTATTCCTTTTCTCCAGAGATGCTGCCTGACCCACTGAGTTACTCCAGCACTGCAGTTCCTGCTTACACACTTGAAATTTCCATTGTTAGTTTCAGCACAGCCTTCTCTACTGTTGCAAGACCGGTACCTATAGTTGTTACAACATAGCAAAACAGGTGAGATCTTTCCAGCCAGATCTTAAAAAGGCACATCACTTTACAAGTGGTATTTCTTCCAGCTAGAGGGTGATTGCTGCTGAATGAATGGGTGGTACAAGGATGCACAGTTACTGGGAGAGTGTTTCAATGTGGCCAGAGTGTCATTGGCCAGGTCCCAGAGAGAAGGGTGAGGTGGGGATTGGGTGGGAGGGATGTGGGGTACATAGCCCACATCCATTCAGGATCTGAATGAAAGCAGTCAGTGCTGAAAATCCTCTCCAGGTCAGGAATAGAACTTGGAGAAAGACTACAATGCAGGCAAATGCCCTTGCTGAATCCCCAAGGTCTGATGGTCTGCATCCCAGAGTACTCAAGGAGGTAGCCCTAGAAATCGTGGATGCATTGGTGATCATTTTTCAATGTCTCTTGACTGGATCAGTTCTTGTGGACTGACGGGTAGCCAATGTAACTCCATTTTTTAAGAAAGGAGGGAGAGAGAAAATGAGGAATTATAGACCAGTTAGCCTGACATCGGTAGTGGGGAAGATGCTGGAGTCGATTGTTAAAGATTTTATAGCAGCGCATTTGGAAAGCAGTGACAGGATCAGCCAAAGTCAGCGTGGATTTATGAAGGCGAATTCATGCTTGACTAATCTCCTGGAATTTTCTGAGGATGTAACAAGTAGAATGGATAAGGGAGAGCCAGTGGATGTGGTGTATTTGGACTTCCAAAAAGCCTTTGACAAGTCCCACAAAAGAGATTAGTGCGCATAATTAGAGCACATGGCATTGGGGTTAGGGTATTGACATGGATAGAGAACTGGTTGGCAGACAGGAAGCAAAGAGTTGGAATTAGCGGGTCCTTCTCAGAATGGCAGGCAGTGACTCGTGGGGTGCCGCAGGGCTCGGTGCTGCGACCCCAGTTATTTACAATATACAGTATCTTAACAATTTAGATGAGGGAATTAAATGTGACATTTCCAAGTTTGCCGATGACATAAAGCTGGGTGTCAGTGTGAGCTGTGATGAGGATGCTATGAGGCTGCAGGGTGACTTGGATAGGTTGGGTGAGTGGGCAGATGCATGGCAGATACAGTATAATGTGGATAAATGTGAGGTTATCCACTTTGATGGCAAGAACAGGAAGGCAGATTATTATCTAAATGGTGTCAAATTAGGAAAAGGGGAGATGCAATGAGACATGGGTGAACTTGTACAGCAGTCACTGAAAGTAATCATGCAGGTAAAGCAGGCAGTTTCTTCTGCTAACTTGAGGAAGGAAATTAATAGTGCTATTGAGGGAGTGCAGCGTAGGTTCACCAGATTAATTCCCGGGATGGCGGGACTGACATATGATGAAAGAATGGGTCGACTGGGCTTGTCTTCACTGAGATTTAGAAGGATGAGAGGTGATCTTATGGAAACAGGTAAAATATTTAAAGGATTGGACAGGCGAGATACAGGAAAAATGTTCCTGATGTTGGGAGAGTCCAGAACCAGAGGTCGCAGTTTTAGAATAAGCGATATGCCATCTAGGACTGAGATGAGGAAAAACTTCTTCACCCAGAGAGTTGTGAATCTATGGAATTCTCCGCCACAGAAGGCAGTGGAGGCCAGTTCACTGGAAGTTTTCAAGGGAGAGTTAGATTTAGCTCTTAGGGCTCAAGGAATCAAGTGATATGGGGAAAAAGCAGAAACGGGATACTGATTTTAGATGATCAGCCATGATCATATTGAATGGCGGTGCTGGCTCGAAGGGCTGAATGGCATACTCCTGCACCTATTTGTCTATGTTTCTATGAAAAGTGAACGAGTTCAGGTTAAAGTTTAGGTAACCTCCCTAAAACAGCATTGGAGTGCAAGCTGTGAGATGTGCAAAAAAATAGTAGCGGCAGCAATGAGTGACTGTGAGGTTAAGAAGTGGAGAGTATTCATGACCTCAAACTCTGGGAATAAAGCACTAACAACACAGATTAGGTTGTTTTTAATGTCATACAAGGTCACAGATCTCATTGAGGACAAACAAAAGCAGTTTGAGCATTGGTTCTTTAAATAGTTTGCGAGAAGTAGTATTTCTAAAAAATGTCTGTCAATAAGTAACAAACAATTCTAAATTGAAAGATTGAAAATCTCAGTGTCAATGAAGTTAGTGTGTTGCACTCCTGCTAAAGTTATTTGAGGAAATTTTAACCAAAAAAAAAATACAGTCCTGCCAATAATAAGAATAATGAGACAACATTCACAGCAGTGTGTGGACATGTAAAATGATGTGAAAAATTGCTCTAATCTGGCTAACCTGATTTTCAACAGCACACCATACTGTATTCTTTCATATTTTGTGATTGATATTTTGGCCCAAATCTAATCAGGAAATGGTTCAATTCTGAATGAGTGGTTTATTGATTTAATTGGATTTATCTATTCTGTGAGGGAGGGAAGTCTTCCAGTTAATCTCTTGTTGCTTGTCACTGATAAAACTTGCTTACTTCAAAAGGATGTAGGAAATGGGACTATGGCACAGTGGTTTGATGTAGCTTTTTAATGCCTCCAATTTGTTAATGCTTCTCAAATCTGAGTGTCATCCTTGGTCAAAGGCCTTGTCAACCTTTTCTGTATCATTCAAATTTTAGCAGATGCGCCATTTAGCGTTACGCCAGCACTTGCTAAGAGAGGAGCAGCAAAAGATGGTGGTGAAAGTTACTCCATGGGTCTTTCCCGTTCACTAGGAGACATGACTGAGTGAGGGGACCAGGAGTTTTCCACATGACTGTAGGCCTAGACAGGCAAGAGAAGTGATGGCAGAAGACCATGATATTCAATACAAGGAGTCAAGCCTCAAGCCCATTGATGCAACACAAATGAGCATTAATTGATGGCACATATGTACTCACTTTCAACAAGCATGGCTTTATGTCCATTCCCACCAAATGCATTGCCATTCCCTGCTAACGTTTCTACATCTATAGAGTACTGCATTTTCATGGGCAGCTTACAACCCAGCAGTATGATTGAGGCATCCTCGACTCTGTCCAGGGACCCCAACAGTTATTTCAGGTTAGGCAGAGATTCATTTGCACCTCCTCCAACCTCATCTACTGTATCCATTGTTCAAGATGTGGACTCTTATACATCGGCAAGACCAAATGCAGACTGGTCGATCGTTTCGCGGAACAGCTTCGCTCAGCCCGTGTGAACCAACCTGATCTCCTGGATAATGGGCACTTTAATTCTCCTTCCCATTCCTACGCAGACCTTTCTGTCCCCGGTCTACCCCATTATCAGAGTGAGACTGAACGCAAATTGGAGGAACAGCATCTCATTTTTTTATTTGGGCAGCTTACAGCCCAGTGGTATGAATATTGATTTCTCTCACTTCAGGTAGCCCCGGTATTCCTTCTCTCTATCCTTCCTCCACCAAAAATGCACTAGCTTCTCATTTTCACCCTACAAACACCTTACAATGGCCCGTTTCCTTTATTATTGTTACCTTTTTGGCTTATCTTTCAGTCATTGTCCTTTATCTTTCTACATCGCCGTGCTTCACGCACACAGCCCCAGCTCCACCCCTCTCCCTCCCCGGGGAGACGTGGTGAACAATACAGGGAGGGCCGGTTCAAAGCCACCATAGCTCTGGGAATGAAGCTGTTCCTGAGTCTTGAGGTGCGGGCGTAGATGGCCTCGCAACGTCTGCCGGAAGGAAGTAGTTCGAATAGTCCATTACAAGGGTGTGAGGAGTCTTTATGGATGCTGACAGCGTTCCTGATGCACCGTGTGTGGTAGATGCCCTCCAAGGCTGGTAGCTGTGTCCCAATAATCTTCTGCGCTCTATGGACGACGCACTGAAGAACTCTCCTCTCTGCCTCCGTGCAGCTGAGATACCACACAGAGATGCCATACGTTAGTATGCTCTCTGTCGTGCAGTGGTAGAAGGTTGTCAGCAGCTGTTGGGGCAGACCAGTCCTTTTCAATGTTCTTAGGAAGAACAGTCGTTGTTGTGCCTTTTTGACCAGTGCAGTGGTGTTGGTGGACCATGTGAGGTCCTCTGAGATGTGAGTGCCCAGAAACTTAAAGCTGGACACTCTCTCCACACTGTCCCCGTAGATGGAGATTGGGGCATATTCCCCATTCTGTGACCTTCTGAAGTCGATAATCAGCTCCTTGGTCTTGGAGGTGTTTAGTAACAAGTTGTTGTGTGAGCACCAGTCCGCCAGGTTCTGCACCTCCGCTCTGTATTTTGTTTCATCACCGTTGTGTCGTCTGCAAACTTGACGATGGTGTTGGTGTTGTATGCAGGAACACAGTCATGTGTGAAGAGGGAGTAGAGCATGGGGCTCAGTACACAGCCCTGTGGTGTGCCAGTGCTTTGGGTGATAGTGGAGGACAGGTGCAGGCCCAGTCTCACTGCCTGCGGTCGCTCCGTCAGAAACTTCAGGATCCAATCGCATATCAGTGAGCTGAAGTCTAGCTGGTGGAGTTTGGTGGTGAGCTTGCTGGAGATGGTCGTATTGAAGGCAGAGCTATAGTCTATGAAGAGCATCCTCACGTACATGCCCTGTCTTTCCAGGTGAGTCATGCGCCCTGACACGTAAATGATGTCGCGTAAATTACGCGCAAATGACGCCCAGTGGGACAGGCCCTTAACTGTGTACTTTTCAGAGGTGATCTACACATTTTGTTTGTTACTTGTAGGCTTTCATGTGTGTAATTTTATATTAAAATGTAGCTTAGATCTGTTTGGTCCATTAACTCGCATGTACTTTTTAAGCACACATTTTGATTACTTTCCGTTCTACCATAGAGATATAAAGTCTATAATAGACTTTATTTATATTTCTATGATTCTACACACCTTGGCTGTTAACCTGGGGCTCACCAAAATTGTTACCAATTGGGGTGCAAACTGCCCAAGCGAAATATGAGGTGCTGCTCCTCCAATTTACGGTGGAGGAGCAGCACCTCACTCATATTCGGCTTGGGCAGTTTGCACCCCAGCGGTATGAACATTGACTTCTCTAATTTCAGTTAGACATTACGTTCTCCTCCCCCTCAGCCCTCTGGCACCACCTCTTCCTTCCGCACCCCCCACCCTCATATCAGTCTGAAGAAGGGTTTCGACCCGAAACGTTGCCCATTTCCTTCGCTCCATAGATGTTGCCTCACCTGCTGTTTCTCCAGCATTTTTGTCTACCTTCGATTTTCCAGCACCGTAAATTGGAGGAACAGCTCCTCATGTTTCGCTTGGGCAGTTTACACCCCAGCGGAACATTTACTTCTCCTATTTCAGGTATTCCTTGCTTTCTCCTCTTCCCAGCTCTCCCTCAGCCCAATGTCTCCGCCTCCTCCTTTCTTCTTCCCGCCCTCTCCACCCTCACATCAGTCTAAAGAAGGGTCTCGACCTGAAACGTTGCCTATTTCCTTTGCTCCATAGATGCTGCCTCACCTGCTGAATTTCTCCAGCATTTTTGTCTACCTTTGACTTTCCAGCATCTGCAGCTCCTTCTTAAACAGTTACAAGACCATGTGAGTTGCACCACAGAATCCTTCTTGCAATTGAGAATCATAAATATTCCTCAAAAAGAACCAGATCCTAAAAAAGAAACTTCCCTATTTTAGATTCCATCATGAGACTGCCCAGCTTCCGGGTATTTCAATGTGGGTTATGGCTTCAACACCCAATACAAGCTTGGAATTGGAAATTCAAGATATTTAGTTTTAACCTGTGAGCTGAGATCCAGAAATAGTCCCTCTGTCCTGAGGAAGAACTTAACTCCCCCTGGGCTTATTGGTTATCCCTTCAAACTAGGAAATTTGGCATTGGTGTCGATTCATTATTGTTCTCTGTACATCATGTACAGAGAACACTTTGTTTTGCATGCGATCCAGGCAAATCATACCATACATGAGTGCGATCAAAATGAACATGAGCTCAACAGATAGTGCAAAGAGAAAGGAAACTGAGGCTGGTATATAGTGCTACAGGTGCTGAAAAATGCAGATAATAAAAGTGCAGGTGGGGCAATGGGATAGATTACCAGATCGGGAATAAATCCTTAGCATTCTGATAACAACAGAGGAAAAGCTGTTGTTGACTCTTGTGTTACGTACCTTTAGACTCTTGTAACTTCTGCTTGATGCGAGAGGGGAGAGGAGAGGATGATTGTGGTATGAATGATCCTTGATTATCTTGCATGCTCTCACAAGGCAGTGTGAAGCATAGGTAGTCAATGGGGGTTGGTGGAGGGTGGGGGTAAAGTTGGTTTATGTAATGAACTGGGCTGGGTCCATTTCTCTCTGCAGATTCTCGTGGTCTTGGGTAAAGCAGTTAACATACCAAGCTGTGATGATTCCCAATTGAATGCTTTCTATTGGGAATAACCCAAAAGCAGTCAGTTATTTTTAGAGCACAGCATTACAATATATTAGAAAACCATCTCATTTTCTTTAATTGGGTCAGGTTATGCCCGGTCAAGTCTTTAAGGATAATTTCTCCATCTTTTAAAACACAATTACCTCCAGATCACCATCACACTAACAGGATTCCCTATTCGTTCATTATTCCAAAAGCTGCTTATCTTCCACCACCAGGAATATACCTCATGTGGCTTACACATATCCAAATCTGCTCTACCCATTCAATTGGATGAGCTTTACCAATTTACAGCTGGTGGCTAATTGCTTGTAAGAAGGCTCCATTTCAGGCAACATCCAATTTATGTCAACTTATCCGACTGTTATTGATGGAGTTTCAACCACCAAGGTTAAATAAAATCTTATTATCTAGATCAGTCATCTTTACCAACAGTCTTTTTTCACTTAAAATCAAAACTCCTTTAAAGGAGCACATGAGTTGCATAATTGGATCCTTATGTCCAGATCTTATTGGCCAAAGTTATTGGTGCGTTAGACTTTCGAGATACAGCATGGAAACAAGCCCTATGGCCCACAAGACCGTACCGACCAACGATCACCCCACACACTAACACTATCCTACATATTAGGGACAATTTACAATTTGACCAAAGCCAATTAACTTGCAAACCTGTCCATCTTTGGAGTGGGGGAGGAAACCGGAGCACCCAGAGAAAACCCACACAGTCACAGGGGGAATGTACTAACTCAGAACAGACAGCACATGTAGTCAGGATCGAACCCAGGTCTCAGATGCTGCAGGACAGTAACTCTACCGCTGCACCTCTGTGCTTGGCCTATAATTTCCAAGAACAGAGGCACAGAAGGGAAATTAACTAAGAATGCTGGATTTGTTTCATGAACAAAGGTTTTTACATTTTTGCATTCCTTGAATGTTGGATTAAGCTACAATTTTCTTCATTCTTGTATTCAAGTAAACATTATGAAGGATTAAATAAAAGTCTGGTTCAATGAATATTCAATTACATTTATTTTCCTTATCTCATGATAATTCTGACAGTGTCACATGTAGCCAAGCTTGTACAATTGTTAATAGTTACTGTTTCTCAGTTGTTCTTTGCAGACTCTAGGTGGATTGACAGTGAAGTGTGCAGAAGTTCCTGGGCTATTTATGGTGAACGTCACAGATGTACTTACATGGTAATTCCGAGTGTGGCAATGAATTTGCTGCATGCTGGTATCACTGGCACACATTCCATGAGTTTTATTCAAATTTAATCTTATCGACAGTCTTTTTAATTTGAACAGAGCTTAAGTTTTATGAGGTAATTATTACTGTTGTTTAATTACATGAATTATATCTGTGATATCCACTGGTGTAATGTCCCATTATTCACAGCCAGTGGTGGAAAAATTCAATCGAATACGTTCCTTGGAACACCCACTGGAAAGCTGAGAGTTTGAAATCAGCATTGTAATCGTTTGATTTACAGGTACATGACATTCATTCGAATGTGGCTGAGCTGATAGTGCTCCTGTGGAGTTAACTCTAGAAACATGCTGACATTCCAAACACATGATTGTGGGAGTGCTGCACTGTCAGAATGCAGCCGCCTTTTGGATGAGATGTAAAACCAAAGTCCTCTCCACTTTCTCAGATGCCTTAAAAAAAACACATCACTTTATTCTGATGAGGAGCACGTAACATTAATTTTTAAACTGATCATTTGCACTTTATTGTGGGATCTTGCTGTGTATAAATTGGCTTCTAAGTATCTCACATGTGCAACAGCGACTACATCACCGAGGAAGCTCACATTTGATTCAAAGCAGCTCAAACAATTCCAGTGAACATTTCATGTTCTTTGTTTGCAGCTGATCCATATTTCTGCATTCTTAAGCATGACCTATATTATCCAGCATATTCCCCAATGTCAGAAATGGTTTTAATTAATGCTTGCTTGCATCTGCAAGGCACAATTATGACACACAGACTGCATCTGGGCTGTAAGTGGAATGATCTGTTTGCAAAGTCTTCTGTTCACATGTCTGTTCAGATCCTGAAAGCATCCACATATGCACAGATTTCATAAACCTATCTTTTGTAAACACTGCTTATTGCAATAATTTATTCACCAAATACAATTCTTAGCTATGTTTCTTGGGTCAGATATTGAAGATACAGTGTATTCAGAAACTATTCAGACCCCTTCACATTTTCATTTTGTTATTTTACAGCTTTATTCTAAAATGGATTATATTATTATTTTTTAATCATCAATCTACGCACAATACCCCATAATAAAAAAGTGAAAACATGTGTTTAGAAATGTTTGCAAAGTAATTCAAAATAAATAACTGAAATATCACATTTACATAAGTATTCAGACCATTTACTCAGTACTTTGTTGAGGCACCTTTGGCAGCGATTACAGCCTCATGTCTTCTTGGGTATGACGCTATAAGCTTGGCACACCTGTATTTGGGTAATTTCTCCCATTCTTCTTGGAAGATCCTCTCAAGCTCTGTCAGGTTGGATGGGGAGCGTTGATGCACAGCTATTTTCAGGTCCCTCCAGAGATGTTCGATCAGGTTCAAGTCCGGGCTCTGGCTGGGCCACTCAAGGACATTCACAGACTTGTCACAAAGCCACTCCTGCATTGTCTTGGTTGTGCTTAGGGTAATTGTCCTGTGGATGGTGAACCTTCGCCCCTGTCTGATGTCCAGAATGCTCTGGAGCAGGTTTTTATCGAGGAACTCTCTGTACTTTTCTCCGTTCATCTTTCCCACGATCCTGACTGGTCTCCCAGTTCCTGCCACTGAAAAAACCTATCCACAGCATGATGGTGCTACCACCATGCTTCACCATGGGTATGGTATTGGCCAGGTGATGAGCAGTGCCTGGTTTCCTCCAGACATGACACTTGGCATTCAGGCCAATCTGGGTTTCATCAGACCAGATAATCTTGTTTCTCATTCCTTTTGTCAAACCAAGAGGGCTGTAATTTGCCTTTTACTGAGGAGTAGCTTCCGTCTGGCCACTCTACCATAAAGGCCTGTGCTGGAGTGCTGCAGATATAGTTGTCCTTCTGGAAGGTTGGCCTATCTCCACAGAGGAACTCTGGAGCCCTGTCCGAGTGACCATCGTGTTCTTGGTCACCTCCCTGACCAAGGCCCCTCTCCCCCGATTGCTCAGGTTGACCAGGCAGCTAGCCCTATGAAGAGTTCTGGTGGTTCCAAGGTTCTTCCATTAAGAATGATGGTGGCCACTTTGCTCTTCAGGACCTCCAATGCTGCAGAAATTGTTTTATACCCTTCCCCAGATCTGTGTCTGACACATTAGACAGGTGGGTGTCTTTCCAAATCATGTCCAATTAATTTAATTTACACTGGTGGTCTCCAATCAAGTTGTATAAACATCTCAAGGATAATCAATGGAAACAGGATGAAACTAAGCTCAATTTACAGTGTCATAGCAAAGGGTCTGCATATGTATGCAAATGTGATATTTCAACTATTTATTTTTAATTACTTTACAAAAATTTCAAAACACCTGTTTTCCCTACTTCATTCTGGGGTATTACGTGTAGATTGATGATAAAACAAATGAATTTAATCCATTTTAAAATTAGGCTGAAGTGTAACAAAATGTGGAAAAAGTGAAGGGATCTGAATACTTTCTGAATGCAGTGTATATGAATAGATAAAATGGCCTATATTAGGAAATGGTGCTTCTTAGTCACCGCATTTATTCCGCAGAAAAAGTAATCACCCACACATGACAACTGTGGAGTCATATTTACTAGATCCATTCAAAGCCACAAAGGTTTGAATTTATTTTGTGCCAAATTAAGCTTATCGCTCTTTCTGGCTACTTGGCCAATGTTGCCAAAGTAAGAGGAATGATTAGGAAATGGCTGGACATGATAAATGTATGCCATGGCAGTGACTTCCATCCGTCAGTGTCATTGATTTGAAGGCAAATTAATTTCAGTATACAACATACAGCCACAACCACAATGCAACAGCAAAGTGACTGGGAAATATTTCTACTCATAGCGGTTCCCCATGATTATAACAACTGCAGTTACTTTTTTTCTGATCACAAAACCTGAATCTTAACACTGAAAACCTTAACACTTCGGCACTATTCAGAGGTTCTTCCTCTTTAAACTGATAATTGTATTCTAGAAAACCAATAGCTCATATTGGACTCCATATACACTTAACTATAGGTGCATAGTAGGGAATATATGTCTTGGCATCTTAATGGCATATTAGTGATTCCATCTTTTGCGTGGCTTTCTGAGATTAACACAAGCAGCAGTCTAGTGCAGTTCACAAGCAACCTTGATGCCTTAAAGGTTGGAGATCCATTTTTCACAACATCCACCATACCCTGTGGTAGTGGGCTGTTGAAAATGAATGTGTGTTGGAGGACAAAGGACCAACAGGAGCACTTACAACAGGTTGTGCCTTTGCTCCTCAGTCAGGTTAATGCAAACATGATGATTCCTTGATGTCTTGTTTCCCTCCCCCCTGACTCTCAGTCTGAAGAAGGGTCTCGACCCAAAACGTCACCCATTCTTTCTACCCAGAGAAGTTGCCTGTCCCGCTGAGTACTCCAGCATTTTGTGTCCGATTCCAATGCACAATGATTTGATAAACACTCTACAATCCCCTTGTTATTTCTCATGTTAGTATGCAGTGTAGTGCGGGCTTAATAGACCAGCTGGCCCTTTGCTCTTCATTCCTACTATGCGCTTGCAAAGACCCGATTACAGGCTGCCTCTGAAACAAGTGCCACATGAAAACATTCAAAGGGATTTTTGTTATGTGCAGGCATCAAGGAGAATGGGGCTCAGATCCACCATTTGGAGTAATTTACTCTCAAGAGCAGAAAGAAAGAAACAAGATTGATTAGAGAAAAAATGTGAAATTCCCCTTTGATATCAAGTCATTAATATCAGTTTAAAAAATCATGGCATATTGAAGGGAACAACCTGGTGTAACTATCATTGTCTCTGTTCAGAACACGTCCAACTCAATACAATACAACACAATTTTATTCGTCACATTGCACATAAAGTGCAAGTGAAATGAAATGCCTGTAAGTAAGGAGCAAATCTGCATTCACTGCAATGATTACATATGTACTGTAGGTCCTCTGTGCAAAGCAGTCACTTGACAGTTAGCTTAGTGTTGTTCTCATTCTAGTAACAATATTTACATCAAAACCTTTTCACTTAGAGAGTACTGTAGTCCGTATCTAGAATGAGCTGCCAGAGGAAGCTATATAAATTGATGCATTTACAACATTTAAAAGAGATTTGAACAGATATGGTCAAGAATAGATTAAAGGGCACTGGGCCAAATGCAGGACTAGCCCAATATGCCAGCTTGGCCAGCATGTTTCCGTACTGTAGACTTTAGAGATACAGCGTGGAAACAGGACCTTCAGCCCATTGAGTCCCCGTTGGCCAACGATCACCCCATACATTAGCACTATCCTACACACTAGACAATTTACAATATTACTGAAGCTAATTAACCTACAAACATGTACAAAGCAGCTCTACTGCTACACCACTGTGCGGTATAGCTCTGGGATTCTAAAAATAATGTCTGTCTATTTATGTCATCTTTGATGGAGTAAACATGTCTCAAGGAGCTCCATAGGATCCCAAACAAAATCAACTCTGAACCAGGTTCAGAGACATCTTAGAGTAAGGGACCAAAAAAAGTGTTTTAACGAGTTCCTAGAAGAAGAGAGAGGGTAGCGGGACCACAGAGGGCTGAAGGAAATTAAGGAATGTTAACAAACTTGCAAGATCTGACTCATATGCTCCCTGACTTACCCACTCAGGCAAGATCCAGGCCTCTCATTATTTCATGAACCAAGGGGTGTGGTACAATTTGTGTCCTTATTTTGAATGGAGACAATAAACGGCAGGCGAGGTGATGGGGGTCTGCTACTCACTTCTATTCTGGCATTGAACAGTGCTTGTGCATTTAATATATGGGAAAGGGTGTGACCAATAATTTGGGCCAAGTTGTTATTACAGTCCCATCATCATTTCCACCCAATCTAAGTATCAACATTTCAAAACAGGGCACACTACTTACCTCTTCCACCATTTGTTTTAATGTTCATTAAACTAAAGCAATCTCTGGCATCAATGGAATACTTTACTGCTTTGAGTGTCCAGGGTCAACTTTAAACGTTCCCAGGTCAGGTATGTCACAGTTCAGAGAAAAAGTTAAACTGTTTCTTTGACTGCACAATGTGCCTTTATCCCAACCCCAGAAGTCCACACTCTATAACCTTATTGTGAGTTTCCCACAGCAGCCAGCCTTATAGCTCTGCTAAGTGTGGTTGTCAATTTCAATTAGAGCAAATTGCAAGCAGTTTTCTGATTTGGGACTGCTCATGTTAAATGCTGCACCAAACTACCTGGGATCACTTCCTTTTCTACTCTTAAGGTGAAAATGTAAAATTTGACAGTAAGCATTGGATTCATGCAAGGTCCTCAAGGTTAAAGGCCAATTAACATCATGATCCGATCCTTGCCATCACTTTCACTGCTCTTGCCACTCTTTCCTTCACAAGGCTTGTAGAAGCTTCACTCATTAACATTTTCCATGTTTCCTTATGACATAGAAGAACGCCATTTTGGCCAATCAAGCCTACGACAGATCACAGTGTAAATAGAATCCTCACTCTGTTAATATTGACCAAATTGAAGACACCATAAAATGGAGGATCCCTGTATTTATCAGAATTGCTTAGCCCTTGTCAGTGGAAATATACAGGCTGTGGATGGAGCCGACCAGTCTGGGTTTCAGATTGATATGTAAGGATAAAGGATCCAGGTGTTCTCCTCATTTCCCCTTAATTGATAAAATGTATAAGAAACTCTGCAAACAAACATTAACGCATTAAAGTGATTTGATCAATCCAAACCAGGTGTACATATTGTAAATAATGTTGCTAGACAGTTACCTTGCCATTGTTGATTGGTTAGTGTTAAGCCCCTAGCCAGTTTGTTTGGATTTCAGGGTAAATGTTGTATTATTCAAGTTCTGTTAGCTCCCTCTAGAAGCTTCTCCTGCAACAATGTAAATGAGATTTGTCATTGGTCTGCGTAACTGTCAATACTGTATTATTGTAATCTGTTATGTTGATTGGATTGTAAACAGACCACCCTTCTGTAGTTCGGCCCCTCAAGGTTCGGGGACCTATAAAAGGCAGCCCCCACGAGGTCCTTTGTCGATTTTCTGGAAGAGTGCTTGGGACTGCTTGACCTTTTGGAGTGTCTCTGCTTGCATGAGGCTGAAGGGCTTGGCCAGGCAGATACAAGGATCGAACCCGCAGTTGGTTTAGGTATCGTATAGGGCAATTTGTTGTGCTATCCAAAAATAAAGTTTAGTTGTTCCAGTGCTAGATCAGTGTTTTATTGACTGGACTAGACTGGGGGGGAAGTGGGGGGGGAAGCTTAGAAGAACTAATTTGCAACTCTGTTAATTTTCCCTGTAAACTATTCTGCATTCCCCTCAATCAACACATCTCCCCTCAAGATTGTACTGCTTACCTACATGAACAACAATCTTAATGAATGTCAGAATAGATTATGTACTTTACTCCTGCTTCCATTTCTTTGGTTTAATTTAGTGTTTTGTTTAAATGCACATACAAGAAACACAAATTGAAAATTATGTTTTTCTCACAGTTAAATTTGTAAATGCAAATAATTCTTAAGTTTGGAAGTTGCTTTACTGTACAAATTAGAACCCGGATCAATCGAGCAGAAGCCAATATAATATAACTTCAGTGTTGGAATGTCTCCACAATCCTTTCTATTTGAACCTCCTTCTTTAATAGTCGAGTCATGAGAGTCATACAGTACAGAAACATAGCTCACCATGACCATTTAAACCATCAAGTATCTATCTTCATTAATACCATTTATCAGTACTGGATTCATAGCCTACTATGCCTTGGTGAGACAAGTGCTCATCCAGCTGCTTATTGTGAGAATACCTACCACCACAACCTTCTCAGACAGTATGTTTCAGATTTGAACCACCTCTGCTGCAAACATTCTTACCCCCTTAGCCTTAGCATGTCGCATGTAAATGCATGTCCTCCAGCCTTAGACACCTCTGCCGTGCAGAAAAGTCTCTTACTATCTACCCTATCCATGCTCCTCACTACAGCAAATATAAATGAAAAGTGTCATCAGTACTGGACCCTTACCCTACTGGTACCCTAATTGTGGATTACTCATCTTCAAGTAACAGGAGATACCAGGCAGGCATTACAATAATGGTTCTTCATTGTTTCATGCCTGGTACATCTAGAGAATTGGATTTACAAGATCACGACCGATGTTACCGATCTTGAAATCAGTCATTACAATCACTTTGAGTGTGACAGATGTTTTCAACACATTTTGAAATCCAAGCACAATTAATTTTGTATGTTTAAGTTATACGTGAGCCAGATTTATGAAATAGTGGTTACTTTCGCTGGGCACACTCCAGGCACATTCAGATCCAACATCTCCCTCTAACACCTACAATTGTCTCAACTAATAGCTGAATGTATACCGCCTCCACCGTCTCATCCAATGCACTTAGTGCTCTCGATGTGGCCTTCTCTACATTGGAGATACCAAAAATGCACCACGCAACTGCTCACCAAATATCCTGTTCACAAGGGCCAGCTGAAGCTTTCGGTTGTTCGTCATTTTAATGTCCCTTCCCATTCCAATACCAACCATTTGGCTTCAGCCTCCTCCACTGCCAGAATGAAAGAACAGCACCACATAGTGCATTTTGGCAGCCTACTACTCATAGCTATGTTCAATGAATCCAACTTCAGGAACTCCAAACACCCGCCCTCCCAGCCCCCTACCCTCCCAACCCCCCACCCTCACAACCCCATTCCCCCACACTCCATCCTTCACATGTATCTACCTTACTTTGGGTTGCGATTTACCCCCACTCCACAATCACTTCTACCCACAATCCTTCCTACTACTGCTTATGCATTTGACTTTCCATCTTCCTTTCTTATCAAATTCCGTTCCTTGCACCTTTTTGATTTCTCCACATCACCTCTAGCCTTTGTTATTGTCTTTAACCTTCTCTCCCTACCTAACACATGTGTCCATCAATCCCTCGCCTGGATTCACCTACCACTTACCAGCTCTTGCCTCACCTCTTGCCCTCACCCCCCTTTACAGCTCCATCAGTCCGAAGATGGTCCCCAACCCAAAATGTCGTCAGTCCATTTCCCTCCACAGATACTGGCTGACCCACTGAGTTCCTCCAGCAGTTTTTAGTTTTTAGTTTAATATTTATTTTGCTCAGGGTGAACGAAAAGTAAACCCCGAAGGGCCTTGCATGTTGGAGCAAACTGAAGGCTTTCTGGTTGAGTTGTGCTGCAGTGCGTGCCTTTGCATAGTCAGAGTGAGCAGGACCTCTGCCGTTACCTGGCAACTGGCCCATTCTCTTGTCTCCAACTAATGTTGGCCACCCAGCAAATTTCCTGTGCAACTGAACTGACAGAAGCTTTACTTAATCTTGTTAGCATGATGAGGCAATATTCAAACTTCAGGGCAGATCAAATCAATCTCAGGCTTTCAGTAGAAGTTGGGATAACAGTCTGAGGTGGATTAAAGTCATCCACCTTTCATTAGCCACTGTCAGCGACCTTGTTCTTTTGTGTGCTCTGCTATTTTAAAATGAAGTAATTCCTTCTCACTCTCCCCAGTGTCTTCAGAGAGGAGCAATGATGAGCCTGGACAGCAGGAACAATCCTATCCGACGTGCTCATGTATCTGTGCAGAGGGAGACTGCTTTGATGGTTCCCCGGTGGATGTAATTGGGATCATTACTGCCCATTCAAATTTCATCACTCGATTATCACAAAAACCTCATTACTGTTGAAAAGATGGCTCGCTAAACTGTTCGTTCCTGGGCTTCTCTCTCATCAGCTCATGCAAGCCAGTGTAGGGATTGGAGGGGAGGGAGGGTGGGAGGGAGCGAGAAAGAGAGAAAGAGAGAGAGAAAGCTTCTCTTCGATTTGATTAAAGGATGTGATTCAAATCGATATTTAATAAAGTGGTTACCATTCTAATAAACGGCAACAATCTCCCTAGGTGGGTTGCATTGCTTTCTGCTAACGTAGACCAAAAAGACAAAACCAGTTTGGTCCCTGGCTTGGATCTCTTAGAAGTAGAATTATAAAGATATAGAGTCATGCAGCACGGAAACAGGCCCTTCGGTCCAACTTGTCCATGCTGACAAAAATGGAACTAATTACACGAGTCCCACCTGCCTGCATCTGGCCCATATTCCACTTAACATTTCCTATCCACTTACCTCTCCAAATTCCTGTTAAATGTTGTTATGGTACCTGGCTCAACTACCTCCTTTGGCAGCTTTTTCCATACACCCACCACCCTCTGTGTGAAGAAGTTTGCACAGATCCCTATTCAATATTTCTCCTCTCAAGCTGCCGAGTGCCACAATGACATCACAATGGGATGTTGCCAAGGGTAACAGCAGCTTCTCACAGGCAGCCTTTTTTCCAGGAGCGTCCAGTGACGATAATCACAATGGGCTTTCAAGCTGCCGAGTGCCACAACCCCCCGCCCCTCCCCCATCCTCCCAGGTTATTCCCCCCGCTCCTCCCCCCTGGTCATTCACACCCCTGCCCCCTCCCTTCCTGGTTATTCACACCGCCACACCCCCTCCTCCCCATGAGTTATTCACACCCCTTACCCCTTGCCCCTTGCCCCCTCCCCCCCCCCCCGGGTTATTTATGATTAAAGTAAAAAACAAAATCCAAAACCACCAGATTCCAGTGACGTCACAGAATACTTCACCACCTTCCAGTGACGTCAGGGGGAGGGGTTCATTTCAAAAACAGCTTCATCAGCTCCCAAACACACACTGTTAGGGGAGCAGACCCAACGGGTCTGCACTTAGTCTAGTATGAAATAAAACTACAGTATACAAAAGCTGGAACCTTTAATGAAATTCAATCTTCTAGAGATGGATTCATTTGAAATATTCAGCCATGATATCCTAATATAATCTGTAAAAACAACATCAACTGATTCTATCACAGGCGGTCATACCTTTAACAAGATTCTGAAAATTATTGGTTTTATTGGGTGGATACAATCTATCCTTGCTAACGAAGGAATTGAAATGTATTGATCAGATCGATCTATCTTTGCTACATGTTGTTAACATCCAGTCACAACTAGTTTGAAGATATCTTTAGGCAACAAATTATAAAATGTGCTCTTTAGTTATACAGTGCAATATAACAGGTCTAGTTATATCATAGGTAATGGAATATTCAGGTAATCCATTACTATTACCATGTGATGTTAGATGGATATATTCTATTATTGATAAACAGTGGCCAAAATTTGTACTCCACTATGTGTGAGTGCATTATATTATTCTGTCTCTAACTTTATTTACGTCATTAGGTAATACTAAATTTACAAAGTTAAATTAATGGATTAAATGATTGGCAGCGTCACTACAAAAAGATGTAGGCAAATGCAGAGGGATGAGAATCAGGGTGGATGTGACACACATCCAAGTTAGAGTTGATGTGTATGGGACCCATCCTCAGTCTGAATCAATGTGTGTGCACCTGCCCTCATGTACAGTTACATGGGATTTTATCACTCTGGAGTTCTCAGCCTATTCTTTTTATTCCGAACACACAGCAATCCAGGAATATTTCCAGCAAAGTAGCTGATCTTTGTGAAGATGAGAGCACCGAGGAGTACCTGGAAAAAGATTGGTATCGTTGGGATCTGTTCTACACCTCGAAGCTGTGGGATACAGCAATGGAGATTGCGTGGGGAGGATGGTGACAGACATTGTGATGGGTGTATATGTATTTGTGTGTGCATGTGTGGAGAGGGGTTTATATGTATGTAGGTACATGTACACATGTATGTGTGTGCACACATGACTGCACCTATGCTGGCATATGTTTTGTTTAGTAAATACTTAAGCATAGATGAAGCAGTTTTTGCTGCAGGATGAGGACATTAAAAAATTGAGCAATGTTGAGGAAATGGAACCAGAATGCATCTTTGAAGAAAGAAGACTTCCAAAATTAGATTAATGTTAGTTTCACATAAGAAGGGTAGTTTATCATGTGAATGTTCATGTTGTCTCCAACACCTGAATTATATCAAGGGTTCACTGTATCTCCACAGACTTTAAACGGGGGGGGCACCATCAACTCCACAGTCAAAAAGGCAAAACAGAGGATGTACTTCCTGTGGCAGCTAAGGAAGCACAGTCTTCCACAGGCAACGATGGTCCAATTCTACATGGCCGTTGTAGAGTCTGTCCTCACCTTCTCCATCATGGTCTGGTTTGGCTCAGCCACCAAGCACAACATCTGGAGGCTGCAGCGAATCGTCCGATCAGCTGCGAAGCTTATTGGCTGCAACCTTCCCTCCATTGACGAATTGAACACTGCAAGGGCCAGGAAGCGAGCGGGTAGGATCATCTCTGACACCTCTCAGCCTAGCCACAAACTCTTTGAATCTTGAGCATAGTTTTTTTTCCCCATGAGTAGTAGCTCTACTCAATAACCAAAAATCTGTAGCCTCCATTTGCTCTAGTATTTTATTTAATTCACATGTTTAATCGATAATATCTTCTTATTAATGTTTTATGTTTTATGTGTAATTTGGAACTGTCACTGTATGTCATGTTGTCACTTGCGGGCAGAGCACCAAGACAAATTCCTTGTATGTGGATATATGGCCAATAAACTTATTAATTCATTCATTCATTTTTGAAGAACTATGTCACAACATGAATTAAACCTCACCAAATATCCCAATGCTATTAAGAAACTTTTAGCAAAGCGAAAGATATTCAAGAATCACCACAGTTGTGATTATAAACAACATTCTATTCCTAAATTCAAAATTATTCTGAATAGACAATTCCATTGAAGCGGTCTCTATTGCTGCTTGGATGACAATGTTAGAATTCAGCTAAATGTTTATTAGACTCTTGCTTAAATTTTCAGGGAAAAATGGTTCATTACTGGCCCAAAATTATTCAATTTAAAACAAAAATTGCCCTGATATTAAAATACTTATCCAATCCCTTTATTGCATCCTTTCCTTACTACGTGCAGCTGCATAACCTCACCAAGATACCCCCTCTAATTATATTCCCTTGTTCATCCCGAAAGAAATTGCTCAAGCATTGACAGTCATCGCTTTAGTTGTTAGAACTCTGAAGTTTGGAGATCCCTCAATTCTCTCTGCGTCATTATCTCTCTTTGCTGCTGTGACCTACCTCTCAGCTCAATCTTTGCCCAAATATTTAGACATGTGCTCTAACATTTCCTTCCTTAGCTAAGGAGGCTTTTGTGCATTAAAGGTGCTCAAGAAATATACATTTTGATACACTTTTAAAAGGTGCATTTTACTGAACTGGCTGAATTCTGTCAAAGTGATTTTGAAAACACAACACCTTTGATATCTACGGGGAGAGAGAATGGAAAGCTCAGTTATAATGTATTAGTAACAACAGGAATAATAGCCATCTGTTATCTGGATCTGCAAGCCTTCAAAAATGGTTTCTTCTGATAATATGCACTCGATCACTAGGGATTAAAGGTTCTCAGCTAAATGAACTAAAATGCCCAATGCTGCTTCATAATTAATGGCACACTAATGAAGATACGTAAGATGTGGTTAGGAATCAAGTCATTCCATGGAAAGTGTTTTATTAATGATTATTTAATTGTTGGAGAAACCAGATGTTCTTAATTCTATTTAAAAGTTGACGTTTTATCTCCATGAAGGTGAAATTAAATGTTGAATGCAGGAGATCTAAAAATAGAAACAGAAGCTAAAACTGTGGGTTAAATATCTGCTCAGATTGGTTGTGAGTAGAAGATTGCACCTAATGATTCAGCCATTGGCCAGGTGAAGATAGCACATGGCGATGGAGGTAAATTCACACATATGTACATGCAAGCCCTATAATCAGAAAACCGCACATGCATCAATACACAAACCACATATGTATACACATGCATACACACACACATATACATACATAAGCATGCACAAACACTTGCACACTCACACAAAAATTCTCAAATATACACACACAAATAACACACACACACACACATAACCACACACTCACACGCAAGCACAGAGTCAAAACGTCTAAGCTGAATAAGCCATCTGTTATGAATGGCAGGCCCTCCCATTTGATTTTGTGCTGTCAATATATTTCTCTATTCCTTTCCCTTTCATATACCCGTGACACTTCCTCTTTGATGTATCAACGTTATTCTCTTCAACCACAAATGCCACTCACCACAACTTCAGTAAGAAAATTATTAGTTGTTATTTTGTTGTTGTTGTTGGGAGGTAGTTGTATGCAAATTTAAGAAATTGCTGTTTCTTACATTAGAATAAAGTGTAACAAAGAAAACCGGCTGTAAAGTGTTTCGGGACATTTGAGAATTGTGAGGGCTGTTTATAAATACAGCAATTTTTAATTATCAAAATATCTCTTCAAATAATTCCTCAAATAATTCCATAGTGCAGAGGCCATTAGCCACTTGATTCCAAATGCTTTTTGGATGAGCTAACATTTGCAGTCTCTCTTTAATTTGGTTAGTTTTATACATATTCTGTACCATGAATGCTATAAATCTGGTGAAGGGTCCAGTTATGTTAATGTCTATTTTAGTTTAGTTTAGCAATACAGTGTTGGAAACAGGCCCTTCAGCCCATCAAATCTATGCCAACCAATGATCACCTGTACACTAGTTCTATCCTGCACACTAGGGACAATTTATAGAAGCCAATTGGCCTGCCAAACCTGCACATCTTTGGATGTGGCAGGATACTGGTGCACCCAGAGAAAGCTCATTCAGTCACTGGGAGAATGTATAAGGTCCGTACAGACAGCACCCATAGTCAGGATCGAACCCGGGTCTCTGGTGCTGTAAAGGGCCTGTCCCACCAGCATATAACTCCATGCGATGAGCATGACCTAACGTGGTCGCTTGAGCTGTCCGGCGTTGCGGGGCTCATCCCACTTCGATCGCTGGAGCCGTGCGGAATTGTGCGGAGTTCGTCCCGACATCGCGCGGGGCTCCGAAAAACTGACCGTGTTCAAAAATTCCGCGCTGCAATGGCTTGTCGGCTCGCTGTCGCCTCGACGCATTACACACCGCCTCGACGTCATGCCTCCGTGAACCTATCTGTTGGTGCCTCCGTGACCCTCTCTGTGTGTCCCTCTCTGTCCTGGCAAACTTACCTTTAAGACTTCGCTCCAAGTTCGCCTCACTTTGCGCCGCGTTGCGCCACTCACCCGACCTCCGCGCGGCCCCTGCTGCTGGTTTGGTCGCGCTTGCCGCATGCAGGCGCATGCTGGCGGGACGGGCCCTGTACGGGGATCACCTGACCTCCGCGCGGCCCCTGCTGCCGGTTTGGTCGCGCTCACCGCATGGAATCGCATGCTGGCGGGACAGGCCCTTAAGGCAGCAATTTTTTAGTGCTGTACCACTGTGCCGCCCATTGCTTGGTGGCCTCCAGTCCAATTTTTGACGAACTCCGCACAATTCCGCACGGCTCCAATTTTAAAACTATCTTTTTATTCTTCTATCAAAAGGGGAACAGAGGATTAAGAAACATACTGACATTACTTATGATCCATCTCTTAATGCATCTAACGGTGTGAGTCTCTCTTTAAATATATTTTTATCTGTGAATTTAGCGGGTTGGAGCGTAAAGCTTCTCGGTAGCACTATTACCCTTTCAATCATTATGGGAACCTGTTCCATCATGCGTATAATAATAAAGATAATTTGCATTGCATACACATGGCACTGTAGATTAATTGGTCCTATTTCCATTGCAGCAAATGCTCATCTATTAATTGTTCTTCTAAATGGGTCAGTTTAACATCTCATAACTCATGATCAAAACGTGCTTTTTTTGCATCTTCACCTTATTTTAACCGTCATATTATGCAAATATAAAGCAGGTTTTTTTATCAGTTATCTTTTAATAGTTATTAAATATATCTTACTTAGAAGTGTATACAACTTGTGGAACAGCCATTACCATATAGAGGAAGACATGATATAGCCACACAAGAATACTGATGATATCTAAACTTGCTTCTCTGGGATAAAGTTGATCTCATATTTTGCTTGGGTAGCTTACAACCCAGCCGTATGTGTTGATTTCTCTAATTTCAAGTAACTCCTGTATTTCCTCTTTGCCTCTCCCCTCCCCTACTTTAGCCATCCTCCCAGTTCCACTGTTTGCATCCCTGTATCTCTCTTGTTATCATCTCTTCCCCATCAACAATGGACCATCATTGTGTATTGGAGTATTGTGAGCAATTTTGAGCATCATATTTGGGGAAGGATGTGCTGGCCCATGAGAGGGTCCACAAGAGGTTTACAAGAATGATCCCAGGAATGAGTGGGTTAACTTATGATGAGCATTTGAAACATAGACATAGAAACATAGAAAAATAGCAAATAGGTGCAGGAGTAGGCCATTGGGCCCTTCGAGCCAGCACCGCCATTCAAAGTAATCATGGCTGATCATCCACAATCAGTACCCAGTTTTTGCCTTCTCTCCATATCCCTTGATATGTCCTAAGAGCTCTATCTAAATATCTTTGATTGCATCCAGTAAATCGGCCTCCATTGCCTTCTGAGGCAGAGAATTCCACAAATTCAAAACTCTCCGTGTGAAAAAGTTTTTCCTCATCACAGTTCCAAATGGCTTATTCTTAAACTGTGGCCCCTGGTTCTGGACTCCCCCAAGATCGGGAACATGTTTCCTCAATCCAGCTTGTCCAATCCCTTAATAACTTTATATGTTTATATAAGATACCCTCTCATCCTTCTAAATTCCAGTGAATACAAGCTCTGTCGGTCCATTCTTTAATCATATGACAGTCCCGCCATCCCGGGAATTAACCTTGTGAACCTACGGACTCCCTCAATAGCAAGAATGTTCTTCCTCAAATTAGGTGACCAAAACTGCACACAATACTCCAGGTGTGGTCTCAACAGGGACCTGTACAACTGCAGAAGGACCTCTTTGCTCCTATACTCAAATCCTCTCATTATGAAGGTCAATATGCCATTAGCTTTCTTCACTGCCTGTTGTACCGGCATGCCTACTTTCAGTTACTGATGTACAAGGACACCCAGGTCTCATTGCACTTCCTCTTTTCCTTATCTGACACCATTCAGATAATAATCTGCTTTCCTGTTCTTGCCACCAAAGTGGATAACCTCACATTTATCCACATTATACTGCATCTGCCCACTCACCCAATCTATCCAAGCCACCCTGCATCCTCATAGCATCCTCTTCACAGTTCACACTGCCTCCCAGCTTTGTGTCATCTGCAAATTTGCTAATGTTACTTTTAATTCCTTCATCTAAATCATGAATATAGTAAATAGTTGCGGTCCCAGCACCAAGCCTTGCGGCACCCCACTAGTCACTGCCTGCCATTCTGAAGGGGACCCATTAATTCCTACTCTTTGTTTCCTGCCTGCCAACCAGTTTTCTACAAGATACAAGATATATTTATTGGTCACATGTGCCAGTTGGCACAGTGAAATATGATCACCATACAGCCATACAATAAAATAAAGAACACAACACACTATACATTTCAACATAAAACATCCCCACACAGCAGAATCAAAAGTTTCCCACTGTGAGGGAAGGCACCAAAGTCGGTCATCTTCGTCTGATGTTCACCCGGGGTCGGGGCCTCTGGTGCCCTCTGCTACGGGCAGCCCACCGCTCGGGCCCGCTCGCCGGGATGATGGAACTCCGACGTCGGAACGGGAGGCCAACTTCAGCGGCTTGCACCCCCAAAACGGCCGCTTCCCACCGGAATCCGCAGCTCCCAACGTCCCCAGGCCGTGCCGGGTGGAGATTCAACGCTGGTGGCCCTCGGCAAAGGGCCCCAGGACTCCGCGATGTCGGTCAGCGCCGCCTGCGCCGGGAGCTCCGCGAACCACAGCTCCGCGATGTTGGAGCAGCGGGCCCAAAGCTCCGGAGCTTCAAACGGCGATCCAGGTAGGCATCGCCCGCTCCACGATGAATCCGGCGCCGCGCCGCCGCTGCCATAGCTCTGGTCCGGTCCACTGTCTCCGGTAGGAAAGGCCGCACCAATCCATATGGTAGGCCGCGAGGTGGGGGGGGTGAGGACGCGAGTCGGAGAAATTAACAGGAAGCGACTGAGAAGCGGTTTCCCCCTTACCCCTGTTAATATGTAAGCATGATAATATCCTACCCCCAATACCATGTGCTCTAATTTTGCCCACTAATCTCCTATGTGGGAGTGGGAGTGGGAGCGAGACTGGGCCTGGACACACAGGGGTTTAGAAGAATGAGGGGAGGGACCTTATTGAAAAGTACCAAATTGTGAAAGGCTTGGATAGAGTGGATGTGGAGAGGATGTTTCCACTAGTGGGAAAGTCTAGCACTAGAGGTCATAGCGTCAGAATTTAAGGACGTTCCTTTAGGAAGCAGAAGAGAAGGAATTTGTTTAGTCAGAGGGTGGCGAATGCATGGAATTCTTTGCCACATAAGGCTGTGGAGGCCAGGTCAATGGATATTTTAAAACAGAGATAGATTATTGATTAGTACGGGTGTCAGGGGTTATGGGGAGAAGGCAGGAGAATGGGGTTTGGAGGGTGGGGTAGGTTAGCCATGAATGAATGGCAGAGTAGATGGGCCGAATGGCCTAACTCTGGACCTATCACTTATGACCGTTTGACAGTGCACTGACATTCAAAATCCCCTTGGAACCTAATGTTTAGTTTTGTTTAGTTTAATTTAGTTTAGGTTAGAGATAAACAGGCCTTTCGGCTCACCAAGTCTGCGCCGACCAGTGATCCCGACACGCTAACACTATCCTACACGCTGGGGCAATTTGCAATGTTTACCAAAGAAATTAGCCTAGAAACCTATATGTCTTTGGAGTGTGGGCGGAAACTGGAGATCCCAGACAGAACCCACGCAGGTCACAGGAAGAGCGTACAAACTCCATACAGACAGCACCCATTATCAGGATCTAACCCGGGTCTCTGGTGCTGTAAGGCAGCAACTCTACCGCTGTGCCACCGTGCCACCCCCAGTGGCAACTTCTAGATTCCTCACCACACACTGGGAAGTTAACGCATTGAACATGCACCAGATTAGACTAGTGACTCCATTCATATCAGAGAGAGGGGAAAGTATCAATTAACTTTCTTTTTGTTCAAATGTCTTTCTTTAAATTCATTTTCAGGATCTGAACATCACTGGCAAAGCCAGAATATTCTAATATACTCTCCCAAAATTATTTATCTCTACTACCAGCTAACGTACAATGTAAGTTACAAAGATGTATGTAAAGACGTATGTAAAGATGTATGAAAAGACTGGACCATTTCCCACCTCAACCAATACTTCACACACACTCACAGCCTGACCTCATTCTGCAAAGACTGGACCCTTCTACACACACCCCCATCCAATCACCACTTCACACCCAATCGCCCACACCCTCTGATCTGCACAACATCACTTCTCCATCATCACCAATAAAAGTTGATGGAGAGGCTTTTCAGAGGACAAAAAAGCCAGAAATCTCCAGGACCTGACAATGTTTCCCCCTCTACTCTTAAGGTCTGTGCCAAACAGCTGGCACCGGTATATACAGACATTTTTAACCAGTCCCTGCAAACATGTATGGTCCCTGCACGTTTCAAACTTTCCACTATTGTCCCTGTACCCAAAAAGGCAAGGATTACTTGTCTTAATGACTACAGGCCTGTCGTACTGACCTCTGTAGTCATGAAGGCACTCGACAGGCTTGTACTGGCCAAGCTGAAAAATATCACAAACTCCCTGCTGGACCCTCCATATCGGGCCAATAGATCTGTGGATGATGCAGTAAACCTGGGCCTGCACTTCATCCTACAGCACCTAGGCCGCCAGGGGACCTATGCGAGTATCCTGTTTGTTGATTTTAGCTCTGCATTCAACACCATTGTGCCAGACCTACTACACTCCAATCTTTCCGAGTTGACTGTGCCTGAACCCCTCTGTCGGTGGATCACCAGCTTCCTGACAGACAGGAAGCAGCATGTGAAGCTGGGAAAGCACATCTCGGACCCGCAAATGCTCAGCAAAGGAGCACTGCAAGGCTGCGTACTCTCTCCTCTCCTCTACTCTCTCTACACCAATGACGGTACCTCCACAGACTCCTCTGTCAAGCTTCTCAAGTTTGCGGACGACACAACCTGATTGGACTGATCCAGGATGGGGAGGAATCTGCTACAGGAAGTGTCACAGCTGGCGTCCTGGTGCTGTCACAACAACCTAGAGCTCAATGCTCTTAAGACAGTGGAATTGATTGTAGACTTTCGGAGAGCTCCCCGTCATCCCACTCACCATCACCAACACCACAGTCACATCTGTGGAGTCTTTTAAGTACCTGGGAGCCATCATCTCCTAGGACCTTAAGCCACCAAGCACGACACCTGGAGGCTGCAACAAATCGTCCGATCAGCAGATAAGTTTATTGGCTGCAACCTTCCCTCCATTGATGAACTGTACACTGCAAGGGCCAGGAAGCGAGCGGGCAAGATCATCTCTGACCCCTCTCACCCTGGCCACAAACTCTTTGAATCACTTCCCTCTGGAAGGCGTCTCCGGACTGTCAAAGCTGCCAAAGCCAGACATAAAAAATGTTTTTATCCACAAGTAGTTGCTCTACTCAACAGCCAAAAATCTGTAGCCTTCCTTTGATCTGGTATTTTGTTGGTTCACAAGCTTGATCAATGGTATTTTATCATTAATGTTTTATTATTATTCATGTTTGGTGTTTTCGGAGTCATTCTTAACTGTTACTCTATGTCATGTTGTTACTTGTGGGTGGAGCACCAAGGCAAATTCCTTGTATGTGAATACTTGGCCAATAAACGTACTTACTTACTTAAAGTTAATTTATATATCAAACAGCAATGAGATTAGTTCATAACTTAAATTAATTTGAAATGAGACGAGTTCCTATTTTAAATTCAGGTGGATTCGAGTGATTTTCCTTAATCACACTGATATGGAATCACAAGGGTCCTCTGGATTTCTGAATGAAACTATTGGTCTGCAAAAATTTGCCATCCATTTCATGGAATGATGTTACTGAGCATTCATAGCTTTGTCATCTATTTCAGGGATTAATTTGGGCAGTAATAGTATCTAAATATAAACAATTTTCTCAAATTTATGTTGTACCATGTAGTGAGGCCTGCCAAGAAAAGTAATTAAACTCAAATATTAAATTCTTCAAATAAAAAACAGATTTCAATAGCTGAATTCTGGGTGAACAACAGTGTGGTATGAAGATTATTGCAGGGCTAGAAAGCTTACCCAGAAGCTTCCAAAATACACTGTCTGTCTTGTCTGCCCTCTCCTGGTCATCGATGTACCGATCTGGTGTTGTCACTTACATATTATTTACAATACATTGTCATTAGTACTTATTGTATTTCATCGAACAAAGCTACATACACACACGCACAGAATTCTGGTCCTGTCGTGCATTCCCATTTTTCATTGGTGACTATTACTTCATGTGCAAATAATTGAAGCTCTACAGGGTTTGGGAACAGCTCCATCCAATTTGTTGGGAACAGCTCCACCCAAGACCGCAAGAAATTGCGGAGAATTGCGGACGCAGCCTAGATCATCACGGAAACCAACCTCCGTTCCATTGACTCAATTTACACCTCGCGCTTCCTCGGCAAGACCACCAGCATTATCAAGGATGTCTCACCATGGTCATTCCTTCTTCTCCCCTCTGCCATCAAACAAGAGGACATGACTTTAGAATTAAGGGACAGAGGTTTAGGGGTAACATGAGGGGGAACTTCTTTACTCAGAGAGTGGTAGTGGTGTGGAATGAACTTCCAGTGGAAGTGGTGGCGGCAGGTTCGTTGGTATCATTTAAAAATAAATTGGATAGGCATATGGATGAGAAGGGTATGGAGGGTTATGGTATGAGTGCAGGCAGGTGGGACTAAGGGAAAAAAGTTGTTCGGCACGGACTTGAAGGGCCGAGATGGCCTGTTTCCGTGCTGTAATTGTTATATGTTATATGTTATAAGAGGTATAGAAGTGTGAAAACACTCACCTCCAGATTCGGGGACAGTTTATTCCAAGCTGTTATCAGGCAACTGCACCATCCTACCAACAACCAGCGAGCAGTCCTGAACTACAATCTACGTCATTGGAGACCCTTTGGACTATCTTTAATATGACTTTACCGGACTTTATTTTGCACAAAACATTATTCCCTTTATTTTGTATCTGTACTGTGGGTGGCTCGATTGTATTCATGTATTGTCTTTCTGCTGACTGGTAAGCACGTAACAAAAGCATTTCACTGTACCTCGGTACACGTGACCATAAACTAAACTAAATTAAACGATTCCCTGTGTAAATCTTCCAGGCTACGCTTTCTTCTGAGTTGATCCTTCAAACGTACCTCTTTGAACAACCTTCACTGATATGTCCTGGTATCTCCTCTTGTGGCTTGGTGACACATATTGTCTGTGGTTTTTCTAAATGAAACACAGCAACAATACAGGATATCAAACAATCCCAGACCATCCAAGTAAAGACTTCTACACCACATCCACTACATTCATTACACATCAGGACACTCCATAAGTAAGAAATGATGGAAGTAAGATGTGCCTGACATGCAACAGGAATCTCTAATGGCATCAACACCATGGCAGGCTGGGAGAAAAATACTTAAAAGGAACCAACCTTCCAGAAAATAAACACCTCAGGCTTATTGGCAACAGTGCCAATGATACAGTTAACCATACCCAAAGGCACCTCCGGCTTCAATAAATGATTTATGCACAAGGTGTGTGAAGGGTGGTTTGAAGTCACTGTGCCTGCCAGACATGGTTTGGTGAGACAGCACAAAACTTGAGGGAGTTAATCACAAGGACATTGTCCTGAGTGAGCAAACGTCAAATCCTCTATTTCACCCTGGACATAGACGGCCATTATTCACATCAAAGGGCGAGGAATATGTTGCTTACCATCCCTTCCTAACTTGGAAATGTTCCTTCAAACAGTCACGATGCAGGGTTTTGACCCGGAATGCTGACAGGTCCTCTGTCTCCACGGATGCCGCCTGACTTGCTGATTTCCTCCGACAATTTTTTTTTTTCCCCCTTCAGTTAATGTTTGGTATCATTACAATTTTGTCACCCGCAGTTGACTCCTCTGTGCAAAAGTAGGGCATGCATAGTAGATTTAATAGTGGTGATGAAAATTATCGGCAAGGCAGGGCAGTTGGAACACTGAGCATAGTTTCGAAACCATTAAAAATGCTGTGAGATGAATGTATTCCTTGTAATGACACAGAAGGACGCATTCAGCACTTTGGGTCTCTGCTTGCTTCAAACCCATTTGCCTTGATACCCTGAGTGTCTTGTACCCGACAACTCTCTCACGCATGCCCATCAATTCCCCTTTTGATTCTTAATGCTCTCACCCTGTACTGAGCGGTAATTAGCAATCAATTGAGCTGCGAGCACATCTTTGGGTGGAAACGAGAGCTGAATGGGAAGGGTGGAGTGGTTGGTAGGGTGGCCTAATTGGATTGAATCATCACAGCTTGGTCCAGTAATTTGAACGCCCAGGTGTGAAGAAGACGCAAAAAGTGGTGAACACTTCCCAGTCCATCACATGTACAGACCTCGCCACCATTGAAAGGGATTTAGTCACTCCCTCAAAGAGGCAGCCAGCATCATCAGAGACCTACACCACCCTGGCCACATGCTGATTTCACTCCTGCATTTGGGAAGAAGATATAGGAGCCTGAAATTGTAACGTCCAGGTTCACAAACAGCTTCTCCCCTCAGTCATCAGGCTATTAAACACTTTATATAAATGCTGGAGTTACTCAGCGGGACAGCTGCATCTCTGGAGAGAACGAATGAGTGACAGATTCTCTCCAGAGATGCTGCCTGTCCCGCTGAATTACTTCAGCATGTTGTATCTATCTTCAATTTAAAGCCAAATCTGCAGTACGTGTGTACACACACGCGCACGCAAGCACGCACACACTCACACGCAAGATTTTCATTGTTCTGTTTGGGACCAATAGCAATAAAATGCACTTGACCCTTGACACTTGACCACCAAGCACATGTACATTGGTCTGAATGGTCTCCATCTCTGTTGAACCTTCTATGATTCCATAATGTTGAAAACTTTGTCTATCTTGGTTCAGTTTCAATTTGACTGGATGGCACAGGAGAGGAAGCTTTCAATTGGACAGGTTATGGGAGAAAACGTGTCCACTAAAAAAAAGTCCATGAGACTAGTTGCCGCCCCAGCAAAGGTCAACCGAGCACAACTGGAGACTGATGTTCCCCACCTTTTTTAGCGGGGGCAACCTAATTCTTTTGTGCATTCCTTGCAATTTCTCATGTACTGAAAATAAAACGAGTTGTATGCGCCGATTGCTTAAAAATGTGACGCACAGGAATTTGACATAGTTGTGTGCAGCCCATATGGAAGAAATAAGTGTGGGCCAAAATCTACACCTGGTCAAACAGGGCACATACCCACATAGTTTGCTGTCTTCTTTTCTTCCGACTTTAATCTGGGTTGTGACAAATGTCTTGTGGCTACTGGGGACCAAATAGTGATTGATTTTGACACTGTTCTAGTTCCAAAAGTGTGGCATAATTGAGGTAATAACGTTGGCAATTGGTAAAGAAGCAAATGGAATTCAAAGTAGTTTGACCTAATGCGTTAAACATATAACAGGACAATATGGGGACATATAGAATTCTGGGTGACTGGAAATGAGTGATGCAGCTGTAATTTATTCCAGCGATTCAGATTACATCCATAAATCACTTGAACTTCGTTTTTATGGTTTATAGACGTCATTTGAACTCTTGAGATTGAATTGTGGCCCTATACTTACTCCTTACCATCTATTCATCTATTACAGTTATATATAGCGCAGCTGCAGGAAAATGAAAACAGTGCTAATGACAGTCAGAAGTAGATCTGAAACATTATTGTTGGGAGATCATTGCAGACTACAGCATTGACAGTAAGGTATAAAAAGAGAATAATTCATTGGACCGAAAGCAGAATTATAGGTGGATTAAAAGTCATTAATATGGTATATGTACAAAATATGTCTTGCAAGTAATTCATATTTATCACTCTCCAGACATTGCATTTCAAAGTGTCACACTTTATTACAGACACAAACCGATCTTGAAACAGTGAAAGGAAGAGAAGTTTCAACATAGAAATAAAGGCTCCTTTCTTTTTAAGTCAGCTGAATCTAATAATGCTCCTCACCCCAAACTGTGGTTCCAGACATTGTACAGATGTTAACCTGAAATGTCAACCCATCCCTTTGCCTCCACAGATGCTGCTTGAGCTGATGAGTCTTTTATGCAGTTTATTTTTTGTACAGATATTAGTGTAAGCATTCGGCAAACAAACGTTTAGCAGGGGTATGATAGGATATGTAGCTTATATTGTCGTCTTGCTAAACCGTGCACAGGGTTATTGAATTGTCCCAGATTGTAGCAGCAGTAATCTGAGTTTCTGATTGCCTGCCACGTTAATTTCCCCCTCCCACTCTCACTCTGACCTGCCTGTACCTTCCTGCACTGTTGCAACAAGGCTCAGTCATTTTAAAGACTAACACCTCATCCTCTGTCTGGGCACGTCACGACCTTCTGCACTCGATATTACATTCTCTTTTTTTTAGAACTGAGAGCTCTGTGATCTTTTAATCTAACCCTGCCTTCTGCCTCTTTTGAACAAAGCAGACATAGTGGTTGTTTTTCAATCTTCCAGTACTATCTTGGAGCTTGGTGAGTTATGAAAACATTTCAACAAATCTCTGGAGCTACTTTCCTTGTGCTGTCTATCAAATCCAAACGACTTCCATACCTTTAGTACCCTGAGTTTCATTTGTTTATCTCTTGCAGGTGGGATTTTTGTTAAGTTAGAATCATAGAGTCAGTCATGTAGTGGGGAAACAGGCCCGTTGGATGAAATTGCCCAAGTCGACCAACATGCCACATCTACACTAGTTCCACCTGCCGGCGCTTGGACCATAACCCTCTATATCCTATCCATGTACCTGTACAAATGTCTCAAATGTCATGATAGTACCTGCCTCAACTACCTCCCCCAGCAGCTTGTTCCATATAACCAGCACCCTTTGTGTAAAATAGTTACCCCTCAGGTTCCTGTTAAATCTTTCCCTCCCCCCTCCGCTCTCACCTTAAACCTATATCCTCAAGTTCTCCCACGTTATTTTAAATTAGCCTATCTGATAATTTGGGGATATTAGCAATGTCTTCTACAGTGAGGACAGATAGAAAAAATGTCTACAACATATCAGCTCTTTCTTTACTTACTGCTATTTATTCATAAACCGAGGTACAGTGCATTCAGAAAGTATTCAGACCCCTTCACATTTTCCACATTTTGTTACATTACAGCCTTATTCTAAAATGGATTAAATTCTTTTTTTTATCATCAATCTGCACACAATACCCCATAATAAAAAAAGCAAAAACAGGTGTTTAGAATTTTTGCAAAGTATTTAAAAAGAAATAACTGAAATATCACATTTACATAAGTATTCAGACCCATTACTCAGTACTTTGTTGAGGCACCTCTGGCAGCGATTACAGCCTCAAGACTTCTTGGGTATGGCGCTACAAGCTTGGCACACCTGTATTTGGGTGATTTCTCCCATTCTTCTCTGCAGATGCTCTCAAGCTCTGTCAGGTTGGATGGAGAATGTCGATGCACAGCTGGAGGTTCAAGTCCAGTCCACTCAAGGACATACACAGACTTGTCACAACGCCACTCTTGCATTGTCCTGGCTGTGTGCTTTGGCTCATTGTCCTGTTGGAAGGTGAACCTCCGCCCCAGTCTGTCCAGAACTCTCTGGAGCAGGTTTTCATCAAGGATCTCTCTGTACTTTGCTCCGTTCATCTTTCCCTCGATCCTGACTAGTTTCCCCATTCCTGTCGCTAAAAACATCCCCACAGCATGATGCTGCCACCACCATGCTTCACAGTCGGTATGGTATTGGCTAGGTGATGAGTGGTGCCTGGTTTCCTCCAGACGTGACACTTGGCATTCAGGCTGAAGAGTTTAATCTTGGTTTCATCAGGCCAGAGAATCTTGTTTCTCATGTATAGATTAACCATTATTAATCCATGTCACTTATAATCTCCACTGCACATATATGCATGCCACCCTTTACTTGGTATTACGGTACTACACAGCTTTACACTAACAGGGTCAGTCGGCTCTCACACACAAGCCACGCCGAGCTTTATGTGAATGGCTGGTAGTTTAAATGTTCCTGTTTGATTATGGAATAAAGACTGATCTCTCACTATGTGTGTTGTTGTGGATCAATCACAAACATGATGTCAGGAGTGGTAACCAATCTTCTCCTCCACATTCACCCGATAAGGGACTTGCTCCCTCAGAGAAGGATGAGGCGCACAAGGGGTACTACCGTACACGTGCAGGTCGTGTCTGCAAGCCAAACCCGCTGATTGGAAAATTCACCAGCTATACTTGAACTGTGCATGACCTGTCTCGTTTTATGTGGTCACATATGCACAAGCATGTATACATAAAATATAATGCTTACACTTTATACTGGTGGTTTACAATATGCTCCACTAACCACTCTATATATGCTTTGCTTCTTTAAGAGGAAGGGTGTAGATTAACCCTTATTAATCCATGCCATTTATAATCTCCACTTCACATATATGCATGCTACCCTTTACATGGGTTTACGGTACTACACAGCTTTACACTAACAAGGTCAGTCAGCTCTTACACACAGGCCACACCGAGCTGGATGAGAATGGCTGGCAATTTAAATGTTTCTGTTTGCTTATGGAATAAAGACTGATCTCTCACTATGTGTGTTGTTATGTATCAATCACAAACATCACACCTTTTCGCAAACTCCAAGCGGGCTGTCGTGTGCCTTTTACTGAGGAGTGGCTTCCATCTCGCCACTCTATCATCCAATCTATCATGCTACCCTTTACATGGGTTTACGGTACTACACAGCTTTACACTAACAAGGTCAGTCAGCTCTTACACACAGGCCACACCGAGCTGGATGAGAATGGCTGGCAATTTAAATGTTTCTGTTTGCTTACGGAATAAAGACTGATCTCTCACTATGTGTGTTGTTATGTATCAATCACAAACATCACACCTTTTCGCAAACTCCAAGCGGGCTGTCGTGTGCCTTTTACTGAGGAGTGGCTTCCATCTCGCCACTCTATCATCCAATCTATCATGCTACCCTTTACATGGGTTTACGGTACTACACAGCTTTACACTAACAAGGTCAGTCAGCTCTTACACACAGGCCACACCGAGCTGGATGAGAATGGCTGGCAATTTAAATGTTTCTGTTTGCTTATGGAATAAAGACTGATCTCTCACTATGTGTGTTGTTATGTATCAATCACAAACATCACACCTTTTCGCAAACTCCAAGCGGGCTGTCGTGTGCCTTTTACTGAGGAGTGGCTTCCATCTCGCCACTCTATCATAAAGGCCTGATTGGTGGAGTGCTGCAGGTATAGTTGGCCTTCTGGAAGATTCTCCAATGTCCACAGAGGAACTCAGGATCTCTGCTAGAGTAATCATTGGGTTCTTGGTCACCTCTTTGACCAAGGCCCTTCTCCCCCGATTGTTCAGTTTGGCCCGGGCAGCCAGCTCTACAAAGAGTTCTGGTGGTTCCAAAATTCTTTCATTTTAGAATGACGGAGGCCACTGTGCTTTTCAGGACCTGCAATGCTGCAGAAATTGTTTTATACCCTTCCCCAGAGCTGTGTTGCGACACAATCTTGTCTCAGAGGTCTACAGACAATTCCTTCGTCTTCATGGCTTGGTTTTTGCTCTGACATACACTGTCAACTGTGGGATCTTAGAAGACAGGTGTGTGCCTTTCCAAATCATGTCCAATCAATTTAATGGATGCATCCAATCAACTGGTGGACTCCAATCAAGTTGTGGAAACATTTCAAGGATAATCAATGGAAACAGGATGAACCTAACCTAAATTACTTTGCCATAATTTCTAAACACATGTTTTAGCTTCTTCATTCTGGTGTATTGTGTGTAGATTGATGATTAAAAAAAAAGAATTTAATCCATTTTAAAATAAGGCTGTAACATAACAAAATGTTGAAAAAGTGTGATACTTTCTGAATGCACTGTATGTAAAATTATAAATTCACTGTACCTTAGCTGCCTTCTTCCTATTTATATATCCACAGACACTTTTACTGTTTGTTTTTATACTGCTTGCAAATTTTCTCCCAAAATTTGCTTTTTTCCTTATTACCGGTGCCTTTTTAGTCTACTGCTGCTGGATCCTGAAAAGTTCCCAGTGCAATTGCTCTTGTCACTTGGCATACCTCATCTTTCATTTAACATTATGCATTATCTCCCTTGTTAATCTTCAATTGTGCATTTTTTTTGTGGAATCAATATTTTTGATTGGGATCTCTCATTGAACATCATATGCCAGCTGTTTGATTATGTCACTGTTCCTCCACTAACGTGTCTCTTATTCACCTCTTCACTTATTCTACTTTAGACAACTTCTCCATCAACTTCTACATCGGGAACAATCTTCCTGCATCTAGCCTATCCAACCCCTTAAGAATTTTGTAAGTTTCTATAAGATCGCCCCTCAACCTTCTAAATTCTAGAGAGTACAAGCCAAGTCTATCCAGTCTTTCCTCATATGAAAGTCCTGACATCCCAGGAATCAGTCTGGTGAACCTTCTCTGTACTCCCTCTATGCCAAGAATGTTTTTCCTCAGATTAGGAGACCAAAACTGTATGCAATACTCCAGGTGTGGTCTCACCAAGACCCTGTACAACTGCAGCAGAACCTCCCTGCCCTTATACTCAAATCCTTTTGCTATGAATGCTAACATACCATTTCCTTTCTTCACTGCCTGCTGCACCTGCATGCCTACTTTCAATGACTGGTGTACCATGACACCCAGGTCTCATAGAAACATAGAAATTAGGTGCAGGAGTAGGCCATTCGGCCCTTCGAGCCTGCACCGCCATTCAATATGATCATGGCTGATCATCCAACTCAGTATCCCGTACCTGCCTTCTCTCCATACCCTCTGATCCCCTTAGCCACAAGGGCCACATCTAACTCCCTCTTAAATATAGCCAATGAACTGGCCTCAACTACCCTCTGTGGCAGAGAGTTCCAGAGACCCACCACTCTCTGTGTGAAAAAATTCCTTCTCATCTCGGTCCTAAAGGATTTCCCCCTTATCCTTAAGCTGTGACCCCTTGTCCTGGACCTCCCCAACATCGGGAACAATCTTCCTGCATCTAGCCTATCCAACCCCTTAAGAATTTTGTAAGTTTCTATAAGATCGCCCCTCAATCTTCTAAATTCTAGAGAGTACAAGCCAAGTCTATCCAGTCTTTCCTCATATGAAAGTCCTGACATCCCAGGAATCAGTCTGGTGAACCTTCTCTGTACCCCCTCTATGGCAAGAATGTATTTTCTCAGATTTGGAGACCAAAACTGCACGCAATACTCCAGGTGTGGTCTCACCAAAACCCTGTACAACTGCAGTAGAACCTCCCTGCTCCTATACTCAAATCCTTTCGCTATGAATGCTAACATACCATTGGTTTTCTTCACTGCCTGTTGCACCTGCATGCCTACTTTCAATGATTGGTGTACCATGACACCCAGGCCTCGTTGCATCTCCCCTTTTCCTAATTTGCCATAATTCAGACAACAGTCTACTTTCCTGTTTTTGCCATCAAAGTGGATAACCTCACATTTATCCACATTATACTGCATCTGCCATGCATTTGCCCACTCACCCAGCCTATCCAAGTCACCTTGCAGCCTCCTAGCATCCGCCTCACACCTAACACTACCCCCCAGCTTAGTGTCATCCGCAAACTTGGAGATGTTGCATTCAATTCCCTCATCCAAATCATTAATATATATTGCAAATGGCTGGAGTCCCAGCACTGAGCCTTGCGGTACCCCACTAGTCACTGCCTGCCATTCTGAAAAGGACCCATTTACTCCTACGCTTTGCTTCCTGTCTGCCAGCCAGTTCTCTATCCACATCAATACTGAACCCCCAACACTGTGTGTTTTAATTTTGTATACTAATCTCTTATGTGGGACCTTGTCGAAAGCCTTCTGAAAGTCTAGATATAACACATCCACTGGTTCTCCCTTATCCACTCTGCTAATTACATCCGCAAAACATTATATAAGATTCGTCAGACATGATTTACCTTTCGTATATCCATGCTGACTTTGTCTAATGATTTCACCACTTTCCAAATGTACTGCTATCCCATCTTTAATAATTGACTCTAGCAGTTTCCCCACTACCAAACTGGTCTGTAATTCCCCGTTTTCCCGCTCCCTCCTTTTTAAAGAAGTGGGGTTACATTAGCTACCCTCTAATCCTCAGGAACTACTCCAGAATCTAAGGAGTTTTGAAAAATTATCACTAATGCATCCACTATTTATGTGGCTACTTCCTTGAGTACTCAGGGATGCAGACTATCTGGCCCTCGGGATTTATCGGCCTTTAATCCATTCAATTTACCCAACACCACATCCCGGCTAACCTGGATTTCTCTCAGTTCCTCCACCTCATTTGACCCCCGGTCCCCTGCTATTTCCGGCAGATTATTCATGTCTTCCTTAGTGAAGACAGAACCAAGGTAGTTATTCAATTGGACTGCCATGTCCTTGTTCCCCATGATCAATTCACCTGTTTCTGACTGCAAGGGACCTACATTTGTTTTAACTAATCTCTTTCTCTTCACATATCTATAAAAACTTTTGCAGTCAGTTTTTATGTTCCCTAACAGTTTTCTTTCATAATCTACTTTCCCTTTCCTAATTAAGCCCTTTGTCCTCCTCTGCTGGACTGAATTTCTCCCAGTCCTCTGGTTGGCTACTTTTTCTGGCTAATTTGTATGCTTCATCTTTTGTTTTTATACTATCGCTGATTTCCCTTGTTATCCATGGATGCACTACCTTCCCTGATTTATTCTTTTGCTGAACTGGGATGAACAATTGTTGTAGTTCATCCATGCAGTCTTTAAATACCTTCCATTGCACATCCACTGTCAACCCTTTAAGAATCACTTGCCAGTCTACATAGGCCAATTCACGTCTCATACCTTTAAAGTTGCCTTTGTTTATGTTCAGAACCCTTGTTTCTGACTTAATTATGTCACTCTCCATCCTAATGAAGAACTCAACCATATTATGGTCACTCTTGCCCAAGGGGCCATGCACAACAAGACTGCTAACTAACCCTTCCTCATTTCTCAATACCCAATCTAGATTAGCGTGCTCTCTCGTTGGTTCCTCTACACGTTGGATTAGAAAACTATCCCGCATATATTCTAAGAAATCCTCTTCCTCAGCACCCCTGCCCATTTGATTCACCCAATCTATATGTAGATTGAAGTGACCCATTGTAACTGTTTTACCCTTGTTGCACGCATTTCTAATTTCTTGTTTGATGCCATCCCCAATTCCACTGCTACTATTAGGTGGCCTGTATACAACTCCCACTAGCATTTTCTGCCCCTTAGAGTTGTGCAGCTCTACCCATATAGATTCCACATCCTCCAAGCTAATGTCCTTCCTTTCTATTGCCTTAATCTCCTCTCTCACCAGCAATGCTACCCCACCTTCCTTTCCTTTCTGTCTATCCCTCCTGAATATTGAATATCCCTGGATGTTCAGCTCCCAGTCTTGGTCCCCCTGGAGCCACGTCTCCATGATCCCAACTATAGCATAGTCATTAATAGCTATCTGCACATTCAACTCATGCACCTTATTACGAATGCTCCTTGCATTGAGACACAAAGCCATCAGGCTTGTTTTTACAACACTCTTACTCTTTATACAATTATGTTGACAAGTGGCCCCTTTTGATTTTTGCCCTGGAAACCCACCACCTCTTATTCTCTGTTTATTATTTTTTTCTTCTTTCCCCCCTACATGTTGGGTCTGAGTGCTTCCCTTCGCTGCCTCCTGCCTCAGACCCTGTCTACTGGCTTTCTCTATTTGAGTCCCTCCCCCCAACCGTTCTAGTTTAAAGTCCCCCCGGTAGCCTTTGCAAATTTCCCTGCCAGGATACTGGTCCCCCTTGGGTTCAAGTGCAACCCGTCCTTTTTATACAGGTCATTCCTTCCCCAAAAGAGGTCCCAATGATCCAGAAACTTGAATCCTTGCCCTCTGCACCAGTCCTTCAGCCAGGCATTTATCCTTCACCTTGCTCCATTCTTACTCTCACTGTCGCGTGGCACAGGAAGTAATCCTGAGATTATTATCTTTGCGGTTTTTTTCCTTAACTCTCTTCCTAACTCCCTAAATTCTCCTTTCAGGATCTCTTATTTTTTTATCAATGTCACTGGTACCAATATGTACCACGACCTCAGGCTCCTCTCCGTCCCTTTTCAGATATCTTGGACACGTTCAGACACATCCGGACCCTGGCACCATGGAGGCAAACTACCATCTGGGTCTCCGGACTGCATCCACAGAATCGCCAATCTGACCCGCTAACTATAGAGTCCCCTATTACTAATACCCTCCTCTTCTTTTCCTTACCCTTCTGAGCAACAGGGCCGGTGTGTGTACCGCAGGCCAGGTCGCTGTAGCTACCCCCAGATAGGCTGTCCCCCCCAACAGCACTCAAACACGAGTACTTATTTCCAAGGTGTACAGCCACTGGTGTGCTCTCTAGCACCCGCCTCTGCCCCTTGCCTCTCCTAACCGTGGCCCACGTGTCTGCCTCCTGTGGTTTTGGAGAGACTACCTCCCTGTAACTCCTCTCTATGACCTCCTCACTCTCCCTGACCAGACGGAGGTCATCGAGCTGCTGCTCCAGGTTCCTAACACACTCCTTTAGGAGCCCCATCTCCACACACCTGGCGCAGATGTGGACGTCTGTAGGGCTACCCTACTCCATGACCTCCCACATCTGACATCCAGAACAGTAAGCTGCCCTGGCACTCATACTTCCCTTACCCTAGATACAACACAAAATACAATATACAATACCAAATACAATACAAAGTACAAAGTACAGTACACTACAAACTGCTGGAATCTGACTGCCAATCAGCTGCGTATTCAAGTCCACAGAACCATATGTTTTGCTCGATGTAGAACAATTATTTTTTCTAGTAATCGTTTCAAAGGGAAAATATCAGGAGTGAAAGTACAGAATATTCAATGTTAATCAATGCATAAATTGACAAAGGAACAATGCTGAAAGGTTTTTAACTCTTGCAAGATGCCCTCTTGATTTTAACATGGAGATGGGTCCATGGATTACGTTCTGTGTACAGTTGAAGTAATGCTTATAGTCCTGATCACAAGTGACATGAGAGATGTGATTGCATTGGAAAGATGCAGAGGAGATTTGTCAAGACATTGTATGAATTGGAAAATTGCAAATCTAGGGGAAGGTTGAATAGGCTAAGGTGATTATTTTGAAACAAGTGAGACTGAGGAGAGGATTAATTAAGTGGTATAAAAATATAAGGGATCTAGATAGACTAAATAGGGAAAAAAAACTATTCCTCTCACAGAAGTGGGGAGGGGCAAAAACTATTTTAAAATAGGTTGAAAACACGTAGATAGATTGAAGAATTAGAAGGGAGATGAGGAAAGTTATCTCAGCGAAAGGGCAGAGGGGATCAGGAACTCATTGCCTGAAATTGTAGTGAAAACAGTGACCCTCTCCATGTTTAAGAAGTAACAAGAGCAGAGATGCTGGAAGAACGCCAGCATAGTTCCAGTCAATGTGCAGCTATGGAAAGAGAAACCAGTCAAAGTTTCAGACCAATGATAACCAAATGATTATGATCAAACATGGGATCCTTATCATTCACCTGCAAGCATAGATATGACTACAAGATATATATCTTTAAAAAGGTTGAAAAAGGGGAAAAAAAGTAGGAAAAAAAAGATGATTATTTAACTCTTATATGTGCACAGTTGATCCTCTCGTACATGAATGGGAATTCAGTTGTATTAATGTTTTCAATAGTATTGCAAAGAACTTTTAATTAAAAACATTCCCCAATCATTCCTCTCTCCACCGACCTGAAAGTGGGAATGATTGGGAGAAATAAAAACTTTTGCCACACATGTGGTTTAAAATTCCCAATAGGTGTTGCTAGTCAAGTATTAACAGCTCCGTGTGTCAATGTCAAGAGCGATAATTGACTGCAGACATGGAGGAGACAAAAGAGCATATGATATTGAGTGTGATGTTGTCTTCCCAGCTCTCTGATTTACATTCCATGCCTACTGTGCAGGTCCTCTGCAGCCAAGTCCAGGTGCATTTGCTCTATGGCATCTAAAAAGATCAGGAATGTTGACCAAAACCACTGCCATTTTACTGCACCAATGAACAAGTTCAATTCCGACCTCAGGCTTGTCTAGGAAGCATTTGTACATTATTGTCACGTGTTTATTATTGTCACGTGTACCAAGGTACTGTGAAAAAGCTTTTTGGCCTGTGTGCTATCCAGTCAAAGAATAGACTGTATGCAAATGCAATCAGGCTGTCCATTTTGACCTATAATGAATGAATGAATAGGTTTATTGGCCAAATATTCACATGCAAGGAATTTGCCTTGGTGCTCCGCCCGCAAGTGACAATATGGCATACAGTGATAGTTAGGAATGACACATAAAACATTAAATATTAACAATAAAACATTATTGATTAAACATGTGAATTAAATAAAATACCAGAGCAAACAGTGGCTACAAATTTTTGGTTATTGAATAGAGCTACTACTCGTGGAAAAAAGCTGTTTTTATGTCTGGCTGTGCCGGCTTTGACAGTCCGAAGTCGTCTTCCAGAGGGAAGTGTTTCAAAGAATTTGTGGCCAGGATGAGAGTGATCAGAGATGATCTTACCCGCTCGCTTCCTGGCCCTTGCAGTGTACAGTTCGTCAATGGAGGGAAGGTTGCAGCCAATAACCTTCTCTGCTGATCGGACGATTCACTGCAGCCTCCAGATGTCGTGCTTGGTGGCTGAACCAAACCAGACCATGATGGAGAAGGTGAGGACAGACTCTACGATGGCCCCACAGAATTGGACCATCATTGCCTGTGGTAGATTGTGCTTCCTCAGCTGCCGCAGGAAGGACATCCTCTGTTTTGCCTTTTTGACTGTGGAGTCGATGGTAGCCCCCCATTTAAAGTCCTTGGAGATGATGGTTCACAGGAATTTAAAAGACTCCACAGATGTGACTGCGGTGTTGTTGATGATGAGTTGGGTGAGGGGAGGGGGAGCTCTCCTAAAGTCTACAATCAAATCCACTGTCTTAAGAACATTGAGCTCTAGGTTGTTGCAATGGCACCAGGACGCCAGCTGTGACACTTCCTGTCTGTAGGCAGATTCCTCCGCATCCTGGATCAGTCCAATCAGGGTTGTGTTGTCCGCAAACTTGAGAAGCTTGACAGAAGAGACTGTGGGGGTGCAGTCATTGATGTAGAGAGAGTGGAGAGTACGCAGCCTTGCGCTGCTCCTATGCTGAAGGACTGAGGGTCTGAGGTGTGCTTTCCCAGCCTCACATGCTGCTTCCTGTCTGTCAGGAAGCTGGTGATCCACCGACAGAGGGGTTCAGGCACAGTCAACTCAGAAAGTTTGGAGTGTTGTAGGTCTAGCACAATGGTGTTGAATGCAGAGCTAAAGTCAACCAACAAAATCCTTGTATAGGTCCCCTGGCAGTCTAGGTGCTGGAGGATGAAGTGCAGGCCCAGGTTGACTGCATCATCCACAGATCTATTGGCCGGATATGCAAACTGCAGAGGGTCCGGCAGGGGGTTTGTGATATTTTCCAGCTTTTTCCGTCTATCTTTGGTTTAAACCAGCATTTGCAGTTCCTCCCTATGCAAACTCTAACAACATGCTGGCTGAGAGATTAATTGGCCACAATAAATTACCCCCAGTGTAGGTGGTAATTTAGAATCTGTGATGGAGAGGGGGGGGGGGGGGGGGTGGTGGAAAATGAAATAGGTTACAGAGAAATAACAGGGGGAATGGGACAAACAGTAATGCTCAGAGAGCCAACAGTCTCAATGGACTGAATGACCTCTCTCCTCTTTGTCAGAAGGAAGTATGAAGAAATATGGTGGAGTCCACTTGGTGACTTCCACCCTGCATGTTGGCATCAGGCACAAGACAATGTAGAGTCAAGGTCTTAGCTTTTCAACAGCTGGATTTGGCAAGGATTGTACAAATTATGGGTGGTGTTGATTTGACTTTATGATGCTGCAGATTAACAGGGACAAATTGAAATCGACCTGCTGCAAATTAGTCTAATTAAGAATTGGTTGATAATCCCTGTAAAATCATTTTTGTCTTTGCAATAAGTTCTAACACAATAAAAAAAATATCATTGGAGCTTGAAAGTGAAATCAAAACTTAAAGATGTGATTTAGGATGGAAGGGCAGAAGATTAAATTGAACATTGCAGTTAATGTAAACACTCACCCCAGACCCCTATTAAATAGTCTTTAAGGATATGACAATTTATTTGACTCATTTAGATACAATGACTTGAGGCATTTACGCATCTTTACTTGTTTAAGAAATGTAAACAAAAACATTCCTGATCAATTCTTTGCTATGACTTGACTTCCTCGATGTTCACAAGTAATAGGAGTAGAATTAGGTCATTTGGTCCATCGAGTCTACTCTGCTATTCAATCATGGCTGATCTCTGCCTCCTAATCTTAATCTCTTGCCTTCTCCCCTTAACCCCTGACACCCGTTCTAATAAAAAATGTGTCTATCTCTGCCTTAAAAATATCCACTGACTTAGACTCCACAGCCCTCTATGGCAAAGAGTTCCACAGATTAACTACCCTCTGACTAAAGAAGTTCCTCCTCACCTCCTTTCTAAAAGAGCGCCCTTTAATTATGAGGCTATGACCTCTGGTCCTTGACTCTCCCACTAGTGGAAACATCCTTTCCACATCCACTCTATCTATGCCTTTCATTATTCTGTAACTTTCAATGAACTCCACCCTCATTCTTCTAAACTCCAGCGAGTACAGGCCCAGTGCCGACAATTGCTCAGCTGAACTCAAAGAAAATCCTGAGGCAACACAACGCCACGGTCAACATGGTCACAGTCAACACTGAATGTTGCCCAAAACTCCACACTTACACTCTTGATTTCCAGGAGATTGAACACATGGAATTATGGAGAGGGGAAGAGAGGAAGTGCAGGCTAGTCTGCTGCCCAATGGACTTGTGAAAGGTCAGGAAAACATGAGGAAGAGAATCGAGACCAACAGGTCAGGCATGAGTTAAAGGAGGAATTTCAGAAAATCAGCTAATATGATAGGGTCAATTGTAACTGAACCACCTCTTTAGCTCTCTGTTTCTCGCTGCTTTAAAAACAACATCTTCCCAGTGTTGAGCTGCCTTCTTTTATCTAGTTTCAAAGGTGAAGCTGAATGCTGATGTTTAAATAATTCAGGAGAGCACACGCTCTGGAGCAGACCATCAAGACTTTCTGAAACCGAGGCAGGCAGAATCAAGGAGTGAAATCTGCTGAAACTGTGGAAAATCTTTAAAAGTGCTGATGTTCCAAAGGAGACTTCAGTCAAGCTTCAGTCAAATTGTTTCTGAAGTGCATCTGAGGGAAATATAAAGGATTTTCTCATAATGACTTGAAACAGATTTGAAGGCTTCACCCTTTCACTGGTGAGGGAATAGGAAGTCCCCACTGTTAAGCATTGCGAGTGTACCAACTATTTATTTCCCCACAGAATGCTACTTGACCTCCTGAGTATTCCCAACTCTTTGAAATCTGAACCTTTTCCCTGACATCATCCTGGTCTGGTCAACAGAGACAGGATGACGAAGCTGGGTCTGAAGTGGGTGCTGGAGCCCTTCTATATATAGATAAGGATGTTGCCACCAGTGTGAGACGTTTGGTAAATTGTCCCTGCAATGAGCAGTGCTTGCATTAAGGAAAATGCATACAGGCTTGCAAATTCAGAGCAGTAGGCCACTCAGTCCCCTGAATTTGCTCCATAATTCAATATGCTCATGCTTGATTTGATTGTAGCATCATCTCCACCTTCCCCCTACTCCTGATAACCATTGACCCCTTTTCTGCTCAATAATCTATCTACTACTGCTGTAAAACTATTCAGAGTTTCTGCTTCCACGGCCTTTTGTGGGAGTTTTAGTTTTAGCTCTCGAGATACAGCACGGAAACAGGCCCTTTGACCCATCGAGTCTGCACTGACCAGCGATCCCCTCACATTAATACTATCCTACACACACTAGGGACAATTTACATATCTTCCAAGCCAAACCACAAATCTGTACATCATTGGAGTGTGGGAGGAAATTGAAGAAAGCTCACGCAGGTCATGGGGTGAACGTACAAACTCCATACAGACAGCACCTGTGGTCAGTTTCAAACCCAGGTCTGGCGCTGTAAGGCAGCAACTCTACTGCTGTGCCACTGTGCCACCCTAAAGTTCTGAAGACAGATCACTCTGAAAGAAAAAAATCTTATCTATGTATCAAATACCCATAATATTGACCACTAATTCTGGACTCCAACCCCCCCCCCCCCCCCCCCCCTTCCCTCCACCTCACGAAAAAGGAACCTCTTCAATTTAACATGAGTCAATGGGATAGGGCTATTCATTATGTAGAAACAAAGAACTGTAGGTGCTGGTTTATACACAGGTGGACATAAAGTGCTGAAGTAACTTAGCGGGTTGAGCGGCATCTCTGAAGAAAAAGAATGGTGCTGTTTCGGGTTGAGACCCTTCTTCAGACTCTCTGGAGAAAAGTTACGGATTACACTTCCCGTTATGATTCTCATTATTAGTCCACTCGATGGAAAACAATGGTTCTTCAAGGGACTCCTGCAAGTCAAAAGTAGCCACTGACCTTGCATCAGAAAGGTACCGATCTCTTCCTCTGAAAGATGCATCGAGAGCAAAGTAGCCCTGAATTGATCATGAGCCCTGATCGGCCCCCTCTGATTCTCATCCAGATCTTTGTTTCTTGGTCACCTAGATATCACAGCGCCGCAAGTGAGCTGAGCCACGGCTGGTGAGTCATAGACTCTGCAGCCCACTGGCTGAAATGATTGCCTTAGGCATGATAAAGGGGGCACATTGGACCTTGAGCTCTAGCAATCACCTGCAGCTCACACTTCATATCAACAAAACGAGAGCAAGCATTTCACAACTTCATATGACCAAAGCTCAAGCTATTAAACTATTCCAGACTGTGATACCATTTGACCAGATGTTCTGGCTGCAGCTGGATACAATGATTAGTCTCAACATCTCCCATCCAACTGATATACAGTCAGAGTCATATAGCCTCATGGCTGTCCCTTGGCACAACTTGCCCTTGCCGTCTTCATGTATTTACCACAGTAAGAACAGAGGAGGAATACTCATTGACAACTTTACCAATCTCCTACGGCTCCAGACAAAGATCGACCACTTCGATTTCAATGCGGCCCTATTCTCTCTCTAGTTACCCTTTTTCCCTTAATATACATAAAATCTCTGGAGCCTCAATTTAAGCTTCCTTACTCCTACCTACCTTGCCCTTCATTCTAACAAGAACATGCGTGCCCTGAACTCTTGTCACCACACTTTTAATAGCAACCCACCTTCCTGACATTTGCCCCAAGACAACCTGCTGCACTCAACTTTAGCAAGTTCTTGTCTAATACCATCAAAGTTGGCCTTGTCCCAATTCAGAATTGTAACTTGGGGCCTGGCCTATCTTTACCCAAAACTATTTTAAAGCTAATAGACTAGCAGTTGCTGGTCCCAAAACACTCACCCATGGACACTTCTGTAACTTGCCCTTCCCAATTTCCTAAAAGTAGATCAAACTTTGCATTCTCCCTTGTAGTTGCCTCACTTATTGCCTGAGAAAACTGTCCTGACATATTTGACACATCAGTCAGTATTGAGTATAGATGTGGGGATGTTATGTCACAATTGCACAAGATGTTGGTGAGGCCTCATTTGAAGTATTGTGTTCAGTTTTTGTCATCTATTATTATACTAAAAGTCTCATCTTGACCACTTCCTGTCTAAGTTGTTAATTGATTTTAGAATAACGGTACCCTATACCACTATGATTTTTTGCCATCTTAGTCACAGTCCTCCTCCGCTGCAGCAGCCCCAAGGATTTTTCCGATCGCTGAAAAATGTAAAAAATGAATGTTTGAAGTCGTGAGATCAGCTGATTGGTCCTCTCGCCTGTCAGTCGCCATGATGAAAGTAATGCCCCTTCCGGAAGGGTCAGAAGTATAAAGCACCGGATGCCAGACGTCAGTTAGTCACTCTGGAAGATCGGGAGGGAGAGTCCACAACTGTGATTATAAGCTGTGAGTCAACTGAACTGTGAGTCTTCGATGTACTTGCAATAAATGATTTGTTAGCCCTTAATGGAAATGCAATGAGTTGTTTGCCCTGCCCTGTGCATCAAGGAAGAGACTGACTTTGGTGCCTTCCCTCACAATGGGAAATTTTGATTCCGATGTGTGGAGATGTTGTATGTTGAACTCTCTCGTGTGTTGTGTTCTTTATTTTATTGTATGGCTGTATGGCGATCACATTCCACTGTGCCAACTGGCACATGTGACAAATAAATATATCTTATATATTATATCTTGTAAATGAAAATGAAATTAGTTATTTGACCTGCCCTATGCTTAAAACTGAAATAGAAATGGAAATCAAATGAAATGAAAATTAAATTAGTTGTTTGGCCTGCCTTGTGCTTGAAACTGAAATGGAAATGAAATGAAATGAAGTTAGTTGTTTGGCGTGCCTGAAACCACTTATTTCGGCCCACAAGGCTCATATTAGCTGAGAAACCTGCCCAAAATGCCCGTATTAACCCAGGAGGAGTATTTTGACCTAAAAGGCCCATGCCAGACCAGGAAAAGTCCAGAAGCAGTGCCTTTCACTGACATTTCACTTCGATTTTTACTTTAAGTCCCTTCAGCCCATCGGGCCCATACTAGCCCAGGAGGTCACTTCTGCCCATCAGTAAGTATTCCCCCCTGCAAGGGTTAAACCTCACCCCAGTATTTTTCTCCCTCCCTTCATTGTCTCCCTGAGAGATCCAAGCCAGGATAGACTTTTCTCCTTCATTGCTGTGCAGAAAGAAATGCAAGATGTCTAAAATTGATTCTCCACCCTCTCCTCTTTCTCCCTCTCACACAGATTCTCTCACCTGTTTTGGGCAGAATTTATGTCAGTGACTGACAGGCCTGAGTGACTGAGCTGCCAGCCCACCAGGCCTGAGTGACTGAGCTGCCAGCCCACCAAGCCTGAATGACTGAGCTGCCAGCCCACCAGGCCTGAGAGACTGAGCTGCCAGCCCACCTATCCATTCACCCCACAATGTCCATACTAGCCCTCTGGAAACCAGTCATTTCGGTCCACAACACCCATACTAGCGCTCCAGAAATCCACCCCACTGGCCACCAATATTGGAATTTGTGGAGAGGTGGAATATTGCATTTGGGGGACCAGCCCTCCCGTGTGAACATGGGACCCAATGAGTCCCACTTAGTCTAGTCTTCCTATAGGAAGGATGTTGTTAAGCTGGAAAGAGTACAGAGCAGATTTATGAGGTTGTTGCCGGGAGTTACGGGGCTATAAACTGTATGGAGAGGATGGAAAGGGTAAGACTTTATTCCGGAGCGCAAGAGGTTGAGGGGTGAACTTATAGAGGTGTATAAGATCATGAGGGGGATGGATCTGGTCAATGTACAGGGTAATTCCCAAAGCTGTAGTCACCAGAAATCTCCCACTACTTCTCAGACACTGAAATAACTGATTCAAATAATCCAACAGCAGTCTTTTGAACCCACATGAACCAGACGGGTTTTTATGACAATCTAATAAGTTCATGGTTAACATTGCTGTGACTGGCTCTTTTATCTCTATTTCCACATTCTTTAATTACTTCAGTGTAAATTATGCAGCTGCTGTGCTGGGATTTGGACTGACTCTGGTTCAATGGTCTAGACCCTCCAGTAATTTAACCATTACACTAATATGCCCCATAATGTGCTAAGAAGCATGCACTAAAGGGAAATAAACCATTTTGGTTTAGGTTGCGTAGATCTGCATTACTTAAATGCAAACAATTACACTTTGGTTCATATCAAAGCCAGTCTGAAGCTGGAGCGTAAACCCTGGGAGTGGAACAAGAGAGAGAGTGAGGGAGAGGGAGAGAGAGAGAGAGAGTGTGCTTGAGAGAGAGAGAGAGAGAGAGTGTGTGCGAGAGAGAGAGAGAGAGAGAGAGAGAGAGAGAGAGAGAGTGTGTGCGAGAGAGTGTGTGCAAGTGAGAGTGTGAAAGAGAGTGCGCGTGAGAGAGAGAGCGTGTGCGCAAGAGAGAGTGTACGAGAGCGAGAGAGAGAGAGAGAGAGAGAGAGGCAGAGAAAGAGATGATCAAACCCACACTAGTCACTGGTGCTGTGAGGCAGTAGCTCTACCAGCTACATTGCTGCACCATTAGAGCCTGATCAGCCTACTCTTCAACAAACGTTCTCTTTCCCCCGACCCACTTCTTCTCTAATATCACCTGATCACCAGATCTTTTAAGACGCAGACCTTCTCGCTCCAAAGTTTTTACATGCTTTTCCTCACGTCAGCTTTTGTCCTTCAGAGGAGAAAGCTGAGAGTACAGCTGGGCGATATTACTACTGAAGAATCAATCCCTTCCTGGCTTGCGCTGCTGAAGGCAAAATGATGACCTCAAATTTGAAGAGCAGCCTATCAGTACCTGCCCATGAACTAACGTCTTGCCCAGAGCTACTGAAAGGTGTTGGGTGCCAGCCGCTCCCTGAGTTACAGATAAATTTGTCAGCTCTGAGCATGAGAGCCAAATGATCAGCAAATCCCTCACAACTAATCACGCTGCACTCAGCCACTTCCGTTGACTGATTACTGAGGAAATCATTAGAGAGAGAAAGTGGCCTGATCTTTCATCATGACCAGATTAACTACAAGGAGGTCAGATGGGGGTGTGTTTGATAGCCCATTACTTTTCCTATTCCTGTTATTTCGGAATGTCCTCTATCTTGCTGCTGTCTGTGACCTAATCACTTCCATCCCAGCCTGCCTGATTCTCTGTAAACCTCCCGCAGGTTTATGACTGCCCGGTGCAGGCTTCTGGCCTCCCGAGTCACTGATCTCAGCAAGCCCTGGACAGCAAACCTACAAAACAAGTCTCCTCCAGTTCCTGTGGGCCTGGCCACATGCTCTGCCTTTACATATGGCATCAGAACGGTGGGGGGAATATGCCATGACTGATAACGTATCCCCAGCCAAACTACATTCAAAGAGCCAAGCAACAAGCTTCCAGTGAAGAATAAAAAGCAAACTATATATACACTCTGTAGGAAGGAGCCTCCCCTCCCTCTCCTCAGCCCTCACCACCTGCTTTAATCGATCATATTTTCACTGTCTGTAGCATGAGGCTTTATATGGCCAGTGAATTTGCATATGATCCTGACACCTTTCTTTCTGAAAGTGGTCCCTGAGGATGTGACACTGACTGAGGCAGTGAGGTAAATGCCTGACTTCACCATGTTGTTCCATGGATGCACTCACAAAACAGGCAGGAGGTTTAAAGAGCGAAGGCAAGTTATTAGATGGTACTTATCTAAACAAGGTACTCTCCCTGTACTCAGTGGGTCCATGGTCATGGAGATTAATGATCCATGTTCATAGCCATTCAGCGAGGTAGTTGGTTCTGCATGTCCACAGAGCACGTCACTGACTTTTTATCCTTTATTCATTCAGAAATATGGGTGCCATCTGCAAAGGCAAAATGTGTTCAAGTTCTTAAATATCCCCTGAAGTGAATGATCTGCTGGTCAGTTTCTTAGTTTGTATTTCCTTATGATATTGAAGGAGATTATTTTGGTGCTGCAAGCTCCCAGAACGATCCTGTTCCCAGTAATTTTCCTTGACATCTCTTCTCACATATTCCTATCTCCCCATATTCCCTAGATTCCACGACTCACCTCCACACTAGGAGCAACATATAGCTGTCAAGTAGTCTACCGATCCACACATCTTTGCGATGTGGGAGGGAACCAGAGCACATAGACGAAACCATTTCAAAGAGAACATGCAAACTCCATCACAGGCAGCATTGGAAGGTGGGATCAAAGCTGAGTAACTGGCCTTGTGAGTTAACGGCTGCAAACCGTGCCAATGAGTCAATCATACTGCTGTAGGTTGGGAGGGTGGGGGGGCAAGGATGTGTGGTCTGGAGTCACATGTAGACAAGACTCAAAAGCGGCTGACAGGATTTCCTTCCCTAAATTGCACTAGTCAATGCCTTTTTATAACATCGGGGAGTTTCATGGTCACCATTACTGCCACTAGCATTTTTTATTCCTGATTCATTTAATTAACTGAATTTATATTCCCTTGCTGCCACGGTGAGGTCTTTGGATCACCAGTCCTGGTCTCTGGATAACTAACATAACCTGCACGCTACTGTAGAAACCTCAAACTGCCCCCTCTCCATCCCTGTCCTTGATTAATACCTCCATTAAAGAGCGAGCCTGCTCAGGAATGAAAGCTAACCAACTTGACCCTTTTTTGATATTCTCAGTAACCTTTGCCATGTTACAACACCCTCTGGATTTCACAGCCTCTCATCTGTTGATCAGAATTAACAGGATGTGAAAATATTAATTGAGCCAGTAATTACCAACAGCTAAAAGGTCCATCTGGCAAAGCAGTTTCTTTCTCCTCATGTGGAAGTAATTGCTGCGGTGCTGAGTTTCGACTGAAGCAGACTTTTCCAATTATGATGATGCACAAATAGTACCTAGGGTGGAAACTCCAACTCGCTCACTGTCTGGGATGTGGATGACGGCTGCGTTGTTGCCTCTCACTTACCCGGCAGGATTCACCTCAGCAGAAGGGGGAACACCGCTGATCAATCACCAATGCACCCTCCTCATAGTGTACAAGCCAAACGTCAAGCTTGTTGATCTTGAAGAGGACAGACCGAAAACCTCTTTGGCTTTCCAAGTGAAATATCCAAGGACAATGATTTCCATTTCTACAATTTACTGCCATTTAAGTCGACATAATCAAATGTCTGAAGTAGAGGGCAACTGGGGCCAAACATCTTGCCCACTTTTGTTTAGATGTAGCAGCCATCAGTACGCAACAAGCTTCTTCAGGAAGCAAATGACAGCACCAAGGCAATCCGATCTTGCTGATACTAAAATATAGACTTGCTTCTTTCCCTTATTGCGTCTGATGGAGCACCCAGATCTGTAACAATAACTATTTCCAATTCCACAGATGCTGCCTGACCTGTTGAGTTCTTTCAGCATTTTTCTTTTTATTTTTGTTTTCTTAGCTTAGTTTAGTTTAGAGATACAGCGACGTCTACACTGACCCACTGATCCCCATACACTGACACTATCCTACACACTAGGGACAATTTACAATTGTTACTGAAGCCAATTAACATACAAACCTGTAGTCTTTAGAGTGTGCGAGGAAACCAGATCACCCGCGGTCACAGGGAGACGCACAAACTCTGTACAGACAGCACCCGTAGTCAGGATCAAACCCGGGTTTCTAGCGCTGTAAGGCAGCAACCTTTTCGCTGCGCCACCTTGCTGCCCATCTGTATATTTTGTGAATTTTATTTACTGCTTTTCCTGGTACAAGATGAGGAAGAGATGTAGACTTCAGGAAGTCCAGGGGCGGCACGCACACCCCCATCCACATTAACGGTACGGAGGTGGAACGTGTTTCTAGCTTCAGGTTCTTGGGAGTCAACCTCTCCGACGACCTCTCTTGGACCCACAATACCTCAACTCTGATCAAGAAGGCTCACCAGCGTCTCTTCTTCCTGAGGAGACTGAAGAAGGTCCATCTGTCTCCTCAGATCCTGGTGAACTTCTACCGCTGCACCATCGAGAGCATCCTTACCAACTGCATCACAGTTTGGTATGGCAACTGCTCTGTCTCCGACCGGAAGGCATTGCAGAGGGTGGTGAAAATTGCCCAACGCATCACCGGTTCCTCGCTCCCCTCCATTGAGTCTGTCCAAAGCAAGCGTTGTCTGCGGAGGGCGCTCAGCATCGCCAAGGACCTCTCTCACCCCAACCATGGACTGTTTACCCTCTTACCATCCGGGAGGCGCTACAGGTCTCTCCGTTGCCGAACCAGCAGGTCCAGGAACAGCTTCTTTCCGGCGGCTGTCACGCTACTCAACAACATACCTCGGTGACTGCCAATCACCCCCCCCCCCCCCCCCCCCCCCGGACACTTATTGTTATTTATGCAAATAATTTGCTGTGTCGCTCTTCCAGGGAGATGCTAAATGCATTTTGTTGTCTCTGTACTGTACACTGACAATGACAATTAAAATTGAATCTGAATCTGAATCTGAAGAGCAATTGTTCAGAACACTGGGAGAACTCTGGTCTATTCAAAATAATGTCACAGGACCTTTCATATCTAGTGAAGCAAACAGAGTTTGGTTTCATGTTATCTCCTGTCAAACATTTTCTTCAATAGTGCAACTTCCCTAGTCCCAATTGAGATGATCTAACACTGAAATGAGATTTGCTTGCAAACCCTTCTGACTCAAAGTTGCAAGAATGTTATTGACAAGATCAACTCATGCTTCAAATTTCACTTTAAGGAAAACCTGTATGTAAATAACCTTATTCATACCCTTAGGAGATGCCAATGCACTCTACACTCAAATAATACTTTGTGAAGTTTAGTCGCTGTTACTCTGTGGACAAGGACTGCATCCTCTTCAGCTGCAATTGTTTACACTATTTTCTTTTGAAGTTTCACATCAGCCATAACGGTAAAAAATGAACGTCTTCTTCTCCAATCAAGATTCACGGCAAATATTATGAATGAGAAATGCTCAAAAGGACCAGGTCGTGCCCTTGTTGGTCTGGAGGCGAACTACCTTTCCACTGGTGAGAGATTTAAGTGGTTTACTGGAATTGCCGAAAAAACGTTTTTGTGTATCGCGTTTGAATTGTAGTTGTTTCTGGACCGCAGGCGGAGAACGAACCTGTGGCTGCAAAAGCTGCTGGGAAACAGGCAGGGCAGCACGGGTTTGGCGAGACATCAGTCGTTGGGCTGGGGAACCCAGTATGGGATCCCTTGCAATGATCCTTAAATTGAGCAGGTCTAAGTAGACGTCCGATTTAGCAAGGTATGAACGCTCCATTAGTTGTTTTGCGCTTCGGACAGTTCGTTCGGCGAGTCCGTTGCACTGCGGAAACTCAGGGCTGCTGGTGATATGTTGAAAGTCCCATCGTTGTGCAAGGTTTTTGAAAAGCTGGCTGGTGAACTGACTGCCGTTATCGGATAGAAGACGTGCTGGGGAGCAGGCGTTACAGTAACTAGCAGCTGCTCAGACTGACTTACATAGAAACATAGAAACATAGAAAATAGCTGCAGGAGTAGGCCATTCGGCCCTTCGAGCCTGCACCGCCATTCAATATGATCATGGCTGATCATCCAACTCAGTATCCTGTACCTGCCTTCTCTCCATACCCCATGATCCCTTTAGCCACAATGGCCACATCTAGCTCCCACTTAAATATAGCCAATGAACTGGCCTCAACTACCTTCTGTGGCAGAAAATTCCACATATTCACCACTCTCTGTGTGAAAAATGTTTTTCTCATCTCAGTCCTAAAAGACTTCCCCCTTATCCTTAAACTGTGACCACTTGTTCTGCACTTCCCCAACATCGGGAACAATCTTCTTGCATCTAGCCTGTCCAACACCTTAAGAATTTTGTAAGTTTCTATAAGATCCCTCCTCAATCTTCTAAATTCTAGTGAGTACAAGCTGAGTCTATCCAGTCTTTCTTCATATGAAAGTCCTGCCATCCCAGGAATCAGTCTGGTGAACCTTCTCTGTACTCCCTCTATGGCAAGAATGTCTTTCCTCAGATTAGGAGACCAAAAACTGTATGCAATACTCCAGGTGTGGTCTCACCAAGACCCTGTACAACTGCAGCAGGACCTCCTTGCTCTTATACTCAAATCCTTTTGCTATGAATCCTAACATACCATTTGCTTTCTTCACTGCCTGCTGCACCTGCATGCCTACTTTCAAGCTGATGCCAGCTAATCTACATTGGTGAGACCAAGCGGAGGCTAGGCGATCGTTTCGCCGAACACCTCCGCTCGGTCCGCAATAACCAACCCGACCTCCCGGTGGCTCAGCACTTCAACTCCCCCTCCCACTCCGTATCCGACCTCTCGGTCCTGGGCCTCCTCCATGGCCAGAGTGAACAACACCGCAAGTTTGAGGAACAACATCTCATATTCCGCTTGGGGAGTTTGCATCCTCTGGGCTTAAACATTGAATTTTCTCAATTCTGTTAACCCAGACTGCTCCCTTCCCCCCCCCCCCCACCTCTCCCTCAGCCCTCGGGCCCTGACATTCCTTCTCCATCTCCCCCCCCCCAAGTCGCACTAGCTTCTCATTTTCACACCAGAAACAGCTTACAATGGCTTGCTTCCCTTATCACCAATACTTTTTTGCATATCTTTCACTCATTGTTCTTGCTTTATCTCTCCATATCACTGTTTATATCTCTCGTTTCCCTGATCCCTGACCAGTCTGAAGAAGGGTCTCGACCCGAAACGTCGCCTATCTCCTTCGCTCCTTAGATGCTGCTGCACCCGCTGAGTTTCTCCAGCTTTTTGTGTAACCCTGCCTACTTTCAATGACTGGTGTACCATGACACCCAGGTCTCGTTGCATCTCCCCTATCTGCCACGATTCAGATAATAGTCCACTTTCCTGTTTTTGCCACCAAAGTGGATAACCTCACATTTATCCACATTATACTGCATCTGCCATGCATTTGCCCACTCACCCAACCTATCCAAGTCACCTTGCAGCCTCCTAGCCTCCTCACTGCTGCCCCCCCCCCCCAGCTTTGTGTCATCCACAAACTTTGAGATGTTGCATTCAATTTCCTCATCCAGATCATTAATATATATTGTAAATAGTTGGGGTCCCAGCACTGAGCCTTGTGGTACCCCACTAGTCACTGCCTGCCATTCTAAAAAGGACCCGTTTACTCCTACTCCTCTCTGCCAGCCAGTTCTCTATGCACTTCAATACTGAACCCCCAACACCATGTGGGACCTTGTCGAAACCCTTCTGAAAGTCCAGATATAGCACATCCACTGGTTCTTCCTTATCCACTCTATTAGTTACATCCTCGAAGAATTCAAGAACATTCGTCAGACATGATTGACCTTTCATAAATCCATGCTGACTTTGTCCAATGATTTCACCACTTTCCAAATGTGCTGCTATCCCATCTTTAATAACTGACTCTAGCATTTTCCCCACTACCAATGTTAGACTAACTGGTCTGTAATTCCCCGTTTTCTCTCTCCCTCCCTTTATAAAAAGTGGGGTTACATTAACAACCCTCCAATCCTCAGGAACTACTACAAAATCTAAAGAGTTTTGAAAAATTATCACTAATGCATCCACTATTTCTGTGGCTACTTCCTTAAGTACTCTGGGATGCAGCCTATCAGGCCCTGGGGATTTATCGGCCTTTAATCCATTCAGTTTACCTAACACTACCTCCTGGTTAACCTGGATTTCACTCAGTTACTCCATCTCATTTGACCCCCGGTCCCCTGCTATTTCCGGCATATTATTTATGTCTTCCTTAGTGAAGACAGAACCAAGGTAGTTATTCAATTGGTCTGCCATGTCCTTCTTCCCCATGAACAATTCACCTGTTTCTGACTGCAAGGGACCCACATTTGTTTTAACTAATTTCTTTCTCTTCACATATCTATAAAAACTTTTGCAGTCAGTTTTTATGTTCCCTAACAGTTTTCTGTCATAATCTATTTTCCCTTTCCTAATTAAGCCCTTTGTCCTCTTCTGCTGGACTCTGAATTTCTCCCAGTCCTTTGATTGGCTGCTTTTTCTGGCTAATTTGTATGCTTCATCTTTTGTTTTTATACTATCGCTGATTTCCCTTGTTATCCATGGATGCACTACCTTCCCTGATTTATTCTTTTGCCAAACTGGGATGAACAATTGTTGTAGTTCATCCATGCAGTCTTTAAATACCTTCCATTGCACATCCACTGTCAACCCTTTAAGAATCACTTGCCAGTCTATATAGGCCAATTCACATCTCATTCCTTCAAACTTACCTTTGTTTAAGTTCAGAACCCTTGTTTCTAACTTAATTATGTCACTCTCCATCCTAATGAAGAACTCAACCATATTATGGTCACTCTTGCCCAAGGGGCCATGCACAACAAGACTGCTAACTAACCCTTCCTCATTACTCAATACCCAGTCTAGAATAGCCTGCTCTCTCGTTTGTTCCTCTACATGTTGGTTTAGAAAACTATCCCGCATACATTCCAAGAAATCCTCTTCCTCAGCACCCCTGCCCATTTGATTCACCCAATCTATATGTAGATTGAAGTCACCCATTATAACTGTTTCACCCTTGTTGCACGCATTTCTAAGTTCCTGTTTGATGCCATCCCCAACTCCACTACTACTGTTAGGTGGCCTGTACACAATTCCCACTAGTGTTTTCTGCCCCTTAGAGTTTCGCAGCTCTACCCATATCGACTCCACATCCTCCAAGCTAATGTCCTTCCTTTCTATTGCATTAATCTCCTCTCTAACCAGCAACACTACACCGCCTCCTTTTCCTTTCTGTCTATCCCTCCAAAATATTGAATATCCCTGGATGTTTAGCTCCCAGCCTAGGTTACCCTGGAGCCATGTCTCCATGATCCCAACTATATCATATTCATTAATAACTATCTGTACATTCAACTCATCCACCTTATTACAAATGCTCCTTGCATTGAGACACAAAGCCTTCAGGCTTGTTTTCACAACACTCTTACCCCTTATACAAATATGTTGAAAAGTGGCCCTGTTTTATTTTTGCCCTGGATTTGTCTGCCTGCCACTTTTACTTTTCACCTTGCTACTTATTGCTTCTACGCTCATTTTACACCGCTCGGTCTCTCTGCTGATGCTCCCATCCCCCTGCCACATTAGCTTAAATCCTCCCCGACAGCACTAGCAAACGCTCCCCCAAGGACATTGGTTCCATTCCAGCCCAGGTGCAGACCGTTCTGTTTGTACTGGTCCCACCTCCCCCAGAACTGGTTCCAATGCCCTAGAAATTTGAATCCCTCACCCTGGCACCATTTCTCAAGCCACGTATTCAGCTGCAATATCCTCCTATTTCTACTCGGACTAGCACGTGGCACCTGGTAGTAATCCAGACAGTATTACCTTTGAGGTCCTACTTTTAAGTTTATCTCCTAGCTCCCTAAATTCGCCTTGTAGGACCGCATCCCGTTTTTTACCTATATCGTTGGTGCCAATGTGCACCACGACAACTGGCTGTTCACCCTCCCCCTCCAGAATGTTCTGCAGCCATTCAATGACATCCCTGACCCTTGCACCAGGGAGGCAACATACCATCCTGGAGTTTTGTTTGCAGCCGCAGAAACGCCTGTCTATTCCCCTGACAATTGAATCCCCGATTACTATAGCCCTTCTGCTCTTTTTCCTCCCCTCCTGTGCTGCAGAGCCACCCATGGTGCCATGAACTTGGCTGCTGATACCTTCCCCTGATGAGCCATCTCCCCCAACAGTATCCAAAATGGTAATCTGTTTAGGAGGGAGATGCCGCAGGGGATTCCTGCACTACCTGCCTTCTGCTACACTGGCTAATGGCCACCCATTCCCTTTCTGTCCGCTTAACTGTAACTGCGGTGTGGCCAACTCGCTGTACGTGCTATTCACGACTTTCTCAGGATCGTGGATGCTCCAGTATGAATCGAACCGCAGCGGCAATCATTCAATGCGGTCTGCCAGGAGCTGCAGCTGGACACACTTCCTGCAAACGTAGTCACCAGAGACACCGACCATATCCCTGATCTCCCACATGTTGCAGGATGAGCAAACCATGGGGCCGATCTCAACTGACATGGCTTACCTCCAAATTAAATCAACTCACTCACACTATAAAAATCTTAATCCTTTAAAGTGTAACTTTACTAAAAAGCACTGTACCCTTAACTCACTGAACCCTTAACCAGAAAGCAGAAATGCAAACCTGGGGTTGCTCCCAATCAGCTGCTTCCTCTAGTCCGCTTCCACCAATCAGAGGTTTCCACCAGACTACTTCCTTTGAAGTGTGATGGAACGTTACAGATTGGGTACTCCTCCTCTCGCTCCAACAGCTCCTGGGCCTCTGTTAAACAAAGCCCTGCACTCGATTTTTAAACTCACCGCCCGTAAACTCGTCCTCGTGCTCCAACGGCTCCTGGGCCTCTGTTAAACAAAGCCCCTCGCTCGATTTTTAAACTCATTTCGTTTACGTAAGCAAGCTCTTGGTAATATGAATCGAATATTAGGCGGAGCAACTACTAACAGGCAATACAATTGGTCAGTAGGAAATAACCAAACTACAGCCATGATGTCTAAAATCACATCATCTGAAAATTTGATGCATTATTTCCTGAGTTATTTATGAAAATGCTCACAAATGTGCAAAAACTTGGACAAAATAACAGCTTTTCCCCTGTGTTTAGCCCTGTGCATAGCCCTTTGCTTAGCCCTGTTTGCAACATTGTTGCTATTCAAGTACACTGAGTTCTGCTCGCCCTAGCAAGTGCAAATGCATTTTTAAAACGTTTAAAGACGAGGGAGGCTGATTAAGGCAAAATGAGCAACCCCTGCGCTGTTGTCGGCTATGGGTGACTGCTGGAGTTAGGAGAACGGCTTGCATGGGGTACCAGGCCTCCCGTGTGACAGGGATCCCAGTTGGCCTAGTAAATCATAATAGCCAAGAAAAGTATAAAAGTAAGCTAACCAAGAATATAAAGGAGGATAGTAAAAGCTTCTTTAGGTATGTGAAGAGGATAGAATTAGTTAAGATCAAAGTTGGACCGTTGTAGACAGAAACAGGTGTATTTATTGTGGAACAAGGAAACGACAGATGGGTTGAACAGGTACTATGGATCTATCTTCACTAAGGAAGCCACAAATAATCTCCGAGATGTACAAGTGGCCAGAGGAACTAAGGTGACGGAGAAACTGATGGAAATTCACATGAGGCAGGAAATGGTGTTGGGTAGACTGATGGGACTGAAGGCTGATACATCCCCAGGCCCTGATGGTCTGCATCCAAGGGTACTTAAGGAAGTGGCTCTAGAAATTGTGGATGCATTGGTGACCATTTGCCAATGTTCTATAGATTCAGAATCAGTTCCTGTGGATTGGAGGGTAACTAATGTTATCCCACCTTTTAAGAAAGGAGGGAGAGAGAAAACGGGGAAGTATAGACCAGTTAGCCTGACCGGTGGTAGGGAAGATGCTGGAGTCAACTATAAAAGATGAAATAGCGACACATTTGGATAGCCGTAACAGGATCGGACCAAGTCAGCATGGATTTACAAACGGGAAATCATGCTTGACTAATCATCTGGAATTGTTTGAGGATGTAACAAGGGAAATGGACAAGGAAGAGCCAATGAATGTGCGGCCGTGTACCCGGACTTTCAGAAAGCATTTGATAAGGACCCACATAGGAGATTAGTGGGCAAAATTAGAGCACATGGTATTGGCGGTACGGTATTGACATGCATAGAAAATTGGGTGGCAGACAGGAAATAAAGAGTAGGGATTAACGGGTCCCTTTCAGAATGGCAGGCAATGGCTAGCAAGGCTTGGTGCTGGAACTGCAGCTATTAACAATATACATTAATGATTTAGACGAAGGGATTAAAAGTAACATTACCAAATGTGCAGATGACACAAAGCTGGGTGACAATGTGAACTGTGAGGAGGATGCTATGAGAATGCAGGGTGACATAGACAGCTTGGGTGAGTGGGCAGATATATGGCAGAAGCAGTTTAATGTGGATAAGTGTGAGGTTATCCACTTTGGTGGAAAAAACAGGAAGGCAGATTATTATCTGAAGGGTGTCAATTTGGGAAAAGGGGAAGTACAACGAGATTTGGGGGGCCTTGTTCATCACTCACTGAACGTAAGCAGGCAGTGAAGAAAGCTAATGGCATGTTGGTCTTCATAACAAGAGGAGTTGAGTATTGGAGCAAAGATGTCTTTTTGCAGTTGTACAGGGCCCTAGTGAGACCATACCTGGAGTATTGTGTGCAGTTTTGGTGCCAAATTTGAGGAAGGACATTCTTGCTATTGAGGGAGTGCAGCGTAGGTTCAAGAGGATAATTCCCAGGATTGCGGGACTGTCATATATTGATAGAATGGAGCGACTGGGCTTGTATACTCTGGAATTTAGAAGGATGTGAGGATATCTTATTGAAACATATAAGATTATTAAGGGATTGGACACACTAGAGGCAGGAAACATGTTCCCGATGTTGGGGGATTCCAGAATCAGGGGCCCCAGTTTAAGAATAAGGGGTAGGCCATTTAGAACAGAGATGAGGAAAAAAATGTCACCCAGAGAATTGTGAATCTGTGGAAGTTTCTGCCTCAGAAGGCAGTGGAGGCCAACTCTCTGTATGCTTTCAAGAGAGAGCTAGATAGAGCTCTTAAAGATAGCGGAGTGAAGGGATATTATTGAGAAGGCAGGAATGGGGTACTGATTGTGGATGATCAGCCATGATCACATTGAATGGCGGTGCTGGCTTGAAGGGCCGAATGGGTTTGCCTTACAGTCATACCAATAAAAAGCAATAGAACACACAAAATAAATTTTAATTTAAACATCCATCACAGTGACTCCTCTACATTCCTCACTGTGATGCAAGGCGAAAAAAAGTTCAATCTCTCCCTTCTTTGTTCTTCAGCTGTCGGGGGCCTCTAACCTACCTTTGACGGGACGATCTTACTCCCTTAGCCGGCGGCGGGCCACCTTGTCAGGGCGATCAAGCTCCTGCATCGTAGGGGAATGTCAGCCCCCGGTGCCGGGCGATCTACCACAGGTCAGGGCTAGTCGAACGACATGTGGCTTTTGGAGCTTCCCAATGTTGGTCTCAACCCGATACTGCGAGCTCCTTGATGCTAAACTCCGCAGGCTGTGGTTGGAATGTTCATCCCATGCAAGGAATCGGCTGCAATGATAAGTCCATGCCCAGCGGTGGTGTTGCGTTTTGTTTCACTAAACAGACAAAAACACAAATAAAATCAGTAATCAAGCAGTAAAATCTTTATTGTGGTAGTGACTCTTACAGTATGTAAAATACAGACTATAGGTTCACGCTATCCCCACACAAAGGGGCAGTGTTTAAGTAGATACATTTATACCTCAATAATCAGCGATTCAGCAATATTTTATCTTACAGAGCATAGTACCGCTTCTTGCTTCTTTAGATTGACAGGTTCTTCCGAGAGCAGAGTGGTTAGCCCATATATGGTTATGATTTGAGAAGGCTGTTTTTCTGCAGATCAAGCATCTTGGTTTTTTTACTTAAATGATGCTCATTATAATCTTATAGAGCAAGGGTAGGAGCCAGGGCCGGCCTTAAGCCGATTGGACCAATTGCTCCCAATTGGGCCCCGCGATTAAGGGGGGCCCCGCACTAATGTTCCGTATTTCGTACAGAAATACGGATTTGCTTTGTTAAATAAAGATTTTTTTTTAAAATTCGCCATCTGGATTTTTTTTTTTAAACGAACATGGATAACAACCGCTGCACGGCAATCAGACACAAACATTACAGCCAGTAGTTAACAAGTAGTTATACAATGTGTCATCAATGCATCGATCCACATTCCTCAGTAAATGTAATTGTGTTTTGAACAAGTATTAATGACGCCGCGTTCCTTTGAATAAAATTCACGCGGCGTCATTAATACTTGTTCAAAACAAAATTACATTTACTGAGGAATGTAAATCGATGCATTGGTGACACATTGAGAATTTCTTAAAAATCACCATCATGATTGAGGGCTCCGGACTGCGAGAAGGGGCTTCTTCTTGGTGTGCAGGTTAGTCATTCACCTACCGACCCACGTTGTGTCTCTCTGTCTTTCGCTCTCTTACTCCCTCTCTCCCTTTCTCGCACTCTCTCTCTCCCGCTCCCCATCTCGTCTCTCTCTCGCTCTCTCACTACCTATCTCTCACCCTGTCAACTCGGCTTTCCCGGAATCATTAACGTTTTGTGGTAGACAAAAATGCTGGAGAAACCCAGCGGGGGAGGCAGCCGCCTTGCCCGCTGAGTTCCTCCAGCACTCTGTGTTTTTTGTTTGGCTGTGAAGTTGAAGGTGGCTCAGCGGGACAGGCATGGGCTCTGGGGAGAGGGTTGCATTTCTGGTTGAGACCCTTCTTCAGACAATCACAAGTACTCTCACCGATGAGAGTTCAGTTCAGTCTGAAGAAGAGTCTTCCCTCCAGAGTTGCTGCGCTGCCTGTCCTACTGAGTTACTCCAGCTTTATGTCTATCTTCAATTTCACAGAAATTAAATTTATCAAGGGGGCTTATAGCGTCTGCCCCCCCCCCCCCCCCCCCCTTCCTTCCCAACCTCAGCCTCACGGACCTTAGCGTACCCCTAGTTCCTAAAACTCATTTCCATCACTGTTCATGTTGCACTTATAATGCAGAGAACGGGCTTGAAATGATTCTGTGAAACAAAAAGATAAAGAGCTGGTTTCAGTCCAACAGCAGCCGGAAGCACTTCAGCCTCTTAGCCCTGTGACCAGCTGTTTCAAGTTTTGTACTGCTGTTGGACTGAAACCAGTTCTTTATTTTTTTGTTTCACCCCCTGTCCGTCCCCATTCATCTCCCTCCCTTCCACCTTCCTCCCACGGTGCCTGCTGCTTTGGTGCCAGGCACACCATCATGTTTACATTGCCAGTTATCCACTGATATATTTTCAAGTTGTCAGTGCAAAGTCTGCCTTCTTAAAAACTGGTATCATTGCCAAAAGTGACTTGCTTCGTGAAAATGGGCATTTGTAAAATTAAACCCCAGTGTCCTCTGAGCTATGTGTTACTGTATTGTTCAATATTCTTGCTAATTGTTGTATTAGCATTTCAATGCTGCGTGTGCTTCAGCATGGGCCATCCATTAGTTAGATCGCAGCGGAACATAGTATTAAATCGCAAGCGACTGCAGATGCTGCAGATCTTGATTGTTTTTTTAAACTGCCGGAGGAATATTGAGTCACACCATTTAATGAAGTCACCTACCAAAGGGTTGCTCTTTGGAGGCGAACAGTCACTTCCTGACTAACTGCGGACTATTTTTAACTTGGCACAGAGTGCAATGGTTACCCATTTTCTATTGCACAAATACATGAGTGAAGAGTCGAATCAAGAATGTATAACTGTCATGTGTACCCACAACAGAACAATGAAATTCTTATTTGCAGCAGCATAACAGGCGTGTAAACACAATACTCATAGATTGTATGAGAACATATGAGAAACTACTAAATTCAATAACTTAACTGTAATACTAATGCAGGGTGCCCTATCAAATCTGATCAATAGCTTGCTAATCGCATGACTGTGTCCAACTGCTGTCTGGTTCGTTGATCGTATTGTTAGATATGAACTGTTTTTGGAGAGAAAAATGCTCATGGCAGACCAAACGTGTTAAAAATAAATTGGTCAGATATTGAGCTTTACATAGTGAGAAATCATATGAAACAATCACTGAAATGTATTTTAAATGAATGTACCTGCAAGTTATACTGTTTAGTTTGGAGATACAACCAGATAGTCCACTGAGGTCGCACCGACCAGCGATTTTTATTTTCCTTTTTGTCAATTTTATTTGGCGGCCAATCAATTGCTGTCTCTAAGGGGGTTGCGTCCAATCACCAACTAGCTTGCCTTAAAATTCCCGTCCAATCAACAAATAGGTCTCCTCCTGTCCAATCAGCCGCTGTCTCCAAGGGAATTGTGTCCAATCACATAATGCAGTTTAATGGTAATCAGCTGCTACGCTAAAGTTTGGAAGACAGTGGAGGTACTGACAGTCAAACGGGAGCAGGAGAGATTAAGACAGTGTATAATCCATAGCACCCCAGTGTACAATTTCATGATATATACTAAATAACTGGGCTGACAGACCTTGGCTGGGAACCTGGGGTTCACCAAAATTATTCCCAATTGGACTCCGCACCGCCTAAGGCCGGCTCTGGTAGGAGCAGAGTGTCTGAACATCCTCTTAATGTTTATATTATAGAGGAGACATTCATGAAGGTGTGCTTGTTATCTCGCTTGTTTTATGAGAAAAATAACATAAACATCTTTGTTAGACTTGTTAGTGTAATAGGAGCAAGGGTAAGCGTTTTATGCTGTCTTTGCAATTCATATGTAAAAGGTAACAGACAGTCTTACTTCTAGTTTCAGCTGAATCAATTTTTGTAACTTTTAAATCTTTTAAACTTCCTCATTCCTTCCTCTTTATCGGTTCATGATAACATTCACAATCCCCGGTAGGTACATAATGGTCGCAAGCAGTTAACAATAAAAATTAGAGCGATGATTAATAAAACGATAGAGCCATAGTGTAATATAGTATTCCAAAGTCAATCAAGCCAACTGAATGGCCAGCATCTCCCATTCACTTAATTGTACCCATGCATGTCACTGTCAACCTTATGGATTTTCTCAATTTCTTGGGAAATACGGGTAGCAAGGTAATTTATATTAGAGGATTCATCAGGGATCTAGGCACAACACTCTTCTTATTATAATATAAGTTCCTCTTTGTTGATCTTTCTGATCAATACTTATTTCATAGTAAGAACGTTTTTTAATATACAATAGTTGTAAAACAGTTAACACGATTACGTACAAAGATTATCAAGAATTGAGAATGGAGCTGTCAACTATCTTTATGCAAAGTTTATAAAAAAATGAAGAGCAATATTTAGAATTCATACGTTTCAGTCTGTTACCGTTAACTCTTATTCAAATTCCCCCTGTAATTGCTTCATGCCGAGATCGCCAGTGTCGGAGCTCCGACCAGCGCGGCCTGTGGACTTCGGGAGCTGCGGTCTCTGGTGGGAAGCGGCCGTTCCAGACACTCCAAGCTGCTGAAGAGTGTTCTCCCGACATCGGAGTTCCATCATCCGGAGAGAGGGCCTGAAACATCAGACCACCGTTGCGGCGACTGTGGAGGCCTCAAATAGGCCCCGACAATGGGTGAACAAGAGGAAAAGGACTGGACTTTGTTGCCGTCCCTCACAGTGGGAACCATTGTGGGGGGATGTTTTTATGTTTTATGTTAAATTCTTCTTTAATGTGGTGTCTTACTTTTATTGGTGTGCTGCAAATGGCAACTCAAATTTCACTACACCAGAAATGGTGTATGTGACAATAAATGTCCTTTGTCCTTTGTCCTTCATGCCATTTATCCATGACTGTGGGATCTGCAGATTAGTTTTAGCTTCTTTAAGAGATTAACATCCATAAGTTCAAATGTTACAAGATACCATGAACTAGAAGCATTATGTGTCTGATTGTAATTTGGTTTTGAATCTGTCCTTGAGCTCGTAATGGGTTATGGCACAAACCCAACATCCTAATCAGATAAAGAAACTTGGTTACCTTACAGGAGCTAGTTCAATGCTTAACACTTCTATAATTGTAGCCCTTCACCGTTACAGTGCGTAAGCAGGCTTGCATGTTATTTCACCACTGCTGGCAAAGCCACGGAACATAGGCTATCAGTCTCTATGCAGGGATATGGGGAAAAAGGCTGAACATAGGCTAATTACTGTAAAGGTGTCGGCTTCTGCCGTTATAGATGACAGATTAATATTTGTATCAGGTACTAAAGGACTATTTTAAATAGCTCTTATCTTAGACAAAACACCATTCATTACATCTTCCCACTTTCGGGGTCTATTACACAGACTTTGCATTTTCACTAATAGTGCTCATTGCAATAAAGACAATCATGTCAATCATAAAGACTATAGTTTCAATACCATAAAGACCATTAGTTTCAATATAATCATGGAGAGAGTCAGAACTGGACCTAGGGTTGAGATTTTTGATTGGATAAAGGCTAACTTTGAGGGAATGCGTAAGGATTTAAAAGGAGTGAATTGGGACATTTTCTTTTATGGGAAGGATGTAGAAGAGAAATGGAGGACATTTAAAGGGGAAATTGTAAGAGTACAGAATCTTTGTGTCCCTGTTCGGTTGAAAGGAAATAGTAAAAATTGGAAAGAGCCATGGTTTTCAAGGGAAATTGGACACTTGTTTTGAAAAAAGAGAGATATCTACAATATTTTATAGGAGGCATGGAGTAAATGAGGTGCTAGAGGAGTATAAAGAATGTAAAAAGAATCTTAAGAAAGAAATTGGAAAAGCTAAAAGAAGATGTGAGGTTGCTTTGGCAAGAAAGGTGAAAGTAAATCCAAGGGGTTTCTACAGCTATATTAATAGCAAAAGGATAACGAGGGATAAAATTGGACCGTTACAGAGCCAGAATGGACAGCTATCTGCAGAGCCAAAAGAGATGTTGTGGAACAGAGGGATCTAGGAATAACTGTGCATAGTTCCCTGAAGGTGGAATCGCATGTAGATAGGGTGGTAAATAAATGCCTTGTACCATTTATTTTCCCCTAGTCCCATCTACCTGCACTCAGACCATACCCCTCCAATTCCCTTCCCGTCCATATACTTATCCACTTTACTTTTAAATGTTAAAATCGATCCTGCCTCCACCACTTCTGCTGGAAGATCATTCCACACAGCCACCACTCGCTGAGTAAAGAAGTTCCCCCTCATGTTACCCTCTAAACTTCTGTCCCTTAATTCTCATGTCATGCCCTCTTGTTTGAATCTTCCTTACCCTCAATGGGAAAAGCTTATCCATGTCAACTCTGTCTATCCCTTTCATCATTTTAAAGACTTCAATCAAGTCCCCCCTTAATCTTCCGCGCTCCAAAGAGTAAAGACCCAACTTGTTCAACCTTTCTCTGTAACTTAGTTGCTGGAACCCAGGCAACATTCTAGTAAATCTCCTCTGTACTCTCTCTATTTTGTTGACATCCTTCCTATAATTAGGCAACCAAAATTGTACACCATACTCCAGAATTGGTCTCACCAATGCCTTGTACAATTTTAACATGACTTCCCTACTCCTATATTCAATGCTCTGATTTATAAAGGCCCAGCACACCAAAAGCTTTCTTTACCACCCTATCTACATGCGATTCCACCTTCAGGGAACTATGCACAGTTATTTCTAGATCCCTCTGTTCCACGGCATTCCTCAATTCCCCCCCATTTACCATGTACGTCCTATTTTGATTTGTCGTGCCAAGATGTAGCACCTCACACTTATCAGCATTAAACTCCATCTGCCATCTTTCAGCCCACTCTTCCAAATGGCCCAAATCTCTCTGTAGACTTTGAAAATCTACTTCATTATCCACAGCACCACCTATCTTAGTATCATCTGCATACTTACTTATCCAATTTTCCACCCCATCATCTAGATCATTGAAGTACATGACAAACAACAGTGGACCCAACACAGATCCCTGAGGCACTCCACTGGTCACCGGCTTCCAACCTGACAAACAGTCATCCACCATTACTCTCTGACATCTCCCATTCAGCCACTGTTGAATCCATCTTGCTACTCCGCCATTAACACCCAAAGATTGAACCTTCTTAACCAACCTTCCATGGGGAACCTTGTCAAAGGCCTTACTGAAATCCATATAGACAACATTCACTGCTTTACCCTCATCAATTTCCCTAGTAACCTCTTCAAAAAATTCAATAAGGTTTGTCAAACATGACCTTCCAGGCACAAATCCATGTTGACTGTTCTTGATCAGACCCTGTTTATCCAGATGCTTATATATATTATCTCTAAGTATACTTTCCATTAATTTGCCCACCACTGATGTCAAACTAACAGGTCTAGAATTGCTAGGTTTATTCTTTGAACCCTTTTTAAACAATGGAACAACATGCACAGTACGCCAATCCTCCGGCACTATTCCCGTTTCTAATGACATTTGAAATATTTCTGTCATAGCCCCTGCTATTTCTACACTAACTTCCCTCAATGTCCTAGGGAATATCCTGTCAGGACCTGGAGACTTATCCACTTTTATATTTTTCAAAATTGTCAGTACTTCCTCCTTTTTGAATCTCATAGTTTCCATAGCTACTCTACTTTTTTCCCTCACCTCACAGAGTTCAATATCCTTCTCCTTGGTGAATACTGAAGAAAATAAATTGTTCGATATCTCCCCCATGTCGTTTCCAATAATTTCGCAATAAGTTAGGTGTAACCAACAAGGATTATTTTTGACCTTCACTGTAGGTAGGTGTAGTCAGTAGTACTGGGAAGGGTTCCTTCCACCGTTCTCCCAATTTCCTCCAATCCCAATTTCTTATCAGTTCGTGATCTCCTGGTTGTAAGGATTCGCCATTATGGTCAGTTGATAGTGGTTTCTGCGTTTTTCTGGTTCAGTGGTTTCTGTAAGACTAACAAGGTTCTGGTCAATTGCTGTGCATATGTAATTAATTCACACTAAGGTCCTGTCCAGTGTCCATCCCATGCAAGGAGTCGGCTGCAATGATAAGTCCACGCCCAGCGGTGGTGTTGTGGTTCGTTTCACTAAATAGGCAAAAACGCAAATAAAATCAGTAATCAAGCAGCAAAATCTTTATTTCGCCAGGCGGGTGTGGTAGTGAGTCTTACAGTATGTAACATACAGACTATAGGTTCACTCTATCCCTACACAAAGGGACAGTGTTTAAGTAGATACATTTATACCTCAATAATCAGCGATTCAGCAATATTTTATCTTACAGAGCATAATACCGCCACTTGCTTCTTAAGATTGACAGCTTCTTAAGATTGACAGATTCTTCCGAGAGAGGAAGGGTTAGCCCATATATGGTTATGATGAGAAGGCTATTTTTCTGCATGATCAAGCATCTTGGTTTTTTTACTTAAATGACGCACATTATAATCTTATAGAGCAAGGGTAGGAGCAGAGTGTCTGAACATCCTCTTAATGTTTATATTATAGAGGAGACATTCATGACGTTGTGCTTGGTATCCCACTTGTGTTATGGAAAAAATAACATAAACATCTTTGTTAGCCTTGTTAGTGTAATAGGAGCAGGGGTAAGCGTTTTCTGCTGGCTTTGCAATTAATAAGAGAAAGGTAACAGCCTGTATTACTTCTAGTTTCAGTTGAATTCATTTTGTAGCTTTTAAATCTTTTAAACTTTCTCAGTGGGGCCCAAAGTCCGTCCCGAGCAAGGCCTCCAGCTCCACGATGTTAGGCCGCAGAGCGACCGGAGATTCGATCCGGAAAACAATCGTATCTCCGTCAAGGTAAGAGATTGAAAAAAAGTTTCCCCTGACCCCCCCGCCCCCCGCCCCCCTCATAAAACAAACCAGAGAACATTAACACACACTTTTTAAACACACTAAAAATAAGAAAAAAGATGAAAAAGACAGACAGACTGTAGGCAAGGCTGCCTTCGAACCGCCACCCGGTAAATATAACAAATGGTGCAAAAAAACTGTAGAATGGTGTAAGGATAATCGTGCAAATTCTGAGTAGTTATAAAGAATATTAACGTTCAGGAATCTGGTGGTAGTGGAGAAGAAGCTGCTCTTAAGTCTGGACATCCAAGCTTTCATGCTCTTGCATCTTCTCCCAGAAGGCAGAAGAGAGAAAAGGGAGTGGCCAAGATGTTAGGCATCTTTAACGATAGTACCAGTACCAACTTTCCTGTTGCAATGCCCTGTGAAGATGGACTGGATGGAAGGAAGTAATAAGCCTATGATGTACTGGACCGTGTCCACCACTCTCTGCAGGTTCAGGCGGTCAAAAGCGGACCAGTTGCCATACCAGGCTGAGATGCAACTCATCAGAATACTTTCTACAACACGTTTATAGAAGTTCAGAAGCTTGCGGTACGGAGGGTGTATGCATTGGTTCCCCAGCTGTTTCCTGTAAGTTTCCTGATGATATTGACCCTTGCTCTCAGTTTATCAGCCACCCTCTTCAGGTGTTCACGATAGGTGAGGGTGCGATCCAGGGTGACTCCGAGGTACTTGTAGCATTCTTCATTCTTCACCGGCTTGCCACAGAAGGACACTTGGAGCTTTGCATTGGCGAGCCGATTGCTGAGGTGAAAGGCAGCGACAGTTGTCTTGGATGGGTTAAGGTGAAGTCGTCAGAAGATGAAGTACTCCTCCATCCCCTTAAAGTCTTGGGTTAGCACTCTGCTGATATCCTCAAGGGCAGCTCCCTGGTAGGCAAGGGCAAGGTCATCTGCATATGCAAACTTCCTGGACGAGGTAGTTGGCATGTTACTCACATAAATGTTGAAGAGTAGGGGGGCTAGGACAGTGCCCTAGGGGAGACCATCATTCAGGGTCCTGGCAGAGCTGGTCTGGTTGCCAAATGAGACCCTAAATCTACAATTGCTGAGGATGGATGAGAGGGCACATAGAAACATAGAAACATAGAAAATAGGTGCAGGAGTAGGCCATTCGGCCCTTCGAGCCTGCACCGCCATTCAATGTGATCATGGCTGATCATCCAACTCAGTATCCCGTACCTGCCTTCTCTCCATACCCCCTGATCCCTTTAGCCACAAGTGCCACATCTAACGCCCTCTTAAATATAGCCAATGAACTGGCCTCAACTACCTTCTGTGGCAGAGAATTCCAGAGACTCACCACTCTCTGTGTAAAGAATGTTTTCCTCATTTCGGTCCTAAAGGAATTCCCCCTTATCCTTAGACTGTGACCCCTTGTTCTGGACTCCCCCAACATCGGGAACAATCTTCCAGCATCTAGCTTGTCCAACCCCTTAAGAATTTTGTAGGTTTCTATAAGATCCCCCCTCAATCTTCTAAATTCCATCGAGTACAAACCGAGTCTATCCAATCTTTCCTCATATGAAAGTCCTGACATCCCAGGAATCAGTCTGGTGAATCTTCTCTGTACCCCCTCTATGGCAAGGATGTCTTTCCTCAGATTTGGAGACCAAAACTGTACGCAGTACTCCAGGTGTGGCCTCACCAAAACCCTGTACAACTGCAGTAGAACCTCCCTGCTCCTATACTCAAATCCTTTCGCTATGAATGCTAACATACCATTTGCTTTCTTCACTGCCTGCTGCACCTGCATGCCTACTTTCAATGACTGGTGTACCATGACACCCAGGTCTCGTTGCATCTCCCCCTTACCTAATCTGCCACCATTCAGATAATAGTCTACCCTCATGTTTTTGCCACCAAAGTGGATAACCTCACATTTATCCACATTGTACTGCATCTGCCATGCATCTGCCCATTCACTCAGCCTATCCAAATCACCCTGCAGCCTCCAAGCATCCTCCTCACACCTAACTATACCCCCCAGCTTGGTATCATCTGCAAATTTGGAGATGTTGCATTGAATTCCCTCGTCCAAATCATTAATATATATTGTAAATAGCTGGGGTCCCAGCACTGAGCCTTGCGGCACCCCACTAGTCACTGCCTGCCATTCTGAAAAGGACCCGTTTACTCCTACCCTTTGCCTCCTGTCTGCTAGCCAGTTCTCTATCCACATCAATACTGAACCCCCAATACCGTGTGCTTTAAGTTTGTATGCTAATCTCTTATGCGGGACCTTGTCGAAAGCCTTCTGAAAGTCTAGATATAACACATCCACTGGTTCTCCCTTATCCACTCTACTAGTTACATCCTCGAAAAATTCTATCAGATTTGTCAGACATGATTTACCTTTCGTAAATCCATGCTGACTTTGTCCAATGATTTCACCACTTTCCAAATGCGCTGCTATCCCATCTTTAATAACTGACTCTAGCAGTTTCCCCACTACCGATGTTAGACTAACTGGTCTGTAATTCCCCGCTTTCTCTCTCCCTCCTTTTTTAAAAAGTGGGGTTACATTAGCTACCCTCCAATCCTCAGGAACTACTCCAGAATCTAAGGAATTTTGAAAAATTATCACTAATGCATCCACTATTTCTGTGGCTACCTCCTTGAGTACTCTGGGATGCAGACTATCTGGCCCTGGGGATTTATCGGCCTTCAATCCGTTCAATTTACCCAACACCACCTCCCGGCTAACCTGGATTAACCTGGCACGCATGGTAGTTTGGCACTTCAAGATTCTGGAAGCTTTCAGCAACAGGCCATGTCTCCACACGGTGTCATAAGCTGATGGCAGGTCAATGAGAGCAACACCAGTTTTCAGAGCACGTTGGAAGCCAGCCTCTATATTGGTAATGAGGACAAGGACTTGATCTGCGCAGCTTCTACCAGGTCTAAAGTCAGCTTGTTCTATGGGCAGAACAGGTTCTACCATTGGAGAAATCCTGGCAAGCATGAGGTGCTCAAACAGCTTGTAGGATGTACACAAGAGGGAGATGGGTCGGTAACTAGCTGGATCATCAGCAGAACTCCCAGGCTTGAGGATGGCGATGACTTTAGACTCTCTCCGGGCCTTAAGGATAATTCCACTACAGTGGACATGGGTAAAAAAATCAGCCAGCCAGTTGCGCCATGGAGGCCAAGGTTCTTCAGAAATTCCGGGTATAACCCATGAACTCCTGCTGCTTTCCCATCTTTAGTAGAGGACAGGCCTTTGTCCACATGATCTGGACAAGTATGGATTAGAAAGGGGGCTTGAGGATGGTGAAGAGGAGATGGATTTTGTCAGGCTACGTCTCACTTCTTGTTGGGCTTCTTTGGATGTGGCGACCTTCGAGTTTGCCAGCAGACGAGAGGCTACAGCATTTGCTGACACCTTGGGGGGATTGTACCAGGCAGGAGCAGCTGAACCAGGATGACGAAGGAGAGTCCAAGCGTTCCTGCTGGAGTGCGTAAAGTTCAAGTCATCCACAGCCTCTTGCCATTGCTGACGTCTTGCTGCATTCAGGGAATCTAGCAGTTCTGTGGCAGTATCTGGGTCACCTGTGGCCTCATACTGCTTCAAGAGGTCTTCTGATTCAGGGAGCCAGCAAGGAGTGAAGTTTTTGCGGAAGCCTCTAGGGACATACCTCTTTGCTGCAGCCTTCAGGATCGTGCACAAGAGCTTGTAGTTCGAATGCTTGACAAGGTCTGTGATGGGGTAAAGGCCAGGCTGGATTAAATAACATCATGCTAGTGGTGGTGAGAGAGGTGATGGTGGCTTGAGAAGGTGAAAATAGCGGGATGCAAATAAAGCTTGAGAGGCCAAAGGATACGGAGGAGAAAAAAGCCGAATGTGAGATGTGTGATTGTAATTACAGTATCTGAAACTGTTGAAATCAATGTTAATTTTAACACCATTAAACATAGGAGCAAATTTAGGCCATTCGGCCCATTGTGTATACTCCGCCATTCGATCATGGCTGATCTATTTTTCCCTCTCAACCCCACTCACCTGCCTTTCCCCTGTAACATTTGATGCTCTTACCAATCAAGAACCCATCAATCTCTGCCTTAAAAATATTCAATGTCTTGGCCTCCATAGCTGTCTGTGACAATGAATGCCACAGATTTACCACCCTCTGGCTATAGAAATTCCTTCTCACCCCCACTCTAAAGATACCTCATTTTATTCTGAGGTTGTGCCCTTTGCTTCTTTCAGTCTGAGGAAGGGTCCCTACCCGAAACATCACCCATCCTTTTTCTCCAGAGATGCCGCCTGCCCGCTGAGTTACTCCAGCACCTTGTGTCTATCTTTGTGTCTCCCTTTGTTGCTAAACTCTCCCATTACTGGAAATATTCTTTCCACATCCACTCTATCTGGAAGAACATAATATACCAAGCCAGATGATAAGATTACTTTTGTCTTCACTGCAGCAGTCTAAGAAGTCACAGATTGATTGTTGTGCTGCTGCAAGTAAGAATTTCATTGTTCTATCTGGGACATATGACAATAAAACACTCTTGACTCTTGACTCAGAATAAGGGGTGGAATGGAGTATTAAAATGACTGCAAAACAGCGGCGTACATGGTTACATAGAGAGGCTTTTAAAAGTTTGCAGGTTCCTACAGGTCCCACAGATTTATCTAAACCGGATAAATGTTTAGCTTTAAGGTACATTGCCATTCAATAACAGGAGTGTTCCTGAAGGACAATGAGTTCCTTACGTAGCACTCAGGTGCCACTCCATCATTCAATGCTCAATCACCAAGGCCCATTTAGAGAGTTTCCCTGCTGGTTTAGCAGCACTTTCACACCTATATAATACACAGTTTCTTTAAAAGCTTCCTTGTGAATGAGAACCACATGCTCCCTGCGGAGAATTAATGATCTGCACACAGTATTGAAAAGAAGCGAAAGAAAAACAACCATCAGTTTTTTACTGTGCAGTGAAACATAAAGGGTACAAGAATTCCAAAACATTCATCCTTTCTTAGAGGATAATAGACGAACAGTGTCCAGTGCAGGGTGGTCTTGAGTGCAAGATGCCTGTCACATGTTAATAATATGAGGTGGTCATTGCACATGGCCTAGACAGAGTAGGTCTGAGATCAATGGCATGATGGTCCAAGATGATTGGAGACCAACATTGCCACAATGGCCACATTCACTCAAACACAAATGGAAATGTACTTTATTCTTACAGGTACACAAAGCATTCACACTCTCATCTACAACCGATACCTTGGCTCTCACCATTTCCTCTCGCCTCCCCTCAGACTCTTTCCTCCTCACCTCCATCCTCCTGCAGCATCTTCTCTGTTCCTTACATTTCCTCCCGTCAGTCCCTTCCCACTATTTGTGTGACCCACCATGTCTTTTTTCACACTCCAACAGAATGTGACCTGAATTAGAAAGTATTAGTTAAAAGGATAGGTTGGACAAACTTGGGTTGTTTTTCATGGAGTGTCGGATGTTGAGGGGAGACCTGGTAGAAGAAGATGCCACTGGGGTACGGGTCACCTGTACAAAAGGGACGGGTTAGACATTAACTGGAGGGGGACCGACATTCTGGCAGGCAGGTTTGCTAGGGCTACACGTGTGAGTTTAAACTAAATAGTGGGGGGGGGGGGGGGGGGGGTTGACAAATTGGGAATATATAGATGGAGTTGAATGGTAAAATTACAAAAGGTTCTTGAATTAATGGGAAGGAAAGCTTGAGAATGGACAACAGAGTAAGGTCAGGGCCAATTGCAAGGGGGGAAGTGAATACGGAGGTCAAAGTACTGTATGTGAATGCGCGAAGTATAAGGAATAAAGTGGACGAGCTTGAGGCCCAGTTAGAAACTGGCAAGTATGATGTTGTGGGAATTACTGAGACATGGCTACAAGAGGGCCAGGGCTGGGCACTGAATATTCAAGGATATACCTATCAAACAGACAGACAGGTGGGCAGAGGGGGTGGGGTTGCCCTGTTGGTGAGGAATGAAATTCAGTCCCTTGCAAGGGGTGACATTGAAACAAGAGATGTGGAGTCAGTATGGATAGAACTAAGGAATTGTAAGGGTAAAAATACCCTAATGGGACTAATCTACAGGCCCCCAAACAGTAGCCTGGACATAGGGCGCAAGTTGAATCAGGAATTAAAATTGGCATGTAGCAAAAGTAATGTGGCATGTAGTAAAGTAATGTAGCTGTGGTTGTTATGGGAGATTTCAACATGCAGGTAGACTGGGAAAATCAGGTTGGTGCTGGACCCCAAGAAAGGGACTTTGTAGAGTGCCTTTGTGATGGATTCTTTGAGCAGCTTGTATTGGAACCTACCAGGGAGAAGGCAATTCTGGATTTAGTGTTATGTAATGAACCGGATTTGATAAAGGACCTCGAGGTTAATGAGCCATTAGGAGGCAGTGACCATAACATGGTCAGGTTTAATCTACAATTGGAGATGGGAGAAGATTAGATCGGAGGTGTCAGTGTTACAGTTGAATAAAGGGGACTATGGGGCCAAGAGGGAGGATCTGGCCAAAGTTGGATGGAAAGATACACTAGCTGGGATGACAGTGGAACAATAATGGCAGGTGTTTCTAGGAATAATACAGAAGGTGCAAGATCAGTTCATTCCTAGGAGGAAGAAAGATTCCAAGGGGAGAAAGGGACTACCATGGCTGACAAGGGACTTCAAGGACAGTATAAAAATTAAAGCGAAGAAGTACAACGTAACAAAGATGAGCGGGAAGCAAGAGAATTGGGTAATGTTTAAAGAACAGAAGAAAACCAAAAAGACAATACGGGGAGAAAAGATGAGGTACGAAGGTAAGCTAGCCAAGAATATAAAGCAGGACAGTAAAAGCTTCTTTAGGTATGTGAAGAGGAAACAATGTTAAGACCAAAGTTGGACCCTTGAAGGTGAATTTATTATGGGGAACAAGGAAATGGCAGATGAGTTGAACAGGTACTTTGGATCTGTCTTCACTAAGGAGGACACAAACAATCTTCCTGATATAGTAGTGGCCAGAGGATCTCGGGTGACGGAGGAACTGAAGGAAATCCACATTAGGCAGGAAATGGTGTTGGGTAGACCGATGGGACTGAAGGTTGATAAATCCCCAGGGCCTGATGGTCTGCATCCCAGGGTACTTAAGGAAGTGGCTCTAGAAATCGTGGATGCATTGGTGATAATTTTCCAATGTTCTATAGACTCAGGATCAGTTTCTGTGGATTGGAGGGTAGCTAATGTTATCAAACTTTGTAAGAAAGGTGGGAGAGAGAAAACAGGGAATTATAGACCAGTTAGCCTGACATTGGTGGTGGGGAAGATGCTGCAGTCAATTATAAAAGATGAGATAGCCGCACATTTGGATAGCAGTAACAGGATTGGTCCGAGTCAGCATGGATTTACGAAGGGGAAATCATGCTTGATTAATCTTCTGAAATTTTTTGCAGGAAAATGGACATGGGAGAGCCAGTGGATGTAGTGTACCTGGACGTTCAGAAAGCATTTGATATGGTCCCACATAGGAGATTAGTGGGCACAATTGGGGCACATGTTATTGGGGGTAGAGTGTTGACATGGATAGAGAAGTGGTTGGCAGACAGGAAACAAAGAGTAGCGATTAACGGGTCTCTTTCAGAATGGCAGGCAGTCACTAGTGGGGTACCGCAAGGCTCGGTGCTGGGACCACAGCTATTTACAATATACATCAATTATTTGGATGAAGGGATTCAAAGTAACATTAGCAAATTTACAGATGACACAAAGCTGAGTGGCAGTGTGAACTGTGAGGAGGGTGCTATGAGAATGCAGGGTGACTTGGACAGGTTGGGGTAGTGGGCAGATGCATGGCAGATGAAGTTTAATGCGGATAAATGTGAGGTTATCCACTTTGGTAGCAAAAACAAGAAGGCAGATCACTATCTAAATGGTGTCAAGCTGGGAAACTGGGGAAGTACAATGGGATCTGGGGGTCCTTGTACATCAGTCTATGAAAGTATGCATGCAGGTACAGCAGGCAGTGAAGAAAGCGAATGGCATGTTGGCCTTTATAACAAGAGGAATCGAATATAGGAGCAAAGAGGCCCTTCTGCAGTTGTACAGAGCCCTAGTGAGACCACACCTGGAGTATTGTGTGCAGTTTAGATCCCCTAATTTGAGGAAGGACATTCTTGCTATTGAGGGAGTGCAGCGTAGGTTTACAATGTTAATTCCCGGGATGGCGGGACTGTCATATGCTGAGAGAATGGAGAGGCTGGGCTTGTACACTCTGGAGTTTAGAAGGATGAGAGGGGATCTCATTGAAACATATAAGATTGTTAAGGGCTTGGACACGCTAAGGCAGGAAACATGTTCCCGATGTTGGGGGAGTCCAGAACCAGGGGCCACAGTTTAAGAATAAGGAGTAAGCCATTTAGAACGAAGACGAGGAAACACTTTTTCTCACAGAGAGTGGTGAGTCTGTGGAATTCTCTGCCTCAGAGGGTGGTGGAGGCAGGTTCTCTGGATGCTTTAAAGAGAGAGGTAGATACGGCTCTTAAAAATAGCGGAGTCAGGGGATATGGGGAGAAGGCAGGAACGGTGTACTGATTGGGGATGATCAGCCATGATCACATTGAATGGCGGTGCCATTATCAGAGCCAATGATGGGGTAAATAGTCAGAATGTTTTTCCCCAAGGTGAAAATGTCAAGAAAATTCAGGGGACATCTTTAAAGTCAGGGGGAGAAAGCTTAACGGAGATGTGCCAAGCAAGATCTACTCAAGAGTAGTGGGTGCCTGGAATGTGCTGTCAGGAATGGTGGCAGAAGCAGGTGCGATTAGTAGCATTTATGAGGCTTGTAGATAGGCACAGGAAGATGCAGGGAATAGAGGGATATAAATTATATGTAGGCAGTAATTAGAGATTAGTTTAACTCGGCTTCATGTTTGGCATAGACTTTATGGGTCGAAGGGCCTATTCCTATGCAGTGCTACGTTCTATGTTCACTCCAATTGTTTCCCTCCAGTTCAATCTTCAAACTCCAACCACCCATAGATTACACACCAGGGATGAAGCAGTTCTTTTCCATGCCCACCTCCTGCCAACATCATAGTCCAGGATCCTTTCCCGACCACCATCTGCACACTGCAGCAATGCCGCAGGAAGGACAAACACCGATGGCGAGGAGCACTTAACTTCACCACTTAACTCTCCTGAATGCATCACTCCAGGGACTCTTTGTCCCATAACCAGCAATCCCGTTTCCGCAAAGGGCTCTTCTGTACCCCGTACTGCAGCAATGTTGGCCACTACATTAGCTACATCTGGTCAATTACCCCCAAGGAACAACCATGCACTGATGTTGGCGGTAGGGTTGCCAACTGTCCCATATTAGCTGGACCATCCCGTATTTTGGGCTAAATTGGTTTGTCCCATATGGGACCACCCTTGTCCCATATTTCACTGCTACTACTCGGGTCGAGGGGACTGTCGGGTCGGAGCGCCACATCCGGCCCCGTCTCACCCGTCCCGATGTAGTGCAGTCCATGGAGTGCATTAGCAGCACCTCGCCCATGTCCCCGTCGGTCGGCAGTCTGACCTTCGCTTACGGCCGACACCACTACCCCTCCTTCTCATGGCCGATCATCGGTTCATGAATTCGATGGGACATTGTGCGCAAAGTCCGGTGCCTGGGCCAAAACTCCTCAGCTGGCCCGCCGGCTGGGCTTTGTGTGCAGTGCAGCACCCGGGCCAGCTCATCATTCACCCAGCCACGTCCGAGTCGGTCAACGAATTGCCATTGGGAATTTGACCCTTATTTTCACCTTTTGTCCCTTATTTGGGAATGAGAAACTTGGCGAACCCAGTTGGCGGGTGTGTAGGGCCATTCGAGAATGAGTCTGCCCTCTTGCTGAAGTTGGAAAGCGGGATGATTTAAACCTTTCAACATCCCAATTTATTTCCCAGCTCATGAGAATCTGTCTTTTGAAGGACAGTTATTGATGTGGTGCAGGAAATTAAACAATCACCTGAGATAAGTGCCTTAGTGCTGTCCTGGAAGTTCCAAGATCATTCACAACTTATTTGGTTTTCACCTCTGATTCACAGTAATTGTGATGGGACCAGGTTTCCTGCCCACAGGGCAGCCCAAACACAAAATACCACAGATTCTGGAAATCAGAAAAGAATGCAGAAACTGACAAAATGCTCTGGTGGCAACTGTAGGGAGATTCGGGTCAATGGACCTTGATAAGTTTGTCAGCAATTGGTGGGAAACTGAGAGGGGAATATTGTGACCACCGAAACTACTGGAATGGAGAGTCAAGTGAAATGATAGAGGCAATGACTGCAGCCCATCAGTTGTGAATCTGATGAGAATTTCAGAGCCTGGCAAAGGATAAACTATCCTCCAGACAGTCTTTGCAATAGCAGGGTATAGTTTGGACTTGAGGCTACTAAGCTATCAATACAAGAATCAAGTACAAGAAGATAGGAGTAGGATTAAGTCAACGTGCTCCTCGTCTACCCCCATGAAATGTGATGATGGCCAATATATGCTGACTTCTACTCCTCTTCTGCATCAGTTCTCCATTACTTTTAATTCCCCTTCTCATCTTATAGCTGTGCCCTCCAATGTTGGAGATTTCTGCCCTGGAAAAACTGTTCTGACTGTCTACCTTATCTAAGCCTCTCATAATTGTATATACTATGATTAAGCCTCCCCTTAACCTCCGACGTTTCAGAGAAAATAATCCAAGTCCATCCAACTTCTCCCTGCAGGTGAGTCCCTCTAATCTAGGCAGCATTCAGGTAAATCTCTTCTGCACCCTCTGCAAAGATTCCACATCTATCCTGTAATGGTAGCAATGTTACAACATTTTGAGATGTTTAAAATCAAGTCTGCAATTTATCTCATCAGATAAAGCATAAAAATAAGTTTAATTTGACACCTAATTCACTTTCATATCTTCAGTATTAAAACAGTTATGGCCATTTTCATACTTGGAAATTAGCATCTTGTTCCTTCTTGCTTTTCCATTGACTTAACACAAAAGTTGTGATCGAAGACAGTCAAAACCCATAACTTTCTTAAGAATTAAGAGAACTGAAAGAAATTTTCAGTTATTTTAGATTGAAGCATTCTGAAACAAATATGAAACAATCTTACTTGGATTACCTGAAATTATAGCATATAATTAGTTAGTTACCCAATTGTAACTAATTACAACATTCAATTACTAGATCTAAACATCTATCCATTTCTTAAGAAAATATTAACATTTTTTAAAAAGCCTCAGTGTCCAAATAACATTCACACAAGAATTCACAATATAACATGATTTTTAAATCTAATTGTTATGAATTTATAGGCCAAATTGAAGGAATTTAGTGTTAAATGCCCGTAAATTAATGGCCATTTAAATCAATTTGCGAGTGGGATTTTATGGAACGCGATGGGTTGGAACGTTGCGGTTGCAGTGAATTTAAACCCCATATTGGCAGGAAAAATACTGCTGGTTCATATGGGGAATAAATCACTGTTTTGCAACATGAAATTTGGATTAAGGTCATCTAAACAAGCAAGTTTATATAAAAAAATAAATGGATTTCCTTTACCTGTCCCCTACGTAAAATCCGTCCGCATTGTCGGCGTTCACGGCATTAGAAGCTAATTTTATTTTACTCCAGCGCTGAAATTGTCGGGCGATATTTAAAAAAAAATTCACATACCAGCAGTCGGAACAAATCTTCAGAAAAAGCTCGCGCCCGAGAAAATATAACTCCAGAAGGCATTGGAAAACCATGGATTGGATTTGGTCAGATCAGGTCAATTTAAAAAAAACGGTCTTTCCTCAGTCTTAGGCCAGGTTGCTCTTGAAAGACAAAAGTGATAATACTGACGACATTGTAACTAGTTGTACTATTTCATAAATTAATATACTATTCCATGATAGTGAGGTCATATGAGGACTTGCAAACCTGTGCTGGGAATCAGGATGGCTCAGGCTGTCGAGCTGGTTTGGATATGACAAAAATTATGTCCTTGGGCTCTGGTCAAGTTTGAACTCAAGATTTGAACTGAAGACTAATGTATGGTGAAGATTAGGTTGGATTGAGATCGGTCACGGTTAGATTGGATTTGGAATGACTGCAGTTGGATTGGGTTTGGACTTAGTGCAGTTTAATTTAGTTTTGTTTAGTTTAGAGATACAGCACGGAAACAGGCCCTTTGACCACTTAGTCCACGCCAACCAGCGATCCCCAAACACTAACACTATCCTACACACTAGGGACAATTTACAATTCACAGAAGCCAAATTAACCCACAAACATGTATGTCTTTGGAGAGTGGGAGGAAACCGGAGCACCCGGGGAAAATCCACACGGTCACTGAGAGAATGTACAAACTCCATACTGAAAGCGCCTATGGTCAGGATTGTACTCGGGTCTCTAACACTGTAAGGCAGCAACTCTACCGGTTTGCCACCGTGCCACCCTCTCCACTTGTTGTGATCAGGGTAGGTTAGGACTTGCTGTGGTCAGGTTTGATTCAAATTAATCACTGCTGGGTCAGATTTGGATTGGCCGCATTCGGGCCAGGTTCAGGTTGGCTGGTGGTAGGTTGTGATTAGATTTTTATCAGGTTTGGAATATCCATGGGCGGGTTGGATCTGAATTGGACATTGGGTAAGGACTGAATTGGCTGAGGCCGTGCCAGATTTGAATGGGATGTGGTTTGATCAGCTGTGGTGGGCTTGAGTTTGGATTGGTTGTGGTCAGGTCAAGTCTGGATTGGGATTTAGTTTTGAACTGAACGCAACCTCTACTGAGCATAAAGTTTGCTGATATGAAGATAATGGATTTATACTTTGAGAAACAGTCATCCATCAAGGCTCTGACTGCATGCAGTGTCACAGTGCAAATCTTTGTTGTCATCTTTCATTGGGATCTTAATAAAAGAAGTGGCTATCTATTTAGTATCAGAGTAGTGAGCTAGTCCACATCAGAAATTAATATCCCTTACTTGCATTCTGACAGTGCCATTGAATACTCTTTTTTCTGTCCACAGCACTATAAGATCTGCATTACGCAGTCACATAGCTACATCACATGAAAAATTAAAAGGAAACACCGCTGGAATCCCAAACTGTTTGGAACTTACTCAGGTCAGAAATGAGGTCAGAAAATGATAAATAAATCTGCTGCCATGTCAACCCACTAGATATTTCTCGATCTTGCAGGATACGAAAAGGGTGTAGAATGTTACTGGGGCAGTCAGAAATGCTCAGTTGAAGTTACAACAAGAGATGCTGTGATTTTATTTAAAGGAAAATTAGATCTGAGGGGTCAAGAACAGTTCAAAACAGACCCAGGGAGTTGTGAATCTGTGTAATTCTCTGCCACAGAAGGCAGCGGGGGCCAATTCACTGAATGTTTTTAAGAGAGTTTGATATTGCTCTTAGGGCTAAAGGAATCAAGCGATATGGGAGGAAAGCAGGAACAGGGTACTGATTTTAGATGATCAGCCATGATCATATTGAATGGTGGTGCTGGCTCAAATGGCCGAATGGCCTACTCCTGCACCTATTTTTCCATGTTTCTATGTTCTAGTTGTACTCATGCCATGGCCCTGGAAACTGCAAGGTATTGCTGATGGTTATTTCCAGGCATTTTAGCAAATGGCCCCCTCCAAGATTGTCAGCAGACCTGAGCTGAAAGGAACTCCTGACATGGCAAGTGACACTAAAATAATCTTGTCCACAGGCTCAGGTTGGATTTAGGAGGTAGAAACAAGCAATTGCTGATGCAGGTTTACATTAAATTACACAAAGTGCTGGAGGAGCTCAATGTGTCATGCAGCATCTCTGGAGAATGTGTCGGAAGGAACTGCAGATGCTGGTTTATACCAAAGATAGACACAAAATGCTGGAGTAACTCAGCAAGTCAGGCAACAACTCTGGAGATAAAGAATAGGCCTGAAGAAGGGTTCTGATCTGAAACATCACCTATTCCTTTCATCCAGAAAGTCTGCCTGACCCGCTTAGTTACTCCAGCATTTAGCATCTCTGGAGAATTTGAATACGTGGTGTTTTGGGTGGGGACCCTGCTTCTGACTGAAAAGTTAGGAGTTGGGACAAGTATGAAAATGTGGAGAAGGGGAGGAGAGAATGAAAGGAGACATATACCTCAGTGCCTTGGGAGAAAATTGAAGTGAGCAAATGGGATGTAGACTGCCATAGAAATGCCTACACCCAAAGTAAAGTACTTGTTTCCAAATACAATGCACTGGGGCTCTAGAGGGTATGAAAGGCACTATAGAAAAAACAATCCTTTCAAAGATTTATTTTATTGCATTTCTCCTGTTGTCCCTACCTTCTTCCCACTTCTGAGTTCTGTCCTCCTCCCCATATATTCCTCCTTCCCTTTACAAAACATCAGAATGTCAAAAGTCAGCAAACCTTAAAGACTCTTCTTACTGCAAAAGGAAACAACCAACTTTACTTTTGATAGGAAATGGTTTGAATTTATCGGCTAAAACACTACCAAATAACCAAACTTGAGCCTGCCTTGTCAATGAATTATATTTTATTCATTTCCTCGCTGTCTATTGAAGCAGGAAGGTGCATGCTGAAGCTGCATCCCTGTTCAATAACAAGGATTAAATGTTAAATGGGAAAGGGCGTTGGTTCAAATTTCTCCACAATACTGATCTGATTAATGATTCTTCATCACTCACGGTTTCTGAGTAGCATTCCTGCAAAGCTTACTTCATTGCCACCTGCAGTAATGTGATCTGTACACACCTTGTGACTAATAGTACATCTGTATATGCTGCTGAGTTTGAGGAGGGATAGGATCATACTTCACATTCATCTCATTACAACCTGCCTAAGATTAAAGCACACTATTAACTTCAATGCTTCGATGCATACTGAACTTATTTAATTGCACTTTTGCATTAATGTTTTGCTCACAAAATATTCCATGGTTTTTCCTTCCATGAACTATTCTATTATTAATCTAATTATAACAGGGCAGACATCCATCCTTGATCACTGGTGCAAATGAACGATATGGTTTTGAGTGCCCATTGTATTTCTTGTTAACAATTGAAGTCAACGGCTTGCCAATATTTTGCACAAATTCAAGTCAGTATTCTAACATTATTAATCTTTCTAAGTTAATCTCGTTCATCATATTGAGATAATTCTCATTTCCTTCATTTTTTAAACTATGATCAATCATGTGTTCTTTTTCCATGCTGCACCATTAAAAAATTACAGACTATAAATAAATGTCTTGTTACCGAGTGTGTGCATGGATATCAGTTGCCAATTTTCTACGCATTCAGCTCAATTGAGTAAAATGGCACCATTTATTTGGGGTTGAGTATAAATGATTGTTTACATTGAACAATTAACCTAGCAACTCACATATCTTTGGGAAATGGGTAGAAACCAGAACACCCGATGGGAACCAACATAACCACAAGGAGACCATTACTGTATCATATATCTGACTACAGAGTGTCTGTTTCCAACCAGTGATTAAATCTACAGGTATGATGAGCTATGTTAAAGTCGTGGACATGGGTGTGAGCATCCTGTAATTTTGTATACTTACCCGGGAAGAATAATTTACTGTCAAAACTCCACAACTGTCCTGAAGGCAACAAGAATATCTCTGATCTCAGAATTTTTCGTTGGGTTTAAGAAACAAATCACAGTCCTTTGCTAAGCAGAAGGTACAGACTTAAAGTGATTGGCAAAGAGATTTTACGTGACTTGAAAATAAAATAATTTTAACACAATGAGTGGTCAGAATTTGGAATTAATTCCTTTTAAGGATGAAAGAAGAGATTCAGCACTGAAGTGTATTTGATTGGTAATGTAACATTACATAGAGTCATAGATTCATACAGAAACCGGCCATTTGGCCCAAATCATCCATGCTGACCAAGATGCCTCATCTAATCTATCCCCATTTGCATTTTTTTGGCTAATATTCTTCTGAATCCTTCCTACCCAAGTACCCATCAGATGTCTTTTAAATCCTATTATTGTATCTGCCTCAACCCATTGTCCCTTGCACCTCATTCCATATACCCACTATCCTCTGTGTGAAAAAATTGTCCCTCAGGTTCATATTATATTTTCCTCTCTCATTGTAAACCTTTGTCCCCTGATTCATCAATCGGGAGTTGGGATATGCAAGGAATCGAGGGATATGGAACATGTGCAGGCAGATGAGATTAATTTACCTTGGCATCATATTCTGCACAGACGTTGTGGGCTGAAGGGCCTGTTTCTGTGCTGTGCTGTTCTATGTTTTATGTTCTATGTTCATTCCCCTAAGCTAGCAAAAAGACTGCATGCATTGACCCTATGTATTCCCCTTATGATTCTTTACACCTCTATAAGGGTATCCCCCTATGCTTCAAGTTATAAAACCCAAGCCAGCTGGTAGCTCAAGTCCACAAGTCTTGGCAACATCCTCATAAAGCTTCTCTGCACTCTTTACGGCATATTTTCTGTAATTTACTGACCAAAACTGAGCACAATTCATTGGTATCACCAACAGCTTGTCCAACTGCAACACAATGTCCCAGTTTTTATACTCACTGATAAAGGCCAGCATGCCAAAAGCTTTCCTCACCATCCTAATTACCTGTGACATCACTTTAAGGGATCGATGTACTTGTACTCCTAGATCTCTATAACACACTCCATATTCCTACCATTCACCGTGCAGGTCCTGCCCTGAATTGACTTTGAAAAATGCAACACCTCACACTACATAAATAAAACTCAGTTTGCCATTGCTCAGCCCACTTGCCCAGCTGAGCCAGGTCCTGCTGTAATTAATGCTAACCAATTTCACTGTCAACCACACCACCTATTTTAGGGTCAACTGAATACTTACAAATCTTGTCCTGTACATTCTCTCATTGATATAGATGACAAGCAGAAATGGTCCTAGCACCAATTGGTGAAGCACACCACTAGTCACCGGTCTCCAGTCTGAAATGCGACCTTCCATCCCTACCCTCTTTTCCTTCCATTAAGTCAATTCTGTATCCAGACAGCTACCATGGTGAGCCTTATTAAAGACTTTACTAAGACTCCATCTCCATTCTTATTCTCATTAACCTTTTTGGTTATTTCTTCAAAGAAATCAATCAAATTCATAAGACTTGATCTTCCATGCAAAAAATGATGCTGACTATCCAAATCAAACCCCGCCTTTCCAAATGTATATGTAACATATCAAAAACAAATGTAAACATTTCCTGGTAAAGTTGATAACCCCATGCTCTGGGCATCTCACTCAGAAAATATTAATGTGAGAACCAATTCCCGACGGTCTTCTTGTACAAAATAGCTTCCTGGTAGCACTGATGGTAATGGGCCTGTCTCTTATGGGACTTTTTGGTGGCATTTTTTCAGGGCTGATTTAACAGTTAAAAAAATGACTGTAGAATATCTTGAAATTGCCTCCATTCAACTTCAAACCATTTTACCATGTGGGGTGGGGAGGGGAGGGGGAGGGGGAGGGGGAAGATAAAACGATTTTAACCCCAGTGTTTCTCTGCGTACATTATCAAACTGCACATTACTGCTCATGCCTACATGTAAAGGAACTAGAGTTAGTGGCTTGAGGGACAAATCAGAAAACTTTCCATGAGCATTCTAATGTGATGCTGACACATTAGAATCTGACAAAATTGAGCTGACATGTAGTCATGGAAACAGAGCATGTTTTGCTTAAGGGGTTTTCGAGTTGAGGCATCTCTAAGCCTATTAGCAACGTCTCCTGACATTGTCAAATGATCTTTCTGATTTATTGTGAATGGATTAAGGGTTGATGAAAACTAAACATTATGAAGTAGGATTAGATAATGGCAATGTAAAATATCTCCTAATTCATAGCTTTTCCCGAATCAAATAAATGAACTACAGCATGAAAGGCCAATCAATTGGGCTTTTCTTTTTGCAAACAAGTAAAGGTTCAGGCTCTCTATTTCTTTCAACTAGCTTATTTTAGTATGATGGGCCCTTGTCAGTTTGCTGGAAAGTGTAGTGAGTGGCTTCATCTTCACAAGGGAAGGAAAAGATGATTCTAACTACCTTGCTGACTCTGTATAATCCACAGACTAGCCTATCTAGAAGCTCTGTAGACAATTTGGCAACTTCACAAGTATGCATTGTTCTTTCCCAAGTCCAGTGATGTTGCTCGTAGATTTTGCCTCGCAACTCCAGAGCCTGAGTTTAATCCTGATCTCTGGTGCTGTCTGTGTGAAGTATGCACATTCTCCCCGTGACAGCATGGATTTCTTCCAGAGTTCTTGTTTCTCCACTCATCCCAAAGATGGTCTGATAGAGTAATTGGTCTGGGAATAAAATTATTTCAGCAAGGATATTTTAGAAGTGGGTAGTTGATGTTTGACGCAGTCTTCCATATGTCATAGGCGGAGGCCTTCCCGAGGTGCCACAGACGTAGCGCCTGCTGGAAAACCCGTAGGCTCGGCGGTTGGCGAGAATCCATCCGAAGGCACGGCGGACTCCGGAGCCCACCTGAAGGCTTGTCGGTCGGTGGAACCGGGAGGGAGCTGGAGATGTCAGAAGCAAAGAGCAAGGGCTGGTAGGAGAGTGAACCAGCACAATGTCTCCAGCGCCTTCAAGGTTGGCTGCAGCAGGCGCCCCCGGAATATGAAGATGGCTTGATGAGGAGAGGGGCTTTGGTTAACGGGAACTGCTCCAGTACATCAAGCGCGCGGGCTGACCGGACTTCGGACTTTGGACTTTAGAAATGGCGCCAAAGCATGGTGGTGCATGCATGTGTAATATATGCAAAATAATTTCACTGTGCGGTTGCTTTTGTGAGAAATAAAGCATCATTGAACCATTGGTGGGCCAATGGGCCTGCTTCCATGCTTTATCTCTCTACAACATAATAAGCAAGAATGTCTGTTTCAGAATGGGACCTTCACGGGTGAATGGGGCAGGGGGGATTGGTTGGGTACAGAAAGAGATTTTTTGCTAAATTGCAAAGCTTTGGTGAATTTTACTTAGGATGATTTGAAAGGGCTGTGCCTCTTTGATAAGATGGCCCATTATGTTGCCCCTTCTGATGGGTTAGTCATGCTGGTGCTATTACTGTAGGTCCTTAGATTGAAACTGAAGCGGAATGTTTCTTTTGCAAAGAAAATAACATATCTAAGACATCCAAGAGGAAGAATGTAATCCTAAACTACTGCACTGCCAACTGGTACATCATCATGAAGCATGTATTAAGTTTTGCTGCATTAGTCATGTTTCAACTAGAAAATAAGCAGGAAGTTATTATCAAAGAGTTATTTCTACAAACAAAGTAACAGATAAATTCACAAAATAAGTATCAGATAGAAAAGATGAATATTTGCTTTATTCTGAAACATTTTAATTTAAATAGTAGTTCATATGCAGAAATGTAATTCTTTCCAGAGGACACCTGTCAAATCTTGTTTGCCTAGTAATTATTTGATTTGTTCAAAGAAAGGCGTATCCAATGTTTGAGTTATGTCCACCTACAAAAAAAACAAGTGTGTAAGGCAATCCACTGTGGTTTACTTTGACTGGGAGCCATTCAGTAGCATGCTTTTGCCTAAAGCACAGTGTAAGGAAAGTTGCTCTTTACCTTAGAGAATCAGGTCTCATTGTATATGAAAGCAGAATCTGAAATCCTGCCCCAAGTGTGTGAGCAAAGAAAGGACAACAATTAGTTGAGCTCAACAGGTTGGGCAGCATCTGTGGAGGGACAGTTTTGATCCTGTGGAAGTTCTCCATTTATTTTTGGCTCCATCTTCCTGCATCTGCAGTCTCATCAAGTCCGGAAGTGGCGGCGCTGCTTGGCAGCTGCGGCTCACCTGCAGTCCGTCTGTCTTTTATTTATTTTTGTCTTCGTGCCTGTTTTTAGCGATTATTTTTGGTTTGTTAGGTTATGTATGTGTGGGGAGGGTGGGAGAAACGGGGTTTTAGTCTCTCCCTTCGGGGGGATGCGACTTTTCTTGTCGTGTCCCCCGACACCGTCTCCGTCTGTGCTGAGGCCCTAATGGCGGAGCTGGCGGCCTCCAGCTTCCAGCGGCGGCGGCACGGCTTCGGAGCTCCAGCGGCGACCTGGTTCCCTCTGAGCTGCGGTGCTCCAGCGACGGCCTGGCTTCGGGGATGCGGTGCTCCAGTGGCGTTCCGGCAGCGACCTGGCTTTCGGGCCTGCGGTGCTCCAGTGGCGGCCTGGCTTTCGGGGCTGCGGTGCTCCAGCGACGTTCCGGCGGCAACCTGGTTTTGGAGCTGCGGTGCTCCAGCGACGTTCAAGCAGCGGGCCCTGTGGCGGTGTTCCAGCGTTCCGGCGACGGCGGTGGCGGCGGCCCGGTTTCGGAGGCTCGGCCGTGGGCCTGGTGGACGGCAGCATCGGAGGCCTGGATCTCCTCAGCGCAGAGGGAGAATAAGGAGGGAAGAAGACAGAGACCCTAATGACTTTTGCCTTCCACCACAGTGAGGAGGTGTTTGGTGAACTCACTGTGGTGGATGTTAATTTTGTGTTTATTGTGTTGTTTTGTTATTTTTATATATGTATGACTGCAGGCACGAAATTTCCTTCAGACCGAAAGGTCTGAATGACAATAAAGGCTATTCATTCATTCATTCATTCATTCATTCATTCATTCATTCATTCATTCTTGCAGCCCCAGGTCTCCGATATCCTTGGGCTTTGTTTTAGTTTTAGTTTAGAGATACAGCACGGAAACAGGCCCTTCGGCCCACCGAGTCTGCGCCGACCAGCGATCCCCGCACATTAACACTATCCTACACACATTAGCGACAATTTACAATTTTACCAAGCCAATTAACCTACAAACCTGTAGGTCTCGGGAATGTGGGAGGAAACCGGAGCTCCCGGGGAAAACCCACTCAAGTCACGGGGAGAATGTACAAACTCCATACAGGCAGCACCAGTGGTCAGTATCGAACTTGGGTCACTGGCGCTGTAAGGCAGCAACTCTACCGCTGCGCCATCATGTCGCCCTAAGAAGATGTGACCTTTTTTGACCTGTAAAATGGATGACAAGAACCAGGTTTACCCTGTTTTGGTCTGTAGAGGTGGAAGTCTGTTGAGAAGGTGCTGAGTATCAATTATACCCACTTTCAAACCTCCAACACAAGAGTTCAAAACATGCGATTGAGGAAGGGTGAGACAAAGTCAGATCACTATTAACATACACTTCAGACTCATTGTGTAAGAGGAAACTGCAGATGCTGGTTTAAGCTGAAGATAGACACAAAAAGCTGGTGTTACAGCGGGGCAGGCAGCATCTCTGGAGAAAAGGAATGGGTGACGTTTCGGGTCGAGACGTAGGGTCTCGTCGCCCATTCCTTCTCTCCAGAGATGCTGCCTAGCCCGCTGAGTTATTCCAGCTTTTTGTGTCTAACTTCAGACTCGTTGATCATTTCCATTACTATTGAAAGAAAAAAATCCAGGAAAATCTCAGCAGGTCAATCAGCACCTGTGAAAAGAGAAACAGAGTTAATGTTTCAGGCCAGGAACACTATCCGAACTGGAAATACATTCAACATTTTCGACCCTGTCCAGCTCAAACAAGCAAGTGACAACTTCAAAAGTAACCTCGGTAACATGTTTTATTTTCCTATTGTTCTGAACGTTTTGTGATTCATTCAGGGGAAATTCAGATCAGTGACCACTGATGTGAAGCTCTGCCTTTTAGCAAGAATGGTTGTTCCTGCCACATCGTCCAGTGACATTGCAAATGCATTCACAAAGGACAAGCTTACTATGCTTGTGCTTGTGGGAACTGCAGAATGTTAACAGTGAAGGAAATAATATTAATAGCATGTAAGTACTCTAAGCATAGCAGGGGATCCAGTCTCCAAATGGAGTATCTTAAACAGCAAATCTACTTAAAACATTGTGTCTCAGGGAATCATTTTGCTCAATATTAGATTGTAAAAGCACATAAAACAGTTTGTGGGGCTTTTATTAGACATTTCTGGTGCATATATTAGATACTGTTTATTGATACAACAACCCCATCCCTCCTCCCCAACTCCATATTCACTTTAGGTTTATTACTTACTTATCTGCACCCATGCTGATCTGTTCACAGGCGACATAGAGTTTTTATTTCCTTCTGAATCGTTCACAGCTGTCAGTCTCCATTATTTTATCGGTGTCTTATAACTTATAGCACAGGAACTGGGCAATCTGAATCTTGGTGCTTGCGCTCCTCACAAGCTTCCTTCCATATTTTCTCACCTTGCCTCCTATCACTATTCCCAGACTACTCTTTAAAACTCTTCACCTGTGGAAGTGAACATAGAATTGGGACTGAGCATTGTAAATTACCCCATTGGGTGAATTAATGGTAAAATGAGTCAAAAGTGGGGGGGGGGGGGGGGGGGTGTATGTAACAAATGGAATGGCTCCTTTGGGTTGCCAACATTGGTCTGTTGAGCAAAATGGATTCTGCCTGTGTTCCTGTAAGATAAGAGTAAGTTGGTCATCAAACAAAGGGTTTATTTGGTAAGGAGTTATTTAAGGTAAGGAGTTATTTCTGTGTGGAAGAATCCAAAATTATAAGAATAAGATAACAATTCGACACTAAAATGAAGAATGTAGAAGAAGTGTAAACCAGCATCCGCAGTTCCTTCTTACACCCTCCGCAGACGCTGCCTGCCCTGCTGTATTTTGTATTTTGGTCGAAATCAATCTCAGCCATTTTCAGCTCTGTTTACAAGAAGCATTATGGACAGGGGACAGGGGAATTGTCCAATAATCTCCACTCTGACTGGCCAGGTTTGTCACGAAAAAAGCATTCTTGTTTTCTTCACTTACAGAATGTGGACATCATAAGCAACACCACCATTTATTGCCCGTCCATAATTGATGTGGAGGAGGTGATGGTGAGCTGTCTCCTTGAACAAACTGCAGTCCTATATTGAGAAGAGTGTTCAAAGTGTTAGTGTCAGTCCCATAAGTGTACCTTGTATCTCCTGTGATTTAAACTGCACAGTAAAACCCTTGAGTGTACTTGATTGAACCGTGGCAAAAACAAAACCAAGGATGTTTTCCTGGTCCTTTTCAAAGATGGACTGTAAAGTAAAATAAAGTCAACTGTAAACTATTGTCAATGTCTATTACTCCCTGTGCCACAACAGAACAAAACCCGTAACTCAGTTCTTTTGTGGGCTAAACTCATAAGTTTATAATCCCAGATATAACTGATACATCCAAGATGCATACATGTGTGCTCAATCAGTTTGGAATGTGCCTTACTAAACAAGAGAGTAAAAGTCTTGTGTAAACAAAGAACTGCAGATGCTGATTAATACACAAAAGAACACAAACTGCTGGAGTAACTTAACAGGCCAGGAAGCATCCCTGGGAAACATGGATAGGTGTTGTTTCAGGACGAGGTTGAACTCTGAAGAAGGGTCTCGACTTCAAAGGGCTCCTGTCCATGCTCCCCAAGAATGCTGCCTGACCTGCTGAGTTACTCCAGCACTTTGTGGCCTTTTGACAGTTCAAATATATCTTTCTCAGAGAGGGAGAGAGCATAAGAAACTTTCCAGCATGAATCTCTGATTCTCAGTCAAGTGGTTCATATTAGCATTGTCCTGTGGACTTACGAGTAAATGTCACCATGTTGAATTACAAAAACTGTATATTTCTCTGTCAGACATATGTAATAAAAATCCATCCCAGGACCAAGATATAAACTTCTCCAGAATGTGTTCCATTAATTCCTATTGTTTGAAATCTGAACCAAATAAAAAAGTTGATAGATTTGATAGCTATGCCATCTGTTAGTCCACTGAGTCACAATATAAGCAAATTACAAAATAATTCAATCATAACACAAACCAAATTGTGTCACAAGTAGTTGTCCTGATTGAACCCCAAATTGTTTCAAAACAAGCAGCTATAAGTCTTATTAGTTAGGAAGTTCTAGTAGATAGACGAGAGTATGCATATCTGAATTGAAAATGACTTAATAAAGACAAATTGTGCTTGTGCTTTTAAACTACTATTGGGATTCAACATTGCTGAGAGAAAACATAACCAAACACTAAAAACCAACATGAATTTGCTGTTCCATAATTCAGGATTGGGACTTATGTCAGATCGCAAAATGATTGATATTCCGTTATTGCCCATGGTATCTCTCTTTCCCTCTCCATATTATGATCTATCCATAATGATGCAACATAATGGTGCAATCAGTACTGAAAAGTAGGAAACATGGTTGTATAGAGCAGGTACCCACAAAACAGCCTTGTAATAATGACTTGATGCTCTTTAAGTCATAAATTGTCCCACATAGGTGACTTTTTAGGCAGGTGCAGGAGACTCTGCACTCGCCTCATGATTACCACATGGTCGCCACATGTTTGCTGGTGGTCTCTTGTGAGTCTCCTTCATGGTCGAGAGGAATTCCCGCATTCTGGGAATTGGTCGCGGCCTGTTGAAACATTTTGGTCGCCATGGAGAAAATCAATACTTTTGTTGTCGTATGTGCAGTGGTAGTGTGGTCGCCATGTCGTTGTAGATAGTCGAGGTAGCCTTAGGTAATCTCCTTTGACGACCGGGCATTTTGTTGGGGAAAAAAATGTAAGCACGAGTTTTCAGAACCAAGGAAAACCAACCGGTAATGTTAAATGCCGGCTAAACTTCACAGCTGTGCATCTCTGGCTTATTAAAAGCTGTCTGGCCTCTTAAAAGTGTCTCCACTCCTTCTCCCCCCACTTCTATCCCCCCCCTTCTCTCCCCCCCTTTTCTCCCCCCCTTCTCGTCCCCCCTTCTCGTCCCCCCGTTCTCTTCCCCCCTTCTCTTCCCCCCCTTCTCTTCCCCCCTTCTCGCCCCTCCCATTCTCGTCCCCCCCGTTCTCTCCCCCCCTTCTCTTCCCCCCCTCTCTTCCCCCCCCCGTTCTCTTCTCCCCCCCCCCCGTTCTCTTCCCCCCCGCTCTTTTAAGGGACTTACCGTACGCTGTAGCCATCTTTAACCTTCCTTTTTATTGCGGTGTGTGTCTGTATCACCTTGGCTTTGCACCGTGTGAATTTCAGACAGCACTCCCCCGCTTTCCCTGGCCTTGCCTTGGCGATGTGTTTGTGTGTTGTGTGTTCTGCTCTGACAGTCGCCGTTCCAGTTCGCAGTTTTTCAGGCGAGTGCCGCAAGCTTCAAGATCGCAGGCAGTCCGCAGAAAATTCGCCGATGTGGGACAGACCCTTAAGCATGGCAATTGAGGTTTAAATACTGACTAAGTCATTTGCTCTAATTAGCTGTTGTCACGATTATTTATAAATTAAAAATTCTTGCTGCTGTTGTTCCTAATTCTAATGGAACACATTACCCTTGATTGTTTATGGTATTACAGTAGATAGAAATCCAGTTTCAGGCAATTTAATGAATTCCTCTTGTGAGTACATTGAACAGTACAGCACAGGAACAGTCCCTTCAGCCCTCAATGTTCAGGCTGAACGTCTCCCTCTGCCAGCACATGATCCACACTCCCCCATTCCCTGCCTATCCATGTGCCTCTTAAATGCAATGATTGTATCTGCTTTCACTATCACCTCAGGAGACATGTTCCAGGCACCCATCACTTTCAATGTAAAAAACTTGCCCTGCACATCTCGTTAAACTTTCATCTTATGCCCTAAAAATTATGCTCTCCAGTCTTTGACATGCCCACCCTGGCAAAGTGTTTATGACTATTTACTCTATCTATATATTTCATCATTTTATATATTTCTATCAGGTCTCCCCTCGCCTTGCTACTTTCTTCTTCTTCAGATTCTTGCTACTTTTCTTTCACATCCACTATTTGCTGGAACCCATGACAGCAAAAGGGAAAAATACCCACAGGGTGAATAAGTGTTACGTTTTGAGTTCTTAGCAGTTGTCCTCAAAGTTCACCTTAACCAGGACCTGTGGACCAGGATCAGTAATATCAGCCATTATGTGCTTGCCTATCATGATTAAATGTTTCAGTGGATAAGTGTTCAGGCAGACTTTATAATAAGCAACATCTTGCATTTGGTTGAATTAAACTAAAATAGGCACTCCTCAATCCATTTGCCCAACTGATCAACATCCAGCTGCAATTCTTGATAACCTTCGTTACTGTCTACGATACCACCTATTTTAGTGCTATCTGCAAACTTACTATGCCTTGTACAGTCTCGTCAGAATTACTTATCTAGATGATAAACAACAACGGGCCGAGCACCAACCACTGAGACACACGTTTTGGGCTCCAATTTGAAAAGCAATCTTCCACCATCACCCACTGTTTTCCACCATAAGCCAATTATGTATCCAATCATCCAACTCTCCCTGGATCCCTTACAATCTAATCTTCCCAACCAGCCTACTATGTGAACCTCAGCAAAGGCCTTGCTGAAGGTCATAGTTCCAGTTCGTGGTTTTCTTATGCCTTCACCACATTCTTACTAACTGCTTCACAAAACGCATTCAATGTTGTAAGACATGATCTTCACCCACAAAGCCATGCTGACTATCCCTAATCATCCCTGTCATTCTAAATGCATGTCATGGATATATTTTTGTATCAGAATCCCCTCTAGTAAGGTACCTATTACAAATGTTAGGCCTATTAGTCTACAGTTCCACAATTTTAGCTCTATTTATCCAAGCTGCTATGCCATTGATGTATTGCTCAATGGTTCTTGCATTTGGAAACATGTAAATAGCAATTAATGTGTCATAAAACTATGCTTATAAATTATTACAATGCTTTTAAAAATATCTAAAATATTTAAAGCATTTTTTAATAATTGAAAATTTAACTGCAAATACAAAATGATTAACAAAATCGAAACAACTTATTCTTAACTAATCATCTTGCAGCTGTAAAATTACCATTTAAGTGATAGGCTCACCAGATCTAACCTGCTACAAGATCCATGATAGACACAAAAGGCTGGAGTAACTCAACAGGACAGGCAGCATCTCTGGAGAGAAGGAATGGGTGACGTTTCGGGTTGAGACTCTTCTTCAGCCAATCCAAGCATAAATGTGCAGAATCGCAGTAATTTTGTCCTCCATTTTACCCCCAGGTGAAGCAGAATGACAGAATCACCAAGTGGAAACTGTCAGTACATTTGGGGTTGTTAAATCTGCACAAATACAAAGATCTTACAGTGCTAACAGATAAGGAACACAGTTCATTTTGGTTCATAGCCAACATTCATCACTCGGTCTGTCTACACACGAAAGAACAAACTGGTTCATCATCTCATTGGTATTTGTGTGATCTTTCGTGAGAAAAATTGAAATCCAAAACAGAATAGAGCCATCGATTCATAAAGTCATACAGCGTGGAAACAGGCACTTTGGCCCAACTTGGCCACACCGACCAACATGCGCAATTTACGTGAGTCCCACCTGCCTGCATTTGGCCCATATCCCTCTAAACCTATCCTATCCATAAATCCCGAAATCTTCTGTTGTTAATCTGAATGTCCTGATGCAAAGCTGCCATATTGTACATTATAAAATCTCACAAATCCTAACCCCAACAGGTCCCTTGTGCAAAGGTTACCAAAACATTAAACGTTAATTCTGGTGGATTCTGCCAACCATTGCCAGAGTTGAATTTGACACTGAACTGCCTTTAAAGGCTCTTTTGTTCTCTTATTTTTCTATATGGTTACACCATCGCAACAAATCATCTGTACTGCAGGGGATTATCTTAGATTAAAAGTAGATAATGTTGGAAACATTCAGCAGGTCAGGCAACATCAATGGGTTCAGAAATAGAGCCAATGCTTCAGTTCAATAGCCATTTGCCAGAACTCCCAAAAGCTAAAGCTAAAGCAGGCTTTAAGATGCAAGGAGAGAGAACAAAAAGAGAGATTGCCGAGAGATAAAAGTAGTGCCACATGGGATTAATATGGATGGCTACTCGATGGCCAGTATGGATGGTGGGCTGAAAGGTCCATATCTGTTCTTTATGACTCTGACTCTGATAATCTGTGACGGGTGAAAAGTCGAGGAGGAAGGAAATGTTAGGCCATGTAAAAGAACAACAAACCAGCTTGAAGAAGTATCAACAGATATAGCAGAAATAGCAAAAATGGTACTTTCCAATATAGTCTCATGGAATCTTTCATACCTACTGAGAGGGCATGGGAAATAATTCCTCATCTAGAGACTAACTCAATTTCTCAATCAACACTCCCTCAATATTCCCTCATGTTGTAAAGAATCTAGGGAGCGACTTCAAGTTATCATCTTGTTACTCATATGCAAGCTTGTCGCCAACAGGATTGTGATTGATACTTCACTCCAGTCCACGAAGATGCATTGATTGGCCACGTTGTTGCAGTGTGATGGGATTGACTTACACTGAACCATCCTTTATTATAAGGAGGCCCTACTGAAAATCCTGTGTGTAACATTCCCAATTGTGGGAATCTGCAATTGTGGGAACAAGCAATCTGCAAAAACGTTGCCGTTTATTTTACAGCAATTTGTACCCCGTGTATTAAAGCAGAGGATTGAACCAAAAACTTTCTCAGAGAGTAAAAATGGTGTGCTCTATTATATTTAATTCCCTTTTATTTTCTCTTTTGTTTTTAATTGTGTTTGCATTTTGACCCAAGTTATCTGGCTTTAATAGTAAGATTAAACGAGAACTTACCAGTTTGAAGTTTGATCTTTATTTTATGAGGAGTTACGATGAGGGATTACGTGAAGACCCCGCCACCACGCATGCGCGACATTCTTCAAAGCAGTGGTGTGAAATCACAGACAGTCACAATGACTAATATAGTAAGATAAGAGAGAACTTTCATACTAGGTGATCTTTATAGTAGAGGGTTGGGAGCGGAGGGCACGTAATCCCTCATCGTAACTCCTCATAAAATAAAGATCAAACTTCAAACTGGTAAGTTCTCGTTTAATCTTACTATTTTATTTCGGTAGTCACGTGAGTGACTACGTGAAGATTTCAAAGCTCTGTGATTTCATGCCCTGGAAGCTCCATGCTCACACACCGCTATGCTGGGATGAGAGGATGAACGTAATTCAGACATGACACTGGATGAAAAACAAAAATAGGTATTTATTCATACCAAAACAAAATAAATATCCCATAGGGGTAAATTATTTGACAGTACTCAAAATCCTCCCTGCATAAGTGTCAGGGGAGGCCACAGGTTTGTTGTAGAAATGGTGAAAAGTCCTTTCATTACTCCAACCCGCTGTGGCCAGGATGTGGTCCAATGGTACTTCCATCCTCCTAGCCGCCGAAGTGGATGCCGCCCTGGTGGAGTGAGATTTGAATATATTAATGTCCACCCCCGCCGCATCCAAAACCACCCTTAACCATCTAGAAATGGTTTGCACCGTGACTTTATGATGGGGCTTCTTGTGGCTCATAAGCAAAGCTGTCTCCGTGCCCCTGAGATTTTTGGTGACTGTGATATATTGTGAAATTAACGTGACGATGCAGAGTCAAGTATCTGCTGGATATGCCAGAAATTCCAAGGTGTGACCACACGCTCCGGGTCGATCTTGTTTCAACAGTCCCTGCACATGAAAAGTGATTTTATCATTGGTGATAGTCATGGCATCCAGATTAAGTTTGTGCAGAGACTGGACCCGTTGTGCCGTGATAAGTGCCATAATCATTACCATTTTGTATGTGAGCTTAGCCAAAGTGAGTCCCGTGTTAGGTGTCCATCCTCGCAGCATTGTTAGGACTGTGCTGATATCCCACGTATGGTTATATCTGGGCCTAGGGGGATTGGAATTGAATATTCCTCTCATTAGTTTGGGCACTAATGGATGTGATCCAATTCCCAATTGGTCACTCCCCTGGCCCAAGTAGGATGATAGTGCACTCCTGGCACTGTTTATGGCACTGTAGCTCAGTCCCTCATCAAAGTGTAGGGTAGCCAAGAATTCCAGTACTTCTGTAATGGTAGCGGATTCATATGTGGTGTTGGTAGTAGCACAGAATCCTTCCCATTTCTTGATGTAGGTGAGGTACTGCTTCCTGGTGGACTCCCTGCATGCCGCCGAGATGGTGTCTATCGTTCTGCTGGTGAGTCCGAATCCGCGAAGAGGCCGTTTTAAAATCTGCAAATTAACAGGTCCATGCGGTCATAACATGGGTGATGTTCTCCTGTGACAGGATGAATGAGCAGGCTAGGTCGTTTATTGACCCGAATGCAAGGTTCTGTGGCCATCTTCTGTACCGCTGGGAACCATGGTTGGGTAGGCCAGTCGGGCACCACCAAAATACCCGATGCGGAATCTTGTTTTATTTTCTGCAAGACCCGACTGATGAGGCAGAAAGGGGGGAATGCATAGCAGAACAAATCCCCCCAATGTAGCGTGAAAGCGTCCATCGCTACTGCCCCAGGGTCTGGTTCCCAAGCAACATATGTTGGTAGTTGGTGATTTAATCTGGACGCGAAGAGGTCGATATCTGGTGTCCCATAATGTTCTGCAATATCTGTGAACACTTTTCGATCCAACATCCATTCTATGTTGTCGTTAAATTTGCGTGACCTGGTGTCTGCCACTGTGTTTAGCTTGCCTGGGAGGTAAGTGGCTGAGATCCAAATTTCCCTTTGCAGACACCAGAGCCAGATATTGTTGGCCAATTCATCACACAATATCGACTTTATTCCGCCCATGTGGTTAATATAGGCCACCACCGTGGTGTTGTCAATTTGTATCCTAACATGAACTTTGTGCATGTTTGTGCAGTATGCCCTGAGGCCGTGAAATGCTGCCAGCATTTCTGAATAGTTAATTCCCAAATTTTTGAATAGGGTTAACTCTTGTGCACTCCATCTACCTCCACAACTAGAGGTAGTATTAGTAGCTCCCCAACCTTTGGCACTGGCATCCGTTTGTAAGGTGATCGAGGGATTGATGATAGTGATGGGTTTGGAACAATATTGGGCATTAGCCATCCACCAATTTAATTCGGCTTTTGCCTTTTCTGGTATTTTCATAGGCCTATCGAAATGGCCTGCATGACTTTTGAGAGCTATAATTTTGGCTCTTTGTAAGTTTTGATAATGTAAAGGCCCATATTGTGCTGCGGGAAAGGCAGCCACTATCTTCCCAATCACCCTGGCCACCTGCCGAATGGATGGGTCCTTGATGCCAATAAGGCTCCTGCAAGCCTCTATCAAGTCCTCCACCTTACTTAGTGGCAACGTGATAGACATTTGCACTGAGTCGATATTGAACCCCAAGTATTTCATGGTGGTAGAGGGTTTTAATATTGATTTATCTGGATGTATAATGAAACCCAGCTTCTGAAAGAGATGTTTCGTGGCTGTAACTGCCAATGTAGCCATTTCCAAACTTTCCCCAACAATGAGGATATCATCAAGATAGGCCATAACAGTATGATTCTGTTTCCTTAAGTAGGCCAAGGCTGGTTTTAGTATCTTGGTAAACAATCTGGGTGCTGATGATAACCCATTAGGCAAGGCTTTGTATTGGCATAATTGTCCCATCCAGATAAATTTTAAATATTTCCTATGATCCTTGTGTATTGGTACTGAATAGTATGCATCTTTGAGGTCAATGCATGCCATGTAGTACCCATAATCTATTAACTGTATAGCAGTGTCAAAGGTGTCCATTTTAAAATGAACATACTGAACAGTATTCAGTTCGGTCAAATCTATGATAATGCGGCTTTTTTGTTTTTGGTGAATATATTAGACACGAACTCCTGTGGTTCTTTGGTGGCCTTCTCAATTACCCCTTTTTCAATTAATCTGTATAGTTCAGCATGCCCTGCTACCCTCTCTTTTTGAGAGAGTATGAATTTTCGGCTGGGTGAATGCTGGACCGGGGTAGGGAGTTCGTGAATAAATTCAATTTTGTAGCCCTGAATACTCCTGAGTATGAAAGGATCAGAGGTAAAAGTGCGCCAATTTTCATAAAACATGTGCAACCGGCCCCCTACATAAAGTGAATTTAGGCAAGATGTGTTTCTGGGGAAACCAGACCCACCTACCTCCATGGTTATTGCCGGTGTTGCGGTTTCTGTCCTTGTTTTCTTTGTTGATTCATTGTGTTGTAGGAGTGGCGCATCTTCCAAGAAGGCCGGGCTGGGCCATGGCCTAAAAAAGACCTCTGTGCAGGTTGGCCGGCCTTCGAGCTTTCACCACCGGCAGGTCTCTGATGGTATCTCTGTCCGGTGAATGTGTAGGGGTGCTGTCTTTGTGGGTAATGAGGTTTGGTAGGGCCGGGAACCTTGATCAGGCCCAAGGCCTTGGCCTCCTCATCAAGATCTTTTACTTGCTTGGGAAGGTTTTCCCCGAACAGCAAGCTTGGAGGCTGAGTCTTCCCAGGCTTACACAACCCCGCAAACTTGGGGTTAAGCGCCGGCTTTATGATGCTCTTTCTGAAATTGTTTATCTCATATTGTGTATTACACAGTAGAGCCAGGGCATCTTGCAGTTCTTCCGGCAACTCTATCCCCACTGCAGTTCTGGCCACTGCTGTGATCCCGGCGGTTAAGAGCTTTAGGATTCTTTGAAGTTTGATTTCCTGCCCTCTGCTCGAGGGGCTCATATTCCCCCAAATAGGGTTGTTCACCGCAGGGACATTAAGTGAGTTGCAGTTTTCAGGAGCCATATATTTATCAGCTGTAGAATTTATGGCCTGTTCCTGTAGCTGGTTGGTCGCCATGTAGTTAATGCTGGCTGCCAGCTTAGGGTGGATAGGTAGGCCTTTCTGTATCGGCATTGCATGTTTATTTACCATATCCAGATATTCTTCACACACCCCTGACACAGATGGTTGTTCAGCCAGCTCCCCTTCTTCTGGGTCAGCCCAGTTCTGACCCTCAATGCTCCCCTGCGAGGAGGGTGAGACATTTGGAAGTCCTTGGTAGGAACCTGCCGTGGGCCTGCGAGGAGGCCCACTGTGACTCTGCCCCTGCATTAGCAGGTCACGTTGGAGCAATTGCTCCATCATCCGCTCCATGCGGGTTAGACGACCTCCGTCGCTATCTGCGAACGGGGTGTCCTCGGGACCGGACCCAGCTGGGTCGCCGGCCCCGTCCGACTTCCGGGTGGGTTTGCCGCCCGACCGTGGAGTACCAACGGCCCTCATGGGCGAGAAGTCGGGAGCTGCAGGTAATACCTGTAGCTCTGGAGAGGCGGTACGCTGGCTGCTCTCCATAGCAGCTGCTCTCGCCGCTGCTCTCTTGGACTTCCGTGATTCCATAATGATACTATTTTCTCGTCGACGCTCACTCTCCGGTGAGACTTACCTGGCGTAAGTTATTTAAACTTACGCTGGAGGAGCCCCGCTCCTCCCGACCGTCGCTTCCGCATGCGTACGACGATATGTCGCGCATGCGTGCTGGCGGGGTCTTCACGTAGTCACTCACGTGACTACCGAAATAAAATCTCTTTCTTGTGGGTATTTTTGTCTCCTGCTCGTTTGCTTTATCCCTTTAATTAATTCCTTTCTTGTTTCGACTTTCCTGCTTCTTTCGGTTTTCTCTTCTAAGCCAGTGACATGGTGGAGCCTGTGGTAATGGAAGGATGTGGAGGTGGCTGGGTTGGGGGCGGGGGGGGGGTTGCGGCTGGGAGTGGGATGGAGGGAAGGTGGGGGAATGGAAAAGTACATACTGACAGAACCTATAAAAATGCACTCAGATTCTTGGCAAGATACAGAAAACATCAGAGGGGGAGATAGAAATGAATGCTCTGTTAGAGGCACTATTGCAATAACAATCCCAATAAAAGACATTACTACAGTGACCCCACATAGGCCAAAAAAAACACATTAAATCTATTGCAAAGGACACAGGAAGCAAGTGTTTATATGGTTTACTTGCAAATTGTAATTGTTTGGTTTAGTTAACTGTAAGAAAACATGCAATGCGACAGGAGGTGAGACAAATTACCGGGCCTTTAAAAGGTTCCATTCTCTGAGCCTGATTGTTTTCTTACCAACAGAGAGAATCTAATTATAAATGTGAAAAGATTTTGCCAAGTTAGTGAATCTGGAACAAAAAGTGAGTGTGTGCCATATGCTATCCAAAAGATGACAGCAACAATGGGCTTGAGGGACCATTTAGTCATTAGGCCATTTCATTGTGGAGGTGGCTCCTGATTTAACTCCTTGCTGGACTTTCATTACAATGGATCAGATGGTGTTTTCTTGGTTTGCTGTTGGCATTCAGTGCTGCTCGGGATGGGACGGATGCAGAACTGCGGACACATCAGAAACTCAGCTGGTGTCCATCTTCAAATGCCTTCCCCGGCCAGATGATGGGAGTGACTTGTAAAAGGTCACATTTGTAGTTGTTTCGCTATGTCCAGCTTTCGTAGACTCTCTGTTCTAAAATAACCAGCAAGAAAACAGAATAGATTCTGAAAGGGACAAAAGGCAGGAATCACCCTCCTGTTTATTTATATATATTTTTCCACATTCACTGGAAGGAAACATATCATGATCAAACTGGGCAGGGAGAAAGATTAAGTGAATGTGTGCACTTTATTGAAATCAGAAGGTGCATAATCATATATAGCAATGTAAGCACTTTTCTCCGCTTTTGTTGCATTCACAAGCCTTGGCTGCGGGGTGAAATCATATGGAGACCACAGCGCATTGCTTTCCATCTGGGGAGAGAGAGGGCCATGCAGGCAGGACCTGTTGTATCCCATGTAAACTAACCTCCTCTGTGCACTTCCCAGAATGATGGCAGGTGTGGGGAACTCTGCAGCTCACGACCCCCTGCTCATGGTGCATTAGAGTAAAGAGCAGATCTGGCATAAACCATAGAAAAGGGACTTAGGAGGGAAAGCTAATCTAACACAAAAAAAGATTCATTGAGGCATAAGCAACCCAGCAGCGCTTAATAAACACAAACTCTATTAATCTGTGGCTGTTAATCTCGGCTGTTTCACACGTTATGAGGGGCAAGGAGCGGTAAATGAATTGAGGGCGAGACAAACTTCTTCCAACTCACTTTTTGACTGTGCTGTTTACTTATGTTTTAGTCACACTGAGCAAAGGTATTTAACAAAGCAATAACTATTCACAATTTCCTCCACTCATACACCTCCCCAAAAAGAAAACTTTTTTAACCAATTAATTAATATATTTGCTATATTATTGTCAGCTTTAAGTAATCACTTTATGTTCATTAACTTAAAAAAATGTTAATTGAAATGCCTCAAATGCAATCAATCTAGTCCAGGAATATGCTAAACTAAGAGCTGTGCTGAAATTGCCCAGTTAGCTTTAACTTACTACATTCCTTGATATTATGTATGGAGTGGAGGGTGACTTCAATTTATGTGCTGCCTTTTACATGTGAAGATACAACTTCAGAAGATACAATTTAGGAGCAGTAGATCATTTGGACCATTTTCTCTTCTCCCACATTAGATAAGATTGTGGCCGATCTAATTGCAATTCCAACTCTACATTCCTGTCTAACCAAATGAATCTTTCATTCGGATGAAAGATTCTACCTTGCTCTACTTTAAGAATATTCGACTCTTCTTCCACTACTATATGAAGATAGTTGCATATCACCTTCTTTCTGTCGTAAGTGGGCAACCACCTATTTGCAGTCTAGCTTTTCTCACAAGAGAAAATGTCTTTTCAACAGCCATCCTATCAAGATCCCTCTCACTCTTATACACTCTAGCGGCTACAAGCATACCTCATTCACCTGCGCTCCAAGGAATAGAGTCCCTGCCTGCTCAACCTCTCCCTATTGCTCAGATCCTCGAGTCCTAGCAACATCCTCGTAAATCTTCTCTGTACCCTTTCCAACTTGACATCTTTCCTATAACATGGTGCCCAGAACTAAACACAATATTCTAAATGCAGCCTCACCAATGTCTTATGCAACTGCAACATGAACTCCCAACTTCTATACTCAATACTCTGACTAATGAAGGCCAATGTGCCAAACATCATCAGCAATTTAACAAACATATCTTTGATATCTTCATCATTTATATAAACTGTATAAAAAATATTGAGGCTCCAGCACCAATCTTTGTGGTATGTCCATTGCAGCTTATCGAAAGTGCATTTCAGATAATGAAGTGTCATCTTTAGAAATGTTATCTATGTTGTTGTCATAACTTCACTGTTTGCTTTACAGCAGTCAAAGGTCAATCCACAGCACACTCCAATTATTTGGACCTCACGCGCTATTGGATCTTACGGAATGGGCATTCAAAGAAAAATTATTTAACCACTAAATCCTTTTTGAAGATTAATTGTAGATGGTGATGAGTCAGTTACGGAAGTGAAATCAAACACCTGGATGAGTGATGTTCATCAACAATCTCTCATTCAATGTCAACAAAACCAAGGAACTAACCCTTGATTTCAGAAAGGGAAGACCGGAGACGATGTGCCAGTTTTGGTTGGGGGATTATCAGTGGAGAGAGTTAGCAGTTTCAAATTCCTGGGGGATTAACATCTCACCGTAATCATGAAGAACGTGATCATAAACATCGGACGTAATCATGAAGAACGTGGGATGTAATCATGCAGCACGTGTGCCTCTACTTTCTTAGAAGTTTAAAGATATTCAGCAGATGATTTTAGGGGAGGCACAGTGGCACAGCGGCAAGGGCCTGTCCCACTTGAGCGACATTTGGCCGACTGACGCCCGTAAAACCATCAAGTTGCTTGACATACACACTGACGTATGCTGTAAAATATTCTTCCTTCAATGCATGGATTTTAAACATTAATATATTAAAATTAATACAATAAAACCAATTGTGCAAATGAAAAGATGTCTGAGTCGTTCAGTTTTATTTATAGATGTATTGGTCCGCTTCCAGATCCAATCACCGTCTCTATATAGGGATGGATTCAGTGAGTGTAGACTGAACTCCCCTCTCCCCTCTTCCCCCCTCCCGCCCCCATCCTTCTCCACTCCCCTACCCATCTCCCCCCCCACTTTCCCTGGCGCCCCCCCCCCCCATTTGTGGACCCAGCCTGCGACCAGCGATCCCCTGCACACCATCCCAAACCTGTGCACATTTGGAGTACGGGAGGAAACCCAAACCCTAACTCTAACCGTAGCCCTAACCCTAACCCTAAACCTAACCCTAACCGTAACTCTAGGTTGATAGGCTTGGTATAAGTATAAATTGTCCCTAGCGTGTGTGGGGGATCGCTGGTCAGTGCGGACTGAGTGAGCCGAAGGGCACTGTATCCCTGAACTAAATGTGTCACAGGGGCCCCAGGGGTTGGACTCGAACCCTCAATGTTCTGCCTGCTCCTCATGGGAACTAAACTGTTGGCCACGAGTTGTCCCAGAGGCAGATTTCTCTTCCAATGGTCTCTCCAAACCCCCAGAGGCAGCGGGCTTTTCAACTGGGTACAGGCAATGTTGTCAATGTACCAGTGCCACCCACCTGCTCCAACCACTGAGTCTAAATACTCACCGCAAGGCAAGGGGGCGGATTGGGGGAGGGAGGTGGGGGGTGTTGTTCCCAAAGTCTGCATTTATCCCATAGTCAATGTTACTAAAACAGATGATGTGGCCTTTGTGCAGCATTATTAGTGGGATCTAGCTGTCACAGGCTGGGTCCACAAATGGGGGGCGTCAGGGAAAGTGTGGGGGAGGGGGTGGGGGAGTTGGAGAATGGGAGAAGGGAGGGAGAGGGGGAGAAGGGTATGTGAGAGGAGGGGGGAGTGGAGAAGGGGGAGAAGAGTGGAGTGGGGAGAATGGAGGAAGATGGGGGAAGGGAAGAAGGGGGTGGGAATTGTAGAGGGGAGTGGAGACGGAGGGATGGGGGCGGGAGGGGGAAAGAGTGGAGAGGGGAGTTCAGTCTACACTCACTGAAGCCATTCCTGTATAGTGATTCCAGGACGGTGATTGGATCTGGAAGTGGACCAATACATTTATAAATAAAACTGAACGACTCAAACATCTTTTCATTTGCACAATTGATTTTATTATATTCATTTATATATATTAATGTTTAAAATCTATGCATTGAAGGAAGAATATTTTACAGCCCATCTGTGGTCCCTTACCCCAACCCTAACCCTAACCAGGCGTCACCCACAGGACAGCATACGTCAGAGTGTGACAGGGCGCATTACATGAGACACCTAAATGTCGCCCCTGGATTTTGAACATTCCAAAATCATGGGGAGACAGGGAAGCACCGCGTGTTACCTCTCGTCACTGTCACCTAAATGTCGCCCATGTGGGACAGGCCCTATAGAGTCAGAGACCTGGGTTCAATCCTGACTACGGGTGCTGTCTGTATGGAGTTTATACACCCTGCAGCTCTGTGCATTTTCCGCGGATGCTCCAATTTCCTCCTGCACTCCAAAGATGTACAGAAGCACCATTTAAAAAAGATCATACATCTGCTCCATGTATTCAGATAAAACTTGCCAAGATACTGCACAATACTTCACATCAAAAACTTAACAAAACAATGCAAATTATAAAGGTTTTATGCCTTAAGGATGAAAAAGATTCTTAACAACTTGAATAGAATTCTGTTAATTAATACCAATAATACTTGGCATATAATGGTTGCAAATGATTACATTCCTGGTTCACCTCCATTTAAAGGTTCGGTCCTGTTGAAATTCTTCACTCACATATCATATATGTTCCTTCACAGTGACTCCATTGCTCAACAAGATTGCCCCATTTATTATATTAATGGGTGCTTGCTTCCCAAGCAGAGTACCTATCAATGGTGTCACAGAACGCACCATTGGGTCAATTTACGGAGATCAATTAATCTACCAACACATGTATCTTTTAGAAGTATGAAGAAACTGGAAACCCACACAATGTCAGGGGGAACGGGAAAACTCCGCACAGACAACACCAAAGGTCAGGACTGATCCCTGGTCTCTGACTTTGTGAGACATCAAGCATACTTGTGCCACTGTGCCACCCTTTGATAACAAAGCGTCCAGGCCCCTCGCTGAACAGGAAGTCCATCCCTGATATGAGATCCCATTCTTTAAAATGTTCCCAATAAAGTTGCCCATTACTCTTCGGGTGCATTTTGCCACCTAACTGTGCAAATAAAGTCTTATCCACCAGGGTATTCATGGTTATGAGCCTTCATATCAATACCATTTCAGTGCATAATTTTTCACATTCAAGAAGATCTACATCCTGTAAATCTGTGTACAGGCAATGGGAAGGGAATGAGCCAATCCCTCTCTGTTAATTAGAAGGGTTGAGAATGGCACAGAGAGACATTTTTTTTTTACAGAGAGTTTTATTTTGTTGACCCATTGAGAATTTTAGTGCACATTAAAAAAAAAAAGTAATTCAGCAGGTCAGGGAGCATTCCTGGAATACAGACTGAAGACGGGTTCCAACCCGAAATGTCACCTATCTATGTAGTCCAGGGATGGTGGCTGACCTACTGAGCACAGTGGCGCAGAGGTAGAGTTGCTGCCTTATGGCACCAGAGGCCTGGGTTCAATCCTGTCTATGGGTGTCTCCGTATAGAGATTTCACGTTCACCCACTGACCGTTTGGAATTTCTCTGGGTTCTCTGGACCCCTCTCACATCCCAAAGACATGCAGGTTTGCAGGTTAATTGCCTTCTGGAAAATATTGTCCCTAGTGTATAGGATAGAACTAGTGTATGGGTGATCATTGACAGGCGCGGACTCGGTGGGCTGATAGGCCTGTTTCCATGCTGTATCTCTAAGACTAAAATGAGTTACTCCAGCACTTTGTGTCTTTTCTTTGTAAATTAGCATCTACATTTCCTTGTTTCAAAAAAAAATCAAAGGGATTCAATGAGCACTACAAATGTTATTAGGGTGGGAGAATTGAAGAAAATGTATTGGTTTTGAAATATGGTTTGTATAAAGAAATCATTTATAGACAACCTGACTTACTACATTAAAACACTGCCCCTCCATAATATCTGAACCCATTGCAGGAATGCAATGGTCCTGTACCAAAGCGCCACCTACTGGCACCAGTCAGACTTCCAAACAGCACAGGGCATTTACATTTAGCTCAGCCCAGGGTGTCACCTTGCAAACCTCCAGCATGTCAGCTCTTCACTGCACGGCGTCTGTCACTTTGCATTGTCAGGCTGGAGGGAGCAAGGGAGGTAGTTCCTCTGTAATCCTGTAAAGTTGCTGGCATGCTTCAGTTAAATAGTCAGCTAGAAGTTATGTATCTGGTTAATCTGCTGGAAGTTACGAATGATGTAGCAGCGTGAAGCAAGTGGCCTGGTGACAGTGACATGGAGCTGGCAGAGTGCAGGGAAATGATCTACTCATCATTTGTCACCTCTCGCCCTCCAGCCCTGAAGATCTTGACTTATTTTTGTTCGCAACAGAGCAGTCTAAAAAGACACACAATGAAACACGGCATGTCACCAAGCAGTGTCATTTTCACAGTGCATAATAAGATTGTGTCAGGATCTCAGGAAAGACTCTTAAAGGGATTTTTTTTAAAACTCAGGATAGTTGAAGAAGGTTCATCAGACTGGAACATGACTTGAAGTGAGTCTTTAAATCTGCCTTGGCACGGGTGAGAACCACATAAAGTGTGATTAGAATTCTTCAGCATTTAAGGGAAGATCTTAAAATAAGTACAGTGAAAGATAGTATTCTTTGTGGCATAAATTTCTGCATTCTGTTTAAAAGGAATGATATAATTTAAAATTGGCTATGTCCCCTCATTACATAATCTTTTACTGATAATGTTGCCAGTATGATGCTGAGCGGGAGCAAGTTTAAAGAGGATGTGCAGGGCAAGTTTTTTTACACAGCGTGTGGTTGGTAGCTGGAACACAGGGTGAGTGGTAGAAACAGATTTGATAGTAGCATTTAAGAGGCTTTTACATAGGCACGTGAACATGCAAGAAATTGAAAGATATCGGTCACATGCAGGCAGAAGAGGTTAGTTTAATTTGGCATCATGTATGGCATTGACATCGTGGGCTGTAGGGCCTGTTCCTCTACTGTCCACTACCATTCTATGTTCTGTGCTCTAGATATGCTTGTTTAAAGACATGGTGTTGGGATTTCAAATCTGTCAGCTCTTATTCTTTGCAATACTCCTTTATCAAGTTTAAAACAATAAAGCAGAGGCAATTTAAAATATTGTCCAATGCACATGTATATTTAAAATGAGAGTAACACAGCAAAAAGCTAGACTCGAAACATAGATTAAATTGTTGAATAAATACATTCTTAAGTGCCCAGATTAAAATCTTTGCAAGGGTATCTGAAAAGTCCAAGTGTCCCAAGATGTTTAAAGTGAGTAACTACATCTCTCATACGTGCTGCTAAGGAAGTAAAATTGTGCCATTTGTTAGATAGAATATCAATAACTGATCAGAGACTTAACTTGACCAACCCTATAAATGCTACTACTACAAGAGCAGGCCAGAAGCTGGATATAAAAGCAGAAAAAGCTAGAAATGCTCAGCAGGTCAGGCGATGTTGCGCAGAGAGAAACAGAGTTACCCTTTCTGGTTGATGACTCTTTCATCCAACTTCTGATGAACTGCTATGATTTATTATCTTAAACTTAGTGCAGGAAAGTGGCAACAAAAATCAAGGAGGTGTTAATAAGGAAGGGAATATGTTGCAGAGATACAGGGTATAAGGAGAAGGGGAAAGGAACAGATGTGATTGCCGTATTGGGAGCAACGACGTGGCAGCAATTTTGGTCTGGACCTGATGGGCTAAATAGAAACATAGAAACATAGAAAATAGGTGCAGGAGGAGGCCATTCGGCCCTTCGAGCCAGCACCGCCATTCATGGCTGATCGTCCCCCATCAATAACCCGTGCCTGCCTTCTCCCCATAACCCTTGACTCCACTAGCCCCTAGAGGTCTATCTAACTCTCTCTTAAATCCATCTAGTGTCTTGGCCTCCACTGCCCTCTGTGGCAGGGAATTCCATAAATTCACAACTGTCTGGGTGAAAACGTTTTTTCTCACCCCAGTCATAAATCCCCTTTATTCTAAGTGTGGCCCCTGGTTCTGGACTAGCCCCACATTGGAAACAAATTTCCTGCATCTAGCTTGTCCAGTACTTTTATTATTGTATATGTTTCTATAAGATCCTCTCTCCAGCGATTACAAGCCTAGTCTTTTCAATCTTTCCTCATATGACAGTCCCGCCATCCCAGGGATCAATCTTGTGAACCTACGCTGCCCTGCCTCAATCACAAGGATGTATTTCCTCAAATTAGGGGACCAAAACTGTACACAATACTCCAGATGTGGTCCTACCAGAGCCTTATACAACTGCAGAAGAACCTCTTTACTCCTATACTGAAATCCTGTTGTTATGAAGGCCAACATTCCATTAGCTTTCTTCACTGCCTGCTGTACCTGTAAGCCAACTTTCAGTGACCGGTGTACAAGGACGCCCAAGTCTGGCTGCACCTCCTCCTTACCTAACCTAACCCATTGAGATAATAACCTGCCCCCTTGTTTTTGCCGCCAAAGAGGATAACCTCACATTTATCTATATTATACTGCATCTGCCATGCATCTGCCCACTCACTCAACCTGTCCAGGTCCCCCTGCAACCTCCTAACATCCTCTTCACAGTTCACACTGCCACCCAGCTTTTCTGTCATCCGCAAACTTGCTAGTGTTGCTCCTAATTCCCTCTCCTACTTTCCTCTAATTAAATCATTAATATATATGGTAAACAGTTGCGGCCCCAACACTGAGCCTTGTGGCACCCCACTCGCCACTGCCTGCCATTCTGAATAGGACCCGTTCACTGCTACTCTTGGTTTCCAGTCTGCCAACCAATTTTCTATCCATGTCAACACCCTACCCCCAATACCATGTGCTCTAATTTTTGTCACCAGTCTCCCGTGCAGGACCTTATCAAAGGCTTTCTGAAAGTCTAGATACACTACATCCACTGGCACCCCTTCATCCATTTTACTTGTCACATCCTCAAAAAATTCCAGAAGATTAGTCAAGCATGATTTCCTTTTAATAAATCCATGTTGACTTGGACTATTCCTTTTACTGCTATCCAAATGCTCCATTATTACCTCTTTAATAAATGACTCCAGCATCTTTCGCACCACCGAAGTCAGGCTAACTGATCTTTGTTGTATAATAAGTAAGTAAGTGGCCCCATAACAGAAGCGCCACGTCGCGGGGCTGGAAACTGGAGTATCCAGAGCTAATTCTGCTACCACCATCATCTGTTGCAACAAGTGATGGCTCCCACTGATTGTCACCAGAAGAGATGCTAACTAATCCTATGTTTTCAGTGATGCACTTATTTGTGGATTTCTGTGATTTTTTTGTCCTATATCTTACATTTACGGCATCCATATATGGAGCAGGTCAGAATAAAAGATAGGCATTTGGGATTTCCTCTGTGTGGTTAGTTTAGCTTAATTTAGATGATTAGTGTCAAGTGTACCTATGTACAGTAAAAGCATCTTGTTTGCATGCTATCTAGTCAAAGAAGAGACTATGCATGTAATTGTGTATAATAGTTACCGTCACAATAAATCCACTTGTGCAATTGGGTGCTCTGAATCTAATTTTCAATGGGTCTTCCAGTGGTTCCTTACTGCTCAATGTGTCAGAAGTAGATAAGGCAAAGCATTTTCAAATTAATTTGATGGCAATACAACTTTTGACTAATTGTAATTGCTTTGCTGTTGTGAGCAGCGATACCCAAAGGTCAGATCACCAGTGATTATTGGACTACACATTCCCATGTGAGTTTTATCTTTGGGTCCTTGTGACCCGATTGAATTGGGAATGAATTGTGAGTGAAATAAGCTTCAAATAGATTTATTTTCATTTTTTACTCACGTTGCTTTCAACCAAACAACATAAGCAATACAAAAATGATTTCCTCTTGAATGTCCACACAATAAAAGCCTTGCACTCAATAACATTGCACCTGCAATTATGCTTCTAGAAACATAATAACTAGTAGCCTTCCCTTCAAGGCCGGCATTTATATCACACTGGACTGGTACTGACCTATATCCAATGGTTCTTGATCATTTCCCATTTTCCCAATGGGATTCCTGCCACCATGAACAAGCTTGCCATTGGCTTCAGGGACGTGGCCTGCAAGGATCCAGATTAACATCTGTTGAAATGCCACAAAAAGCATGGATTGATTTAGAGGAATAGGAGGTGCCCCACTGCCTACAGGAGCAATAGGCTGATTTGTTGGCAGATTTGAACACTTACACTGCTAAGTCAGTGTGTCCACAATGGAGGAGGTAGAGGCTGCTGTAAAGATCTCAGAGTAAGTAAGTAAGTAAGTTTATTGGCAAAGTATTCACATACAAGGAATTTGCCTTGGTGCTCCGCCCACAAGTAACAACATGACATACAGTGACAGTTACGAATGACTCAGAAAACATTAAACATTAATAATAATAAAACATTAATGATAAAACACCATTAATCAAGCATGTGAACCAACAAAATACCAGATCATAGGGAGGCTACAGATTTTTGGCTGTTGAGTAGAGCAACTACTCGTGGAAAAAAGCTGTTTTTATGTCTGGCTATGGCGGCTTTGACACTCCGGAGTCGCCTTCCAGAGGGAAGTGATTCAAAGTGTTTGTGGCCAGGGTGAGAGGGGTCAGAGATGATCTTGCCCGCTCGCTTCCTGGCCCTTGCAGTGTACAGTTCATCAATGGAGGGAAGGTTGCAGCCAATAACCTTCTCTGCTGATCGGATGATTCGCTGCAGCCTCCAGATATCGTGCTTGGTGGCTGAGCCAAACCAGACCATGATGGAGAAGATGAGAACAGACTCTACGATGGCCATGTAGAATTGGACCATCATTGTCTGTGGCAGATTGTGCTACCTCAGCTGCCGTAGGAAGTACATCCTCTGTTGTGTCTTTTTGACTGTGGAGTTGATGGTAGCCCCCCACTTAAGGTCCTTGGAGATGATGGTTCCCAGGAACTTAAAAGACTCCACAGATGTGACTGTGGTGTGTTGATGATGAGTGGGGTGAGGGGAGGGGGAGCTCTCCTAAAGTCTAAAATCAATTCCACTGTCTTAAGAGCATTGAGCTCTAGGTTGTTGCGATGGCACCAGGATGCCAGCTGTGACACTTCATGTCTGTAGGCTGATTCTTCCCCATGTGTCGTATGCAAACTTGAGAAACTTGACAGAGGTGTCTGTGGAGGTGCAGTCGTTGGTGTGGAGAGAGTAGAGGAGAAGAGGGAGTACGCAGCTTGCGGTGCTCCTTTGCTGAGCATTTGCGGGTCCGAGATGTGCTTTCCCAGCCTCACATGCTGCTTGGTATTTACCATATCGAGGCCTTGTCACCATCGATAATGTATAGATCAAGGGTGTGCAAGAAGTGAGACAATTCTCCCTGGTTGGTCAATGAATAAAACTATAAAATAAGATATGGAATGTCAGCCAGGGCAATGTTGGTTGATTTGATTGTCAGCCAATGTATTAGATTGGTACATAAATATAAAGATACATAGAAACATAGACAATAGGTGCAGTAGTAGGCCATTCGGCACTTTAAGCCAGCACCGCCATTCAATGTGATGATGGCTGATCATCCACAATCAGTACCCCGTTCCTGCCTTCTCCGCATAATTCTGCTAGCCCAAAGAGCGCTATCTAACTCTCTTTTGAATGCATCTCGTGAATCGGCCTCCACTGTATTCTGAGGCAGAGAATTCCACAAATTCACAACTCACCGGGTGAAAAGGTTTTCCTCATCTCAGTTCTAAGTGGCCTACCCCTTATTCTTAAACTGTGGTCCCTGGTTCTGGACACCCCCAACATTGGGAACGTGTTTCCTGCATCTAGCGTGTCCAATCCCTTAATAATTTTAGGTAGACAAAAATGCTGGAGAAACTCAGCGGGTGAGGCAGCATCTATGGAGAGAAGGAAATAGGCAACGTTTTGCGTCGAAACCCTTCTTCAGACTCTCCCTTAATAATTTTATATGTTTCTACAAGAATCCTCTCATCCTTCTAAATTCCAGTGAATACAAGCCCAGTTGGTCCAATCTTTCATCACATGACAGTCTCGCCATCCCAGGAATTAACCTTGTGAACCTAAACTGCACTCCCTCAATAGCAAGAATGTCCTTCCTCAAATTAGGAGACCAAAACTGCACACAATACTCCAGGTGTGGTCTCACCAGGGCCCTGTACAACTGCAGAGAAGCTCTTTGCTCCTATACTCAACTCCTCTTGTTATGAAGGCCAACATGCCATTAGCTTCCTTTGCTGCCTGCTGTACCTGCATGTTTACTTTCAGTGACTGATGTACAAGGACACCCAGGTCTCGTTATGCAACCACTTTTCCTAACCTGGCACCATTCAGATAATAATCTGCCTTCCTGTTCTTGCCACCAAAGTGGATAATCTCACATTTATCCACATTATACTGCATCTGTCATGCATCCGCACACTCACCCAACCTAAGTCACCCTGCATCCTCATAGCATCCTCCTCACAGTTCACACTGCCACTCAGCTTTGTGTCATCTGAATTTTGCTAATGCTACTTTTAATCCCTTCATCTAAATCATTAATGTATATTGTAAAAAGCTGGGGTCCTAGCACCGAGCCTTGCGGCACCCCGCTAGTCACTGCCTGCCATTCTGAAAGGGACACGTTACTCCCTACTAGACAATAGACAATAGGTGCAGGAGTAGGCCATTCGGCGCTTCGAGCCAGCACCGATTCACTGTGATCATGGCTGATCATCCACATTCAGTACCCCTTTCCTGCCTTTTCAACATATCCCGACTGCACTATCGTTAAGGGCTCTATCTAACTATCTCTTGAAAGCATCCAGAGAATGGATGTTTTACTCTTTGTTTTCTGTCTGCCAACCAATTTTTTATCTATGTCAATACCCTATCCTCAATACCATGTGCTCTAATTTTGCCCCTAATCTGAGGAAGAGATTAAAAGATGTTCTCAAATCTGTCCTGAAAATATGAATATTCGCTATGGTTCTTGAGAATCCCTGTCCCTTTTTACTGCTTAGCGTGAGAATTAACTTTAAGTATGGAGTTGAGAACCTTGTGTCTTCGTGTTAGGAGTACATGTTAGGATGAATATTTTAACAGCATATATTTGGTGGTGTGGTGTAATCTGACTTTATTGATGCACGCGTTTTAACTGTTGTAGGATGTTATTGTTCACGGATTTAAGTAAATCCATGCCATGGTTTTAAATTAATAAGCTTCTTTGAAAGAGTAAAATGTTTTATTCAGGCACTCATGTCCAAAGAGCTTGTTTGAAGATAGAATTGTCTGTTGACTATAGGTGGATCAATTTCACACATTAACTGCAACAACCGAAGCAGCGCTGCAGTTGCGTGTGTTGAAAACAAATGCATTGAACTTCACTTGTTGGAATATGGGTGGAGGGAAGGCCTTTATTATTAGCTCATTCACCACATGCAAGTAGATTTGGCATATATGTAAACATTGCACAATACTTTCATATATACACAATGCACAATCAAGTGAGAGTGTAAGAGAAGACACAATGTTGAAAAGTATTTCCCTGGTTTATTAGTACTGATGAATAATGTAGTTCACTGACAAGCTGAAGAACCTGTTGGAATTTATGAGCAGTTTTTTTTTAATTTTAACAATTTTTTTGAAGTTATGTTTGAAATCAATCATGGTAACATATTCCATACAATGCCTCTGCAAATTCCCTAAGATGTTACCAATGCGTTGAGATTATTTTTACTGGTAGAATATGCTCTACCACCTTCAAGTATGCATAAGAATGCCTTATGTTTTTATAACATTATAGGACACTTAGATCAATAAGCCTACTTACTGGCAGGATAATTCGTGATATTTAATGTATTTTTACTTTAATGTTTACATGTTTCAGTATGTCTTTATTTTGAAATGTTTAAGGTCCCTTCTAAAAAGGCAGGTACGGGGTACTGATTTGGGATGATCAGCCATGATCACATTGAATGGCGGTGCTGGCTCGAAGGGCTGAATGGCCTAATCCTGCACCTATTGTCTAAAAAGAAAGTACACTGACATAATTTTGGGTCGGTAATGGGCTAAAGTAGTATGCTTTGGTATTGCCTTTAATATGTAATCTTAAAAACAGAATTATGGTAGTAACTATGTGAGATGCAACTTGGATAAAGTATATTTCTCAATGTCCACCTAGTTTAACTTCTGGGGAGAAGAGTCCAGACCCAAAATGTTACTCATCCTTTTTCACCAGCAATGCTGCCTAACCCGCTGAGTCACTCCAACATTTTGTGTCTACCTTTAGTTTAACTTCATGCTCAGCCACAAGATCCACTTCTGAGATCCACTCATGAGAATACAATAGTGCAAAAAGATGTACTTGTAGCCGTCATTCCTGCTGCACTCAATTAATGGACTTCTCATGGAATCCAGTGACTGGGCACAGCAGCATCTCAACATCTTCTGCAGTTTCCAAGTAACTATAGTTTAGGGCAAAATATTGTGGAAAATTCAAAGAATCACGTCACTAACTTGTTTTCAAAGACCAAATTCACTAAATGGGAGCAGTAAGTTACAAGGAACAGTCAGCTCAACTTCTAGCATTTACTAGATGGCAGGGGGCATAAAATGAGTCAGTTAACTAATTTAGATTTTTTTTGCTGCTTGCTGTCAATTGCTTTCAGGATTCTACTGGTAGACTGCATAGCCAACTTTGACAGACTTGGGATGGACTGAGAAGACCAATAATGATATCTGCAGCAATTGATTTCAGCTGCAATTTCCTTCAAGTGTTTTTACTAATAGATCCAGCTAAAGGAGATTTATCACCTTAACAAAAAGCAGTAACAGAATTCTGAAAGAAACAGAGTAAATGTTAAAGGATATATTGGTGGTATAATATTACAAATGCCAGCAAGATAAGGACAATAAATCCTGGAAAGGACACAGCATGCTGGAGTAACTCAGAAGATTAGGCAGCAGCTCTGCAGAACATGGATACATGTTTTCCACCAACCCCCAAAAACATGCTGGTTATAAATGGATAACCCACTTTTCAGGTCAGAACCCTTCTTCAGACTGAGAAGGGTCCCGACCCAAAACATTTCCTATCTCTGTTGCCTGACCTGCTGAATAACTTTGTGTCTTCTTTTGTAAACCAGCATTTGCGTCTCCATTTTCCCACAAACAATCTTATTTTTTAAATTGACTTTTTTTTAACTTTAAGGGACAAATGAAGACTTGTCACTAGTTCTGAGTGGCAAGTCTACTCTGGAGGACAGAGGTCTACTTGTGGCAACTAGGCCTTAAGTAGTGGATTCTGATGTTAAATGTCTCTGTTAATCAGGAGCCTCCAGGTCATCAGCAGCACAGTCCAAGCCAATATTTGGCACCAACAGCTTCCTTCCCTGTTCTTGAACAGATCACACTCAAACAGGTTTATGAAAATAAACAAAATCATTCAATAGACCAAGGGCTTTCAATAAGATGAAACTAGAACATATATAATGAAGAGAGATGATAACATTAGTACCTTAGGAATCAAATTGAATACATTTAGAAAATATTGTCAATATAACATATAACAATTACAGCACGGAAACAGGCCTTCTCGGCCCTTCCAGTCCGTGCCGACCATTTATTTTCCCCTAGTCCCATTTTTGCACTCAGACCATGCCCCTCCATTCCCTTCCCATACATATACCTATCAATACCTATATGAATAGAAAAAAGATATAATGCCAATTCATTCATATAAAAAGATTAATTCAATAAATTATGCAGTGACGGCAATAGAATTGCAATTTGTTTTATGCCACTTAGTTAAGATCATACACTGCTGTCAAAATGACCTTTGAAATCCCTTTCCATTTCTTACCAAGAAGACAATCTTGTTTCAATCCAACCTTTACCTACTGCTGAGTTTCTGCAGACAGTAATTAGATAGAATTTTCCCCACAGAGTTTTTGCAGTCTCCCCATAAAAAAACAATTAGCTGATTCAGACCAAAATCCAGATTGTTAATGGTTTCAAAGCAGCGATCAGACTGTAATTTGTTTTGCTAATTGCTGCAATAGGTTTTGTTAAATTTGTGGAACCTGTCTCTGAAATATCACAAGCTGGAGAGATAATGAGTTTTCAGAGCTTTCCTACCCCCTTCTTTAATTATTTTTGGAGTGCTAAACTGAGAGATCTTCTAAATATGGGGCTCTTCAGATTCAAGCTTAATTCATCAACACGGAATCAATTGCTTTTGCTGCCTTGTGCTGCTTGAGAAATGGCGTTGGATAAACCACGGTCAAATCACAATAGTAAAGTCAAGATGGTGATAAATGGTGACAAAAATACGATGAAATGACTATTATTTCATTCCCCATTCTGTTACATCACGAATCTACTGACTTTGTCTGCTTAAAATTAGTCATTCCAGTAGTACCTATATTCAACATTAACAGATGGTAATATCAATCAATAAATGTGCAATTGTTATGCCCTAGTTGCTACAAATCCTTCACTCTGGATTTCATCACTTATTAACAAGCATGTTAACCATTGGCAACTGGTACAAATGGTCATAATACCAGGAAAAGGGATTAGAATGGAACAAAACATCTCTTTGACCTCTCAAGATCTTTAAAAAAGGATTCCCTGCAGTGATCTCAAGATTTCTATGGGCTTAGATAGTTGTAAATACTGGCTTTCACTCCCATCGCCTGTATCATCTGTGCCCCTCTGCGAAATAATTGCATTTTTTAAAGATCCCTAGCATACTGCAATTATCTTCTTAAGAACGGCTCTATTATTTAATTACGCACATACTAATCGCTGAGGCAATAAGTGAGAAAGGCCAAGACAAAGGAATTTTGTAATTTCACAAATAACTTTCAGCTGATCTAATACACAATGGAGAAATACAATGATCACCTCCTTCGAAGATATCCCACTAAACCGTTAAGGTGAGCCAGCTTACAGCTAAAACAAGAACAATTACGTTCAGAAGGCATTTCATTAAAAATATATACCAAATAGATTGTGCCCTTTATGACACTCTCAAAATATCTGCCTCATTGATAAAACATTTACCCAATATTGCCTAACATAGTTTGATATAAATTGTTGGACTCCGCAAAGCATTTTTGGAATGTTTCATTTCATTAAGGATGCTATACAGTGGCAATATATTGCTGTTGTTGTTGAATAAGACCTTTTTTGTCTTGGAAGTTGCAATTTAATATGTACACATTCAAAATGGCAGCCGTAATCAATTTTCAATGTATATTTATGCAATGATCAATATTGTGAAAAGACTTGCAATATATGGGGCGGATGCCATTTATAGCTCACATCCTTAAACATTATTGGTCTAGAAAATGAAACAAGCAAACGGAAGTGGCAAGTGACAAAACCATTTAACTTGCTTCCGTAGACAGAAAAATGAAAGTTTCATTAAAGCAGTCAGCATGGTTGGTGAATTGTGGAACTCCTTTCAAAATGATCATTAACATAAAAATAATTTTGTGATGGAAACAAATAAATCAGATTATGTCATTACAAAATGCTTGCTGAATTGATTGGTGTTTTTTTTCCTAAATATAAGACTGTCAGTATATCTCAAAAAATACTGTTGGCTTTTAACATTCTAATAGGATATTCTCACTGCTGACAATAGAATCACTAAGGTACACTAAAGATTCAGTAAATGATCACTGATTAATCAAAACAGCAATTACTGTTCCAGAAGGGAGGAAATTAAGAATACATCATGGAAATGAATTGCAGCCTAGCTTTTATTTTTTTTAGCTGAAATGAAAGATCTTTCATGGCTCAGAATAAATTACTTCCTATGTTTATGTGTTTCATTAATAAAATAATAATTACAATGATTTAAATTATTTTTCTTTCCAGTCCAGAACCTGAGAGAGAGTTCAGTAGAAATATATTTATTTAAATGAATTTTAATGATACTTGTTTTAAAAACTCTACTTTCTTCCGTAGTCTCTGGAGGTGATGTTTGCTGAATGCTGTTTAACATCAGGTATCAGGTGTAAAGATATTGCGTGCATGTTAGCAATATATTCAACAATAACAGGCGGGGTATAACAACATGGCCGGCACGGTGGCACAGCGGTAGAGTTGCCGCCTTACAGCGCCAGAGACCCCAGTTCAATCCTGACTGAGGGTGCTGCCTGTACAGAGTTTGCACATTCTCTCAGTGACTGCGTGGGTTTTCCCCCGGTTCTCGGGTTTCCTCCCACATTCCAAATGTGTACAGATTTGTAGGTTAATTGACGTCAGTAAAGATTCTAAATTATTTAGGATAGGGATAGTGCACGGGGATCGCTGCTTGGTGCAGACTCAGTGGGCTGATGGGCCGGTTTACATGCTGTATCGCTCAACTAATTTGAACTAAACTGATCTTGATTCTGTTCTCATGCACATGGACCATAAACTGTCCAGAGACACCAAGGTGAAATACCTTTGCATATAATTGGTGTTGGCTGTACTCGCCTCTTGATATCCCATTGCAATTGAGCAAGGTATATGGAGCTGGGAACTGTTGGCAGAATGTTATGCCCGCCCTTGTTTAGTGCCATTGGTTGAAAGTTAATTTCTCTCCCTCTGTGGCATTGGTTTATTATTGTCATGTATATCAAGACATGAGCGAAAAGCATTGGTTTGTGTGCATAGCAGTTAAATAATGCCAGACATGAGTAGACTCAAACCATACAATAAGCACAGCAGGTGGTGCAGAGAAGAATAAGAAGATGATGGTGCAGAGGGTGGTGTGCCAGCTGCAGAGAGAGTGTAGATAAACAAGTTCAAGGTCTGCAATGGGAATAATTGGGATGTAAGTGGTCCGTCCATCATGTTGTCTTCTTGATTATGTTATCAGTACTGAGATACTGGAAAAAACATACCACTTCTGTCCATGCTTGGGTTGAGATGTAGTGGAGAATAAGGATCTTGACACCACAGGGAGTAAGTAGTATGAATAAATCTAAAGTGGCATTGATGAAGAAGACATTAGATAGCTTTAGTTGGAAGAATGCAACATTAAAGCATAAAGTCTAGCACAAAAATATTTGTACTCCCTAATTCTATGCACCTCTTCAATGCTCAGAGGACAAATCTACTTGGACTCCGAGTTGGAATTATCATAACTCGTTTTTTCTCACTGACTTGGTGAATTCACCTTTCCCACAAGGTACTGCAGATATTGGCGCACAACAAAATACACAATGCCAAAGGCACTCAATGGGTCAGTCAGCATCTCACTTGTATCCACCTATCAGTTGCCATGCTTTACCCTATCCCCATCTCTCTTCTAGCTTTCAACCCCCCAACCACCATAATCAGTCTGAGGAAGGACCCTGACCCAAAATGTCATTTATCTATGTTCTCCGGAGATGCCGCCTGACCCATTGAGTTACTCCAGCACTGTGTGGCTTTTGTTTAAATGTAGTTTCGATTGCTTCATCTATACTCAAACAATCATGATTCTTCTTGATAAAAAAAGCCTACAAAGTTTAAAAGGTCTACTACATCTCTCAGACTGTATCTGAACTACTTGTTCTCCTACCCTGCCTCTTGCAAATATACTAGTTCATCTTCTCAATTCCTCCATCTCTGCCCCGTCTGCTCCAAAGATTATGCCTTCCATTCTACGACATCCAATGTCCTCTTTCTTTAGTAAACATGTTTTCCCTCATGCTGTCATAGATAGATCCCTCACCTGTATTTCCTCTGTGTTCCATAGATGCTCTCTCTGCAACTTCGTTTTCCTTCCCATCCCATTCCCAGATAATTTCCCCTGCAACTGCAGTAGATGTCACACCTGACCCTTTGCCTCCTACCTTGATCCAGGGACCTCAGCAATCCACCATAATAGAGCACGTCTCACTTGCCCTTCTCCCCTCTTCCCACCAGGCAAGAGGTACCGAAATTTGAAAATGCATACCTCTAGATTCATACCTCCAGGTTCATACCGCTTGGGTAGTTTACACCCCAGCAGTATGAACATTGACTTGTTTTCGCCCTCCTTCCCCTCCCCCTTCCCAGTTCTCCCACGTCCCACTATCTCCGCCTACTTCCTTTCTTATTTCCGCCACCCTTCCCCCACCACCCCCCTCAGTCTGAAGAAGGGTCTCGACCCGAAATGGTGCCTATTCCTTCTCTCCATAGATGCTGCCTCACCCGCTGAGTTTCTCCAGCATTTTTTGTCTACCACCAGATTAAGAGACAGTTTCTTCACAGCTGTTATCAGGCAACTGACCCATCCGATTATCTACTAGAGCAGGGGTCAGCAACCTACAGCCCACGGGCCGAATCCGGCCCATAACCCGAAATATTTTGGCCCGTAGGCGTTTTTTTTTCCTCAATCATCTGGCCCGCAGACATCCGTCATCTCCGGTACCTGGAATGTTTAAGAAAGAACTGCAGATGATGGAAAAATCGAAGGTAGAAAAAAAATGCTGGAGTGAGTTTCTCCAGCATTTCTTTCTACCTCCGGTACCTGGAAGATGATTTTCAGACTGAGGGTCGGGTGAAACACTGAAAAAGTGCTGCCCATCGCCCTGTGTGAGGCCAGGCTTCTCCTCCCAGTCCCAGGTGCGGTGGCACAAGGAGGCCTACGTTGGCGGCCACAATGGTCGAGCGCCAAGCTCTGGCGGTACCACATCCTACGCAAAGCCGACGGCAAGGCAGCGCACCTTCTGTGCCTGGGCTTCACTGTCGGGATCGGGGTTGTCAGGAGGCTGGGGATGAGTATGATATTTGAGCTCAGTGCTCCGGGTGGCATCCTCGAAGGGGCAGGATCTATGTGAACACGTGATTTGATGACTGCCATCCGGGGCGGGATGGGGATGGGATCCATGTGTACAAGTGATAGATGAGCCCGCCATCTGCTCAGAGACATGTGTCCTGGCCGCTTGGCAGTAAAGGTTGCCGATCCCTGAACTAGAGAGTGGGCCTGACCTATCATCTACCTCATTCGGGACCTTTGGACTATCTTTAATTGGACTTTACTAGACTTTATCTTGCACTAAACATTATTCCCTCTGCCCCGTATTTATACATAACCATGTATAGTATTTTTGATGACTAGGTAGCATGCAACAAAAAAAACTTTTCACTGTGTCTCGGCACACATGACAATAATAAATTAAACCATACCAAACTAAACTAAATTAAACCTTCCAACCTTCTCTAACCTCATCTAGTGCATCGAATGTTCCCTATGTGGCTTTGTGTACATTGGGGAGACTAAGCGTAGACTCGACGACCGTTTTGCTGAATACTTGTACTTCGTTCACCAAGGGCCTACTGGATCTCCCTGTTGCTAACCATTTACTCTCCCCTTCCCATTCAAATACTGTCCTTTCTGTGCCGGGCCGCCTCCATTGCTAGAGTGAGACCACTTACAAACTGGGGACCGCACCTCATATTCTGCTTACATAGCTTACAACCCAACGGTATGAGCATTGAATTCTCCAATATTTTGGTAACCTCTAACAAACTTCCCCTCTGCCAGACCCACTGAATTACTCCAGTACTTTGTGTCCTTTTCTGTAAACTAGCAATGCAGTTCCTTGTTTCAACATTTAAAAAAAACCACTGCTGTAATTAAGTATTGGTTTTCCCAATGTTTATATTTTACCAGCAGGCTTTTATTTTATTTCTTGGGGTTGCAAGCGTCCTTATTGTCTCGTAGACACATTGTATTTAAATATAATCTGTCAACATTTCATATTATGAATTTGCATATAATGTTATTGATCTAACCCTTTGTAGTTTCTTTGGTCATGTGTGAGGGGCAGGTATTTCAAATGGAAAGTGAAATACATTGTTCTTTGCTTATCATAGAGTGTTACTGCACAAAACAGGCCCTTTGGCCACTGAGTCTGTTCCAACTCTCAAGCCCCCTTTTAAAATATTCCTACACTAATCCCTTTGCATTCTCATCAATCCCCCAGACTCTACCATTTACCGACTCACCAGGGGCAATTTACAGTTTAAATGTTGAAAACTAAACTTCCTGTGTTAAATGTCTTTAGATGGGTCTGGGTACAAACTGCATGAAGTACAGTCAGTCATGTTAGTCTTGAATAATTTCTGTAAGTAATGTTTGATCTATAACTATTTGCAAGAAATCATCAAATTTGTTAAAAACATTCAACGACATGTTCGCAAAGTATGAATCACTTTGGGTGAAAACATCAAGTGGTGAACTGCAAACTTCTCACCGATTGGCAACCTATAGTTGCAAACAATCTAAGCAAACAATCCCAACAATTCTCATAAAAATAAAGGGTACATTGTTTTGAGGTCTTCTTCCTCACAGTATATTTTATTAAATTTGTATTGTATCTTTTGGATTTTCTATTAGTCATCTAATGTTTTGATCCTTTGCAAAGTGGTAGTAAATAGATAAATCATGAAGAGACCTGGAATTACTTGTAGAAAGAAGGAACTGCAGATGCCAGTTTACAAAAAAGACAAAATGTTGGAGTAACTCAGCAGGTCAGGCAGCATCTCTGGAGGGCATGGAAGGATGACATTTCAGACAGTTCCTCCTGCACTGTGTTTTACTCAAGATCTCAGCATCTGCAGTTATTTGCGTCTACAACTTCCAATTCAAATGGTCTTTGAGAAATGCAGTGAAAACCACCTTCTGCTCTGCAATTCTTGAAGTGTTCTGTAGTTTAATTACTATCTTGGTAAATGCTTTCTGCATTTCCTCCATTTGTTTGCCATACCTCGAAACCAAAGTGATTCTCAGTACAAAGACAATTCCAGAGTCCACAATGGCTTTCAAGGACCAGTTGAACATAACTGTTGAATTAATGAAACTTGTATACTCGCACAACTAGTTACATTTGATTGGCAACATTTACAGTTCACTAATTGTACCCACTATCCAAACTTTGTGACACCATGACAGTCCAATAATTAGCCCCAGAAGCAGGAATTAAAACAATCTTATTCCGATAAATGCCAAGTTAAATAATTCAGTAATGCAACTGATAACATTCTTTGGTTCATGAGGATGAGGAGCACTTGGAATGTGTGGAACAAAATGTGGTGTGCTTCCCCAATGGCTTGATCCAGTAAGCAGCATCACAAAAGTGAGGAAGAACAGCTAGGAAGGGCGGCACAGTGGTGCAGCGGTAGAGTTGCTGCCTCACTGAGCTTGCAGCGCCGAAGACCTGGGTTCGATCCCGACTACGGATGCTGTCTGTACGGAGTTTGTATGTTCTCCCCATATTCTCAAGGGTTTCCCCAAGATCTTCAGTTTCCTCCCGCACACAAAAGACATACAGGTATGTAGGTTAATTGGCTTGGTGTATGTGTAGATTGTCCCTAGTAGGATTATGTTAATGTGCGGGGATTGCTGGTCGGCGCGGAATCGGTGGGCCGAGGGCCTGTTTCCGCGCTATATCTCTAAATTAAAATAAAACTAATTTCATGCTGAGGAAAGACACAAAACGGACCAGTATTTGTTCTTCACTTCAGGTGCTATCTGTACAGAATTTGCACGTGGCCATGTGGGTTTCCTACCATATCAAAAACTGTGCTCTTCGGTTAATTAGCAAAAATAACTCACCTTTCAATGGTCCACTTTTCAGGCAATTGGAATTTATTTGAAATGAATGAAAAGGTACATTTTGCTAACCTTACCATTTTAGTTTTAGTTTTAGAAATACAGTGCAGAAACAGGCTCTTTAGCCCACTGAGTCCGAGCGGACTAGCGATCCCCATTGCACTAGCACACATTATACACTAGGGACAAAAATTACAATTTTTACAGAAGCCAATTAACCTGCAAACTTGTACATCTTTGGAGTATGAGAGAAACCCAGAGCCCCTGGGGAAAACCCATGCGATCATGGGGGAGAACGTACCCATTTCTTAGAGACAGCACCTGTGGACAGGATCGAACCTGGTATCTGGAGCTGTAAGGCAGCAGCTCTATCGCTGTGCCACCCCAAATTTATTATATATATTCTGTGGAGAATTAGGAATTACCAGGTTTTTAGCTCTGCCTTATTGCAGATCATTATAATTAATTACAGCTTTACCTGTTTGTTGCACTAACCTGATGTCCTAAATTTACAATTAATCTAGATCAGTATCTTAAAGACATCTATAAAATCATTCTCTACAAAAACAGGTCTTTGAGCCACAGAGTCCACACTGACCATCAACACTATTTACACCAATCATTCTGAATTCTCCCCACATTCCCCTCCACTCCTCTCAGATTCTACCACTCACCTGGACACTTGAGGCCATATAAAGGGACCAATTACCATCTTTGGAATAGGGAGGAAACTGAAACACTCAAAAGATACCCACAGGAAAAATACAAATAAAGGACCCTCCATAATAAACTACATCTATGATAAAATTCAGGGAAGAGCAGTAAGCTGATTAAATATTGAGAGGTTCAGTTAAATCTCCAAAATGTTAAATTAGCAAAGATGGCATTTGTCGAAAGTGCAAAGTGATTTTGCAGGAGGAACATTCAAACTAAAGTAATAATATTTCTACAGTGATTGAATTAGCAATGTGTTCATGAATTCACTGACAAACAGGATGGTGCAAAAGGGCAGGAAGGAAGGCATCTCTCCCCAGGCTAGACGACTTTGAAACCTGGTCTTGCTCTCTTACTTTTCACTGGGGAAAAGCAAACACTGCTGTGAATGTTCCCATTCCACCTCTTCATCTTACAGACAATAGTATGCCTGTGCGTTTTTACAGAAAACAGGACTATATCATTGAAATCAAAAATATAGACAGAAGGTGTCTTAACATACTTGCTGCATTTAGAACCATGAGCAGATTGAGGAGCATAAATCGCAGCGATATCTAAATCCAACACTTCTCTTCAGTCCAGTAATCTACCATCATTAGTGGCAGAGTTTTATCACAATGTCACTCGCAACCCTTAAAGTACAGAGGAAAGTTACTTTACATTTTGAAATCCTCAGTGCTGCCATACCTCCCATCAGATGTAGCTGCCTTAATGCAGTTTGCACAGCTCATGATTAATGAGAGGTATCTTTGAATTTGGACAGAAATGACTCACAAGGCCCCGGAGCACAGAAATAAAATTCAAGTGTGTACAGAATGTTAGTTTTACAATTGGCTGGTTAGGAGTGCTCATGCAACAGAAAATATTCTGATCAAAGTAGAACTGAAAATCTATTAACTCTCTTTTTACCCTTGGTTACATGGAAGTTACAACACAGAAATAAATCATTCTGTCTAGTTGGTCAGTGTCAGAATCAATCCTGCCGTTCTTCATTGCGTACCTTTATCACCACATCCTTATTGTCCAAGGTGGACATGTGGGAATTTGTATAGATTTGTATCAAGGGGCCTTAATATTAAAGAAATATGTATTGAGTTTCCTTCTAATTGTCACCGTGCTGCTCACCTCAACTATTCCCTGCGGGGGTGTGTTCGCATTCTCGCCATAGTCAATTACAGAATGACCTCAAAAACTTTGAAGACACAAGAGACTGATAGACATATAACACAGCTCATAAGTAAAGGTTGATTCAATGCCAGTTTCAATTGATAATTATTATATATTGCCGATACTTTGAGGAGACAATCAGCTTTTTAAATTCAGTGTCAGATAAATATGTTATCTTATTGTAAGATTAATGTCAATTAAGAAACATGTCTTGGTTTTATGTATTTCTCCATGTCTATAATATTTAGATCTCATGATACACATCTATCCAATTTCTAGTGTCTCTATGCAGGACAATATATTAGCTAATCTAATATTATAAAAGCTATTCATTCCACAGGGATGTGAATTCCTGCACTGCATTTTTGGACATTTAACATTTGTGGCATGAAGTGCTGAGTACTGTTTTTTTATTCATTGTCCATCCCCAATTGGCCTTGAGAATGTGCCAGATGAGGTTTCCATAAGAAAGAGAGTTCCTGAACATTGCCAGGGGTATGATGCCTGCAATATTTTTTTATAACTTACAAATAAAATTGTTCATTTTCCAGAAATAACAATGGGGAGAAAGTTGTGCTTGACCAGCAGCATACGTAACAGGTTAGAAATGGCCATGGACTTCTGAAATCCAGTTAAATTGAAGCCACAGAGTCATACGGGCCCAAAATGCCCCATCTAAGCTAATCCCATTGCCTGCATTTTGCCTATATCCCATCAAACATTTCCTATCAAAGTCTAAGTCTTTGTTAAATCTTGTTATTATGCTTACCTCAACTACTTCCTCTGACAGCTCACTCGATAATCCACCACCCTCTGAGTGAACAAGTTGCTCATCATGTTGTTATTAAATCTTTCTTCTCTCTTTTTAGAGAGACACAGTGTGGAAAGAGGCCCTTCAGCCCACTGAGTCCACACCGACCAGTGATCACCCTGTATACTAGCACTATCCTACAAACAAGGGACAATTTACAGAAGCCAATTAACCAACCAACTTTGGAATGTGGGAGAAAACCCATGTGACAACAGGGTGAACGTGCAAGCCCCTTACAGACAACACCCAAAGCCAGGTTTGAGCCAGGGTCTCTGGCACTGTGAGGCAGCAACTCTACCACTGAGCCACTATCTCTCACAAACGTATGTCCTGCTTCTTGATTCCACCGCCCGAGGTAAAAAACGTTCTGTAGTCACTCCATTGATTCCCCTCATGATTTTATACATCTCTATCAGATCACTCTTCAGCCGCCAGTACTCCAAGAAATGAAGTACTAACTTGCCCAATCACTCCCTTATGGCTCAGCCCCTCAAATCCTGGCAACATCCTCATAAATATCTCTATATTCTTTCCAATACCTTTCCTATAGCAGGGTGAACAACATAGAACACAATACTCCAAATGCAGCCTCACCTATAACTGTAGCATAGCGTCCCAACTTGTATACTCAATAGCCTGACTGATGAAGCCTAATGTACCTAAAGCCTTCTTTACCACCTGTGATGCCACATTCAGAGAACTGTGTTCTTGTACCCCTAGATCCCTCTGCTCTACGACATTCCCCAGGGCTCTACTGTCCAGAGGTAGATAAAACTAGAGGGCATAGATTTAGGGCAAAGGAGAAAAGATTTAGAAGATCTGAAGAGCACCTATTCTACCCAGAGAGCAGTGAGTATCTACAATGCACTGCTAAAGAAAGTGATGAAAGCAGAGTTTCTGACAGCTTTTGTGAAACACCTACTTGACCATTTGAATCACCTAGGCATAGAAGGCTACGGCTAAGTGCAGGAAGATAGTAATTGTACAGATAGGTGCCTACTGGCCGGCATAAAATTGTTAGGCTCTTGGCCTGTTCCCATGCTGCATGGGTCTATGTCTCTATCACTCTTGTACAAATGTATACCAATACCCAAATTACGACCAATTTTCCATCTTTCATGACAGAACCTATTTATCGCTGAAATCTCCTTCAACCCAGCAAGTCTTTAAATGTCACCTCTTGACAACATTTAATAGCACCACCACTGGCAGCTTTATTTTAAGGCCTTCAATTCTCTCTTTGAACCTTTCTACCTCTCTGCTCCTTCTATTGTATATTGGATTACTGTGGGATTAGAGTTAATCGGCAATTGAAGGTTTATACTGTCTAGATGAGATGAATGCATGCTGTATGAATCTTTGACTCATATTGATAGGATAAAGGTTTACCTTCCTGTAAGACAAGCACACTTAGGAGTGGAAAAAATACAGCTTGGTACCAGCGTCCCCACAATCGGATGTAGACAAAAGTGCTGGAGAAACTCATCTATGGAGCAAAGGAAATAGGCAACGTTTCGGGCTGAAACCCTTCTTCAGACTAATAAAAGATCTTCCATGTCTCCAAAGATGTCTGTAAAAGTATGAATAGCACAGCTGATTTTGGACAAATCAACCTTTTTGGGGGGCAGATCGATCTGAGCCATGGATAAGCACAGAAACTGTACCTCAGTACATGGGACAATAATAAACTAAACTAAACCAAACTAAACTAAACTGTTCAATTTGTATTAGGACAGAGCAAAGGCACTGCAGCTGAACATTTTAGGATATTCCACACAGAGAGAATCTTCAGTGCAGCAACAATATTCACAAGAATATTATCAAATAAAAAAAGCTCTGCCCTGTTAGATTTAAATATGTAAAACAAATTACATATCAGCCAATTGTTTAAGATATTGCACTCACAATCTTATTAAGATAGTTAATTAGTGTAAACAGACCCTAATACAAATTGAAAAGTTTAGTTTAATTTGGTTTAGTTTAGTTTTGTTTATTATTGTCCCATGTATTGAGGTACAGTGGTCTTGTTCTACTAGAGCACGGTTTTCTGTACTTCAGGGCCAATAGGGACCGGAGTGAGAGCCAAAGTCAAAGTGTTGTATATGAATGCGCGAAGTATAAGAAATAAAGTGGATGAGCTTGAGGCTCAGTTAGAAATTGGAAAATATGATGTTGTGGGAATTACAGAGTTATGGCTGCAAGATAGCCAGGGCTGGGAACTGAATATTCAAGGGTGTAACTCCAGTTGAAAAAACAGACAGGTGGGGTAGCTCGGTGGGTGAGGAATTAAATTCAGTTCCTTGCAAGGGGTGACATTGAAACAGGAGCTGTGGAGTCAGTATGGATAGAACTAAGGAATTGTAAGGGTAAGAAGACCCTAATAGGTCTTATCTACAGGCCCCCAAACAGTAGCCTGGAAATATGGTGCAAGTTGTATCAAGAGTTAAAATTGGCATGTCGTAAAAGTAATGCTACGGTTGTAATAGGAGATTTTAACATGCAAGTAGACTGGGAAAATCTGGACTCCAAGAAAGGGAGTTTGTGGAGTGACTCCGTGATGGATTCTTAGAGCAGCTTGTACTGGAGTCAACCAGGGAGAAGGCAATTCTGGATATAGTATGGTGTAATGAACCGGATTTGATAAGGGAACTTGAGGTTAAGGAGCCATTAGGAGCTAGTGACCTTAATATGATTAGTTTTAATCTACAATTCGAGAGGGAGAAGGGTAAATCGGAGGTGTCAGTATTACAGTTGAACAAAGGGGACTATGGAGCAATGAGGGAGGAGCTGGCCAAAGTTGACTGGAAAGATACTCGAGCAGGGATGACAGTGGAACAACAATGACAGGTATTTCTGGGAATAATACAGAAGGTGCAGGATCAGTTCGTTCCAAAGAGGAAAAAAGATTCCAAGGGGAGTAAGGGGCGACGGTGGCTGACAAGAGAATTCAGGGACGATATAAAAATAAAAGAGAAGTACAACGTAGCAAAGGTGAGCGGGAAGCCAGAGGATAGGATAATGTTTAAAGGGCAACAGAAGGTAATTAAAAAGGCAATACGGGGAGAACAGATGAGATACGAAGGTAAGGTAGCCAAGAATATAAAGGAGGATAGTAAAAGCTTCTTTAGGTATGTGAAGAGGAAAAAATTAGTTAAGACCAAAGTTGGACCCTTGAAGACTGAAAAGGATGAATTTATTATGGGGAACAAGGAAATGGCCGACGACTTGAACAGGTACTTTGTGTCCGTCTTCACTAAGGAGGACACAAACAATCTTCCTGATGTACTAACGAGAGGATCTTTGGTGATGGGGGAACTGAAGGAAATCCACATTAGGCAGGAAATGGTGTTGAATAGACTGATGGGACTGAAGGCTGATAAATTCCCAGGGCCTGATGGTCTGCATCCCAGGGTGCCTAAGGAAGTGGCTCTGGAAGGGTTTCGGCCTGAAAGGTTGCCCATTTCCTTCACTCCATAGGTGCTGCAGCACCCGCTGAGTTTCTCCAGCATTTTTGTCTAAATAGAAATTGGTGATCATTTTCCAATGTTCCAGTGGATGTCGTGTACCTGGACTTTCAGAAATCATTTGATAAGGTCCTACATAGATTAGTGAGCAAAATTAGGGCACATGGTATTGGGGGTAGAGTGCTGACATGGATAGAGAAGTGGTTGCCAGACATGCAACAAAGAATAGGGATTAACGGGTCCCTTTTAGAATGGCAAGCAGTGACTAGTGGGGTACCGCAAGGCTCAGTGCTAGGACCACAGCTATCTACAATATATATTAATGATTTAGATGAAGAGATTACAAGTAAAATGAGCAAATTTGCAGATGACACAAAGCTGGGTGGCAGTGTGAACTGTGAGGAGGATGCTATGAGAATGCAGGGTGATTTGGACAGGTTGGATGAGTGGGAAGATGCATGGCAGATGTAGTTTAATGTGGATAAATGTGAGGATATCCAATTTGGCAGCAAAAACAGGAAGGAAGATTATTATGTACAATGGGATCTGAGGGTCCTTGTTCATCAGTCAATGAAAGTAATCATGCAGGTACACCAGGCAGTGAAGAAAGCGAATGGCATGTTGGCCTTCATAACAAGTGGAGTTGAGTATAGGAGCAAATAGGTCCTTCTGCAGTTGTACAGAGCCCTAGTGAGGCCACACCTGCAATATTGTGTGCAGTTCTGGTCTCCAAATTTGAGGAAGGACATTCTTGCTATTGTGGGAGTGCGGCATAGGTTCACAAGGTTAATTTCTAGGATGGCGAGACTATCATATGCTGAGAGAATGGAGCGGCTGAGCTTGTATACTCTGGAATTTAGAAGGATGAGAGGGGATCTTAATGAAACATATAAGATTATTAAGGGTTTGGACATGCTAGAGGCAGGAAACATGTTCCCGATTTTGGGGGAGTTCAGAACCAGGGGTCATAGTTTAAGAATAAGGGGTAAGCCATTTAGAAGTGAAATGAGGAAACACTTTTTCCACACAGAGAGTTGCGAGTCTGGAATTCTGTGCCTCAGAGGGCGGTGGAGGCCGGTTCTCTGGAAACTTTCAAGAGGGAGCTGGATAGGTCTCTTGAAGATAGCGGAGTCAAGGGATATGGGGAGAAGGCAGGAACGGGGTACTGATTGTGGATGATCAGCCATGATCACGTTGAATGGCGGTGCTGGCTTGAAGGGCTGTATGGCCTACTCGTGCACCTATTTTCTATTGTCTATTGTCAATCTGGAGAGAGACTGTAATGTAATGCAAATGAGTTGTTTTGTTTTTGCCTTTATTTTGCTGCTCTGCATGTCACTGAGGTTTACCACTCTCTCCACACCATTCCCCTTCCGATTCCAGATGAGATCCTAATGTTTGCCAAGCTCTTATAGAAAAAATAAATAATGAATTTTGTCAGTCTTTTTTCAGGCTTCTTCTTCTTTCGTGTGGCGTGCACAGCCTAAAGTTGCTGGACAACTTGTTCTATTTGATCTTCCATTTGTGCACGTCGAGTTGATTGCATTAGTCGAAATAGCGCGGATCACGTGAAGGTTGCAATCTTCCACCCCTTTTTCAGGCTTGAATTTAAAAGGTTCAAAAGGAACAAAATCATTGGTATTGCGTCACTCACCCTTGATGATGTGATCATTCATATAATCTCCAATTAGTATGGAAATCTTGTCCTCAAAAAGCCTGGTGGTATAAATGGACCAAATCAAATCAAACATGTTTATCCTTTAAACTGAAATCCAGTCATTGAATAAAGCAAGCCTTGTAGGAGACCTTTATCTGATTTGGATTTAAGCCAATGAAACAGTCAATATACAAACTACTAATGAAAGGAATTTTGTCTTTTCACTGACAAGTTATGGCAGAAAGGAAAACATTGGTTACAGAGGGGGGAGAGGAGTGTACAGTGCATGCCATCATAACTAAGGTTGATAAAACTGATCAGTGCTTGTGGAACATGTAGTTTATGAATGTCTTTCAGGGTACTAATCGCTATTGATGGAGAGATTCAATTCCATCCTTTACATGAAACACTTTAACTGCAATTAAATAAACAAATATTAAAAGCCATCAATTAATAGAAACCCTTTTGTTAGTCAGTATAGGAGCTTAACACTGAATGGCTTATTTGGTGGGGCTCCCAGTTCTGCGATAGCCAATACTTAACCTCTTAAACAGCATTTGCAAGAGCCACAAAGAGCCAGAAATTGATTGACTCCCTCATCACTTTTATCTCCGATCGCTTTTATCCCTCGTCAAATTTATCACTCCCTCTTCTCCCCTAGCCCATCAGGCACGAAGTACAGAAGCATGAAAACGTATATCTCCAGATTCAAGGACAGTTTCTTTCCAACATGTTATCAGGTAATTTAGCTGTCCTCTCACCAGTTATAGTGCAGTCCCTACTTTCCATCTACCTCATTGAGACCTTTGAACTATATCTTTAATTGGACTAATATTTTGCACTAATTATATACCCTTTATTATCCTGTATCTGTACACTCTGGGTGGCTTGATTGTAATCACGTACACTATTTCCGTTGACTGGATAGCACGCAACAAAAAAGCTTTTCACTGTATCTCAGTATACGTGATAATAATAAACTAAATTAAACTATTCCCATTTGAAATGGCTTTCAAAGGCTTAGTATTACACCCGAAACAACTGTACAATATGTTTAATGCAGAAATAATATTTTCAGACATACTCTATTGTTATCTTATTGCTATTTGTGCGAGTTTGCTGTGTAGAAATTCCTTCTTTCTATCATTCTTTCTTCCCTCCCTGCCTTTCCACTCATTCTGGGATTAATTTATAAATGCAATATATAGTTTTGCTGCCCGCTTCCAAGCACATTAAGCCAGTGATCTTTGGCTCTGTCTGAAGTGTGCATGATATGATTGACATACATGATGATATGATATAAATTCTATAAATTCTTGTAAATTGCAAGTCCATCAGAGGCTCCCAAATATTCATGTTTCAGAGGACAACAAATATTCACCGTTCTAAGCAAAGGCAATAAAATCTATTGTTTCTTATAATTGGACTTCCCTTCTAACTTTACCCTGGACATGCACTAGACCAACACCCTCACAAGGGTGTGTTATACCCTCACAAGCGTAGGGAATTGAGGAATGCTGTGGAACAGAGGGATCTAGGAATAACAGTGCAGAGTTCCCTGAAGGTGGATTCGCATGTAGATAGGGTGGTAAAGAAAGCTTTTGGTGTGCTGGCCTTTATAAATCAGAGCATTGAATATAGGAGTAGGGAAGTAATGTTAAAATTGTACAAGGGATTGGTGAGACCAATTCTGGAGTATGGTGTACAATATTGGTCACCTAATTATTGGAAGGATGTCAACAAAATAGAGAGAGTACAGAGGAGATTTACTAGAATGTTGCCTGGGTTCCAGCAACTAAGTTACAGAGAAAGGTTGAACAAGTTAGGTCTTTATTCTTTGGAGCGCAGAAGGTTAAGGGGGGGACTTGATTGAGGTCTTTAAAATGATGAAAGGGATAGACAGAGTTGTCGTGGATAAGCTTTTCCCATTGAGGGTAGGGAAGATTCACACAAGAGGGCATGACATGAGAATTAAGGGACAGAAGTTTAGGGGTAATATGAGGGGGAACTTCTTTACTCAGAGAGTGGTGGTTGTGTGGAATGATCTTCCTGTAGAAGTGGTGAAGGCAGGATCGATTTTAACATTTAAAAGTAAAGTGGATAGGTATATGGACGGGAAGGGAATGGAGGGGTATGGTCTGAGTGCAGGTAGATGGGACTAGCGAAAAATAAATGGTCAGCACGGACTGGAAGGGCCGAGAAGGCCTGTTTCCGTGCTGTAATTGTTATATGGTTATATGTCCCATTCAAGCACTTGGATCCATCACACACACTCACATTGATTCCATCTTCAGTTCATCCTGTCTTGGGAGAAGGGCCAATATAATGTAGCACCACTCACACCTTGGTCATTATCTCTTCTCCCATCACCCATCAGGCAGATGTACGAAGGTTGAATGCATGTAACACCACATTCAAGAACAGCTCCCCCCGTGTTATTAGCCTCTTGACTGGACCGCTGGTGTAAAGCTGGAGGGGTGAATGCAATGTACATTGACCTGTCAACTCACCGTGACTGAACTCCACCCATGGACTCAGCCCCGAGTCAGGAGCACTGACGTACATATGGGACATGCTTAGTTATGTAATACTGTTTGCCAGTGAATCTCTCCAAAACTGTTTGGTACATGATACATTCCATTACATTCCTGGCCTTTAGTCATCTGGATTAGACCTACTTCTCTTTCCAAAGCATTCACATTAATGTACATGTAGCTTGACGTAAGAAGGGTTTCGGCCCAAACGTTGCCAATTTCCTTCGCTGCATAGATGCTGCTGCACCCCTTGAGTTTCTCCATCACTTTTGTCTACCTCAGCTTGGACATATAACATGTCCTCTTAATATCCAATAAACTATTGTTATCTATTTTAAGTGAATTCAATGAATGAAATCCCACTAGTCTCCAGAGTGGAGAGTCCCAAAACAATGGGGAACATAGATTCTAAATAAATGCACGGTGTGGCCTGCCAGCCTTTTCCTTCTGATAGAACATTTTCTTATTATTTCTTTGATGTTCTTTGTCTATTTGTTCCTTTTCATGTTTTCTCTACATCAATTTGAATTTATCAGTGGTATCCCAAACATACAAATAGTTACATTAATATCCTATATTTAATGGGGTTAGAAGCTGTGTTTTTTTTTAAATCTTTCAGTGATCTGTTGCAGTCCTGATCCTTGGCAATTCCTCCTTCCAACTTGTCTCAGCTCCCTCATCTCTACTGTTGCAGAATAATCTCTAGTTCAAGCTTGTTCTTTGCTGATTCCTTTTGTTCTTGTTTCCTGGTGGCAAGACCACAACCCTTCCCTCATTGGGTTACACAAAAAGCTGGAGAAACTCAGCGGGTGCAGCAGCATCTAATGAGCGAAGGAGATAGGTGACGTTTCGGGTCGAGACCCTTCTTCAGACTGGTCAGGGATCAGGGAAACGAGAGATATAAACAGTGATGTGGAGAGATAAAGAACAATGAATGAAAGATATGCAAAAAAGTATTGATGATAAAGGAAACAGGCCTGCCAGCCTTTTCCTTCTGATAGAACATGTTCTTATTATTTCTTTGATGTTCTTTGTCTATTTGTTCCTTTTCATGTTTTCTCTACATCAATTTGAATTTATCAGTGGTTGCCGTGGAGGAGGCCCAGGACTGAGAGGTCGGATACAGAATGGGAGGGGGAGTTGAAGTGCTGAGCCACCGGGAGGTCGGGTTGGTTATTGCGGACCGAGCGGAGGTGTTCGGCGGAACACATGTTCCACACCAGGTCATCACAAATGTCCTCGTTCTTCAGAGAACAGGGTTTCCCCTCCCCCACTATAGATGAGGCTCACACCAGGGTCTCCTCCATACCCCGCAACACTGCCCTCTCTCCCCATTCCCCCACTCACAACAAGGGCCGAGTCCCCCTGGTCCTCACCTTTCACCCCACCAGCCAGCGCATACAACAGATAGTCCTCCGCCAGTTTCGCCACCTCCAACGTGACCCCTCCACTCGCCACATCTTCCCATCTCCCCCCCTGTCTGCCTTCCGCAAAGACCGCTCCCTCCGCAACTCCCTTGTCAATTCTTCCCTTCCCTCCCGCTCCACTCCTTCCCCGGGCACTTTCCCTTGCAACCGCAAGAGATGCTACACTTGTCCCTTCACCTCCCCCATCCACTCCTTTCAGGGACCCAAGCAGTCATTCCAAGTCCGACAGAGGTTCACCTGCACCTCCTCCAACCTCATCTACTGCATCCGTTGCTCCAGATGCCAGCTGATCTACATCGGTGAGACCAAGCGGAGGCTGGGCGATCGTTTCGCCAAAAACCTCCGCTCGGTCCGCAATAACCAACCCGACCTCCCGGTGGCTCAGCACTTCAACTCCCCCTCCCATTCCGTATCCGACCTCTCGGTCCTGGGCCTCCTCCACGGCCAGAGTGAGCAACACCGCAAGTTGGAGGAACAACACCTCATATTCCGCTTGGGGAGTTTGCATCCTCTGGGCTTAAACATTGAATTTTCTCAATTCTGTTAACCCAGACTGCCCCCCCCCCCCACCTCTCCCTCAGCCCTCGGGCCCCGACATTCCTTCTCCCCCCCCCCCCCCCCCACCCCAGTCGCACTAGCTTCTCATTTTCTCACCACAAACAGCTTACAATGGCCTGCTTCCTTTGTCACCAATACTTTTTTGCATATCTTTCATTCATTGTTCTTTATCTCTCCACATCACTGTTTATATCTCTCGTTTCCCTGATCCCTGACCAGTCTGAAGAAGGGTCTCGACCCGAAACGTCGCCTATCTCCTTCGCTTCTTAGATGCTGCTGCACCCGCTGAGTTTCTCCAGCTTTTTGTGTAACCATTGATCGGACTTTGCTGACTTGACCTTGCACCAAACGTCATCCCCTTATTATGTATCTATACACTGTAAATGGCTCGATTGTAATCATGTGAGCACTGTGCCTTGATACACGTGACAATAAATTAAACTGAAACTAAACTGAAATAAACCATTTCATTGTGTACTCCTTCCAAAGTACTTACACCACATTCTATTCACCTGGATGGCCTAATACATAGGCAAGTCTGAGCAAAGCCTCCATGTACTTCTAGGAAGGAGTCTTGCACTCATTCCATTTGCACTATTTCCTTTTAATTCACTATTTCCCCCTTCTCTGCCATAATCAATAAGTGGTTAATTAAACTCTACTGGAACAATAATTGTGTTATTCCAAGTTATGTCTCTAATCTGTCCACAGAGTTCCTTTCTCATTTCCTTCCTATAATTTGGACTACTGTAATGTATCCTTATTATTATAACAAGCAATTATTTTTAATAGCTGAACTCTTCAGTCTGTGCCCCTTCTGCAAATGCTCTCTCTGCACTATGTATTCCTTATGCTCCCAATAATGTTTCTCACCATTTCATACTGTAACATGTCCACGTCTGTGAAATATCTTCATAGCCATGATGTTTATTTTTCATTATCGGCCACTTTACGATCAGATTTATGCTAATGTTACTAACTTAGGATCTACCTGTAAAATAATAACTTCCAGTCCCCCCAATTTATTTTCCACAATCTGTTCATTGCAATTTAACCTACATTTTTAATTTAACATCCTTTTTCAAACCCCTTCCTGTTGAATCAATCTGGCAGTTTGCACCCCAATTGAAACAATTTGAATTTATTTGTCTACTCTGTATCCACCTATTTTGATTGTTTGCTGCATGAATGTTGTCTTTGTCTATATTTTCCTTCATTATTCATAAACACTAACTTATTTGCTCCCATTCTTACATTTTGTATAAAAACACCCAGCTCTCACTGGAGAGGAGCAGAAAGTTCCCACTCAATAATTCATGCCCTCAAAAACCCAGCCACACCTACCCACACCAATTTTTATAACAGTGAATGTTAAATTATACTCCACCCCTTGTTGCTTTGTTATTTGGCAATTTGCAGACAGATTAACAGCCTGTCTCAAATCAAGAATAAGAAGTCAAGAGTCATAGAGTCAGAGAGTCAGAGAGCCATACAACATCGAAACACACCCTTCAGCCCAATGTGCCCACACCGACCAACATGTCACATTTACACTAGTTTCACCTGCCCACGTTTGGTCCAAATCCCTCCAACCCAGTCCTATCCATGTATCTGTCTAACTGTTTCTTAAACGTTGGGATAGACCAAGTCTCAACTACCTCCTCCATACACCCACCACAACATGACCTACCAACATCTATACTCAATATCTTACTGATTAAGGCCAATGTGCCAAAAGCCTTTTTGACCACCCTATCCACCTGTGATGCTACCTTCAAGGAACTATGTACCTGCACTCCTAGATGCCTCTGCTCTACACCACAATCCACAGAGCCCTATCATTCACTGTGTAGGTCCTGCCCACGTTAAACTTTCCAAAATGAAACACCTCACATTTCTCTGTATTAAATACCATCACCCATTCCTCAGCCCACTTGGCCAACTGATCAAGATCCAGCTGCAATTTTTGATATCCATCTTCACTATCTGCAATACCACCCACTTTTGTTTCATATGCAAACTTGCTGATCTTGCCTTGTATGTTCACATCCAAATCATTGATGTGGATAAGATAAGTCAAGAGAGTGTTTATTGTCATCTGCTCTGAAAAAGAATAAAGAAATTCTTACTTGTTGCAGCACAACAGATATGTAAACACAACAAATATGTAAACAATCTTATATAATCTGTAATACATACTTTTGTCCAGCCGTAAACTGATGACAACATCTAGCAAATTGGAATTCAGTTTTCTTGATAGACACAAAAAGCTGGAGTAACTCAGCGGGTCAGACAGCATCTCTGGAGAAACGGTATAGATGACGTTTCGGGTCGACTTCACTTCATTTTCCTTGATACCGTATGTCCTTTTAGTCCTCCACTGAATTCGCAAATTTCCCATTGACTCAACAAGCATTCGCTAGATTTGCAGTGATAAGGCAGCCACTGTGGGAAGTGCAACAGTTAACATTTTTCCAATCTGGGAGATTCATGGGAAAGCCCATCAACTCAGGCAGAATCATCAACTCAGGCAGAATCCGTGGGAAGAGAATCAGTTAACATTTTTTTTCCAGAGATCCTGCCTGCCTGAGTTTTACAAAATATTCTATTTTGTATTTCAGTTTTCTCACGCCTCGAGGTTTGTTTATTTTTATTTAGCAATAATGAGTCTTGCTCCCAAATGTTGTCTCCCAAGCAACTCAATTATTTTTGTAACACTTCAAGTCTTGCATAATCCCCATTACTGATTCCTACACCATGCTTACTTTAGTTTAAAGTTACAGCATGGAAACAGGACCTTCGGCCTACCAAATCCACATCGACTATCAATCACCCATTTGCACATTATCAAAAGTCATAAGGTCATAAATGATAGGAGCAGAATTAGGCCATTCGGCCCATCAAGTCTACTCCGCCATTAATCAAGGCTGATCTATCTCTTCCTCCAAATCCCATTCTCCTGTCTTCTCCCCAAAGAAGAGATCATTGGCACTGTGGCGCAGTGGTAGATTTGCTGCCTTACAGCACCAGAAACTTGGGTTCAATCCCGACTATGGGCAGTGACTGTACATAGTTTGCACGTTCTCCCTCTGGGTTTTCTCCAGGTGCTTCAGTTTCCTTCCACATTCCACAGACCTGTAGGTATGTAGGTTAATTGGCTTCTGTAAAAGGTCCCGAGTGCATAGGATAGAATTAATATTTGTTTGCTGGTTGGTGTGGACTTGGTGAGCCAAAGGGCTTGTTTCCACACTGTAAACCTAAAGCAACTAGTTTTACGCACTCCCTACACACTAGGGACAATTTACAAAGGCCAAATAACCTGAGAACCCACACATCTCTAGGTTGTGGGAGGAAACCGGAGCACCCAGAGGAAACCCACATGGTCACAGGAGGAACATGCAAACTCCGCACAGTCAGCACCCAAGGTCAGGATTGAACCCGGGTCTCTGGCGCTGTGAGGCAGCAGCTCTACCGTCTGCACCATTGTGCTGCCCTATTGTGAGAAACATTGCACCATTACAGGAACTTCTTTCCTCACACCTCCAATTCAGTTTTTGCTCTTAACCTTCTTCCATTTTTGGCAAGTGTAGTGTGTGCTTGTGGAGGAGTTACTTTCCATAAATTTGCAGCTTTTTTCCTTGTCCACTTGTGATCCTTACTATGGGTCCTGGATGCCAACCAACCATCTAAAGTGCAAAACTCTTTTGGATTACAGTACCACAAGCAAGATTAGTGTATATTACCCATTTCCATTTAACCTTGAGAAGATGGTGGTAAGCTCTTTTTTAAAAAATGGAGACAAGTTGTCACAAGCCAGGGAATCTCAGAACTCAATAAGGGTGTTTGTTGCAAGTTTAAGAAGAATTTGAGGAAATCCTTGATGTATTTTCTTTGTCCACTTGGTAAGCAGAGTTCTGTTGAAAGATCATTGGTCTAAAAAATAAACTTATTTTTCTCACTCAGATAATCTGTTGAGTAGGTCAAGTTTTTTTTTTCCAGATTTTCAGCATTTGCAGGTTTTATTTTCCTTACAAATACTAGTCCGAGCAAAGAGCAGATGGAAGGTAAATGTTCTCTAACTTTCCTGGTTCAAAACACATCTTAATTCTTAATCTCTCCTTCATCCACATGAATGTAATCTCCATTTATAAATCTGTCTAATTCCAAATTACTTTCATTGCATTATCGTGTTTTCCTGAATACCTGGATACACGAGGAAAAAGATTGTGACTGTTCAACAAATTTTCATTCCAGAACATTAAAGCTGGAAAAAAAAGGATATCTGCATAAAATACATGAAACACTGAAGCAGGCCCTTCAGCCCACCAAGTCCGCACAGACCATCAAGAACCCATTACATTAAACGCAATTTATTCTTCTCATGTTCCCAGATTGTACCATTCACCTAGACGCCAGGGGGAATTTACAATGGCCAATTAATTTACCAACCTGCCCATCTTTGGGATGTTGGGGGAAACCACAGCATTTGATGGAAGCACACAGTGTCACATAATGTGCAACCTCCATTCACCCAGCATCACAGGTCAAGACTGAAACCGGGCTGCTGGAGGCGTGACAACAATCTCATTAGTTTATTACAAAATTTAAGTGGATTAAAGAAGGAAGGTATTGTTGTCAAAGAACAAATTCCATTTGGTTTGTTTTGCCAGGCAGTGAGTAACAGATAATTCATCAGTTTTACTTGCAAAAATAAGAAACTGTAGATGCTGGTCTGTAGCAAAGAAGATGGTAGAGTAAATCAGCGGGTCAGGCAGCATCCCCTGCCTGACCCGCAGAGAAAAAGGATGGGTGACGTTTCGGGTCGGGACCCTACTTCAGAGCATACTTGCATATTTTCTTTCTGTGGTTGCTCCAGCCATTGCCAGTTTCTCAAAGTAAATAACGAGCGATTATCAAAAGGATGTTGTGGCATTGTTATTTAATAATAGGTTCAGTAGTTGGGGAGGCCGATTTGTAATCCAGAGCCACAAACTCGTCCAACCGTAGAAAACGTGAAATTTAAACTCGCAATGAAGTGAGGCGTATTCATTTGAAGAAATCTGCTGAATATACCAGTCTAGCTTACGCGCAACTGCAGACCAATGCAATTTGGTTGACTCTTCACTGTCATCTCAAATAATAAGCCGCTCAGTTCAGGAGATATTAAGATGTTTATAAATAAAGTTCTAGTCAGTAGTATTCACAGCCTGTGAATAAGTACTTGCTTGGTTAGATAGGTTGAGGTACCACAATTTTCCATACACTTTCTGTTGTATGCCTAGGAACGTGAGCATGTTGGTCGATTCAATGACAATCTCACATAGCAGTGCAGCCAAGAGTTGGCAAAGCAGATGGTTGAAAAGCAGTTTTGAATCACCTTGAATGCCAGGAATGTAATATGTTGTTGGCTGCAAATGTTAGGAAAGGCTCTAGGAAAAGAAACTTGTTTCATCTTCAAGACAATTCAACAGTGTCACGCCTTTTGGAGAACCATCACTGCAAGGCTTAGAAACAATCAGCTCAAGGATAAGGTATTGGTTTATTATTGCCACGTGCAGTGAGATACGTGAAGACCTCTGTTTTGCATGTTTCCAGGCAGATCTAATCATACATGAATGAGGGCAATCATACCATACACAAAGTCAACAGATAGTGCAAAAAGAAAAATGAAACAGAGTGCAAAATATAATGTTACAGCTACAGAGAATGTACAGATTAAAAAAAGTGCATGGGTGGATTACTACTGCATGACAAAATCTGAAACAGAGCCAAACCAAATTGGAGTTATTGCTAATGACTTTTCGGATTTATTTTGAATAAGATTTTGACAGAAACAAAAATAATCTTAAATTACATGAATTGGAAATTACTATTTTAAAATGTGATTCACTGGAATGATGCCAAAAGCAAAGCAAATATTAAATTCCAGACTGAAAGGGAAAACTTGCAGCAAAACGTCAGAGGGATGTGGGATTAATTAGTGCATTCCTGTAAAGAGCTGGCACAGGCACAATGGACTGAATATCCTCCATTTTGATGGAGAAATTATGCAGATTTTATCTGGTACAATTTTAGTCATAATTCTCCTTGCTTCAGGGAAGGTTAAGGGAAGAATTAATCAGGATGTTCAAAATCTTGATGGATTCTCATGGAGCAACAGAAGCTGTTTTCAGTGTTGAAAGGGTCGATAATCATAGAGCATATAGTTAAAGTACCAGGGTGGTGATAATGGGGAAGGAAATAAGCTGAGCAGACCTCAAAGGGTGGTGGAAGCAGTAAGTTCAACACTTACAAAAGTAAATCAGATGAATACTCTTAAAAGGGAAATGTTTACAAAGATACAACTATTTCACTTTCTCTGGACTTTGACAAACAAATAAAGTACAATAATTTATGTAATGATAGGGAAGTGGTTGAGACAGGTATGATAACATTTAGAAGACATTTGTACAGGTACATGGACAGGAAGGGTTTGGAGGGATATGGTTCAAAATCATCGTGAATTGGACTAGAGTAGATCATCTTGGTCATCATTGATGAGTTGGGCTGAAGGGCTCTTTCCGTGCTGTATGTCTCTATGATTGTATATGGCTGGCATAGAGGCAAGGTTAGTAGAGCCACTACCTCACAGCATCAGAGACCCAGATTCAATCCTGACGTCAGGTGCTGTTTGTGTGGAGTTTACATGTTCTCTCTGTGGCCGCATGGGTTTCCTCTGGGTGCTCCTATTTCCTTCCACATCCCAGAGATGTGGGTTGGAAATTTAGATGACTGTTGTAAATTGCCCCTGGTATTTCAGTGATTGGCAGAATCTAGTGGATGAAGGAAGAATAGAAAAAAAATATGGTATTTATGTAGAATTCACATAAATGGGTGGTCAATGGTTGGGACAGGCTGTTTCCACGCTGTATCACTCCATGACTCAAAAACTCTGTAACTTAATAAATAGAGAGTGTAGTGAGAGCTATCCAGCAATGAAACCGGTCCACCTCATCTACACTGACCAAGTTTCTGAACAGAGCTAATCCCACCCAGGTGGCCCAGGTGTCACCAAATCTTTGTGGTCCATGTACCTGTTTAAGCATAATTGTACTGACTTCTACTATTTTCTCTGGCATCTCATTCTATGTATGCACACCTTCTGTGTGAATAAATTGCCCTCAGATCCCTATTAAATCTTTACATTCCTTAAACCGATGCCCTCTAGTTCAAGACTCCTGGGCGGAAAAAAAAAAGTTCTGAATAACCCTCATGATTTCATATACCTCTATAAGGTCACCCGTTAGCCTCCTTGCCCCAGGGAAAAAAGATCCATCCTATCAAATCTTTCCTTACAACTTGATTCCTCCAGACCCGGTAACATCCTTGTAAATCCAATTTGCCCATTTTTCAGTTTTCCCTTTCCATATCTGCTGTTTTTTTAGAATTGGAATTTTTCACATTGGAAATGTGATTTGCAATTCTACTGGGATTTTTTATGCACAGGGAATGCTGTACTTTTCGAGAAAGTGAGATGGAATTTTCAGAGTTGGGTGACTTTCTATAATGTGTTGTTTGCTGCTTGACAATTTTTAGTTCAAAGGGTGTTTATTTGGATGCTCTGCAAAATTGTTATGGCAACAGTCCAACAACATTTATTTGCTAGAAACTGATTGGTAAGCAAAAGTTGACACTGGAGAGATATGTTTTCATATCGCGGTTTATGAACATCAAAATTGGAAACTACCAAATATAAATTAACAGTGCAGGATTTGTGGAAAGGTCTTTGTAAATTGACTTGCCACGATGGTCACAGAAGCTACAACTACACTGGAGGAATGTCAAATATGAGAGATTGTCGGAGTATAATTTATCAGCAGAGGCAAACAACTCCTAAATGGAGAGATACATCATCAATGACAGATTTGCAGATGGACATTACGAGGAGTCCTTAATTCTTCTTTAATTCATAAACTGTCTCCAATAGCCCTTGTGGAACGCACACACTTTTGCAAACCGGTGCACTTTCATGCCCGACAGTGTCAATAACCGCATCAAATTGTCTGGTTTGCTTCTGGCTAAAAGTAATATCCTACATTATTGCAAAATTCTTTGATTCGTGGCCACCTAAACACTCATTCAATTCATAGTAGACTGCATCCCCCAAGAAAGCTTTACTTATATCAAAAATTAATGATGTCATTTTGACTTCAGCAGGTTCTGGCTCCGTGTGTGCTGTTACTTAATTGGCATGCCAGACGAGCTTGGTGTATTTTTCTTTTGAAGTTATTGAACCGTTGCCCTTAACATTATACAATTTAACTATTACATTTGCCATCGCCTCTTGCTGTTGTCAATGTATTTCCATCAGCATTTTTCATCTAACTACTGGTTTTCCTTTTCACTGGGCAGGCGTCTTACAATCTTTATTGTGGATTAAAGTGCAGCTTAAGAGGCTTACTAAATACATGCTATGGTGTGTAAAGGAAATCACCCTTGAAGGAAACACTTTTATTTGCAATAGAGTGCTTCACATGTGACAAAGCTCACTAAATACATGCTGTTGTAATTCATTTGTATACTTGGCCAGTTCCTTAAATAAAATCTTTGACAATTTACTCTTTGAAAACCAGCGATAAAATAACTAATAGTTGTCAATTTTGCATAATCACCCCCATTTTCCACAGCCAGTGCAACCGTTGGTGTGCGTGGATATATTTCTTATAAGGACTTTCAATTAAATTCCTTGAAGCTTTGCATTGTGAAGCAAAATGAGCCTATGCTTGGTGACGCAGTCACACAAAGACTGGATGCTCGCTGATCCAACCCGAGCTATAATCCCCTGTGATTCACTTCATTTACAACTGCAAAATGATGGAGGGGTAGTAAACTAAGATACGCCATACTGAACCTATTACATTAACGCACAAGCAATGGGATGAGCCAATTCAAAGAGTCCATCCACTAATGGTACACTATGTTCTATTTGTATTTATCATATAATTTCTCTTTTAAAGCCATCTATTAAAACTGGCAAGGCACAAGGGCTATAGGGGACGCACACAAGAATACAAAGCATAGTTTGAGAGTGCAAATGGAGTGTATTTAAATGTAGTGGACTAAATCGCGGTTTTATTTTCTAACAGAAAGCAACAATTTTGGAGTCGGCCATGGGGAGAGGTGTTGTGAAAAATACTTGGCAAACAAAGAAAGCAGAAAGTGATCAATGAATGTTAAGAAGGACACAAAGGTCTTGAAATTGGTGGGGGAGAGAGCTATCAGTCTGAGTGTTCCTTCGGTTACAGTGATCCTTTCAGTGTTATATTATACCTGCAAGGCACTCGGCCTCAATCTCCCTGTGAGCTTCAGAAAGTTGCTGCTGTCATGAAAATAATGATCATAATATTTGCCATAAAGTGATATAGCTAGGCCAATATGTCACGTGTTTTTGGAAGAAAGAAATGGAAATCTTCCATTTACATAGTGTCTTTAATGACTATCTCAATAAACTTTTGCAGTGTAGTCAATAACCTTCCCCTGCAACCGCAGGAGATGCAACGCCAGTCCCTATACCTCCTCCCTCGACTGTCCAGGGACAATCCTTTCAGGTGAGGCGGAGGTTCACGTGCACATCCTCCAACCTCATCTACTGTATCCATTGTTCAAAGTGTGGACTCTTATACAACAGCGAGAAAAAAAAAAACAGATTGGGCGATCGGTTCGCTGAATACCTTCGCTGGGTCTGCCTAGACCTACCTGATCTCCTGCTTGCCAAACACTTTAATCACCCTTCCCATTCCCACACTGACCTTTCTGTCCCAGGTCTCATCCATTGTCAGAGTGAGGCCAAATGCAAATTAGAGGAACAGCATCTCATACTTCACTTGGGTAGCTTACAACCCAGTGATATGAATATTTCCCTAACGTCAAGTAACCTTTGTATCCCCTCTCTCTCCTTCCCTCCCCCACCCAAATTGTAACCGCTTCAAAGTTGTTTGGTTGAGTCTCATTGTCTGTACTTGTCCTCACCTAGTGAAGGTAACTGGTCTGTTTCCTTCATCATTACTTTTTTGCATACATTTCATTCATTTGCTCAATATTTCTGTTTATCACCATCTATGTCTCTTGTTTCCCTTCCCCGACTCTCAGTCTGAAGAAGGATCTCGACCCAAAATGTCACCTACTCCTTTTCTCCAGAGATGCTGTCTTACGCACTGAGTTACTCCAGCTTTTGTTACAGCTGAATTGCTCCATACCACATTCTGTTGGGGTATGGCAACAGTTCTGCGGCTGATAAGAAGGCTCTGCAGAGGGTCACAGCCCAGAAGATCACCAACACACACCTGCCTGCCCTGGAAGAGATCTATAGCTCTTGTTGCATGCGGAAGGCATCACGCATCCTAAAGGACTGATCTCATCCCGCACATCACTTGTTTCAAGTCAAGTCACTTTTATTTATATAGCACATTTAAAAAACAACTCTCATTGGCCAAAGTGTTTTACATTGGTATAAGAATAGTATAACAAACAACAGTGGTTCATAGATTAAATACAAACATCACTACATACATATAGCCCTCGCTCAGAGGATGTCAAGAAAGCTTTGGGAGTAGAGATGAGTTTTTAGTCTCGACTTAAAGGAGTCGATGGAGGGGGCGGTTCTGATGGGAAGAGGGATGCTGTTCCACAGTCTAGGAGCTGCAACCGCAAAGGTGCGGTCGCCCCTGAGCTTATGCCTAAACAGCGGGATGTTCAGCAACCCCAAGTTGGGCGATCTGAGGGACCTGGAGGTGGTGTGGTGGGTGAGCAGACTTTTAATGTAGGTGGGGGCAAGCCCATTGAGGGCTTTGTAGACATGAAGGAGGATCTTGCAATTTATTCGGAACCGCACAGGGAGCCAGTGATCGGGGTGCCCGTCAGGAGTCTCGCTGTGGCGTTTTGGACCAGTTGCAGGCGGGACAGGGAAGATTGGCTGATGCCAGTGTAAAGGGAGTTGCAGTAATCTAGGCAGGAGGAGATAAATGTGTGGATGATCTTTTCGAGTGCCCTTCTGCCCTCAGGAAAGCGTTACAGGTCCATCAAATTACACACCACAAGATTAACAAACAGTTTCTACCCCAAGGCCATCACCACTCTGAACTCTACACTGAACACACAGCCCCCATAGCCAATATTTTGTACTGCTATAACACTATACTGTGAAATATTGCACATTCTGACGACGACATTTTTCTTCCCGTTTTTGCTGTTTCCATTGGCATTATTAATTATCTGATACGTTGGAGCTCCGCTCGGGCAGCGCGTGTGAAATTTTGTTGTATGTATTTACAATGGCAATAAAGTGTATTATCATTATTACTTTTGTGTCCATTACTATAACATGGAGATTTGGTATGTCTGGATTATTAATCAATCGCGGCAACATAGTAAAGGACCAACTTAAACTGTGCAGTTTAGTTCCAAGAGGTAGTAAATTGATCTAGAGAACGTAAAAAGTCCTAATGTATTACTTGGATTTATTTTCTATCTTTTCCTTTGTTTTCTTTTAAGCTGATTTCTCTCCTGTGATCTGATACAAATTTGCCTTGTTTCTCTGCATTTTTCTCAATCCTGAAATGTGATTGGATCAGGAGATGGACTAGTGGCTCTGTGGTTCATTGATGAGTGGTTTTCCAGGGATAAGGGATTTCCGTCATAGGGCTATGGTGGGGAAGCTTGGGAGAGGTTGGAAAGGTATTACAAGATCATGTCAGATAACGGAGGGCAACATTGGATGTTTTAAGCACAGTTTTAAAACAGTACAAGCAGGATATGAGGAAATAAACTGAAATAAGAAGTGGTTTTGATCTTAAATTAGTTACCTTTAGGGTAACAATATTAGAAAGCAGAATGTAAAGCTTAGCAAATGAGAATGGGATAGGCTTTTGCAGAACACTAACTATGAACCGTAGACTATCTTTAGTTGCACTAATGATTTTGGGTTCAATACTAATATTGGGGTTATTAATTTATGGATTTTCTTGTTTATTAATATTTATCTATGGGTATCTTGTTTATAGGCCTGTTATCCGGCTGCAAGTAAGAATTTCATTGTTCTGTTATCAATACATATGACAATTAAATATATTGACTAGACTCAAACTATGAGACCAACGACATTGTTCTAATTATTCTTCTGAGCAGAGTCAACATAGGTTTGGAACCACTGACCTTCCTTCTAAGCCTTAATAATTCTGAGATCCAAGTTCCCATGTACAACGATAGACACAAAATGCTGGAGTAACTCAGCAGGTTAGGCAGCATGTCTGGAAAAAGATGATTTTGAGTCAGGACCTTTCTTCAGACTGAAGAAGTCTGAAGTAGGGTCTCGACCTGAAGCTTCACCTATCCATTTTATCCAGAGATGCTGCCTGATCCGATTAGTTACTCCACATTGTGTGTCCATCTTTGGTATAAACCAGCAACTTCAGTTCCTTTTTTATTACATTATCCCATATGCTGTGTTGTTCTCAGTAACTTACTATCAGTTCTCAATTTCAGAACCTTAGAGGATATAGATTTTAACAACTGAACGAAAAAATATAACATGGTGCATGGATATTCAGGGTTATATTTATTGTTAGACTTCAAACTCATTGTTACTTATCATGAGTTATTAGCATCAAACAGTGAGGATGTAAGGACATTGGAAGTGTGCAGATTTGATTTGTTGACTTTGCAAAAACTTGAACTGAAGAGATAGGAGCCTGCTGACCGTCACCTCGAGGTTCAAGAATAGCGTCTTCCCATCAAGTTCTTGAACCAAGTGTTAAAGAAGGAACTGCAGATGCTGGAGAATCAAGGGTTACACAAAAAGCTGGAGAAACTCAGCGGGTGCAACAGCATCTAAGGAGCGAAGGAGATAAGCAACGTTTCGGGTCGAGACCCTTCTTCAGACTGGTCAGGGAAACGAGAGATATAAACAGTGATGTGGAGAGATAAAGAACAATGAATGAAAGATATGCAAAAAAGTATTGATGATAAAGGAAACAGGCCATTGTAAGCTGTTTGTGGTGTGAAAATGAGAAGCTAGTGCGACTGGGGTGGGGGGTGGGGGGGGGGGAGATGGAGAAGGAATGTCATGGCCCGAGGGCTGAGGAAGAGGTGGGGAGGGGAGGGGGCAGTCTGGGTTAACAGAATTGAGAAAATTCAATGTTTAAGCCCAGAGGATGCAGACTCCCCAAGCGGAATATGAGGTGCTGTTCCTCCAACTGTTGCTCACTCTGGCCGTGGAGAGGCCCAGGACCGAGAGGTCGGATACGGAATGGGAGGGGGAGTTGAAGTGCTGAGCCACCGGGAGGTCAGGTTGGTTATTGCGGACCTAGCGGAGGTGTTCGGCGAAACGATTGCCCAGCCTCCGCTTGGTCTCACCGATGTAGATCAGCTGGCATCTGGAGCTATTTGCAAACCTAACCCATGATTAGTACAGGTGTCAGGGGTTATGGGGAGAAGGCAGGAGAACGGGGTTAGGAGGAAGAAATGGATCAGCCATGATTGAATGGCGGAGTTGACCTGATGGGCCGAATGGCCTAATTCTGCTCCTATTAATTAACCATATAGCCATATAACAATTACAGCACGGAAACAGGCCTTCTCGGCCCTTCCAGTCCGCGCCGACCATTTATTTTCCCCTAGTCCCATCTACCTGCACTCAGACCATACCCCTTCATTCCCTTCCCATCCATATACCTATCCACTTTACTTTTAAATGTTAAAATCGATCCTGCCTCCACCACTTCTGCTGGAAGATCATTCCACACAGCCACCACTCTCTGAGTAAAGAAGTTCCCCCTCATGTTACCCCTAAACTTCTGTCCCTTAATTCTCATGTCATGCCCTCTTGTTTGAATCTTCCCTACCCTCAATGGGAAAAGCTTATCTACGCAACTCTGTCTATCCCTTTCATCATTTTAAAGACTTCAATCAAGTCCCCCCTTAACCTTCTGCGCTCCAAAGAATAAAGACCTAACTTGTTCAACCTTTCTCTGTAACTTAGTTGCTGGAACCCAGGCAACATTCTAGTAAATCTCCTCTGTACTCTCTCTATTTTGTTGACATCCTTCCTATAATTAGGCGACTAAAATTGTACACCATACTCCAGAATTGGTCTTACCAATGCCTTGTACAATTTTAACATTACTTCCCTACTCCTATATTCAATGCTCTGATTTATAAAGGCCAGCACACCAAAAGCTTTCTTTACCACCCTATCTACATGTGATTCCACCTTCTGGAAACTATGCACAGTTATTCCTAGATTCCTCTGTTCCACAGCATTGCTCAATTCCCTACCATTTACCATCTAATGTCATGTCCTGGGATGTCAGGACTTTCATATGAGGAAAGATTGGATAGACTCGGTTTGTACTTGATGGAATTTAGAAGATTGAGGGGGGATCTTATAGAAACCTACAAAATTCTTAAGGGGTTGGACAAGCTAGATGCTGGAAGATTGTTCCCGATGTTGGGGGGAGTCCAGAACAAGGGGTCACAGTCTAAGGATAAGGGGGAATTCCTTTAGGACCGAAATGAGGAAAACATTCTTTACACAGAGAGTGGTGAGTCTCTGGAATTCTCTGCCACAGAAGGTAGTTGAGGCCAGTTCATTGGCTATATTTAAGAGGGCGTTAGATGTGGCACTTGTGGCTAAAGGGATCAGGGGGTATGGAGAGAAGGCAGGTACGGGATACTGAGTTGGATGATCAGCCATGATCACATTGAATGGCGGTGCAGGCTCGAAGGGCCGAATGGCCTACTCCTGCACCTATTTTCTATGTTTCTATGTATGTACGTCCTATTTTGATTTGTCCTGCCAAGATGTAGCACTTCACACTTATCAGCATTAAACTCCATCTGCCATCTTTCAGCCCACTTTACCAAATGGCCCAAATCTCTCTGTAGACTTTGAAAATCTACTTCATTATCCACAGCACCACCTATCTTAGTATCATCTGCATACTTACTTATCCAATTTTCCACCCCATCATCTAGATCATTGATGTACATGACAAACAACAGTGGACCCAACACAGATCCCCGAGGCACCCCACTGGTCACTGGCTTCCAACCTGACAAACAGCCATCCACCATTACTCTCTGGCATCTCCCATTCAGCCACTGTTGAATCCATCTTGCTACTCCGCCATTAACACCCAAAGATTGAACCTTCTTAACCAACCTTCCATGGGGAACCTTGTCAAAGGCCTTACTGAAATCCATATAGACAACATCCACTGCTTTACCCTCATCAATTTCCCTAGTAATCTCTTCAAAAAATTCAAGAAGTTTTGTCAAACATGACCTTCCAGGCACAAATCCATGTTGACTGTGCTTGATCAGACCCTGTTTATCCAGATGCTCATATATATTATCTCCAAGAATCCTTTCCATTAATTTGCCCACCACTGACGTCAAACTAACAGGTCTATAATTGCTAGGTTTATTCTTTGAACCCTTTTTAAACAATGGAACAACATGCGCAGTACGCCAATCCTCCGGCACTATTCCCGTTTCTAATGAGATTTGAAATATTTCTGTCATAGCCCCTGCTATTTCTACACTAACTTCCCTCCTAGGGAATATCCTGTCAGGACCTTGAGACTTATCCACTTTTATATTTTTCAAAAGTGTCAGTACTGCCTCCTCTTTGAATCGCATAGTTTCCATAGCTACTCTACTTTTTTTCCCTTACCTCATAGAGTTCAATATCCTTCTCCTTGGTGAATACCGAAAAAAAAAATTGTTCAATATCTCCCCCATCTCTTTTGGCTCTGCAGATAGCTGTCCATTCTGGCTCTCTGATGGCCCAATTTTATCCTTTTGCTATTAATATAGCTGTAGAAACCCTTTGGATTTACTTTCACCTTTCTTGCCAAAGCAACCTCATATCTTCTTATGACCTTATGATGTTATGAATCATACCCTACCCGTGGAGACTTTGCACTACTATTGTTGCTCTCCGTACTATGGCTTTTGTACTAGTATATTTGTATTAGTACTAATTTACTTTTTTAATTGTATATTTATTGCAGTTGCTCCTTCTATTGTACCTATAAAGGAGCAGTGAGTAAGAATGTCATTGTTCCAGTTCATATCCGGTGCATATGATAATTAAACATTCTTGACTCTTGAGGTAATGGTATATGTTATAAACAGCAAAGCAACAGCCAACGAGTTCAAAGCTGCTTGAGATTACAGGCGACAGAAATATAAATCCCCTTTTAATTGATAGGTCACTTGTATCATTTGATACTCTGGATCAAATTATTGCCATTTCATTTCCAAATACCCATTTCTACAATAGCAATCTGCATGAGTATAGCACCTTTAACCTCATGAAACATTCCAAGGTGCTTTACAGTGAACAGGCAAACTTTGCCACTGAACTATAAAGAGCATTAAGCCAAATGAGCAGTATAATATTTCAAGATGTGAAGAAGCATCTTAAATAACTGACAATGTTATTTCCATTTCTCTTGCCACTGAATCTGTTGACCTAATTTTTTTTCCAGCCTTTCCTTCTTAGGGTGGCATGGTGGTGCAATGGTAGAGTTGCTGCCTTACAGTGCCAGAGACCTGGGTTTACTCCTGACTACGAGTGCTGTATGTATGGAGTTTGTAAGTACTCCCTCTGACTGTGTGGGTTTTCTCCAGGTGCTCCAGTTTCCTCCCACATCCCAAAGACATATAGGTTTGTAGGTGAATTGGTTTCTGTAAAAATTGTAAGTTGTCCCAAATGTGTAGGATCGTGCTAGTATACGGGAATCGCTGGTTGGCACGCTCGGTAGGCCGAAGGGCCTGTTTCCACACTGTAACTCGAAACTAAGCTATGTTTCAGATTTCCAACATATGCAATATTTTGCCTTAAAGGAAATTGCTGTCAGGGTCCACTAGGTGAGTAACTGCAGTGCATTTTGTAGATGGTACATATTGCTACCAGAGTGTCATTGATGAAAGGGACAGTGTGCTTGTGGGAGTGTAATCAATGTGCTCCTTTCTCCTGGATGGTGTTGAACGTCTGATAATTGTTGGAGCTGCAGGTACATAGGTGGAGTATTCCTTCATTCTCCCAGACTTGTAGCTTGTTGATAATGGAAAGTGAAGATTGAGAAATTGGGTCACTGATTTGGATGTTGATGGCGTGGGATTTGATGGTAATGCATTTGAAAGTGAAGAGAGTGGATTACTATCACTATTACTATTGGGGAATTCCCCTCGTATTTTGCCCGATTACAGCAGTTACCAAAAGCAGCGGCTACATTGCCCAGAGTCTACCTCACCAGCAATAACATTTTATGGAGGGGTGGGAAGAGAGAGGGCAATGATTTAGATCTTCCTATCACAGATACAATTGCCTAGCAGCTATGTTTGTACAGGCTCAAAAAAAAACATTCCAAAGTCAGCTATTTTTGTTTCTATTAATTTTCTTTTAGGATCTGTGTATTTCTGGCAAGGACATATTTATGGACCACCTCTAATTGCCCTTTGACAAGGTGGTGGTGAGCCACCTTCCCGAATCACTGCACTCTTCCAATGAAGGCACGGTGTTGTTGGGACCTAGTGAAGATGAAGAAACGGTAATTTATTTCCAAATGATGCTTGGAGGGAACCTGTAGCAGATGGTATTCCCGTGTGCCCATTGTTCTAGTCCATCTTGCCAGTAGAAGTCAAGGGTTAGGACGAAGATGGATGGAGGTGAATGAAGCTTCCAGAAGTCACTGACACATTGGGTCTCAGCTGGTGATCCACAACCCCTAGGGTTTTGCAGCATGGCTTTTGAAGGGGGCTGCCAATAATATGTCACGGTTCGCCACTTTGTTATGATTTTCATTATTTTAGTTGTTTGAACTTCCAACCATTACTCTTTCTTTTCCTTTCCCCATTCGACTACTGTTCCTTGCTTAGTCTGTGTTTTATCATTGTAGGTGTGTTGCAAAACTTACCTTTAGCGCTGCTGCAGTTCTGCCGCTCCCCGTGTGCGCGACTTTGGCGCCTTTCAGAGGGGGGCGGGCTTAAAGTGCCGTTTTTCCACAGGCAGGAAAATCGATCCATGTCGGGCGATTTATTTGCAGAAGAAAAATCGCTCCGACATTTCATCACTGAAGGTATTTTTAAATTACTCTAAATTATTTATTAACTAGAGTAATTTAAAAATCACCTTCAAAAGCCGTGAGCGCAGACAACCGGAAGGATTTTGCGTAGGGGAGGAAAAAAGGTAAATAGTTTATTTTTATATTAAAAGTTGGTTTTTCGGGAGGTTTAATAATATTTTTATGTTGCGAAATGGGGTCCCAAAAAAAGTATGAAAAAACAGTATTTTTCCTCCCGACTTCACCGCTAACCGCAACGTTCCAATCCACCGCATTCCACTAAAACCCACTCGCTAGTTGATTTAAATGGCCATTAATTTACAGGCATTAAACACTAAATTCCATCCATTTGGCCCAGAAATTCATGAAAATGAGATTTAAAAATTATGTTATATTGTGGATTATTGTGTGAATGTTATTTGGACACTTAGGCAATTTAAAAAAAGTTTATCTTTTCTTAAGAAATGGATAGATGTTTAGATCTACTCATTGAATTTTGTAATTAGCTACAATTAGATAACTAATTATATGCTTTAATTTCAGGTAATCCAAGTAAGATTGTTTAATATTTGTTTCAGAATGCTTCAATCTATAATAACTGAAAATTTTTAAGAAAGTTAATTTTTTCTCTTAATCTCTTGATTTTTAAGAAAGTTATGGGCTTTTAACTTTTCCAGATCACAGCTTTTGAGTTAAGTCAATTGAAAGGCAATGGGGAGCAAGATGCTAATTTCCGAGTGTGAAAATGGCCATAACTTTCTTAATACTGAAGATATGAAAGTAAATTAGGTGTCAAATTAAACTTCTTTTTATGCTTTATCTGATGGGATAAATTGCAGACTTGATTTTTTAAATCTCAAAATTTTGTAACATTGCTAATCATTGTGTACAAAAAAAGTGAAGACTTGTTTACAACCTTCAGGAAATGTATTCATTGTCTTCAAGCCTACTTTGTACTTATATGTGCATACACGGTAGTTGGGCGGCACAGTGTCGCAGCAGGGCAGCACAGTGGCACAGCAGTTGAGTAGCAAGAGTTCGGGTTGGATCCTGACTACGTACGTTATCTGTGCAGAGTTTGTAGGTTCTCCCTGTGACCACGTAGGTTTTCTCCAGGTGCTCCAGTTTCCATACTCCATTGACATACAGGTTTGCAGGTTCATTGGCTGTCATAAGAAATTGTAAAATTGTCCCTAGTGCGAAGGATACTGCTAGTGTATGGGATGATCGATAGTCTGTGCAGACTCGGTGGGCCAAAGGGCCTGTTTCTACGCTGTATCTCTAAAGTAAAGTCTAAAGTATTTTCTGAGATCAACCAAAATTAGATCTAGCTGAGATCAAAACAGTGACAGCATCTTCCAAAGCACCATTGCCCCTGCATGGCCCCTGCAGGCTTAGAAGAAAACTACTATCAACATTCAAATATATATATTTGATCAAGTAAATTAAATACATCACTACCATCTAAATATCCTTGCCTCTCTGTTCATATTGGTCCAGAGTCATTGACACTAATGCCAAGCTTAATGTTACTGAATCACCTTGGACCTTCTTTAGAATTTGCAATTGGCTGATCTCTACTCGCAATTTCAGGGTGTTCATTTTCCACCACCAATCTGGCACTGGTTAATATATAAAAGAACACAGAGTGCTGGAGTAACTGAGCAGGCCAGGCAACACCTCTGGTGAACATGTTCTCCACAGATGCTGCCTAACCTGCTAAATTACTCCAGTACTTTGTTCCCTTCTGTTAACCTCAATCTATCCCACAGACTTCCTGGATTCCTGGATTGAAAACGAAGGAATAAACTTGATATCGATACATACAGAACAGAAACAGGCCCTTCAACCCAGCATGTCAACCCTGACAATAATGAACCCATCTATGTTAACCTCACTACCATCTAAATATCCTTGCCTCTCTGTTCATATTGGTCCAGAGTCATTGACACTGATGCCAAGCTTCATGTTACTGAATCACCTTCTGAATCAATCTTCTCTGCAAATCCTCTCAAGCTCTGTCAGGTTAGATGGGGAATGTTGATGCACAAATATTTTCAGGTCCCTCCAGAGATGTTCGATCAGGTTCAAGTCTGGGCTCTGGCTGGGCCACTCAAGGACATTCACAGACTTGTTATGAAGTCACTCCTGCGTTGTCTTGGCTGTGTGCTTGGCTGTGTGCTGCGTTGTCCTGTTGGAAGGAGAACCTCCGCCCCAGAATGTTCTGGAGCAGGTTTTCATCAAGGATATCTCTGTACTTTGCTCCTTTCATCTTTCCCTCGATCCTGACTAGTCTCCCAGTTCCTGCCGCTGAATAACATCCCCACAGCATGATGCTGCCACCATCATGCTTCACCGTAGGTATGGTATTGGCCAGGTGATGAACAGTTCCTGGTTTCCTCCAGATGTGACGCTTGGCATTCAGGCCAAAAAGTTCAATCTTGGTTTCATCAGACCAGAGAATCCTTTTTCTCATGCCTTTTGGCAAACTCCAGTGGGTTGTCATGAGCCTTTTACTGAGGAGTGGCTTCCGTCTGGCCACTCTACCATAAAGGCCTGATTGGTGGAGTGCTGCAGATATTGTTGTCCTTCTGGAAGATTCTCCCATCGCCACAGAAGAACTCTGGAGCTCTGTCAGAGTGACCATCGGGTTCTTGGTCACCTCCCTGACCAAGGCCCTACTCCCCAGATTGCTCAGTTTGGTTGGGCGGCCAGCGCTATAAAGAGTCCTGATGGTTCCAATGTTCTTCCATTTAAGAATGACAGAGACCACTGTGCTCTTTGGGACCTACAATGCTGCAGAAATTGTTTTATACCTTTCCCCAGAAATTGTTTTATACCCTTCCCCAGGTCTCGACACAATCCTGTCTCGGAGGTCTACGGACAATTCCTTTATCTTGGTTTTTGCTCTGACATGCACTGTCAACTGTGGTACCTTATATAGACAGGTGTGTGTCTTTCCAAATTATGTCCAATCAATTTAATTTACCACTGGTGAACTCCAGCCAAGTTGCAGAAACATCTCAAGGATAATCAATGGAAACAGGATCCCCTAAGCTCAATTTTGAGTGTAATAGCAAAGGGTCTGAATGCTTATGTAAATGTGATATTTCAGTTACTTATTATAAATTACTCTGCAAAAATTTTTAAACACCTGTTTTCGCTTCTTCATTCTGGGTATTGTGTGTGGATCGATGAAAAAAAAACATGAATTTCATCCATTTTAAAAGAAGGCTGCAAGGTAACAAAATGTGGAAAACGTGAAGGGGTCTGAACACTTTCTGAATGCACTGTAGATGCTGTGGGCCGAAAGGGCTGTTTCTATACTGTGCAACTCTAGATTCTATGACCCCCACACAGATAGCACCGGAAGTCAGGTTTGAACCAGATTATTGTACCTGCTGGGCAGCAATGCCAAACAATGCCAATCTCCCATTTGGTTTGGTTGTCAGAAATGCATGATATATTTCTAAGCTTCAGTTTGATAGAAACTGGGAAGAGCATTCTACTTTGGAAAACAGTGACATTTTCACTGACAAACCGAAATTTTAAAGATTAAAAAATAAACTACATAAAAATATACGCGGTACATGGCTTTTTGTACATTAATAGCGACATTCAACCTATACATTCATTACATTGTCAAGTTAATACAACCATTGTGGCTTCAGGTTAATGCATTCTATAAACAAGCACAATAACCACCACATGGCCACTTTGAACAATGTACCGTTCAGGTATTTGCAGTCTATGCCTCAGTGTCTAGCGGCAAAGAGCAGATCTCCATCAGGAGCATGTCTCCTTGCACCTCCATTGTAATGGTCACCAACAAAAAGCATGCCTGGTGCCACATTGTGATGTAAATGGAAACGGCAGTGCCAGCAGACTAAATATAGAAAGTACCCACATTTTGACCCGACTGTCACTCGCCACTCACTGAATCATCAATCAACAGCTACCGGATCAGCCTATTCATTGAATATTTTTGATATTCACAATCCTCGGTTTCCAGTTTTGAATTGATAAATGGTTCTGCTGATTGTCTTGTAGCTGTGGAGTGGGGGAGAGACACAAAGGGAGTTGGCCACAAAGCAATTCTATCTGTCTGGATCATTTGTTACAGCGCATAAGAGAAGGGAGAAAACTCTACTGCCTGTGCAGGGTATATTAATATGTGCTTCTTTTTAATGCTTCAGTTTGCAAAGCAATCCACTTGGGTCGTATGCCAGGGCCTTGTGACCTCTTAATGTGGTAATGGAGTACATCAGTGCATTCTGAATGACTTTCAGATGAGACGTTAAACTGAGGTCCTGTCTGCTTTCTCAGGTGGCCACATATGATCCCACAGCACTGTTTAGAAGAGGAGTTCTCCCAAGTGTCCTGGGGCCAACATTTATCCCTCACTCAACATCACTAAAACAGATTATCTGTCCATTATCACTTTACTGTGTGTGGGTGCTTGCTGTGTGCAAATTAGCTGCCACATTTCCCACATTACAACAATGATCACACTCAGAAAACATTTCACTGGCTATAAAGCCTTTTGGTAGTATTACTGTGGTTTGAAAGAAACAGGTCAGGCAAATGAGAAATGCAAAAACGTGGTTATTTTGCATTATTTCCACAGGAAGGATTATGTTTATAATATCATTGCAATGCCAGGCACACAAGTCTTTACATTCTTTTCACCTGTTGATGGCCATTATTGCTTCGGAGAAAAACCAGACGAAAGGCAAGTGCTACAAGAAAAGCGGCATGGTGGCGTAGTGGTGGAGTTGCTGCCCTACAGTGCCAGAGACCCGGCTTCGGTCCCGACTACAGGCAAGTAGTTTGTACGTTCTCCCCGTGACCTGCATGGGTTTTCTCTGGGTGCTTCGGTTTCCTCCCACACTCCAAAGATGTACAAGTTTGTAGGCTAATTGGCTTGGTAAAATTGTAAATTGACTCTAGTGTGTAGGATTGTGTTAGTACTGAAAGAGGGAGAAAAGTGAAGCATTGTTAGTGTGTGGAGATCGCTGGTTGGCGAGGACTAGGTGGGCTGAAGGGCCTGCTCCCCCGATGTTCCCCTAAACTAAAACTAAACTAAGGAAAGCTACTGACATGAAAATTGTTTCAGTTTTTCCCCCTCTTTCAGTACTGCTGACCTGCTAGGTTTGGCATGCAAATCTTTCTCTCTCAGCATCGTCTATCATGTATGATATATGCATGATCATGTATATATCCTACATATACATGAAAGATGTAATGAATACATTCTTCATTAACCAATCGAACAGACAACTTCATTACTAACCTATTCTCACAGGAAACTTGGCCTCACCTTATCAGAAGTATTTCCTTTATTCTATCCATTCCTTCCCCATTTACCAACAACTTAAAGCTAACTTGTTTTCCCTTTTCCTTAATTTTGATGATGGGTCACTGACCTGAAATGTTAACTGTTTTTTTTTCCATAGATTCTGTCTGACCTTGGGGCAGTGGGCAGGTGCTATAGATCTGCACGGGAAGGTAGACACTCCCGCCCCCATAAGCTTTGGGCAGATGGGGCTCATCAGCCTGAGAAGGCAGTCCATCTAGGAGAGGGAAAACTCTGATTTAAAACCTCCACTGCCTAGTGGCCATATCCAGTCATGGACAAGGCGCCAGGAGTAAACCTCAAGAAAATTTGGAGTCGGAGCCCCTAAGGCAGTTCGTCGTTGTCTACAACCTCGCTCTGGCAGCTCCTGCGATGGCGCTGGTGCCAAAATGTAATGGCCCTGCTGTTCCTTTGGATTGATCAGCAATGTGGAGAGGGGGGGACATGCTGCATGGGCAATAGCCTGTCCTCCATGTGACATCGCCCAGGCTTGCATCACCTGCTGCTCTAACCTCCATATGACATCGCCCACACATCACCTGCTGCTCTAGTCGAGGTTTGGAGCAAGCAGCCAAAAACTAGGATGCATCACCCATGGTCAGTCATGACCGAGGGGGCCCACATGTCTGACCTGCTGAGTGTTTCCAGCATTTTCTATTTTACAATAACAAGTGAATGCTGGAAATGTGAAATTTTATAAGAAAGCAATAAAAGTGCTGAAATCTCGCCAACTGGTCGGTCTGAAAGAGTAAGGGGGATAAACAAACGTAGGAGTTCATGCATTGAGTTTGTACATTCTTCCTGTGACCATGTGGGTTTTCTACAAATGCTTCGGTTTCCTCCCACACTCTAAAGACGTGGAGGTTTGTAGGTTAATTGACCGGTAAAAATTGTAAATGGTTCCTAGTGTGTAGGATAGTGCTCGAAGGGCCCATTTCCGTGCTATATCTCTAAAGTCTAAAGAGAGAACATGATATTTATTTCTGAATTTCTTCACCATTCCTATTTCCGGAGAGGTCCAAACCTCTTGAATTTCCTCCCAAAACTCTCATTTCTCCATTTTCCTCTTTTCTTTTTACCACCTAGAATGAGGTTAATTCCACGGATGGCGGGACTGTCATATTTTGATAGAATGGAGCGACTGGGCTTGTATACTCTGGAATTTAGAAGGATGAGTGGAGATCTTATTGAAACATATAAGATTATTAAGGGATTGGAAATGTGTTTTGTACACAGAGGCAGGAAACGTGTTCCCAATTTTGGGGGGAATCCAGAACCAGGGGCCACAATTTAAGAATAAGGGGTAGGCCATTTAGAACAGAGATGAGGAAAAGCTTTTTCACCCAGAGATTTGTGAATCTGTGAAATTCTCTGCCTCAGAAGGCAGTGGAGGCCAATTCTCTGTAAGTGTCAAGACAGAGTTAAATAGAGCTCTTAAAGATAGTGGAGTCAGGGGAAATGGTGAGAAAGCAGGAACGGGGTACAGAATGTGGATGATCAGCCATGGTCACAGTGAATGGCGGGGCTGGCTTGAAGGGCCGAATGGCCTACTCCTGCACCTATTGTCTTTGGCCAAGCTTTTAGTCACCACTCATAAGCTCTGTTTCAGTATTTATTAAGATAAATACTCCCTTGGAAAATTTTCAACTGTATTCCATATGTTAAATGGGTACAATCCACAGAATAGATAGCTATTTATTTGCCGATTCACTTGCTGAGCACTTTTATTGTTTTATTTGCACCATGTTTTAAAAGAAGACAAACAATCTATTTATAATACCATACAGTGCTGGGAGGGAAGGGAAGCCCAGAGGGCTTATACAAAGTCCGCTCCCATCTGAAAATGAGCGTTAATGGCAAATCATGGGGTAGGAGAAATAAAAAAAAGACAATAATAAACAATAATACAGTTTAAGAATGAAAATTAAAAATATGAAATTAAAAATATGAAAATAAATAAAATAATAAGGTACAGCATGAGATAAAAGTCAACAGAAGTAGTTTGAGCTCATAAATAAAATTACAAAAAGCTGGAGGTCAGAACTCAGGACATGATGAGAAACTTTTTAAGCTCAATCTTATAGGTGGCTAAGGAGGTGTGAGACTTTAATGACAGAGGCAGGGTATTCCAAAATTTAGGACCTTTAAAAGTAATGCAATGTTGGTGTTTGGATGTTCGACAAAACGGAAGATGAAGATCATTTCTTCTTCTGGTTGGGAAATGGTGAATATTAGAAGAAAGGGTGAAAAGATCATGAAGAGAAACAGGCAAATCATGTTTACATTTAAGATATTTGAAAATAAAAATACATATTTGGAATGCATTCAGTTTATCTACAGACAAAATTGAGAACTTCTTGAAGAGAGGGGCAGAAGGTTCTTGTAAATTTGAGTGAGAAATTAATCTCATAAATTTCTTCTGTATGATGAGTAGCTTAGAAAGATAGGAAGGATAGGTAGAACCCCAATAACAATAATTGAAATAAGGAAAAATCAAACTGTAATATATTGTTAGATGGGAAGACGGGTGAATAAATGCACAAACCTTTCTCAGAATACCAAGCATTTTCATTGATCTTCTACAGACAATATTGATATGTTCTTTCCAAGTTAAATTTTGATCAATAGTTACTCTTAAACATGTTGTATATGTTACTTAAGGAATTTCATGTCCATTGATAACAAATTTTGATTTGTCTTTGGGAAAAATTTTGTTTTTATTGCAGAAGATCATGTAATTGCAGATATTATCTGCAATTACATTCAGATATTATCTGTTTGGGCTTGGACTTGAAAACACCCTGCAGGAATCCAGAGCTCATATGTGAGAGAAATTGCTAAATTAGACATGTCTCCACATTTACCAATCTTACAACTTTGATAGAGTCAAAGGATGAATGTTGAAATCAGTTCGATTGCGAACTTTAATGCCCCTGTCCCACTTAGGAAACCTGAACGGAAACCTCTGGAGACTTTGCGCCCCACCCAAGATTTCCATGCAGTTCCCGGAGGTTTTTGTCTTCCGGCAACCACCTTTAACTAGCATCGCAACTGGCTTCGACTAAATAATTACCGATTTTTAAAACGGAAACCACTTTCGACCATTAGGGAGACTGACAAAAACCTCCGGGAACCTCAGGGAACCGCACGGAAACCTTAGGTGGGGCGCAAAGTCTCCAGAGGTTTTCGTTCAGGTTTCCTAAGTGGGCCAGGGGCATTAACACACAACACTTACTAACTTGCATCTTTTCTGCTATTGCTCAACTTGACATGAGGAAAGCTGAGATAAGATTCGGCCAGAGGCAGGCTGATTGGAAGATAAAAGTCCTGTAGGGCAAGGGCAGCCTGAAACAATGGGTCGGTCTGTAATATGTTTGATACTGTATATTAGATTAGATATCGACATAAGATACAAGTTTCCTTGGTCAACAACAGGACAAAAAATGAGTCTTCCTGTCCTAGCAATCTTATGGATACAGCCATCTAGGTTAGTTAATCCCAAAGAGTTATAGAGAAGGTAAATGTGTCTTTTGACCCAACTTGTTCTTGCCGACCAACATGTCCATCTGAGCTAGTCCCATTTGCCTGCATTTGGTCCATGTCCCTTTAAAGCTTTGCTGACGATATACCTGTCCAAATGACTTTTTTTTTAAATTTAGTTTTAATTTTGGAGAGAGAGTGTGAAAACATGTCCTGCAGCCCCCCAAGTCCGCGCTGACCAGCAATCACCCGCACACTAGTTCTATCCTACATATTAGGGGCAATATACCCACTCGGGCCAATTAACCTACAAGTCAGCACAACTTTGGAATGTGGGGGGGGGGGAGAACCTAAGTACCCAGAGAAAACCAATGTGGCCACAGGGAGAATGTACAAACTCCGTACAGACAGCACCCATAGTCAGGATTGAACCCAGGTTGCTGGTGCTGTTAGGCAGCAACTCTACCTATGCACCACTGTGCCGCCCTTAACACTTTTAAGTGTCGTAATGGTACCCACCTCTACCACTCCCTCTGGCAGATGTTTCCACATACCCTCCACATGAAAAAGCTGCCCCCTCGGATCCCCTTTAAATTTTTCTCACCAACTTTTGTCCATTTGCGGGATACAAATTACGAAATAGGCGGATTTGGAGTAGTCTAACAGGAATCAAGTTCCTCTGTCACTAAGAGAAAGGTGCGATAGTCCATAAAACACTGTTTTAAGCGAGATTCTGCAAAACCAGAGAAAAATTGAGGTTTTATGGTGCCATAAATATGTTATCATAAGTCATCATTTACAGTATGAACTATGGCAGTTCCCATATAAAAAGCCCAACTCATTCTTTCTTTTGGAGTCGCATATTAAGGGAGTAAATTGCCTTTCACAGTGAGCCATTAAAATGCAAGTGAAGAGCATAATAATGGTTTATGGTACTGCATGCAGTTTTGAACGGGAAGGGGGAGAGGCACACACCGAGTCGCACTTCACTGCAACATCTACAGACCCGTCTAAATCAATCTTGGACGGCATAGCCACATCAGCAGAAAGGGTAGTGCTGATTTCCCAGTGGAATGAGAAAGGTCTTTGCCACCTTGCTGTTCTACGTTGAAAAGGCAAACTCATTGCTCTCCAAACGTAAGTAAAGGCTTGGCTCTGGTTACAGAACAACTTCACTGAAATCTATCACGAAAGTCATTAAACTGACCTATTTGGCCTCTTCTGATCATATTTTATGTAAAAGAAAAATCAGTGTAAACTTTATTTTTTCAATATTGTTCAGTTGCCAGAGTTAACAACGTAGTGTGGAAATATCCAGTATTTTTAATTGAATTGAAAAATATATGATGGAAACTGGCCCTTCGGCCAACTGAGTCCACGCTGACTATTGATCACCCATTCACACTATTTCTATGTTGCCCCATTTTCATATCCTCTCCCTTCACACACTTGGGGCAATTTACAGAACCCAATTAACCAAGGAACTTTTGTGTCTTTGGGATGTGGCAGGAAACTGGATTACCTGGAGGAAATCTATGGGGTCACAGGGAAAACGTGCAAAAGTTAAATTGGACCTAAGCTGAAGGACTGAATCCATGTTGGGACACTAAATTTTAGAAATGTTTTTGAGAAGTGCAGAAGTCATTTACCGACTCAAAGTCAGGAATGAGTAACTTCTGTAATGTGGGGAGAGTTGAGAAACCTTCAGGAAGAATGTTGGTTTGACCTCAGTTTCTTTCATTTAATTAAAAATTCTTGTTAATTTGAATTACCTAATATTTCAGTATGAGAGAGAGAGAGATTCTGACACATCTACTTACTATAATCCTCCTTTAAGTATAGAGGCAGGTCTTGGGTGGGGATGAAGGCAGATTGCGATGGTTATTCTGGCTGAATAGCCATCTCAAGCTCCCATACATGTTAAAATTGGTAGCAAGGTAAAAGTCAAGAGCAGAAACTTAAATTGGAGTGTGTTGCCAGAAGCCTCTTTTGTAATGTTTTTCACAATTGTGTGGCACAGTGGTACAGCTGGTAGAGCTGCTGCCTCAAAGCACCAGAGACCAAGGTTTCATCCCGACCTTAGGTGCTGTCTGTGAGGAGTTTGCCTGTTCTGCCTGTGACTGGGTTGGAGTTTTTTTCCAGGTGCTTTGGTTTTCTCCCAAAGGCAGGCAGGGGTTTGTGACTTCATTGGCCAATGTAAAATTAGAAACATAGAAAATAGTTGCAGGAGTAGGCCATTCGGCCCTTCGAGCCAGCACAGCCATTCAATGTGATCATGGCTGCACATTACCCGAGTGTGTAGGGAGTAGATTGGAAAGTAGGATAACCTAGAATTATTGTGAATGGGTAATTGATGGTCAGTATTGACTGAGTGGGCTGAAGGGTTTGATGACGAAACAAAATTCAGCAAGCTGGCCTGCTCACTGGCCTAACATTGGCACCAACTAAACTGTGAGTGGGAGCCAACAGAAATAAATAAAACTATGCACATTTTTATTTTGGAAGTGATTTTCCGCTTGCTTCTGGACTTGGTTGAGGTAGGACAACACTTCCAAAATAAAAGTACATGCATGTGCAGAATTGTGAAACATAGTCCAGAGAAAACAAATATCTTTATAGATGCTGGTATCCTTACACAGACAACGGTGCATTTTTTGCAGTTGTATACTATTCCCAGCTGCTAACTGACTTTAACACAATGAACACTTATTTCCACCTCTTTCCTTGACACTGCCCTTTACAAGTAAATTTGGTGTTGAGCGCGAGGCTGGTATGCTCTCACAATGGGGGTTGGCTATTTGGCTTTATTTAACAGGCCGAATGATTCCCATCTGTACACGGCTGAGCATTTAACCAACAATAGGCTGCAAACCGTTCAGGCACTTCTTACATAAGGTACTCATCGAAAGTCGCTCAGTCAATGGAGACCTCTCCCCGCCCCCTACCCACGTCCCGACCCTTCTGTGCAGCAATGAACAAAACAGAGAAATCCCCCAAATCCATTGAAGCCTGGGCTCCAGCCTGATCATCGCTGACCTGTTTCCTCCTTTCCGTTCGGAATAGCGTGCCGGCTCTTCCATCACGAGGGCGGATGACACAAAGCAGGCTAATGACGGGTAAGGCTTAATGAGAATGGCGGGTCCTTGTGATGTGGCAGGGCTATGGGGCACCCTGGAGAGAGCCAGCGTGTCGTCCCTTCAACCCTTTTAGAAAGCGAAGCATGAAAAATCAACTGAACACAGCCCGGTGTCTCCAAGCAGAATAGGTCTAGTGAATGGATATTTACTCCCTTGAAAGGCAGGGCATTAGCACAAATGGAAGTGAACATAAGGGGTCCTCAGGAGAAGAAAGGAGCTCTGGTCAATTTATAGACTCCCCTGCAAGAAACTGATTACAGATCATTATCCAATTGAGACAGATTGATGAGTCAAAGTAATATTGCACAGAGCACCCAGGAGAATGGCTAACTGTCACTGTTAGGCACCAACAGGAAACTCTACTGCCTGAGACGAAGGGAAGGTTTAGCAGTCAAAACAGTGAGATTTACCGATTTCAGTGAGATTTAGCTTTTTCTGGCCCTGCCTTCGGAGAACTGTTGACTCCAAAGTTAGCCCTTTCTGGGAGCAGAGCCTGCCTGAAATGAAGGGCCACATGTCTATCGGCTGTGGGGTGTTGCCTATCCACTTTGAAATTGAAATAACACTTTCATTTGTGCTGGGCCTTTCTCAACTTCAAGTTGCTTTAAATGCAATCTCAGGTCTTCTGAAGGCCAGTCAGTGTTTTAGAAAATGTGTCAGGTCATTTTAATGCAGCAAGATCTTGTTGTCAGCGAAGTGATGATGATCAGGTCCTGTTAGGGTTTCAGGGGCTATGGTGAGAAGGCAGGAGAATGAGGTTGAAGGGGAAAGATAGATCAGCCATGTTTGAATGGCGGAGTAGACCTGAAGGGCTGAATGGTCTCATTCTGCTCCTGAAACCTAAGAACTTATGAAGGTTACTGGTCTCCTGAGCACCCGGAAAAAACCCACGCAGTCACAGGGAGAATGTACAAACTCCGTACACACAACAAACGTAGTCGGAATCAAACCCGGTCGCTGGCACTGTAAGTTAGCAACTCTACCACTGTGCCACTATACACAGCAGTCACATACAACTGTCACCATCTTTGTCCTTATTTTAAAACATAGGACTAAGTGGACAGATATCTGGACAGGAATATGAACCAACTGTTGGCAAATGGGACTAGCCCAGAAAGCCAATGTGGGTGACATGGACCAGATGGGCCAAAGGGCCTTTTTCCATTTATATTGCTCTATGATTTGAAGTGTAGGGCCATTCAGCCCCTCAGGCCTGTTCCATTCAAACATTGATGATAAACGCATTAACAAAATGGAGACGACTATTCAGTATCTTTAATTTGTTCCGCATTCAATACACCACAGACTGTGTGCAGTCTGAAGATGAGTTTCGACCCGTAACATCACCCATTCCTTCTCTCCAGAGATGCTGCCTGTCCTGCTGAGTTACTCCAGCTTTTTGTGTCTATCTTCGGTTTAAACCAGTATCTGCAGTTACTTCCTACACAGACTGTGTACCCTGTCCATCTTCGTGTGATTCCCAAAGTATACTAAAACCCAGCAATGTTGGTCTTTTTATTGGTTTAGTTTAGAGACACAGTGCAGAAACAGAAGCTCCAGGCCCCCAAGCCCACGCTGACCAGCAATCTCCGCACATTAACACCATCCGACACACACTGTGGACAACTTAAAATTATACCAAGCCAATTAACCTACAAACCTGTACGTCTTTGGGTCAATTAACCTACAAACCTGTACGGGTTGTGGGAGGAAACCGGAGATCCCGGAGAAAACCCATACACGTCACAGGGAGAACGTACAAACTCCGTATAGACAAGCAACCATGGTCAGGATCAAATCCAGGTCTCTGCCGCTGTAAGGCGGCAACTCTACTGCCGCGTCACCCAGTCCCTCAAATGCACCAAATGATTGACTGCCCTCAGCCAAAGGGTGGAGAGGGCATAACTATCCGAGAAAAGAACATTCTCTTAATCTCAGTCCTGGGGTCAAGGAAAGAGCGTTCACGTCGTGGCCCCGTTTCCACTAATCTTTCCACCACCACGTACTAGAAGCACAAGAAGCGCAAGACAGACAACATTGTGCAGGTGCATCTGTTCAGCTCCGACTGAATAACTTCTAATCTTGTATGAAGAAGAAGAACTCAGTCCTAAATGACTAATTCTTTGGCCCGAGTCTAATTTCACCGAGGAAGGAGACTGCTTGGCATCTATCCTGAACAATTTATTTTAAAATATGAAATTACATCCATGACCTCCAGTGCAAAGCCTAATGAACATAGGGCAATCTTATTCTATCTTTCGTCAAATTAAGAGACAAAACATTCAATTTAATTAAATTCAAAATGCTGCAGCAACACTGCGGGTCAAGCAGCATCTCTGATGAACTAGGTGATGTTTTGGGTTGGGACTCGTCTTCGGATTGTGGTGCGGCGTGGGGGGAGAAAGCTGGAAAAGAGGAGGGGCAGGAGGAAACCTGGCAAGTGATAGGTGGATAGAGGGGAGGGAGGTTACTGAGAGGCGGATCAAACTCCCCGCTCACCTGTATCAATCACTCATTAAACTAGACACAAAGTGCTGGAGTAACTTAGTGGGACAGGCAGCATCTCTGGAGAGAAGGAATAATCTCCAGAGATGCTGCCTGTCTCGCTGAGTTACTCCAGTATTTTGTGTCTATCTTCAATTTAAACCAGCATCTGCAGTTCCTTCTAATTTAACCCTCACCAGGTGTTGTCCTGCCCCTCCTCTCTTCCAGCTTTCTACGTTGCTCCCTCACGATCAGTCTGCAGAAGTGTCCTGGCCCGCAACATCACCTAGCCACATTCTCCAGACATGCTGTCTGACTCGTTGAGTTACTCCAGCATTTCATGTCTCTTTTTGTAAAAAAAGTTTGCAGTTCATTGTTATCCTACAAATGATCTTTGCTTCAATTCCATTTACCCATCAATATTTGATAGTCCACCTACCATATATTACTGGGCTTTAACACCGCTAATAGCCATGTAACTCACGTTCGGTTTCTGGCCAGAGTTTACTGGCCTTAAGGGCCTGTCCCACTTAGGCGATTTTTTAGGCAACAGCCAGTGACTAGGACAATGGAATTCACCGAAGTCAGCACCGGCGACAGCCTATGACAGCACCTACGACAACATATGATAATATACGGCAACCTACGACAGCCCAAATTGTTGCCACTGTCGGCGAAAATCTTTCAACATGTTGAATTTTTTTCGGCAATTGCTTGTAGTCGCCTAAAAAGCGTCTAAGTGGGACAGGCCCTTTAGGTTAAAGTAGGATTCCACAATTATCCTGAGGCTTCCCTGTAAACAAGAAAAGCAGCTGCAATGCCTTCACAAATGTCTTTAAGACATGGTATATCCAAGGAGGCAATGGTTTAATTGAAAGGCAGAAATCTTTACCTGTTTCACATGCTGAAACTTTAAACTGGCAGAGTGAATTCTTATGACATTGTTACAGTACAAGTCATTGACAACTATGCATTCCAAGTCTGAAGCAAAAAAAAACTGCACAAAGCATACTATACCTTAATGTAAACATGTCAATATTACTTTCTAGAAATTTGTTTCTGTTGACTTCAATTGAACCAAATTTCAGAAGTGGATATTTTATGAAGCTTCACACAACTAGCGCTTACAATATAGGAAATGTTTACATTAAATGCATACCTCAAACGACAATCTGCTTTCACATGCGTCCTTTGATGTAGCTAAACCGCCCGAGACACTTCATAGCAATACCAAACAAAATTTGACAGATAATGAGAAAAATATCTTCACCATCCCCACACATTCCTTGGCATTCCTACAGTTCATCAAACCTTTTTATCATGACTTCATCCCGAAACCCCTGAAGAATATTGGCCTGAACCTAATTCATTATTCGGCAGCTATCAACTGCAGACCAGTCAGAGAAGAGATAGCAATAAAAATTGATACCAACCATTTCCCCACAGGGTTATTCCTGACCAGGCACACAATTATTCAGAAGACAGACACAAAAAGCTGGAGTAACTCAACAGGACAGGCAGCATCTCTGGAGAGAAGGAATGGGTGACGTTTCGTGTCAAGACCCTTCTTCAGACCCAAACGTCACCCATTTCTTCTCCCCAGAGATGCTGCCTGTTCCGCTGAGTTACTCCAGCTTTTTGTGTCTATCTTCAGTTTAAACCAGCATCAGTAATTCTTTCTTGCACACAATTATTCAGTGTCACTTTCAACGCACAATTTATTAGAGTCCAACACCGGACACATACAGCAACCAGCTCCGTTTCCCACTTTAGATTTGCCGCTGCCTTGTGTTAATTGGTGCCTAATTGGATGTGAATGATATGTTTAGTGGATGTGAAGTGAAAGGAACTTCTTTGAGCTTGATTGCTGTGCCAATGAACTCATTTTGCCAATGAGAAATCAGGCTGCAGTGGCCCTATCTAGGGGATTAAAGCATTTCCATTCATCAGTGCTGTGTGAGTGATTGTGATCGCAGGCATTTCCACATGAAACCCTGAGCTTCATACTGACATACACAGGGCATGGTTGCATGCAGGAGGATCTCAGTGTGCACAGAATCAGCTGGCATTTACAACACAGGTTCAAGCTATTTAATCTATTGGTATTTTGCTGTCAGAGCACAAAAATCTTACCCTTTTTTCATCTCACCTCATGATTCCTTAATTTTTGGCTTGACCACTTTCTGTTTCATATCGTCATCTCCACCCTGGGTACAAGTGATTTTTGAGAACATAGAACACAGTACAGCACAGGGAGGTGCACTTTGATCCGCATGTGCCGAACATAACGGCAAATTAAGGAAGAAGGGTCTCGACCCGAAACGTCGCCTATCTCCTTCGCTCCTTAGATGCTACTGCACCCGCTGAGTTTTTCCAGCTTTTTGTGTAACCCGCCAAATTAAGGTAATGACTTCAGCCTGCCGCGGATCAATATCCCTCCATTCCCTGCTTATTATTGGGCCTACCAAAAGCCTCTTAAATGTCAATACATCTGCTTCCATTGCCACCCCTGGCAGCATGTTCCAGGCACCCATCATGCTCTGTAAAAATCCTACCCTTTGTAACAACAATAACTTCAAAGGAATGACGTAAAGAAATTTGAGAGATAAAAAGGTTTGAGGATGAAAACGACATCATGAAGATATAGTAAACCAATATTACATGTTGAGTCTCACCTTTTTGGGAGAGGGTGGCTTCAGGATGACACAGGCAGACCTGAGAAAGGTAGGCTTTAACCACGAAACTCAGTGCCAACTATGGGGACTGGCCAAGAGTTCAGGCCCATTATTTTCAACATCACTGCAGCTCTCTATTTTAAAATTCCTATCTCTGTTGTCATAATTTTCCACAACTTTATCCTCTTTATCCCACTAATCTTCTCCAGACCTGCAATCCTCTGGGATTTTCTCCACGCCTTCAATTCTAGGCTGAGGGTTTTCAACCCCTTCACTGACTGTCACACCTGAGCTGACTAGTTGTTGTGTTCAATTAGTCTCACTCCCTTACTTTTGCCTGTGGTTCAAGTAATTATCCAATTTCACTTTGAAAGTTACTATTCAATCACATTAAAATGGAAGGGAAAAGATGCAAATTGCAATGTTATACTTACCGCTGGGATTTATATTTGACTGAGCGTTTAAACCTCGGCTTCAGGTTGTGTCGGGGAGAGGGCTTAGAAAGATCGCTGAGGCTCGCAGTACAAATTAACTGAATTAACAGCAAAAACACCCATTAACCCAGGGGCCACCAGCAATTGTGTCACTTCAGCTGTGCTTGTTAATTCAGCATGGGCAGCAGAGATTTCATTAGAGCTGACACAAAGTAGTGCTCACTGCTTGACAAGGAATATTCAAATAGGGAATGTGTCAGGTGTGACTCAGTCTGTGTCTGGAGATTGTGACTAATATTTGAGGCGCAAACTCAACCACAGGCTTCTCATCTCATATTCCCAAGAAACACTGACGCTGCTGCATTTCAGATGGCACTTGAAGCTGAAGGCCCCTCAGCACCACAAGGCAGTTGTAAAAATTCCGCAGCACGATTTCAAGATATGAAGGAGAGTTATCCTTAAGCAATATTTATCCTCAACCACCTGAAAAAAATCTACGCAAAAATCTACGTGTAGGTGCCTTGGGAAGGAATGTAGGAGGACCCGGCCAGGGGGGACCGCCGTGATTGGGGGGGAGGATAGAACAATAGACAATGGGGACCCCGAGTGGGGGGACCGCTGTGAGGGAGGGGGGAGGGGGAAGAACAAAGGGGGAACGGGGAGGGGGGATTTGCAATTTTGTAAGCGCCATGGGCGACTATTGCATACCTTGGCATGCTAGCCAAGCAAAGAATTTCACTGGGACTTGGCACATGTGGCAATAACATTTTCATCTGTTCATTCATGCTGGTTTATAAAAAAAAACATGAAGTGCTAGAGAAACTCAGTGGGTCAGGCAACATCTCTGGAGGGCATGCATACTGTAGGTGATGTTTTGTGCTGGAACTTCCTCAGACTGTTTCTAGTAGGATAAAGCTAGGCAACCGATGGGTGGATACATGTGAGGGGGTATGTATAGGAAGGAACTGCAGATGCTAGTGTACACTGAAGATAGACACAGAATGCTGAAATAACAGTGGAACAGGCAGCATCTCTGGAGAGAAGGGATGGAGGACATTTCGTCTGAAGGGGGGTTGAAGTTGGTATTTGTTGGTTAGTTAATTAATTAGTACCTGTTCAATATCTGTGCAGAATGTATCTGGTACATTTTTCTTTCATTCCTCTTTGGTTTGGTGGAAGGTTAAATTGGCTACTGTAAATTGCCTCTTGTGTAGGTTGGTGGTGGATGATTTAGGGAGTTCATAGAGACAAAGAGCACGGAAACAGGCCCTTTGGCCCACTAAGTCTACATCAACTACCCCTTTAAGTTGTTGGAAAGAACTGCAGATGCTGGTTTACACCAAAGACCCAAACTGCTGCAGTAATCAGCGGGACAGGCAGCATCTCTGGATAGAAGGAATGGGTGACCTTTCAGGTCACCCATTCCTTCTCACCTCTTTAAATTGTTGGGCATGTGGGAGAGAATAGGATACAAGGGAATGGGATTAAAGGGATTACAGTGAGAGCCAGCATAGATTTAATGGAGCAAATGGTTACCTGCTATGTCATGGCAAAACTGTTAACATCAATAAGACTAACCCAGCACGCTCTGCAAGATTCTTCACCCACGATTGACAACAGGTGTACCTGATTGACACCATAAACTATGTGCAGTATTTGAAGTTTAAAAATACTTCAGACTGTCAATGAATTAGCCATCATCTGCCCAGGAATGTACACATGACATGGCCACGCACTCAATTAATGCTTTGATGGCAATCATCAAAGGGACGTCAATGCATAATGGCTTCCCATCAACAATGCTGTATAGAAACAAAGGCATGATCCGAATAGTTTTCCTGTTCCTTTTCACATTCCATCAAGGGACTGATGTGTGCATGTAAGAGGTTTATGGCCCTTTAGAATTTCATGGCTTCATCTTACCTGAATCAAGAACTCCATTCCTTAGAGGTGATGTCGTCTAACAGAATTTGCCCTTTTCTTTCTGATCATATAGGAAAAGAAGCCCACATTACAGTGTGATGTGCCAAGCTGCTGAAAGTGGTAATCGTTCATTGCAGGATGCCATCTCATAGAAAGCAGAACAGTTTTATATATTTCTGTTGCCATAGTTAGAGAGCAATAACCAATGAGTTTTCATAAGAAGTGGAACTAATCTAAGGTCCAGCTTTTGGCTGGCATCAACACAATGGACCCAATGGCCTCCTCCTGTTCAAGTTCAAGTTTGTGCTTATTGTCACTTAATCAAATAAGGTACAGTGAAATTTGAGTTACCATGCAAATATACTAAGTGAAAAGCAACAATACACACAGCCACATAAAATAAAATTTAACATAAAGATCCACCACGGTGGAATCAACATTCCTCACTGTGATGGAAGGCAATAAAGTTCATTCATCTCCTCCTTTGTTCACCCATGGTCGGGGCCTTTGAACCCTCTGCAGTCGGCACTACCTATGGTCTGATGTTCACGCCCTTGCATCGGGATGATCGAAACTCTGGCGTCGGGACGGATCGGAACACTCCGCGGCATGGAGCTCCCCAGTCAGCCTCTTCCCACCAGAAACTCCAAGCTTCACAGTGTTAAAGTCCACGGTTCCTGTACTACAATTTCTACAAGTTTCTATAATTTATGGCATAGATAAGGTCGATAGTCAGAACCTTTATTCCATGGTGGAAATGAAAAAAGATTAAAGGGTATAACTCCAAGGTGAGAGGGGCAAAGTTTAAAGAAGACACAAGGAACTCTAAACGTCGAACAATCTTTGTTCGAAGGCATACCAGGGCCCTATCCCCAAACTCTACCCCCGCTACATCAACAACTGCATTGGTGCTACCTCCTGCACCCACACACAACTCACTGATTTCATCCATTTCACCACTAACTTCCATCTGGCGCTCAAATACACCTGGACCATTTCCGACCTTTCCCTACCATTTCTAGACCGCACTATCTCCATCGCAGGTGATAGGCTACTGACCGGCATCCATTATATACCCAGTGACACCCATGGCTATCTGGACTACTCTTCTTCCCACCCTGCTTCCTGTAAGGACTCCAACCCCTACTCCCAATTCCTCAGTCTATGCCGCATCTACACCCAGGATGAGGTGTTCCACACCCGGAGATGTCCTCATTTTTCAGGGAAGGGGGTCCCCCTCTTATGCTATAGATGAGGCTCACCAGGGTCTCTTCTATACCCTGTAACTCTGCTCTCACTCCCCATCCCCCCACTCGTAACAAGGGCGGAGTCCCCCTTGTCCTCACCTTTCACCCTACCAGCTGTCACATACAACAAATAATACATTTTTGCCCCCTCCAACGGGATCCCACCACTGGCCACATCTTCCCATCTCCTCCCCTGTCTGCTTTCTGCAGAGTCCGCTCCCTCTGTAACTCCCTGGTCAATACCTCCCTTCTGACCCAAACCACTCCTTCTCCTGGCACTTTCCCTTGCAACCGCAGGAAATGCTAACTTGCTAAAATGCGGCAGAGGTTCAACTGCACCTCCTCCAAACTCATCTATTGCATCCGCTGCTCTGGGTGTCAGCTGTTCTACATCAGTGAGGCCAAGCGCAGGCTTGGCGATCGCTTCCCCCAACATCTCCGCTCAGTTCGCAATAACCAACTGATCTCCCGGTGCCTCAGCACTTCAATTCCCCCTCCTATTCAGAATCTGACCTTTCTGTCCTGGGCCTCCTCCATGGCAAGAGTGAGGCCCACCGTAAATTGGAGGAGCAGCACCTCATATTTTGCTTGGGCAGTTTACACCCCAGCGGTATGAACATTCACTTCTCTAATTTCAGGTAGTCCCTGCTTTCTCCTCCCCTTCTCAGCTCTCCCTCAGCCCACTGTCTCCGCCACTTCCTATCTTCTCCTCCCCCCCCCCCCCCCCCGCAGATGTGGCCTGACCCAAAACGTTCGGTTCCCTCCAGAGATGCTGCCTGACCTGCTGAGTTGCTCCAGCTCTTGCATTTCACTCAATGTTTAAAGGCGATGTGCGGAGCAAGGTTTTTACAGAATGGTGAGTGCTGTCGGGGTTGGGGGGGGGGGGGGGGGGGGGGTACTTTACGAGGGTTCAAGATAGGCATATGGATATGCAAGGAATGGTGGGTTTTGGATCATGTGCAGACACTCTATATTCTAATTAATACTGAGAGAAAAGGAATGTACGGCAGAACCATGACTCTTTACTGATAAAACACGTGGGATGGAACTGGTTTATACTGAAGATAAACACAAAATGCTGGAGTAATTCAGCAGGTCAGATAGCATTTCTGGAGAAAAATAGGTGACGTTTCAAATCGGAACCTTTTATCAGACTGAGGGAAAAATAAACTGGAGGTGAGAAACGGCCAGAACAAATCAGGGCCAGCAACCGGAACCTCAGGAAGCGTAGAGTGCATAATGGCCCATTGTTGGCTGGAGAATATGTGATAACTGGAGGGATACAAGGATGCGATCAGTGGAACTGGTAGGATGACTAGGATGGGGAGGGGGGAGGAGGATGCTGCCAGACCCATTGAAATACTTTGTGTCTATCGACTCTATATTGAAAAATATATTTCTAGGTTTTTTTGGAAGGGTGGCTCGTGAGTTTAGAAGGATGAGAGGGGATCTCATTGAAACATATAAGATTCTTAAGGGCTTGGACACACTAGGGGCAGGAAACATGTTCCCGATGTTGGGGGAGTCCGGAACCAGGGGCCACAGTTTAAGAATAAGGAGTAAGCCATTTAGAATGGAGACGAGGAAACACTTTTCTCACAGAGAGTGGTGAGTCTGTGGAATTCTCTGCCTCAGAGGGCGGTGGAGGCAGGTTCTCTGGATGCTTTCAAGAGAGAGCTAGATAGGGCTCTTAAAAATAGCGGAGTCAGGGGATATGGGGAGAAGGCAGAAACGGGGTACTGATTGGAAATGATCAGCCATGATCACATTGAATGGCGGTGCTGGCTCAAAGGGCCAAATGGCCTCCTCCTGCACCTATTGTTCATTGTCTATTGTGATATTTCTTAAAAGCAATTTATTTTCAATTTTCTTTGAAATCATTTCTTTGAAGCCATTGTTAATATCATGCCCACCAATGAATCTCCATAATTAATGACAAACATAAGGGATAAAATAAACAGAAACTAAACCAAACTAAACCTGTTTACTATAATATTGCTGTTTGGACAAGATTGCTATCAAATTAATCTACTGAATTGTGTACATACAAGCTTCAAAAGCATTTTGTTGGCTATTAAGCACTTTGGAACATATGGACCTGACACAAAGTTTTCTTTCATCCAAAAAGGTCTGGAAAAAAACCAGAGGAAGCACAATTCACTGAAAAGAAGTAAGCTTACTTATAAGCGCGTGAGGGTTCTTCATTTGCTTTTACTGTATATTGATGAACATACAGAAAGCTCTTGACATGGATATTAAGTTAATTGCAGGTCTTTGTGTAATTTTCCGAATGTTCTTAACCACCAAGGTGCATTGCATTGTAAGAAATTTTCAACTTAAATATCATCTCCAAATTTAGCATTTAATGGGAACATTTGATGCGAACTTACCAAGTTGAAATTTAACCTGAAATCCACAATTCCTGTAAATAAAAAAACACTAATTATCTATTAAAATGGAGCATTATGATAAGCCTGGCCCTATTCATCACATAACTGGTTAGATCAGCATTATACCCCATCCCAAAATGCCTACTGTATGAACAGGGCATTGTTCTTTTGAGGACTTTTCGGAGTTGACCCTGCTAAGTCACATTTTGGTTCAACAGCTTGAGCTTAATGAAAAATAAACGTTTTTACAAGGGTCGTCCTATTGATGTTGGTGATGCCGCAACTAGGAAAGGTATTGGCAAGTTGGAAAGGATACGGAGAAGATTTATGAGGATGTTGCCGGGGCTCGAGCGTCTGAGCTATGTGGAGAGTTTGAGTAGGCTGAAACTCTATTCCTTAGAGCGCAGGAGGAAGAGGGGTGATCTTATAGAGGGGTATAAAATCATGAGAGGAATAGATCGGGTAGATGCATAGTTTCTTGCCCAGAGTTGGGGAATCAGGAAACAGGGGACATATGTGTAAGCTGAAGTGAAAAAGATTTAATAGGAATCTGAGGGGTAACCTTTCCACACAAAGGGTGGTTGTTAACAAGCTGCCAGAGCAGAAAGTTGAGGCAGTGACTATCGCAAAGTTTAAGAAACAATTAGAGTGGTACATGGATAGGACAGGTTTAGAGGGATATGGACCAAATGCAGGCAGATAGGACTAGCATAGATGAGATATGTTTGAGCCAAAGGGTCTGTTTCCACACTGAATGACTCTATGACTCCATGACATTTCAGCTTCCAGTACTATCTGAAATTTGGTAGCATGGATAGAATTTGAATTTATATCCAGGATCATCCAATGAGGATTGATGTTTCAGTATCCTAATAACCGTGCTACCAAAGCCAGAGTTCACACCAGATAAAGATGTACCAAGCACTACAGGGAACTGGGCAATAAACATTGAACCAAACCAAAGAATATTTAACGCAAATTATACTACGAATTATTTTGATCCAAACAAATGAGTTTTAGAAAATATCTAATTTGTACAGAGAGATATGTCCTAGGCACCAGAATTTCTGTGCCTGAATAAGCCCTGTCCCATTGGCAAATCAGACCCAGTGGAGGCTGCAGCATAGTCGGGAGGGATATGCCCTATGAGTGCTCAACATTGACTCCAGATCACATGAAATCTCACGGCATCTGCTTAAAATTGGGCAAGAAAACTGCCTGCTAATTATCAGCTACTTCTTACCTTATGGTTGAAGGTCATTGACCAGTTGAAGATGGTTGGGCCTTGGACACTACCCCGAGGAACTCCTAAAATTATTCCTTGTGGCTGAGATGGGTGGACTTCCAACCACAAAAACATCTTCCTTTTGCACTGATCTGCAGGGCTCCCCCATCATTGAGACGTGTGGGATTTGTGTGGAGCCTGTTGCTCCATTGAGTTATGTAATTGTCCATCACCTTTCACAACTGGATGTGGCAGGACTACACAGTTTAGAACTGATCCATTGGTGGTGGAAGCACTTAGCTCTATCCATTGCACGTCATTTATTTTGTTCAGCATGGAAGTGGGGTGAGACGTTACAACCTTCACGTTGTCCACCTTGTTTCAACGAATGTAATCAACCTGGCATGCTCAAACAGAAGATCAAACAGAACAAGTTGTCTTACAACTTTAGGCTGTGCACGCCATACGCAAGAAGAAGAGGCATGGAAGTAGTCCTGCCCTGCAGCTTCACCAATCTGATCCCTCATTCATAGGTATGCCTGGTGCTGCTCTTTTGCAAGACCATGGGCACTCTTCCATGAACCATGGTTGATGTCATGATTTGATGGTGATAGTAAAGCAGGGTATACGGCAGGCCATGAGGTTACAGATAGTGTAGGAAGGAACTGCAGATGCTGGTTTAAATCGAAGATAGACACAAAATGCTGGAGTAAGTCAGCGGGACAGGCAGCATCTCCGGAGAGAAGGAATGGGTGATGTTTCGGGTCGAGACCCTTCTTTAGACTCTGAAGTTACTGCTGAGTTACTCCAGTATTTTGTATCTATCTTAGGTTATAGATAGTGTTGAGTACGATTCGGCTGCCAATGATTGCCCATAGTGACTCATGGATGCCTATTCCTGAGTTGCTTGACCTGTTTACAGTCTGTCCCATTTAGCATACTTGTGGTGACACGTGACACTTTCTTCAATCATAAGGTAAGAAGTAGGGATATTCTTTGATGATTACACAAAATGCGGTGCAATTTTTCACTTCTGAGAACATGACAAGCAACATTTACACCACACGAGTGCCAGATAATGATGATATTCAACAAGAGGAAATTCAGCTATCACTCCTTAACATTCGAAACCATTGGCATCACTGAATTGCAACTGTCAATATCCTAGGAGTTATCATTGACCAGTAACTGAACTGGTGAATCCATACACACAATGCATTTACAAGGGTAGGTCAGAGCCTATGAATCTTGCAACGACTAACTCACTTTCTAACACCCTAAGCCTGTCCACCTGCTGCAAGGCTCAAGTCAGGAGCACGATGGAATACGTTCCACTTACCCGATTAAGTGCAGCATGAATTACACTGAAGAAGCCAAATACCATGCAGGATATAGCAGCGCACTTGACAGGCACCCCATCCACAAACAGACACTCTTTGCACCACTGATGTAAAGCAGTGTGTACTATCTACATGATACACTGCAGCAAATCTCAGAGACTCTTTGGACAGCAGTTTTCAAATCTACAACCTCTACCAGATGGAAGATTGAGGGCATCAAAAGCATGGAAGCATCACTACCTGAGAGTTGCCCTCCAAGCCACATACCATCCTGACTAGAAAGTATATTGCCATTGCTTCACCGCTGTTGGATCGCAATCCTGGAGCTCCTTCCCTGACAACATTGTAGGATTGTCCATACCTCAGAGACTGCAGTTGTTCAAGAAGGCAACTCACCATCATCTTCTCAAAGACAATTAAGAATGAGGAATTAAATGCAGGCTCAGTCTGCAAAACATACATCCCTTCCATGAATAAGAAAAATACAAAAGACAAGTGTATGCATGGCATTTACATTCTTATTCTCTCCAGTTTATTGAGTACGGAAGACTGTGCAGGGCAATTTTGTATTCAGTTGTAGCATTTGGTTTTTGGAGATAAAGGAAGCATTTACTGTTCCTTCCACAAATGCCCTTGAGAAGATATAAACCATTGTATTAAAGTTTCCTGCTGGTTCAGTGATTTATACTGGGTTTATGCCAATACTAGCCCCAGTGGAAATATAGATGTGGATATCCAGGGAACCAACTCCCTCTGCAGGCCAGAGTATGATCCAGCAGCATTCTACACTATCTGGAGCCAACTGGCCATTGCATTGTAATCTGAGTCAGTCACTGATCGACTGTATAATGTAAACAACATGCCAAACATTTCACAGCCATTGTATTAAATACTTGATTGGAATGTTGTGCATACAAGCCAATCTCCCATCATAGATCACGTAAACCCATGGAGTCATGCTGCACGGAAACACACCCTCCAACTCACCAAGTCGGCATTAACCATTTATACTCATGCTCCAGTATTCCCATTTGTATTCTCTCTTCAACCCCAAAAACTCCCCTGGATCCTACCACTCACCAACAAAAAATCATTTAAAAGTCTGCCTCGGGAAGCTTGGAGTAATTAGGTGGATTCTCTCCAAAATATTGACCTGTTTGTTTTCTGTAGCTTTAGTTTTATTTTTATAGCTCGGAAATGACTTTTTAAAAATTGAAACTGGATATAACATACCATCTCTGTCCAATTGAAGGTACTGTAGCCTAGAAATGTATTTTTGATTGGAATAGCTAAATTAGCTATTTAGCCATATTGGAGTGTAGTACTCTGCTTCAACTGAAGTTGGTTTTGTGACTGCACAGGAATTTCTGGGCATTAATTTTTTTTTTTAATTTTATTTAACCAGGGGCAATAAAAATGGCCAATACACTACCAACCCTACATGTCTCTGGGAAGTGGGAAGAAACCAGAGCACTGGGGGGATCCTATGTGGTCGCAGGGAGAACATGCAAACTCCATACAGCCAGTGCCAGAGGTGAGGATTGAACCTGGAAAACTGGAGCTGTGAGACAGAACTCGGTTAACTGTGCCATTTTGCTGCTTATATCTCCCATTAAATCAGTAAATTCATAGCTAGATTTTCTGTCAGAAATATAAGCTAAGTTATCATGACGTACTTCTAAAAAAGGGTCCACTTTGGATCATAATTATGTTCTGTTGCCTGGATTTTTTTCTGATGAACATGGAAATGATAATTTATAAAAAGCCTCAATGCAATCTAAACCATCTCAGAAAACTGGCTACAAATTTACTAACATTCAACTTGCACTTACCGAGTCAACAATGAGCAAGCAAAACAGCCAAGATGTGTTTTTTTTTAATGAGAGGCTTAAATTCTGCCAATTTTAGGGTGTACTTACAGTGTATACGTCAGATACAATCTAAAAACCTATTTTCTATTTTTAGCAAACTATTTTAGTCTTTCACTTGCTTCAATGAAATAATCATGTCCGAGTGAAAGAGCATAGAAAGCTGCAGCTGAAATGTTGGAGCATTGGATGGGACTGAAATGTATAAGTGTTTAGGTACGAGTAATAAGAGATCTGCCAATCACAATGGTAATAATGATTCCTCGCAGCACTGGTGGTAATTTAATCAGTTCGTCGAATGTTGTGCATTTCTTGACAGAGATACATGTGAATCAGAGGCCCCAGCAAGCTGGGAAGGATAAAACCTGCCGTAACTTTCGGTGTTGCATTTGAGCTGCTCATTGGATAACTGGGATCCTTTGTTTTTGTCTGTGTGATCTTAACACTTTTATTTAAAAATAAGTTAAGAACAATTCTGAGAAGTTTTGCATTTTGCAATCCCATTGAATGTGGATTGATTGCATGGTGGTTAAATTACTGTCCCATTCACTCAAAGGTCCAGAGTCTTTAATTCAAGGCACTATTGAATATTAATTTAGTTATTTTTTAATCATTTTGTTTAAAAGTTAGTATCCATGGTTGTGCACTAACGATCTGTAATTTTAACTTTGCTACTCTGTCCACAGATGCTTCCTCACCTTTAGAGAGTTTACCACCATTTGTGTTTTACACCAGCTTTCCAGCATCTACAATATTTTAGTTCTTTAGAGATTTGGCAACACATGACTTAAGAATCTTGATGCTTAGATATCCTCCATCTCAAATCAAGGGCATCGAACAGTGGATCGTGCAACGAGTAAAGCCAGATACATAGATTTGGACTCGTCCTCAGGTGTCATCTGTGTTCTCCCTATGATAACATGGGCTTTCACTGTATTCTCCAGGTTTCCTCCATATACCAAAAATGCATGTCAGTTTAATTCACCAGTGAAAATTGTCCCATTTCAATGCTGTATATCTACATCTCGAAAGCATGTGGAACAATTTGACGTGTTAGTAATTTGGCATCCTTTTCCAACCAGCCTGGCGAAAGACGGAGATATCAGCGTTTGATTCATGAAAAGAAAGATGAAATAGACAATAGACAATAGAAAATAGACAATAGGTGCAGGAGTAGGCCATTCGGCCCTTCGAGCCAACACCGCCATTCAAAGTGATCATGGCTGATCATCCCCAATTAGTACGCTGTTCCTGCCTTCTCCCCATATCCCCTGACTCCGCTATTTTTAAGAGCCCTATCTAACTCTCTCTTGAAAGCATCCAGAGAACCTGCCACCATCGCCCTCTGAGGCAGAGAATTCCACAGACTCACCACTCTCTGTGAGAAAAAAAGTTTCCTTGTCTCCGTTCTAAATGGCTTACTCCTTATTCTTAAACTGTGGCCCCTGGTCTCCCCCAACATCGGGAACATGTTTCGTGCCTCTAGCGTGTCCAAACCCTTAACAATCTTATATGTTTCAATAAGATTTCCTCTCATCCTTCTCAACTCCAGTGTACAACCCAGCTGCTCCATTCTCTCAACATATGACAGTCCTGCCATCCCGAGAATTAACCTTGTAAACCTACGCTGCACTCCCTCAATAGCAAGAATGTCCTTCCTCAAATTAGGGGACCACAATTGCACACAATACTCCAGGTGTGGTCTCACTAGGGCTCTGTACAACTGCAGAAGGACCTCTTTGTTCCTATATTCGATTCCTCTTGTTATAAAGGCCAACATGCCATTTGCTTTCTTCACTGCCTGCTGTACCTGCATGCTTACTTTCATAAACTGATGTACAAGGCCCCCCAGATCCCGTTGTACTTCCCCTTTTTCCAACTTGACGCCATTTAGATAGTAATCAGCCTTACTGTTTTTGCGACCAAAGTGGATAACCTCATATTTATCCGCTTTAAACCTCATCTGCCATGAAATGATTAGACACCATGTTTGCTGAAAAACCATCATTAAACTAAGGGAAAGTATAATGTGTTATTAATGTTTAGCAACACAATGGGTATGGCAAAAAACATTAAACATCTCCTGTGAAAGAAAATCTTGTATCTTTCATGATCTGAGAATGCCTCGAAGCATATTACAGCCGATGAACGACTTTGGAAGTGCAGTTACAGTTACAGGTGAAATATGGGCAGTCAATGCATACTCCCACAAACTATTATGAGGAGCATGTCAAGATTATCTGTAGACAAATGGTTAGATAGTTGTCATGACTGGGAAGAATGCCTTGTTTCTCTTCAATATAGTGCCCAGGGATAATTTACAGTATACATTGAAATTGAAATATTAATCTGAAGTCCCATCACCAACAAAGCAAAACCATCCTGGAAGTAGATATATGTGCAAGGTTTTGCAAAGCTCTAGCAGGGAAATTAGCTGCTACTGCTATGACTGCTACCTTAGCCAGTAGGTGTCTGCATGTGAAAATATTGAATTTTTCCCAAACCACCAACCCTATCGTGAAAGTTACAGAATGCATATTGCTCCCTATTGTATCAATTTCAAATCGACCCACTTTGAATAAGATGATGTTCCAGGCACCTAAGTTCAATATGCTATTATCTGGATAGGTGCTTTGAATATTCAAGTAAGCTCAGGTGAGTGCCCAGGACACCGCTTTCACATATGGATGCATCAATTAAACTGTGATGTTTCATCCCCCTTCCTCTCTCTGTATTTCAAGTTCATTTTGAGTGCAAGCTCTGTGTCCATATAATCTCCTACTGAATGTGAGATGGAACATAAATTTGACAGCTGTAACCATGGTAACACAAAGGCAAGTTTATAATTTCCACAATTTTTCACCCTCAAACTGGGGAAAAAAAGTGGAGTTTAAATTACAAAGCAGAGAAATGCAGAGGTACTTTAGATGAAGTCTAAGCTCAGGCCTTTGAAAGGATCATTCATGATGAAGTATTGTTCATGCAAACTGACAGCTGCAAATATTGAATCTTCAGTGTCACCTTAAATGCAACAAGATCCTTCAAAACTGTTTTCACATTAGGGTGTGTCTGCACGACATCCTGTGCTTTCTCAGTTTCCATCTAGTCCGGTACCTTATGAAGAATTTAACCCTCTTTTGTCATTGGATTTCATTTAACTCTCACTAACTTATAAATAACTGCACCTTGAGCAGATCTTCTGAAAATGGGTAATTTAATGCCCAATTAATCCCAGGCAGAAAATGGCAAAAGGACTTTGGCAACAGAAGGATTTCCAACCTGAAACATTAACCCTGTTGATACAAGGAACTGCAAATGGTGGTTTACATAGAAAAGACACAAAGTGCTGGAGTAACTCAGCAGGGCAAGCAGCAACTCTGTTGAACATGGATAGGTGACATTTTGAGTCAGGACCCTTCTTTGGACCTAGCTCTATTTCTGCTTACGCAGATGCGGCCTGAACTGCTGAGTGTTTCCAGCATATACCACTTCTTTTTAATGTTCAGGTTATTGCCCTTGCTTATTGTAGGCTTTATGAGGCACCTTTCACATCCATTTTAGAATGTTCCCTTGTGTACTGAAATACCTTTGAAATGTGACACTTATGCTCTGGTACCCAGCTAAATGACACACAACAAGCTTCCACAATAAATAGTACTACAGTGTGGTGATAAACTGCCCTCGAGGGTTAAAGGTCTAGGACTCAGGGGAAAATTCCTCAATTCCACGTTGAAAAGATGACACGTGACGTTTAACGTTCATCTGAGAGAACTGAACAGAACATGCTCTCCCTGTGACCTGGGTGCTACTGTGTCCTCCCAAGTCCGAAAGATATGTGGGTTGGTAAGTTAATTGGCTCTGATACATATGTGTCTGGCAGAATTTGTGGAGAGTTGATCGTAATATCGGAAGAATAAAATGAATGACAATAGAATCAATGTAAAGCAATGTTTGAAGGTCAACACATATTCCGTTGGACAAATTGCTTGTTTCCATGCTGTCTGACTCAATGACTGACTTCTAATGGGCCTGTCCCACTTAGGCGATTTTTCAGTGGAATGCCGGCGACTGGAATGGCGACTGTCCCAGTGGAACACACCGTGTGCGGACGTGGTGCCGACGGACGAGAGTCCGAAGCAAAGAAGTCACAGCCAAAGAATGGAATGGAAACAAGGCGGAATGGAAACGCTGCCCGCGGAGGGTGGCCGTGGGAGAGTGGGGGCTGTCCCGAGGAATGCACACCTTCTGCCGCTTTCAACTTGGTGCTTGGGTTCAGATTGCCCAGTCACCTATGGCTGGTGTGGGAAAATGAACACCATGCTCCCGTCTCCCCCTTCTCGCTCCCCTCTTCCCTCTCTCTCCCCCTCACTCTCTCCCTTCTCTCTCCATTCTCTCCCCTCTTCTCTCCCCCCTGTTCTCTGTCTCCACTCTTCTGTCTCTTCTCCTCTCTCTTCTGGGCAATCTGAACCCAAGCACCAAGTTGTAAGCGGCTGAAGGTGCACGTCCCTCGGGGCAGCCACCACTCTTCCACGGCCACCCTCCGCGGGCTGTGGGTCAGGTGGAGCAGAGGTTTGGGACAATGTTCATGCCTTCACAGTGATGTGATGGACGCGGGGGTCTTGACCAATCGCTGACAAGTCCCACCCCCGGCAACATCAAGTCCGTTATTGGACTTTTCTGCTGGGTGGCAGTCGGTCCTTTGGCCTGTAGGCGACGCCGCCTTTCAGGTAGGTGGTGTTTCGACAGAGCAGCCATTCGGTAAGTTTGCTTTTAGGCAACGCAGCTTTTCGGTTCCTTGGGTTTTAGGCGTCCCATCCTTTCGGTTAGTTTGCATTTAGGCGTCCCATCCTTTCGGTTAGTAGGCGTTTCATCTTTGGACTCTTCCAGTTTATTGGCGTTTCGGCCTCTTTTCCATTCCGTTCTTTGGCTTCGACTTCTTTGCTTCGGATTCTTGTTTGGCGGCGCCACGTCCGGGTACCGGAACACATACACAAACACATCGCTTCCTTCACCAGCCCGTGTGAATTTTTTAGACAGTACTCCCCCCACTTGCTCTGTCTAAAAAATACACTCTGTGCAAAGCCAAGGTGATGCAGACACACACCGCGATGAACAGGAAGGTTGCCGCTAATTACGACAGCTAAAGCACAGTGTACGGTAAGTCATTTGAAACAGGGGGGGGGGATGGGGGATGGGGGCAGAGGAGGGGAGGGGGGAGGGGGAGGGGAGGGGGGAGAGGGGGGGGAGAGGGGTGAGAAGGGGGTAGAAGGAGTGGACCAACTTTTCAGAAGCCAGAGAAACACGGCTGTGAATCTCGGCGGACATTTAATATATCCTTGGTTCTGAAAACTACTGCTTACCTTTTTTTCCCTAATGAGCCAATGAAATTCACCAGTCAGCATCGGCTACAACCTACGAGAACCTTCGACCTTCTAGTAACCCATTAGGACCTCCTGGTGACCCACCTACAGCTCGGGAATTCTCGCTAATCTAGGCATTTCATGCACCTTTCTAGCTTCCTGTAGTGTGTTCAGTCGTGCTTTACAGGAGTTGAAGCTTTAAATTTCAGTACTGAGCTTTCCACAGTGAGGTTTGAACCCAAAATGCTCCAGCTCATGGATGAGAGTGCAACAGTTAACATCATTCCAGTGCAGACTTCAGTCACGACGATTTGTTTCTTAACTACATTATACATCTTATCTGCCTGACCCTTAATAGCCTTGGCTAACAAACTAAAAAAACTATCAGACTTCTTGAAGGTTTTTCTTTGCCTCCAGTATGACCAGCTTTTAGGGACAGTCAAGTCAAGCACTTTATAACCCTTTGTGAGAAGATGTTTTCCTAATATTACCCCAGGAGAGGTTAGAGCCAATTTGAAGGAAATGCTTCCTTATACTAAACACACCCACCCATCAGACGAAATTGATTCTCCCCATCTACTGTGTCCAATCATTTATTCATCTCAAAGACCAATGAAAAAAATGTTAATGGAGGATTACATTCCAAAGCATAGAAAATAATTAAACTGAATTTGGCACTGACTCACTGGAGAGGAGTTGTGTGAAAATACATGAATTTGTTCCACCAAAGGACCCTTTTCTGTTTCTGAAACAGTTGCTCTGCTCTGCACCCGAGGGAAACATTAAAATATGATGTTTTTTTTAATATGTTCAAAATATAGGACTCCAAAGAACCTAGTGGTTCTATCATGTGTTAAGAATAGTGCCTACATGGAATTGTGATCATGTCACAGAACACTCATTCCCTTCTCTGGCTCCACCTTTTCCCATGGAAATTCCAAGTTACAATTCTTCAACCTGTGCAGTACCCCCAATGTGAACATTTGAAGAACAACCCACCCGCTTAACACCCACCAGCTAGATTGGGAAATGTTTTGGTATCTGCCCTATTCTCCAAGAATAATTTGGGGAGAACATAAGGGGTGTAAACTAACCATGTGGATTGTTTAACATGTGACTGCAAAGATAATTCTCCAACAATAGGAGTGGTAATATTGACACAATTAACATTCACAGGAAAACTTTGTTTATTTAGAAGTCTTATGCAAAGTTCCTGTCAGTTTACCAAAAGCTCCACTGTTTTTGGAATCTCTAGATCGAAAGAACAGGCCTAAAATAGTTCACAGTGTTTCAAAAAAGATTAATTGGCCATTGTAAATTGTGTTCCGTTAGGGATGGTATGGGAAGTGTTGAATGGAAAGATGGGGAGAAAAATAAATGGGTTTAGTATAATAGGCATGGTTTCAATGAGCCAAATGACCTGCTGCCATGCTTATGACCTTATTCTAGAAACTTTGTGTACCATCCTGGAAATGGCACTCAGTTTCTTGGAATCAACCTGCTAGAGAGACATAGAATCGTACAGCATGAAACAGGCCCTTCGGTCCAACTCGTCCATGCAGATCAAGGTGTCCCATCGAAGCGAGTCACATTTGTTCATGTTTTGCAAATATCATACAATCTTTCTTATCTGTGTATCCAGCAAAATGTCTTTTATATGTTGTTATTGTACCTGCCTCAACTACTTCCTCTGGCAGCTCATTCCATACACCCATCACCTTCTGTGTGAAAAAGTTGCCCCTCAGGTTAATTTTAAATATTTCCCCTCTCACCTCAAACCTATGCTTCCTTGCATTCCCAGCATTCCATGGGGTTCCCACTCCACTGCCTATTTGGAAATGTAAAATGGCAGCCTACCACTCAAGAGATGAGTTGAAGATTGGAAGCCAAATTAAAATATTGTGAAGGCCTTGGCTTACAGGTAAGGCACCACATCAAGTAAGCAACCTCTCCACTTTTATATTTACTCAATCACAAGACTTGGACGTTAAGAGTTTGAAAATTTACTGCTCTCAGCTTTAGATATAATAAATTACCATTCACAATTCATGCTTAAACCTCATCTCAAGCCCAAGTGGTTAATCACCACTCCCCCTTATTCCAAGAATTCTAGATTCCCCAGCCTAAAGATACACACTCTTGACACCAATCCATCTCAGAATCGTGCAGTTTTCAAACAGGCAGTGAAGAAAGCGAATGGTATGTAGGCAGTGAAGAAAGCGAATGGTATGTTAGCTTTCATAGCAAAAGGATTTGAGTATAGGAGCAGGGAGGTTCTACGTCAGTTGTATAGGGTCTTGGTGAGACCATACCTAGAGTATTGCGTACAGTTCTGGTCTCCAAATCTGAGGAAGGACATTATTGCCATAGAGGGAGTGCAGAGAAGGTTCACCATACTGATTCCTGGGATGTCAGGACTGTCTTATGAACAAAGACTGGATAGACTCGGTTTATACTCTCTAGAATTTAGGAGATTGAGAGGGGATCTTATAGAAACTTACAAAATTCTTAAGGGGTTGGACAGGCTAGATGCAGGAAGATTGTTCCCGATGTTGGGGAGGTCCAGGACAAGGGGTCACAGCTTAAGGATAAGGGGGAAATCCTTTAAGACCGAGATGAGAAGTACTTTTTTCACACAGAGAGTGGTGGGTCTCTGGAACTCTCTGCCACAGAGGGTAGTTGAGGCCAGTTCATTGGCTATATTTAAGAGGGAGTTAGATGTGGCCCTTGTGGCTAAGGGGATCAGAGGGTATGGAGAGAAGGCAGGTACGGGATACTGAGTTGGATGATCAGCCATGATCATATTGAATGGCGGTGCAGGCTCGAAGGGCCGAATGGCCTACTCCTGCACCTAATTTCTATGTTTCTACGTTTCTATGTCACCTCTCTTCAGAAGCACACTGTGCTGCTTCAGGAAGTTTCAGGATTTTAACTCAGCAGCAATTAAGTAGCAAATACGTTCTCAAGCTGAATGGCATGTGAATTGGTTTGACAGGAAGATAAATGCATTGGTGGTGAGACCCATTTCTAGCTTGGAATACAATCAGACCTGTGGTCTTCAGTGCCCTTGAGATATCAGATAATTATTTCAGTGGAATTCCCAAGATATCTCCTGGACACTCGTTAACACACGCTGAGACTTTCCCCCTATAGTTCATGGTCTTCAGAACATTGTTCTCCTCAAGCCACTATCCCTATTTATCTTCTACCCAATCAAACTTATGTTCAGACTATTTCATCTCCTCATTTGTTGAATTTTTTGGTTGATAACATCAAGCACATCCCCCAATTTTTCGTGTCTTTCTTTTGTTATCACTTTTCTTGTGGCTCATTAATGTGTGGTTAGTTTATAACAGATGGAAAACAGCAACTGGTTGAACCTGCTACGGTTTTCACATTCTCTCACTGGGAGCATTTGGTTACCTGGCTGGAGATAATGGGGACGCCTCTCATGACATGCCCTGGAAATGTCTTACTCTGCACACAAGTGGAGTTGGAGAGATTTTACTGGAGCTGCCTTTTTTGGAGGAATGTTGATGACCTCACAACTGTGGCAGAGTAATTGTAGGGAACCCTGCACTGTGGTGTCTCCACAGCAAGGCAAAGTAACTACATTTTTCCAAGTCACAACTGTATCTTCACAGCAAATAAACTGAGAGACTACTGATGTGATGACTAATAAATTAAGCCCTAACTATCCCTACTCAGTTAAATCAGTTAAATCAATTATAATCTGCCCACTCCCAGTGCATGATGAGAGGATTTTTATAGTGCCTGTCACAAATTCGGCACTCCACAGGTAGGGAAGTACTTTTGAAATTAAATAATATATGATATGAAGTTGTCCATTTTGGCACGTTAAGATCCCATCAAGACCTAAAAAACATAATAACCTATTTCCATTGGTTGGCCTTCCCAGATCTGTCTTAAAGGGACAGGAGAGTATCATTTCCTCCTTGTTGTTGGTTCCTGTTTCTGGGGAGCTGCATTACCTGAGCTGCTTCTGCCCGTTCTCAAGGGGTCTGTATATTCTTTACCTCACTCCCCAGATAGTATGTTGTCGATTATACTGCCCTGCAGGCACAAACTTAGTAACAAGTTAGTACAATAGCTCCTTTCCCCACTCCTGTACCTCCTGCACAATAAGTTTGTTTCTTCTCTCCCTAGTGCCATTTCAGTCCTCCCATTCTCGTTGTCACCAGTTAAGGGCCTGTCTCACTTGGGAAACCTCCACCGTGACCTCTGGCGACCTTAAGCTACTAAAAAAAAATCAAGGTCGCAGTGACCTACGACCTTCCACAACTATGTGTACGACCTCCTACGACTATGTTGAAGACCTCCCTCGACTATGAAGAAGACCTCCTTCGACCTCCTTCGACTATGTTGAAGACTGGCTTCGACTCTGTATGTTTTACTCGAGGATGGTCTCTGGCAAATTAGTCCATGAATGAGCACGACCCCCTTCCACCTCAGAGGACCACATCGGAAACCAACAACGACCAGTGATGAGTGTCTACAGCTCAAATGATCACCTGATAAAATAATGTAATGTCTGCATTTTTTTCTCACAAAAAAATGCATCCCAGGTTTTTTTTTAAATCATTCTGAACCATGCAAGCAAGGAAGGAACTAGTTTGGAGGATGTTCGTAAAAATACAACTACTGCTGTTTGCAGTAGCCCTTTTGCTTCAGCAGCCTTTTAAGAAAGGCAGAAGGGGAAGAGCAATGGTGAAGAGGAAGTACAAGAAGAGGTCTCAATGGGTGAATGGAGATGATGTGATGAACTGTCCCAGTACACCAGATGACTGGAAGAGAGTGGAGCTGGGCTTTGACAAAAGATGGAACTTTAAGCACACATGTGGGGCAGTGGATGGCAAGCATGCCATTCTTGTCCCTGTCCCTGTACCCCTCATTTTCCTTTTTGTGCAAGATGGCATTCAGCTGGAACCATTCCTCAAGGTCCCCCACCTGCTGCCTGGTGAAGGTGTAGGGCATAACCTTCCTCCAGCCCTCCCTCGCCACCAAAATCAAATCAAGTCAAATACGTTTATTTGTCATTGCACATAAACTGTACAACGAAATTTCATGGGGCATGAAACCAATGGGGAATCTGCCTCTGATGCTGTGTCAGACACAGGAGAAAGGGCTGCTTTGCTGCCTTCAAATGAGGCAGTGAAGGATGGGGTGGTGGTGGGGACATATGTTGCCACCCTGGTCTCCATATCCAGGGGTCTCTCATGCAGGGCTACCTCCTCCTGCTCTATCACCTCCTGTGGCATCACCTCCTGCCACTCCTCCTCCTGGGCATGACAGGTTTTTTTTAGGATTGTGCCCTCCCCCTGTGCTGCTGCCTTTTTGGTGCCATCTCTAAAACACAAATCTCCTCTCCAAAAAACTCTCCAGCTATGAATGAACATGCCTTGGAGAGAAAGAGGTGACGTTCTGCTGATTAAATTACCTTTTTTTCTCTACTGATTTTTTTTCACCCTGGAGCTGTTACCTTCAACTACCTTCGACCACCTACAACTAGCATCGCAACCTACTACGACCGGCTTAGACTAGACGTACGACTAAAAAAATATCGATTTTTCCCACGACGACCTATTTTCAGTCGCGGTCAATGTTTAACATCTTGAAAAATACGCCGCGACCTAGCTGAAGCCTCGACTACGCGGAGACCACTTTCGACCATGAAGAAGAGTGACGAAGACCTCCTACGACCTCATGGCGACCTTGCAATGACTATGGGTTGCGGGCAAACTCGCCAGAGGTCGCGGTGGATGTCGCCCAAGTGGGACAGATGCTTTACTATGTTACCCTTTTAGTAGTCCTTCCTTTTAGTGAGGTTTTTCGATCCCAATTTGATTCTTTGGGTCTCTCCTCCTAGGATTTGGAAGGATGTGATGTTTTTTCTGGTTCTTATAATTCATTATTATTTTGAATCAGATTTCATATTTTGTATTAGCTGGCAGGTCAGGGCTACCAGAATGGATTTGGTTGCCAGAATGTCCCTGCCCCCTGATCCCCAGGCCAGTGTCCTCTTCCTCTACCTTCGGGGTCCCAAGTGTCCCTGTAACCTCTCGGGATCCACTGATTTCTTAAACCCCGTGGCCCTCTTCTTTGCCCCCTTCCTTCTTGGTATCACCTCACAGGGCTCGATCAGCTCCAATGTCCCAATTTCCCACAGTTGTAGCATTGATCAGGTCTAACAGCTCTATACCCTCTCCAACCAAACCAAGGAAAAGTCGGATCTCGGAATGGCATGTCTATCTAAGCTTTAAGGTCCTCCGCCTCCTTATCTTCCTTCAAAGTTATTTCCCATTTCTGGATTCTTAGCACAGGTCTCTGAGCTGCCCTTGAACCAGGTTGCATTGAAGTATGGACGTCTGTGGCCCAGGGATCATTTACACTTACTAATGGATCTAATACCAAAGGTGGAGTAGGCAGCTTCCTACAAGAGAATTGCCTGCGGGGAATCCGTTCTATACCCACATCGTCGGGAATTTGCGCCGACCTAATAATACTATCAATGTCAGGATCAACCACTTCGTATCATCCTGCTGTCTCACCCTAAGACAAGCTACTCATTCTGTCTCTGGACTTCAGGATGGATTCTTTCACTTTTCCACTTGATTTCCTAATTCATTTTGGTACCCACTTCAGCTGAACCTTCCCTCTAGCTCCTTGATCCCCCATACTAACCTCTGCCGGTGGAGCTATCATAGGAGCTAGAAAGTCCTTCCCCAATTTTTCCACTTTAGATTTGAATTTAGTGGGTGGAGTCGAAGATACCGCTGACTCCTCCCGAGTGTCCTGCTCGCAAGCTGCGCATGGTGTCTCCGATCTGAGAACATGAGAGTGCTGTGAGGAATGCTGCGGCTCCATTCTGAAAAATTCTGCCCACCCTGGCATATAGTGAGCCTCACTCCCTTCGAAGTCCACAGATACTGCGGCACTCTTACTAAATTTAATAAATTTGATTTTAGTCGGCACCTCCCCTTCAAGAGCCACCTCAATCATTTCTCTTTTAGAAGCTGATATTCTCTCCTGCTCCTGCTCCTGGCTTCCACTATCTTCCTTCCCCTGTTCCCGAATGTCCAGAGAAGGACCAATTCTCTCTTGTTCCCCTCTAATCCCTAACGTGAACACTGCCATTCTTAAAGTAGAAAGCAGAACGATCTCTTTATTTATTTTTCTATCAGTGAAGAACATTCCCCATATTCCAATAAGCTTGTTCCCTTCTTCACTGTTTCCATATCATCTAACAATTGTCCACCCATCAGCCAAAGTTCGCTCCTCAAAACTCCATTTAATTCTCCAGATAATCCTCTTAATCTTTCTGTTTCATGCGGAAGCTTCTCACAAATTATTCTTATCGGGCTTTCGGGTCTATTTGTTAGGTCCTTCTCTGATACATTCCCCATTTTTCTGCACAATAGACACAATGCTAAATAAAATTCCAGGCACTCACACCTATTTAATACTCGCTCCTTCCTTTTAGACTCCAAGGTCACTGGAATCGCTCACACACAATGACTAATCATCTCCCAGATTCACACTCCTCACACAAGTGTTCCCTTCCAACCATTATTCAATCACCCACTCAATCGCTCCTATTCAATTATTCATACAATCGCTCATATTCAATTGCTCTTCCACCTTCCTTATCAGTTAGATCACAATCACTTCATTCAACTCTCAGCCTTCAAACAAAGAATCTCTGGTTTCCCAAACTAAAGGGCCTGTCCTACAAGCATGCAACTCTATGCGATTAGCGCTACCTAACATGGTCGCTTGAGCCGTCCTGCGTCGCGGGGCCGGTCCAACCTCGATCGCAGGAGCCGTGCGGAATTGTGCGTAGTTCGTCCTGACATCACGCCGGGCTCCGAAAAACTGACTATGTTCAAAAATTCCGCACGGCAACGGCTTGTCGGCTCGCAGTCGCCTCGACGCATTACACACCGCCCCGACATCGTGCCTCCGTGATGGTGCCTCCGTGACCCTCTATGTGTGTGGTTCCGTGGCCCTCTGTGTGTGTGTGCCTCTGTACCCCTCTCTGTGTGCCCCTCTCTGTCCTGGCGAACTTACCTTAGACTTTGCTCCAAGTTCGCCTCACTTTGTGCCGCGTTGCGCCACTCACCCGACCTCCGCGCGGCCCCTGCTGCTGGTTTGGTTGCGCTTGCCGCATGCAGGCTCATGCTGTTGGGAACGGCCCTGTACAGGGGATCACCCAACCTCCACGCGGCCCCCGCTTCTAGTTTGATCGCGTTCATCGCATAGAGTTGCATGCTTGTAGGACAGGCCCTTAAGATTCCAACTCTTAATCACAATCTCTCCCAAGCAGCAATCTCTCCCACTCAAACCACTTTATCTTCGCACAGACAAACAAATCTGAACCACACCAATAAGACTATAATCAAAAAGGAAAGTATCCCCTCCATTACAAGTAATCCAGAACACACCCCAATATAAACTACAAGCATCCACTTATTATACCGATAAATCACACTCTAATAAATCCTCCTGGTGGCGTACTCGGTCAACGGAACGACTCCTCCCCCGGCACAGCGATCGAAAGAATACGAACCCTAATCGAACCACCACAAATCGGACTCTAACAATACTACAATCCCGATTTAAACAAATACAAATATTTAATTCAAATGCACTTTTACTCCAATTATCTAACACCCAAAAATCCTTAAGCACTCACACAGGCAATACAAGTAGTGGTCCACGAACTTAACACACTCTAAATCTTAACTTTCTAAATCTTAATACACTCTAAATCTTTTAACATACACAAAGTATTTTTACAATTTGGATCCAGTAACAAAGCTAAAAAAGACGATGCTGGATTTCTACAATTTACAATAATAATTTAACACGCTAGCGGACAGTTTACAAACACTCGATCTCAATGCAGCATCACACTGTTATCAATCAGTGAACCTCTCCGTCTGATACCGATGATTTTCCCCTTCCTAGGGTACTCTTTGCTGAGGGGTACTACTTCTCAAAATGGACTACTTTTCCTCCTAAATGTTACTTTTCCCTGCTAAGACTGGACTTCTATAGGGTGACCTCTATCCCTCATCTCTAAGTTCTACAGAATTAAGGGTACCATTCGCATGCAGGTACTTTTCGCCAAGTAAACCAGGTTTCTATCTCTCAGTTATTCTTCGCTATCAGATAATAATCAACAATCGATCAGAGCGTTACTATTCACTGTTGATCAGCCGCTATTCAGAATCGATCTCAAACATGCACAAAATCCGAAGTTCTATCTACACAGAATTCAAATTCTACCGTACAGGCAGAACTTCAATGTGAAATTCTGTATTTGGAAATTTGATTCTGCAAATCTAGAATCGTTCTCGGACCAACTAATTTTGGTGCATATCCCCCCACATACGCGGGCTCTTGAATTCAAATTGCCCAATGAAATCTGTAATGGACTGGAGTATTCCCAGCAAATCTATACTCTAGCCAGTGAGCCCAGTGTCTTTACGAGATTCCTTGTCCATCACTTCAGGGAGGGACTCAGATATCTTCATGGAGACACCCCACTCTGCTGGGCACCGGGGTTTCAGCGCTTAGCCTCTTCGCGCTGGCAGTCAATGCCGATTTTTGGAACGTACCTTTCCGATCAGCGCTCCTGGAAAAGATAGATGAATACGTAGACCAGACTTGTGTTTCAAGTCTGGTCTACTTGGATACCAAATCTGGACAATGGGCCACCCCTCGTCGTGCACTTGCACAACTAATCTTTATTTAGACAAAACACATTAACAGTTCCCACTACTTCCCTCGACTTCGAAGCGCGTCAAGCTCTCGTTAAGCAGCTGCAGTCTGCCAACTATGACCAAGTTTTGGGCCACTCCTCGCCGTGTTTTATGGGCCCCTAACCAAAAGGAGTGCTATCCACCCCCTCATGCTTGCTAGACTCTGTTCTAACAATCTCATTGGGACCCTTTCCCAAGCCCACAAATGATCGATCTGCTCCGACTAGCAAAGTGCCAAAAATCAATGCAAAAACCGCACATTGTGCCCGATTTCTGCACTCGTGAACGAAACAGCTCAACACCCTTGATCGCAAACTTGTGTTTCGGGGTCCGTTGACATCCCGGACGAGCCCCCAATTTAAATAGCTCATTCTAAGCTCCCCCAAGCCAAGTTTCAGTCAAAAATCACTGAGTCATGCACTTGCACAACTAATCTTTATTTTGACAAAACACATTAACAGTTCCCACTACTATACCTAACCACCGCGGGTTCTCGTAAAGACACTGGGCTCACTGGCTAGAGTATAGATTTGCTGGGAATACTCCAGTCCATTACAGATTTCATTGGGCAATTTGAATTCAAGAGCCCGCGTATGTGGAGGGATATGCACCAAAATTAGTTGGTCCGAGAACGATTCTAGATTTGCAGAATCAAATTTCCAAATACAGAATTTCACATTGAAGTTCTGCCTGTACGGTAGAATTTGAATTCTGTGTAGATAGAACTTCGGATTTTCGATCTGGCCAAGTCCTCTTAGCCTCGTTCAAGCGGAGACACTCGAGAAGGTCATGCAGTCCTAAGCGTACTCCCAGAAGATCAACACAGGACTTTGTGGGGGTGACCTTTTATAGGCCCCCGAACCTTGAGGGACTGAACCACATGGGGATGGTCTCTATACAGTCCAATAACAGATATCAATTAACCCAGTACATGATAGACATTTCCCCAACCCAATAATACAGTCACTAATATATTGTATTCAAACAAAGCTTTTGAAAGGAAGCAAACATCGCAACAAGTACCTTGATATTCAAGAAACCCAGACAGGGCTCAATACTTAATCCAATCAATATCTATCAAAGTAAAGCTTTGCAACAATATGTACAATGTCTGGTTTGCATTAATCCAATCCATTCCATTCAATTTGCACCTCATTGTCAGGATCTGCAGATGTTCTACTCTCTTCCTGCAGTTCTTTTCTAGGCTCTAGACAAACTGGCACCGTTTTGCAGCTTGTCCCATTTCTGCAGAAGGCACATTTAAATTGACCAAATGGCGTAGCAGCCCAGAAGCCTTTACTCAATTTTAGTGTCCTGGCCGCTCCAATTTCGCCAGAATTAACATTTGCAGGCATACAGTAGGTATGTTACAAAACTTACCTTGAGCAGCGCTGCAGTTCTGCCGCTCCCCATGTGCATGACTTTGGTGCCTTTCAGAGGGGGGCGGGCTTAAAGTGCCGTTTTTCCACAGGCAGGAAAAATCGATCAATGTCGGGCGATTTCGTTGCGGAAGAAAAATCGCTCCGACATTTCATGAATGAAGGTATTTTTAAATTACTCTAAATTATTTATTAACTAGAGTAATTTAAAAATCACCTTCAAAAGCCGTGAGCGCCGACAACCGGAAGGATTTTGCGCAGGGGAGAAAAAAAGGTAAATAGTTTATTTTTATATTAAAAGTTGGTTTTTCGGGAGGCTTTAATAACATTTTCATGTTGCGAAATGGGGTCCAAAAAAATGTATGAACAAACAGTATTTTTCCTCCCGACTTCACCGCTAACCGCAACGTTCCAATCCACCGCATTCCACTAAAACACACTCGCTAGTTGATTTAAATGGTCATTAATTTACAGGAATCAAACACTAAATTCCTTCCATTTGGCCCAGAAATTCATGAAAATTAGATTTAAAAATTATGTTTTATTGTGGATTATTGTGTGAATGTTATTTGGACACTTAGGCAATTTAAAAAAAGTTTATCTTTTCTTAAGAAATGGACAGAGGTTTAGATCTACTCATTGAATTTTGTAATTAGCTACAATTAGATAACTAACTAATTATATGCTTTAATTTCAGGTCATCCAAGTAAGATTGTTTCATATTTATTTCAGAATGCTTCAATCTATAATAACTGAAAATTTCATTGAGTTCTCTTAATTTTTAAGAAAGTTATGGGCTTTTAACTGTTCCAGATCACAGCTTTTGAATTAAGTCAATTGAAAGGCAATGGGGAACAAGCTGCTAATTTCCGAGTATGAAAATGGCCATAACTTTCTTAATACTGAAGATATGAAAGTGAATTAGGTGTCAAATCAAACTTCTTTTTATGCTTTATCTGATGGGATAAATTGCAGACTTGATTTTTAAAATCTCAAAATTTTGTAACATTACTACATACAGCATCCGTTTGGACAGGTACAAGGATAGGAAAGGTTTAGAGGTTTAGACAGATGTGGGCAAACAGGGTAGATGGGCATCTTAGTTGGCTTGACTTGGGCAGAAGGGCCTGTTTCATGCTGTATGACTCCATGACTCTAGACTGGGATCATGGTTGATTCAGTCATGGTGAGGGGGTGAGAGATTGCAACCTTCATGTGGTCCACCCTATTTTCACGAACCAATCATGCTGGAGTGCACAATCAAATAAGATTAAATAGAACAAGTTGTCCAACAACTTTAGGCTGTGCACGCCATACACAAGAAGAAGAAGTCATGGTGAGCACTTTACTCTTCTATGTTCTAAGTTCCATAAACATAATGGCAATGGACAAGAATAATCATCATATTTAGTGTTCAAAGCACAAAATGGTTGAAGGAATTCTTTTTTTGGATATAGATAAAGGTAATTTGTCCCATCAAGTCTGGGTCAGCTCACAATCTCATTCTCTTCTATCAAGGATAATAGAGGGGGTGGCATCCAACAGTAAAACGTCTTGGCAACAAGTCACAAAACTATTATTTAATTTTGAAGACAGCAAGAATAACCACAGCGTCAAATTAATTCCTGAGGTGCGATGCCTATTTTGGAATCACTGGTACCAGCAAATTCGCATCATATTTTTCTGCTTTCAGGTCTTTATTAAGATTTGCAGGAAAATAACTAACACATTATCTCGGATATTTGGGCTGCAAAACCACCTGTCCATAGTTGCTGATAAAGCGTGCTGATTACATTATGATCCACCCAAAAGTAAGTTGGACGTGTGTTTATGGAAATGTCATTTTCATAGTTTAATGCTTCAGTTCATAGTTCACACCTTTGCATACCTCAGGAACATGTTAGCAAAACATATCTATTCCCACAGCCAATATAAGGTCTGAAATTCTTCACTTTGCACTTTAAAGCATATGACAATGAATGTGCAGTCAGCGACAACATCATTAGCTGAAAAGTGTACATTATTATGAAGTATAGGCTTAATAGTGACAGCAAAAGAGATCAGAGGGCAAGAGTAGCTCTTTGCTCCAGCCTTTTCCTCCTTTGATATTTCAGCTGTAATTGTTGATAGTTAATGGTGGCACTTAGTGAATTTGGCAAGTCAGGTTGTTATCGCTCGATCTTTCCTCTATTTTCAGTTCATTTTCCCCCAACACTGATGTAAGCCGATGACTTAATAGATTAGAGTCAGAAAAAATCTTTAGATGGGGATGGGTGTGGGGCCTAAGTTGGGCAATAATGTAAATTGCTACTTTTTCAAAGCCATGTATCATGGAGATAGACATTTCGGCTCACTGAGTTTGCACCACCAGCCAAGCACTTATCCAATTATATTCTCATTGTATTCCCATCAATTCATCTAAAATTCTGCATATTTGGGGGTATTTACAGTGACCAACTTACCAATCGACATATCTTTGACACGTGGAAGGAAACTAGGGCACACGGAGTAAACCTACGTGGTCACAGAGAGAACATGCAAACTCCACACAGACAGCACTGAAGTTCAGTATTAGAAACATAGAAACATAGAAAATAGGTGCAGGAGTAGGCCATTCAGCCCTTCAATCCAGCACTGCCATCCAATATGACCATGGCTGATCATCCAAAATCAGTACTCCATTCCGGCTTTTTCCCCATATCCCTCGATTCCCATAGCCTTAAGAGCTACTGTAAATCTAACTCTCTCTCTCCTGTGAATTGGCCTCCACTGCCTTCTGTGACAGAGAATTCCACAGATTCACAAATCCCTGGGTGAAAAAGTTTTTCCTCATCTCAGTCCAAAATGGCCAACCTCTTATTCTTAAACTGTGACCCCTGGTTCTGGACTTCCCCAATATCGGGAACATTTTTCCTGCATCTAACCTGTACAATCCTCTAAGAATTTTATATCTATCTATCTATCTATCTATCTATCTATCTATCTATCTATCTATCTATCTATCTATCTATCTATCTATCTATCTATCTATCTATCTATCTATCTATCTATCTATCTATCTATCTATCTATCTATCTATCTATCTATCTATCTATCTATTTTTAAAACTCTGTGTGTTTGTGTGTTTATGTCTGTCAGATTTTTCCCCTTTGAGATTTTTGCCCTTTGATTTCATGGTCTGCCAAAACCAGACCATCAAACTCCGTGATTTTTTCCATTTCGCTAGCGATTTCGCTTTTACATTCATGGATTTACTCCTCATTACATTTAGACATTTTAATGTACACTTTTTAAAATAAAATCCTCCCCCTCCCCCTCCCCCCCCCCCCCCACCACACTCGCTCATTTTAAAATCTAAATGGGACCTAACGAGCTGCTTACGTCACAATCGCACATGCCGACCAATCCCAAGCCGCTTCCCTCTCTTCATTTGCCAGCCCGGCTCCACCCCTCCCCCTCCTTCAACTACGCACGTGCCATGCCTCCGCAGCCGTGCCTCCCGCAGCCATGCCTCCCGCAGCTGGACTCGCCCGTGTGCTCCAAACCCCCCCCCTCCAACTATGCTCGCGCCTCCCGCAGCTGGAATCGCCCACGCGCCCGGCCGCTCAAAACCCCCTCATTCTCAAAATGCTCTGCTGATCAGGAGAGAGATAAGGTGTCAGTTCCGCTGAACTCACAGCTGGCACAGCTGGCGCAGCTTGCGAAGCCCCGCCCGCCTACGCACCCCTCCCGTCCTCTGCGCGCTCCAGAGAGTCACAAGCAGGATCTTTGGTCACAAGCCCACAGCTCCATTCTCACGCCTGCATGCTCTGCAGATCGGGAGAAGAGATAAGGCGGCGGGCGGGGTAAGGCCCGATCCTGGGGAGATGAAGAGGGGGAGTCGGGGAATAGAGAGAGAGGAGGCAGTAGGGAGGGAGAGGGGGGAATGGGGGAGGTAAGGAGGGAGAGTGTGGGAATAGAGGGAGAGGAGTGGGGGTGATAGGGAGTGGGTAATAGATGGACTGCCCCTACCCCTCTCCCCCCCATTCCCCCCTCCCCCCTTCACCCCCATTCCCACCTCCCCTTCCATTCCCCCCCTCTCAGCCCCCTCTCACCATCTCTCTCCCCTCCCATCTTTCTCACCCCTCCTCCCCATCCCCCCACTCACCCACCCTCCCTCCCTCGCCCACCCTCCCTCTCCTCCTCCCCTCCACCACCTCTCCCTCTGTCTCTTGCCCTTCTGTCTCTGCCCCTTTATCTTTCTCTCTCCCCATTCTCTCTCTGTTCTCACTCTCTACCCCCCCCTCTCTCCCTCCTCTCTCTCTCCCCCCCTCTCTCACCCCCCCCTCTCTGTCTCCCCCCTGCTCTTTCTCTCCCCCCTCTCTCTCTCCCCCGTCCTCTCCCCTGCCAGTTAAGTCCTACTCTTTGCATCCTGTCTGCCAACCAGTTCACTATCCATGTCAATACCCTTCCCCCAATACCATGTGCTCTAATTTTGCACACTAATTTCTTGTGTGGGACCTTGTCAAAGGCTTTTTGAATGTCCAGGTACACTACATCCACTGGTTCTCCTTTATCCATTCTACATGTTACATCCTCAAAAAATTCCAAAAGATTAGTCAAGCATGATTTCCCCTTCATAAATCCATGCTGGCTTTGATCAATCCCGTCACTGCTTTCCAAATGGGCTGCTATAACATCTTTAATAATGGACTCAAGCATCTTCCCCACTACCAATGTAAGGCTAACTGGTCTATAATTCCATGTTTTCTCTCTCCCTCCTTTCTTAAAAAATTGAGTTACATTGGCTACCCTCCAGTCCACGGGAACTGACCCAGAGTCGCGAAAACATTGAAAAATGATCACCATGAAAAATAGGTGCGGGGTAAATGCACGTGTGAGGAGGCAGCAGCTCTACTAGTCGTGTAACTGCGTCACCTGTGTGCAACAGTGCAACCTTTCTTGATATTATAAGAGAAGATTTTATTTTCTATCCCATGTACAATTTAACGATTAGAAAGAATAAGCGAAGGATTGACTTGTATTGACATAGCACCTTCCATCAATCTAATCTCAAAATGAGTGACAATCAAAGAGTTTTGAGGTGTAGTCAGGATTCAACTGAAAACCTTGACCATCAGTTTCAAGAACAGCTTCTTCCCAACAAACATCATACTCATGAATACTATGCAACACTACCCTCAACTGTAAACAATGGACTTTCTTTGGTTGTACTAAGAACTTCAGGGGTTTTTTTTGCACAGTATTGGGATAATTAATTTATTGAACTTTTATTTATTATATACCATCTCTGTGTTGTGTCGACAGGCCTGTTACAGGCTGCGGCAGGCGAGAATTTTATTGTTCTGTTTATCGGCACATATGACAATTAAACAATTTTGAATCTCTTGACTTCAGGGTTTGGTCAACAATGGAAATCAGTTTGCTCATCAAGTTCCCATTATCAGCAATGGCCAGATAACCGTCAGAATAGCAGATGGTTACAGTATAGAAAAAGGACATTCGGCCTGTCGAGTCCATACTGCCTATTCGTAGGAAATGAACAGTTAATATGCTCAACGCTGTTAATTTGCAATGGTTGAGGCAATAAACAGTAGGAATCACTCCTGTGTAATATGGAGCCATGCTATACATCCACCAGAAATAACTGCCAAATTCAGTCTCATTCAATCATCTCATTAAATCATCACTGAAGAAGGATCCCAACCCGGAACATCACCTATCCATGTACTCCAGAAATGATCTCCTGTCTCGCTGAGTTACTTCAGCACTTTGTATCATGGAAACAGAGAAACATAGAAAAAATAGGTGCAGGATTAGGCCATTCGGCCCACGAGCCTGTACTGCCACTCAATATGATCATGGCTGATCGTCTAAAATCACTACCGCGTTCCTGCTTTTTCCTCATATCCCTTGATTCCTTTTGCCCTAAGAGCTAAATCGAACCCTCCTTTGAAAACATCCAGTGAATTGGCCTCCACTGCCTTCTGTGGCAGAGAATTCCACAGATTCACAACTCTCTGGCTGAAACCATTTTTCCTCATCTCAGTCCTAAATGGCCTACCCCTTATTCTTATATGTCAGTCCCGCCATCCAGGGAATTAACCTGGTGAACCTATGCTGCACTCACTCAAAAGCAATAATATCTTTCCTCAAATTAGGTGATCAAAAATACACATAATACATCAGGTGTGATCTCAGCAGGGCCCTGTACAACTGCAATAGGACCTCCCTGCTCCTAAACTCAAATCCTCTTGCAAAGAGGGCCAATATGCCATTAGCTTTTTTTACTGCCTGCTGTACCTGCACGCTTACTTTCAGTGACTGATGTCCTTTTTTGTAACCAACATCTGTAGCTTCCAACTGGAGTGTAAGGCTGGCTGTTTCTGTTTGAGTCCCAAGGCTAGAACTACAATCCAAATCAGAGAGGTGAGTGCAACTAACAACTCCAAACCAAATTAAGAATTTTAACCAATTAATGAACACTACGGTAATATGATGGCACAGCAGGGGCGGCACATTGGCACAGCAGTGGAGATGCTACCTTACAGGGCCAGAGATCTGGGTTCGATCCTGCCTTCGGGTGCTGGTTGTACGGAGTTTGTAAGTTCTTCACGTGACCGCATGCATTTTCCCTGGGATGCTCCGCTTTCCTCCCACACTCCAAAGACCTATAGGTTTTGTAGGTTAATTTGGCTTTGGTAACAAATTGTAAATTGTCCCTAGTGTGAAGGATAGTGCTAGTGTCGCAGGTGTGCGGACCCGGTGGGCCTGTTTCCATGCTGTATCTCTAAACTGAATTAAACTAAACTAAGCTAAACTAAACTACCAAAATAAATATTAACCGAGCTGCACCACTGCATATCACTGTCATACGTCCTTGTATCAGTAACTGACAAATACTTCCAATGTCAGTGCCCTTTTAATTTCCAACCGTTCATGTGATCTACAATATTCACAAAGAAAGCGCAAAGTTGATTGTCTATGTGAATATCCTCGAGACATCCCAATTTCCATTATAAATTTATAATTTAACTTGAAGTGCTGCCAGACTACATAAGCAAACAAAGGAGACATCTTGAGTACACAGAATTAGAATACCAGAATGGTTACAGGATGGAAGGAGGCTCTTCCGCCTAACGAGGCAATACTGTCTCAATGCAAGATATAGACAATGATCAAATAACAGGCTTGATGGTGTTACTTGAGGGAACACATTTTGGCCAAGACATCATGGAAAAACAACAGCAGTTGCCAATTCCCAACTTGGGGCATCCAATCTCCTTTGGACCATGTGGAGTGGGTCAAATAATGAATACATGAGATCTTTAGAATTAAGATTTGGGAGTTTAGAGATAAAGCTAAACTTTGGCCCATTGAATCCACGCTGCCATCAATAATCTGTCCTCAATAGTTCTGTCATCCCATCTTCTCATCGACAGCCTACACACCGGGGACAATTTATAGAGAGTAATTTACCTATAAACCCGCATGTCTTTGGATGTAGGAGGGAAATGGAGCACCCGGAGGAAACCCACACAGTCACAGGGAGAATGTGACTCCAAACAGACAGCACCTGAGGTCAGAATCGAATTGGGGTCTCTGGTGCAGTGAGGCAACGAACTTTAATAAATTAGATAAAGAACAATTTGAAGAAGGATTTCGACCCAAAACGTCACCTTCTTCGCTCCATAGATGCTGCCTCACCCACTGAGTTTCTCCAGCATTTTTATCTACCTTCAATTTTTCCAGCATCAGCTTCTTAAACATTTGATTTAAAAGATCTGTGACTATTTAATATTGTTGAGGTGATTTAGTTAGAATATTTACAAGAAGGAAAAAAGTTAAAATGTACTTGAGATACAGCCATTCCAGCTATTAGTCTGCCAGCAACCACCTGCAATGTCCAAGCACCTCAGAAGGAACAGACTGTGATATTATCAGGTATTAATAGGGCAGGAGGCATGTATTTTACTGAAGATAACTTGTGGAATTTTCATTCAAAATGCATGGGAACCACGGTCATGGTTGACATCACCATTACACATTGGAGCATTGACTCTATCCCAAGCAAAGCGGGAATGCATTGTGCAAGGCAGTCACTCCCTCTTCTCCCCTCCCCAATCAGGCACCAGATACAGAAGTGTGAAAACGCACACCTAGTAATTTGGGGGCAGTTTCTTCCCAGCCTTTATCAGACAACTGAACCATCCGATCAACAACCAGAGAGTGGTCCTAAGCTACTATCTACCTCATTGGATAATCTTGGGCAATCTTTAATCGAATTTTACAGAACTTTATCTTGCACTAAACATTAATCCCTTTAACCCTGTATCTTTACACTGTGGATGGCTCAATTGTAATCATGTATAAGTAAGTAAGTAAGTAAGTAAGTGAATAAGTAAGTTTATAGGCAATAGACAATAGACAATAGGTGCAGGAGTAGGCCATTTTGCCCTTCGAGCCAGCACCGCCATTCAATGTAATCATGGCTGATCATCCCCAATCAGTACCCCATTCATGCCTTCTCCCCATATCCCCTGACTCCGCTATCTTTAAGAGCCCTATCTAGCTCTCTCTTGAAAGCATCCAGAGAACCTGCCTCCACCGCCCTCTGAGGCAGAGCATTCCACAGACTCACCACTCTTTGTGCGAAAAAGTCCTTCCTCAAATTATTGGCAAGTATTCACATACAAGGAATTTGCCTTGGTGCTCCGCCCACAAGTAACAGCATGATACACAGTGACAGTTACGAATGACTCGGAAAACACTAAACATTAATAATAATAAAACATTAATGATAAAACACCATTTTATCAAGCATGTGAACCGACAAAATACCAGATCAAAGGGAGGCTACAGATTTTTGGCTGTTGAGTAGAACAAGTAATTGTGGATAAAAACTGTTTTTATGTCTGGCTCTGGCAGCTTTGACAGTCCGGAGTCGCCTTCCAGAGGGAAGTGATTCAAAGAGTTGGTGGCCAGGGTGAGAGGTCTTTCCACTGACTGTTTAGCAGCCAACAACGACTCATCACTGTACACAACAAAATGAATCGAAACTGTAGTATTTATTTATTCTATGATGAGTATATATCCTCTCTAAGGGTCTGTACTACTAGGCGATTTTTTAGGTGACTGCCAGCAACTGCCAGTGACTATGACAATGGAATTCACCGAAGTTAGCACCGGCGACAATCTACATAACCTGGAAATAACCTACGCCATCCTTGCGACAACCTACACCATCCTGGCGACACCTATGACAGCACCTACGTCAGGAGTAGACAAGCTACGACAAGCCCATGGTCACAGACTGTCGCCGAAAAGTTTTGAACATTTCAGAATCCAGCGGCGACCAGAAAAACGCTACGGCTATTTGGGCGACCGAGGAGACTACTCATGACCATACAGGCTACACCCGGGCAACCGTGTGGCGACAGCCTGGTTGCCAAAAAAATCGCCAAAGTGGGACAGGCCCTTTAATTTGTCCCACAGCTAATGGAACATATTTGGAAGCTCATGGAACTTTGAACAAATCTATGGGGACCTAAGTTGCGTGGTTTCACCAGCGATGATCATAGATGATGAGTTGCAGGGATCGAAGGGCTATAATAGAAGTTCTTACTTCCATTTGTACATTACTATTAGTGTAACAGACCGAGTAAACATAAACTCAGTCAAAGAGTTAGTTTGGAGGAGAGCAGGCCCTGTGTCTCCCTTGTAAACCTACATTAACAGCAGACCAGTAAATTACCACCAGTTATGCTGAAGTTGTGAATGGGATGCTCGGTGCAAGACAAAAACAAATCTTTCTTAACTGCAGTGAAATGGCTTTGCACAAGGTTGAGAAATTACTGTAAAGTTAATGCAATCGCTGACACTAAGACCCCCTTCAATTTCATTCTACTCCTTTTTCTGCTTGTCATTGCACCTACAATTATCCCCAAGGGTCAACTCACTGGCAATAACATTGAGGCACAATTTCCACTGACTGACCACTTTCATGTCCAATTGCTTTTACTTTCATGATAACATTTCTGTAGCCATAAAAAAACTATAATTGTTTGTTTTCTCAATGTCTGAGTTTCTATCTCTCTATTTTCTCTCGTTCTATTTTTCAATCTGCCTGTAGTTCTGCCTTTATCCTGCCACAATCTCAATATCACTCATTCTATCTATGTCTGTCTGTCTGTCACTCTCTCTCTCTCTCTTTTCTCAGTCTCTCAGTTTCTCTCTCTCTCTCTCTATATATATATATATATATATATATATATATATATATATATATATATATATATATATATATATATATCTGGTCTCTCTCTCATATCCTCAGTCATATCCTCTCTCTTCCTCTCCCCTCTCTCTCAGAACAAAATAAACTTTGGAAGAGGAATTTTGTTATAAGGGCATCTTAATGGAGGAAAGATCAAAAGATAGTTAGGACGGAACAAGAAGATTTGAGGCAATTCCAGTGCTCAGAGCACTAGCTGCTGATGACTCGGCTGCCAGTGGTGAAAATGATTAAGTGTGATGAAATGCAGAAACCCTGAGAAAGGAGTGCAAATATCTCAAAGTGCTTAAGAGGAGATGGTATAAGTGCAGGGAAAGATTTAAAATACATTTTAAAATAAAGGTACCGGTCAACAAAGACCCAGTGTGGGGCAGAAAGCAAAAGGGGCTTGAATTGATGGGACTGAGTACAATAAGCAGGCAAAGGAGTAGGAAGGAACTACAGATGTTGATTCAAACCAAAGATAGACACAAAAAGCTGGAGTAACTCAGCGGGTCAGACACCCTTTCCCCTGACTCTCGCTCCGAAGAAGGATCTTGACCTGAAATGTCACCCTTTTCTCCAGAGATGCTGTCTGACCCACTGAGATATCCCAGCTTTTTGTGTCCAAGCAGGCAAAGGAGTTTGGGAGAAAAGGTTATCCACAATATTTCTATAAACTAGGTTTGTATTTCTCACAGCATCAAAGATTAAAGGGGTAACTTGATTTTATTTTAGGTTTTTGAAGGAATGCATATCGAGAATTTCCTTCCTCTGGCGAGGACAAGGAGATGTAAATACATCTGAATGAGGCTGTTCAGTGTAGGTATTAATAAGCACTCTCTATATAAATAATGGGAGAAATGTGTGGGCTTTAGTAGCCAGCTCAATTTGATGTCTGAAGAAGGGCCCAAGCCGAGGCAGCCCATTCCACACCATAAATGTTGCCTCGCCTATTGATTTCCAACCGCAGTTTGTTTTTTACTCAAGATTTCAATATCTGCCACCTCTTGTGTTTCAAGTTTATATCTATTCATCAGTGAATTGTTTTGGCTGGGAAAGATACAAAAAAATAGTATGGATACAAATCTGCCACCTTATTCTATTCCAATGTTCCTGTGCAAATTTCTTATAACATTGGAAGATTCTTGGAAAGCCACAAAGACTTTCTGAACATCCCAGCCATCATAAGCCTGTATTTTCCATTTTCCTTCACTGCTTTTCATTCCATAAATTTTGACCAATTTTGCCCAATTTACCTGAACGTTTTAAATTTAAAAAAAATTCGAATCCATCACTGCCTGACATTTACTTTCCTAAAGGTAGTTGTGACTTTCTTGCATTGGTTGATGTCTCATGTATTTTATTTGTAATATATTGTAATATATTAATTGAAATATATATATATTATATTAAATATAATTTGATTGTAATATTTACTATATCACAGGATTCTTAATAAAATAATGGTAAACTGTAGTTAACTTAGCAATCTTGTCAGTACCAAGTTTCAGTCAGTTGAGAGTTGACTGGCACAAATGAAGGAGTGTTTCCATGATGAACCAAGCCTAAGTGTGTTTACTGTGTACTCCATGCTACAGTTACGAAGAAACATTCAAACTATAATTAAATCCCCAGCAAAAGACCTCTTTCATTTTACTCAAAAAGACTTGTTGTGAAAATGTAGGGAAGATCAGTAAGAACTGCTCTCAAATTTAAAATTAATGGCTAAAAGCAATAAAACGAACACGTGGAAAAGAAAAATACACTGAGGTCTTCATAGCCTGGACTTTATAAACTGGCCAGAATAGAATTAATTAAATACTTGGTAAAAACCCTCCCAGATTCGAGGGAAGAACAGGCTGGTGGGGTTAATTGGAAATCTCTTTCAGGGGGTCAGTACAGGCATGATGGGCCAAGTGGCCTCTTTCTCTATCAACCTATGATTATGCAGAAGTCACATTCTATCAATTCAAAATTGTTGATTGGTAAATACTGGGCAATTTAATTCCAGAAGTCCACTGCGCCATATTATATGATTTGCTTCAACCAGGGATTTTAAAGTAATTTCATGTCGAGTTTTTCGCATGCAAAATGGCCCTTCGCCCCTACTTGCCCACACCAGCCAACCTGTCCCATCATTTCTTGTAGGAAGGAACTGCAGATGCTGGTTTAAACCGAAGATAAACACAAAATGCTGGAATAGCATAGCGGGACAGGCAGCATCTCTGGATAGAAGGAATGGGTGACGTTTCAGGTGGAGATCCTTCTTCAGACTGGGGTCTTGACCCAAAATGTCACCCATTCCTTTTATCCAGAGGTGCTGCCTGTAATGCTGAGTTACTCCAGCATTTTGTGTCTATGTCTCATCTTTTATTTATTTTCAGAAAAATTGTCCTGGCCATTGAGATTGATAGATTGGCCGAATCCCAGGAAGACATAGAATCAAAGGGAAAGATTCAGCTGCCATAAGGATTGTTGGCCCAAACTTTCCATCCATTCACATCACGCAATGGGAAAGAATCAGACATCACTGGAGCCAATAGTTGTGCTGGGTTTCACTGGGGTTCTGACTTCCAAAAAATTGCAGAAAATTGATGATCTGCCTCAAAATCCACAGGTTTTATACATATTGCCCCGGTGCATTTGTGTGTGTGTGTATGTGCATTCATAGGCGTGTGTGTTCGTGTGTATATATGTGCATGTATGTGTATGTTTGCTTTAGTGTGTATATGACAGGCAATGAAACAAATTCATTGGATGTACAATTACAGCTATAGCCACTATAAGGATTCTACAACCAGCCTGGATAGTCAATAAAACATCATTTTGCAGAGACTGTCAGATGTAGAGATTAAATGAAAATAAGGTTTGTTTTGACTATGGTTCATCCCATGGCTGACTTCCCTTGTACAAGAAGGTTTGATTGTGGGGAGGTACTTGGGGCTGACCTGTGTCTGTGTAAAAGGAAGAACAGGAGAGAAACAAAGGCACGGGTAGCAGCTAAAGAAAGAGGGTCACTCAGATTGTTGGTCACATCATGAAATAGAGCCATGTAATTATAAATTCCTTATCTTCCAGATCATCTTATGTGCTAATATATTATGTGTTAGCAACTGCAGATAAATCATAAACAGTTTGTGCCATAAAATTCAAGCAGTGAAATAAGTGTAGCATTAGAGGGTCTTGTGTACTTCAGTAAAAGTATCTCTTTAAGTTTGAAGGTTTGGAAATTGTAAAATGTAACTGGAAGCACAGAGGTTAATTAAGCAGCAAGGGCAAATCAGAAAAAGGCTTCTGGGGGTAACAGTATGATACTGAGGTGGCCGGAATGATTGGAATGGCATTGTGGCTAGATTCTTGTAAGATTTCTTTGTGTGGAAGATCTGCCCAGCTCACGAAGCAGGAACCAGCAAGCCATGACACAGCAAACAGCCAGCTAGACCCATGAAGGTTAAAGGTTAATTATTACAGACTTCAGGCTTGACTTTTGGGAGGTCAACAGGGAGCCTTTCATCCTATCAAAGGGTTGCGCTGTTCCCATTTACTGTCAACTCTCTTATTGTCACCTGCTGCCTTTATCTTAGGTTGAGCACAAGGAGTGCCTTTTAATTAAATCACAACAGGCCACAGTTTGCTGTTGACTCTTAACTCTTACACACAGAGATTCACTTCTCTATGATGGGGCTTCAGCCTGAGTTTCGTTAATTAATTGTACATAACACCGGAGTACTATCAACGGTGGTTTTGAATCATGCCATGCTTAGAAATTCATTCATGATTCAGATTCAGATTCAAAACTTTACTGTAATTGTGCAGTGCACAAGTACAGAGACAATGATATGCAGTTAGCATCTCACCCAGAAGTGCGAACACAGAATAATGGAACAGTAAAATATACATATGTGTATACAGTAGCAGTAGTGCAATTTCCGGGGAGGGAGATCAGTCACTGGGGCAAAGAGTGTCCGAGGGGGGGGGGGGGGATGACTGGCAATGACCAAGGCGCAGTGTTAAGTAGGGTAACAACTGCAGGGAAGAAGCTGTTCCTGAACCTGCTGGTCCGGGAACGGAGAGACCTGTAGCACCTCCCAGATGGGAGGAGGGTAAACAGTCTGTGGCTGGCGTGAGACCAGTCCTTGACGATGCTGCGCGCCCTTCGCAGACATCGCTTGCTCTGGACAGACTCAATGGAGGGGAGTGAGGAACCGGTGATGCGTTGAGCAGTCTTCACCACCCTCTGCAGTGCTTTCCGGTCAGAGACAGAGCAGTTGCCATACCATACTGTGATACAGTTGGTAAGGATGCTCTCGATAGTGCAGCGGTAGAAGTTCACCAGGATCTGAGGAGACAGATGGGCCTTCTTTAGTCTCCTCAGGAAGAAGAGACGCTGGTGAGCCTTCTTGACCAGTGTAGAGGTATTGTGGGTCCAAGAGAGGTTATCAGAGTTGTTGACCCCTAGAAACCTGATGCTGGAAACACGCTCCACCTCCATCCCGTTAATATGGATGGGGGTGTGCGTGCCGCCCCTAGACCTGCTGTAGTCCACAATGAGCTCCTTGGTCTTCTTGGTGTTAAGGGCCAGGTTGTTGTCAGCTCACCATGTTGCTAGGAGCTGGACCTCCTCCATATAGGCCGACTCATCGTTGTCGCTGATGAGACCAATCACCGTTGTATCATCTGCATGCTTGATGATGGTGTTAGTACCATGTACAGGTGTGCAGTCGTAGGTGAAGAGGGAGTAAAGGAGAGGGCTCAGCACACAGCCTTGTGGAACGCCGGTGTTCAGGGTGAGGGTTGAGGAGTTCTCGTTGTCTAACCTAACAGACTGGGGTCTGTTCGTTAGAAAGTCCAATATCCAGTTGCAGAGGGAGGGGTCGATGCCCAAGCCGTTGAGTTTGGTGATCAGTTTGGAGGGGATAATGGTGTTGAATGCTGAGCTAATGTCGATGAACAGCATTCTCACGTAAGTAGCAATGTTACAAAATTTTGAGATTTAAAAAATCAAGTCTGCAATTTATCCCATCAGATAAAGCATAAAAAGAAGTTTAATTTGACACCTAATTCACTTTCATATCTTCAGTATTAAGAACGTTATGGCCATTTTCATACTCGGTAATTAGCATCTTGTTCCCAATTGCCTTTCAATTGACTTAACTCAAAAGCTGTGATCTGGATCAGTTAAAAGCCCATAACTTTCTTAAAAATTAAGAGAACTCAATGAAATTTTCAGTTATTATAGATTGAAGCATTCTGAAATAAATATGAAACAATCTTACTTGGATGACCTGAAATTAAAGCATATAATTAGTTAGTTATCTAATTGTAGCTAATTACAAAATTCAATGAGTAGATCTAAACATCTATCCATTTCTTAAGAAAAGATAAACTTTTTTTAAATTGCCTAAGTGTCCAAATAACATTCACACAATAATCCACAATATAACATAATTTTTAAATCTCATTTTCATGAATTTCTGGGCCAAATGGAAGGAATTTAGTGTTTAATTCCTGTAAATTAATGGCCATTTAAATCAACTAGCGAGTGGGTTTTAGTGGAATGCGGTGGATTGGAACATTGCGGTTAGCGGTGAAGTCGGGAGGAAAAATACTGTTTGTTCATACATTTTTTTGGACCCCATTTCGCAACATGAAAATGTTATTAAAGCTTCCCGAAAAACCAACTTTTAATATAAAAATAAACTATTTACCTTTTTTTCTCCCCTACGCAAAATCCTTCCGGTTGTCGGTTCTCACGGCTTTTGAAGATGATTTTTAAATTACTCTAGTTAATAAATAATTTAGAGTAATTTAAAAATACCTTCATTCATGAAATGTCGGAGCGATTTTTCTTCTGCAACGAAATCGCCCGACATGGATTGATTTTTCCTGCCTGTGGAAAAACGGCACTTTAAGCCCGCCCCCCTCTGAAAGGAGCCAAAGTCGCGCACACGGGGAGCGGCAGAACTTCAGCGCTGCTCAAGGTAAGTTTTGTAACATACGTAACGTAAGTGTCTGTTGTCGAGGTGGGAGAGGGCAGAGTGAAGTGCCGAGGAGATGACATCCTCCGTACTCCTGATCTGGCAGCAGGCAAACTGATGGGGGTCCAGTGTGGGAGGTAGGCAGCCTTTGAGGTGTGCAGGACCAGCCTCTCGAAGCACTTAGAGATGATGGGAATAAGTGCAACTGGGCGGAAGTTGTTGAGGCTCGCTGTGGTGGAGTGTTTTGACACCGGCACAATGGAAGTCGTTTTAAGGCACATTGGGACAGTTTGGGCAAGTGACAGGTTGAAGATGTCTGTCCAGACGTCTGTCAGCTACGCAGCACAGGCCTTGAGGATGTGCAGCCAGCAGCCTTTCGTGCATTAATCCTGCTCAGTGCCACATACACGTCGATGGGGGTGAGTGTGAGGGGCTGGTGATCAACAGGAAGCACAGCCTTGATGGCCATCTCTTGATTGTCCCTGTCAAAGCGGCCACAAAAGTGGTTAAGCTCCTCAAGGAAGGAGGCGTCGCTGGGTGTGGGTGTGGTGTTGGTGGGTTTATAGTCCGTGATGGCCTGGATGCCTTGCCACATGCGTTGGGGGGTCGGAGTTGTTCTTGAAGTGCTCCTCAATCCTTAGCTTGTAGCTGTGCTTGGCCTTCTTGATGCCCCTCTTCAGGTTAGCCTTGGCTGAACTGTAGGCTCGAGCATCACCTGACATGAAAGCGGTGTCACGTGCCTCCAGCAGTAGCCTGACCTCTCTGATCCATGGCTTCTGATTCGGGAATGTGATAATCCGTTTGAGGGTGGTGACGCTGTTAATGGTGGAGTTGATAAAGTCCAAAACGGAGGAGGTATATGAATCAATGTCAGTGTGGGAGCAAGGGTGGCCTGAGTTGCAAACACACAGTTGCAAACATCATTGCTAAAGGTGCAAAATAGCAGTCAAATGAAATTCAGAAGCAGACAACATCACCATGCACATCACTGAAATGCACATTTAACTTTAATAAAGGAGGTGGAATTTCTCCCGACTTTTCCCTCTTATACAAAATGCCAAATAACTATGGAATTTAGATACAATGACTACATTGAAGAGTCATTTGGACAGACGCTTAAATAGGCATGACGTAGAAGCATGTGAGCATAATGTGGGCAAATGGAATCAGTTTAGAAAGGTAGAAAGGTTGGCACAAAGGTTGGCATGGATATGATGGATCAAAAGGCTGTACTGTGTCTATACTGCTCTATCTCAAGGTTCATGGTCAGTTTATTGTCATGAGTACCAATTAAGGTGCAGTGAAATTCGAATTACCATACAGCCATACTAAAAAAAAGTAACAAGACACACAACTACATATGTTAACATACTGTATGACTCTATTCAGGATAGAGATAAAAGGAAAAATCATCACATTTGTTGAATCTGCACAGAAGGCAGAATTTGAAGAAGTGTCTGAAGACGAGTCCCTACTCAAAACATCACCCATCCTTTTTCTCCAGATACGCTGTCTGACCCGCTGAGTTACTCCAGCACTTTATGCCTGTCTTTGGTATAAATCTGCAGTTCTTTGTTTCCAGCAAAATTTAACATCTACATTTGTCCTGCAGGCTTATACATTAATCATCCAAAGATAAGAATTCACCCTCGTCACCTCTGGACACCTCAACTCTGACATACATTTGAAACCATTGGCTGGGCCATGCCTCTCTCCGCAGATGCTGCCTGACCTACTCATACTTCTAGTTTTATTAAACGGTTCTAGAATTTGCACTATTTTGCTTTTGGATTCCCTGTCTCCCTGCATGTTCACCAAGTAACAAGTGAGAGACAGAAATACTGTTTCTTCCCCACCCACTTCACCAGCTCGAAGGCAAGTTGGCACCACTCAGATTTCCAGTGCAGTTACATATCTCTCTTCTTCTTGTCTTCCATGGAAATAATGGTAAGCAGGCATGGTGATAACAGTTGAGCCACACTGTTCAAGTGCACACCCCGGACTCCAAAAGGAAGTTGTTCTTATATAAACCGAAGACTCATTTGATGAATGATAGGTCCCTCTCTAGCCCTGGGGTGCACGATGGCATAATCAACCAACTTAAACCTTTGAAGGCAATTTACTCTTCCACCCTAAATATTAACCCCTCCCTCAGCTCTCCAGCTAACATATCATTGGGACAGATCTTCTGTTGCCCTAAAATTGCTGCCCACCTTATCATACTAGGTTATGTATTTCATGTATCCCTCACAGGAAACCAGCTGTCAGTACTTTAGCAGAGCATGAAATGGCATCAGAAGGGTCTCAGTGCAGGCAACCAGATGCACTCACACAACGGATTTTCAGTAGGCAAGGCTTTGCCTACCCAGGTTCATTGTCCATCAGAGCAATTAGTATGGCCAGCACCGCGATTCATTGTGATCATGGCTGATCATATCAATAACCCATGCCTGCCTTCTCCCCATATCCCTTGAATCCACTAGCCCCTAGGGCTCTATCTAACTCTCTCTTAAATCCATCCAGTGATTTGGCCTCCACTGCCCTCTGTGGCAGGGAATTCCACAAATTCACAACTCTTTGGGTGAAAAAGTTTTTCCTCACCTCAGTCTTAAATGGCCTCCCCTTTATTCTAAGACTATGGCCCCTGGTTCTGGATGCCCAACATTGGGAACATTTTTCCTGCATCTAGCTTGTCCAGTCCTTTTATAATTTTGATGTACTGCCTACAATGGTGGTCACCTTCAAGTGCTCCTTGTTGATCAAAAGGGACTAAAAGAGAATATAAAATTAGACAAAAACCTTCAGAAGATTGCGCATGCTAATATATGTAGCTGACCAAAAGATAACTACCTTTCCAGTACTGAGATGGAAGCATGTCCCAGATTTTACAATCCCTTCTCTCAGTGACCTCTGTATTTAAGAACCATTTAGACATGTACATGGATAGGACAGATTTAGAGGGATATCGGCCAAATGCAGGCAGGTGGTATGAGTGTAGATGGGACATGTTGGTCGGTGTGGGCAAGTTGGGCCAACTGGGCCTGTTTCCACGCTGTGTGACTATATGACTCCATGACTTTGTTACGGTCGTTATGAGTTCAAAATTTGTGCCAGCATCCAATGTTTGTCTTGCCCACACCTCAAGTAAGCATCATGCAACACAAAAAAGGTTTATTGCTTTTATTGAATGTGCGTAGAAACCCACAACTCCAGCAGTGAACACATGAGATGTGCAGACTGTTCAAGTGGGTGAAATGTACATATGAGCCAATGGAAAAGTGTCCAGTCCTCACTGACAATAAAGCTATTAAAAAAAACTAGAAATCTGCATCAAAAAGCAAGAAATGTTGGAAACACTCAGCAGGTCAGGCAGCATCTGTGGAAAAGAAAAACTTATCTTATCACTCTGCAATCTTTTGTCAGAACTGTGAAAGGGAGAAAACAATTCAAAATTCACCTGTTATTTCATTTCCATGAACCCTGTGATTTTTCCACAGGTATTACCTCACCTATTGAGCTTTTGTAACAATCTCTGTATTTAATTAGCGTATCAAGGAATATCGCAGAAGGACTTGGGACAGTTCAGTTATGCAGGAGTAGAGCTGCTGCCTCACTACGCCAGAGAACCAAGTTCGGTGCTGAGTACAGGTGCTGTCTATGTGGAGCTTATACATTCTTCCTGTGACCATGTGGGTTTTACCTGCGTGTTCCAGTTTCCTCCCACATTCTAAGAATGTACAGGCTTGTTAGGTTAATTGGCCTCTGTAATTTGCCCCTAGTATGTAGGATGTGAAAGTGAGATAACATAGAACTAGTGTACGGGTAATCGATGGTCAGCGTGGACTCAGTGGGCCGAAGGGCCTGTTTCCACATTGTATCTCTGAACATAAAAGCTAAACTAAAAACTTTAGTAAAGTGAACAAAGAAATAGTCACACACGCAGTCAATGAAAAAGCTATATCAAGGAAGAAGAAAAATAAGTAAATCAATTTAAGGATGGAATTTGTGAATGTAGGATCCAGGCATCTGAAGGCATGGTTGTTTATGGTGGAATGATTAAAATCAAGGAGAAGTAGGAGGTCAAAAATGGAGGAATGCAGAGCTCTGACTATAGAAGAGAAGAAGATGACAGTGATGGGGAGGGGCAAGGTCACAGGGTGAACAGTTTGGATTTACACTTTAGCCTAGCAGTCTGTTAGTGGCCTAGTGGAATCAGATATGACTTCCAATCCAAGCTTTTTGAAGATAATTTCCTGTCACATCAGATGGAAGCAGGTGCTCAGAGCAAATCTCAAATAGACAGCGGAATCAAAAGCTGCAGTAACAGTCAGTGAGTGACATATTTCATAGGAATTTTATTTCATAATGGCTCATCTTTAATACTTCTCTGGAGGGAGACAAAATCATATTGGAGGGAAATCTTATTGCCGTATTTTTTATTGAACTGGTCACAGAGGGAGGCTGGACAGATGAAAACCAGTCTTGGGAATGTTGACCGCTGTTTTTTAATACCTTAACACCTTTGCCAAGTGCATGAGAGTACATAATACGGACCCTTTCATATTTCAATGCTTCACACCCAAACCTCATCTTAGCTGAAGGGCTTCCAGAAGAAGTTACCAGCGAATATTCAAGCAAAACCTAGTGGGACATACAATACAGCAAAAGACTCTTCAGCCCATCAAGTCCATGCTGACCATCAAGCACCTTATCTGTACTTATCCAATTTACCAGCATTTGTTCTGTTGCTTTGGTGATGCAAGTGCTCTGAAATGAGTATCAATGCCTCTACCACCCACTCAGGCAGTGTGCTCCAATTCCAACCACTTCAGATCCCCTCTAAAATGTTTACCCCTTTAACCTATACCTATGCCACCTTGTTTTGAAACTTCTGTGCTGGCGTGACACATTTGCTTTGGGAGAGACTGGTCTGCTAAATTGTCTTTAGTTGGATCCTCTGTTGTTATAGCTAGAGACTTAGCCAGCAGAACTACTGCCTCACAGGTGTAGCAACCCAGGTTCAGTCCTGATCTTAGATGCTGTTTGTGTAGAGTTTGTACAATCACCCTGTCTTCTTCTTCTTCTTGTCGTGTTGCTACACTTTTCCAAGCCATTGCATAATGCAGGCTCTAACGCATGGGTTGAAGACCGTGAGATCTTCTGGTTTGCAGGGCTCTGGGAAGAGGGGGCAGGTAACCCTGTGATCGTGTGGGTCCTATGTGCTCCAGTTTCCTCCCACATTGCTAGGACATGAGGGTTTGTGGGTTTATTGACCACTGCAAATTGTCCCAAGTGTGTAAATGAGTTGTAGAACATTGGGTGGGGGTTGAGGTGGAGGAGATGGGGTGGGTTGAGGGGTGTAGGAAGTTGACATGAAGGAAAATAAATAGGGTCAGTGTAGGATAAGTGAAAATAACTATTTGATAGACAGTGCAGACTTGATGGACCAAATAACCTGTTGCTGTGCTTTATGACTCTATGTCACTGCTTTTGAAAGCACAATGTGCATTTTATTTCAGCTGTTGGGTACCTGGTGAATCAGAAGTTGGATTTGACATGTGCACAAGATCAGTCTGACACTCCCAGACAGCCCTCTGGCAGTTTTAACTGTCAGAAGTGTAATCTTTCAGTTGAGTCTTCAAACTGAGGCCCCTTCTGCTTACTCAGATGTACGTGGAAAATTCCTGCTACCTCAAAGCGGAGCAAGGCAGTTTTCCATCCAGTGTGCTGATCAATATTTAACCTTCAACCAACACAATTTATTTATTATATTACTGACCATGTCTGCTGCTGTTATACTGTTGCTGTTGCTGTATATTGTGACTGCTATGATTCCCTCAATATATTGACATACCCTTAAAGCTATGCAGTAATTTAGGATTTTTCTTCCATTACTGATGTAAGTTTGTGAAAATGCATTCCTTTCATCTATTGTTTTAACAAAGTCATTTTCCAATCAGGGGTACAATTAAAGGACAACTACGTCAGAAAATGGACAAATGTCAGATCTTATACTTTGACTGATGGTGCATCACCTTTAATGGATATGCTGCCATCAAAGACAATATTGTTTTCCTGGTATTGTAGAATAGAACAATGTAAAAATATCTTGAACAACTTTTCAAAATGGAACAGTGTCTATGTTATCTGTTGTTTGTGCTTGGGAAGGTAACAGTGTTAACAAAGTTAACAAGACCTGACAATTTGTTGTCGCATGAATCCATAATCCTACCCTTCTCAGATGCACTTTAATGGGACTTCCAATATGTAGAGTACGGCTGTTTCACACATTCCTGGCAATAAGGGGCAGGACTTTACGCAAATATTCAGCAAAAATGTAGCCTTTGAACTCATGCCATGGTTCAAGTGTCTGAATACCAAAGATCCTATTGCTGAATACTAGAGTGAACTGTGACCATTCCTGGTTGGATGTAGACCTGGATTTTATTATTTCTTGCCATAACTGAACATTTTAATCAAATGCTATTAGTGGGAAGTGAAGTATTGGAAGAACATTATGAAAAATACACTTGCTTCATTCAAATGAACATTAGGTTACTCAGTGGTCTAATTCTCAGCAATGGCCAAGACATTCATCACTAATTCTTGTGTACTTCGTCAAATCCCGCAGGGCTGACAATGATAATAGTTTGGATGTTAATGGGGTAGCAATAATATGCCGAAGGATTAGGAAAATATAATGTGTAGGAAAGAACCTCAGATGCTGGTTTAAATCGAAGATAGGCATAAAATGCTGGAGTAACTCCGCAGGCCAGGCAGCATCTCTGGAGAGAAAGAATGATAGACTTTTCGTGTCGAGACCCTTCTTCAGACTGATGGACCAGGAAAATATAACTTTTCTTTAAAAATAAAATTATGGGAGTCATTTTCTGAGTGGACCAAAATTCCATAATAGCAGTTAAGAAACATTGGGTGGGTGAATGTATTACCGCTACAAGTTACCTTAGGTGGGAGTAATGTTGACTAATGAGGGGGGAGGTGGGGGGCGATATTTCATTTGCCCACATTGTCTTTCCAGTGTGAAACAGAAAGAACACAATAAACCAATTTTCAAACTGCCAGCCTAAGCATTAGTTTTTTATTAATGTTTCATACTGCATGGTCATTATATAGGCAAGAGGAAGCCTTAAATGAATTACAATTTCTGTAAAGATAGACACATACAATTTCTGCAAAGGGGCCCTTCTTATTCTGAAGAAATGCCTCGACCCACAACATCATCTATTTTCTCCGGTGATGCCTCCTGACCTGCTGAGGTAATCCAGCAATGGTATAAACTAACATCCGTAGTTCCTTTTTATTACAATTTCTGCATTGCACTTGGTTTGAAGTGGCTGCCCTTAGAGGGACTGAAAGCGCACTGCTTGAAAGCAGCATTGATTTGTGTGGTCCCAGGAAAAAAGCAAGAGTGTTTACTCGTCATATGCCCTGGATAAGAATTATATACTCGTCATATGCCCTGGATAAGAATGAAATCAGAAAAGCGTGGAAACACTCAGCGGGTCAGGCAGCACCTGTGCAAAGTGAAACAAAATAGTCGTTAAATGTCAAAGACCATTCAGCAGGATCCTTCATTAACACTGGTGATTTGGTGATCAGATTTAAATAAGATTGGTTCCGATGTATCTCAATCTTCTTTGGACAGACATCCTACATACATCTGAGACATCGGCCACATAGTTGTATGCTACACTGAATAAAGTCAAACTGTTACCCAGGCAGCAAATGTGTGAGGTGACAGAAATAAAGCAGAGAGAAGGAAATGAGACAGGAAAAAGTGATGGAAATTTGATAAAAAGATTGCAGTTCCATTTCGCATTTCAGATACACCATAAAAAATGTTTTCAGGATTTGTGCTGTTACAAAATATTTCACATTATACTCTACGGAGCATCTAAATAAATATAGTTTTCCGGAAAGATCTTACCAATGGTTTAGTATTCCTGATGACTATCATTATTAGGCCTATATATTAACAACTGCACTAAAGTTTTAAAATGTGTTTAATTTTGTTGAAAAATATTTACAAATTTCCAAAGCCCATTCAGACACCCTATCAGATAGTGTTGACATGATATCAAATTCAATACTGATTTAGTTGATAGGTTTTGCTACTTCAATGTAGATTTGATTGATACCTTGAGGTATTGAAGGCTGTACCTTATCACAAGAGCCACAGGCAATGGGTTGTGTGGTTATCTTTGCATTGTAACTCAGATTAGATGGTGCTCATGCATGTTTTGGTACTAGACTTGTTTAAACCATTCCTGCTCATCAATATTTCTCCCCTACCGTTACTAGACGGCTTCTGAAGCCTTGCCCTTGCATTTTCTCTCCCTTTATCAAAACAATTCATATGGTAATTCACATCCTTGTCTATTTGATGGTGGAGGATTTATTTACAAGCTTCCCCCACCTGCACTGTCAAAATTAGTCACGTACTACCAATGATCTCGTGTGTCATATTTAGTTGATGCTTAGCTTTGGAGTTTTGAGCTCTGCCTGCAGGCAGTGTGGTGGTGCACAGATGCAGACTCGCACAAGAACTGAAATGGAAACTTTGCTTTCTTCCCTATCCCCTTCCCCTTCCCCCCACCAGAAATGCCTTACAGATGAGTAAACTACAAAACTTTTAGCATTTTGGAGCCTGTGAGTTTGACGTAATAATTGAACGGGATTAAACATGACAGCCCACCACTCAAGACACGAATGTTTTCTTTCCACTGAATAATTTCAAATAAAATATATAATTTCTAATGTTACTTAGTCCAGAATTATCAAACAAATAATTTAACGTAAGATAAGCATATTTTGTTCAAATCTGACAACTTTTCGGATGGAATAAGGATAGGCTCTATGTCCTGGATTTGCAGGTTTATTGTTTTACTTATTGATATTGTTGCCTAACTTCACTCTATTATTAATTCATAAAGATCGAAGATGAGCTGGCTGCCTGGACAGTATTGGCTTCATGGAAGGAAGTAGAGGGTGGTGATGGAGGGTTGTTTTCAGACTGTAGGTTTGTGACTACTGGTGTGCCTGAAGGATCAGTGCTGGGCCCTTTGCTGTTTGTGGTTCATATCAACAACTTAAATGCGAATGTGCAAGGCATGATTACTAAGTTTGTAGATGGCACCAAAGTAGGTGGTGCCATAGACACAGAAGTTGTTATCAAAAATTACAGCAGGGTCTTGATCAGCTGGGCAAGTGGGCTGACAAATGGCTAATGGAATTTAATGCAGATAAGTTTGAGGTGTTGCATTTAGCGAAGTTAAACCAGGGAAGGACCTTCACAGTGAATAATAGCTGCCCTGGGGAGTGTTGTAGATCAGAGGGATCTAGGAGCACAGGTACACATTCTCTGAAAGTGGCGTCACACGTAGATAGGTTGGGAAAGAAGGCTTTTGTTACATTAGCCTTCATCAGTTAGGGTATTGAGTACAAAAGTTGGAATATTATATTACAATTGTACAAGATGTTGGTGAGGCTGCATTGGAGTACTGTGTTCAGAGGAAGGATGCCATTAAGCTGCAAAGAGTACAGAGAAGATTTACGAGGATGTTGCCACGAGGTGAGGGCCTGAGCTATTAGGGAAAGATTGGGCAAGCTAGGACTTTATTCCTTTGAGCGCAGGAGGATGAGGGGTGATCTTATGAAGGTGTATAAGATCATGAGGGGAAGTGATATGGTGAATGTACAGAGTATTTTACCCAGGATAGGGGAATCAAGAACCAGACGACAGGGGTTTAAGGTCAGAGGATAAAAAATTATTACAAACCTGAGGGGCAACTTTTTCACTCAGGAGGTGATGGGCGAATGGAATGAGCTACCAGAGGAGGCAGTTAAGACAAATACAATAACAATATTTAAAAGACACATGGACAGGTGCATGGATAGGAAAGGTTTACACAGATATGGGCTGCATGTGGGCAAGTGGAACTAGCTTAGATGGGGCATCTTAATCGACATGGACGAGTTGGGTTGAAGGGCCCATTTGCACATATCCCATTAAACCTTTCCTATCTATGAACCTGTCTAAATGTATTTTAAATTGTGTGCATCCGACCTGAAAGGCCCAATAGAAATGCACAAGTTACTTGTACTTGCTATTTCTGTCAAACCTTGAGTTTATCCATTTAACTTGTTTTTTCAAAGGTTCTCTTGGGACGTTTTAATTGTGAAGTCCACATGCTCAAAATACAATGGAACTGTTCCTATCTCATAGCTGTTCAGGCTTTACAAATATAGGTTCCTTTTAAACTTATAAAAATATTTTTACTGAGAGCCTTATATTTGCATTTTGTTAGATTTGGCTCTGTCCTATCAGGTCTACACTTACCTGGTCCAGTTGCTGAAGGACAATAATACCGACATGGATTCCAGTGACATGGTGCAAGGTCCTCTGGAGATCTACCGAGAATGTCCCAGAAATCACCTTTCACGTGTCTTTACCTAAAGGTGAGTGATATTTTTGGCATTGATATGCACTTAAATGCACATGAATTTTAAAGACGTTAACAATAGGAATCAAAGGGTCGCATCCCACGATGGGAATCAAGGCCATGACATTGGCTTGAACCTCCAATGTGCAAGCCGCGCTCCACAAATTTATTGTCATTTGCAGAAGCATGGTGAGGTAGAAGTACAATTAAAATCTTGCTTGCAAAAGAATCACAGGCATACAAACTCAGAGAACACACACAAACATTGAATGGTTGGCTGCTGCTTTTTAATATCTTATCACTTTTGCCAAGTGCATGAGAATACATAATTCAGGCTCTTTCACATTTCAAAGCATCACACCTAAACCTTATCTTAGCTGAAGGGCTTCCAGAGAAGTTGCGACCAAATATTCAAGCAAAAGTTTGAGGATCATACTGTGCTGAAAAAGGCTCTTTGGCCCGTCATGTCCATGCTGACCAACAAACATATGTCTATATTAATCCCATTTACTACCAAGTGGTCCATTGCCTTGGCAATTCAAGTGCTCTGAAATGCTATGAGTACTTCTGTCTCTCCCACCCCCTCAGGCAGCATGTTCCAAATTCCAACCACAATGAAATAATTCTTCTTCAGATCCCCTCTAAACTGCCTAACCCTTTATCTATCTGGAGTCTGAAAAAGGGTCTCGACCCGAACCGTCACCCATTCCTTCTCTCCAGAGATGCTGCCTGGCCTGCTGAGTTACTCCAGCATTCTGTGTCTATCTTTGGTTTAAACCAGTATCTGCAGTTCCTTCCTACCCCTTTATCCTATGTCTATGCCCCCTTATCAAGGAAGTTTTTCATTATACATCACTGTGCTTGTGCATATAACAGTAAAATTGACTTGACATCGTGTGAGTGAGATTTAAGAACAATAAATTTACATTGGAAACTAAAGTACTAAGTTTAAATATAGGGAGTTGCAGAGACACTAAAGAAAGTGGATTTCAAAATCAGAGTAAAAGTAGCAAGCAGTGGCAGACATTCAAGGAAATGCCTGATAATTTTCCAGAAGGATATATTTCTCTGAGAGATAAAGAATCACTGAGGTATTACATTCACAGTTAATTTAAGTTGTGAAATATGGTGTCAACTTGCAAGAATAGGTATACAACATCGTAGATGAGAAGATAGGAAACATTTCAGGAACCAACAAAGGATAATTTAAAGAAAGAGAAGGGAGAAGATTATGGAAGTAATATAGCAAGTGAAATAAGTAACTGACTTTCAGAACTTCTACAAGCAGAGGGAGGTAAAGAGTGTTTGAATTAAACTTTGGTCACTGAATTAATAATGAAATATTGAACAAATCTTTAGTATCTATTGTAGAAGACACTAAAAGTATCTCAATAGCAGTTGAATATCAGGAAACAAACGTGAAGGAGGAACTTACCAATTACTATCACAAAGGAAAGGTATTAAGGTAATTAATGACTGACAACTCCCTGGACCTAGTGACTGAAAAGAAGGGACTGCAGAGATAAAGGATGCATTTGTTGTGATCGATTAACATTCACTAGATGATCAAGAGAAGACATAAGGGACTCCAGATGCTTGAATCTGCAGCGAAGAAATTGGGCTGCTAGAGGAACACGTTGGGTCCGGCAGCGTCAATGGAAGCTAAAGGTTGGTTTTGCTTTTGTGTCTCGACTGTGTCACGTAGAAGCTGCCTGACCCATTGAGTTTCTCCAGCACTCATATAATTTTGCCTCACTAGATTTTAGGAAGGTCCCAGCGGTTTGGCAAACCACAAATATGCAGCCCTTGTTCAAGGAAAAAGACAGAAATCTAAAGGCTGACATCAGTTATTAGGAAAATACTGGAATCTGTTACTAAGGAAATTGTAGCAAGGCCTTTACAAAATTGTAATACTATCCAGCAGAATCATGCTTGAATGATTTATTAACATTTGGGGGGCATAGCAAAGGGAATAAATAAATGAGGCCCAGTAGATGTTGAGTATGTAGATTTCTAAAGGCCTTCAATAAAATATTGTATAAACAGTTACTACACAATATAACATAGCAAAATGGAGCATTAGCTAACGAGCAGAAGAAATCGAATTGGGATGAATGGATCATTCTCAGGTTGGAAGGCTGTAAACTCATTTGCTTCCATAGGAATGTTTAGTTGGGAACATGGCTGTTTATTCTGTATTAATGAGGGCACGGTGCATTTTGGCCAAAGTTGCTAACAAAGTATAAAACCGATCTGACTGCTGGTGGTGAAGCAAAGCATAAGGACACAATAGGATCAGGAGTAGGCCACTCCGCTCCTCAAGCCTGTCCTGCCATTAAATATGATCATGGCTCATCTGCCCCAGGTACAAGTTCCAGTTCCCAATAGCCTGAAATTCCTCAATCTTTCAAAAATGTACCTGCTTCCTCTTTAATTAGGATGGCACAGTAACGCCGCGATAGAGTTGCTGCCTTACAGCACCAAAGACCTGGTTAAGGTTGCTGCCTGTACGGAGTTTGGACATTCTCCCTTTGACCGTGTGGGTTTTTGCCGGGTTCTTCAGTTCCCTCCCACGCTCCAAAGATGTACAGATTTGTACCTTCAGAACAAGGGGTCACAGCTTAAGGATAAGGGGGAAGTCTTTTAGGACCGAGATGAGAAAATCATTTTTCACACAGAGAGTGGTGAATCTGTGGAATTCTCTGCCACAGAAGGTAGTTGAGGCCAGTTCATTGGCTACATTTAAGAGGGAGTTAGATGTGGCCCTTGTGACTAAAGGGATCAGGGGGTATGGAGAGAAGGCAGGTACAGGATACTGAGTTGGATGATCAGCCATGATCATATTGAATGGCGGTGCAGGCTCAAAGGGCCGAATGGCCTACTCCACCTATTTTCTATGTTTCTATGTTTCTATGTATGGTATTCGGCTTCAGAAAAAAATTGTTAATTGTCCCTAATATGTAGGTTCGTGCTAGCAATCGGGATGATCGCTGTCCGGCATGGACTCGGTGGGCCAAAGGGCCTGTTTCCGCGCTGTATCTCTAAAGTCTAAAGTACCCCTAATGCTATAATCCCCACAACTCTAGAAGAGTCCAAAGAAGCGCACCCTCTACACAACATTCTACGCATGTTATTTTTTAATGATAACCCTAAAATCGTGTAATTATGAAGCTGCCAAGATGTAGATAGTTAAATAAGTGGACTAACATTTAGCAGGTAGAGTATAAAGTAGAGAAATATAAGGTTACCCTCTTTCGCGACCAAAACATTGTTTAAATGGGTAGACTACAGATTGCTGCAGTACAGAGGAATCTGGAATCTATCAACCACAGATGGATACAAGTAATCAGGGAGTCCAATGAAAGGTAGGCTTTTAATGTAAAAAGATGAAGAATAAAATGTGAAAAATTGTACTACAACTACATGAGTGAGAACTTATCTGGAATATTATAGGCTGCTTTGGATTCCTTATTTCAAGGGGATATACTTGCATTGGAGGCAGTGCAGAGAAGATGTATCAGGTTGTTACCTGCAATGAAGGTGTCTTCTTAAGAGGAAGAATTGAACAGGCAAGGCTTCTATTCAATGTAATTACAAAGTGTGAGAGGTGATCTTATTGAATCAAATGCAATTCTAAGTGGGCTTGACAAGGAAATTGCTGAGAGGATGTGCCCCTCATGGGGGAATCTAGAACCAAGGGCCCAGCTTCAGAAAAAAGGGGTTGCCCATTTAAAACGGAGATGAGGAGGCATTTCCCTTTAGAAATGTGAAAATATTTGGAATAGTCCACCCCAAGAGTAAATACATTCAAGGCTGACACAGAAAGATGGCAGATCTCTGGGGTGAGGAAGAGGGGTAGAGAATGTTGGGGGAGTTAAGGGTTATGAGAAACATGCATGAATGTGGATTGAGGCCAAGATCACATCGTCCCTGATTTTACTGAACGGCAGAGCAAGCTCAAGGGACCAGATGGCCCATTCCTGATCCTATTTATTATGTACTTAAACAGTAGGAAAGAAGTCTGAAACAAGCAAAAGGATGTCATGTAATGGGAGGTGGTATTCTCTAATCCCATTGAGAGCCCTGCTGTAGGTTAGCCTGATGCTAATTTGTTTGTAATAACCCATGTTTAATATACCCTCTTAGGTTCTCAGAAAGCATTCCCTCAGGAAAATCTTGGAAATCAAACTCCCAACAGCTCAGTGGGAATGATATACAAATGCATTCAAGGTTTTCATAGTTGTGACTCATTCAGTCCCCTGAGAAATCCAACAGAACTGTGTGAGTTAACCTTTTTCCATGGAAATAAAATTGGAATATGATAATATACTAAAAGGTTTAGCTGAAAAAATATCTCTAACGTGTTCCCCTATTAAAAGTAGGTTATTTATTTTTAAAAGCAGTAATGCTTTAGACGCGTTTAGTTTTTTATTTACGAGCATTGGAATCAGTCAGTTATTGAGTAGAATCAGTGCATTTTAATAGTGAAAGATAAGGGGCAACATTCTTCATTTCTGGATTATTGAAACAGAACTGGGGAGCACACTGATGGAGGTGATGCCTTTCGGAGACATTAATCTGAGGCCTTGTCTACTCTCTCACCAACATATACATAAAATACCACATAATATAATGTTGAACTAATGCAAATCAGTTTTAGTTTAGGGATACAGCGTGGAAACAAACTTTTCGGCCCACCGAGTCCACACCGACCTCTAATCAGCCATTATACTAGTTCTACGTTATCACAGTTTCACATCCTGCACACTAGGAGCAATTTACTAGAGGCCAATTAATCTACAAACCTGTACGCCTTTGGGATACGGGTGGAAACCAGAGCACCCAGTGAAAACCCACGCAGTCATGGGGAGAATGTACAAACTCTGCACAGACAACATCCATCATGGTGTGCTATGGCTGCGCCTAATGGCAGTGGCTTGACTGTAGTCCGTCTGTCTTTTTTAAATTTTTATTATTTTTTTAGCTGTGTATATGTGGGGGGTGGGGGAAACCGTTTAATCTCTTCCCTGTTTGGGGACCCAACTTTTTCCCTGTCGGGTCTCCGATGTCGTCGGGCCTAACATCGTGGAGCCGGCGACGGCCTCCGGCCGGGACCAACCTGAGGACTCCAGTCGTGGAGCCTGCGGACCTGCCATCGCAGAGCTGGCCGACTTCAGAACGGGAGGAGCTGTGGTGGCGCGCGGCTGCGACCCGACATTGGAGCTTTGGAGAATCCGGCCGCAGGCCCCGTGGACGATAACATCGGGAGCTCGCAGGTCTCTGGTGGAAGACCGCTTTTCGGAGCTCCTGCAACGGCAACTTCTCCTGCCGGAATCGCGGAGTGAAATTTCTTGGAGCGGGGCCTAACATCGCACTGCGCGGCTTAACGGCCGCAGAACGAACCATCGTCCGCCGGGGGCTTTAACATCGGGAGCTCCAGTTCGCCTCAACATTGCAGTTGGAGTCTTATGACTTTTGCCTTCCATCACAATGGGGTGTTGGAGATTCGCTGTGATGGGTGTTTGTGTAAAGTGTGTTAAGTGTGGGTCTTGTTTTTTTTTGTAATTGTTAAGACTGTAGAAAATGCAATTTTGTTCAAACCAAGCAGTTTGAATGACAATAAAAGGCATTCTATTGGCAACTATTCTATCAGGATACATCGTCTGGCGCTGTGAAGCCGCAACTCTACCGCCGCACCACTGTGCTGCCTCAGCTATCAAAAATATAGAAACATAGAAAATAGGTGCAGGAGGAAGCCATTCGGCCCTTAGAGCCAGCACTGCCATTCATTATGACCATGGCGGATCATAATGAATGATAATTATAATGATTATTATAATGAAGACGTGCCTGCCTTCTCCCCATATCCCTTGACTCCACTAGCCCCTAGAGATCTATCCAACTCTCTCTTAAATCCATCTAGTGATCCATCTGCCTCCACTGCCCTCTGTGGCAGGGAATTTCATAAATTCTCAACTCTCTGGGTGAAAAAGTGCAAATAACAGATGGAGGGATATTAATGTTCAGAGTTTTGTCCGAGCCAGGTTTAATAGCCTGATGGCTGTGGGGAAGTAGCTATTCTTAAACCGGGTTGTTGCAGTCTTCAGGCTCCTGTACCTTCTACCCGAAGGTAGCAGGGAGATGAGTGTGTGGCCAGGGTGGTGTGGTTCCTTGATGATGCTGCCAGCCTTTTTGAGGCAGCGACTGCGATAAATCCCCTCGATGGAAGGAAGGTCAGAGCCGATGATGGACTGGGCAGTGTTTACTACTTTTTGTAGTCTTTTCCTCTCCAGGGCACTCAAATTGCCGAACCAAGCCACGATGCAACCAGTCAGCAAGCTCTCTACTGTGCACCTGTAGAAGTTAGAGAGAGTCCTCCTTGACAGACCAACTCTCCGTAATCTTCTCAGGAAGTAGAGGCGCTGATGAGCTTTCTTAATAATTGCATCTGTGTTCTCGGACCAGGAAAGATCTTCACAGATGTGCACGCACAGGACCGGTGTACAAGGACGCCCAGGTCTCACTGCACCTCCCCCTTACCTAACCTAACCCTATTGAGATAATAATCTGCCCCCTTGTTTTTGCCGCCAAAGTGGATCACCTCACATTTATCTATATTATACTGCATCAGCCACGCAACTGCCCACTCACTCAACCTGTCCAGGTCACCCTGCAACCTCCTGACATCCTCTTCACAGTTCACACTGCCACCTAGCTTTGTGTCATCCGCAAACTTGCTAGTGTTGCTCCTAATTCCCTCTTCCAAATCATTAATATATATGATAAACAGTTGCGGCCCCAACACCGAGCCTTGCGACATTCCACTCGCCACTGCCTGCCATTCTGAAAAGGACCCGTTCACTCCTACTCTTTGCTTCCTGTCTGCAAACCAATTTTCTATCCATGTCAACACCCTACCCCCAATACCCGTGCGGGACCTTATCAAAGGCTTTCTGAAAGTCTAGATACACTCCATTCACTGGCACCCCTTCATCCATTTTACTTGTCACATTCTCAAAAAATTCCAGAAGATTAGTCAAGCATGATTTTCCTTTCATAAATCCATGTTGATTTGGAATAATCCTTTTTCTGCTATCCAAATGCCCCATTATTACCTCTTTAATAATTGACTCCAGCATCTTTCCCACCACCGAAGTCAGGCTAACTAGTCTGTAATTCCCCATTTTCCCTCTCGCTCTTTCTTGAAAAGTGGGATAACATTAGCTATCCTCCAATCCACAGGAACTGATCCTGAATCTATTGAACATTGGAAAATGATCACCAATGCATCCACTATTTCTAGAGCCACCTCCCTGAGGACCCTGGGATGCAGACCATCAGGCCCAGGGGATTTATCATCCTTCAGTCCCATTAGCCTACCCAATACTATTTCTCGCCTAATGAACATTTCTTTCAGTTCCTCTACCCCCTTAGATCCTCTGTCCTCCAGTATATCTGGGAGATTGTTTTGTGTCTTCCTTAGTGAAGACAGATTCGAAGTACCTGTTCAACTCTTCTGCCATTTCCTTGTTCCCCAAAATAATTTCACCCGTGTCTGCCTTCAAGGGACCCACATTTGACTTTGCTACTCTTTTTCCCTTAACGTATCTAAAGAAGCATTTACTGTTCTTCTTTATATTCCTGGCCAGCTTCCCTTCGTACTTCATCTTTTCAGCCCGTATTGCCCGTTTTGTTTCCTTCTGTTGTCCTATGAAAGTTTCCCAATCCTCTGGCTTCCGGCTACTCTTTGCTGTGTTATACTTCTTTTCTTTTAGTTTTATTCTATCCCTAACTTCTCTTGTCAGCCACGGTTGCCTCCTACTCCCCTTAGAATCTTTCTTCCTTTTTGGAATGAAATGATCCTGCGTCTTCAGGATTAAGCCCAGAAATTCCTGCCATTGCTGTTCCACCGTCATTCCTGCTAGGATCCCTTTCCAGTCTACCTTGGCCAGCTCCCTTAGCATGCCTTCATAGTCCCCATTGTTCAACTGCATCACCGACACTTCCGATTTGACATTCTCCTTCTCAAATTGCAGATTAAAACTAATCATATTATGATCACTACCTCCAAGCGGTTCCTTTACCTCGAGTTCTCTTTATCATATCTGGTTCATTGTACAACACTAAATCCAGAATTGCCTTTTCTCTGGTCGGCTCCATTACAAGCTGCTCTAAAAATCTCTCTCGGAGGCATTTTACAAACTCTCTTTCTTGGGGTCCTGAACCAACCTGATTTTCCCAGTCTACCTGCATATTGAAATCCCCCACCACCATAGTGGCATTACCTTTGTTACATGCCAGTTTTAACTCCTGCTGCAACCTACACCCTACATCTAGGCTACTATTTGGGGGTCTGTCGATAACACCAATTAGTGTCTTCTTGCCTTTACAATTCCTCAACTCAATCCACAGTGACTCTACCTCATCAGTCCCTATGTCTTCCCTAGCAATGGACTGAATTCCATCCCTCACCAGCAGAGCTACCCCCCCTCCTCTGCCCACCTGCCTGTCCTTTCTATAGGATGTATAACCCTGAATATTAAGTTCCCAGGCCCGATCCTCCTGCAATGTCATATCTACCAGCCTCTGACTGAGCCTCAAGCTCATCTACTTTACTTCTTATACTTCATGCATTCATATACAATACTTCTAATTCCTTATGCATCTCACCTTTCACATCGATCCCTATTACACTTGGCCATACTCTCCTATCCCTTTGTGAGCTTTCTTTCCCGTTAATTCTGACACCTCACTCCCCTTATTCAGTTTAAAGCCACCTGTGTAGCAGTCGCAAACCTGCCTGCCAGAATGCTGGTCCCCCACCTGTTAAGATGCAATCCGTCCCTTTTGTACAGTTCCCCCTTACTCCAAAACAGATCCCAGTGATCTAAGAATCTAAATCCCTGCCCCCTGCACCAGTTCGTCAGCCACGCATTCAGGTCCTCTATCTCCCTGTTCCTGCTCTCGCCAGCACGAGGAACTGGAAGCAAACCGGAGATAACAACCCTGAAGGTCCTGCTTTTGAGCATTTTTCCGAGCTCTCTAAAGTCACACTGCAGAATATTCATCCCCTTCTTTCCGACATCATTTGTGCCGACATGCTCTACCACTTCTGGCTGTTCACCTTCACCCTTGAGGATTTTCTGCACTCTGTCTATGACATCCTGGATTCTGGCACCAGGAAGACAGCACACCATCCTCGAATCCCATCTGTTCCTGCAGAAATCCCTGTCCATACCTCTCACAATGGAGTCCCCAACTACAATGGCGTTGCCTGACGTTGGCCTCTTTGGTTTCAGAGTTTCAAAAGTTTCAGAAGGATATTACTGGGATTGGAGGAGAGACAAGATAGTCTGGGGCTGGTTTCCCTGAGGAGAATGAGGTTGAGGGATGACAAGACAAAGGTTCAGAATATCATGAACTGCATAGAGAGGGTAAGGTTCATAGTCTTTTTTTCAGGGTAGGGAAGCATAAACATACAGGGAATAGATGAGAGGGAAATAATTAAAGGTGTCACAAGGGATAAGTTTCCACACAGAGGGTGATGAATGTATGGAATGACTTGCCAGAGGAATTAGTAGAGATGGGTACAATTAAGCTTTTTAGAACTCATTTACACAAGTAAATAGATAGGAAAGATTTAGAAGTAGATGAAAATGCTGGAGAAACTCAGTTGGTGAGGCAGTATGTATGGAGCAAAGGAAATAGGCAACGTTTCGGGTCGAGACCCTTCTTCAGACTGATGTGAGGGAGGGGGAGAAGAAAGGAAGGGGCGGAGACAGTGGGCTGAGGGAGAGCTGAGAAGGGGAGGAGAAGGCAGGGACTACCTGAAATTAGAGAAGTCAATGTTCATACTGCTGGGGTGCAAACTGCCCAAGCGAAATATGAGGTGCTGCTCCTCCAATTTACGGTGGTCCTCACTCTGGCCATGGAGGAGGCCCAGGCCAGAAAGGTCAGATTCAGAATGGGAGGGGGAGCTGAAGTGCTGAGCCACTGGGTGATCAGGTAGGTTAATGCGAACCTAGTGGAGGTGTTCGGCGAAGTGATCGCCAAGCCTACGCTTGGTCTCACCGATGTAGAGCAGCTGACATCTACAGCAGTGAATGCAATAGATGAGGTTGGAGGAGGTGCAGGTGAACGTCTGCCGCACCTGGAAAATTTAGAGGGTATGGGTCCAACACACACAAATGGAAATAGCTCAGGTAGGCATCTTGGTCAGCATAGATGAGTTGGGCCGAAGGACCTGATTCCATGCTGTTTTGCTCTGAAAAGCTATGACTATGACTCAAATATCCTGACCAATATGCACCTCTCGACTAGTGTCACATCCGCAACTTTTCTAGTTTCACTGCTATTTTCAAGAGTTCTCTGTGTTTGCTTTGGTTGCTGTGATGTTTGATGGACTGTGTGGGGTGGGAGGCCCCGTTGCTCCTCCCGTGCAGCAGGTGGCACTGCACAGGACAAAGGGAGATGTTTTGTATATAGTTTATCCTGTCTGCAGACAGTGTGTGAGGGTTCAGCCATTTTGAATTGTCTTGTTGCCAGCATTGGGTAAAGCATTAATGACGTCTGTTGTAAATTGAAGACTCTCAAGTTTTGTGCAGACCTAGAAAAAGAACACAAAAGTGGTGTCAGGAGTGGGATGCTTTGGATTGCGTCCAAAGACCCAGATAAGAGCTTATTTTTGATTTTACATACTAACTAACATCTCGGAAATTTGATCGTTTTGATCCCGAGTGAGAAAGGCTGTCATAGTATTTAATGCGCGCTGAGTTTTATTTTGAAAGTAAGGCAATTACGACTGACCAGAGGAAGAAGGCTCTCTTGTGTTCATCAATGTCTCCAGAAACTTTTGCACTGCTTCAAAATTTACTTACAGAAGAAATAATTGAAGTCTCATATGCTGAAATCACAACAGCGTTGCAGCTGCATGTTGAAGAAAGTCAAAATTTATTTGCAGATCGCTTTGATTTCTACCAGACAGTGTAACAGGAAGGGCAATCGATAACCAAATTTCTTGCCGAACTTTGCACCAAGGCAAAGGTATGTGATTTTAAAACTCAATGCTGTGAAAAGTGCCGAGACAATGCGTTTCGGGATAGACTGGTCATGGGCTGCAGGCACGCATTCATCCCACAGGGAATTCTCAAGGAATCGGACGCCTCATTGAAGAATGTGCTGCAATGTGCTAAGATGGCCGAGCTGCTGAGTAAAGAACTGCACAAAATGGCTGGCGAAACAGCGTCAAAGCTCCCTCAGGAGGTGCATACAGTCCGTCAGACTCGTCCACAACGCCAGAAACCAGTTGAATGACCCAGAGCAAATCTGGAGAAGGTGGGACAGTTTCAGAAGAGCCGTCCCCCTGTGGGGGGAAGATCGAAACCCTGCTACCGGTGCAGCTCGACAGCTCATCATCACAGTGAGTGCCCGTATATCAAGTCCATTTGTTATACCTGTTACTGAAAAGGTCATCTCCAGGCAATGTGTCAATCCGTAGGAAAGCTGAGAAAGGGCACTAAAGCGCAAAACACTGTCAACCAAATCACGGAGACCATTCCTATTGAAGTGCTTGGTGTGTCTATGATCACTGACAAGCCGAGGATTTTGCTGCGGGTCTCAAACATTGATCTACAGTTCCAGGTGGACACTGCACTGCTGTGTCGCTAGTGGGTCAGGACATCTGGGAGAGGATCGGATAGCCGAAACTGAAACCGGACAACATCCGCCTTTTCAGATATGGACGACAGCCCATTCCCATGAAAGGCAAATGCACTGTCGCCGTTTCCTGTAATGGTATGACAGAGATGTTGCCGCTGATCATCGTTGCTAAAGAAGGTACATCCCTGTGCGCCATCGACTGGATCCATGCTTTCAAGCTTGACATGAAATCCTTGATCTACCATGGATCAACTATGGCATTGTCATCTACCACGGATTACAACATGGTCAGCAAGTGCGTGAACAACCTGTGAAAAGTGGACGTTGAATGGCACTGGTCCAAAGAGTGTGACCATGCATTCACCAGGTTGAAGGAGATGCTCGCCCAGAAGACGTGTTTGGTCCACTATGACCCATCGAAGCCGATCTCGCTGGCCGCCGATGCATCACCGTCTGGTCTTGGAGCAGTAATCTCACAAACCATGCCGAACAGCAAGGAAGAACCAATTGCGTTCACATCCAAAACGTTGACGACCGCCGAGAAAAACTACAGTCAAGTGGAGAAAGAACAGCATACTGACATCTGACACCAAATACTGACATCTCTTCAAAAGAGAATACTGAGGAAAACTCTGTTGATTCTGAGCCAAGGGTTGTGAAACGCAAAAAAGCCTGGAAAAAAAGAGTGAAGCGAGGTCCAGCCAAATGGAGACGTTTAAACTGGAAAGGGGGAATATGATGTTTGGTGGACTGTGTGGGGTGGGAGGACCCGTTGCTCCTCCCATTCAGCAGGTTGCGCTGCACAGGACAAGGGGAGATGTTTTGTATATAGTTTATCTTGTCTGTAGACAGTGTGTGAGGGTGCAGCCATTTTGAGTTGTCTTGTTGCCAGCATTGGGTAAAGCATTAAAGACTTCTGTTGTAAATTGAAGACTCTCAAGTTTTGTGCAGACATAGAAAAAGAACACGAAAGTTGCTTTTCCATATGTTGCAATAGTGATTCATTTCAAAAGTGTTCTCACTGGCTGTAGAGTGCTCCAGGACACCTTTTTTGGTTATCAGATATGTGGTGGAAAGGCAAGCTTTTATTTTCTCTTTTACCAACTACATCTAGTGTTCAGTAAATCATTCTATTGCGATCGTCCACCTTCCCACTGTGCCACTGGTTTCTGTGTTAACTGCTTTAGAACAAGTGGCGATCCCATCTTGCGTAATGTCAGCTACTCCCAGAAAGAACAGACCTAAACTTGAAAAAGGAAGCAGTTACCAGGATTAGCACACTGTGTCCAGGAGTGTCGTTCGTGGTACTACGAAGCTCCACCAGTTGTTAAATGAGCATGAAATCAACAAGAAAGAAAGGCAAGAGAAAGCTTCCCTCTCTCATTTTCTATCTTACCTAACTTAGCCATCTGCTTCCCACAAGTATGCTCTATTTGTTCCAAGAGTTCCAAGTTAAGAGAATGGGAATGAAACTGGGATAAGGAAAGAAAATCCTCCATAACAGTCTCCATCTGGCATTTTAGTTTAGTTTACTGTCATGTGTACCGAGGTACCGTGAAAATGCTTTTGTTGCATGCTATCCAATCAACAGAAAGATAATACTTTATACAATACAATAGATTTAACGACTTTATACAATACGATAGAACTTTATTTATCCCAGGAGGGAAATTGATCAGCCAACAGTCATAAAACACAAGGTACATGAAACATTAAATTAAAGTGATGAGTGGAGAGAATTGGGGATGTGCAAAGATTTGGGGGCGGGGGGGGGGGAGTCAGTTATGACTTTCTTTGTTCATCTTTCTATCTTTCTCTTTCCCACCCATCCACCCTCCGCATCAAAGCAATTTAGTTACACAGGAAGACATACATCCGATTATTAGTGAAGCCAGGTGCAAAATATGGAAAATATGGAAGATACTCTTGCGCTTGTTTAATGTCTGCAATTGAAGACTTTTTTTCCCACATTATTCGAAGAAATAAAATGAAAATGCAATCCTTCCACCAATCTCATCAGCTCCCCCTCCCCCACACTCTATCACTCATCCACAAATCAGGGGACGATGAACCTGCCAAACCACATATCTTTGTGATGTGGGTGGAAACCAGAACACCCATTGAAAACAAACCAAAGATCACTGGAAGAATATTCAAACTCCACCTAGACTGCACCTGAAGTCAGGATTAACTGGTGCCGTGAGGCAGCAGCACTATTAGTCACTGTGCCGCCCTTCGCATTATGGAAAAAGCTCCTAACTTCATGCTTAAAAACCTGTTTCTCATTTTTAGACTTGCACATCAATAGATATTGTTTTTGTGATATCTGTTCTAGTAACCGCATAATATATTGAAAACTTCATATCTGAATTCTTTAAATTTCAGAGACCTCATAGCTAGCTTGTAATTTGACATTTAATTATTTAGTTAGTTTAGTTTATTGTCACGTTCATAAGCTCTAGGAGCAAAATTAGGCCATTCGGCCCATCAAGTCAAAGCTACCATTCAATCATGGCTGATCTATCTCTCCCTCTCAACCCCATTCTCCAGCCTTCTCCCCGTAACCCCTGACACCCTTACTGATCAAGAATCTGTCAATCTCCGCCTTAGAAATATCCATTGACTTGGCCTCCATAGCCATATGTGGCAATTAATTCCGCAGATTCATGATCCTCTGACTAAAGAAATTTCCCTTTGTCTCCTTTCTAAAGGATATTGAATTATGTGAGTTAAGGGATACTAGTAGAGTAGCTATGGATACTATGAGTTTCAAAGTAAAAGAAGTACTGGCACTTTTGAAAAATATAAAAGTGGATAAGTCTCCAGGTCCTGACAGGATATTCCCTAGGACATTGAGGGAAGTTAGTGTAGAAATAGCCGGGGCTATGACAGAAATATTTCAAATGTCATTAGAAACTGGAATAGTCCCCGAGGATTGGCGTACTGCGCATGTTGTTCCATTGTTTAAAAAGGGTTCTAAAAGTAAACCTAGCAATTATAGACCGGTTAGTTTGACTTCAGTGGTGGGCAAATTAATGGAAAAGATACTTAGAGATAATATATATAAGTATCTGGATAAAGAGGGTCTAATTAGGAACAGTCAACATGGATTTATGCCTGGAAGGTCATGTTTGACTAATCTTCTTGAATTTTTTGAAGAGGTTACTAGGGAAATTGACGAGGGTAAAGCAGTGGATGTTGTCTATATGGACTTCAGTAAGGCCTTTGACAAGGTTCCTCATGGAAGGTTGGTTAAGAAGGTTCAACTGTTGGGTATAAATGCAGGAATAGCAAGATGGATTCAACAGTGGCTGAATGGGAGAAGCCAGAGGGTAATGGTGGATGGCTGTTTGTCGGGTTGGAGGCAGGTGACTAGTGGGGTGCCTCAGGGATCTGTGTTGGGCCCTTTGTTGTTTGTCATGTACATCAATGATCTGGATGAAGGGGTGGTAAATTGGATTAGTAAGTATGCAGATGATACCAAGATAGGGGGTGTTGTGGATAATGAAGAGGATTTCCAAAGTCTACAGAGTGATTTAGGCCAGTTGGAAAAATGGGCTGAAAGATGGCAGATGGAGTTTAATGCTGATAAATGTGAGGTGCTACACCTTGGCAGGACAAATCAAAATAGGACGTACATGGTAAACGGTAGGGAATTGAAGAATACAGTTGAACAGAGGGATCTGGGAATAACCGTGCATAGTTCCTTGAAGGTGGAATCTCATATAGATAGGGTGGTAAAGAAAGCTTTTGGTATGCTAGCCTTTATAAATCAGAGCATTGAGTATAGAAGCTGGGATGTAATGTTAAAATTGTACAAGGCGTTGGTGAGACCAAATCTGGAGTATGGTGTACAATTTTGGTCGCCCAATTATAGGAAGGATGTCAACAAAATAGAGAGGGTACAGAGGAGATTTACTAGAATGTTGCCTGGGTTTCAACAGCTAAGTTACAGAGATAGGTTGAATAAGTTAGGTCTTTATTCTCTGGAGCGCAGAAGGTTAAGGGGTGACTTGATAGAGGTCTTTAAAATGATGAGAGGGATAGACAGAGTTAATGTGGACAAGCTTTTCCCTTTGAGAATAGGGAAGATTCAAACAAGAGGACATGACTTTAGAATTAAGGGACAGAGGTTTAGGGGTAACATGAGGGGGAACTTCTTTACTCAGAGAGTGGTAGCGGTGTGGAATGAGCTTCCAGTGGAAGTGGTGGCGGCAGGTTCGTTGGTATCATTTAAAAATAAATTGGATAGGCATATGGATGAGAAGGGTATGGAGGGTTATGGTATGAGTGCAGGCAGGTGGGACTAAGGGAAAAAAGTTGTTCGGCACGGACTTGAAGGGCTGAGATGGCCTGTTTCCGTGATGTAATTGTTTATATGGTTAAAGGTAGGTGCTTTTATTTTGAGGCTCTGGCCTCTGGCCCTAGACTCTCACACTAGTGGAAACATCCTCTCCACATTCACTTTTTCCAGGCCTTTCACTATTCTGTAAGTTTTAATGAAGTGGCCTCTCATCTTTCTAATCTCCAGTGAGTACAGGCCCAGTACCGAGTGAAAAGCATTTGTTGCGTGCTATCCAGTTACAATTGAGCCATCCACAGAGTACAGATACAGGATAAAGGGAATAACCGTAAATCTATGCTTCACTTCTTCCTTGGCCAATGTAATATGTGGGGTCAGGATTGATCACAGTATGTCAGGACAGGCCTAACTTGGGCCTTATTTAGATGTAGAATACTTTCCAACTTCTGGTCATCAAGGTCAGTGATTCCACATTTTCTGAATAAATGCTTCCCATATTCACAATTTGTAAAACAAATGTTCCATTTAACAATGGGGGGGTTACACAAAAAGCTGGAGAAACTCAGCGGGTGCAGCAGCATCTAAGGAGCGAAGGAGATAGGCGACGTTTCGGGTCGAGACCCTTCTTCAGACTGGTCAGGGATCAGGGAAACGAGATATAAACAGTGATGTGGAGAGATAAGGAACAATGTTTTGAAATCATGGGTTGCATTTTTCTGGAGTTTAGTTTGGGGCAGTTTAGAGGTACAGCATGAAAACGGACTTCAAGCCACCAAATCTACACTGACCATCGATCACTAGTTCTGTGTTATCACACTATCTCATCCACTTCCTGCACAGTAAGGGCTTTTTTTTAACAGTCCCACTGACTGACAAATCGACATGTCTTTGGGATGTGCGAGGAAACCAGGACAGTTGGAGGAAACCCACACGTTCACAGAGAGAATGTGCAAACTCCACACATACAGCACCCAAGATCAAGATTGAACAGAGATCGCTGGTGCTGTGAGACAGCAGCTCTACCAGCGGTGCTACCTGGAGATTCTTGGATATTATAATGACACCTGTAATCTGGCAGAGTGCTTTCTCTGTGTGCTTTCTAGCTAAATTACCTAAATGTCATGAACATTTTTAGGACATCCTGAAATCTTCACTGCATCCACGGCTCTGAAGAAACCACAAACCCTAGTTCAGGACATGTTGCTCTCAGTACATAGATCAGCTTTCCATTACTGTTGTACATTACTTTCTCTATCAGACCATTACACTTCAATAATCCGTGCCCAGGACTTCTGGCTTTTCTCCAGTTAGGAAATATTCTCTTCCGCTCTGCTCTGTGAAGTCCTTATATTTTCCCACACAGAAATCCACTTGTCAATTTGCTTAATCTTTTAATATCTACTGTAATTTAATCCTTTAATTGCCATTTAACCTGTCTGTAAATAACCTTGAAAAAAAACAACATTTGCAGTGATTGCAAAGAGCTTAAAGGCAAAATTGTTTCTCTGTGTGCATGATCAAACACAACAGATACTTCCTAGAAATTTAGAACTGGTGTCCTGTTCAGGCTACATAACCGACACATAGCTGGTGAGGGGGCATCTGTAGATAGAGAAACAGAATTAATATTTCAGGACAATAACCTTTCTATCAGCATTCAGGGAGCTGGGAGCAGAATTAACATTGCAAATCAATGATTTGGTGAAAAGTCATCAGTCTCAAATGTTAGTTCAGTTTCTCTCTGCACAGAAATTGCTTGGCTAGCTAAGTATTTCCACCACATTCTGTTTCTATAATTGCAGCAAGGAACTGCTTTCACATGAAGCAGGAACCATCATTGCATAGCACCGCACCTAGAGAAAACAGCAGTGCCGCTTTTGAGGGGAGTTAGAGTGGCTTATGTAGTAGTCATCTTTGAGACAGCAGGAATGGTGCATGGAGCCATCCCTGGAGGGAAGCTGCAACGGTGCATGGAGTCATCCCTGGTGGGGGGCTGCAATGGTGCATGGAGTCATCCCTGGTGGGGGGCTGCAATGGTGCAATGAGTCATCTCTTGGGCGGAACCATCTCTTCGCATGGAGCAAAACAAGAATGATGGTTGGATGGGGAGCAGAGCATGGGTTTATCTCTGACAGAAGAAGGAAGGAACCAAGAATGGCAGTACATTGCTCCCCCTGGACGGTGTAGGTACTGCAGCAACTATAACACAGTCCTCCCTTCTGGAGGATGCAGCAAATACCGCATCAGCTGTTAACCCTTGCTGTTGGGCTCCGCCTCCTCCTTTTTCCTTTCTTCCCCCCGCCTCCCCCCACCCCCCATCAGTCTGAAGAAGGGTTTTGGCCCGAAACGTTGCCTATCTCCTTCGCTCCATAGATGCTGCTGCACCCGCTGAGTTTCTCCTGCATTTAGTGTACCCTAAACAGTAACACTGTTGTTCATTTAAAGAGAGGTAATAGTACCATCTAGTGGAGGAAAGAAAACAAGCCTTATGAAATTGCCAATTAGCATGACAATCTCAGCAAATTAACTGAGTATTTTAAAGGTGTATTAGTTGTGGGATTTGCTGGTAAGGACATTCTTAACTGCCCTTTAGTGATTTGTCAGTAACTGCCAGTTAGTGATTTGTCATCTTTAACCATTGCACTTTTCTGGTGAAGGTGCTCCCACAATGGCACTGGGAAGGAGTTCCCAGATTGACACCCAATGATGATGGTGAGGGAACAGTGGGATACTTCCACATTGGAATGGTGGAGGTAATGGAGGGGGAATTGCAGAAGTGAGGGTTTCCATGCATCTGCTGCTCTTGTTCTTCTTGGTAGTATATATTTCTTCCCAAATATACATTAATAATATACATATACTGTAAATTAAGGTGGTTCCAATCTTGGAGCTGCTTTACTGTGATAATGCCAAGTCTCATGAGAATGGTCATAGGTGATAGGAGTAGAATTAGGCCATTTGCCTCATCAAATCTACTTTGCCATTCAATCATGGCTGATCTATCTCTCCCTCCAAACCCCATTCTCCAGCCTTCTCCCCATAACCTCTGACACCTGTACTAATCAAGAATATATCTATCTATCTCTGCCTTAAAGATAGGAGCTGCGACAGCATGGTCTGGGCAAGATGAAACCGAACAATGTTCTGGATAACATATTGGCACAGATGGAAGGATAGCCAACAGAGATCAAGGGTGCCACAGAGATCAAGGCTGATGCCTCAACTATTTATAAGCTATGTTAATGTCGAAGATGAAAAGACCACAAGAACAGTATCTAGATTTATTCATGATACAGATGGTTGGGTTAACGGATTGTGAAGAAGAAATGAAGCGATGTGGATAAGTTGGTGGAGACCACAAAGATGGCAATACAATGGAAATGTAGGGCATCCACTTTGAAGAAAGAAAATCATTATTTAAACAGAGTGTGACTACATTAATGTTCCACAAGCAACACCAGCAGTTGGCATTTAGGGACAGCAAGTAATTCAGAAGGTGAAGAGATTGTTGGCCTTTATTGCACAGGGGAATGGAGTATAAACATTGTACCTTGTTTGTACCTCTTTCCAATAATGACAATAGATGCAGCCTGCCCATGGTAGGATCTGGCCTGAGATTAAGTTGTAAAATCAATTAACCCACTACACCAGAATGTATACAGTGCATTCAGAAAGTATTCAGCCTCCTTCCACATTTTGTTACACTACAGCCTTATTCTAAAATGGATTAAATTCATTTTTTAAAACCATCATTCTACACACAATGCCTCACAATATAAAAGTGAAAACAGGTATTTAGACATTTTTGCAAAGTAATAAAAAAGAAATAACTGAAATATCACATTTACTTAAGTATTCAGATCCTTTGCGAAGACACTCAAAATTGAGCTTTGCTGCATCCTGTTTCCATTGATTATTCTTGAGATGTTTCTACAACTTGATTGGAGTTGATTTACATGATTTTGAAAGGCACATGTCTGTCTATACAGGGTCCCGCAGTTGACAGTGCATGTCAGAGCAAAAACCAAGCCATGAAGATGAAGGAATTGTCCGTAGACCTCCGAGAAAGGATTGTGTCACGACACAGATCTGGGGAAAGGTACAAAATAATTTCTACAGCATTGCAGGTCCTGAAGAGCACAGTGGGCTCTATCGTTCTTAAATGGAAGAACTTTGGAACCATCAGGACTCTTCATAGCTGGCCGCCCGGCCAAACTGAGCCATTGGGGGAGAAGGGCCTTGGTCAGGGATGTGACCGACAACCCGATAGTCACTCTGACAGAGCTCCAGAGTTCCTCTGTGTTGATGGGAGAAACTTCCAGAAGGACAACTATATCTGCAGCACTCCACCAATCAGGCCTTTATATTAGAATGGCCAGACAGAAACCACTCCTCAGTAAAAGGCACATGACAGACCACTTGGAGTTTGCCAAAAGGCACCTAAACAAGATTTTCTGGTCTGATTTTCAAGATTGATCTCTTTGGCCTGAATGCCAAGTGTTACGTCTGGAGGAAACCAGGCATCTGGCCAATACCACACCTACAGTGAAGCATGGTGGTGGCAGCATCATGCTGTGGGGATGTTTTTCAGCAGCAGGAACTGGGAGACTAGTCAGGATCGAGGGAAAGAGTACAGAGAGATCCTTGATGAAAACCTGCTCCAGAGCGTTCAGAAGAATGGGAGAAATTACCCAAATGCAGGTGTGCCAAGCTTGTAGTATCATACCCAAGTAGACTTGAGGCTGTAATCGTTGCCAAAGGTGCCTCAACAAAGTACTGAGTAAATGATCTGAAGACTTATGTAAGTGTGATATTTCAGTTATTTATTTTTAATTATTTGCAAAATTTTCTAAACACCTGTTTTTGCTTTTTTATTATGGGGTGTTGTGTGTAGATTGATGATTAAACAAATGTATTTAATCCATTTTAGAATAAAGCTGTGATGTAACAAAATGTAGAAAAAGTGAAGGGGTCTGAATACTTTCTGAATGCACTGTAACTCAGTTTATATCCCTCTGACCTCCCCCCACTACCCATGCTGTGATGTGGCAGGATAGTAGGTATATTGCTTCACAAGATTAAGTAATCTGGAGCTATGGTCCATTGCGTTCAGGAGAATGAAAGATAATTTTATTGAAACTTACAAATGTTATATGGGGAGAAACAATAACTGCAGATGCTGGTTACACAAAGTGCTGGTCAGGGAGCATCCCGAGACAACATGGATAGGTGACTTTTCAGGTCAGAACCCTTCTTTAGAATAGTCTGAAAGCACTATGAAAGCACTGAAGGGTCACAGTCTGAAACCACCTTTCCACATTCTCCACATGCCTGACCCGTTCAGTTACTCCAGCACTTTGTGTTTTTCTTTAGTTGTTATAAAGGGTTGGACAGGGTAGACCCAGATGTATCCCTGCCTGGGGCGTCAAGAACCAGGGAAATGGGCCTCAAAACAAATGCGCAACACTCAGAAATGACACAAAATGAGTAGATCCTCACCAGGGGGTGGGGTATCCTTATAATTCTCTCCCCAAGAGGTCATGTAGGTTCAGTGGTTGAGGACATTAAATCACAGATTAATAGATATTTTAGATTTAAAGGGAATCAGGAATATGGGATTAGGGCAGGAACGTGGCACTGCGGTAAAATATTAGCCATGATTTTATTGACTGTGGGGCAGGAAAGAAGGGCTGAACAGCCTTTCCTTTTATATTTTTTGTATGTTTTCTTGTATTTTATATTCTGGCAAGATCAATTTCTGTTACAGAAAACGGCCAGATTCATGGACTGGAACTCCAGAACAATCCCGTATTATTTTTTTTAAATGACATATTTGGCTACAATATGTCAATGGAACTGATAAAATATTATTTATTATGAAGCAGCTTTTTTACAACATGAGTAGCAACAAGGCCAGTCACCTAGTTGTTCTTTCACAACTTTAGTTTTAATTTAAAGATACAACATGGAAACAGATCTTTCGGCCTTCTGAGTCTGCACTGACCAGCGATCATCGCACATTAACACTATCCTACACACTAAAGGAACGTCATTTTATTCTGAGTCTTTGGCATCTAGTCCTAGTCTCTCCCACTAGTGGAAATGTCCTCTCCACTTCCACTCTATCCAAGCCATTCACTATTTGATAAATTTCAATGAAGTCCCCCCTCAAATTTAAAAACAACTTGAAGTACTATAAATTATTTAAAACATTAAAACATAGTTAGTAAAATTATTTAAAACATTACAACATAGTAAGTAAAATAAAACCGCAATAGCACTTTTTAAAATCAAGATCAGTGAGCTCATCGAAGGAGTTGAGTGACACAAGCCATGCCAGGTCCCCCTGCTCAAGGTACATGTGCTTCATCCCAGAGGTTGAAAGAGCTCCGCTGTCTCAGTTCTGATTCTGGTGAGAGGAAGATCATACGTGCTGACATCAGACCTCCAACTGGTTCATTCCTGACTTCCACATAAAGCAGTGGATCTCTGCAGAGCTGCTGGCTGGACAGCCCATTAACTCAGGGGGCAACGCAGCAACGCCACCCTCCATAACTGGGTTACAGCCAATTGGTTCTTTTTAATATTTTTTTGTCATTAATTTATGGCATGTGCTCAACGAGCATTTAACTCCCCATCCCTTGAGAGGGTAGTGGTGAGCTGCCTTTTTTTCTGAAACCACTACAGTCCTTGAGGTGTAGGTATAACCACAATGCTGTCGGAGACAGAGTTCCAGGAATTAACCCAGGACAGGGAACGAATGGTGATATGTTTCCAAATCAGGATGGTGAGTGGCTTGACCATGCATGTCCCTACACTTTTACTGTCCTCCTTCTGGCTGGTAAAGGTTGTGGATTTGGAAAGTGCTATCTAAGTGCTATCCTACTCCTTCGCTCTATAGATGCTGCCTCACGCACTGAGTTTCTCCGGCATTTTTATCTACCTTAAATTTGTCCAGCATCTGCAGTTTCTTCTCAAACATCTAAGGAGCCTCGGTGAATTGCTGCAGCACATCCTGTAGCTACAAACTGCCACTAATGTGCTTCATTGCTGAAGTAAGTGAATGGTTGCGGGTGGGGTGCCTATCAAATAGGCTGCAATGTCCTCCAAAGTGTTGAATTGTTTAATATTTTTGAAGCTGCAGTTATTGAGACTTTTAAAAACTTCTTTCTCTTTCCATTTTCGCAACTGTCCTGTCCCTCCCACCTTATATTCTACTTCCCAACTTTGTTTTCAATTCTCCTTGCTTCCTATCCCACCTTTCAGTCCATCATTTTTCTGCAGAGATAAGCATTCGTTATTACAATCCCAAATTGCCAGATGTTAGATGACATGATCGATCTGTTAACAGGTCCAATATCTCATAGTTTACTGAACAAATATCATCCAATGGCAACAGTGAGCAACAATAGCCAATTAGCAGCAGAAAACTATTGAAGAAACGTATTGAAGATGCATAAATTAAATATTGGCAATGTGCCAACGTGCACAATCCAACCTATTTTTGAACACTGCAACTTGTTTACCCAGCTTACTTCTTAAACTTACTCTAAAATTTATGGGCCAATGGATAGCCTGTGGTAAGTAGTTCCTACACTGTTGTGTCAATAGTGTGAAGATTGCCCTAAGTAAGCCAAGACTTTTTTAAAATTCAATTTCAACTGGCAAAAAAATGCAGTAAACTTTTTAAATAAAATTCTTGACTACAAGCTATAACCTACACTGTTCAGTAAGTTTCGCCAAGAGGGATGTCTCAACAGATAAGCCGGAGAAAGGCAGAATAATTCATAGAAAAAATGGAATGGAATGGCGTTTGGTGACAGGGATATCAGGTAGCAGGGATGGGGGGACTGCATGAAACCATGATGAATTTATAGACCTTTTGCCTTCGAATCAGGTGGTTATAGGCTCAAATCATATCATATAGATTAAATGTCTGGTTGGCACTCCAATACCAGAGGAGTGCTGCATTGTTAGTGGTGGAATATCTTACCAAAATATTAAACAAATATTAATCTGCTGACACAGGATGGCACAATTTCAGAGCAATGCAATGCGGTCAGCCTTAACACCTTTGTTAATACTTTCCCTCAAAATACACCACCAAAAGGATGTACTTAGTAATAATGGGCTGGATTGTTGCTATTTAATTTTTCTTGGTGGTAAACTGCAAATTTAGGACTCAGGCACAATACATAAGCCTCAAGTTTGTTGGTACCTCCCTCGGAAATTCCAACCTGTTTTCCAGCACTCAGCATTTTGCATTGTGTCCAAAGTTGTGGCAAAATTGTACTAATGCTGGGCACACCAACAGCTCTTGTTTCAGGTTAATCCCCTGGATAAGCTTTTCCCATTGGGGGTAGGGAAGATTCAAACAAGAGGGCATGACATGAGAATTAAGGGACAGAAGTTTAGGGGTAACGTGAGGGGGAACTTCTTTACTCAGGGAGTGTGGCTGTGTGAAATGATCTTCCAGCAGAAGTGGTGGAAGCAGGATCGATTGTAACATTTAAAAGTAAAGTGGATAGGTATATGGACGGGAAGGGAATTGAGGGGTATGATCTGAGTGCAGGTTGATGATACTAGGGGAAAATAAATGGTCGGCACGGACTGGAAGGGCCGAGTAGGCCTGTTTCCGTGCTGTAATTGTTATATGGTTATATGGTTAGTCCAGCTAAAGGATCTGTAACCCATTCATTTCAATGATTGTACCGTATGTCAAGTTGAAAGGAAGGCAAGAATAGGTTAAGTTACAAATTATAATAAGTTGTGTTTGCATATAATATTTTAAATTATTAAGATATCTTTTGGGTGTCTATTTAACAAGGTAATTTTTTAACTTTTCTAAAGATTTTCAAATTTAAATTATTCAATTTGCTTCATTTTTACATGTTTGTGAACATTAGGGACATTCAGAGGAATTAAATACATTTGATAGTTTCAACAAGAGGCAGTGGGGGCAGGGCTTCACTTTCAGTCAAAGGTTTTCCTGATGATTCATCGCTTGTTCTCTCCCTTCCACGTCAGTCCATAGGCAACGCTCTGCCTGCCACTTTGGAGCTCAGCTTCCAATTACGGCCTGCCAAATCCAGTTTTCCGAAGTAAATGTTAGATATCATGTACTCTTTCAATGTGCATGGGTGCCGTGCTATAAAACTCGGACCACCTAAAATACATCATAAGGTCACAGATCATAACTGATAGGAGTAGAATTAGGCCATTCGGACCATCAAGTCTACTCTGCCATTCAATCATGGCTGATCCATCTCCCCTCCTAACTCCATTCTTCTGCCTTCTCCCCAGGAATATCTGACACCCATACCAAACAAGAATCTATCTATCCACAAGTTCACGACCCTCTGACTAAAGGGTACATCCTGTGCTTACCATCCAGAAATTGACCACTGAATCTCCATCATTACATCATTGTTACCCTTCAAAACATACTTAATGTAAGATAGTGCAAGGCCCTGAATATTGTGCGAATAACATGGCCAAAAATATGTAAATTTTAGCAATTACAGGGTTTTTTCAAACTTTAAGAGATCTGTCATCTTCTTGACTTAAATTTGCATTTCAGCCTTCCTTCAGGCTTCAAGATAAATATCCACTGTGGACACTTCAGTGCAACGTTTAGAGACACTCATAGTCAAAACGGTATTACCATCCACAATATCATATTTCAAAGCCAAAACCAGGATGAAATTGCTTGGATTTGAATGAGGCTCACTTGCTGTCTCTTTGAACTCTGCTTTTCATCTTTTCTGGAGAAAACAGTCAAAATAAAAAACGTTTTTTTCAATTCCAAATAAGGTTAAAATGTCACCAGGAGATTTCTATTTCGGGGAGTTTTCAGGTGAATATTAAAGCAGTGTGGATAAATGATTTATAACAACATGCTTATTTCATATTATCTGGATTTTATATTCAGTTATGCACAATAAAAAATGGAAAATTATTCATATTTATTTGGAAAATTTGAAATTTGCAAAAGACCTGTTATCTATTATCATGTTTACAAAGTAGCATCATGTACCTTTGCCTGCTCACAATGTTCATATTGATGCAAAATGTATTGCACAATTATGGTCTGGTTAGATAGTATCACCGATAGTTTATTGCATTATTGATTATTGCATAATTATTTATTGTGCTTTTATATGAATGAGCCTGTACAGCTACATCAAGTAAGAATGTCATAGTTCTATTCCCGGTGCATATGATAATTAAACACTCTTGACTCTTTTGACACTTGATACATGAATACTGAAAGAGCTGGACTGCTGGTATGGTTATATTCATATTTAAAATCCATAGAAAAGCTTATATTGATGCCAACACAATGACATAAGCTTCTTTAGGAATGTGATACAGACAATTAGGAAAGTTGAGGCATTTTTGTAGAGCCACTGCCACCTCAGGCTTCTCTTGGGGAAAGCCTCCAACAGGAATATCCTGATGATATTGAAGGGCACTGGAGCCAGCTCAAATCCACCATCCCTGATACCTGTAAAAACATCCTTGGGTGCAAGTCCAGAAAACACCAGGACTGGTTTGACGAGAACGATGCAGAGATAGAACAGCTCATCTCCAAGAACAGGAAAGTCTTTCTGGCAATATGATGTAACCTGCAAGGCCAAAAGAGCGATAAGAGCGGCTCACTCCAGAGCCAAGGCGGACGTCCAGAGCTGGGTGAGAGAGCTTAAGAACTCTTTGTGGACAGATAAGGCTCTGGAAATCCAGAAACTGGCAGATTCGGGTGACACCAGAAGGCCGTCTATGGTCCAAGCTACCGCAGCTTTAACCCCCTGTGCTCAAAAGACGGACAAGAACTGCTGGACAATGAGTCCATTAACGCCCAATGGAAAGAGCACTTCCAGGACCTCCTCAACCATGACAGCACAACTGAATCAGACATTACCCACCATATCCCCCAGAGTCCCATCAGAGAAGACATGGAAGAACCTCCCACTATGACAGAGGTTCAAGATGCCATCAAGAGCCTTACGAACAACAAGGCCACTGGTCCAGATGGGATCCCAGCAGAGACCTTAAAGGAAGGTGGACCAGAGCTCCTGTACCACATCCACGCCCTACTCCTCACGATCTGGGAAAAAGAAGAACTTCCCTCAGGGATGCTCCAATAGTGACCATTTTAAGAAGGGGGACAAGGCTGAACATGGAAACTACAGGGCATCTGGCTCTTGTCAACAACAGGCAAAGTCCTTGCTCATGTCCTCACAAACCGACTTCAACCACTGTCTAGGGAGGTACTCCCAGAATCACAGTGTGGCTTCCGCCCATCCAGAGGTACAGCAGACATGATATTCACAGCATGCCAATTCCAGGAAAAATGCCGTGAACATGGCCTTCATAGACCTGCAAAAGCTTTTGACACGGTAGACCGCCAGGCTCTTTGGAGCATACTATCAAGGTATGTCACGCCAAGTACATCAGAATATTGAGGCTTCTACATGATGACATGTCAATCACAGTGCTCAGCAACTGCGGCTCTGAGTCCGAGCCCTTCACAGTGGAAGCGGGGGTCAAACAGGGATGCATCATCGCACCCACCCTGTTTGTCGTCTTCATTGCTGCCATACTTCACCTGATTGGAGAAGAGCTGCCACAGGGGATACCAATCCTCTACAGAACTGACGGTGGGCTCTTCAACCTTAATAGATTGAAGGCTGAGAGCAAAGACAGTAACACCGCCATCATGGAGCTTCAATACGCGGATGACTGCTCTTTGCCAAGGCATTCAGAGCCATGGGCCTAGCCTTAAATATCAAGAAGACCCAAGTCCTACATCAACCCCCACCCAACCAGAAGTCTACCCAGCCTACTATAAAAGTGGACGACACCACACTTGAAAACATTGACCACTTACCCTACCTAGGCAGCTATCCTTCCCAAAAGCTGACATCGTCTCTGAGGTTAACCATTGCCTGAGTTGTGTCAGTGAAGCCTACGCCAGACTCAGGAAAATAATCTTTGAAGACCGGGACCTAAAGGTTCAAATAAAATTGCTGGTCTACAGAGCCGTTGTCCGCTCCACTCTGTTATATGGAGCCGAGTCATGGAACATCTACAGCAGGCACTTGAGAGCCCTGAAACAATAATATCAAGGATCCTTACGAAAGATTCTGAGGATCAGCTGGGAGGACAAAAGCACCAACATCAGTGTTCTGGAGGAAGCCAACATGACCAACATCATCACCACAATAATGCAGCACCAACTTTGATGGACCGGCCATGTTATCCACATGTACACCACACGTCTCCCTAAACAAATCCTATACTCTCAATTGAAGGAAGGTCGGCGAGCCCCCGGTGGGCCAAAAAAATGCTTCAAGGACAACATCAAGAACAGTCTGAAGAAATTCCACATCACATCGAGCAACTGGGAGCACATTGCACTGGACAGGCATTACTGGAGGAAATCCGTGCAGGAAGGAGCTGCACGTCATGAAATGGAACTACGCCGTGTCGCAGAGACAAAGGGACAGCAATGTAATGAGAGAGAGAAAGGGGCGCAACAACTACCAACCACCACCAGTCTCCGCTGCCCATGTTGCACCAAGGTTTGTGGATCGCGGATCGGCCTCTACAGACATCTGCAGACCCACAAGTAGACAACCCTATAGAGAGGAAACGTCATGCTCGTTTCGAGTGACCGCTGAAGATGATGTAGAGCACTATTGAGCAATAATCATGAACACTGATATTTGACAGTGTCACAACACTCACTTTGTTCACTATCGAATCATAAGAGCTAGAATCGGGAGAAGGTCTTACACTCCCAATAGGTCATTCCATCATTCGATAAGATCATGGCTGTCAAAGTCTATTTCCCAATCTGATCACATCCTCGGGTTGCCATGATGCTGAAAAACCTTGTCATCTCAGTTTTGAATGTAATCAATGTCTGCAAACTCTGAGCTGAAGAATTCGAAGAGTTTGCAACTCATTGTGTAAAGAAAACTGTCCTCTTCTCAGTTCTAGCAGCTGCACCCTTCCATATCCTTGTAGTTCTCAGTGCAAGCTCCTTGCTAGTCAATGCCTCTCAGATGTTTGTGCCGCATTGAGATCACCTTCCATTCACTCATCTTTCTCTTTCTCTCCTCGTACCCAGCTAAAACATACTAACAATCAATCCTTCTTTAGGTGCAGAGACCAAAACCTGGTCATATACTCAAAAGGAGGTCTCAACAAGCTCTGAATAATCCCAACAAGACTCCCTTCCCGTTGTACTTATATGGTACAAATCCCAATATACTGCAATTCGGTAAATTTATGAAAACTTCTACAATTCTTTTACACTCAATAGGGTCGCCGACCCATGTTGAATCTAGGGTCATTGTCTCACATGGATAGCTCATTTAGGACTGAGATGAGGAGAAATCTCTTCATTCAGATGTTGGTGAAACTTTGAAATGTCCACTCCGGAGGGCTCCATTATTGAATTCTTCCAAATCAGAAATCTATAGATGAGAGTATTTTCTGGGAAGCAAGGTATATGGGGATAGTGCTTTTGTGATGGTTCCTTCCTCTTGAATCCAACTCCCAGTCCTTCCGGGACCTTTAGATGCATATTAACAGGTGAGCTTGGGGATTGAAGAGAGGCAGTTGAGCAGGTTACCAGGTGCATTGTGTTTTGCAACTGCCATTCATATGAGTTTTTATACATATTTGTACATAAGGAAATTATGCACCACACCTTCCCGCCTTTGATGTGACAAATGTTTCAAAGTACTAAGGAGGAACACACATCTGTCGTCTCCGATTGCAAGCAGGTTATTGATGAGAAAGAAGAAGTTAAATGTCAAGTTGTTTTTCTCCCCATGTAATGCTTATTCTTACACAACATAAAACATGAGAAATAGGATTTAAATTGCATACCAAAACAGTCAAGATTTCACCCACGCCATGATAATTAGAATCTTTCATTGTAATGCCCGCTCACTTGGCATGTGAAAATATTTAATGTTTTCTCACACATAGGCACAAACACATGCATTTGCACCCCCACACACATGTGCACACACACATAGACACATATGCATGCATTTGCATGCTGTATGAGCACACACACTTGCAGCGCACACACACTTACAGTTACACTCGCAAATGCACACACACACTTGCAATCACAATCACGAACACACTCCACACACAAAAAAAACCACTCACACCAAAAAAAACACTCACACACAAAAAAAACACTCTCACACACACATTGGGTGGCACAATACACTGTCAATTTCCAAAATGTATAGCTTTGTAATTAATTTTCACTCAGTGCCATGGTTAAGGAATGTGCAATGTTATAGAGCAAAGATTGTAGAACAGTACAACACTGGTGCTGCTGACTCACTGCTCCAGCAAATGGCTCCATCCTGATGGGTGCGAAGTGTGCAGATCTTCCACCTTTTCCTTGCAGTCGCCTCCTTCCCTTCAACTCCTTGGTTTCATCCACATCCCATAGATGTGTTTGCTGGTAGATCAATTGGCCACTGTAAATTGCCCTTGGTGTATAGTGAGGGGTGGATTCTGGTGGATTTGCAGGGACAAAGGGTGAATAAACTGGGATTAATGAAGGGTTAATGTAAATCGGTGCTTGGTGGTTGGCATGGACCTAGTGGGCCGAAATACCTATTTCTGAGATTAGTTTAACTTGGCATCATATTTGGCACTGACATTATGGGCCTAAGGGCCAATTCCTGTGCTGCAATGCTCCATGTCCTTTTGCCCATTAGATTATATACTTCTAAACCACAGCACTGAGTGAAAGTTAGTTACAGAGCTATATATTTTCAAAGGTGATATTGTCTTGACATCCATGTTAGCTGAGGAAGAAATGGAGCAGTGGCCATACTTGACTGCCTTTGTCAGGTTATTGAATTTGCTTTGCTATTGACTACTGCACTTAGTTCCTCTCACTACCCTACCCCTTTCCTCCCATTCCTCCTCCCACCTGCTTACAGCTATATCCCTCCCTCTGGCATTACATTGCACTCCTCTTAATTGACACCCTTTTAACAATCATAATCATACTTTATTAGCCAAGTATGTTTTGCAACATACAAGGAATTTAATCTGCCATACAGTCATACCAATAAAAAGCAACAAAACACACAAAGTACATTTTAACATAAACATCCACCACCATGACTCCTCCACATTTCTCAATGTGATGGAAAAAAAAGTTCAATCTCTTCCTTTCTTTGTCCTCCCGCGGTCGGGGGCCTCAAACCTTCTTTTGACGGGGCGATTTTGGCTCCCATAGCCGGCGGTCGGGCCCTCCGCGTCGGGATGATCAACCTCCCACATCAGAGGGTATCCCAGCTCCCTGGCACCAGGTGATCGGACCCCGGATTGGGGCTAGTCGAACCTCTTGCGACTTTGGAGCTTCCTGACATGAGTCTCTACCCGAGACTGCGAGCTCCTTGATCCACAGGCTGCGGTTGGAGCGTCTGCCCCGGGCAGACAGACCGTTGGCGAGGCTGCCATCGCTGATGCTGCTGACTCACCTTTGTCAATTACTCCACTATTTGCCAATCAATCCCCTGCCTTTCCTGTATCCACCTATCACTTGCCAAGCTTTGTCCCGCCTCCTACCTCTCTTTTCCAGCTTTCTCCTACAATCGATCTGAAGAAGGGTCCTGACCCAAAACATCACCTGTCCACTCCCTCCATGAATGCTTAGTTTCTCCATCAGTTTGTCTTTTGTTCAACATTTCAGTATCTGCAGTTCCTTGTGTTTCCTCACCAAGGTGGTCCTTTTAGTTTCTCTTCCTCTCACTGTTGTTTCATTTCATGCAAAAATTACTATATGTGATCTCAATTAATGTTGTTGTTTATCCACTTTAATGCTAGTCCTACTTCCTTCATGCGCTACAAATAGCTTCCACAGATGCTGCACTTTTACAATGATAAAGATCATGCCCAACTCTGCCCCAAGATCTACTTGACGGCTCACTATTTACCTAATGCTCCTCTAATCTATAATCCAAGTTTATTTAAGTCAAACTAGGCTTTTTAAATCCATCCTGTAATCTTGTCTTAGAGGGTGGAAATAGGCCCCTCGGCCCTGCTTGCCCAAGCCGACCAACATGCCCCATCTACACGAGCCTATCCTACCTGCATTTGGCCCATATCCCTTCAAATCTATCCTATACATGTACCTGTCTAAATGTTTCTTAGACGTTGCAACAGTATCTGCCTCAACTACCTCCTCCAGCAGCTCATTTCATACCCCAACCACTCTTTGTGTAAAAACTTTCCACTCTGGTTCCTATTAAATCTTTTCCTCCCTTACCTTCAAACTATGTCCTCAGTTTCTCGATTCCACTGTTCTGGGCAAAATATTGCATTTACCTGATCTATTCCTCTCTTGATTTTGTACATCTCTATCAGATCACCTATCATCCTCCTGTGTACCAAGTAATACAGTCCTAGCTTGTACAACCTCTCCCTCTAGCTCAGGTCCTCAACTCCTGGCAACATCCTCGTGAATCTTCTCGGAACCCTTTACAACTTGGCAACATCAATCTCCTTACCATTCCTACCCACTACAATGCAGTTTGCCTGATTTGAGTTTAGGTCGTGCACAGCCAAACCTAATGAGGATACAAATGATCCCATAGTGCATGGCAAAGCCTGCCCTGCTTGTGAGGGCTAGCTAATACTGTGCAATATCAGGTGCAATGTGCAGTGTGTATATGTGGCTCAGTCAAGTTTTGTGTCCTCAAAATATAAGACCTTCTTTGAATTTCCAAAGACTGATTTAATTTTTCTTTTCACTGCAACCTACATTTCCCAATACAATTGACTATAGATGTCAATTCATAATAATAACAATTGTATCATTGTAATTGGGTTTTGAGTCCTCAATGAGAGGTTTTGGTTGTTCTTTTGCCCATGTTCCCCTGAGCATCTGACAAACTACAAAGATCCTGCTGTGGAGATATTTGTATGGAACTGATTAGATCACAAATTGCGATTAAAGCTTGATATGGTGCAAAAGGCCAGATTCACAGTTAAAATAGGGTGTATTCAGGGCATTGATTAATGAGCCTGCTTTAAGCAAAGCTATCTATGGTAGTATCTACTGTAACAGATATACTTCTGATGTCAAAAGTCAAGGACAAAGTATATCTGTTCCTAAGTTTGTTGATATAAAAAGCAAGAAGATTAATTACTGCACTTTATTAATATTGTCTCACTTTCAACCTTACGGGCAATGTTCTCACTGTTACCCATGACTCAATGGGAAGCCCTCTTGTTTCTGGGGTCAGGAGGCTGTCGGTTCAAGTCCGACTCAAGGGACTAGAGTTTAAGAATCCAGCCTGCACTTAGTGCAATGCTGAAGAGTACTGCATCATTGAGGATGCTGTTTTTCAAATTAGTCTAAATTGAGGCCTTGTCTGTTTTCTCAGGTTAATGATAAAGATCAGGGGTGTTATTTCTGGGGTAATGCTTACCATCTGATTAATATTAGAGAAAAGCTGATCTTCACATTAGAGTCATAGAGTCCTAGAGTGATACAGCGTGGAAACAGGCCCTACTTGCCCACACTGGCCAACATGTCCCAGCTACATTAGTCCCACCTGCCTGCATTTGGTCCATATCCCTCCAAACCTGTCCTATCTATGTACCCGTCTAACTGTTTCTTAAATGTTGGAATAGTCCCAGCCTCAACTACATATTCAGGCAGCTTGTTCCATACAGCCACCTCCTTCGTGTGAAAACATAATCCCTCGGATTCCTATTAAATCTTTTCCCCTCCTTAAACCTATGTCCTCTGGTCATTAATTTACATATTCTTGGTAAGAGATTCTGTGCATCTACCTGATCTATTCCTCTCGTGATTATATACATTTCTAGAAGTCAGCCCTCATCCTCCTCCCCCCAAGGAATAGAGTCCCAGCCTACTCAACCTCTCCCTTAATTAATATACACAATTCTGTATTTCCTTTCATTACAATATTATTACATTTCATGGTTGCACATTAGACCATGCAGTGGTCAAGCAAATATAAAAGGTTGGTGCCATTTGAGACACATGATTTGCCACCACAGACAGAGTTGTCATAGATCTCTTTACTAAGTATGTCTGACCACACTGCGTATTCTACACCTGCCCTTTTATGTAACTTGAGCTCATAACTAAACCTATTTTATACTTGAATGCTATGTGTCAAGAATGTTTATTCATAACACATATTTCCTGTTCATGTCTGTTTGTATTGCAATACATCAATTCTTTGAAAATTATTCCACTTCAATGCCATATCATTGAGTCAAAGAGTGTTACAACATTAAAACAAGCCCTTTGGCCCAAAGTGTCCGTGCCGCCCATCAACCACCAATTGACACAAAAAGACTACTCCTTTTCCTGTCACCAACACTGCTCCTTCTCGTGGCTCCCCCTGCTGGCCTTCTACCTTCTCACGACCTTTATATCTACAACTGCTGCCTCTAGAGCTTTGTGCCTGAACTTTAAACCTATTTTATTCTCCCCACATTGCCATCAACTCCCCTCAGATTCAACCCCTCACTTGCATGCTAGGAGAAAGTTACCACAACCAATTAACCTATCAACCCACAAGACTTTAGGATGTGGAAGAAAATCGGAAACACCTTCAAAAAACTTATGTGTTCGCAGGGAGAATGTGCAAATTCTGCACAGACTGCTCCCATGATCAAACCTGGACCCGAGTCATTGGACTGGGAGTCAGCAACTCGACCAGCTTCACCACTGTGCTGGATATCAATGACAGCCTCTGATTTACTTTAAACATCTGATCACTGCCATTCACTTTTGTTTAGCGAAGACATTCATGTCCAGTGAATAGCTGACATCATTGTGGATGTGTGATGAAGTTTACTGATCCAAAAATAAGGAATCAATAGGTCATTCATACATAAACCTCTTGAGAGATACCCGTGATTGACTATATTCCAAGACTGACTTCCTCAAGGAGACCAGCAAAATACCACTGATGTTTTGCAAATCTTTGTTAATTATGTTGTTGTATTCCGGGCTAGTTTGGACCTGGGATATGTTCAGCAACTTCATTAAATTTTAACACAGCAGAACTGGTCTGATGGAATAATGGTAGGTCACATTTAGTACAGTTAATTGAGTTAACATTTTTTAAATGCTTTTTATTTTTTTTAATTTTTTTGTGCTTTTAAAAATATAATGAAGCGATTAGTTTTAGATAGCTTTTTAAATAGTCACACTGTGCGAGAACAGGCCTTTCAGCCCAACATGCCCATGCCGGCCATCATGCCTCATCTACATTAGTCCTACCCGCCTGCGTTTGGCCCATACCCCTCTAAATCTCTCCTATCTATGTACCTAAATCTCTCCTATCTGTCTAAATGTGTCTCAAATGTTGTGATAGTACCTGCCTCCACTACCTCCTCTGGTAACTCCTTCCATACATCTACCAACCTTTGCATAAAAAAGATGGCCCTTAAGTTCCTATTAAATCTTTCACCTCTCACCTTAAACCTATGTCGTCTGGTTTTCGATTCCCCAACTCTGGGTAAAAGACTCTGTGCATTTATGGCTCTCATGATCTTGTACACCTCTGTATGATTACCTTTCACCCGTCTGTGCTCCAAGGAATAAAGTCCTAACCTGCTCAACCTCTCCCTCAGGCCCAGGCTCTCGGGTCCTTGCAACATCCTTGTAAATCTTTTCTGCACCCTTTCCAGTTTACCAACATGGTTTCTATAATAGGGTGACGAAAAATGTATCTGAGATATTCACAAATATTCAAAATGTATGATAGTTTTGCTAGCCAATTCAGCCTGGGGGCTGCAGGTTAACCAGTTGCCAATGTGTTTTGGTGGGCAGTGCTCGTTCAAGCCCCACTCTGTCATGTCACCAGGTTGGTATCAGTGACTTGGTTGGAAAGGTTCCGAAAGGTATGTTTGAAAATCCACACACTTTACATGCAAGGGAATGGCAAGTGAAAGCAATCCTATCCTGCTGGGAATTTCTGTGCCATTAATTAGATCAATGCTTGCTATTGTGAATTAGTAAGTATTTGACACAGTGTTCTTTGAATAAACATCAGTGTTGTCTGAGTCTGTTCATTGATAAATCTCTGAGAGGTAATGTAGGGCGGAAATTGCCTAAAATATGTAATAAAGTGTGAGAGGTCTGTTGCTCATCTATCAAGTATTATCAGGCCTATCTGGCTGAACTAATAAGTGAGGATTTAGGTCACTATTCATTAACATGATAAAACAAACTTACTTCAACTATATTAGTTAAAATTACAGCACCATAACCTCTTATCTCAATATGTCCTCTGTTAGGTTATTGAAACTAATTTCACTGATTTAGGTCATAAGCCATTTAGGTTATAGGATATAAATGGAACTGTCTTAACACTTCTCTCTGGGGAATTGAATGTTTTCAATTTCTTTTGTTTTAGCAAAGCATCAAAATGAGTATCTTGCTAAATGCTGCCATCTATGGGAAAAACTAATGATCTTAACGAGGGGTGTATATAACACAAAGAAGAACAGAAGAGAAATTAGATTCACAAGCAACTTCATTCATTTTGGCAAAGAATTCTTGGATTTGGGCAGCACTGTGCTATAGCTACTGGATCTGCTTCCCCACAGTTCCTGTGACTCAGTGCTGATCTCAGGTGCTATCTGTGTGGAGTTTACACGTTCTCCCTGTGACTACGTGGGCTTCCTCCACTTTCTTCAGATTCCTTCCACATGGCAAAGACATGTACTTAGGTGGGCAAATTGATAATTATAAATTATTCCCAGTGCATAGGCAAGTGGTAGAATCTGGGGACGAGAAGGTGGTGAAAATAAAGTTGGGTTAGTATAAATGGGTGGTGATGGCCGGCGCAGACTCAGTGGGTGGAAGGGCTATTTGTGTGCTGTATCTCTCTCTGTCTATTGCAGACTCTGACTTTTCATCTAATCTGATTTATATTATAAAACTTCATTTTTTTAAATTCTATGGAAGGAATGATTTCTTGGCTGTGTCGGTGAAAAGGATGTAGTTAATGTTTCCAAAATAGTGTCATGGTGTGGGCGGCACAGTGTTGCAGCAGGTGAGTTGCTGCCTTACAGCGCCAGACACCAGGGTTCGATCCTGACTACAGGTGCTGTCTGTATGGAGTTTGCACGTTCTCTCTGTGACTGCATGGGTTTTCTGGGTGCTCCAGTTTCCTCCCACATTCAAAGTGCAGGTTTGTAGGTTAATTGACTTTTGTAAAATTGTAAACTGTCCCTGGTGTGTAGTGCCAGTGTATCGCAGGTGGGCACGCAGTTTCTCTAAAGTCTAAAGTCTAAAGCATGGGGTCACATAGATCAAATAAAACCACAACTTTGATCAGGAGTGTGAGCGTTGTTTAATGTTTGACTGAGATCTGGCCAGATGAAAAAAATCAACCAGAATTTCTGACTTTTTCATCAATTTACTTTCAAGAGAGAGGTAGATAGGACTCTTAAAGATAGCGGAGTGAGGGGATATGGGGAGAAGGCAGGAACGGGGTACTGATTGTAGATGATCAGCTATTTTATTGCAGTTTTCAGGGTCAGGTTCTTCCAAGAGTTCTGACCTGCTGAAGGCAAACTGTTTCATTCGTAAAACAGTTTTTTAGAAGTGAATGTGGGATTACTAAGGAAATTCAACTTCCATCATTCACCAACAATATGCTTGCTAAAATCTTGAAACTCGTTGGTTCTAGAAAGTAACCAGAGCCTTAAACATCTTGGGAACAGAATCAGGGATGATAACAGCACGGACGTAATGACTGTGGGCGATGATGGACGCGTGACTGTAATAGCGTAGGTCTGAAGAAGCTTGCCAATCCAAACATTCTCTGTCCACTTACCTCCACAGATGCTGCCTATTCTAATGAGTTCCTCCACTAGTTTCTTTTTTTTTAGCACTGAAAGTAGATTATTTGGCACAATTTGCACAAACTAACTCTCTGAAAGTGCACCTATACTTAATGCTAAATACACAGATTTTACAATCCTCTAATTTAGCACTTAACCAACTATCTTAAACTCTTAATCTTAAACTCAAAGTGTGCTGGAGTAACTCAGTAGGTCAGGCAGCATCTCTGGGGAACATGAATCCCTGACGTTTCGGGTTGGGACCCTGCTTCTTACCTCTCTTACTGATCCCTGTCAATGATTCCTGCTGCTCTCCAGCTCTATGATGTTACAGCTTTAGCGTAACCTTGTTAATAGATCCAGCATTGATCGCCTTTTTAGGGGGGAAAGCCAGGTCCTGACAACTTTTTCTTTCTCCTCATCTCCCAACTTTGCTTTTCAGTGTTGATTTTAAATGTATGGCCACTATTCAGGAGAATGGGTTTGCTCTACCTGCATGTCATCTTGAATATCTCCACAAAATTGGCTTCTAAACAGGTCCAAAGAATATGATCCAAAATTTCCATCCCAGAGACACTTTGGTAAACTCCTAAGTCCTTTATGTCTCTTCTGAGCATGAGATTATAAGTATCCTCTTGCCAAGGACCAGTTCATCTCTACGCATTTATACTTGAGATTCATAGCTTTAGGTCACAACAGTGCAGGAACGTCCTGCTAGCTTGTGTACAGATGCTGAGAAGTACAAAAGGATATGAGTGGTAGCATAATGGTTGAATTACAGTACTAGTAATCTAGATCCCTGAACAAATCATCTGGAGATATGGGTTCAAATGTCTTTCATTTCGAATCCAACCATGGGACTCAAGAATTTAACTTCTGTTGATTAAATAAGTTTGACATATAAACCTGTAATGATAGACAATAGACAATAGACAATAGGTGCAGGAGTAGGCCATTCGGCCCTTCGAGCCAGCACCACCATTCAATGTGATCATGGCTGATCATCTACAATCAGTACCCCGTTCCTGCCTTCTCCCCATATCCCCTCACTCCGCTATCTTTAAGAGCCCTATCTACCTCTCTCTAGAAAGTACCCAGAGAACCGGCCTCCACCGCCCTCTGAGGCAGAGAATTCCACAGACGCACAACTCTCTTAAATTGACAACTGGTATAAGCTATAGTTCGTTGTCTCCAATTGCTGGAGCTTTTAAACTACATGGGCATCTCAGGAGCTGCCACTACAAGCTGAAGTATTCAACTACCTTCGTGTACTAAAGAGGGAACATTCCAAGCAGATGATGTGAAACATAAAGTTATTGTTTTTCAGATTTATAGCTTAATTTGAGAAATCACAGAGTGGAGGCTGGAAGTACTGTATTTATCATCAATACCACAAGAGCAGTGGACTGGTGTACGGATTGCTCCTGATTATAGAAGCCGTTCACTTCTCATTTCTATACATCATTCTGCTATTGGTGGTTGAGTTCCAATTATTGTAATGCTTCAACATCTGAATCTTCTGAAAATGATGTGAGTTTGTTTGTCCAGGTAAAACATTGAGGTACCCGGTTTGAGAGAGCTGGGGATCGGTCTGACCTTATGCACAATGACAGCAAACGCAAACCTGAAAACTGCATGCAGGTGAGACAAAGAGTGGTGAGTGTTCGTATCCATTGCCTGCTTCAGCAAGTATGTCATGCCTGAGAGCAACATAATAATAATATGGGTGCGATCTGAGACCAGGGTTTCTTTGGAGTCACGGGAATTTGTAGATGCTGGAATCTGGAGCAATGAACATTGAGCTGGACAAAACTCAGTGGGTTGAGCAGCATCTGTGGAGGAAAATGGACAGTCAATGTTTTGGTCGCAAATCTTCATCTGGACTCTATAATAGACAATAGACAATAGACAATAGACAATAGGTGCAGGAGTCGGCCATTCGGCCCTTCAAGCCAGCACCGCCATTCAATTTGATCATGGCTGATCATCCACAATCAGTACCCCATTCCTGCCTTCTCCCCATATCCCCTGACTCTACTATCTTTAAGAGCCCTATCTAGATCTCTCTTGAAAGTATCCAGAGAACCAGCCTCCACCGCCCTCAGCGGCAGAGAATTTGACACTCACAACTCTCTGTGTGAAAAAGTGTTACCTCATCTCCGTTCTAAATAACTTACCCCTTATTCTTAAACTGTGGCCCCTGGTTCCGGACTCCCCCAACATCGGGAACATGTTTCCTGCCTCTAGCATGTCCAAACCCTTAATAATCTTATGTTATAAGATCCCCTCTCATCCTTCTAAATTCCAGTATACAAGCCCAGTCGCTCCATTCTCCATATTTCTCAAAGCAATATCATCAATCAGTTTCCTATATGATAGGAAATAAAAACCCCTGGCCTATCCAGTCTCCCCTTATAACTCAATCCCTCCTAGATAAAAACATAGAAAACATAGAAAATAGGTGCAGGAGGAGGCCATTCGGCCCTTCGAGCCAGCACCGCCATTCATTGTGATCATGGCTGATCCTGTCCCAGCAACATTCTTATGAATCTTTTCTGCATCCTTTCTAGCTTAATGACATCCTTACTATAGTACGATGACCAGATTTGCATGCAATATTGTAAATGTGATCTCTCCGATGTCTTGCACTGTTGTAAAATGATGACCTTTTGTTCAATAATATTCCTACAAAGCCCCTGGGAATATTTTGCTTTGTTGGTTACGTGAAGCCTCAACTAACTTTATCATCCTATATACACTATCTCTTTACACACTGGGGAAACTGAGATTATCTGCTTTTCTCTTGGTCAATCAGTTTGTGATGAACCAATCTTGATGAAGCAGTGGGGAATTTATTTACTAAAATAAAAAAGAAAGATTGCTGGAGATCATCAGCAGGTCAGGCAACACCTATTGAGAATAAAACAGTTAATCTTTCAGATAGTGACTGATCAATTGTTACTACCTGCATGAATGAGACTCCACAGTTGAAATTGCTCCTTTTCTGAGCCTCAGACGTTTAATGACATTGCAGAAACAGAAATGTCATTATTAATACCCTTGTATTGTTAAATACCTGCCTTGGCTTTCTGTAGCAATCATGACTAATTTACAGTGAAAACCCACATGTTGGTGAACAAAGCATGAAAGACTGATGGTGAGGTTACAGTTCTGTGAACTAGCTCACTAAGAGTGGTGAAAATAGACAATAGACAATAGGTGCAGAAGTAGGCCATTCAGCCCTTCGAGCCAGCATCGCCATTCACTGTGATCATGGCTGATCATGCACAATCAGTACCATGTTCCTGCCTTCTCCCCATATCCCTTGACTCCGCTATCTTTAAGAGCTCTATCTAACTCTCTCTTGAAAGCATCCAGAGAATTGGCCTCCACTGCCTTCCGAGGCAGAGAATTCCACAGATTCACAACCCTCTGTGTGAAAAAGTTTTTCCTCATCTCCATTCTAAATGGCTTACCCCCTATTTCATTTCGGAGTCACGTGAGTGACTTCGTGAAGAGCCCGCCGGCGCGCATGCTCGACATATCGTCGTAACGCGTTGCTGCGACGGCTGGCGGTGGAGCGCGCTCCTCGCCAGCCCTTCATAAGGGGCCACGGAGGTGAGTATTCCACCTTTAGTTGGTGGTCCTTGTTGTCTGATTATGTCTTGCAGCAAGGACATGGATGGGAGTTCGAAGGGCCGGAGGACGTCAGGACGAGTTCGCCGGTCAACAGTTCCGGGGCCTTTACCATCGGCAGTACCTGCAGCGCAGGCCGGGACTCAGGCGGAGATGTGGGTAAGCCCTGTGTTCACAGGTCCAGATCCGCCAGCACACCACAGCTCGGAGGAGTTCGGTGAGGAGGAGTGTGGTGTGCCGCCAGAGCAGGGGGACCCTGCCATGGCAGTCAGGTTGTCAGCGGGCTCGCTGGCGACCTCGAGCAGGGCGCGTGCCGTTGCACGGCCTGTTCCACTCAGCCCTCCGAGAAGGGGGAGGGGAGGAGCCCAGAAGCCTAACCCTGTTAGGGCTAAGGCATTGCCTGTCGCGGAGGAGCGGTCAGGTTCCAGGGCGAGACCCGGAGCAGCTGTGAGGTCCAGCCGGCACACCCCGACTCTCGACGCCGGGACGGGTCGGTTGAGTCGGGTCTCGTCGCGGTCGCCGAGCCCCCCATGGATGGGTGGGCGGCACCATGCGTCGGCAACGTCCACGATGTGGGCAGCCGGCAAGACTGCGCGGGCCCCAGGCAGCCATGCTTCGGCTGGTGCCGACACCTCGCCGCATGTGCCCTTAGTGGCAGCGGCTTCAGCTCTCGCTAAACGGAGGCGATTGAACACGCCCGCGCAGGAATCGCGCAGTTTCGCCTCGGCGGCTGTTAGCGACAACTACCGGAAGAAAACCGGGCTCCTGCGCACCGGCAGGGCCTCGACGAGGTGCGGGCCGATGACAGGAGCCCGGTTTTCTTTTCAGAGCCGGAGGACTCCGACCACCTGAGTGTTCAGGGTGAAGGGCGTATTGACCGTATGGAGCGGCTGCTGGAGCTCCTGCTTCAACGTCAACAACAGCAGGGCAGCAACAGGCACAGGGCGTCTTCACCAACATCTACTATCAGCCTGGAGCAGCACGAGGAGGAGGTTCTGGTGGATCCCGTACCACCTCCGGTGGAGGTGCCAGCGGAGGAACTTTTGGATGTGGCGACCAAATTCGCGGCCCCACATACGGCTGGTCTTCCTCTCAATTCAAAGCTGGCAGCCACAGTGGACTTTCTTAATAATCAGGTGCTGCAGGAAGAAGTCCTCATCCAGGCTATGAGCCGTCACAAGGCTCCATCAAACTGCAACTCCCTCAACGTGCCTGTGGTCAATACGCCAATATGGGGCAACATCAGTGCGGCTATCCGTCAACAAGAGCTACAATTGCAGCGGATCCTGAAACTCCTCACGGCCGGTATTACCGCCTTTGCGCGGTCGGTGGACGAGGACGAGCTGAATTTGGACCAGGAAGATGCTCTGGCCTTATTGTGCGCGACCCAGCACGAAATCAACGGGTTTCGCAAAAACAGCATCCGCCCAGCACTCAACCCGAAGTTTGCAGGATTGTGCAAACCACCGCCGCCGCCGCCGCCCCGTCAGCTCTTTGGTGAGGACCTCTCGAAGAGAGTCAAAGAGCTTGACGAACAAGCCAAAACGGTGGGGATCATGCGCTCTAAGAGTGCCCCCACACCGTCCGGCTCAAAAGCTCCATACATTCGCTCACGAGGGTCGGCCAGTGCCTCGACGAGGACTCACCCTCTAGCTCCACAACGACAACAACACCAGAACCAGCACCAAGGGTCTTTTTTAGGACAGGGTCGGCAGAGACCTTTTTGGAAATCGAAGACGCCGCGCCCTCAAGCCAACCCAGCACCTCCACGGCCACCCACACGTGTCAAGGACCGCCGGTAACCACGGAGGTGAGGGGGTCTGGTTCTCTCTTTTCTCTCTGTTTAACTTCCCATGTTGGTGGTCGTTTACGGTTGTTTTTGGATGCATGGGGTAATTTTACTGGTGATGAGTATGTGTTGCGGAATATTCAGGGGCATAAAATTGAGTTTATTAATGGCGACATTCCTCCATCCCAGCACATGCCTGGTCGTACGTTCAAATTGTCTGCTGCAGAACAGGCAGCAGGTTACAAGGAAATTTTAAGTTTGGAACAGAAGGGTGTGATTGAGAAAACAGTGCATGAGCCAATTGAATTTGTTTCGAACATATTTACTAGACCTAAGAAGGATGGAGGCTGTCGTGTCATTATTGATCTAACCCGTTTGAATACGTTTGTAACATATACTCATTTTAAAATGGATACGTTTGAAACAGCCAAATCATTGATTTCTCATGGCTGCTTTATGGCATGCATTGATTTGAGGGATGCATATTATTCAGTATCCATCCAGAAAGATGATAGAAGGTTTTTGAAATTTATCTGGATGGGGCAACTTTGGCAGTATAAGGCTTTGCCTAATGGGCTTACTACAGCCCCTAGATTGTTCACTAAATTGGTGAAGCCAATCATGGCTTATTTGAGACAACGACATCATATAGTTATGGCCTATTTAGATGATGTCTTTATTGTGGGCCACACCCTGCAATTGGCTGAACAGGGTGTTGCAGCTGCTGTCAATATATTTCAACAATTAGGATTCATTGTCCATCCAGAGAAATCAAAGTTCTGCCCTGCCCAGGTAATTAATTACCTAGGGTTCACGGTGAACTCAATGAGCATGAGGATAACTATACCAATTAACAAAATTGAGGAAGTCACTAAGGTGTGCAGAGATTTAATTGGCACCAATATACCATCGATTCGGCATACAGCCACAGATCGATCTATGCAGCTGCCGTCCGAAGCGATAACTGAGTTGCAATGGTGGGTGTGTCACATTAGCAACTCATTTAAGCCTGTCAGGGAGGCTAATCCGGTGGTATATTTACAGACTGATGCAAGCTCCAATGGCTGGGGAGCTACTGATAATTGCTCTAGTTGTGGGGGTAGATGGGACACCCTTGAGGCATCGATGTTGTTGACTCAAGGGATTAACTATTTGGAGTTGCTGGCAGCATTCCACGGACTTCGTGCATATTGTTCCAAGCTTGTTGGAGCACACGTCCGTCTCCAAATAGACAACACCACAGCTGTGGCATATTTAAACCATATGGGTGGTACCAGGTCAGTTTCGTGTGACAAATTGGCTAACTCAATTTGGCTCTGGTGTATTCAAAGAGACATTTGGATTTCAGCTACCTATTTGCCAGGTGAGCTTAATACTGTGGCGGACACCAGGTCACGCAAATTTAATGACAACATTGAATGGATGTTGCATCCTGAGATTTTTGCTAAAGTCACAGCCAAATTTGGTAAACCGGACATTGACCTTTTTGCGTCACGGTTGAACCATCAGGTACCAGCCTACGTTTCATGGGAACCAGATCCTGGGGCAATAGCGCTAGATGCATTCTCACTGGACTGGGGGAATTGGGTTTTCTATGCCTTCCCTCCGTTTTGCCTCATCAGTCGGGTATTGCGAAAGATTCAGGCAGATGCTGCCAAGGGCATCCTTATTATACCCGACTGGCCCACACAGCCTTGGTATCCGGTGGTCTTTGACATGCTCAACGAACCTTGGGTCCTTTTGAAGGGTTGCCCACAATTGGTTACTCACCCTGTGTCAGGGGAGCCACATCCCTGCCATGGCTATTTAAATTTGTTGGCTTGCAGGTTCTGAACAGGCCGTTAGTCCAATACGGCCTCTCGGCTCGGACCATGGATACCATCGGGGCGTCGTGTCGAGAGTCCACAAGGCGAAGATACCGCTCGCATATTAAGAAGTGGGAAGCCTACTGCAGCCGCTCTCGCATCACGTACGATGACGTGACAATAACCGACGTCCTGGAATTCCTCGCGGGGTTGCACCATGATGAACACTTAAGTTACAGTGCCATCAACAGCGCCAGAAGTGCGCTATCATTCTACCTCAAGATTGGGGTAGGATCCAACAGGCTAGTGTCCAGACTCATGCGGGGTATATTCAATATGAATCCGCCTACACCACGCTATAATATCACCTGGGATGTCAGGGACGTATTAACCCTGCTCAGGACGTGGTCTCCCATGGAAGGGCTCCAACTGGACCAACTCACCATGAAGCTGGTGATGTTACTAGCGCTGACTTCAGCTCAGAGGGTACAGACACTACACAAACTGCGTGTCGACAGAATGACATCTACCCCTACAGAAGTAGTCTTTTTCGTTGACGAGCTACTAAAGCAGCACAGACCTGGGTGCACAGGGCTGCAGCTGAAGTTCCCGGCATACCCCGCAGATGCTAGGCTATGTTTAGCCTCACATATCCGCCACTATGTCAAGGTGACGGCACGCATCAGAGGAATGGAGAGATACCTGCTTGTCACTCATAAGAGACCTCATCATCGAGTGACAGTCCAGACGATATCCAGGTGGCTTCGAGTCGTCTTGGGTAAGTCAGGTATCGACACTAATGTGTTCAAGTCTCATTCCACCAGGGCTGCATCGACGTCAGCGGCGAGGGTCATGGAGGTGCCCATGGACCAAATTCTCGCCACAGCAGGATGGGCGAATGAAGCTGTGTTCCAGCGTTTTTATAACAAGCCTGTTGCTGCTCCTCTACAGTTCGCAGAAGCCGTGCTGAATGCAGGTCAAGAACGTGGAGATGTCCCCGCATGAGGGGTTTTTGATTTGTTATTAATAAATATGCTTTTGTTTTGCAGTATGAGCTATTGAGCCAGTTTGTTCCTCCCATCCATCCCTGGTAGTGGTGTGTCAGCATGGACGTGGTCCAGGGCGTGTAATCACAGAAGCTTTGAAGTCTTCACGAAGTCACTCACGTGACTCCGAAATGAAATAGTAAGATTGAACGAGAACTTACCAGTTCGAAGGTTGATCTTTATTTCATGAGGAGTCGAAGTGAGGGATTTCGTGCCCTCCTCGCCCAACCCTCAATCACCTTCATCTGGTAATCTTAGTCAATTCAATCATACTATGCGAAGTCATTTCTATTGTTGGTTCTGTGATTCCACGCCGCTACTTTGAAGTATGTCGAGCATGCGCGCCGGCGGGCTCTTCACGAAATCCCTCACTTCGACTCCTCATGAAATAAAGATCAACCTTCGAACTGGTAAGTTCTCGTTCAATCTTACTATTCTTAAACTGTGGCCCCTGGTTCTGGACTCCATAGAATCATTCAAAACTTACACGAAGGAACAGGGTGGCATTTGAGAGAAAACAATTTGCAAGGGTTTGCGGATTAAGGTTGGCTGCACTTGGAGCTGGAATAGACGCAACAAGCTAAATGGCCTCTGTCTATGCTGTAACAAATCTATGACAGCAGTGCAATTTTGCTGGCAATCAGGGGATGATACATAACTTATTAGGCTTCTCTACCCAGGGTATGTATTTATATTATTTTGACAGGGCATATTGAACACACACACTACACACCCATGCTTAATACATACATTCTTAATATGCAAAGTAAATATCGGAAATCAGCCCGTGACTTTGTTGCCCTTCTGTCCCTGCTCCACATAATCCTTCCTCTTTTGCCTGAAATTGCAGCAGATTTTATGTTACACATTAACAAGAGGTCGTGGCGTTTTCAGAGATGGCAAGGTCAGGGTGCATAATTTGGGGAAATAATGCGTGGATTTGGGATACTCTTGGGATTCACCACTTTACTTACAACTGTGGCCGGGTATAACTGCACGATAAAATGCCGCATGCTGTGTGGCATTGAGTCTTACTAGTATGTTTGCATAGTTAAATAACGTTAGCACCATGCCTCACGCTGTGCCAATTGGGCGGCCACCCAAATGAAATAACAATCTGCTTTAAGAGCAATCAAGCCCTGAGCCATGGATTTTGGATATTATGAGAGTCTTAGTTAGTTATGTGACCTTAGGACAATTGTTTACCATGATGATCCTTAACTACAGTCATTGCAACACATACGTATACAAGATTATTCACAATGCTAAACTTTTAGCTTGTTTCTACTTTAACCACTTTATTAAATAGCTGTGAGGTGCTAGAATACACTTTGCTACTTTTTTTTTGTTCTGGGAATCTGCCAACAAGGGATCTGTTCAATAAAAATGTCTCGCTCTGTGATTTGATTTCATTTGATTTCATTAGGAAGCATTGACCTGACTGGTTAAGTGTCTGCTTTATGTTTGGATTTTAACATTCATTAGGGGCATCCCCAGTGGAGTCGTTCATTACTCGAAGGTCCAATTACAGTGTCATGAAACACTTTTTGTTGTAATTAACTGATTTTTTTTTCATGTTTAGACTCTGTTCCTACATGAAAGGAACTATTCATGAAAGTTAGCATTTTAATTGGCTATAGATTAGGACGCAAGTAGAACTGTAATTCTTTCTTAAGTCACTTTGCGATTAACTATAGCACGTACCGCATGGTTATCTCAATGTTCTCAACTTGCACTTGTCTATTTAAAGATCTTATTTCTATTTGTTGTCCCTGAAACTCTTCTCTAACTTTATTATGTAAGCTTATAAGATGTAATCCGCCACAGGGCTAAGGATCTTCAGGTGGAGGAGAGGAGTCAGAGAATGATTGAGGGTGGCAATTTATTTTACTCTCTTTTTTGCTCCCTGTTTTTTCAAGGGGGACCCCATACCTTCAACCTCATACCAGAATCATACTACATCTGTACTATGTTGTTCAACAGCTACATAGTAAAACAACAACATGGGGATAACTGCCAACCCCTACGCCTTGGTTCCTGCGTATAATTTTATGTTACATTTGCATCTTTCTCTTTCCTTCTTTTCTTGATGGACCTTCAAAAACTAGAGTCCTGCCCAACAGGTAACCTCTCAAGAGAGAACTGTAGATTGACTGCCCAGCTGGAAGTATGTCTGGTTTCATGTTGTTTACAGCTTAATGGGAAAAATTATGGCCATAGCCAACATTTGGTGCAATATTATGTTGGTGTTCACTTCTTGAAAATAAAGTAAAATAGAAAGTCTATCTATTGCCAAATTTCACAATTATTGCATTTTCCAATGGTATTCTAGATTTCTGCTGCGCACAGTATAAAACCGCTTGACCCAACAGGTCAATACTCATGTGCAGGAAAGAAATGCAGATGCTGGTTTACACTGAAGATGGACACAAAAAGCTGGAGTAACTCAGTGGGTCAGGCAGCGTCTCTGGAGAAAAGGAATGGCTGATGTTTTGGGTTGAAACCCTTCTTCAGACTGAAAGTCAAGGGAGAGGGAAACGAGGGATATGAAAAGTTACATAGAACAAATGAATGAAATATATGCAAAAAGCATTGATGATCAAGAAAGGTAGAGCCCACAATGGTCCATTGTTGGCTGTGGGGAAGATGATAACGAGTGATACAAACAGTGAAATTCAGCAGGATGACAGTGAAACTAGTATGATGACTAGGGTGGGGGAGGGATTGAAAGCGAGGGAATGCAAGGGTTACTTGTAGTTAGAGAAATCAATGTTCATACTCATGCCTTCCTGTCACAAGAACCATCATTGCAAAGGTTTTAAGCTTCTAAAAGATGTTAAGTACATTTCAACTAGACAATATGATATTGTTTGCCTCAATAAACAATTCGATTTCAGAAGTAATGATACATTGCTGCTTCGAAAATTGAGTGACTGCCAGTGATCTCTGTAATTACTTGCATTAAACAAGAGTTTTACACAATCCCTCCATTTCCCAACAACACTAGAAATAAAAATGTGCAAATGCTTTACTATATTGATACCAGTGTCATATGCTGAGAGAATAGAGTGGCTGGGCTTGTATACTCTGGAATTTAGAAGGATGAGAGGGCATCTTATTGAGACATATAAGATTATTAAGGGTTTGGACCCACTAGAGGCAGGAAACATGTTCCCGATGTTGGGGGAGTCCAGATCCAAGGGCCACAGTTTAAGAATAAGGGGTAAGCATATAGAACGGAGATGAGGAAACACTTTTTCACACAAAGAATTGTGAGTCTGTGGAATTCTCTGCCTCAGAGGGCGGTGGAGGCCGGTTCTCTGGGCACTTTCAAGAAAGAGCTAGATAGCGCTCTTAAAGATAGCGGAGTCAAGAGATATGGGGAGATAGCAGGAACGGGGTACTGATTGTGAATGATCAGCCATGATCACATTGAATGGCGGTGCTGGCTCGAAGGGCCGAATGGCCTACTCCTGCACCTATTGCTTATTGTCTATTGTCTGTTGTCTATTGTCAGTGTGATAGAAGTGAGGAAACTGATGAAAAACACCGACGGAACAATTTGTTGGAGCTAAGTAGGTGTGTGAGCATCCGAAACCAAATATACCCACCACTCAGTTTAGCAAAGTTAACCTGTGTCTGAGTCATCATTATTTTGGAATGATCCTTGTAATATTTTTAAAGTTGTATTTCATAAATTTGTAGATGAAGTCAATCTTTTAAAGAAGGAAATCTGCCATACCTTTTTGTTATTTTGAAAATGCACTTTATTCATAATATATACAGGAGTCAATTATGATTTAATTTATCAGGTATGTAACATATGAAGCACCACAAATGGAATCTAACAAGCTTACAGTTAGTTGAACATACTTCTCAGGCGGAAGGAGATTAATTACATTTAATCTCTTTCTTTATTTTAGTAACTGCAAGCACTGAAATTACATTAGCTTCCACTCACTAATTTTGCCCTAATAGAATTGTCAATCTGTAAAGTGGATGGCTGGCTTGATTACAACACTGCACTGGTATTTTGACTGTAAGTTAATAAAAGGATTAAATAGAACAAGGAACCGTTTGCAAAGGCTTCAACATCCCATAGTCCCAACTCCCAGCAGAGTTTAAAATAAGCATTTCAATTATATAAAATCAACATGATCTTTGGAGACAGGATGCCTTCCTAATTTTTTTAAAGAATTCAGTAGTGGTTTTGATACCTATTCCCCAGTTGCTTTTCTAACTCATTATTGTTACCTCCCCTTGAGCTGGTTTGTAAGGTCATACATGAACCTAACCTCACAGCAGTCTTCAGAATGAACCATTTAGTCTCTTAGGATTCCCACAGCAGACACTCCATGCCAGGCTGCTACCATTAAGCCATTACAGACAGTATCATATTATACAGGCAATAGAGTGATTTGGGGGATATTTAGAAGCAGAAAATAACTCAGCAATAAGCCTATTTCCTTTTTGATATATCCCTGAAGTTTGATGTAAAAAATTGCTTTCCAACCATTAAGTTAAAGCAAAGGCTTGGTATCATTGCTTGGATTAAGCATAAACAAGTCTTTTGAGAGAAACAAACCTCATCCAGAGGCATTGACATCATAATAAACAAGCAACAAAAAATACGGCAGGAATCCACAAGAGAAATTGATGGCACTTCAACAGATGTTTTGTATGCCACTTGGTATGGATTGGGTTTAAAATAAATATTTTAGAATTTTATACAGAATTTCAGGACCTAAATCTAATTAAGTTGTCCTATATCCATTGTTGTTGAGTACATTGAAAATGTAGATGTTTACTTTCCCAGCTTGATACACACCAATCATGACTTGTCTAATTGCATAGCATTATGGAATGCAATTATATTTTTAGGCAGTAGATGGTGATTCTGTGGTGGCAATCTCCACTCCAGATTATTAGTTCAGTCCAGGGATTAAAATCCAGACTCCCCAAGTGAATGCTGCACCCATGAAGTTACTGTTTTTCAGATGTAATTTTTTTTTTGTCTTTGGCGAGTATAGAAGGTCTGATGGGCTGAAAAAGAGGGGGGGAAGTTAACCCAGGAAACCTGGCCAATATATAACACTCACAAATTTGAGTTTGATTTGTGCTATTTGGCCATTATCACAACAGTTACTCCATTTCAGGGGTCTTTTGGGACCACATGAAAGGTCATCATGTTTAGGTTTAAATTTAGATTTATTATTATCATGTGTACAGAGGTACAGTGAAAAGCTTTATTTTGTGTGCTATCCAAGTACAATAGATAGACCAAGTTGCAAAATACAAAGTGCAGAGTATAGTTCTCAGCATTGTAGCCCCACAGTGCATACACAAAGTGCAATGTCCACAATGGAATAGAGGTGAATTGGACAGTACCCTAGCTTATGAAAGGATGAATTAAATGGCCTGATGAATAAAATGGAACTATTTTGTTTTCTCTCTTTTAAAAACGAACACATCCAAGTATTGTTCAAATTACAGACATTTAGCCTGTAGTTTGTTAAGTTGGTTGTCAATTGCACTGTTGCTGTTCATAAAGACATGCAGGTTTGAAAGTTTATTGGCCTCTGTAAATTATTTCTGCATGTAGGGAGTGGATGAGAAAGTGGGATAACATAGAACCAGTATGAATGAGTGATCAATGCTCAGCGTGGACTTCTGGGCCGAAGGGCCTGTTTCCACGCTGTATCTCTATACTAAACTAAACTATGCCTGCATTTGCTGGTTCAAGAAATTAAGGAGTGAAATTCTAATTCTAAAATAAAACGATTTAAATTTTGAATTGAACAATATAATTCCAGGATAGTTGTCTCCATGGCAGTGATCTTTCTCATTACCTAATATTGTTTCCAAGTTGGCTTTACATTATGCGAGACTCAATTCCTCAATTGAATATCATGCAGAGCCATTCCCATGCAGAGCCATATACCATTGCAGCATTGGGCTCAGAGCAGCTTTATTTGGCTTTCTTTCCATACTTACCCACTGAGATCTCCCCATGCATCTACTAATCAGATCGTTCTCAGAACATCCTGACAATATTTGACTAATGGAAGAACCAGTAGATGTGGTGTATTTAGATTTTTGCTTAGCCTTTGATAAAGTCCCTCATTACAATCTGGTGTGCAAAATGAAAGCATGTGGGATTGGGAGTCATTTATTGCGATGGATTCTTCAGATTTTTCAGATAGAATATAAAGCAGATTTATGTTGATGTTGCCCAGAATCAAGGTCACAAGGGATGAAATAATTGATACATGTGATAGGATTTCCCAACATTGATATTTATTGTATGTTTCCAACGCACATGTGGTCCACCACTCACACCTCAATGAACTGTCTACTTTCAGTTTTGTGCCCTCCAAACAGTGTCCCTGAAGGTTGTCCACAGGCAAGAAAAACTATTCACTTCTGAAATTGTGCATGAACACACCTAAGTCCAGAAGCCTGCGTCTGTGAATCTTGTCTCATAAATATTTTCAACGAGGCCATGTTTTCAGATCCAACATCACTTCAGCTTATGAGCCACAATCTGAGTTGTGTTTGGCTCAATTATTTCCGATTTAGTTTAATTTAAAGATACAGCATGGAAACAGGCTCTTCCACCCACTGAGTTGACCATTAATCCCCCATTCACATTATATCTATATTATTCCATGTTTGCATCTACTCCTTATACATTGGGAGGAATTTTTAACAGAGGCTAATTAACCTACAAACCTGCGAGTCTTTGGGATGTGGGACGAAACCCGGAGAACCTGGAAGAAACGCACGTGGTCACAGGAAGAACTTCCAAACACCACACAGACAGCAACCGAGGTCAGGATCAAATTGGAGCTCTGGTGCTGTGAGACAGCAGGTCTACAAGCTGTGCCACAGTGCTGCCCCTTTTGGCAATTCCCTTTTAGCCTTTAAAATGAATTAGTTCTGACATGATACAATAGTGGAGACATCAATAAAATAAATTATGTTCATTAACGGAGTAGTGGATTTCTGATGTAACTGGGTTTGAAAGTTTTGAAAATCATGCACCCCATCGTACAAGAAGCCATTAGGAATGAAATGGGTAAATAGAAGATGAGGTACTGTATATCTCGAAGTAGTGATCAGATGACGCCAACGTTCCAAGAGTTTGTAAACTCTAGGAAGAAAGGGAGACAGGAGCAAGTTAGAGATTAACACTGTAAACAACATCTTTGAAACACACATTTAAGTTTTGAGTATTGAGTTCTGGGGTTAAGTGGAAATAGAAACCATTATGGAAATAAGTTAATTCAAGGTGATGTGATGTTTATGAAGGCCATATGGAACTGGTTGTCTGATACTGATGTTATCTGATTGATGATGTTATCCTCGACTCATGTCATTGGATATTTGTTGTCCATGTTGAAAGCATTCACCACATTCTCCTAGCTCAAGCAATGTATATAACTTGGACTGGAGAGAGAGGAAGGACATATTTCTATGTTGATTTAAGTTAGTTTGAAAAGGGAGTACAGTCTTGAATTCATGCTGAAGCCAAGGCCTGAGAATGAGTGTGGAACACAAACTTTTTCAATGCCTATCCCCTTAGACTGAAAATCTCCAATGGTAAAATGGGTCAGGTTTCCTTGAGCTCATTCCTCCATTGTGATGCCGGCATGTTGGGTCCTGCAATAATTCCCATGAGTTGATACCACATCCAGCCAACCAGATCAATAAAATAAAGACACGAGGAACTGCGGATGCTGAACACAAAATGCTGGAGAAATTCAACGGGTCAAGCAGCATCAGTGGAGAGATTGAACGGGTGACCTTTCAGGTCGGGACCTCTCTTCAGACTAATCAATAAAATGAATGCAGTTTATTGACAGAGTCCTTATGGATTTTTGATGTCACACCGTTCCAAAGATTTTAGAACTGCATTTTACATCAGCATGTAAGTTGAGGAAGCAGTAAGTCAATAAACTAGTCAGGGATATTTGAATGGGCTGCTCTGCTTAAAACAAGAACTTAACCTTGCATCATCCACTTCCTTCCCCCACCATCAACATAACTCTGTAACAGGGCAGTGAGAAACCACACTGACTCCTTGGGTCTTCCGCTGAATCTGACATAGATGTTAATCCCTCTTATGCAAGTCAACAGACTGGCAACATTTGGGATATGGGCAATACATTGGTGGAGCTGGTAGAGCTGCTGTCTCACACCTCAAACAATCAGATTCATTCTTGAACTCTGATGCTTTCAGTTTGCATTCAGTTTGCCCATCCTCACAGTGATCACATGGGTTTCCTCCAAGTGCTCCAGTTTCCCCACATCCGAATGACGTGCGGGTCGGTACGTCTATTTGGCCAGTATATATTGCCCACAGTGCAGGTGGGTTATAGATCTTGGAGGAGGTAATAAGAACAGGCTTTAGAGAAAAAGAATTGTGGAAAATGGAATTGCTCTGTGAGCCGGCATTAACTCGATGGGCTGAATAGTCTTATTATATGTCATAAGGAAACATGAATGTGGGTCAGTGCTGCTGTTGAGTGGAAGTCTTGCTGTTCCACATCATTGGGAAGACAAGATGTTCCTCAAAATTCCTGGCCAAGGGATTGCTTGACATTTTATTCCCGTTATTGAAATGCACTACTTTTCAGGGTGTATGACCATATGGGACCTTCACATCTGCTATACTAGTCAATAAGATCTGGCTGATCCTCAAACGCAACTCCACCATTTTGCCTGATCCAGTCTCCATATTCCATAATTACCTTGGCGTTCCCCAAAACAAAAGTTAATTGGTAAGGAAAGGTGCACTCTGTATCACTCACATTTGGGTTGAAATGCCAATTAAATCTGATGAGATGGTATGAGGCCTTCACTAAAATGACAATTTCAAAACTCCTACAGAGTACATTGGGGGGCAGTCGACAGTAATTAAGAAAAGAAAAACTGAAATTCATTTAGTTTTGCATGATGTCATTAAATTATTTAATTTATTTACAATTATTAGTAGTTGTACTTCAGTTGTGGAAGACAAAGTAAGAAAATCAGTCAAGAACATTGCACTTTCACAAACTCAGCATGTCCCTAAAAGGTTTTCATCCCATGGATTACTTTTTGACATGTGGTCACAGTGTGGGCACGCCCTACCAAATGATCAGAAGTCGTGCGTTGTTTTGGGATAATTTGAGGGCTCAATATTGTCAGGTTGACAGATACACCCACTTCCCCATCTCCCGCTCGCTAACAGCATGCAACCACCTCCCTCTCACCCTACCATCTCATAGAAACATAGAAGCATTGAAAATAGGTGCAGGAGGAGGCCATTCGGCCCTTCGAGCCAGCACCGCCATTCATTGTGATCATGCCTGATCGTCCGCTATCAATAACGCGTGCCTGCCTTCTCCCCATATCCCTTGACTCCACTAGCCTCTAGAGCTCTATCCAACTCTCTCTTAAATCCATCCAGTGATTTGGCCTCCACTGCCCTCTGTGGCAGGGAATTCCATAAATTCACAACTCTCTGGGTAAAAAGGTTTTTTCTCACGTCAGTCTTAAATGACCTCCCCTTTATTCAAAGACTGTGGCCCCTGGTTCTGGACTCACCCAACATTGGGAACATTTTTCCTGCATCTAGCTGGTCCAGTCCTTTTATAATTTTATATGTTCCTATAACATCCCCCCTCATCCTTCTAAACTCCAGTGAATACAAGCCTAGTCTTTTCAATCTTTCTTCATATGACAGTCCCGCCATCCCAGGGATCAATCTCGTGAACCTATGCTGCACTGCCTCAATCACAAGGATGTCCTTCCTCAAATTAGGAGACCAAAACTGTACACAATACTCCAGATGTGGTCTCACCATAGCCCTATACAACTGCAGAAGAACCTCGTTACTCCTATACTGAAATCCTCTTGTTATGAACTTCAGCACTTCATAGTCTGACAGCAGTCTGAAGAAGGGTCCCGACCCGAAATGTCACCTATCCATGTTCTCCATGATGCTGCCTGACCCATTGAGTTACTCCAACATTTTGTATCTTTCCTCGGCACTTCATAAAGTAGCGTCTTGGGATACTTTGCCCCAAAGCAAGCAGTTTAATTTGTAATCCATTTTGAAACATTTCAAGAAGCAGTTTGATCTGCTGGAATCTTGAGAATGCACCCTATCATAAACATTTCTGTGTTTTGTTTGTTCGTAGGTGGTTTGTTTCTTATTTTGGTTTTGACGTAACAAGAATCTGCATCTGCTTGATTATTACAGCAGAGGTTCCCTAATATGTACCGAACATCATGCACTCCAACTACTTGTCCTTGAAGATTAGCAGATGTATTTCTTTGTTTGAAACCACTTTCTTCAATGCCTGCCAGTATTATGTTGAAGCATTGATCACAAGATCGTCTGAATCACGAATAATCTTCCTTCTCCCTAGGACATTCATAATCCCTATTTCTAATAGACAGTCTAGGAACAATTACACTTTATAATATAGTTTAGATTAAAGATGCAGTATGGAAACAGGCCCTTCAGCCCATCAAGTCCACATGGACGAGCAATCAATTGCTCACACTAGTTCTATGTTATCCCACTGTCTTATACACTCCTTACACATTAGGACCATTTTTACAAACCCACACATCTTTGGATGTGGGAGGAAACCGGAGCGCTGGGAGGAAATCCATGCGATCACAGGGAGAACAAGCAAACTCCAGGATCGAGCCTGGATCTCTGGCCCTATGAACTGGCAACTTATCCCATTGTGCAGTGGGCTTGCTTTGCATCTTACATCCAGCAGTATGAATATTGATTTCTCTAATTTCAAGTAACCTTTGCATTCCCTCTCTCTCTGTCCCTCCCTCACCCTGGTCGTCTTGCTAGTTTCACTGTTTATCTCTTCATTATCACCTCTTCCACATCCAATATTGGACCATGTGTGTTGGAAGGATGTTGCAGATGCTGTAACGTAACAAAATGTGGAAAAAATGAAGAGGTCTGAATCCGGGACAGGCAACCGGAAATGTTACCCATTCCTTCGCTCCAGGGATACTGCCTGGCCCGCTGAGCTACTCCAGCATTTTGTGTCTACAGTGCCTTCAGAAATTATTCAGACCCCTTCACTTTTTCCACATTTTGCTACGTTACAGCCTTATTCTAAAATGGATTCAGTTCATTTTTTTATCATCAATCTACACACAATACCCAATAATAAAAACGCAAAAACAGGTGTATAGAAATTTTTCCACAGTAATGAAAAAGAAATAACTGAAATATCACATTTACATGTATTCAGACCCTTTGCTATGACACTCAAAATTGAGCTTAGGTGTATCCTGTTTCCAATCATTATCCCTGACATGTTTCTACAACTTGATTGGAGTCCACCAGTGGTGAATTCAATTGATTGGACATGATTTGGAAAGGCACACACCTGTCTATATAAGGTCCCACAGTTGACAGTGCATGTCAGAGCAAAAATCAAGCCATGAAGATGAAGGAATTGTCTGTGGACGTCCAAGACAGGATTGTGTTGAGACGCAGATCTGGGGAAGGATATAAAACAATTTCTGCAGCATTGTGCTGCCGAAGAGCACAGTGGCCGCTGTCATTCTTAAATTGAACTTTGGAACCACCAGGACTCTCTCCCCTGATTCTCAGTTTGAAGAAATTCTCAGTCTCGATTGAAACATCACCTATTCCTTTTCTCCAGAGATGCTGCCTGACCCACTGAGTTACTCCAGCACTTTGTTTGTTATGTCATTTGTGGAAATGTTTAAATCAATAGCCCACATACATTTGAGGGAGAGGATAGAATAATCAATTAGCATCTCGGTTTGATCATGTTGATTATACAGTCACACTGGAAAGATAAGGGAGGTAGAGTGCCTATGATTCTGGACCTGCAGTGATGGATATCTGTCTGGTTTCATAGCCAGAGGCCGAGGGTCTGTGTTGCTTCATGGAAACATTGCCGTCTTGATCAGTATGTTGCAGTCAGCTTAGTGAATGCCAAAGTTTTATGATGACAGAATTTCTGTGCTAAAGAAATATAAAATGCAAATAACTCCACAAAAATGCAAACTGACCAGTGTAAGAAAACTGCCCCAAAGGTCTGCTGTTGGATTGCAAGTTCGTTCTGGTTCAGTTGGGACAAGTAGAAGGGTTTCTACATCTGGGCTCAGCAACCCTAGACAAAGAAGGAAGAAATTCACATCTGGTAATTACAAAGGATATGTACATAGTTCTCTTCAGGAAACATGTCAATCTCACTGTCAGTTTCACACCACCATTAATGTCAATGAGGCAGCTGACTGCGAAACTCAAAGCCCATGTTGATTAACTGAGCTTAGAAACATTATGCAAAGAAAGGAATAATTCCAAACCCTTCAGCAGTTCAGGGATCTCTCCACTGATGCTGTATCATGATCGTTACCTGCCTTTTATTCAGCTTAAGAGCGAAAGCAAAATTAAGTTTTGTTTGTAAAAAAGCAAAGCCCTCCACTTAGCATGAACTGCGATTATGTCGATGGACCGCAGGCAAACCCTGACCGGTGTTAAAAATGCAGCTATTACAGGTAATCAGGAGATTATTTATCCTGTCTCGCCACTAAATTGCTCAGTTCAGGAATCTGCAAATTTCTAACAAAAACAAACCACGAAAGGGATGTGGTTTTACTAAATGGTCATGGTTTGCTGAATCTCATTTGGCATACCAAACTAATAAAGTCTCTCTGACGAGGGAGATGCATCATCATAACGTGGGATTCAGAGCACTTTTGTAACATTTTTACTCCCTTATCAGTTTAGTTTATTGTCACATGTACTGAGGTACTGTGAAAAGCTTTTGTTGTGTGCTAACCCATCGGCAGAAAGACAATACATGTTTACAATCAACGCATTTGCAGGGTATAGATATATGATAAGGGAGTAGTGCAACATTTAGTGCAAGGTAAAACCAGCAAAGTCCAATCAAGGATAGTCCGAGGGTCATCAAAAAGGTAGATAATAGCTCAGCAGTGCTCTCTGGTTGTGGTAGGATGATTCAGTTGCCTGATAACAGCTGTGAAGAAACTGCCCCTGAATCTGTTGATTGACATGCAGTAGCCAAATGAACCATCATCCAAGTTCTTTAGTTTTCAATATGATAGATGGTAGACAATAGGTGCAGGAGAAGGCCATTCGGCCCTTGGAGCCAGCCATTCAATGTGCTCATGGTTGATCATCCACAATCAGTACCCCGTTCCTGCCTTCTCCCCATATCCCCCTGACTCTGCTATCTTTGAGAGCCCTATCTAGCTCAATGATCTTTGTCATAGAGTGATAGAGGCAGGCCATTTGACAAATCTCATCCACGTTGAGCATAATGCTTATCTACCTTAATCCCATTTTGCCCACATAAGGTCCCATTATTTAATCAATAATGTTTTCTTATTAATGTTTTATGTGTCAATCTTAACTGTCACTATATGTCATGTTGTCACTTGCGGGCAGAGCACCAAGGCAAATTCCTTGTATGTGAATACTTGGCCAATAAACTTTTTCATTCATTCATTCATATTTATTCATTCATTCATCCTTCTACTCTTTCCAATATAAGTACGATCATAAGAATAACGGGGGAGGCCATTTACGACTGAGATGAGGAAAAACTATTTCAGCCAGAGAGTTGTGAATCTGTGGAATTTTCTGCCACAGAAGGCAGTGGAGGCCAATTCACTGGATGTATTCAAGAGAGAGTTAGATATAACTTGCATGGCTAACAAAATCAAGCGATATAGGGAGAAAGCAGGAACACAGTACTGATTCGGGATGATCAGCCATTTTCTATGTTTCTATGTATCCAAATGCCTCTTGAATACTGTGATTGCTTCTGCAATCTTTGAATTGCAATTCCACCTTAAAATGTCACTCGTCGTTGATTTCACATTTCTGGTGGTTTTCAACATTTTTTTGCTCAAGCATTGGGCCTGATGGCCTGTGACCCAATCCTTGACTCAGACTCACCACCTGTAAACCTTGTCTACCTGCAGTGGGTTGTTAATCCTCCTTGATGATTCTCTTTCAGCCACCTTATTGCAGCACAATATTCAACCTCTCCTTGAGCATTGTTCATTGAAGTAACAAGCATCAATTGGTAAGTGTAATGTAAATTGCTAGGCCATTTATTAGTGATAATGTACAAATAAAGATTTTGCCTCTGTTTAGTTTGTAAAATTAATTGAAAGATACAGCGTGGGTACAGGCCCTTTGTCCCACTCTGACCTTAGATCAGCCGTTCACACTTGTTCTATGTTACGCTACTTTTGCATCCACTCCCTTCACACTGAAGGGCCTGTCCCACTTGGGTGTCGTTTGCGCGTCATGCAGGTGGTCACCACACACCATGCGCGTAATGCGCACCATGCGCGCATCACGTCGTGCATCGGGCATCGGGCATCGTGACACGTAAATGATGTTGTGTAAATGACGCACAAAAAATGTCCAAGTGGGACAGGCCCTTAAGGGGCAGTTTACAGAGGACAATTAACCTACAAACCCACATGTCTTTGGGATGTGAGAGGAAACTGAAGCACCCAGAGGAAACCCACCTAGTCATAGGAAGAACGTGCAAACACCACATAGATAGCATCTGGGATCAGTAGTGAACTGAGTCTCTGGCACTGTGAAGCAGCAGTTTTATCATCCATATCTGTCCATAATCAGTCACTTACTCTCTTTTCTGAATAAATTCCATTTCACCAATTGATTACTCCGAGGGCTGAGTTATTGTGAGAGGTTGTGTGGCATGTAGTTTATTCCATGGATCGCTGAAGGCTGATGGGTTATCTCATAGAGTGTATAAAACCATGAGGGGAATAGATAGAGTGACTGCCCAGAGTCTCTTATCCTGAGCATGGGAATCAAGAATCAGAGGATATAGGCTTAAGGTGAGAGGGAAAAGATTTAATAGTAACATGAGGGTGACTTTTTCACTCAGAGAGTGCAGGGTATATGGAATGACTTGCCAGTGGAGGTAGTTGAGGCAAGTACTAAATACATTTTAAAATGCATTTGGACAGGTACATGGAAAGGAGAGGTTTAGAGGGATGAGGGCCAAACATGGGCAGGTGGGACAAGTGTAGAAAGGGCATCTTGGTTGGCATGGAAAGGTAAGGTCGAAGGGCATTTTTCTGTGCCCTATGACTCTAAGTGGCTGCAGACATTTAGATTCAAAGCTATTGGCTGCAGTCCCATGTGCAGAATACCAACCTGAGTTTATTTACTCACATACTTTCTTAGCCTATCTTAGCAATGACTGAAAGCTGATTGACTTAGTTCTAACATTATCATTCTTGCTATGGGCACAGAGTTATGTAAATGATGTGTTGGACGCAGAGTTTGGTGGCTTAAAACGTGAGAACCGAGGAACTCCATCCCTGTTCTGTCTAGGGGGAAGGGGCCAAAACTAGAAATGTTGGAAATGGCAGAGAAATCAGTGAGGAATCTGTCCACAAGTCCAGAGGGGGGAGTTGAGGTTGAGTCATTGGGGGGGGGGGGGGGGGGGGGGGGGCAGGTTTGTTGAAGTTGAATATAATTTCATATATCATAGTGAAAACCCCCATCCTGAGAGCATACGTGGCAGAGATAGGAAACTGAAAAACATATGGTTAAGGGAATTGTGGGAGATAGTGGGTTTTTGTAGTATATGTTTGTGGATAGTCTGTCTATTGAAATAGAGACAGATAGATCAAAAAAGAGGTGAAAGGTGTAAGAAATGGTCCTAGTGAATTTTAGAATGTACCTTTAGAATGAAGATGAAAAGGGGTTATTTCAGCCAGAAGCTGATGAATCTATGGAATTCAATTGATTCAATTAATCAATTCAATTCTTGATTAATGAGGATATCAAAGGTTACAAGGAGAAGAGAGTAGAATGGGTTTGAGAGGGAATAATTGATCAGGCATGATCGAATGGCAAAGCAGACTTGATGGGCTGAATGGCCTAATGATCTCATGATCTTTCAGGTGAATGAACCCAACCTCAAAGCTTACCACTGATGATCTGAACATTTAGAAATCAATTCCTGTTTAGTAATACAAAACATGCCTCGTGAGAGTGCTGTCGAATAAAACCTCAACAGCAGAGTGCAATACACTACGACCACCATTTAAAATGCTTTTAAATAGAACTTCCACCAGCAAATGAACAGGGACTAGGAAATGTGTAACCTTACACCAGATAAATTACATCACAGACTACGCGCTAGCCTCAGAAGTTTAGAAGTTCCTGCTTCAGTTGCCTTAGGCCCCTGTCCCACATGGTCTTTTTTTTCGGCGACATGGTCGCGGCGTGATGCGCCGTGACGTGGGCTGACGCCTGTGTTGTCGTGAGCTGTCTCCGCAAGTGCCGTCACTTTTTCCTTGTCTCTGCTAGATTTTGAAATGTTCAAAACTTTGCAGCGACAGTGGGCTTGATGTTGCTTGTGGTCTCCTGTCATAGGTTCTGTCGCAGGTTTCGTAGGTTGTCGCTCGGATGACGCCAGATGACGTACGATGTCACAAGGTCATGACCTCGGCGAATTCCTTTTGTGACAACCTGCGTCATCATATGTCATCATATGTCAACCGGCGACAATGCCTGCGTCAAGATACGGATCAAAATGACGTTACTTGTCTTCTGTTGTCTTCAGATGTTGCAGACTGTGTCACAGCTTGCCGTATCGTGTTGCGGGTGGACGTATGTTGACCTCGGTTGTCATTGTCTGTCGTCTGTGTGGTCGCAGGGTGTCGTAGGTTGTCGAATGTTGTCGCTGTTTTGGTCGTCCCAGGTCCCGAAAAATTGTGATATCGGATTATTTAAATTGTCGCAGCTTGACGTCAACTATATCGTAGCTTGTCATAGCTTATCATACAACTTGACAGTCTTTCGGCGACCTGGTACGTCAGTCAATGACGCCGGCAGTCGCCGAAAAAATCATAAAGTGGGACAGGCCCTTTATTTGTAAAGGGCAAGAGCGTCAAGGAACATTTTTATCTCTAGTCTCAGAAATTGGCAGTCGGCTTTAACCAATCAATGTTAAATTGTTTCATGTAGGATCACAGTTACAAAAACCTAGTTTAGTGGCATTAAAAGTTTGTTTTTTGCAAATACACTGTTCTGAGTCAAACCATTTTGTTTGTGAGCTATACTCTGAAACCACTGGGTCCGTCTATTCATGCTGCACCATTTACTCTGTTGCACAATTTATTTTCTTCGTGTAGGGTTTGTTTGTATTATTGTGACACTGTTTCATTATAATCAGCCATCTTGACAGCACTGATGGGCTGTCTTTGTACCCTAACTTATTTCAGCAAAACTCCAGATAAGACATAATAAAGCACATTATTCAACTCTATTAGATCAAAATATTCGTTGAAATTGAATCATTTACAGCAGACAATGATTTAAAATTTCACCGCAATGTAACTGTACAGATTGGTCGTTGCTCCTTCAGGTACAAAGGGCTCATTACTCTTGCTGAAACAAATAAATCCCCTCGAATGTGGACATTTCCCGATGTGATTAAACATTATGAAATGTCGCACAGAATTTAAATCATGCCGATGGATTTGGATCTGAAATAACATGGTGCCGGATGTTCTCAGAGCACAGAGATACTTGCACAATCCGCCAGTAACACCTGGAACAACACAATGAGAATAGTATGGTGCTTTTCCATTAATAATGTTCAACTGGTGAGTTCAATCCCCAAATCTGATTTTTGAAAATTGCAGTTTCCTCTGTAATAAAAAAGACATTTGGTGTAATCAGTTACACTAAATCATAAAGCAATTCCAAAAAAGATTCTCCATAACACTGATAACAAAACAATGAATCAATTCATTTACTGTAATACGAATGTATGCACACATTCAAGTAAACCAGCATGGCAACTTCTGGTATAAATAACGACAATTATAATTTGAAATGTTGTCTCATCTTGAAGACCATGGAGTGAAATTGATACAAGTGAATCAAATTCTCCCTCAATGTGAAGAGAAAATGGAGTGTGTTCCATGTAACAATGTTCATGTTACACTGTTCAACATTTCATAGGAAAATAATGCAGATGAGGCAATATGATAAGCATACCCAAGGCATCATTTTGGACACAATACTTGCTTTCTTATTCCATTTGGGCAATTTTATTTTCTTCACCCAGGTCAATGAATTCTTGCCTTCCAGTACTGGGATTTATTTCTGCTTTACCCTGTTGAAGTCAAAGCATATTGATCCCAACTGTATGTAACATCCGTGATAAATAATAGGCCAGATTTTCCCAAATCCAGGTCTGCTCCTGCCTGCAATCGCTACTGCATGATCCGACCCCACCACCATATTTCCCATTCTGGATGCAAAGAGCCAATCTTGCAGACCAACAATGGAGGTAAAGTCTCTGATGCATTTTAAGGTAGTTTGGTCCCAAAACATACTTGATAGCTTTGGGAACAGGGCTTTTGGCTCTGACAAAGTTGTCGACTATGCTGCCTACATTGCACCTGTGTCTGACATATTGCTGAGTGGAATAACTACCTTACTTACTTCTCACCTTCTCCACCAACCCAGCCTTCACCAGCCTGGATTCACACAGCTAATCTTTCTGACTGAAGCTGCTCTGGAGACTTGTGGTGCCTTGCCTGACAGGATAGTGGCATGAACAGACCAGGAGAACTCCCACCTGACAAAACCCCCCTTGCAAACCATAAATAGACAACAAATCCATGTCTACCCATACTGTCTGCTGCAGATACCACCATGTTCAATGTTTCTGAATTCCTCTGAACAAATATATAAGAACTATTAAATGTTAGATAAGCAAGTTTGATTAACTTTAAATATCAATAAAATAATTTCAAGCCAGGTCCAGTTGAGTTTATTATCATAGTGAGGTACAGGTAAAATAGAAGAGGGAATTAAGAGCAACACTAGCAAGTTTGCAGATGACACAAAGCTGGGTGGCACTGTGAACTGTGAAGAGGATGTTAGGAGGTTGCAGGGTGAATAGGGCAGATTGAGTGAGTGGGCAAATGTATGGCAGATGCAGTATAATATACATAAATGTGAGGTTATCCACTTTGGTGGCAAAAACAAGGGGGCAGATTATTATATCAATGGGGTTAGTTAGGTAAGGGGGAGGTACAGCAAGACCTGGGTGTCCTTGTACAACGCTCACTGACCGTTAGCGTGCAAGTACAGCAGGCAGTGAAGAAAGCTAATGGAATGTTGGCCTTCGTAACAAGAGGATTTCAGTATAGGAGTAGAGAGGTTCTTCTGCAGTTGTATAGGGCTCTGGTAACACCACATCTGGAGTATTGCGTACAGTTTTGATCTCCTAATTTGAGGAAGGACATCCTTGTGATTGAGGCAGTGCAGTGTAGGTTCACGAGATTGATCCCTGGGATGGCGGGACTGTCATATGACGAGAGATTGAAAATACTAGGCTTGTGTTCACTGGAGTTTAGAAGGATGAGGGGATATCTTATAGAAACATATAAAATTATAAAAGGACTGGACAAGCTAGATGCAGGAAAAATGTTCCCAATGTTGGGCGAGTCCAGAACCAGGGGGCCACAGTCTTAGAATAAAGGGGAGGCCATTTAAGACTGAGGTGAGAAAAACTGTTTTCACCCAGAGAGCTGTGAATTTATGGAATTTCCTGCCACAGAGGGCAGTGGAGGTCAAATCACTGAATGGATTTAAGAGAGAGTTGGATAGAGGTCCAGGGGCTAGTGGAGTCAAGGGATATGGGAGAAGGCAGGCACAGGTTATTGATAGCGGACGATCAGCCATGATCATCAATGAATGGCGGTGCTGGCTCGAAGGGCCCAATGGCCTCCTCGTGCACCTATTTTCTATGTTTCTATGTTTCTATGTTTCTAAAATGGTGCTTGCAGCCGCATTATTGGCACATAGACTTTAGACAATGAATAAACACATAAATTATGTATAAATTCTCCCCAGTGAAAAGAAAACGACTGAAAAAAAAAGTCATTCATGCAAAAATGCACAATTAGAAAATAAGTCCTTGGCAAGAGGTGGTCAGTAGTGTTCCATTACTGAGGTAGGTTTAGGGTTGTGCATGTTGCTTCAAGAGCCTGATGATTGTAGGGAAGTATCTGTTCCTGAACCTGGTGGTGTGGGACTTCAGGCTTCTGTACCTACTGTCCGATGGCAGCCAGGGGTAAACAGCAGGGTCTGGATAATGGGAAACCTTGATGATAGATGCCGCCTTCTTGAGCCAACGCCACATGTAGATGCTTTCAATTATGGGGAGGGCAGACCCATTCTACCACTCTCTGCATTTAATGCATTTAAAGTAATTAAGCATTAATAGTAAGATTAAATGAGAACTTACCAGTTTGAAGTTTGATCTTTATTTTGTGAGAAGTTACGTTGAGGGATTATGTGAAGACCCCGCCAGCCCAATCTTCAAAGCAGCGGTGTGAAATCACAGATAACAGTTGTTGAACTGAATATAGTACAATTAGAGAAACTAGAATACCAGCTGACCTTTATGATAGAGGGTTGGGAGTAGAGGGCACGTAATCCCTCAACGTAACTCCTCATAAATAAAGATCAAACTTCAAATTGGTAAGTTCTCATTTAATCTTACTATTTTACTTTGGAGTCACGTGAGTGACTACATGAAGATTTCAAAGCCCTGTGAGTTCATACCGTGGAAACGAGTCCATGCGTCACACACTACATCAGTTGACCAATGATGAGTGGACATTAGTAATGCATTCAGACATGACATATAGACATGTTGATGCTTTTAATGAACAAATAATGATAATAGTAACCTCCATCAACCGGGAGGAAACCATAAAACAGAACCTAAAATAGAATTGGCAAATCCCCCCGGTCTGGCAATGGGTTAGTTCTAAAAAGTTTTGGAAAGATCGTTTCTTTGACCATCCTGCAGCCACTAGGATGTGGTCCCGCGAAACATCCATAACCCTGCTGCTGATGTTGTTGCAGCCCTGGTGGAGTGAGACTTGAAAATGTCAGTGTTCACTCCTGTATAAGCCAGAACCCGTTTTAACCACCTGGAGATGGTCTGTAGCGATACCTTCTTATGAGGCTTATGTGACTAACAGACATTACTAGTTCAGAGTCTCTAAGGCTCTTAGTGACCTTAACATTCTGGTGTAGATATGTGACCACACACAACCGAAGGGATATGGGATATGTCAACAAATCTAGTTTGAGACCTGATGCCCCTGGTCTATTCTGCTTGACTAACTCATAAACATAAACGTTATTTTGCCTGCAGATATAATCATCCTGTCCAGTCACAGCTTATGCAAAGACTGGACCCGTTGCGCTGAACTCAGCACCATGAGCATAACCACTGTGTAAGTGAGTTTGACCAAGGACAGGGATGTAGCTGGAGCCCACGTGCGAAGAAACGTAGCACAATGTTAACATCCCATATCCCTGCATACCTGGGCCTGTGAGGTTTTGAGTTGAAGATACCCTTCATAATCTAGACATCAGAAGGTGAGACCCGACAGAGTGGATTATGCTCCCCGCAGCAAATATGATGAGAAGGCACGTTAGGCACAGTAAATGACACTTTAACTTAATGCTTGTCAAAACCCTATATAAAACTGAACTCCAAGACGTCAGTCATCCGTGCCAAATTATATGTAATATTAGTATAAAACAAAATACTTCCCATCTCCTTATGAGGAAAAGTACTGCTTATTTGTTGCTATCCCTGCAATCTGCAGTGAGCATGTCCATGGTTTGATTTAACAATCCGAGCCGTAGGAACGGTCTTCCCAGACTGCAAGTCAATTAATTGATTGTATCATGCAGAGGATGGTTTCCCAAGTCATGGCTAAACCAGCAAATTTTTCAGTCAAGAAATAACCATATAAGGTTCTATTATCATTCCCAACATCAGCGGGAACCATGGCTGTATAGGCCAGTCAGGCACTACGAAAATGCCTGAAGCGGGAACTTGCTGAATTTTTGCAAGACCCATCTGATGAGTCAAAATGGAGGAAGACATAAAAGAGCATTCCTCCCCAGTATAGCGAGAATGCATCCATCGCCACTGATGTGCCACATATTTTTGCAACTGGTGAATGAGCCTGGATGCAAACATCTTGATCTTTTAGTGTTCCATCGAGCCTTAAATACTTGTGATCCAACATCCATTCTGTGTTGTAATTGATTTTACATGATGATACACCAGAGCCAAATGAGATTAGGTAAACTATCACCGGATACATTGACTTGATTGCACCCATGTGATTAACATATACCACCACCAGAGTGTATCAACTTGGACTTGAGCATGCAGATTATGCATATTCGCACAAAACCTTTAATCCACAGAATGCCTAGTGTGTATAGGTAGTTGATACCATATAACTGAACAATTGGTAACTCATGCAAATCCCATCCGCCTCCGTAACTAGAGATGGTATTAGTAATTTTCCATCTTTGAGCAATAGCATCAGTTTGTAATTAACTGAAGATTTACTGATGAAAAGTTAGTGGAGCAATGCTGAATACTGTTTGTCCACCATGGTGACTTTGATAATTTCAGCTGGGAATAGCATAGGTCTTGGTAGCAATGACCTACATGGTACTTGAGAGCATACTCCTTTGCGCGTTGTATAGTTGTAATAAATGCAAAGGCCCAAATAGCACAGCTGAAAGCCAATATATTGTCAATTACACTTGAATAGAAGGCTGCTTGATAACAACAAGGTTGTTACAGGCTTCAATTAATTCCAATCTCTTGCCTCAGGGCAGAGTTCCAGACAATTTAATAGAGTTAAAGGTAGATCCCAATATCAATAATTTCAGTTGGTATCAACTTAAATTTAACTGGATGGATGAGAAACCCAATTTCTGAAATATAGTTGTGTGGCTGATAGAGCTTATTTAGCAAAATACAGCGTTTAGAACATCATCCAGATAGGCCATAACAATATTTTTTAACTCTGAGGAGCCGAAGCACTGGTTTTAGTAATTTGGTAAATAACCTGGGAGCTGAAGTTAGCCCATTTTGCAACGCTTTTAACTATATCATTGCCCCATCCAGCTAAATTTCAAATACCTCTGGTGAGCCCTGTGAGTGGAAACTGATCTTCAGTTGTTAGACAGTAATGAAGTTTCCTATTCAGAAATGTCTATACTGCACATGCGAGTTGAACCGGTATCCTCCATTATGACAATGAGCAGGCCGCAACTGCGAGCCTTTCTTGAAAGGCAACTCCGGCCATATTCCGAGAACTCTGGCCAATTCCCGCATCTGTCCCGCTTGTATACTGTGCAGTATAAAACTAATCTCATGTTATCATTTTAGTTTATAAATAGTTCATATGCACAAAACAAGAGTACATTTTTTCCCAACTTGTAAATGGTCCACATACCTCATATTTCGGAAAGAACCAGACCCACCTACCTCCATGGTTATTGGTGGTCTTGTGGTAAGCCCAAAGGCCCCTGATGCGGGTTCTATTTCTGTCCCAGATTTGGAGAGTAGGATTGCTGGGGTGTGTGGATCCCATATTTTTCCTGAAGCCTGAATTTTCTTGGCCATTTTCCTTGGCCTTAAAGACCTGTGCCCAGTTTTGAAGCTGCCACCAGCTTCAGTGAACCTCTTACTGGCGATAGAGGTGTGGGGTATGTTGTTGCCGTGGTACCTTGATTAGCCGGACAGCTTTGATTCTTCATCCGGTTCTTACCTGTTTGGACAGGTTTCCTGAAGAGAAGATTTGGCGGCTGGACATTGCTGGCCTGCAAATTTGAGGTTTAAGGCAGGTCCGATGGCGTTCTTCTGGAAGCAGTTCATTTTTAAGTGTGCCTTGCTCATCAACACCAGGCTAATGATCTTTGAAATTTGTTAGAGTTTTCATGCGGCCTCCAATATTACCCCACATAGCGCTGTTCAGGAACAATTTTACAGGTGCATGGTATCTCACAGCCGGCATCTGTTCCTGTAATGATGTGACGTGAGGTGGCTGCTGCTTCACGAGGGAACTCTGGCCCTTCTAGGTTTTCTGCCATTAGCTGGAAGTGAATTCTTCCAGCAGGAGCTCCTTTGTTAGCGAAGATTTTGATGCCATGGCAGAAATTTCTGGAACCTCACGCCTGTACTCCAGTATGTTCCCTGGACATACTTTCGAGTTTGGAGTCAGCTACCCACTGACCTCTCGCACTCCACTCCACAGAGAGGGAGATTTGTATGCAGCCCTGAAATAGGTGCTGCAGCAGGCCCCTAGGGGTCCTGCGCTGATATGGCCCTGCATGGACCATATCAGGATGGAGCACCTCAGTGGGATGAGCACCCTGCGGACGCTATCCATGCTCCGCGGTTTCCGCAGCCAGGATTCCCTCGCGGTCCTTGTAGATGGGGCTCACCGCAATGTCTGTGGTCAGGTTTCTCCCCCCCCCCCCCCCTTCACCCCCGAGCCGGGTATCCCCACGATTTTTGCAGCCGGGATTCCCCCGCAGCCCTGGTAGATGGGATTCCCCGCGATGCCCATAGTCGGGTTTCCCCGAGCCGGGTTGTGCTGGGATTTCGATCCCGGAACGTCTCCACCAGGAACTCTGTAAGGGCTTCCTGCAAGGAGAAACAGACCTGGAAATAAGTTGAAAAAACTTACCTTCAGGTTTGAAACTTACCGCTGGTGGAGCAGCGTGCCCCCAGACTGTCATTGCGCAATGCGATAGACGATATGATGCGCATGCGTGCTGGCGGGGTCTTCACATAGTCACTCACGTGACTCTGAAGTAAAATGCAAACACACATAGCACAAAAAAAACCAGCTTCATTTGTCTTACGCACATAATCATAATTTGAATGAATATGTTCAATCTGCCACTGGATCTTTGAGCAGAATATCGGCACGCTGCTTCTCCACATAGAATCCACTGGTGGAGCGCAGCCTGTAAGAAGGTGAATGCGGGTGCCCTGTGACTTCCAAGCGTTAAGTATGTGAAAGTTCCAAGTTAACAGCAATCAGCAAACTCCAGGCCAGTGACTTTATACTTTTTCTCACCGAGGAAACACTTTTTCTCACAAAGAGTGGTGAGTCTGTGGAATTCTCTGCCTCAGAGGGGCGGTGGAGGCTGGTTCTCTGGCTGCTTTCAAGAGAGAGCTAGATAAGGCTCTTAAAAATAGCGGAGTCAGGGGGTATGGGGAGAAGGCAGGAACGGGGCACTGATTGGGGATGATCAGCCATGATCACATTGAATGCCGATGCTGGCTCAAGGGGCCAAATGGCCTACTCCTGCACCTATTGTCTATTGTGTACTTCAATAGGTAGATAAAAATGCTGGAGAAACTCAGCGGGTGAGGCAGCATCTATGGAGCGAAGGGATAGATGACGGATTGGGTCGAGACCCTTCTTCAGATCTTACTTCAATAGGTGGTGAGGTCCTTTAAGCACTCTTAAATGCATTTGAAAGATGCTTTACGAAAGTGAGATATTCTTTTAAAAGACGTGATTTGTTGGTTATTTTTAAACTTTTGAAGACTAAGCAAGGAAAGGCTGACATCTGCTCATGAGTTGTTGCCTCATGAAGAGATGACAGCCAAGGAGATTATCTGCTTTAAAGTGTTACGATGATCTGAGGAGACAGTTAAATGTTTTTATATGAAAGCAAGCTGGATCGCAGAATCCTATCCCACGCAGAGTTGGTGAAGCAAAGACCAGTCCATTGTTCAAGAGCAAATTGGATAAATAGCTGAACCAGGAGATGATAAAATAGGTAGGGGGAGAGCAATGCAACAGCAATTATATTCTGCATTGTCCAAAGATGAGGCTGGGAAGACACTGTGAAGCTTAATGGTTCAGTAAGCTGCTGTGGTTCAAATTTGAGCTTGATCTTTTTGATTTTAACTCATACATTTTTTTTAAATGATCACTCAAGATTGCCGATTAATGTCAACCATGCAGCACTTAAATTTCCATTCATTATACTTTAAGAATACTTCATGTGCCTTTCAGAATTATCTATTGGGCTACTGGACAATTCCATTTAACCATTGAATGAACGGGCCTGTTTTTACAAGACTGGAAATATAAAAGGACAGTGGTGGGCCTCATGATTTTAGGAAAGTGAGGAATTGTGGAAGATGTGGATTATAACTGACTCTGATTAGGTTGTACATTATAGAGAATGAAAGTTGATGCACCAAATTGTTTCTAAATATCAATGAAATTGAAGAAACTCAACAACGGATAGAGTGAATGTGGAGAGGATGTTTCCATTAGTGGGAGAGTCCAGGACCAGAGAGCACACTCAAAATAAAAGGAAGTTCCTTTAGAAAGGAGATGAGGAGGAATTTCTTTAGTCAGAGTGTGGTGAATCTGTGGAATTTATTGCCACCGACGGTTGTGGAGGCCAAGTCAATGGATATTTTTAAGGCGATGATTGACAGATTCTTGAACAGTAAAGGTGTCAGGGGTTAAGGGGAGAAGGCAAGAGAATGGAGTTGAGCGGGAAAGATAGATCGGACATGATTGAATGGCAGAGTAGGTTTGATGGATGGCCTGATTCTGCTCCTTGAACATATGAACTTATGAACTGAATCAAAGACAAAAGCTGAAAATGTCAACCTTAATGATTTGGTGCTCAACAACACTAAATTTCACACATTCCTAACTGAGTAACATATTCCTTCTTATCCGAGTCACACACTCTAATATTCACTTTGCTGACTAATTAACATCTTGAAGTCAATCCACAAGCATGCATATAGCTTTGCATCACACTCACACTCATATCCAGTTTGTGGAACCGCAGCCTTGGAACTGCTGAACAATATAACCAGAGAAATTCCATTCAATCCATATGACTCATTCAGCAATCATAGACAGTCTCTGCATTAATTGCCACTCGGCCAAAAATACTCATTAAATATTGGGGCAATCTCTTAGCAGGCACATGATGCAAGTCTATGCTAATTCTAATGAGTAACCAGTGCCCTATACTAACAAGAGCACTGTAAAGACAAAATGTTTCCAGTCCTTTCCTTTCAAGAAAATAATTGCCAGTGATGATTTCTTAAAATGAATTTTAATTGATGAAATTTATTAATATTTATGAAAATAAAACATAATTGATGAAAGGTTACCGACCTGAAACATTAACAACGTTTTTCCCTTACTGCCTTACAAAGTGTTGCTTTTGCAAATGCTGCCTTACCTAGGGAGTACTTCCAAGAGTTTTGTCCAGAAATTTCAGATTATATGTTACCTACAAATGGTTTTGTATATTTTTAGAGATACAGGAAGTAAACGGGTCCGTCGGCCCGCCGAGTCGACACCGACCACCGATCACCCATACACTAGTTCTATCCAACACATTGGGGGCAATTTACTGAAGCCAAACAACCTACAAACCTGCATGTCTTTTAATCTGAGAGGAAACTGGAGCATCCGGACAAATCCCACGCAGTAACAGGGAGAACGCACAAATTCTGTCCAGACAGCACTCAACGTCAGAATCAAACTTGGGTCTCCGGCGCTGTAAGGCAGCAACTTTACTGCTGACCACTCTGCCACCCCACAGTGTGCTGTGTAAAACAATAGTTCAGTTTAGAGATACAGCATTGAAACATGCCTACCAAGTCCATGCCACCCATCCATCACCCATTTTCACTAGTTCTGTATTATCCCCCTTTCTCACCCACTGCCTACACACTAGAGCCAATTTACAGAGGCCAATTAACCTACAAATCCAAACATCTTTGGGATGTGGGGGGAAAACAGAGCATCCACAGTAAATACAAGTAGTCATACAGAGAATGTACAAAATCAACACAGAAAATACCTGAGTTTAGAATCAAACTCGTGTCTCTGGCATTGTGAAGCAGTAGCTCTACCAGCTGCACCACTGTGCCACCACTTTGTGAACTGGGAGAATGTTTAGTCATTTATTTTCACTGATTGTAGTCCATGAGTCAGGTGGTCAAGGATCCAGTTGCGAAAGGGTGGGGGGATGGGTGACGTACAGACTAGATGTTTGGGGATGCATTTGGTTGGAATTATGATGTTGAAGGTTGTGCTGTAGTTAATAATTAGGAGTCCGACATAGGTGCTCTTGTTATCTAAATGTTCCAGGGGTGGGTATAGGACCATGGAGATGGTGTCCGCTGTGGATCTGCTGTGGCAGTAGGCAAATTGTAGTGTGATTTCATTTAATTTCAGTAAGTATAAAAATGGGCCTGTCCCACTTTGGTGGCTTTTTATGCGACTGCAGGACACTATGCAGTCGACACATGGTCGCCACATGTTCGCGGGTAGTTGCCGGGGAGTCGCCTTCATGGTCGGGAAGAGTTCCCGCATTCTGGAAACAAGTCACGGCCTCAAAAATTAGCGCCGACTAGAATGAAGCCTCCATGAAGAGTAGCGAGAATTCTCGTGCCGTAGGTGGGTCACCAGGAGGTCCTAGTGTGTTGCCAGGAGGTCGAAGATTCTCGGAGGTTCTCGTAGGTTGTAGCCGGTGCTGACCGGTGAATTTCATTGACTCATTGGGGAAAAAAAAGGTAAGCAGTAGCTTTCAGAACCAAGGATAACTGACCGTTAATTTTAATTGTCCGCCAAGCTTCGCAGCCATGTACCTCTGGCTTATTAATTGTCTCCACTCCTTCTCCCCCCTTCTCCCACATCTCCCCCCCTCTTTTAAAGGACTTACCATACACTGTGCTAGCTGTCTTAATTACAGCTCAACCTTCCTGTTCATTGCGGTGTGTGTCTGTACCACCTTGGCTTTGCACCTTGTGAATTTTTTAGACAGTGCTCCCCCCCGCTTGCCCTGTCCCCCGCCTGCATAACGGGCTGGTGAAAGAAGCGATGTGTTTGTGTATGTTCCGCTCTGACAGTCGCCGTTCCAGTTGCCAGTTTTTCAGGCGACTGGCGGCAACTTGACAGTCGCCGGCAGTCCGCTGAAAAATCACCTCAGTGGGACACGTGCATTATTCATAACATGCAGATGCTTAATAATATTGGTATACATCATCCATGTGCTATTAATTTAATGCATTATCTTCCACTGTGTCAATATGACTCATGGTTCCTCCTTGTCATGTCTCCATAGGCATTTGAAGAGAGCACAGGAACAGGCCCTTCTGCCCACAATGTCTCTGTCAAACATGTTGCCAAGACTAAGGACCACTTGGAAGATAATCCTGTGGACTCTCCTATGAGCCACAGCAGGATTCACGAAAGGCCTGGAAGTTCAAATATCTTGGCTCCTTGGGCAGAAAAGATGGTCGGCAGAATGGGTGGGTGAGATAAGGGGGCTGGAAATCCCCTTCAAATAGGGCACCATTTTCTTCTAATGTGTGGGAAATGCTACTTTACAACCATTAACCAAGACCGTATTACCTTTTTACGAGCAAGACAATGCCAATGGAGGTGAACTTATCTGAAATTGCAGCAGCTATGTGTGACAATGGCCTCTACAAGAGCACACTACAGCACTTTTTATACTAAATCTCTTTTGACTGAATGGAGCAGGTTAATTTCTCGAGTAAAACAGGCATACAGCACTTCCTTTGGAACCAGATTAATCATGAGCTCGTCAACCTTAGCACTGATAATTGACACAGTGGGGGTCGCAGTGCAACTCAGAGTGACCACCCTCACCAGGTGCCCGCAGAATGATTGTCACATCATCTTCATTGACAGCCAGCAGGAAATGCCAAGGAATCTGCAACACGGAAGAACCAAAACAAAAAAACAAATTAAAAGAAAATCGCTTAATGTCGGGGGGAAAAAAATACTAACAATCAGGACAGTGTCAAATGTCGTGGCAATTTATCTGTCAGTGTTGAGAATTGTGGCAGGGTGTTAATGTTTGACTCCCTCAGTATAGACCTGACTGTGCAGTAATTGTCTTTTTTATGGTCGATAATCACTCACTGGCAGCTGCAAATTAGTGGCACATACGTTCCCTCCTAATTTTCATTGGAACATGAAGGAAAGCTGACAAATATTCTCAAGTCCATAATTAACTTGTCTGCTGATTTGCTTTAAGATTTCTTCTTGCTACTGCTGGCAGGCAGGTGGTTTACTTACAATTAATTCAGCAGCTTACTTGTGCACTATTTTCAACTCAGCCCAGTCATTAACACCAGAAAAAAAAGTTCCATTTGCGACATGGAGGTATAATGTACGGATTTAACCATACACCAACTCAACTACCAATTTGGCCTGCAGATAAACACGACATTATATATTCTATTTCAAAATGACAAATACATTTTACTCGGATGAAAGTCTTGCATTAAGGTAGAAACAAGGAACTGCAGATGCTGGTTTACAAAAAAAGTGGATTAACTCAGAGGGCCAGGCAGGCAGCACCTTGGAGAACAAGGATAAGTTATGTTTTGAGTTGGGACCCTTCACCCCTCATTTCTTCTTCTCCCCTTCCCCAAATGACACAAAAGCTTGAAAGCACATACGACCAGACTGAGGAGCAACTTCTTCTCCATTGTTATCAGACTACTAAACAGTCTCTGGAACCCCAGCCTGGCTGGAGCCGGTGGTTTCAATCCGAATGGTTCTCAGCATCCTGTACCTTTTTCCCGGTGGCAGCAATGAGAAAGGAATGTGGCCAGGGTGACACTATGGCTAGACTTACACTCTTTGACTTAGATTTAGACTGTAAAAAGGCACACAGCGACTTTCTGATGAATCCTGCCGCCTATTTTTTATCAACTTTTGTTTCTTTGCCAGACTTCACCTTTCGTTTCACAACTCATTGACTGCTCTTGAGAATGGAGCATGGAATGAAGATTTATTAAATCCGCGTTTATAGTGTCAGCTCCATTTCCATTGTCCATTTTGTCAATAAAGTACGTGAAAAATGAAAAGGGTCAGGTGATTAAAACAGCCTGGGCCCCTTTTATCCAAGCCATCCATTTGCTATTCTTCTTTTGTACCATCAAAAGGCAGATGAACAGATGGGAATGTAAATCGTGAAGAGGACATGTTACGTGAATAAAAAATACAGAGTTAAGTGAGCAAACGTCTACCAAATGGGGCAGCATGTGGTGAAGGATTAAATTGTCCATTTTTAACAAGAAAAATATAAGACAAGCATGTTATCTAAATATGAGAGTCTGCACAACTCTGAGATGCAAAGGGATTTGGGTATCCTAGTGCATGAATCACAAATGGCTAGTTTTCAGGTATGGCAAATTATTAGGAAAGGTAACAGAATTATATTGTTTATTGCTAGGGGATTTGAATGCAAACATTGGGTGGTCATGCTGCAATGATACAGAAAGTTGGAAAGAGCACATATGGAGAATGATGTACAATATTTGCTATCTTATTTAAGGAAGGATGTTCATGCTTTCAGAGCTAATGTACTCGGCTAATGGAATGGGTGAAAAATCAACCTGTAAAGAAATGTTCTAAAAGCCAGATTCACAGTTATATGGCACAGATCACCCTTTGACCCAACTCAACCATGCCGACTAAACCGCTGATCCCACTTGCCTGAGTTTGCCCCATGTCCTGCAAAATCTTCCCTAACCTTGTAGTTGCCCAAATGTTGTAATTGTCCCACCTTCTAACCATTTCCTCTGGCTGCCCTTTCCATATATCCATTACGCATTGAGTGAAAGACCAGCCCCTCAAATCCCATCTTATCCCTTTCACCTTAAACCTATAGCCTCTAATTTTAGACTCTTCTATAACAGGAAAAAGACTGTGACTGTTTACATCACAATTGCTATGACAATTGATCTGTCCAGATCTTGGAGAGAGTTGTGATTGCAGCATTGTCCATCACACAAACCAGTCTCCCCCCTTCCCATCCCTCCCACCTGCCTTCCCCTGCCCCTCATGCTGCCTCAGGAAAGCAGCCAACATAACCAAGAACTACTCACACAGCAGCCTTCCTCTCTTCCCTGTTCCTGTCAGGCTGAGAATACAAAAGAATGAAAGCAGGTACCACTAGATTTAAGAACAGTTTCTTCCCCACTGTTATCAGGCTCTTGAACATATCTCACATATGCTAGAGATGAATTTCCAATTTAATGCAAGCACCCCAGCCACACATGACAGATCCACACATCGTATCAGTATGTCTCTTGATCTCCTTCATAATTCTCTCTATTATTTCAGCATAAGGATTACTCATTGTAACTCTCAGATTAGAGTTTGGGGCATCAGTTCTTGGAGTGAAATGGTGTGCAGATGTTACAGAGGGTTTGTGAGGTGTCAATAATACGGGGGGCATTAGATGGAAAGTAAATAAAAAATAAAAATATATAGAAAAATAAAAATATCCTCAACATGAGGAGGCCATGGACTAAGTGCTGGTAAATGGGTTAGTTACTTAGTGGTTGGCATGGAAACGATGGGCCAAAAGGATTGGTTCTGTGCTGCATAATTATGTGAGTTGTCCTAGTGATATTTCTTTTAAAAGAGAATGTGGAAACAAGGAACTGCAGATGCTGGTTTACAAAAAAAGACACAAAGTGCTGGAGTAACTCAGCGGGCCAGGCAGTTTCTCTGGAGAACAGTAATGTTTCAGGTTGAGACCCTTCTTTAGAATGAACATCAGTCTGAAGGAGGATCCCGACCCAAAATATCGCTTATTCATCTTCTCTGGAGATGCTCCCTGATCTGCTGAGTTACTCCAGCACTGTGTCTTTTTTTTAATCTCTTTTAAAGGAGTAGCCCATGACATCATCATCTGTTTATATAGGTAGGGCGATATTTTAGTGCTTGTGAATAATGTGCATTTTCACTCAAAAAGGTTGGGAATCATTGCATTGATGGCACTCATGCTCTCAGTATTAATTCTAATTCTTGCTTGCTCCTCATTTCATTCTTGACTGGCCTTGGTATAGTGTTCTGCTGCCCAGACAAAAATCTAGCAAGAGTATCTGCGCAGCTCTTTATTCTTCACTAATAATGCATGTATGTCATTAAAAATATTATCATATTCTTTTTACCAAAAAGTTGTCTCCTGCACAAAACTATTTTTGTTCTCAGCTGCTGAAGGTTGGAACCAACTGAAGATTTATTCTTGCAGTCCAGATACCTATGGTATAATTGGGATTTAATTATCTGAAGTAAGTTAAGGTAAACATCATACAAGTATTAATTTATTTTACTACAACATTGAAGAGCAAGGATTTTGTTCTGAAATTCATGTTGATCCACATGTCATAGCCTCTTTCTTTACAACATTCTGATATACAATGATGTCTGATGTGACATATATTATTAATATCTTTCTCATAGAGAAATCACATAAATTGCTCACTGCATAATCTGGCTCTGTAGTAATACTTTATATGCGTTCAAATTCTGCCTTGCAGAAAGGGTGTGTATTAAAAATATTCGTGACAAGTCAATCTTTCAAAAGATTCCACACAACTGCCAACCAGAAAATGAATCAGCGCGGTTTTTCAAGCGATGGACAGTTTAGACACAGCCCATTGAGTCTAAACTGACCACCGATCACCCATCCATGCTAAGTCTATTTTATCCGACTTTCTCATCCACTCCCTATGCATTAGGGCAATTACAGAGGCCAATTGATCTGCAAACCTGCACCTCTTAGAAAAGCCACATTATCACAGAGAGAAGATGTAAATTCCTCACAGCAGCTCCCAAGGTCAGGATTGAACCCAGGTCTCTGGCGTGTGAGACAGCAACTCTACCAGCTGTGCCACTGTGCTGCCATTTAGTAAAATATCTTAATATAATCTATTAAACTATCTTAAAAATATAATAATAAACTACCGCAGTTAAGGATGACTTTCTTTCTCTTCAATGGATACTAACGTATCTGATGAGGCCAATGCAGGACCTGCAGGCTCTGCCACTGGTGAATAAGATGTTTGATGGGGGGACCATTGGGTCATTTCAGAAATGATGCACTTTTCTCCAATTTGGGTGAGTTTTTTATGCTCTGCTGAATCAACCTTGGATTAATTCCATTGTGATTGTCTCTTCTCTTTTTTTTCTGCAGTCAGGGGTCAGGGATTCCCATGCATAGGTGGGGATGTTGCACCAGAAGGCATTGAGATCTTCAACTGGTTGATCATCTATTGCCATGATGGAGCTCAAAATACAACATCTGTATCAGGTGAATGGGGGTAGGCAAAGAAGTGGTGTGACATTCTTACTAGAATCTATTCAGTGTAATGAGAATGCAAGATATGGTTTTTTGGTCATATTAACCAGGAACTCACCATTAACCTTTATTATGTGGAGTGGTGATGGATTAGTGGGAGGAGCAAAGTCTCACTCAAATGGTAGAGAAGTGCATCAGTTCTAAAATGACCCAATCGAATATAGGAACAAACAAGTCCTTCTGCAGTTATACAGAGCCCTAGTGAGACCACACCTGGAGTATTGTGTGCAGTTTTGGTCCCCTAATTTGAGGAAGGACATTCTTGCTATTGAGGGAGTGCAGCGTAGGTTTACAAGGTTAATTCCCGGGATGGCGGGACTGTCATATGCTGAGAGAATGGAGCGGCTGGGCTTGTACACTCTGGAGTTTAGAAGAATGAGAGGGGATCTCATTGAAACATATAAGATTGTTAAGGGTTTGGGCACGCTAGAGGCAGGAAACATGTTCCCGATGTTGTGGGAGACCAGGGGCCACAGTTTAAGAATAAGGAGTAAGCCATTTAGAACGGAGACGAGGAAACATTTTTTTCCACGGAGAGTGGTGAGTCTGTGGAATTCTCTGCCTCAGAGGGCGGTGGAGGCGGGTTCTTTGGATGCTTTCAAGAAAGAGCTAGATAGGGCTCTTAAAAATAGCGGAGTCGGGGGATATGGGGAGAAGACATGAATGGGGTACTGATTGGGGATGATCAGCCATGATCACATTGAATGGCGGTGCTGGCTCGACGGGCCAAATGGCCTACTCCTGCACATATTGTCTATTGTCTATTGCCTCCGCTTCAAACAACTGCTTCACTTGTGGCAGAGTCTGCCGATTAATTGGCCTTTGTAATTGCCCCTTATGTGTACGGAGTGGATGAGCAAGTTGGATGATATAGAACTAGAGTGAATGGGCAGCGTGGATTCAGTGGGCAGAAAGGCCTGTTTCTATGCCATATCTCAAAAAATGTGCTGATCCCTTTCCTTGTTGGCAGTCATGCTAAATCTTTTGAAAGATTGGCTTGTCACAGATATTTTTAATACACGCCCTTTCAGCAAGGCATAATTTCAGTATAAAATAAAATATTGCTAAAGAAGCCAGATTATACTGTACATACAGAACCTGCAGATGCTGATTTACACTGAAGATGAACAGAAAATACTGGAGTAACTCAGTGGTTACTGTACACTCTACATGTGATGGAGCAGTGAAAGAGCATCTTCATTTTGTAGATGTAAAGTATCCTTGCAGTCTCATGTTTCATTGAATGAGTCAATAGTGACTAGGTCTTTGGTCGCCGAATGTGTGTGAACAAGCATCATCTGCATTCACCAATTCAATAACTGAAATTATTGTGTCCTTGCTTCTGGAAAGGAGGGAGTGTACTGTATCTTGATCAGTTTCCTATTTATCCTCCAAATTAGTTCCATTGCAGTCAAGAGTCTTCATTTTATTCATCATACGTACTGACACTGTAACAATTACTTGCAGCCACATAAATGTCCTGTAAACACAATACACATAGATAACATATAATAAACAAAATCAAATACTTAATAACCTCAGTACCAGTGCAAAAAAACTGAAGTCCTTAGTGCAACCAAAGACAATCTGTAGTTTATAGTGTAGTTAGTGCTTGTGGTATTCAAGTGCCTGATGGTTGTAGAGAAGAAACTATTCTTGAACCTGGTGGTTAAGATATTCAGACTTCTAAACCTCCTTCCCGAGGGTTGGAATGAAATGATAGTGTGGCTGGTGTGATGTGGATCTTTGATGATATTGGCTGCCTTTTTGAGCCCACCACATTTTGTAATCTCCTTCGTTCATGGGCGTTTGACTTGTTGAACCAGACTGTGATGCAACTAGTCAATATGATCCTGGGATGTCAGGACTGTCTTATGAAGAAAGACTGGATAGACTCGGTTTATACTCTCTATAATTTAGGAGATTGGGAGGGGATCGTATAGAAACTTACAAAATTCTTAAGGGGTTGGACAGGCTAGATGCAGGAAGATTGTTCCCGATGTTGGGGAATTCCAGGACAAGGGGTCACAGCTTAAGGATAAGGGGGAAATCCTTTAAGACCAAGATGAGAAAGACTTTTTTCACACAGAGAGTGGTGAGTCTCTGGAACTCTCTGTCACAGAGGGTAGTTGAGGCCAGTTCATTGGCTATATTTAAGAGGGAGTTAGATGTGGCCCTTGTGGCTAAGGGGATGAGGGGGTATGGAGAGAAGGCAGGTATGGGATACTGAGTTGGATGATCAGCCATGATCATATTGAATGGTGGTGCAGGCTCGAAGGGCCGAATGGCCTACTCCTGCACCTAATTTCTATGATTCTATGTTTCTATGTTTCTATGATCTCTTGGCGTGAAGATGTTGAAGGTGATATGCAGCATGGCAGCGCTGAGCAAGATGGTGAGGCCCTGCTTGATGCAGCTTTAGGCTGCGCCTGTTGCAAAATAGTTCTACACACTTTGTGTTTAATCTGGGATTGCGTTTATGTATAGTTATAAATTACTGAACTGCATGTCAAAAAAGAATTGCACTGCACTTTGGTACATGTGATAATAAAGAAACATTGAATCATTGAACCATAGGATATTTGGGCCACAGCTGGTCTTGACAGTGCCGAAGATTCAGCATGTTGCTGGACCTCCTGCGTGCTTTTCAGTTCTTTACTTTTCTCTTGGACCATGGTCTATGTGCCTGTAGAGCTCTTTCATTTTCCTATAGAGGCTGTCCCACTGCGACGACCTAATCTGTGAGTTTAGAACAGTTTGCCCTCGAACTCGCAGCATGGTCGACACGTGGTCCTAGGAGGTCCTATGAGGTCACTGGAACTCACCTTCATGCTCGAGGGAAGTTCCCGCATACTCGAGTCCTCAGTTTGGTCGAGGAAAATATTTCAGCATGTCGACAAATTTTCCACGAGTAAAAATTGGTCAGCATGGTTCTTATGAACTCGTAGTGCAGTGGAGTGGGGTCGCTATGTAATTATAGGCAGTTGAGGGCTGCCATAGGCAATCTCCTTCGCTGACCGGGCATTTTAATTGGCTCAAGGAAAACCGACTGGTAATTTAAATGCCCGCTAAATTATATTATGTTGTCTGGCTTCTTAAAAGTGTCTCCATTCCTTCTCCCCCCCCCCCCTTCTTCCCCCCATCCCCCATCCCCCCTTCTCTCCCCTTCTCTCCCCCCCCCCGCGCTCTCTAAAGGACTTACCGTACACTGTGCAGCCGTCTTTTACCTTCCTGTTCATCGCGGGTGTGAATTTCAGACAGCGCTCCCCCGCTTTCCCTGGGTGTGTGTGTGTGTGTGTGTGTGTGTGTGTGTGTGTGTGTGTGTGTGTGTGTGTGTGTGTGTGTGTGCGTGTGTGTGTGTGTGTGTGTGTGTGCTGTGTGTGTGTGTGTGTGTGTGTGTGTGTGGTCGATCCAGCTCGCGGTTTCATCACTGACGGTCGATCCAGCTCAAGCTTTTCCAGGCGAGTGCCCTCGAGCTTGAAGACAGTCATTGTAAAGTCGAGTCAGTGGGACTGGCCCTTAAGTATGTTGCAGCTTTTCTCATCCAAGAGCTCCTGCAGTTAATTAGCTCAGGGACAGACTTGGTCTACTTCTTCCAACCAGTATCTGTGAATGTATTTATTTCTCTGACAACTACAGCTTTCAAAAGATGATGAGGCTAAAGCAAATGATGAAATTGGGTTTCTGAAGGAGAACCAACTTAAGCAAAATAATTACCAGTTGTATTCTGCAATATTTTAAATATAGTTCAGCCATGGAATGGAATACATTCAAAGACAAATGGCCATCAGGGTACAACCAGCTTCAATGATTTGCCATGATTTTGAGATTTCTGGAATAAATGTTTTATCCAGTGGTACAGAGGCCAAAACATGTACCATTGCACATCAAAACACATTAGTACAAATTATAGTGATACTGGAATCCTCAGGATGTCAGTTGTGCATTTGGGGGACTATTAATTGTTGCTTGTTTTATCCCAAATCACTTCTATTTTACTCATTTTTATGTGATGCGGTTGTATTATAAATTCTCCAGTGAACTCAATGAGATTGATGGGACCAGGAAATTGAGCCCTGTTATGTAAAATAGGAGCAAGAGAAGCAGAGCCCAGTGAGTTTCAGCTGGTAAGATTCAGCTTGTTAACATGTGACCATTCTGGACTCCAGCCAATACTCCACATCCTGGCTCCAACCACAGACATATCTACGTTCCTGACCCCCTGTGTTCTCAACCTTGTCCCTCATTCCAGATGCACACCCAAACTAGTAATGCAGAGCCAGCCACATGAGATCCACAGATAGTAGGACCATGAGTTAGTGATGAGTGAGCCACACGCAGATCCATCAGTATTTCAAAACCAACAGAAACTGGATTCTCGGGCTTTATTGTTACCTGATTATTTTGCAAACTCCGTGTCTGCTCGTCCAAGAAAGAAATTGCTTTCAAACTATTTGAAGAATGGTATAGACACTTAATCCGTCTGAAGAATGGTTCTAACCCAAAACACCTCCTGTCTATTGCCTCCACAGATGCTGCCTGACCCATTGAGTTCCTCCAGCTCTTTGTGTTTTGCTCAACCACAGATATTTAACACTTCAATTGAAATTCCTCCTGTCGTAGTGAAGGCGGCAACCTCTTTATTATGAATAACATAATGGCACAAGTATGGATGATTACTTGATGGTCAGCTGAAGTGCTTGTTTCTGTGCGGTACGACTTTATAACTAAAGGCTTGCAAGAACTACAAGTGAGAGTTTAGGTAATACTGAAGAGAGGTGGAAAATGTGACAGTACAACTTAGTTTCAATGTGAAGATAGACACAAAGTGCTGGAGCAGCACAGCGGGACAGGCAACATATCTGGGAGAAGGAATGGGTGACATTTCGGGTGAAGACCCTTCAGAAGGGTCTCCACCTGAAACGTCACCAATTCCTTCTATGTAGAGATGCTGTATGACCTGCTTAATTACTCCAGCATTTTGTATCTATTTTTGGTTTAAACCAGCATCTAAGGTTCCCTCCTACCTATTAATTTCAATGCATCTGACTGGGATGATGGCACTGTCATATGAGGAAAGATTGAAAAGACTAGGCTTGTATTCACAGGAGTTTAGAAGGATGAGGGGGAATCTTATAGAAACATATAAAATTATAAAATGACTGGACAAGCTAGATGCAGGAAAAATGTTCCCAATGTTGGGCGAGTCCTGAACCAAGGGCCATAGTCTTAAAATAAAGGGGAGGCCATTTAAGACTGAGGTGAGAAAAAACTTTTTCACCCAGAGAGTTGTGGATTTGTGGAATTCCCTGCCACAGAGGGCAGTGGAGGCCACATCACTGGATGGATTTAAGAGAGAGATAAGGGCCTGTCCCACCAGCATGCAACTCTATGCGATTAGCGCGACCTAACGTGGTCGCTTGAGCCGTCCGGCGTCGCGGGGCCGGTCCCACTTCGATCGCCGGAGCCGTGCGGAATTGTGCGGAGTTCGTCCCGAGTTCGTCCCGACACCGCGCGGGGCTCCAAAAAACCGACTATGTCCAAAAATTCCGCGCTGGCAACGGCTTGTCGGCTCGCAGTCGCCTCGACATTTACACACCGCCCGGACATCGTGCCTCCGTGAACCTATTTGTAAGTGCCTCCGTGACCCTCTATGTGTGTGGCTCCGTGGCCCTGGATGTGTGTGTGCCTCGGTGCCCCTCTCTGTGTGCCCCTCTGTCCTGGCGAACTTACCTTGGACTTGTTCCAAGTTCGCCTCGCTTTGCGCCGCGTTGCGCCACTCACCCAACCTCCGCGCGGCCCCTGCTGCCGGTTTAGTTGCGCTTGCCGCATGCAGGCGCATGCTGGTGGGAACGGCCCTGTACAGGGGATCACCCCTGTACAGGGCCCCCGCTGCCGGTTTGATCGTGTTCATCGCATAGAGTTGCATGCTGGTGGGACAGGCCCTTTAGATAGAGCTCCAGGGGCTAGTGGAGTCAAGAGATATGGGGAGAAGGCAGGCACGGGTTATTGATTGGGGATGATCAGCCATGATCACAATGAATGGCGGTGCTGGCTCGAATGGCCGAATGGCCTCCTCCTGCACCTATTTTCTATGTTTCTATGTTTCTAATAGATATAAGAAGGTCATCAATGTGTCACTGAAGTGATAAAGAGGCTTATATTCAGGAGGAGAGAAGAAAGCTGGAAGAGATGAGAGGCAGGAGAAAGCATAGCAAGTAATAGATGGAGTTTTAAAGAAGGAACTGCAGATGCTGAAGAATCGAGGGTTACACAAAAAGCTGGAGAAACTCAGCGGGTGCAGCAGCATCTAAGGAGCGAAGGAGATAGGCGACGTTTCGGGTCGAGACCCTTCTTCAGACTGATCAGGGATCAGGGAAACGAGAGATATAGACAGTGATGTGGAGAGGAGGTTGTGAAACTGTCTTCGTAGGGAACTGTTCCTCGACCAGAGGAGCAACCCATACCCATCCACTGACACCCTCCTCTGCCTAGCGGAGTTGGTCCTTACCCTCAATAACTTCTCTTTTGACTCCTCCCATTTCCTCCAAACACAAGGCGTAGCTATGGGCACACGCATGGGCCCTAGCTACGCCTGCCTCTTTATCGGGCACGTCGAACAATCTTTGTTCTCGGCGTACCAAGGCCCCACCCCCGACCTTTACCTCCGTTACATTGACGACTGCTTTGGTGTCACCTCCTGCACCCACGCACAACTGACTGACTTCATCCATTTCACCATCAACTTCCATCCGGCACTCAAATACACTTGGACAATTTCCGACATTTCCCTACCATTCCTTGACCTCACCATCTCTATTGCAGGTGATACACTCCTGACTGACATCCACTACAAACCAACTGACTCCCACAGCTACCTGGACTACTCTTCCTCCCACCCTGCTTCCTGTAAGGACTCCATCCCCTATTCCCAATTCCTCCGTCTACGCCGCATCTGCTCCCAGGATGAGGTGTTCCACACCAGGTCATCACAAATGTCCTCGTTCTTCAGAGAACGGGGTTTCCCCTCCCCCACTGTAGATGAGGCTCGCACCAGGGTCTCCTCCATACCCCACAACACTGCCCTCTCTCCCCATTCCCCCACTCACAACAAGGGCAGAGTCCCCCTGGTCCTCACCTTTTACCCCACCAGCCAGCGCATACAACAGATAGTCCTCCGCCAGTTTCGCCACCTCCAGCGTGACCCCTCCACTCGCCACATCTTCCATCTCCCCCCCGTCTGCCTTCCGCAAAGACCGCTCCCTCCGCAACTCCCTTGTCAATTCTTCCCTTCCCTCCCGCTCCACCCCTTCCCCGGGCACTTTCCCTTGCAACCACAAGAGATGCTACACTTGTCCCTTCACCTCCCCCATCCACTCCTTTCAGGGACCCAAGCAGCCATTCCAAGTCCGACAGAGGTTCACCTGCACCTCCTCCAACCTCATCTACTGCATCCGTTGCTCCAGATGCCAGCTGATCTACATCGGTGAGACCAAGCGGAGGCTGGGCGATCGTTTCTCCAAACACCTCCGCTCGGTCCGCAATAACCAACCCGACCTCCCGGTGACTCAGCACTTCAACTCCCCCTCCCATTCCGTATCCGACCTCTCGGTCCTGGGCCTCCTCCACGGCTAGAGTGAGCAACACCGCAAGTTGGAGGAACAGCACCTCATATTCCGCTTGGGGAGTCTGCATCCTCTGTGCTTAAACATTGAATTTTCTCAATTCTGTTAACCCAGACTGCCCCCTCCCCCCCCCCCCACCTCTCCCTCAGCCCTCGGGCCCTGACATTCCTTCTCCATCTCCCCCCCCCCCCCACCCAAGTCGCACTAGCTTCTCATTTTCACACTACAAACAGCCTACAATGGCCTGTTTCCTTTATCATCAATACTTTTTTGCATATCTTTCATTCATTGTTCTCTCCACATCACTGTCTATGTCTCTCGTTTCCCTGATCCCTGACCAGTCTGAAGAAGGGTCTCGACCCGAAATGTCGCCTATCTCCTTCGCTCCTTAGATGTTGCTGCACCCGCTGAGTTTCTCCAGCTTTTTGTGTAACCCACAAGTAATAGATGGAAGCAGGCAAGGGAGAATTTTGATGGGCAGATGATTGAAACAAGCGTCAGAGATAAAAGCAGAAGGTGTGGGACATGAATGAAGAGTTGCAAATTGTGAAGCTCGAGCAAGGAAAACAGCAGGGGGGTGGGGGAGGGAAGAAATTGGTGGGATGCAGGGAAGAGGGGTAATCATTATTTGCTCTTATAAATCCAGGAAAAACTTTAATTGTATTCCTGGGAATTTGGGAAATTACGAGGTGAATTGATTGATAAGATGGGCAGAGTAAAAGGCACGAAGAGCACCCAAGGTGAAGATTAATTGGTCATTGAAACTGGGAGGTGGCAGCTCTACCAGCTGCTCCCAGGAGGTCATTGCAGGAAAGAGGAGCCTTTCATGACAGTTTGGACACTATGTGTTATGGAATTTTGCAGCAGCAGACCCACCAAATAAATTGATTAGCACACCACATTCTACTGATTTAACCTACCTTTCTGGCCACTGAAGAACAGAGCATGCAAATTTTAGTTCAGTTTCATTTTTTTAGTTTAGAGTTACAGCGTAGAAACAGGCCTTTCATCCCACCGAGTCTGCTCCACCCAGCAATCGCACACCAAGGGCAATTTTACAGAAGCCAATTAACCTACAAACCTGCACATCTTTGGAATGTGGGAGGAAACCGGAGCACCCGGAGAAACTCCATGCGGTCACAGAGAGAACGTACAAACTCCGTCCAGGCAGCACCCATAGTCAGGATCGAACCTGGGTCTCTGGTGCTGTAAGTCAGCAGCTCTACCGTCGTGACACCGTGCCACCCAAATGGGTTGCCACATTTTCTAAAAAGCGCATAATGAATTCTTAATTAGCACCCATTGCTGTACGAGTCCAAAACTTTTAAATTATTTTATAATAGCAAGTCTTTAACATGCAGCTGAGGGGATATTTTCACAGGGCATTTCCAACACAACATAAGAACTCTGGGTTACCTCCTAAATATAACTATTAGTAAGATTAAGCATAAACAGGTGTTCAACATAGAAGCAGAGCCAAAAACTAAGAACACTTTTTGAAGAACTAAATCAGCATGATCTTTAGATTAAAGATTTGCTAAAGAACCTTTGCTTTATTTCAAAAGTGCTGTCAGAAAGGTTTACTTAAGACATGCTCCCTTCTTGCCCAGGCCAAATATTAACCTCCCATTGTGGTCGTTCAAGCTATTTCAGGAATTCAATGATCTAAACAGATCTCAACTCTTCTGGAATGTTTCACAGTTCAATATTCTCTAGGTTTTCACAAGAATTCATAATGTGTTCGAGAGGGACACACATTACTGCACCTTGAGTGGAATGCAAATCTCTCTGGAAAGTATAATCATAATTTATGGCCTAAGATTGTAAAAGGGGCTATGGAAATGTAAATTAGTCATTTTTTCATGAATTTCAGGTGTCTGTAAATGCATAAAATAAACGTGTCAGTAAGTTGCTAATTTTCTACCCTCACAGCCATTCATAAGATCCTTGGGGTGGAAGATTGCAATCTTCACGTTGTCCGCCCTGTTTCAACGAATGCAATCAACCCGGCGTGCACAATCAAATAAGATCAAATAGAATAAGTTGTCCCACAACTTTAGGCTGTGCACGCCATACATGAGAAGAAGATAAGATCCTTATTTAGATAATAGTTTCTTATGGGCCTGAGCACTTAGGCGATTTTTCAGGCGATTGCCGGCGACTGTTAAGAACCGGTAACTGGAACAGTGACTGTCAGAGTGGAACACACACACACACATCACTTCCTACACCAGCCTGTTATGCAGGCGGGGAACAAGGCAAGCGCGGGGAGCGCTGTCGGAGTGAAATTCACACGGTGCAAAGCCAAGGTGATACAGACACACGTGTACAGTAAGTTCTTTAAAAGAGTGGGGGAGAGGGGGGGAGAGGGAGGGGAGAAAATAGGGGAGAAAATAGGGGAGAAGGAAGGAGAAGGAGTGGAGACAACTTTTAAGAAGCCAATCAAATTTAAGCCAGAGATACACGGCTGTGAAGGACAAGAAGCCGAAGCAAAGAAGTGGAAGCCAAATAACTGAATGGAAACAAAGCCGGAAAGCCAACTAACCGACAGGGCGGGATGTCTAAAGGCAAACTCACCGAAAGGCCACAATGCTGAAAGGCCAACTAACCGAAAGGCCGCTCTGCCGAAAGGTCAAATAACAGACGTGACATCACATCACTGGCCGGGGCAAATGGGAGGATGGGGGTCATTTTCCCACACAAGCCATAGGCGCACACACACACACGGGACCGGCTGGTCCTTCCGCCCACCCAGAGTCACAGACCGCAATGCACCATCGGACCCCAACCCCCACACCAGGGTGATTCAATCCCCCCACCCCGGCTGTGGGGACAGACGGCTTGGGGCATTGGCAGCCATAGTAAATCGCTTTTAAAACATGGGGGACACACAAATTCCCTGGCGGGCCGATGACAAGTGTGCATGACAACGAACAATTTTATCTCCACGCAGTCCCCCCTTCCCCTTGACAACACGAAGCATATTTTATTTATTGTTCAAACACAGTAATATTGTCTGGTTGCCTGCGTAAAGCGCACAAGCTCCCACGCTCAAAACACCAGATAATCTGTAATCTGTTAACCGAAGATGGATGCAAAAAGATGGAATAACTCAGCGGAGCAGGCAGCATCTCTGGAGAGAAGGAATGGGTGACTTTTCAGGTCAAGACCATTCTTCAGACCTGAATGGTCTCAGCCAGTGAAATGAGACAACTGTCGCACCAAAGATGCACACAAAATGCTGGAGTGACTCAGTGGGACAGGCAGCATCTCTGGTGAGAAGGAATGTATAGCATTTCGGGTCAGACTCAGTCTTCAGGTCTGAGTTACTCCAGCTTTTTGTGTCCATCTTTGGTTAAAACAGATTACAGATTATCTGGATGTTTTGAGCTTGGGAGCTTGTGTGCGTAGACAACCAGACAGTATTATTGTGTTAAAGAAGGAACTGCAGATGCTGGAGAATCGAGGGTTACACAAAAAGCTGGAGAAACTCAGCGGGTGCAGCAGCATCTAAGGAGTGAAGGAGATAGGCGACGTTTCGGGTCGAGACCCTTCTTCAGACTGGTCAGGGATCAGGGAAACGAGAGATATAAACAGTGATATGGAGAGATAAAGCAAGAACAATGAGTGAAAGATATGCAAAAAAGTATTGGTGATAAGGAAAGCAGGCCATTGTAAGCTGTTTCTGGTGTGAAAATGAGAAGCTAGTGCGACTTGGGGGGGGGGGGGGAGATGGAGAAGGAATGTCAGGGCCCGAGGGCTGAGGGAGAGGTGGGGGGGTGGGGGGGGGGGGGAAAGGAGCAGTCTGGGTTAACAGAATTGAGAAAATTCAATGTTTAAGCCCAGAGGATGCAGACTCCCCAAGCGGAATATGAGATGTTGTTCCTCAAACTTGCGGTGTTGTTCACTCTGGCCATGGAGGAGGCCCAGGACCGAGAGGTCGGATACGGAGTGGGAGGGGGAGTTGAAGTGCTGAGCCACCGGGAGGTCGGGTTGGTTATTGCGGACCGAGCGGAGGTGTTCGGCGAAACGATCGCCTAGCCTCCGCTTGGTCTCACCGATGTAGAAGATGTAGAAGATGTAGAGTATTATTGTGTTAGTTGGTAGTGTTCAGTTAGTTAGCTTGTAGGCGACGCAGCCTTTCAGTGATTTGGCGTTTCGGCATAGTGGCCTTTTGGTGAGTTTGGTGGAGAAGGAGAGAAAAGGAGTGGAGACAACATTTAATAATCCGGAGATACACGGCTGTGAAGCTCGGCAGACATTTAACATTACCGGTCGGTAACTACTGCTTACATTTTTTCCCCAGTGTATGGTATGTCCTTTAAAAGAGGGGGAAGGGGGGAGTGGGGGGATGGGGGGGGGGGGGGTGAATTGGTGGGAGAGTGAAGGGGGGGGGATGGGGGAGAGAGTGGGCAGCAGGGGAGAAGGAGTGGAGACAACTTTTAAGAAGCCAGAGATACATGGCTGTGAAGCTTGGCAGACTTTAACATTACCAGTTGGTTATCTTTGGTTCTGAAAACTACTTCTTACATTTTTTATCACTCAATAAGCCGATGAAATTCACCGGTCAGCACCAGCTACAACCTAAGAGAACCTACGAGAACTTTCGACCTCCTGGCAACCCACTAGGACCTCCTGGCACTCACCTACGACACACAAATTCTTGCTGCTCTCCATGGCGAATTCATTCTAGTCGCCACTAATTTTTTAACATGTTGAAACATTTGCTGCAACCACAATGAAGCCTCAACTAGTTCCCAGAATGCGGGAACTCCTCGTGACCATGAAGGCAACTGCCCGGCAACTACCAGCGAACATGTGGCGACTGCAGTCGCCTAAAAAGTCTCCTAAATGGGACAGGCCCATAAAAGAGGTTAAATAATGGAACCAGTCATGGGATTCAAGTATTTGAAATAGGGAATCTGAATGAAAAGACATGTCTGTATAAATGCCTTCATTTAGGCAAATAGGAATGATATTCATTTTCCACTACATTATTTAACTATATTTCCCCTTAAAATATAAACACCTAACAATTAAACAAATTAAATATTTAATATCTTCATTTTTATTCTAAATTGTTGTTTGATTTGAGAAAATGTTCTTAAATGCTGCTGTCCACAAGAAAAATAAAATGTGTTCCAAATTAAAGTGGTAAGTGTTTAAACCAAATTTTTAAAATAAATGTAGCAACAGTTAATCGGAAATTTGAATATTTTCTTTAAAAATACACTTATACCTGCACTAAAAATGTAATTGCACAGAAGCACGAAATGTGGTTTTTGCTGGATGTGATTTATGTTCCACGTGTGAACTAACTTGACAAGTTACGAATTATGAAGTCGCAAGTGAGTTATGGACAGTGCTACAGGTGGGAAATAAATCATTTCTCATGGATCTTTGTAATGTACTCTGGGTGTATGTTAAAAAATTAATCAATAACCAGGTTAGAACATGATATTATGTAGCACGTAAGACCTAGATTTTAAGGGGCAATGATGGTGTCCCAGACACTTTTGAAATGAATTTCTTGTGTGTGTGTGTGATAGAGAGAGAGGTCTGTGGGTGGTTCATGGTATAGAAATAGAAAGATTTGGAATTGTTATATGTCCACACATATGGATGTACAGGGGTAGGTATGCAGATTTAAAAGCATGTCTGTCGGTAAGTTGGAGATGGAGAGCTATAAAGATGTATTTTTCATTTGTCTTTGCATGTGTACATATGTGCAAGCTGGTTTGCATGCATATCTATGTGTATTTGTGTGGATGTCAGTTTATGTGTGTGTGTGCAAATGTTTAGTTTAGTTTGGAGATACAGCACGGAAACAGGACCATTATCCCACCAAGACAGCACCACCCAGCGATCACACCATACACTAGCACTATCTTGCACACCAGGGACAATTTACAATTTTTACTGAAGTCAATTAACCTACAAATTGACTGTGAAGAGAAAGATATGTTAAGCTTTTTATTTGATTTATTGAATGTAAGTGTGTGTGCGTTGTTTGGTCGATTAACTTTTGACCATTTCTTTTTTGACACCACTCAGTAATTTTGAATGTTATACCTGTACATTCAAGTTCAATGGCATGTTGACAGTTGATGATTGTAAGCATGTCAAGGGGTATGGGGAGAAGGCAGGAGAATGGCGTTGAGAGGGAAAGATAGATCAGCCATGATTGAATGGCAGAGCAGACTCGATGGGCCGAATGGCCTACTATTCCTATGGCATGTACTATGAGCTTGATGATAGGGCTAAAACAGGCAATCAAAGCCAAGCTGGAAGTGCATCTGCCCACATTGCTCAGTCATCCCCTATGCTATACGATATGATGCTGATTTTTGCAAAACTCCCTGGTGCTAGAGACCCCTGGCACCACCTGGACTACGCTGGAAGAAATAGTGTGGGTTTGACCCAGTTGGCCAGCAGATGGACTACCCCAGTGTCTCATCTCAAGTTACATCCTTTGGAAATCAAATTTGTCTGCGCTGGTTCTCATCGCTTTTAGAATTCTATGTGGGAGGCTGAGGAAGTCCCACCGCTGTGTATGGTTTTTTTTTGCACTAGCAAGAACAGGGAATTCAGTTTTATAGCCCCGAACCACACAGTTCCTGCAACATGCTGTGGTAATGAATTCAAGAGCAAATTCTGGAGCCAGGGAATGATTCAATTTGGAACTCACAAACACATTTGTGGGGATGCTAGGAGATATCCTACAGGAGGAGAAGATTCCTGAAGGTCCTATTACCGCATTTCAATCCCTACCTATTAATGAACAACTTCATAGGTAGGAACTAAAATGTGAAACACCACTGATGCTGGATATCTGAAATAAAAGTCAAAAGCCTTGGCTAAACTCACCTGAAAGGTCTTTAAGGAAGTACAGTAAGTTGCAGGATAGGCAAAGGATATTGTTTACCTGGATTTTCAGATGGCCTTTGATAAGGTACCATACATGAAGCTGCTAAAGAAGGCGAGAGCCCATGGTATTAGAGGGAAGATACCAGAATGGAAAGAAGGTTGGTTGAAAGGTAGAAGACAAAGAGTGGGAATAAAGGGGGCTTTTTCTGGTTGGCTGCCAGTGAATAGCAGTGTTCTGCAGGGGTCAGTGCTGGGCCTGCTAGTCTTCACATTGTATATCAATGATTTGGATAAGGCAATTGAAGGTTTTGTCGCCAGGTTTGTGAATGAAACAAAGATAGGTGTAGGGGCAGGTAGTGTAGAGGAAGCAGGATCTCAGCAGAAGGACTTGGAGAGGTTGGGAGAGTGGGCTAAATAGAGGTAGATGGAATGCAGCATAGCCAAGTGTGTTGTCATGCACTTTGGTAATAAGAATGATAGCATAGGCTCTTTTTTAATTGGGTAGAGGGTTCAGAAATGGGAGATGCCATTAGTAAGGGTGTCAAGGGTTATGGGGAGAAGGCAGGAGAATGGGGTTGAGTGGGAAATAATTATCTGGCATAAATGAATGATGAAATAGGCTCATTGGGCCAAATGGCCTAATTCTGCTCCTATAACTTTTGAACTTATGTTAACCCTGTTTCTCTCTTCACATTTGCCACCTGATCTGTTAATCGTTTCCTGCATTCAATTTCCATGAATGGGAAATGCAGTTTGCCTCATTTGTGTAATAGATTGATCACAGTGTAAACAGGTGTGGATTCCGACTTTCCCAAATGAATACTTCCAAATGAATACTACCAAAGAATACTTCTGTTGATTAGAATGAGATCACTGCTGTATGAATTGATACATTGTTATTAGAATGGCACCATTTCAGACAATTACAATCCTTTCTTCTAATGTAGTTATGTGAGCATTAGAAATTTATTTATTTTGGAAAATTATGCACTTTCGAGCCTTCTCAGCCGATAAGCACACAAATATTCATTGATGTCATGACACAAAACCTGTTCCTATGAACAATGTTATTTTATGAACACTTAACACAGCCATATCAAATCTCCCTCTCATTTACTTTAAATGGGTTATTGCCTACTCTAGAAGAGAAGGGAGGAATTTGAAATAAATGTATAAAGTGATTACATTAATTTTCAGACTTAAATCTTTTACAGCTCCAATAGAAAATATGGCGCAGTTAAATAATGAGTTACAATGAGCACCTTCTGTCGGAGAATAAAAATGTAAAAAATGACTGCGTACAGAGGAGGAAAAATGACAAGGGAACCAATGTCTCCGCTGAGTATCATTATTAAACTTTTTAATTAATGGAAGTACTGAATGTGAAATAAAATCAAATATTCACTTTGTAATTTTTTATGAACTGTTATGAATAATATTTGAACACATTCATTTGAAATATGTTCTGTTAGCTAAGAACCTCTGCCAAGTCAAACAGTAATACATTCTCAGCTCTTGATGTACTGATGTGTAGTTAAAGTTGTACAAGTCTACTTATAATTTTCAAACCCTTCTTTAAAATTATGACCAAGTGAAATGGCCTTATTTTGAAGTAACACAAGGTCATTTCTTTGATTGTCATTTGTGTCATAGCTAATAGTAACCACAGAATGTGACACTTTTCCAAAGTCATTCAAAGTAATAGAATAGTGTAATGTAATAGAATTTAATATGTTAAAGTAATGAAATGATGATTTGAACATTTTTGCCTTAGATTAAAACACTATTATTTTTATAGCTTTTTTTTCATTATGGTTTTCTGACCAATATTCCATCTTTTATCATTCAGTAGCATGAATTTGCCCAGTAATTGACTGTTCATTTCCAAGTGTTCACCAATTCTGATTCACCCAACCCCCTAACTGTCCTCAGCTTTCCTGGTTAAGCTGCATCCCATTCATTAATTCAAGTTTCATCCTTTTGTTCACATCCTTTTATGGGCTCACTCTTGCAATTCTCTGCAACCTCTCAAACCCTTGAGTTATCTTCATTCAAGCAATTCTGAGCTTCTTGGACATTTCTGAATTTAAAAGTTCAGCCATAGGCAGCCATCACTTCAGTCAATAGACAATAGACAATAGGTGCAGGAGTAGTCCATTCGGCCCGTCGAGCCAGCACCGCCATTCAATGTGATCATGGCTGATCATCCCCAATCAGTACCCCATTCCTGCCTTCTCCCCATATCCCCTGACTCCACTATTTTTAAGAGCCCTATCTAGCTATCTCTTGAAAGCATCCAGAGAACCTGCCTTCACCGCTCTCTGAGGCAGAGAATTCCACAGACTCACCATTCTCTGTGAGAAAAAGCGTTTCCTCGTCTCCGTTCTAAATGGCTTACTCCTTATTCTTAAACTGTGGCCCCTGGTTCTGGACTCCCCCAACATCGGGAACATGTTTCCTGCCTCAAGCGTGTGCAAGCCCAGCTGCTCCATTCTCTCAGCATATGACAGTCCCGCCATCCCGGGAATTAACCTTGTAAACCTACGCTGCACTCCCTCAATAGCAAGAATGTCCTTCCTCAAATTAGGGGACCAAAACTGCACACAATACTCCCGGTGTGGTCTCACTAGGGCTCTGTACAACTGCGGATGGACCTCTTTGTTCCTATATTCGATTGTCCAAACCCTTAACAATCTTAGGGAGGAGAAGAAGGGTCTCGACCCGAAACGTCGCCTATCTCCTTCACTCCTTAGATGCTGCTGCACCCGCTGAGTTTCTCCAGCTTTTTGTGTAACCCTTAACAATCTTATATGTTTCAATGAATCCCCTCTCTAGAAGGATGAGAGGGGACCTGATTTAAACATATAAGATTCCACTTATAAGAGTACCTCCAGAGTGTACAAGTCCAGCTGCTCCATTTTCTCAGCATATGACAGAACTGCCATCCCGGGAATTAACCTTGCCAATTCATTTGTGAATCTCTTCTATAACCCTGTTTACATGAACATAGAACAATCCAATGCAAAAACAGGCCCTTCTGCTCACAATAATGCCAATTTAAACTAATCTCCTTTGCCTTGAGGTAAATTATAACTGTAGATGTTTCCATCAGCTTGGAGTTGTCACAGTGATGCAGTTATTGGAGCTGCATCATAGCACTAGAGCCTTCCTGTTCAATCCTGACCTCTGGTGCTGTTTGTGTGCAGTTTGCATATTCTCTTTGTGACTGTGCGGGTTTCCTCTGAATGCTCAAGTTTACTTCCACATCCCCAAATGTTGGTGGTTAGTAGCTTAATTAACAACTGCAAATTGCCCGGGTGTGTAGGTGAGTGGTAGAATCTGGGGGGAGTTGATGAAAAAAAACATTAAAATGGGATTAATGTAGTAGTGTAGATGGGTAGTTGATGATCATCATTGACTAGGTGGGCCGAAGGGGCAGTTTCTGTATTGCATGGTCTAATTTATCCCATTCCATTTTAGAACTGATTCCATAATCCAGCCTGACTAAAAGAAATTATGTAGTTCTACAAAGTCAGAAGAAATGTTTTATTGGATCAAGACCTTGTCTGCACCATTATGCAGATATGAACATTTCCAATAAAGAGCAGGAGAGGCACCCACCAGTCTCTATGTAAAACAAAATGCCCAAAACACATCTCCTTTGAACTTTCTCTCTCTGACCTTAAAGCTATTCCTTCTAGTCTTTGACATTTCCTCTATCTATCCCTATCTATGCCTCTCATAATTTGATATACTTCCATGTCCCACCAATCTCTATTGCTCCTGATAAAACAATAAAAGTTTATCCGGGTTATCTGCATAATAACAGTTCCTTCTACCTAGTAAAGCTATTCTGTGCCCTCTCCAAAGCCTTCACATCCATCCTGAAGGATGGTACCTGGAACTGGATGCAATTCTTCAATTGTACAAATACAGTACTTTATAAAGGTTTGGCACGAAGCTCAAAAATCCATAGATTTTTAATCCAACTTTAATCTACAATGTCACTTTCCAAGAAGTACACACCCCTTGACCTTGCCATTCATGTATCCTTTATAAAATTGTGCCCTTAGTTTATTGAACATCATAGAATAATAGAGCAGCACAGAAATGGGCCACCGTGTACATGCGGATATTTATGTCCATCTATATTTATCATACTTGCCCACATTAGGACCGTAAACTTCTGTACCTTGCCTTTCTAAGCGTCTGTTTATTTTCTACTTCACTAGTAATTGTATTTGAGTTCATCACATCTTTTGGCACCAGATTCAACTATTCTTTGTGTTTATAAAAAAAAATGTACCACTCAGACACTTTATAAAACTCCTTCCTCTTACCTTCGAAAAAAAATAGAACATTGAACACTACAGTACAGGGACAGACTCTTCAGCCCATGAACTGAGCATGATGCCAAATTAAACTGCTCATCTGCCTGCACATGGTTTATGTCTCTCAGTTTTTTTACTGTTCCTGTGCATGTCAAAATGCCTCTAAAGTGTTGCCATTATTTCTGCTTCCACCACATCCCCTGATAGCTGCCGCCTTCCTGGCACTTAATACTTTCTGCATTAAAAAAAACTTGCCTTGTAAATCTCTAAACTCTCTTCCTCTCTCACCTTAAATTTATGCTCCCTTGTTTTTGATATGGCCTCTTTTTTTTCCTAACAAAATTTAACTCTTCAACTCACCTCAACATTAAATCCACTGTCTTAGCATCATCTCCCTGGTCTATTATTATCCTCCTCATAGTTCACTGCAAGTTTTACGTCATCTGCAGATGTGCCCTGTGCACTAGGTCCAAGCCTATAATTCACGTGTCGTACACCAATGTCCCACTACTAATGTGTAGGGAGGAACATTTATTTCTCCCTGTGTACTGGCTATATCTCTAGTTCCCCTTTCCCCTGACTCTCAGTCTGAAGAAGAGTCTCGACCCAAAATGTCACCTATTCCTTTTCTCCAGAGATGTTGCCTGACTTTGTACTCGGCGTACCAGGGCCCCACCCCCGACCTTTACCTCCGTTACATTGACGACTGCTTTGGTGTCACCTCCTGCACCCACGCAGAACTGACTGACTTCATCCATTTCACCACCAACTTCCATCCGGCACTCAAATATACTTGGACCATTTCCGACATTTCCCTACCATTCCTTGACCTCACCATCTCTATTGCAGGTGATACACTCCTGACTGACATCCACTACAAACCAACTGACTCCCACAGCTACCTGGACTACTCTTCCTCCCACCCTGCTTCCTGTAAGGACTCCATCCCCTATTCCCAATTCCTCCGTCTACGCCGCATCTGCTCCCAGGATGACGTGTTCCACACCAGGTCATCGCAAATGTCCTCGTTCTTCAGAGAACGGGGTTTCCCCTCCCCCACTATAGATGAGGCTCGCACCAGGGTCTCCTCCATACCCCGCAACACTGCCCTCTCTCCCCATTCCCCCACTCACAACAAGGGCCGAGTCCCCCTGGTCCTCACCTTTCACCCCACCAGCCAGCGCATACAACAGATAGTCCTCCGCCAGTTTCGTCACCTCCAACGTGACCCCTCCACTCGCCACATCTTCCCATCTCCCCCCCTGTCTGCCTTCCGCAAAGACCGCTCCCTCCGCAACTCCCTCGTCAATTCTTCCCTTCCCTCCCGCTCCACTCCTTCCCCGGGCACTTTCCCTTGCAACCGCAAGAGATGCTACACTTGTCCCTTCACCTCCCCCATCCACTCCGTTGAGGGACCCAAGCAGTCATTCCAAGTCCGACAGAGGTTCACCTGCACCTCCTCCAACCTCATCTACTGCATCCGTTGCTCCAGATGCCAGCTGATCTACATCGGTGAGACCAAGCGGAGGCTGGGCGATCGTTTCGCTGAACACCTCCGCTCGGTCCGCAATAACCAACCCGACCTCCCGGTGGCTCAGCACTTCAACTCCCCCTCCCACTGCGTATCCGACCTCTCGGTCCTGGGCCTCCTCCACGGCCAGAGTGATCAACACCGCAAGTTGGAGGAACAGCACCTCATATTCCGCTTGGGGAGTCTGCATCCTCTGGGCTTAAACATTGAATTTTCTCAATTCTGTTAACCCAGACTGCCTCCCCCCCCACCTCTCCCTCAGCCCTCTGGCCCTGACATTCCTTCTCCATCTCCTCCCCCCCCCCCCCCCCCACCCCCACCCCCATGCTGCAGCTGCAGGGAATGTGCAGTGTAGATCACATGCAAAAGCACTTTCAAATGCTGCTATTTAGTTTTAATAGCAATAGCAATCAGCCAGCCTTTTTTGCAGCACCGCGATATAGAGACAATCCAGTAAGCAACATTCCCAGCACTGACTCAGTTGGTAACAGAGAATAGGAAATCAACTAGCAATTTGTGCAATGCAGCCTCCCACAGCAGCAATGCAATAACACATTGTTATATCAGTGGAGGAATAAACATTGGCTTCAAGATGCCAGAGATAATTCCTTTATTCTTCTTTGAAATAGTGTTAGGGAACATTTTGCATCCCATCTGAAAAGCAGTGCAGCAACTTTCAGTGGCAGCACACTGGAGAATCATCGAAACAATTTTGCTCAAATCACAGAAGCAGAGCACCAAACTCATGGGCTTGCTGCTTCTGCTGTCCCAGAACCAGGGGCCACAGTTTAAGAATAAGGAGTAAGCTTTAAGGTTCTCTGGATACTTTCAAAAGAGAGCTAGATAGGGCTCTTAAATATAGCGGAGTCGGGGGATATGGGGAGAAGGTAGGAAGATGGTACTGACTGGGGATGATCAGCTATGATCACATTGAATGGCTGTGGTGGCTCGAAGGGCCGAATGGCCTACTTCTGCACCTATTGTCAATTGCCTATTGTCAGCTAAGTCATGGGGCATTTCTTCATCCATGCCTTGCCAGAAGCAGATGCTAATGCATGATTTCAATTTCCACTAAGGTTTTCATGCCAAGGATGTAAGAAGAGCGAAGGTAGGTGACTATGAGAAAGGGGAGTGCAGGAGACCCCAGTGGCTGTACCTAATGAAAACAGGTACACTTTCTTGGGAGCTGTCGGAGCAGACGACGCTTGCAGTCCAAGCAGCGGACAGGTCATTGACTCCAATCCTAGCGATGAGACTCGGCCGGCGAAACCAACGTCGGGCAGAGCCATAGTAGTGGGTGACTCCATTGTCCGAGGTGCGGACAGGAGATTCTGTGGTGGCAGGCGAGATTCGAGGATGGTCTGTTGCCTCCTGGTGCCAGGGTTCAAGATGTGTCGGAACGACTAAAGAACATCCTCGAGAGGGAAGGTGAGCAGCTGGAAATAGCTGTGCATGTGGGCACCAACGACGTCGGGAAGAAGACGAAGAACGTTCTGCAACATGAGTTTAGAGAGTTAGGAAGAAGACTGAAAAGCAGGACTTCTAGGGTGGTTATCTCTGGATTGCTTCCTGTACCTCGTGCTTGTGAGGGAAGGCACAGGGAAATATAGGATCTGAATTTGTGGCTGGGGGGCTGGTGCAGGGAGCAGGGATTTCAATTTATAGACCACTGGGGTAGTGGTGACCTGTACAAAAGGGATGGGGTGCACCTTGACTGGAGGGGGTCCAACGTTCTGGCAGGCAGGTTTGCTAGTGCTACAAGTGTGGGTTTAAACTAGATAGCGGGGAGAAGGGATTGACAAATTGGGAGTATAAAGATGGAATTAAAGGAGAATAGTAAGATTGAACGAGAACTTACCAGTTCGAAGGTTGATCTTCATTTTATGAGGAGTCGAAGTGAGGGATTTCGTGAAGAGCCCGCCGGCGCGCATGCTCGACATACTTCAAAGTAGCGGCGTGGAATCACAGAAACCAACAATAGAAATGACTTCGCATAGTAAGATTGAAGTGACTAAGATTACCAGATGAAGGTAATTGAGGGTTGGGCGAGGAGGGCACGAAATCCCTCACTTCGACTCCTCATAAAATAAAGATCAACCTTCGAACTGGTAAGTTCTCGTTCAATCTTACTATTTCATTTCGGAGTCACGTGAGTGACTTCGTGAAGACTTCAAAGCTTCTGTGATTACATGCCCTGGACCACGTCCATGCTGACACACCACTACCAGGGGTGGATGGGAGGAACAAACTTGCTCAATAGTTCATACTGCAAAACAAGAGCATATTTATGAATAACAAATCAAAAACCCCTCATGCGGGGACATCTCCACGTTCTTGACCTGCATTCAGCACGGCTTCTGCAAACTGTAGAGGAGCAGCAACAGGCTTGTTATAAAAACGCTGGAACACAGCTTCATTAGCCCATCCTGCTGTGGCGAGAATTTGGTCCATGGGCACCTCCATGACCCTCGCCGCTGATGTCGATGCAGCCCTGGTGGAATGAGACTTGAACACATTAGTGTCGATACCTGACTTACCCAAGACGACTCGAAGCCACCTGGATATCGTCTGGACTGTCACTCGATGATGAGGTCTCTTATGAGTGACCAGCAGGTATCTCTCCATTCCTCTGATGCGTGCCGTCACCTTGACATAGTGGCGGATATGTGAGGCTAAACATAGCCTAGCATCTGCGGGGTATGCCGGGAACTTCAGCTGCAGCCCTGTGCACCCAGGTCTATGCTGCTTTAGTAGCTCGTCAATGAAAAAGACTACTTCTGTAGGGGTAGAAATCATTCTGTCGACACAAAGTTTGTGTAGTGTCTGTACCCTCTGAGCTGAAGTCAGCGCTAGTAACATCACCAACTTCATGGTGAGTTGGTCCAGTTGGAGCCCTTCCATGGGAGACCACGTCCTGAGCAGGGTTAATACGTCCCTGACATCCCAGGTGATATTATAGCGTGGTGTAGGCGGATTCATATTGAATATACCCCGCATGAGTCTGGACACTAGCCTGTTGGATCCTACCCCAATCTGGAGGTAGAATGATAGCGCACTTCTGGCGCTGTTGATGGCACTGTAACTTAAGTGTTCATCATGGTGCAACCCCGCGAGGAATTCCAGGACGTCGGTTATTGTCACGTCATCGTACGTGATGCGAGAGCGGCTGCAGTAGGCTTCCCACTTCTTAATATGCGAGCGGTATCTTCGCCTTGTGGACTCTCGACACGACGCCCCGATGGTATCCATGGTCCGAGCCGAGAGGCCGTATTGGACTAACGGCCTGTTCTGAACCTGCAAGCCAACAAATTTAAATAGCCATGGCAGGGATGTGGCTCCCCTGAGACAGGGTGAGTAACCAATTGTGGGCAACCCTTCAAAAGGACCCAAGGTTCGTTGAGCATGTCAAAGACCACCGGATACCAAGGCTGTGTGGGCCAGTCGGGTATAATAAGGATGCCCTTGGCAGCATCTGCCTGAATCTTTCGCAATACCCGACTGATGAGGCAAAACGGGGGGAAGGCATAGAAAAACCAATTTCCCCAGTCCAGCGAGAATGCATCTAGCGCTATTGCCCCAGGATCTGGTTCCCATGAAACGTAGGTTGGTACCTGATGGTTCAACCGTGACGCAAAAAGGTCAATGTCCGGTTTACCAAATTTGGCTGTGACTTTAGAAAAATCTCAGGATGCAACATCCATTCAATATTGTCATTAAATTTGCGTGACCTGGTGTCCGCCACAGTATTAAGCTCACCTGGCAAATAGGTAGCTGAAATCCAAATGTCTCTTTGAACACACCAGAGCCAAATTGAGTTAGCCAATTTGTCACACGAAACTGACCTGGTACCACCCATATGGTTTAAGTATGCCACTGCTGTGGTGTTGTCTATTTGGAGACGGACATGTGCTCCAACAAGCTTGGAACAATACGCACGAAGTCCGTGGAATGCTGCCAGCAACTCCAAATAGTTAATCCCTTGAGTCAACAACATCGTTGATTCAAGGGTGTCCCATCTGCCCCCACAACTAGAGCAATTATCCGTGGCTCCCCAGCCATTGGAGCTTGCATCAGTCTGCAAATATACCACCGGATTAGCCTCCCTGATAGGCTTGAATGAGCTGCTAATGTGACACACCCACCATTGCAACTCATTTATCGCTTCGGGCGGCAGCTGCATGGACCGATCATAATGACCAGCATTCTGTTTTAACGCAGCAATTTTAGCTCTTTGCAAATTCTGATAATGCAAAGGTCCATATCGCGCTGCCGGAAACAAAGCTACAAGCTTCCCAATTATTGTAGCTGAATGCCGAATCGATGGTATATTGGTGCGGATTAAATCTTGACACACCTGGGTAACCTCCTCAATCTTGTTAATTGGAATGGTAACCCTCATGCTCATAGAGTTCACCGTGAACCCTAGGTAATTAATCACCTGGGCAGGGCAGAACTTTGATTTCTCTGGATGGACAATAAACCCTAATTGTTGAAATATATTGACAGCAGCTGCAACACCCTGTTCAGCCAATTCCAGGGTGTGGCCCACAATTAAGATATCATCTAAGTAGGCCATAACTATATGGTGTCGTTGTCTCAAATAAGCCATAATTGGTTTCACTAATTTAGTGAACAATCTAGGGGCTGTGGTGAGCCCATTAGGCAAAGCCTTGCCATGAGAAATCAATGATTTGGCTGTTTCAAACGTATCCATTTTAAAATGTGTATATGTTACAAAAGTATTCAAACGGGTTAGATCAATAATGACACGACAACCTCCATCCTTCTTAGGTCTGGTGAATATATTCGAAACAAATTCAACTGGCTCATGCACCGCTCTCTCAATCACTCCCTTCTGCTCAAGACTTAAAAGTTCCTTGTAGCCTGCTGCCTGTTCTGCAGCAGATAATTTAAACGTTCGAGCGGGCATGTGCTGGGATGGAGGAATGTCGCCATTAATAAACTCAATTTTATGCCCCTGAATATTCTGCAACACGTACTCGTCACCAGTAAAATTACCCCATGCACCCAAAAACAACCGCAGGCGACCACCAACATGTGAAGTTAAACAAAGAGAAAAGAGAGAACCAGACCCCCTCACCTCCGTGGTTACCGGCGGTCCTTGACACGCGTGGGTGGACGTGGAGGTGCTGGGTTGGCTTGAGGGCGCGGCGTCTTCGTTTTCCACCAGGGTCTCTGCCGACCCTGTCCTAAAAAAGACCCCTGGTGCTGGGTCTGATGTTGCTGTCGTTGTGGAGCTTGAGGGTGGGTCCTCTTCGAGGTACTAGCAGACCCTCGTGATCGAATGTATGGAGACTTTGAGCCTGACGGTGCGGGGGCACTCTGAGAGCGCATGATCCCCACCGTTTTGGCTTGTTCGTCAAGCTCTTTGACTCTCTTCGAGAGGTCCTCCCCAAAGAGCTGACAGGGCGGGGGCGGCAGCGGTGGTTTGCACAATCCTGCAAACTTCGGATTGAGCGCTGGGCGGATGCTGGTTTTGCGAAACCCGTTGATTTTGTGCTGGGTCGCGCACAGGAGGGCCAGAGCATCTTCCTGGTCCAAATTCAGTTCGTCCCCGTCCACCGACCACGCAAAGGCGGTAATACCGGCCGTGAGGAGCTTCAGGATCCGCTGCAATTTTACCTCTTGTTGACGGATAGCCGCACTGATGTTGCCCCATATCGGCGTATTGACCACAGGCACGTTGAGGGAGTTGCAATTGGATGGAGCCTTGTGACGGCTCATTGCCTGAATGAGGACTTCTTCCTGTAGTTGCTGGTTGTTAAGAAAGTCCACAGTGGCTGCCAGCTTTGCGTTTAAAGGAAGTCCAGATGAATGTGGGGCCGCAAATTTGGTCGCCACATCCAGAAGATCCTCCGCTGGCACCTCCAACGGAGGTGGTATGGAATCCACCAAAACCTCCTCCTCCTGCTGCTCCAGGCTGATGGTAGAGGCTGGTGAAGACGCCCTGTGCCTGTTGCTGCCCTGCTGTAGTTGACGTTGAAGCAGGAGCTCCAGCAGCCGCTCCATACGGTCAATACGCCCTTCACCCTGAACACTCAGGTGGTCGGAGTCCTCCGGCTCTGAAAAGAAAACCGGGCTCCTATCATCGGCCCGCACCTCATCGAGGCCCAGCCGGTGCCGGTAGTTGTCGCTAACAGCCGCCGAGGCGAAACTGCGCGATTCCCGCGCGGGCGCGTTCAACCGCCTCCGTTTAGCGGGAGCTGAAGCCGCTGCCACTAAGGGCACTTGCGGCGTGGTGTCGGCACCAGCCGAAGCATGGCTGCCTGAAGCCCGCGCAGGCTTGCCGGCTGCCCACATCGTGGACTTTGCCGACGCATGGTCTCGCCCACCCATCCATGGGGGGCTCGGCGACCGTGACGAGACCCGACTCAACCGACCCATCCCGGCGTCGAGAGTCGGGGTGTGCCGGCTGGACCTCACAGCCGCCCTGGGTCTCGCCCTGGAACCTGACCGCTCCTCCGTGTCAGGCAATGCCTTAGCCCTGGCAGGGTTAGGCTTCTGGGCTGCTGCCCTTCCCCTACTCGGAGGGCTGAGTGGAACGGGCCGTGCAGCCGCACGCACCCAGCTCGAGGTCGCCAGCGAGCCCGCTGACGACCTGACTGCCATGGCAAGGTCCCCCTGCTCTGGCGGCACACCACACTCCTCCTCGTCGAACTCCTCCGAGCTGTGGTGTGCTGGCGGATCTGGACCTGTAATCACAGGGCTTACCCACATCTCCGCCCGAGTCCCGGCCTGCGTTGCAGGTACTGCCGATGGTAAAGGCCCCGGAACTGTTGACCAGCGAACTCGTCCTGACGTCCTCTGGCCCTTGGAACTCCCATCCATGTCCTTGCTGCAAGACATAACCAACAACAAGGACCACCAACTAAAGGTAGGATACTTACCTCCGTGGCTCCTTATGAAGGGCTGGCGAGGAGCGCGCTCCACCGCCAGCCGTCGCAGCGACGCAGTACGACGATATGTCGAGCATGCGCGCCGGCGGGCTCTTCACGAAGTCACTCACGTGACTCTGAAATGAAATTGAGTACAGGAAAAGTATCAAAAGACTCCTGAATTAATGGGAAGGAAAGTTCGAGAAGGGATAACAGAGTAAGGTCAGGGGCAATAGTGACCGATGTGAGAGGTGAGGTGAATACCAAAGTTAAAGTGTTGCATATGAATACACGAAGTATAAGAAATAAAATGGATGAGCTTGAGGCCCAGTTAGAAGTTGGCAAGTATGATGTTGTGGGAATTACAGAGACATGGCTGCAAGAGGACCAGGGCTGGGAACTGAATATTCAGGGGTATCCGTCCTATTCAAAAGACAGACAGATGGGCAGAGGGGGAGGGGTAGCTCTGTTGGTAAGGAATTAAATTCAGTACCTTGCGAGGGATGACATAGAACCAGGAGATGTAGAGTCAGTATGGATAGAACTGAAGAATTGTAAGGGTACAAAAGACCCTAATGGGACTTATCTACAGGCCCCCAAACAGTAGCCTGGATATAGGGTGCAAGTTGATACAAGAGATAAAATTGGCATGTCACAAAGGTAATGCTACGGTGGTTAATGGTATATTTCAACATGCAGGTAGACTGGGAAAATCAGGTTGGTACTGGTCCCCAAGCAGGGGAGTTTGTGGAGTATCTCTGAGATGGATTCTTAGAACTGCTTGTACTGGAGCCTACCAGGGAGAAGGCATTTCTGGATTTAGTGTTGTGTAATGAACAATATTTGATAAGAGAACTCGAGGTTAAGGAGCCAGTAGGAGGTGGTGACCATAATATGATGTTTTAATCTACAATTTGAGAGGGAGAAGGGAAAATTGGAAGTGTCAGTATTACATTTGAGCAAAGGGGGCTATGGAGGCATGAGGGAGGAGCTGGCCAAAGTTGACTGGAAAGATAGCCTGGCAGGGATGACAGTTGAACAACAATGGCAGGTATTTCTGGGAATAATACAGAAGGTGCAGGATCTGTTCATTCCAAAGAGGAAGAAAGATTCTAAGAGGAGTAAGAGCCAACCATGTCTGACAAGGGAAGTCAGAGACAGTATAAAAATAAAAGAGAAGTATAACATAGCAAAGATGAGCAGAAAGCCAGAGGATTGGGAAACTTTTAAAGAGCAACAGAAGATAACTAAAAAGGCAATACGGGGAGAAAAGATGACGTACAAAGGTAAGCTAGCCAAGAATATAAAGGAGGATAGTAAAAACTTGTTTAGGTATGTGAAGACTTGTACTCGGCTTGTACTCGCTGGAATTTAGAAGATTGAGGGGGGATCTTATAGAAACTTACAAAATTCTTAAGGGGTTGGACAAGCTAGATGCTGGAAGATTGTTCCCGATGTTGGGGGAGTCCAGAACAAGGGGTCACGGTCTAAGGATAAGGGGGAATTCCTTTAGGACCGAAATGAGGAAAGCATTCTTTACACAGAGAGTGGTGAGTCTCTGGAATTCTCTGCCACAGAAGGTAGTTGAGGCCAGTTCATTGGCTATATTTAAGAGGGCGTTAGATGTGGCACTTGTGGCTAAAGGGATCAGGGGGTATGGAGAGAAGACAGGTACGGGATACTGAGTTGGATGATCAGCCATGATCACATTGAATGGCGGTGCAGGCTCGAAGGGCCGAATGGCCTACTCCTGCACCTATTTTCTATGTTTCTATGTTTCTAAGAGGAAAAAATTAGTTAAGACAAATGTGGGTCCCTTGAAGACAGAAACAGGTGAATTTATTATGGGGAACAAGGAAATGGCAGACGAGTTGAACAGGTACTTTGGATCTGACTTCACTAAGGAAGACACAAACAATCTCCCAGATGTACTAGTGGCCAGAGGACCTAGGGTGATGGAGGAACTGAAGGAAATTCATATTAGGCAGGAAATAGTGTTGGGTACACTGATGGGACTGAAGGCTGATAAATCCCCAGGGCCTGATGGTCTGCATCCCAGGGTAATTAAGGAGGTGGCTCTAGAAATCGTGGATGCATTGGTGATCATTTTCCAATGTTCTATAGATTCAGGATCAGTTCCTGTGTATTGGACGGTAGCTAATGTTATGCCACTTTTTAAGAAAGGTGGGAGAGAGAAAACAGAGAATTATAGACCAGTTACCCTGACATCGGTGGTGGGGAAGATGCTGGAGTCAATAATAAAAGATGAATTGCGAAACATTTGGATAGCAGTAACAGGGTCGGTCCAAGTCAGCATGGATTTACGAAGGAGAAATAATGCTTGCCTAATCTTCTGGAAGTTTTTGAGGCTGCAACTAGGAAAATGGACAAAGGAGAGCCAGTGGATGTAGTGTACCTGGACTTTCAGAAAGTCTTTGATAAGGTCCCACATTGGAGATTAGTGGCCAAAACTGGAGCACATGGTATTGGGGGTAGGGTACTGACGGATAGAAAATTGGTTGGCAGACAGGAATCAAAGAGTAGGGATTAACAGGTCCCTTTCAGATTGGCAGGCAGTGACTAGTGGGGTACCACACGTCTCGGTGCCTGGACTGCAGCTATTTACAATGTACATTAATGATTTAGATGAAGGGATTAAAAGTAACATTAGCAAATTTGCAGATGACACAAATCTGGGTGGCAGTGTGAACTGTGAGGAGGATGCTATGAGGATGCAGGGTGACTTGGACAGGTTGGGTGAGTGGGCAGATGCATGGCAGATGCAGTTTAATGTGGATAAATGTGATATTGTCCACTTTGCTAGCAAAACAGGAAGGCAGATTATTATCTAAATGGTGTCAAGTTAGGAAAAGGGGAAGTACAATGAGATCTGGATGTCCTTGTACAAGTAAGCATGCAGGTTCAGCAGGCAGTGAAGAAAGCTTATGGCATGTTGGCCTTCATAACAAGAGGAGTATAGGAGCAAAGAGGTCTTTCTCCAATTGTACAGGGCCCTGGTGAGACCACACCTGAAGTATTGTGTGCAGTTTTGGTCTCCAGATTTGACGAAGGACATTCTTGCTATTGAGGGAGAACAGCATAGGTTCATGAGGTTAATTCCCGTGATGGTGGGACTGTTATATGTTGAAAGGAAGGAGCGAGTGGGCTTGTATACACTGCAATTTAGAAGGATGAAAGGGGATCTTATTCAAACATATTATTAAGGGATTTGCACACGCTAGAGGCTTGAAACATGTTCTCGATGTTGGGGGAGTCCAGAATCAGGGGCCACAGTTTAAGAATAAGGGGTAAGCCATTGAGAACTGAGACGAGGGAACACTTTTTCACACAGAGAGTTGTTAATCTGTGAAATTCTCTGCCTCAGGGGGTGGTGGAGGCCGCTTCTCTGGATGCTTTCAAGAGAGAGTTAGATAGAGCTCTTAAAGATAGCGGAGTCTATGGATATGGGGAGAAGGCCGGAACAGGGTGTTGATTGTGGTTGATCAGCCATGATCACAGTGAATGGCGGTGCTGGCTTGATGGGTCTATTGGCCTACTCCTGCATCTATTGTCTATTGTCTATTGTCTATTGTCTATTTTCTATTTTCTATTGTCTATTGTCATTCAATTGAAGAAGCTATATTAAAGATGAGTTTGTATGTGACAAGTATTTTGAGTTCCTTAAAGGATGCTGTTCCTGGTTGTCAGGACCCAAACATGTGCATGCAAGCCATTATCACCAATAATTGACTTCACCTCCATTGACTTGAGCTGAAATCCATTTCTCAATGGGTAGCAAAGTGGCACAGCGGTAGAGTTGCTGCCTGACAGTGTCAAAGACCCTGGTTCAATCCTGACTAGGGGTGCTGTCTGTACCGCATTTGTTTGGACTTCATGGGCCAGAGGGCCTGTTTCACGCTGTACCTTTCCTATCTCAAAAGTCAATGGTCTCAATGCATTTTACAAAATACTATTCTTTCTCATGTTATTTAAGAGACAACTATAGTCAATCTCGTCAAGCTGGTTTGGTGCAATCTTACAATCAATGAGCATATTTTTTTATGCACTAGGAAATGCCAAGGACAATGAGAATGGCTAACAGGACAGAGGAAGTTGTCAAACTTTAAGAGGTACAACAGTCGTGCTTTCTTCAAAGCAAAGGTGTATCTTTTATGTTCCATCCCTTTTATGTTCCATCATGAATTGTGCACCAGTCATGTGCCACAGAACTTGCACATGATCTCTGTTGTGGCATTAGATGTGACAATGGTGATGGACAAGTTGTCTTGTCTTATGGCACCAAAGTTGTCCACACACCCGACTTTGAAAGAGCCAGCAGACATCAAATAACCTCAAGGGATCATCCACCATTTCTCAGCCTTGGCCCCAGAGTAGAAATTTCACACTGTTCTAATCAGCGCCAGCCAAACCATGGGTAAATAATATCCACCCACCTTAGGAGCTTCTGGGTAGAAAGTGTCAGGCCTGCATCGCTTGATTAACTCCACAAGAAAACAATCGAAGCTTAATAGATGGGTTGGCTTCGGGCATGAACCACCGCAGCCTTATGAAAGTCACACAATTACCACAATCACTGCGATTTGTGAAACAGAAATCTATTAGTGTAGTTTGTAAAAGGGAGTCTAACGCACAGACAGACACAAACATAATTATAGTTATTACATTTTTTTTCTCAGTATTTACAGTGCTTCAGAACCGTAATCTGTTTTTTATGTTGCAGCATGCAGTGATAGTAGTTGTTAGCTGACATTTGCACGGTCCCACTGTTATTAAAAAGACGGATGTTTGCAAAGGACATGATATATACCAAGAAAACAAAATGAATTAAGCCAGGAGTGGTTGCACATTGTGAGCAAAAGAAAAATTGAAAGGATCAAAGGTCTTTAACTCGTCAAAGCTCCAAGATACAAGGTAACTATACTTTTCTGTATCAGGTGAAAAGAAAATTAAAGGGAATGCCAATAAGAATTCTCTTGTTTACTGCAATATTGTCATGTTATGCTGCAAATGCATGTTTCCATTTGAAGAATACTTCGGGGCGTGCTGCTTTAAGACGGTGCACAGCTCTGAGCATGTCCAGTCCCATTAGGTGTGGCAAGAAAGTAAGCAGCCATTTTTTAAGGTCATAACAGCATCATCCAAAGGATACAAAATTGCCTAGAAGTAACACCAAACCCCAGTTCATTGACGTGGTTCATGAGATATGGAAGCAAGAGTAGACCACTTGTTCGTACCCTACCATGCGTGTACTAACCGTATACCTTTTCATTCCCTTAATATCTAAAAGTAATTGATCTCCATCTTTAATATATTCTGCAACTGAGCCTCAATAACCCACTTGGGTGGTGGGTTCCAGGATTCATTATCCTCTGATTGTTGAAATTACTCCTGATCTGAGGGCTGCATGGTCGCGCACAGTAGAGTTACTGCCTTACAGCACCAGAGACCTGGGTTTGATCCTGACTACGAATGCTGTCCATACGGAGTTTGTGCATTCTCTCTTTGACCACGTGAGTTTTCTCCGGTTGCTGTGGTTTCCCCCCACACTCCAAAGGTGTACAGGTTTGTAGGTTAATTGTCTTAGGTAAAAATTGTAAATTGTTCCTAGTGTGTAGGATAGTGCTTGTTAATGGGGATCGTTGGTCGGCGCAGACTCAGTGGACCAAAGGGCCTGTTTCCACACTGTATCTCTAAATGAAACTAAACTAAAAAAATCTCTGTCCTAATTGGACATCTCCATAATTTGACCTCTGACCTTTGGTTCAAAACAGCTGAAATGTCAACTCCCTCCTTAAAATGAATGGCCATGTAATTCAGAATATGCTATATGAGAAGCTACCTATTTTGTTTAATGTATTGAAAGCTCATCTGATGTCAATTTGTGCTACCCCATGTACAAAACCTGCATGGCTTCCTAGTGCTCTAAGGTTAGCACTTCTCTTTCTTCCCCTTAATTGATAAATATTAGCAAAAAGTCAAAGAAAGACCTAAAAGCATGTTAATAACAAAACAAGTAACTGTGGGCCCTCGGTGATAAATTGTGGCCTATCATATCTTATCAGGTTCATACTTCTTTTAACAATGCTTTTCCTACTCAGAAATCTGATGAATGATGATCTCACTCCATGTGATTGTGCTAGAACATTGTGGGTAGCATCTCACTCAAGGAGCACCCCCTTTCCGCTGTGTTGGATCCCATAGAGGCTGAGGAACCTCAAAGTTCCAGTATTACTGAGCAGATGGCTGCAACATATGATGTCATGGATGGTCTTGACTAGCATCCAGTTAAGCCACAATGGAGACTGGTGCAGTGCATTCAATTATGTTGACCTGCACTTGCCCTGTGCTCGATGGAGTTTAGAAGGATGAGGTGAGAAGGCAGGAGAATGGGGTTGAGGGGGGAGGATACATCAGCCATGGTTGAATGGTGGAATAGACTTGATGGGCCAAATGGCCTAATTCTGCTCCTGGAACTTATGACGTGTTCCAATGACCAGGTTCCCCATGTGATGACTCTTATAAATACAAAGATTGTCAATTTCAAAGTTTTGATGGCGATTTTACTATACACAATTTTACTGCCATGGTACAACAAGGCCAACCTTTCATAAGCACATCATCATTATTAACTTCTTTGAAGCATTCTAATTTATGAATGCTACACAAATCTTTTCTTTTAAACCATGGATGGTTGGATTGTACTCCATAAGATTCTAAACTGCGAGTATTATCAAACTATCCATTCACATTCTTGACAGTTGCCCACTTCTACTTGCAGGAGCCACTGCCAATACACCAGGTACAGAGGAGTTTCTTGCCTCCACCACACCAAGGTGCTGAGGTCTACTGTCGACCCAACCTATTTGCTCAATCCAAACCTCGACGTTCCTCCTCATCTCAAAATATTTTTTTATAACAAAAGGAATTTTTCAAATCAAAGTATTCTTCCTGCATTGTTAAGTCTACTTTAGACTTTTAGACTTTAGGGACACACTGCATAAACAGGACCGTCATCCCACCGAGTCCTCAGTGACCAGCGATCCCTGCACACTTACACTACCCTACACATACTAAGGATAATTTTACATTTATACATTCATTCTAAGCCAATTAACCTCCAAACAAGTCTTTGGAATGTGGGAAGAAATCAAAGATCTCTGAGAAAACTCACGCAGGTAATGGGGAGAAGACACAAACTGTATACAGACGAACACCCAAAGTCAGGATCGAATCCGGGTCTCTGGCGCTGTGAGGCAGCTGCTCTACTACTGTACCACTGTGCCGCACAATAATAATGCCAGTCAGACCGAATACAGAAGGAGGTAGAGAGCTTAGTAGCAAGGTGTCAAGACAACCGTCTCTCCCTCAATGTCAGCAAGCCAAATAATCTAGTTATTGACTTAAGGATACATGGTTGTATACACACCCGTCAGCATCAATGGTGCTGAAGTTGAGATGGCTGACTCTTTGAAGTTCCTCGCCATAAAATTTACAATTTGTCATGTACTAATCATATTAATATTACGGCCAAGAAAGCACAATTTCTTCCCCGCTGTTATAAGATTTCTGAATGGCCAAGGGAGTTGTCCCAATCTCCCAACTTACATCATTATCAGCCTTGCACTAAATAAAAAATGTGCACTAATGCAAAAATGCAATAATGCAATAATGCCGCACTCTGGTATTTTTCTCTTTACACTACCTGTTGTACTTGTATATGGCTTGAATGTACTCATGATTTGACTGGATAGCATGTAACAAAGTTTTTCACTGTATCTAGATACATGTGATAATAATTAGCCAATATTAATACCAACCTTCAAGTTAAATTACTTCAATACCAATATCAAGTTAAATTACTGATCTGAAATTGCCAGCGTTTTTATGGTGAGTTTATCTGAGGTCAGATCTTAGATCCAGCATTACTATTCATACCTCTTTAGCCTACATCAAATATTTTATGAATTAGCACTTCATGGAATAGGAATATAGATTGTATATTTTGTCTTAAAAATTGTTGTTGCACCAGTGACAGAAACTATGCAATGACACTGTACTAAATCACAAAATGGAGTGTAGTGTGACTCAAATAATAATCTGTGGCGGCCCCTGGTGGTTAGCCACTCGTAGTGCTAACCCTTGGCTCTGGGGGTTGGGGTATATATACTGCTAGTAACACCCTTGTCCCTTGTTATGGTTCCGATAGCTGTTTTGTGTTAACCTAATAAAGATCACCTTGTTTGACAACACGTGTCTCTCTATATTGGTGACCCCGATGATACAAAATAGTAATTTTGGATTTTAAATATGAACGGCGCCTACGCTCAACCCGCCGTTGCCGCCGATCCGGCCTACCAAAACGCTGTCGCGCTTAAGCTGCCGGTTATTGTGACCTCGCAGCCCTAGGTGTGGTTCAAGCAGGCCGAGGCCCAGTTCCTCATCCGCTGAATCACAGCTGACGACAACCGCTACTATTACGTGGTCGGCGCACTTGATCAGGAGACGGCCGATCACTTGGTTTCTTACCTACACGAGCTGCCAGCTGCTGATAAGAATGAGGGCCTCAAGGTGCTGCTTCTCCGCACCTTCAGGCTCAGCCACCTGGATCGAGCGGCGCGGCTCCTGCACATGGGCGGGCTCGCCGACCGCAAGCCATCGGTCCTCATGAGCGAAATGCTCAAGTCAAGTCAAGTCAAGAGAGTTTATTGTCATGTGTCCCAGATAGGACAATGACATTCTTGCTTGCTGCAGCACACCAGAATATTGTAGTCATAAATACAGATCAGTTCAGTGTACCATAGAATATATATATACTCACACCAATAAACAGATAAAGTGCAATAGGCTGTTATAGTTCAGAGTTTGTTTGAAGTTGTGTTTAATAGTCTGATGGCTGTGGGGAAGAAACATAGAAACATAGAAACATAGAAAATAGGTGCAGGAGTAGGCCATTCGGCCCTTCGAGCCTGCACCGCCATTCAATATGATCATGGCTGATCATCCAACTCAGTATCCTGTACCTGCATTATCTCCATACCCCCTGATCCCTTTAGCCACAAGGGCCACATCTAACTCCCTCTTAAATATAGCCAATGAACTGGCCTCAACTACCTTCTGTGGCAGAGAATTCCACAGATTCACCACTCTCTGTGTGAAAAATGATTTTCTCATCTCGGTCCTAAAAGACTTCCCCCTTATCCTTAAACTGTGACCCTGTGAAGCTGTTCCTGAACCTGGATGTTGCGGATTTCAAGCTCCTGTACCTTCTACCCGATGGCAGCTGAGAGATGAGTGTGAGGCCAGGATGGTGTGGGTCATTGATGATGTTGGCATCCTTTTTGAGGCAGCGACTGCAATAGATCCCCTCGATGGTAGGGAGGTCAGAGCTGATGATGGACTGGGCAGTGGTTACAACATTTTGCAGCCTTTTCTGCTCCTGGAAGCTCAGGTTGCTGTACCAAGCCACGATGCAACCAGTCAGCATGCTCTCTACTGTGCACCTGTAGAACTGCGAGAGAGTCCTCCTTGACATCTCCGTAATATTCTCAGGAAGTAGAGGCACTGATGTGCTTTCTTTATGATTGCATCAGTGTTCTGGGACCAGGAGAGATGATGGAAGGCCACCGGCCCTGCCTGCTCTCTGAATATGCCTTCCTGGAGCAGTTGCCAGACAATATCCGCCTGCTCCTCTCAAGTGAGAACTTCGACGACCCCCTGCAGCTAGCAGAACGTGCCGATGAGCTGTGACTGTCCAAGCAGCAGGACAGCGGTCCGCTCTATCAGGTGTCGACAGTGCCTTGGAAAACACAGCGACTAGGGGCCGCGCCAACAGGGGGCCCAGCTGAGTCTCCCGCTCCGGGGGAAGCCGGTAAAAATAAGTGGTGCTTCTACCTCCAACATTGGGGTTCCGTGGCCCGCCAATACCATTCGCCCTGCTCGTTTCCGGAAAATGCCAGTGCTGGCCGCCAGTAACCACCTCGGCGGTAAGCGAGATACATGCATGGGACCAGCACTCAGGACAATGATTCCTGGTGGACATAGGGGCAGAGGTCAGCGTTTTGCCCCCATCGTGGGGTGGACACTCGTTCTGGGAAGTGGGGGTCCACGTTAACTGCCATGCATGGTAGCAGCAAATGGACTTACAGCGTCCACACGATCCCGCTCATCTTTGGCACTTGCCATTTTACCTGGCCATTCACTGATGCCGACATGTCCCAGCCGTTGCTGGGCGCCGATTTCCTGTGGGCTCAATTACTCGATTAGTCGATGTGAGGGGGCAACACCTCATTCATGCTTCAACATCAGAATCGATCTCCTTGCGGTGTCTTCTGTGGACAATATTTAAGCCCAAATATCTGCGGATTTTCCTGATGTTTTGAACCCGCAGTTCCACTTGGCCAGCCCTAAACACGGTGTAGTTCACTACCAATACACCAGGTACAGAGGAGTTTCTTGCCTCCACCACTCCAAGGTGCTGAGGTCTACTGTCGACCCAACCTATTTGCTCAATCCAAACCTTGACTTTCCTCCCCATCTCAAAATATTTTTAATAACAAAAGGGATTCTTTAAATCACAGTTTTCTTCCTGCATTGTTATACTTTAGAGTGGACTTTTAGACTTTAGGGACACACTGCAGAAACAGGCCCTTTAGCCCACCGAGGCTGAACTGACCAGCGATCCCTGCACACTTACACTACCCTACAAACACTAGGGACAATTTGACATTTATACATTTATACCAAGCCAATTAGCCTACAAACCTGTATGTCTTTGGAATGTGGGAGGAAACCAAAAATCTTGGAGAAAACCCACGCAGGTCATGGAGCGAATATACAAACTGCATACGGACAAGCACCCATAGTCACGCTAGAACCCGGGTCTCTGGCAACTATCATCCCCAGTCTAATGGGTTTGTGGAGCGGTTCCACCACCATCTCAAGGATGCTCTGAAGGCGCATCTCATGGCTCCAGAGTGGGTGGATGAGTTGACGTGGGTCTTGCTGGGGATTCAGATCACCCTGAAGGAGGATTTGGCTTCGACCTCTGCGGGATTGGTCTATGGCACACCGCTTACCGTTCCTGAGGAATTTATTCCAGCTGCTGGTGCATTCCTGGAGCCTCCTTCATCTGTTGGTCCATTTGCGACGTCTCGCCATGGCATGGCTCCTTCCCATGTGCCGCCGGCTCTCATGGACTGCTTGTATGTCTTTCTTTGCCGCGACGCCCACCAGTCGCCTTTGCAGCGCCCATATGAGGGTCCCTTTCGGGTGGTGCAGCATGGGACTACTACTTTTGTTTTGGACATGGGGGGTTTTCGTGAGACTGTGTCTGTGGCTCGTTTGAAGCCGGCCCATTTGGACCTTAGCAAGCCAGTATGGGTGGCCCAGCCTCGTTGTCGGGGGTGTCCACCATCCCGGGTGCTCCCGAATTCATCTGTACCGGGCTGGTCCCCTGTACATGGGGATGTGTGCACGAGGTCCGGCCACCTCATTTGTCTTCCCTTTTGATTCCGTGCCTCTGGTTCTGGGGGAGATCCTGTGGCGGCCCCTGGTGTTTAGCCACTCGTAGCGCGAACCCTCAGCTCTGGGGATTGGGTCATTTGACTTAGTTTGGCGTGAAGCGGGTCACGGGTCTCCCCTGGGTATATATACTGTTGGTAACTCCTTTACCCCTTGTTGTGGCTCTGTGAGCTGTTCTGTATTAACCTAATACTTTGTTTGACAACACGTGTCTCGCTATAAATCATCAAAATCTGTTTTAAATGTCAAAAATGGTGCATAACACTCTCCGTTTAATTTTATGTGTGCACAACAATTACAATTAAGATCGGATTCAGTGATCCAAGATCCATTTTTCTCTTGACATGCCAAGAAAGAACAAGATAGATGTGTTTCAAGTGACTTGCACCCCACCCAGCATATTTCATTGAAAATTATTGAATATCTGATTCATGTGGGGTGCAAGTCACTTGAAACACATCCATCTTATTCTTTTTCATAGATTCAGTAGAATTCACATGGACTATAAAGATACTTAAAGGTACTTAAAGAATGCAACCTGCAAGTCCAGAAATAACCAGTTTAACGCCCCCCCCCCTTGAAGGCATTTGAGTTTTCTGAGAACAAGGTACATATAAAACATTTAATTTTGACCCAACCTAAGTATTTTTATAATCCATGTGATTTCTAGGACCGGTTTTGATTACCTGAGGGGTAAGAGTTACATTTTCCACTTTATTTTATTTCCTTATGACTTTAAAGGAGGGCACTCAGCCCACTGAATCTATGTTGGTTCATTCTATCAACTATTTTCCCAGTCACTAATTATTTCCCTACAGTCACATCAACTCCTTTTGATGCTCCTGCTATCTAATTACTGCATACTGGGGTTAACTTACAGCAGCAATAAACCTATCAATATTGATCAAATGTTTTTGATCTGAAATTGTAACTGTTTCCTTCTGTAGATACTGTGTGACACACTGCTTCTATTCATTTTTTTGTTTCTATCCGTATGCCGATTTCTGATTCTGCCATGCAAACTCCACCTAGACAGCACCGGAGGACTGGATCAATCCTGGATCGCTGGTGCTGTAAGGTACCAGCACAAACCGCTGTGCTTCTGTGCTGACAGTATTGCATTATTACCATCATTGCCCCTCAGAGTTTTCCATCGTAGATCATGAGGTTTTGGTTGGTGCAGCGAGCACTGCAAGTTGACCAGTAGTGATCCTCAATCATGGTTGTGATCTTCTCATGCACATCAATTTACATTGTTCCTCGATACATCCATCAATATTGAATAAGGGAACATTTGGGTGGAACGGCGGCACAGCTTTAGAGTTGCTGCCTTACAGGGGCCGAGACCCAGGTTTGATCCTGACTATGGGTGTTTGACTGTACCGAGTTTGTACATTCTCCCGTGACCTACAAGGGTTTTCTCTGGGAGCACTGGTTTCCTCCCATACTCCAAAGATATACAGGTTGGTATATTTCTAAATTGCCCCAAATGTGCGTAGGATAGTGTAAGTGTGAGGGGATTACTGGGCCAGATTCGGTGCTGTATCTCTGAACTAAATTTGGGGCTGGTGGTTAGATTGCCCACCAGTCATCATTGTCCAGGGACATGCAGATAACCTGGTGATTTCAGGATGCTAACAATGACCCCATGTGTAATTGTCGTTAGCATCAGTCACAATTTTTCTTTAAATTTAACTCAAATTAAATTAACTTTAATTAACTTCAAAAAAATAAAAACTGAAATTAACTTTAAAATCAAAGGTAAACCAGGGAAATCAGGGATAGTATCAAAGCAAAGGGTGATGTGTACAAAGTAGCCAAAAAAAGCAGCATACCAGAGGACTGGGGGAAATTCAGAGACCAGCAGAAGAGGACAAAGGGCTTGATTAGGAAAGGAAAAACAGATTATGAAAGAAAACTGGCAGGGAACATAAAAACTGACTGCAAAAGTTTTTATAGATATGTGAAGAGAAAGAGATTAGTTAAAACAAATGTAGGTCCTTTGCAGTCAGAAACAGGTGAGTTGATCATGGGGAGCAAGGATATGGCGGACCAATTGAATAACTACTTTGGTTCTGTCTTCACTAAGGAAGACATAAATAATCTGCCGGAAATAGCAGGGGACCGCGGGTCAAAGGAGGACTTGAGTGAAATCCAGGTTAGTCGGGAAGTGGTGTTGGGTAAATTGAATGGATTAAAGGCTGATAAATCCCCAGGGCCAGATAGGCTGCATCTCAGAATACTTAAGGAAGTAGCTCCGGAAATAGTGGATGCATTAGTGATAATCTTTCAAAACTCTTTAGATTCTGGAGTAGTTCCTGAGGATTGGCGGGTAGCAAACGTAACCCCTCTTTTTAAGAAGGGGAGAGAGAAAACGGGGAATTACAGACCAGTTAGTCTAACATCGGTAGTGGGGAAACTGCTAGAGTCAGTTATTAAAGATGGGATAGCAGCACATTTGGAAAGTGGTGAAATCATTGGACAAAGTCAACATGGATTTATGAAAGGTAAATCATGTCTGACGAAACTTGTGGAATTTTTTGAGGATGTAACTAGTAGTGTGGATAGGGGAGAACCAGTGGATGTGGTGTATCTGGACTTCCAGAAGGCTTTCGACAAGGTCCCACATAAGAGATTAGTATATAAACTTAAAGCATACGGCATTGGGGGTTCAGTATTGATGTGGATAGAGAACTGGCTGGCAAACAGGAAGCAAAGAGTAGGAGTAAACGGGTCGTTTTCACAATGGCCGGCAGTGTCTAGTGGGGTACCTCAAGGCTCAGTGCTGGGACCCCAGCTATTTACAAAATGCATTAATGATCTTGATGAGGGAATTGAAGGCAATATCTCCAAGTTTGCGGATGACACTAAGCTGGGGGGCAGTGTTAGCTGTGAGGAGGATGCTAGGAGACTGCAAGGTGACTTGGATAGGCTGGGTGAGTGGGCAAATTTTTGGCAGATGCAGTATAATGTGCTAAATGTGAGGTGGCAAAAATAGGAAAGCAGACTATTATCTAAATAGTGGCCGATTAGGAAAAGGGGAGATGCAGCGTGACCTGGGTGTCATGATACACCAGTCATTGAAAGTAGGCATGCAGGTGCAGCAGGCAGTGAAGAAAGCGAATGGTATGTTAGCTTTCATAGCAAAAGGATTTGAGTATAGGAGCAGGGAGGTTCTACTTCAGTTGTATAGGGTCTTGGTGAGACCACACCTGGAGTATTGCGTACAGTTCTGGTCTCCAAATCTGAGGAAGGACATTATTGCCATAGAGGGAGTACAGAGAAGGTTCACCAGACTGATTCCTGGGATGTCAGGACTGTCTTATGAAGAAAGACTGGATAGACTTGGTTTATACCCTCTAGAATTTAGGAGATTGAGAGGGGATCTTATAGAAACTTACAAAATTCTTAAGGGGTTGGACAGGCTAGATGCAGGAAGATTGTTCCCGATGTTGGGATTATTTCAAAAATAATTTATATAGAGAAACACTACTGTATATATGAGAAATACAAAACAGTGCATTACAACAGTCATAGTCGTGTTAGTGTTGTCAGATCTAAATATTTAGAGTGTCATCAAGCCTATGTACAAAGCACTAATACCCCTCAAGTGGCATCTTTGGACGATGCACCCTTCAACTGTTTGCAGGGCTGGTGGAAGGATCTGCCCGTTTCATGTTCAATGGCTGTACGACCTTAGACTGCAGTCCTTACCCACAAAGTTCTACCGTTGGCTGTAATGAGCTTCAGTGCATCTCTGAGCACATATCCCTGCAGCCTGGAATGTGCAGCACTACAACCATGCAAGAAGAGGAGGCCCACTCTCAATACCAGGTAAATGGGGTATTGTTGCCTGGTGCCAAGTTCTGGCAATGGAGCATTTTGCGCAATGGTTTTGACAATGGCTTTGACAATCTGTCACGGCTCTATTTCCTTCCCCCATAGAGCCTGCAGGGTGTTCCGTTCTGACCACTGCCAGATATTTCCGTCTTCTTTTTTGTTAGTTTCAAAAATAAATTTTATTCATAAAAATAGTGAGATGGTGCAGTACCATAACTGGCCGGTGAACCCATCTCCATGCCTCTGAGAAATAGAAATTGTGGAGTGACAGAGCCGTACATTTTATTATACCGTAAAGCGTAAAGTAATGAAAGCCAAGTACAGAACTCAATAATAAATCTGCAACATAAATCTTTCAGTTTTGTACTTCAGCCAAATGAAAAATGTGTGCTTTGAACAATGGAATGAGTGCAGGGAAAAGAAATAAAGTTTTGAATTTTATAGTTCAGTGCACAGTTGTGTCAGTGGCCAACTTTCAGTGACAACACCAAAACTCTGGAAACGCCTTGTTAGCAACCTGGGATTGTTGATTGGTAAATCAGATATCTACCGCTCCATTACAACCGTACAATATGAGCCGTAGAAATGGCAGATTTGGTGGCAAGTATTCTTCTTCTTCTTAAGCACTTTGATATTGACATGAAAACTACTAAATAATGACAAAAAAAGAAATCGTTTTTTTTTAAATGGGTTGTAATCACTTTAATGGGCTGTGGGGGTCAGTCCACTGGAAATTCCAAGTTTCCGCAATACATCATCTATGTATTGTCTAAGGAGGAACCATCACTGACATTGTTGTGGTTGTGCACAAATCTGATGGAACAATGAACGTAAGGAGAGATATGTATTTATTGTATTCCTGTGTCTATTTATGATGAACAATGTAAATTATATTAAAAAATGTAAACCATCGCCAATGTGTCAGTCTAAATGGTCTTTAAATGGTGATATTGTATCTGCTTCCATCACCTGCCACTGAAGTGCATTCAGGCACTTCCCAATCTGTTTTAAACGTGTCTCACAAATCTGCTTTCAGCTATACCCCTCAAATCTTTAAGCTGTGCTCTTGAGCATTTTCCAGTCCCATCATGGGAAAAGAACTGATCTATGCCTTTCATAATTGTATATACTTCCGTCAGATCACCCCTCAACCACCGTTGCTGCAACAAAAATAACCCGTTTGTCCAACTTCTTATTAATAGTACTCGATAATGCCTTCTTTACACCTCTGTCCACTTGCAATGTCACTTTCAGTGAGGTATGGACCCCCACTTTCCACTAGTCCCATGCCTTATGACTCTGAGGCTTGTGTGAGAAATAAATCCATGTGAATACCAGTTAGACTGATTGGCCTCCTGCTACATGCAATGCTTTCTGTGCTGTCCCTACAAGTAAATGTTTGGGATTCGATTTCTGTTTCTTTGTTTAAAGTGAAGGCATTTTTGCAACTCTCTGTAGTTTGCTTCATTGATGGAAGAGCAACAAATGCAATTAAATGGCATCACGGTAAAGAAAAAACATACCATGTTCAGAAAATTTCTTCTATCTCACAATAATGATTTCATAAGCTAAGAAATCATTGTCTCACCACTGAAGAAATAAAGAGATTAAAATAATTTGTTAACCCTGAAGCCTCATCTGCTATTCAATTTTGTCTACTTTTGCCTGTCTCTGATCTAATCTTCCCTATCAAAAATGATCACTATTGCAAGACCTTGACAAATTCTCCCGTAACCAAAAATAACCATAATAAATTAACCATTCAACCAGCATCGAAGGGATCTACAGAAGTCGCTGCCTCTAAAAGAGAGCCAGCGTCATCAGAGATCCACCCTGGCCACACTCTCATTTCACTCCTGTCATCAGGAAGAAGGTATAGAATCCTGAAAGCTCTAACGTCCAGGTTCAAGGGCAGTTTCTTCCCAACAACCATCAGGCTATTGAACAATGCAACCTCCAAATAAGCTCTGAACTACACAGATTTGGGGCATTATTATTGTCTTGCATTATTACTATTTGTTTTATATACATACATACATACATACATACATACATACACACACGTATATATTTATATATAAATATATATATATATATAAATATACAATTTTATTTTTGTTTATTGTGGTGTTTACAAAGTTGTATGTTTACATATCTGTTGTGCAGCTGCAAGTAAGAATTTAATTGTTCTGTTTAGGGATATATGACAATAAAACACTTGATTTGAAATTATTATTGTGGAACTGCATCACAATTATTCCATGATGCTTAACTCTCACTGAATTATCTATTCGGGCAACATAATCCAATGCTCTCTCTGAACTCAGAAAGACCACAAAAGGCAGGTTTTCCTTTCTAGCTACACTGCCTTTTACAGATAGGAGCAATAAAAAGAATTTAGTGAAAGGGGCAGAGCTCATTAAGGTTCACCTCCCACCCATTACACTCAGCCAGCCAACACTAAGGAGACTTCAACATGTAGAAAACTGTTATGGCCAGCCATTGTAAGTTTGATAGAACCCAGAGCTTCTTTTCTCCCTGAACCAGCCATGTGGTACTGCATGTCTTGGCAGCACGTCTGGGCTGTGTCCAAATCTGGGACATTTCAGCCGACGCTAACTCTTCACAATGTGTAACATGAGCTGAGATTTGGTTCCAGTTGCTGAACTCTCCAACGTGGAGGAAAATTTTGTGGCATAGTTCTGATTTCTGGAACTCTCATTACAGTTTGATGTGGTGAAAACATGCCATTAAATTCTGATACTGCTCAGTATCAAAGAGCAATGGATCATTTAGGTAGCACAAAGCCATTTAAAAATGTATTTCTGTATTTCCCGAATCACAGTCTATATCTCTTCCTTCCCTTTCCCCTGACTCTCGGTCTGAAGAAAAGTCTCAACCCAAAACGTCACCTACCAAATCCTTTTCTCCAGAAATGCTGCCTGACCCGCTGACTTACTCCAGCTTTTTGTGTCTATCTTTGATTTAAACCAGCATCTGCAGTTCCTTCCTACACAAAATAGTACAACTTGTTTCAATTGTATTCAACTCAATTCAATTCGCAACAGATAACTTTGCAACAAGTCAGTATACGAGAGGCTGAAGTGCCCTCAATTGTTCAAAGTCTGAATTACAACTTTAATAATTGATGCTTCTAGGGGCTGTCCCACTTGGGCGACATTTGCACGTCATTTACGCTACATCCTAAAAATTGGTTGGCGCGTCGTGACGCGCTTGGCGCATGGTAAGGCGTGGTAGCATATGCAGTGACACGCGGTAACACGCAGCGCCCCAGGATTTTACAGTGCTCAAAATCCTTGCGTGCCACCTGCGTGAGGCATCCCTTGCGCACGCTGACATACTGATGGTGTATGCTGACATACTGATGACATACGTGTAGCACGTGGTGATGTATGGTTCCGCACGGTGACGCACGAACATTACCTATGCTAATTTATTATGCGCAATCGTCCGTAACCATGCGCCGCACGTATGCTGTCGGCGCGCCATTTGAGCACCGCACCACGTGACCACCCGGGTATAAAGCGGGCATAGTTTTGAAAAATGTTCATGGGGAAAATCCTTGCCATGGAGATTGGTCTAAGTACGAACGACATCGCAAATGGCTCCCAAAATAAGTTGGGCCCTCAAGAGCACTTGGCGTGCGACTGTCGTACTGCTAGACGATTTTTTGCGCGACTACCGGCCTGTCACGTAAATGACACGCAAATGACGCCCAAGTGGGACAGGCCCTTTAGGCATAAAAAATGTTGGAGTAACTCACTGGGTCAGGCAGCATCTTTGAATATGAATGTGACGTTTCTGCTTGGGACTCTTCTTCAAATTGAATGCAGCAGTGGGCGAGAAAGCTGAAAAGAGATGGGGGCGTGACAGTACTTGACAAGTGAAAAGTGGATACCAAAAATAGACATAAAGTGCTGGAGTAACTCAGCAGGTCATGCAGCATATCTGGAGAAAAGGGATGGGTGATGTTTTGGGTCGGGACCCTACTTCAGATAGGTGGATGCAGGATGTATCGGATGCACTAGACAAGGTTGGAGGATGTGCATGTAAACGTCTGTCTCATCTGGAAGGGGTGCTGGGGTTTGTTGCGAATTGTTCCAATTTCAAATAATAATTCCCTTACAACCCTGATCTTTCCCCTGCCTCCCGCACACCCATCTTTCCCATCAGCCACCCCACCCTGTATGCTCCTCTCCCTGGATCCAACTATCACTTGCCAGTCATTACCTCACCACCACCCCTTCTTTCTACCTTTCTCTCCCTACTCCATCAGTTTAGTTTTGTTTAGTTTAGTTTAGTTTAGATATAAAGTGCAGAAACAGGCCCTTCGGCCCACCGAACCGCGCCAACTAGGAATCCCCGCACACTAATACTATCCTACACACACCATGGACAAATTACATTTTTACCAAGCCAATTAACCTACAAACCTGTATGTCTATGAAGTGTGGGAGGAAAATGAAGCTGCCGGAGGAAACACACGCAGGTCACAGGGAGAATGCACAAACTCCATACAGACAGCATCCGTAGTCAGGATTGAACCCAGGTCTCTGGCATTGTAAGGCAACAACTCTACCGCTGTGCCACCGTGCTGCATTTTGAAGTCCAAAGAGGTGTCCCCACCCAAATCGTCATCTGTCCATTCCCTCCGCTGATGCTGCCTGACCTTCTGATTCACTCCAGCACTTTTTGTTTTGCTAATGATGTGAGTAATTGGGATTGATGATTGAGAGCATTGAGTATGGAACTAAAAACGTGTATCCAGGGTGACCAATTATCATTTGATATAATATAAAAATGAACTGGACGTTAGGCCAATCCTATCAATATCTAGGATGGTGGCCACATTTAGCAGTCTAGAATATTATCTGCTTAATATGTACATGTAGAAGACAGCTTGCTGATGCCATTTTGCTGCACATGTCGTATAATGTATAATATATAATTATGTTAATATCATAATTGCCCCTTTAAATCAATTGTAAGATATAAAGAAATCAGAATGGTAATTTTAGAAAGAGCAACCATTAATTAAAGAAGTTGTAATGCAGTGGGCATTGTATTATAATGAGAGATAATGAAGCCTTGCGGTTAAATGACTCACAGTAAATTTATATGCAAGTACTAGGTTACTAGTAGCAACCAATTATATTCAGTGGCAAACGTGTGGAGCTCTAACTGCACAAGGCGATCCACTCAAATGTTCTTTAGTTAAGACAGTTAATAAGTTCACTCCTGTGAAAGCCATATCAAATACAAGGGAGTTGGTCACTCCTAAAATGCCAAATTAAATATGCCAAATGCATACATTTTCTAGGAAACACAAGCCATTGTAGTTCCTGGAAATTTTCTGCTTTTGGCATATTTAATTTGGCATTTTAGCATTGACCAACTCCCTTGAACTTGACATAGTTTTCACGGAGTGAACGTATTGACTCAGCCATGTGTTAAGATGTGTGTTTACACTAGGGTTACTTCACAGTCACCATGCACCAGGTTTCAGTTCCAATGGGAGAAAAAGAGAAAGATAGCAGCGCACACATTTTCATTTGATGCAATTACTGGGTGTGGATGGTATTGGCAGGGCCAGCAAGTAACACCCATCCCTAATTGAGCTAAAGGAAGGGTTATGAGAATTTATTGAACTTCTTTACTCCTTCTGGTGAAGATCCTCACACAGTGTTGCTGGAAAGGAAATTCCAGATTTTGACCCACGATTGACAATAAAATTATGATTTTTTTCAAAGCAAAGGATAGTGGGTGACTTGGATCGGTGGTGTTCCCATGCACCCAATGCCCTGTTTAAAGGTGGAGGTTGTTTGTTAAATAGGAGCTGCGGATGAAGCTTCACTGACACACTGAAGTGCAGTTTTTAAAGCATTTGCTGGCGCATAAGGTATCAGTAGTTGAGAGGGTCAATGTTTGCAGTACTGGAAAGATGTAAAATCATGGAAATCATTTCTAACAAAGAAAAATATGGCAATACTTCTTTCTTCTCTCTCTCTCTCTCTCCTTCTCTCTCTTTTTTTTTTTTCATTTCAAAAACTTTATTCAAGACAAATCATAAAATACAACACATCAAAACACAATCAAAAATCACACTATAATGAACAGATCATTGTAGTACAACAGTACATTCATTTATAATCGCCTCAACCCCACGCGGCGACCAGCGCTGACGAAAGGCCCCCACAGTCCCCGTGAACACCGCGTGTTCCCTCTCCAGGGACACACGTGCACGGACGTAGGCCCGAAAGAGGGGCAGGCAGCCGACTCTCGCCTGACCGTCGACCGCCCGCTGCCTGGACCCACGAATGGCCATCTTGGCCAGGCCGAGGAGCAAACCGACAGGTAAGTCCCCCCCCCACACTCGGCTCTCCCCACTCCCTGCCTTGTGTCCAAACACCAGGATTGTGGGGCTAAAATGCAGCCAGAACTTGAGGAACAGCCCCTTCAGATATTGGTACAGGGGCAGTAACCTCACACACTCCATATACACATGGAATACGGTCTCCTCCTCTCCGCAGAAAATACATGCGGCAGACGAGCCCGTGAACCGACTCAAAAGTTTATTACAAACCACCGCTCCATGCAGCACTCTCCACCCCAGGTCCCCAATATAAAGGGGTACAACTCCCTTATAGAAGGACCCCCACTGGGGCCCCCCGCCGCCTTCGGATGGTAACACCGTCCTCCATGGTGAGTCAGGACGGGAGACGAAGGCACGGTGGTTCAGAATGTGCAGGAGCATCCTGTACAGTGCGCGTCTCCTTGCATCACAAAATGGCATGCTGGTCATCTCAGAAAGGCAGCTCAGATTATGCGGAGCCGGAGGCCGAGAAATATCCCGAAGCCTAGGCCCGATGAGCAGATCTGACGGAGCGGGGGTAAGCTCTATCTGAACCACTCTAGGCTCGCGCCTCTCCTCGACAACCACCATGACAGGATGAGGACCAGCCACATCCGCAGCCACAACATCCCCCTCTCCTCGTGGAACAACACTCTGGCTGAACACCACCAAATTCCTCACTCTTAACACATCCCTATAGAAAACAGGCAAGCCCCTTAGAGCGGGTCGACTGACACCCGCCACCGGGAGCCGCGAGACCCCCCTTAGGCAACGACCCTGACGAAAAAAATACGTGGCCAGAGCGTGCCATCTGGGATGGTTCTCTACATACATGTATCTCCGCAGAGTCCTGAGATGGAGAGCCGCCACCTGGGTGCGCACGCACACGAAGGACTGGCCGCCCTCCTCTAACGGAAGACTCAGGACCGCCGCGGAAATCCAATGCTTCCTATTTCCCCAAAAGAAATCCACCAGCTTCTTCTGTATAGCAGTTACAAATATAGAGGGCGGGACAAGAGTAGCCAGCCAGTACCATAACATAGAGGCCACCAGCTGGTTTATGACCAGCACCCTCCCCCGAAAGGAGAGAACTCCAAGCAGGCCTGACCAGCGCCCCAGCCGAGCAACCACCTTCGTCTCCAACTCTTGCCAGTTTGCCGGCCAAGCATCCTCAGTGGGACTCAGGTACACCCCCAGATAGAGGAGGTGCGTGGTACTCCACGCATACAATGCCATCTCCTCCGGCAGGGAGTCTACCCGCCACTGACCCACCAAAAGTCCAGAGCACTTACTCCAATTAATCCTAGCAGAAGATGCAGCCGAGAAAATCTCCTGGCAGTCACGCATCCTCCGCAGGTCACCAGGATCAGTGAACATAAGAAGTACGTCATCGGCATACGCCGATAGAATCACCTCAACCCGCGGGCCAGGTAGGGCCAGGCCTGTCAACCTCCTCCGAAGAAGACACAGGAACGGCTCCACACAGACCGAATACAACTGGCCCGACATAGGGCACCCCTGGCGGACCCCCCTCCCAAAATGAAAAGGAGCTAGCACCGCGCCATTAACCTTTACAAGGCACTCCGCAGCAGCGTACAAAAGCCGGACCCGGGCCACGAAGTGTGGTCCAAACCCAAACGCTTGCAACGACCCAAATAGGTATTCATGCTCCACCCTATCAAAAGCCTTCTCCTGATCAAGAGACAGAAAAGCAGCTGACTCACCAGTACCCTGGACTAAATGAATCAGGTCCCTAACCAGGTGTATGTTATCCTGGATGGACCGGCCAGGGACTGTATAAGATTGATCAGGATGAATCACTTGATGCAGCATGGAGCCCAGGCGATTTGCCATTGCCCGTGCAAAAATTTTATATTCTGTGCAAAGGAGAGAGACTGGACGCCAGTTCTTCAACAAACGGAGTTCGCCCTTCTTAGGCAGCAAGACAACAACCGTCCTACGCCACGAGAGAGGCATCACTCCAGTCGCCAGGCTCTCCCCCAGAACCAACATATAGTCACCCCCTAGGACGTCCCAGAATGCTCTAACAAACTCCACCGTCAACCCATCCAGCCCGGGGGACTTACCCCTCCTGAGCTGATGCAAGGCGCGAGTCAACTCCTCCAAAGATAAGGGGCCATCAAGAAGATCAGCCTCCCCCCTATCTACGGTCGGTAGACCCTCCCACAGATCTTGCTGAGCCTCCACACTGAATCCTTCCGCAGAGAACAGGGACCCATAAAAGGGCCTAACCAAGGCATTAATCCTCTCTGGATCAGTGACAGAGGAGCCGTCATCTGCAAGCAACTCCACGAGCTGTTTTCGAGCTCCCCGCCCCTTCTCCAAAGAGAAAAAGAAAGGCGACGCTCGGTCCAGCTCGTGCAGCATCTGGACCCGAGACCTCACATAAGCGCCTCGAGATCGCTCAAGCAGCAGACTCCTCAAAACCTCCTTCTTCCTCTGAAACTCTCCCCATTCGCTGGAGTCTTCACCAAACTGACCAAGGCGAGACTCAGCGTCCTGTAACTCCCTCTCCAGCTTCTCGACCGCTGAGTCCCGCCTCCCAGTCGACCCCCATGTATATTCCTTACAAAAGAGACGGATGTGAGCTTTACCCACATCCCACCACTGCCTAAGGGAAGAGAAGCACCTCTGCCTCTCTCTCCACTTCACCCAAAACCGAGTGAATGACTCCCGGAAACACCGATCCTCCAGCAGCCTGTTGTTAAAGTGCCAGTACGCGGACCCAGCCCGAGCGCACGCTGGATTGAAATCCACACGCACCAGACAATGGTCCGAGCACGGCACCAGCCGCATTGAGGCCGCTGAGACACGGGAAACAAACGCTCGGGAAATATAAAACCGATCAATGCGGGAACCACCGCCCTCAGACCTCCGCGAAAAAGCAGTGGAATCAGGGTGAAGGTCCCTCCAAACATCAACCAACTCAAAAGAGTCAATCAAGCCTCTCAGCTTCTTCGCTACAGCAGGCGCACACTGAGTACCAGAACGGTCCCGCACCTCAAGTGTGCAATTAAAGTCCCCACCAAGGAAGACACACTCTCCCCTATCAATAGTGCCCAACAGAGCATTCACCTCCCGAAGTAGGCCGGCCTGCATCGTGCCGGAGCTAGGGGCATACACGTTAATGAAATGCAACGGCATGCCATCCAGGCTCACGGCCAGATGGAGCAAACGTCCTGGCACCACTTCCTGCACTTTTAAAATGCTTGGCAGAAAATTTGGGGCCAACAGAAAAGCCACCCCACTCGAATTTGAGCTGAGATGGCTCATATAAACCCTCCCTTCCCACTCCAGATGCCAGGTAGGTTCATCACTAGCAACGGTATGTGTCTCTTGCAGATAACAAACTGCAAATCTCCCCTCCCTTAGGGCTGATAAGAGCTGAAATCTTCGAAAACTCGCTCTACTCCCATTTAAATTTAATGTAGCTACTGTGAATGTGTAGGCACATTAGATTGAGACCCTCACACTCCCTGTAGTCTCAGGAGCTCCTTTTCTGAGGACCTTCAAAAAACCCCCAAACTGCCCCAAATCCGAGTCAGAAAGACCACTATCCTTGTTACTAAGGATAGCCTCGAGACTCGCCTGCACATCTAGACAGTCCCCCCACCGCCTTTCAGCAGCAAACCATAATGTTTTGGAAGTGCGGCTCGTTTTTAGGAACTCTCGCACCTCAACAATAAACTTCGCCTCAGACACAGCCTTGGAGTCTGGGCTCACAGCCAACCCGCTCGCACCTGAATCAACAACCTCAGAAAGACCAGAACTCTCTGACAAATCACTCTCTGTGCCACCCCCACTGGCCGCATCGCTGTCCTCCTCCTCAGCCATGACAGGACCCCCCGGATCAATGCTGGGGGTGGGTCCCAACACCCCTGCCTGAGACTCGCAGCCCTCTGAATGGCTGGGCTCCTGCACACTACCATCACCCTCCTCTTCCGGGCCTGGGGAAGCAACAACAAGAGGCATCCCCAGGGCCTGTGGAACACTGGTACCCTCGGAGTCTGAAAGAGGATCACGACCCATAACAGCCCTGACCTCCACATCATCCAGAGTGCCCTCTCCACAGGCATCACCCAGAGAATCACCACCTGCTATTAACCTCACCCCAGACAGCTCATCCGGTGAGGCATCCCGCCCCCCAGCACCTCCACTGGCACTGATATGGAGCACAGACTTGAACGACAACACCCCCGAAACTCCCCCCTCAGCCTGACTCTGCACATCCCCCGTCACAGAGGGCACACTACCAGAGGAGCCAACCACGTCACCTAACGTGCTAGCACCCTCAGTAGGCCTCTGAAACGAGAGGACCTCATCCGACCCAGAGGGTACACACCCAAGGGAGCTAACCACAGCACCCGCCGAGATAACTCCCTCAGAGGGCCCCTGAGATGAAGGGACAGACTCCCGCCCAGTGGACACAACTCCACCGGAATCAACTTCAGCTCCCAGTCCTGTGACACCCGCTGTAGATCCATGAAGAGAAGGCCCAACCACCGACCCAGAAGACACCGGGTCAAGACCACTTTCAGCCACCTCAGTGGTGGAAAGCCCGGAGAAAGACATCCCCTTCGCTCTGGACCCACGCCCTTCCTCATCTTCACCAGGCAGATGCCTCCTTTTAGTCCCACTCGCATGCGGAGGTGCGGTAACCTCCATAAGGGAAGGGTCATCCGCCTCTACATTACCCCCATCCACTTTGCCACCCACACGTTTAGGCTTCTTTACCCCCTTCCGAGCCACCCCAACTCCCCCCTGGGCCCCAGCAGGTGCAGTCTGCACCACACTTGAGCTAAACTCACCCGATTGCACTTTCTTCGCTCGGGCGGCCCTATCCCTCTCCTTCTTCTTATTGTGCTTCCCCTGCTTCTCCCAAAACCCCCCCTCAACACTCCCCTCTTCCTGCGCCCCACCTCCATCCACCGCCACAGGCGCAAGACGTGGGGGACGTGGGGGGCTTGGGCTCTCACTGCCCAGGGTCCCCAAAGCGGAACCTATGGACCCAGAATGCTTAGCACTGCCGCCCCGGGTCACCAAGGCAGAACTGGCAACCTTAGCCGGGTCAGCAGTACCACCCCGCGCCGCTGAGGTTTGACAAGCCACCCCAGATGGGCCAGCAGTGCTTTCCTGGGCCACTGCACTAGAACCTCTAGCAGTGCCCCCGCGAAAAAGACACTCCCTACGGAGATGTCCAAATTCGCCGCACGCATGACACCGTGCCTTGCCCCAACTCCAACGCACGGTTCTGGGTACACCCTTATGCATCACCTCAAAACTCCCCTCGGCACCATCCCCCTCACCCACCTTCATGAACACCCTCCTCTTGAAACTGAAGACCCCTTTTTCCTCCGGGTCACCCCGGGATGCAAGAGACGAAAAGATTTAGACCGCACCTCCCCAAACTTGGACAGGTATGGAAAAAGCACTGCATCCGAAAAATAAGTGGGGCAGCTCCGCAGGAGAACCGGTCTCACCCTTGATACCCACGGATCCACCTGTATGTGGACCCCCACCACTGAGATCCCCTCCTCCAACGCTCGGGCCACACACTCCCGGGTCTTAAGTATCATCTCCACCTTTCCCCTTTCGAGCTCAGAAGAGACAATAGCCCCCCTCCCAAGAAGTTCATTCATGGCCTTCTCGACATCATAGGCCCAATTTGAACAGAAATACCAAAACTGTCCCCATCCAAGTCAACATGAGGCTCAAGCTCAGATGGCCTCGCACCCGCCACTGATGCCATCGCTGCGTAGGTCCGGACCTTCGGCCGCGCCCCTTCCATCGCCATCCTCACAGAGGCACAAACCAGCTCCAAGCCCCTCAGCAGCACAGCTCCAAGTTAAGTCCCAGAGACAGTCACAGTCAAAGACAGGCAGCAGAAAACAGAAACCTCCAGCTGAAGCAGGAAAGTCCCCAGGTTCGTCCACAGCCAAGAGCAGCTTACGGGAAACTCGATCCCAGTCGCGCTGGAAGCAAAAGTACCTTCTTCACATTAAGCCAGGCAGCCGCACTGAGCAAAATGACTTTAGGGCAGAGAAGCGGTGCCAAAAACGACAAAGACACCGCACAACTTCAGCCCACTGAGATCACAGGCACTCTTGGCAATCCGCCAACGCCAACCGCACCCTCGACAATGTGGAGAAAACTCAGGAACTTTCACACTGATGGAGGCTCCCCAGACCAGAGAAAAGCTTCAACAGCCCAACGATAAGTTAAACTATGAAGCCCCTCTGTGTCTGTGCCCTCATCGACAGCAAAGTCCTTGAAAGGCAGCTTCAATCCTTCACAACTGCAGAGCTGAGAAGAATACACGACCTCCCTCTCTCTCTCTCTTTTTTTTTTTTTTTTTTTTTCATTTCAAAAACTTTATTCAACACAAATCATAAAATGCAACACATCCAAACACAATCAAAAATCACACTATAATGAACAGATCATTGTAGTACAGCAGTACATTCATTTATAATCGCCTCAACCCCACGCGGCGACCAGCGCTGACGGAAGGCCTCCAGAGTCCCCGTGAACACCGCGTGTTCCCTCTCCAGGGACACACGTGCACGGACGTAGGCCCGAAAGAGGGGCAGGCAGCCGACTCTCGCCTGACCGTCGACCGCCCGCTGCCTGGACCCACGAATGGCCATCTTGGCCAGGCCAAGGAGCAAACCGACAGGTAAGTCCCCCCCCCACACTCGGCTCTCCCCACTCCCCGCCTTGTGTCCAAACACCAGGATTGTGGGGCTAAAATGCAGCCAGAACTTGAGGAACAGCCCCTTCAGATATTGGTACAGGGGCAATAACCTCACACACTCCATATACACATGGAATACGGTCTCCTCCTCTCCGCAGAAAATACATGCGGCAGACGAGCCCGTGAACCGACTCAAAAGTTTATTACAAACCACCGCTCCATGCAGCACTCTCCACCCCAGGTCCCCAATATAAAGGGGTACAACTCCCTTATAGAAGGACCCCCACTGGGGCCCCCCGCCGCCTTCGGATGGTAACACCGTCCTCCATGGTGAGTCAGGACGGGAGACGAAGGCACGGTGGTTCAGAATGTGCAGGAGCATCCTGTACAGTGCGCGTCTCCTTGCATCACAAAATGGCATGCTGGTCATCTCAGAAAGGCAGCTCAGATTATGCGGAGCCGGAGGCCGAGAAATATCCCGAAGCCTAGGCCCGATGAGCAGATCTGACGGAGCAGGGGTAAGCTCTATCTGAACCACTCTAGGCTCGCGCCTCTCCTCGACAACCACCATGACAGGATGAGGACCAGCCACACCCGCAGCCACAACATCCCCCTCTCCTCGTGGAACAACACTCTGGCTGAACACCACCAAATTCCTCACTCTTAACACATCCCTATAGAAAACAGGCAAGCCCGTTAGAGCGGGTCGACTGACACCCGCCACCGGGAGCCGCGAGACCCCCCTTAGGCAACGACCCTGACGAAAACAAATACGTGGCCAGAGCGTGCCATCTGGGAGGGTTCTCTACATACATGTATCTCCGCAGAGTCCTGAGACGGAGAGCCGCCACCTGGGTGCGCACGCACACCAAGGACTGGCCGCCCTCCTCTAACGGAAGACTCAGGACCGCCGCGGAAATCCAATGCTTCCTATTTCCCCAAAAGAAATCCACCAGCTTCTTCTGTATAGCAGTTACAAATATAGAGGGCGGGACAAGAGTAGCCAGCCGGTACCATAACATAGAGGCCACCAGCTGGTTTATGACCAGCACCCTCCCCCGAAAGGAGAGAACTCCAAGCAGGCCTGACCAGCGCCCCAGCCGAGCAACCACCTTCGTCTCCAACTCTTGCCAGTTTGCCGGCCAAACATCCTCAGTGGGACTCAGGTACACCCCCAGATAGAGGAGGTGCGTGGTACTCCACGCATACAATGCCATCTCCTCCGGCAGGGAGTCTACCCGCCACTGACCCACCAAAAGTCCAGAGCACTTACTCCAGTTAATCCTAGCAGAAGATGCAGCCGAGAATATCTCCTGGCAGTCACGCATCCTCCGCAGGTCACCAGGATCAGTGAACATAAGAAGTACGTCATCGGCATACGCCGATAGAATCACCTCAACCCGCGGCCCAGGTAGGGCCAGGCCTGTCAACCTCCTCCGAAGAAGACACAGGAACGGCTCCACACAGACCGAATACAACTGGCCCGACATAGGGCACCCCTGGCGGACCCCCCTCCCAAAATGAAAAGGAGATAGCACCGCGCCATTAACCTTTACAAGACACTCCGCAGCAGCGTACAAAAGCCGGACCCGGGCCACGAAGTGTGGTCCAAACCCAAACGCTTGCAACGTCCCAAATAGGTATTCATGCTCTACCCTATCAAAAGCCTTCTCCTGATCAAGAGACAGAAAAGCAGCTGACTCACCAGTACCCTGGACTAAATGAATCAGGTCCCTAACCAGGTGGATGTTATCCTGGATGGACCGGCCAGGGACTGTATAAGATTGATCAGGATGAATCACTTGATGCAGCACGGAGCCCAGGCGATTTGCCATTGCCCGTGCAAAAATTTTATATTCTGTGCAAAGGAGTGAGACTGGACGCCAGTTCTTCAACAAACGGAGTTCGCCCTTCTTAGGCAGCAAGACAACAACCGTCCTACGCCACGAGAGAGGCATCACTCCAGTCGCCAGGCTCTCCCCCAGAACCAACATATAGTCACCCCCTAGGATGTCCCAGAATGCTCTAACAAACTCCACCGTCAACCCATCCAGCCCGGGGGAATTACCCCTCCTGAGCTGATGCAAGGCGCGAGTCAACTCCTCCAAAGATAAGGGGCCATCAAGAAGATCAGCCTCCCCCCTATCTACGGTCGGTAGACCCTCCCACAGATCTTGCTGAGCCTCCACACTGAATCCTTCCGCAGAGAACAGGGACCCATAAAAGGACCTAACCAAGGCATTGATCCTCTCTGGATCAGTGACAGAGGAGCCGTCATCTGCAAGCAACTCCACGAGCTGTTTTCGAGCTCCCCGCCCCTTCTCCAAAGAGAAAAAGAAAGGCGACGCTCGGTCCAGCTCGTGCAGCATCTGGACCCGAGACCTCACATAAGCGCCTCGAGATCGCTCAAGCAGCAGACTCCTCAAAACCTCCTTCTTCCTCTGAAACTCTCCCCATTCGCTGGAGTCTTCACCAAACTGACCCAGGCGAGACTCAGCGTCCTGTATCTCCCTCTCCAGCTTCTCGACCGCTGAGTCCCGCCTCCCAGTCGACCCCCATGTATATTCCTTACAAAAGAGCCGGATGTGAGCTTTACCCACATCCCACCACTGCCTAAGGGAAGAGAAGCACCTCTGCCTCTCTCTCCACTTCACCCAAAACCGAGTGAATGACTCCCGGAAACACCGATCCTCCAGCAGCCTGTTGTTAAAGTGCCAGTACGCGGACCCAGCCCGAGCGCACGCTGGATTAAAATCCACACGCACCAGACAATGGTCCGAGCACGGCACCAGCCGCATTGAGGCCGCTGAGACACGGGAAACAAACGCTCGGGAAATATAAAACCGATCAATGCGGGAACCACCGCCCTCAGACCTCCGCGAAAAAGCAGTGGAATCAGGGTGAAGGTCCCTCCAAACATCAACCAACTCAAAGGAGTCAATCAAGCCTCTCAGCTTCTTCGCTACAGCAGGCGCACACTGAGTACCAGAACGGTCCCGCACCTCAAGTGTGCAATTAAAGTCCCCACCAAGGAAGACACACTCTCCCCTATCAATAGTGCCCAACAGAGCATTCACCTCCCGAAGCAGGCCGGCCTGCATCGTGCCGGAGCTAGGGGCATACACGTTAATGAAATGCAACGGCATGCCATCCAGGCTCACGGCCAGATGGAGCAAACGTCCTGGCACCACTTCCTGCACTTTTAAAATGCTTGGCAGAACATTTGGGGCCAACAGAAAAGCCACCCCACTCGAATTTGAGCTGAGATGGCTCATATAAACCCTCCCTTCCCACTCCAGTTGCCAGGTAGGTTCATCACTAGCAACGGTATGTGTCTCTTGCAGATAACAAACTGCAAATCTCCCCTCCCTTAGGGCTGATAAGAGCTGAAATCTTCGAAAACTCGCTCTACTCCCATTTAAATTTAATGTAGCTACTGTGAATGTGTAGACACATTAGATTGTGACCCTCACACTCCCTGTAGTCACAGGAGGTCCTTTTCTGAGGACCTTCAACAAACCCCAAAACTGCCCCAAATCCGAGTCAGAAAGACCACTATCCTTGTTACTAAGGATAGCCTCGAGACTCTCCTGCACATCTAGAACATCCTCCCACCGCCTTGTAGCGGCAAACCATAATGTTTTGGGAGCACGACTTATTTTTAAGAACTCTCGCACCTCAACAATAAGCTTCGCCTCAGACACGGCCTTGGAGTCTGGGCTCTCAGCCAACCCGCTCGCACCTGAATCAACAACCTCAGAAAGACCAGAACTGTCTGACAAATCACTCTCTGTGCCCCCCCCACTGGCCGCATCGCTGTCCTCCTCCACAGCCATGACACGACCACCCGGATCAATGCTGGGGGTGGGTCCCAACACCCCTGCCTGAGACTCGCAGCCCTCTGAATGGCTGGGCTCCTGCACGCTACCATCACCCTCCTCCTCTGGGCCTGGGGAAGCAACAACAAGAGGCATCCCCAGGGCCTGTGGAACACTGGCACCCTCGGAGTCTGAAAGAGGATCACGTCCCATAACAGCCCTGACCTCCACATCATCCAGAGTGCCCTCTCCACAGGCATCACCCAGAGAATCACCACCTGCCATTAACCTCACCCCAGACAACTCATCCGGTGAGGCATCCCGCCCCCCAGCACCTCCACTGGCACTGATATGGAGCACAGACTTGAACGACAACACCCCCGAAACTCCCCCCTCAGCCTGACTCTGCGCATCCCCCGTCACAGAGGGCACACTACCAGAGGAGCCAACCACGTCACCTAACGTGCTAGCACCCTCAGTAGGCCTCTGAAACGAGGGGACCTCATCCGACCCAGAGGGTACACCCCCAAGGGAGCTAACCACAGCACCCGCCGAGATAACTCCCTCAGAGGGCCCCTGAAATGAAGGGACAGACTCCCGCCCAGTGGACCTACCTCCACCGGAATCAACTTCAGCACCCAGTCCGGTGACACCCGCTGTAGATCCATGAAGAGAAGGCCCAACCACCGACCCAGAAGACACCGGGTCAAGACCACTTTCAGCCACCTCAGTGGTGGAAAGCCCGGAGAAAGACATCCCCTTCGCTCTGGACCCACGCCCTTCCTCCTCTTCACCAGGCAGATGCCTCCTTTTAGTCCCACTCGCATGCGGAGGTGCGGTAACCTCCATAAGGGAAGGGTCATCCGCCTCCACATTACCCCCAACCACTTTGCCACCCACACGTTTAGGCTTCTTGACCCCCTTCCGAGCCACCACAACTCCCCCCTGGGCCCCAGCAGGTGCAGTCTGCACCACACTGGAGCTAAACTCACCCGATTGCACTTTCTTCGCACGGGCGGCCCTATCCCTCTCCTTCTTCTTATTGTGCTTCCCCTGCTTCTCCCAAAACCCCCCCTCAACACTCCCCTCCTCCTGCGCCCCACCTCCATCCACCGCCACAGGCGCAAGACGTAGGGGACGTGGGGGGCTTGGGCTCTCACTGCCCAGGGTCCCCAAAGCGGAACCTCTGGACCCAGAAGGCTTAGCACTGCCGCCCCGGGTCACCAAGGCAGAACTGGCAACCTCAGCCGGGTCAGCAGTACCACCCCGCGCCGCTGAGGTTTGACAAGCCACCCCAGATGGGCCAGCAGTGCTTTCCTGGGCCACTGCACTAGAACCTCTAGCAGTGCCCCCGCGAAAAAGACACTCCCTACGGAGATGTCCAAATTCGCCGCACGCATGACACCGTGCCTTGCCCCAACTCCAACGCACGGTTCTGGGTACACCCTTATGCACCACCTCAAAACTCCCCTCGGCACCATCCCCCTCACCCACCTTCATGAACACCCTCCTCTTGAAACTGAAGACCCCTTTTTCCTCCGGGTCCCCCCCGGGATGCAAGAGACGAAAACATTTAGACCGCACCTCCCCGAACTTGGACAGGTGTGGAATAAGCACTGCATCCGAAAAATAAGTGGGGCAGCTCCGCAGGAGAACCGGTCTCACCCTGGATACCCACGGATCCACCTGTACGTGGACCCCCCCCACTGAGATCCCCTCCTCCAACGCTCGGGCCACACACTCCCGGGTCTTAAGTATCATCTCCACCTTTCCCCTTTCGAGCTCAGAAGAGACAATAGCCCCCCTCCCAAGAAGTTCATTCATGGCCTTCGTAATTACCCCCCTCGACATCATAGGCCCAGTTTGAACAGAAATACCAAAACTGTCCCCATCCAAGTCAACATGAGGCTCAAGCTCAGATGGCCTCGCACCCGCCACTGATGCCGTCGCTGCGTAGGTCCGGACCTTCGGCCGCGCCCCTTCCATCGCCATCCTCACAGAGGCACAAACCAGCTCCAAGCCCCTCAGCAGCACAGCTCCAAGTTAAGTCCCAGAGACAGTCACAGTCAAAGACAGGCAGCAGAAAACAGAAACCTCCAGCTGAAGCAGGAAAGTCCCCAGGTTCGTCCACAGCCAAGAGCAGCTAACGGGAAACTCGATCCCAGTCGCGCTGGACGCAAAAGTACCTTCTTCACATTAAGCCAGGCAGCCGCACTGAGCAAAATGACTTTAGGGCAGAGAAGCGGTGCCAAAAACGACAAAGACACCGCACAACTTCAACCCACTGAGATCACAGGCACTCTTGGCAATCCGCCAACGCCAACCGCACCCTCGACAATGTGGAGAAACTCAGGAATCTTCACACAGATGGAGGCTCCCCAGACCAGAGAAAAGCTTCAACAGCCCAACAATAAGTTGAACTATGAAGCCCCCCTGGGTCTGTGCCCTCTCCAACGGCAAAATCCTGGAAAGGCTGCTCCAATCCTTCGCAACTGCAGAGCTGAGAAGAAAACACGACCTCTCTTTTTTTTTTTTTTTTTTTTCATTTCAAAAACTTTATTCAACACAAATCATAAAATACAACACATCAAAACACAATCAAAAATCACACTATAATGAACAGATCATTGTAGTACAGCAGTACATTCATTTATAATCGCCTCAACCCCACGCGGCGACCAGCGCTGACGGAAGGCCTCCAGAGTCCCCGTGAACACCGCGTGTTCCCTCTCCAGGGACACACGTGCACGGACGTAGGCCCGAAAGAGGGGCAGGCAGCCGACTCTCGCCTGACCGTCGACAGCCCGCTGCCTGGACCCACGAATGGCCAACTTGGCCAGGCCAAGGAGCAAACCGACAGGTAAGTCCCCCCCCCACACTCGGCTCTCCCCACTCCCCGCCTTGTGTCCAAACACCAGGATTGTGGGGCTAAAATGCAGCCAGAACTTGAGGAACAGCCCCTTCAGATATTGGTACAGGGGCAGTAACCTCACACACTCCACATACACATGGAATACGGTCTCCTCCTCTCCGCAGAAAATACATGCGGCAGACGAGCCCGTGAACCGACTCAAAAGTTTATTACAAACCACCGCTCCATGCAGCACTCTCCACCCCAGGTCCCCAATATAAAGGGGTACAACTCCCTTATAGAAGGACCCCCACTGGGGCCCCCCGCCGCCTTCGGATGGTAACACCGTCCTCCATGGTGAGTCAGGACGGGAGACGAAGGCACGGTGGTTCAGAATGTGCAGGAGCATCCTGTACAGTGCGCGTCTCCTTGCATCACAAAATGGCATGCTGGTCATCTCAGAAAGGCAGCTCAGATTATGCGGAGCCGGAGGCCGAGAAATATCCCGAAGCCTAGGCCCGATGAGCAGATCTGACGGAGCAGGGGTAAGCTCTATCTGAACCACTCTAGGCTCGCGCCTCTCCTCGACAACCACCATGACAGGATGAGGACCAGCCACACCCGCAGCCACAACATCCCCCTCTCCTCGTGGAACAACACTCTGGCTGAACACCACCAAATTCCTCACTCTTAACACATCCCTATAGAAAACAGGCAAGCCCCTTAGAGCGGGTCGACTGACACCCGCCACCGGGAGCCGCGAGACCCCCCTTAGGCAACGACCCTGACGAAAAAAATACGTGGCCAGAGCGTGCCATCTGGGAGGGTTCTCTACATACATGTATCTCCGCAGAGTCCTGAGACGGAGAGCCGCCACCTGGGTGCGCACGCACACCAAGGACTGGCCGCCCTCCTCTAACGGAAGACTCAGGACCGCCGCGGAAATCCAATGCTTCCTATTTCCCCAAAAGAAATCCACCAGCTTCTTCTGTATAGCAGTTACAAATATAGAGGGCGGGACAAGAGTAGCCAGCCGGTACCATAACATAGAGGCCACCAGCTGGTTTATGACCAGCACCCTCCCCCGAAAGGAGAGAACTCCAAGCAGGCCTGACCAGCGCCCCAGCCGAGCAACCACCTTCGTCTCCAACTCTTGCCAGTTTGCCGGCCAAACATCCTCAGTGGGACTCAGGTACACCCCCAGATAGAGGAGGTGCGTGGTACTCCACGCATACAATGCCATCTCCTCCGGCAGGGAGTCTACCCGCCACTGACCCACCAAAAGTCCAGAGCACTTACTCCAGTTAATCCTAGCAGAAGATGCAGCCGAGAATATCTCCTGGCAGTCACGCATCCTCCGCAGGTCACCAGGATCAGTGAACATAAGAAGTACGTCATCGGCATACGCCGATAGAATCACCTCAACCCGCGGCCCAGGTAGGGCCAGGCCTGTCAACCTCCTCCGAAGAAGACACAGGAACGGCTCCACACAGACCGAATACAACTGGCCCGACATAGGGCACCCCTGGCGGACCCCCCTCCCAAAATGAAAAGGAGATAGCACCGCGCCATTAACCTTTACAAGACACTCCGCAGCAGCGTACAAAAGCCGGACCCGGGCCACGAAGTGTGGTCCAAACCCAAACGCTTGCAACGTCCCAAATAGGTATTCATGCTCTACCCTATCAAAAGCCTTCTCCTGATCAAGAGACAGAAAAGCAGCTGACTCACCAGTACCCTGGACTAAATGAATCAGGTCCCTAACCAGGTGGATGTTATCCTGGATGGACCGGCCAGGGACTGTATAAGATTGATCAGGATGAATCACTTGATGCAGCACGGAGCCCAGGCGATTTGCCATTGCCCGTGCAAAAATTTTATATTCTGTGCAAAGGAGAGAGACTGGACGCCAGTTCTTCAACAAACGGAGTTCGCCCTTCTTAGGCAGCAAGACAACAACCGTCCTACGCCACGAGAGAGGCATCACTCCAGTCGCCAGGCTCTCCCCCAGAACCAACATATAGTCACCCCCTAGGATGTCCCAGAATGCTCTAACAAACTCCACCGTCAACCCATCCAGCCCGGGGGACTTACCCCTCCTGAGCTGAATCAAGGCGCGAGTCAACTCCTCCAAAGATAAGGGGCCATCAAGAAGATCAGCCTCCCCCCTATCTACGGTCGGTAGACCCTCCCACAGATCTTGCTGAGCCTCCACACTGAATCCTTCCGCAGAGAACAGGGACCCATAAAAGGACCTAACCAAGGCATTAATCCTCTCTGGATCAGTGACAGAGGAGCCGTCATCTGCAAGCAACTCCACGAGCTGTTTTCGAGCTCCCCGCCCCTTCTCCAAAGAGAAAAAGAAAGGCGACGCTCGGTCCAGCTCGTGCAGCATCTGGACCCGAGGCCTCACATAAGCGCCTCGAGATCGCTCAAGCAGCAGACTCCTCAAAACCTCCTTCTTCCTCTGAAACTCTCCCCATTCGCTGGAGTCTTCACCAAACTGACCCAGGCGAGACTCAGCGTCCTGTATCTCCCTCTCCAGCTTCTCGACCGCTGAGTCCCGCCTCCCAGTCGACCCCCATGTATATTCCTTACAAAAGAGCCGGATGTGAGCTTTACCCACATTCCACCACTGCCTAAGGGAAGAGAAGCACCTCTGCCTCTCTCTCCACTTCACCCAAAACCGAGTGAATGACTCCCGGAAACACCGATCCTCCAGCAGCCTGTTGTTAAAGTGCCAGTACGCGGACCCAGCCCGAGCGCACGCTGGATTGAAATCCACACGCACCAGACAATGGTCCGAGCACGGCACCAGCCGCATTAAGGCCGCTGAGACACGGGAAACAAACGCTCGGGAAATATAAAACCGATCAATGCGGGAACCACCACCCTCAGACCTCCGCGAAAAAGCAGTGGAATCAGGGTGAAGGTCCCTCCAAACATCAACCAACTCAAAGGAGTCAATCAAGCCTCTCAGCTTCTTCGCTACAGCAGGCGCACACTGAGTACCAGAACGGTCCCGCACCTCAAGTGTGCAATTAAAGTCCCCACCAAGGAAGACACACTCTCCCCTATCAATAGTGCCCAACAGAGCATTCACCTCCCGAAGCAGGCCGGCCTGCATCGTGCCGGAGCTAGGGGCATACACGTTAATGAAATGCAACGGCATGCCATCCAGGCTCACGGCCAGATGGAGCAAACGTCCTGGCACCACTTCCTGCACTTTTAAAATGCTTGGCAGAAAATTTGGGGCCAACAGAAAAGCCACCCCACTCGAATTTGAGCTGAGATGGCTCATATAAACCCTCCCTTCCCACTCCAGTTGCCAGGTAGGTTCATCACTAGCAACGGTATGTGTCTCTTGCAGATAACAAACTGCAAATCTCCCCTCCCTTAGGGCTGATAAGAGCTGAAATCTTCGAAAACTCGCTCTACTCCCATTTAAATTTAATGTAGCTACTGTGAATGTGTAGACACATTAGATTGTGACCCTCACACTCCCTGTAGTCACAGGAGGTCCTTTTCTGAGGACCTTCAACAAACCCCAAAACTGCCCCAAATCCGAGTCAGAAAGACCACTATCCTTGTTACTAAGGATAGCCTCGAGACTCTCCTTCACATCTAGAACATCCTCCCACCGCCTTGTAGCGGCAAACCATAATGTTTTGGGAGCACGACTTATTTTTAAGAACTCTCGCACCTCAACAATATCTTCGCCTCAGACACGGCCTTGGAGTCTGGGCTCGCAGCCAACCCGCTCGCACCTGAATCAACAACCTCAGAAAGACCAGAACTGTCTGACAAATCACTCTCTGTGCCCCCCCCACTGGCCGCATCGCTGTCCTCCTCCACAGCCATGACACGACCACCCGGATCAATGCTGGGGGTGGGTCCCAACACCCCTGCCTGAGACTCGCAGCCCTCTGAATGGCTGGGCTCCTGCACGCTACCATCACCCTCCTCCTCTGGGCCTGGGGAAGCAACAACAAGAGGCATCCCCAGGGCCTGTGGAACACTGGCACCCTCGGAGTCTGAAAGAGGATCACGTCCCATAACAGCCCTGACCTCCACATCATCCAGAGTGCCCTCTCCACAGGCATCACCCAGAGAATCACCACCTGCCATTAACCTCACCCCAGACAACTCATCCGGTGAGGCATCCCGCCCCCCAGCACCTCCACTGGCACTGATATGGAGCACAGACTTGAACGACAACACCCCCAAAACTCCCCCCTCAGCCTGACTCTGCGCATCCCCCGTCACAGAGGGCACACTACCAGAGGAGCCAACCACGTCACCTAACGTGCTAGCACCCTCAGTAGGCCTCTGAAACGAGGGGACCTCATCCGACCCAGAGGGTACACCCCCAAGGGAGCTAACCACAGCACCCGCCGAGATAACTCCCTCAGAGGGCCCCTGAGATGAAGGGACAGACTCCCGCCCAGTGGACCTACCTCCACCGGAATCAACTTCAGCACCCAGTCCGGTGACACCCGCTGTAGATCCATGAAGAGAAGGCCCAACCACCGACCCAGAAGACACCGGGTCAAGACCACTTTCAGCCACCTCAGTGGTGGAAAGCCCGGAGAAAGACATCCCCTTCGCTCTGGACCCACGCCCTTCCTCATCTTCACCAGGCAGATGCCTCCTTTTAGTCCCACTCGCATGCGGAGGTGCGGTAACCTCCATAAGGGAAGGGTCATCCGCCTCCACATTACCCCCAACCACTTTGCCACCCACACGTTTAGGCTTCTTGACCCCCTTCCGAGCCACCACAACTCCCCCCTGGGCCCCAGCAGGTGCAGTCTGCACCACACTGGAGCTAAACTCACCCGATTGCACTTTCTTCGCACGGGCGGCCCTATCCCTCTCCTTCTTCTTATTGTGCTTCCCCTGCTTCTCCCAAAACCCCCCCTCAACACTCCCCTCCTCCTGCGCCCCACCTCCATCCACCGCCACAGGCGCAAGACGTAGGGGACGTGGGGGGCTTGGGCTCTCACTGCCCAGGGTCCCCAAAGCGGAACCTCTGGACCCAGAAGGCTTAGCACTGCCGCCCCGGGTCACCAAGGCAGAACTGGCAACCTCAGCCGGGTCAGCAGTACCACCCCGCGCCGCTGAGGTTTGACAAGCCACCCCAGATGGGCCAGCAGTGCTTTCCTGGGCCACTGCACTAGAACCTCTAGCAGTGCCCCCGCGAAAAAGACACTCCCTACGGAGATGTCCAAATTCGCCGCACGCATGACACCGTGCCTTGCCCCAACTCCAACGCACGGTTCTGGGTACACCCTTATGCACCACCTCAAAACTCCCCTCGGCACCATCCCCCTCACCCACCTTCATGAACACCCTCCTCTTGAAACTGAAGACCCCTTTTTCCTCCGGGTCCCCCCCGGGATGCAAGAGACGAAAACATTTAGACCGCACCTCCCCGAACTTGGACAGGTGTGGAATAAGCACTGCATCCGAAAAATAAGTGGGGCAGCTCCGCAGGAGAACCGGTCTCACCCTGGATACCCACGGATCCACCTGTACGTGGACCCCCCCCACTGAGATCCCCTCCTCCAACGCTCGGGCCACACACTCCCGGGTCTTAAGTATCATCTCCACCTTTCCCCTTTCGAGCTCAGAAGAGACAATAGCCCCCCTCCCAAGAAGTTCATTCATGGCCTTCGTAATTACCCCCCTCGACATCATAGGCCCAGTTTGAACAGAAATACCAAAACTGTCCCCATCCAAGTCAACATGAGGCTCAAGCTCAGATGGCCTCGCACCCGCCACTGATGCCGTCGCTGCGTAGGTCCGGACCTTCGGCCGCGCCCCTTCCATCGCCATCCTCACAGAGGCACAAACCAGCTCCAAGCCCCTCAGCAGCACAGCTCCAAGTTAAGTCCCAGAGACAGTCACAGTCAAAGACAGGCAGCAGAAAACAGAAACCTCCAGCTGAAGCAGGAAAGTCCCCAGGTTCGTCCACAGCCAAGAGCAGCTAACGGGAAACTCGATCCCAGTCGCGCTGGACGCAAAAGTACCTTCTTCACATTAAGCCAGGCAGCCGCACTGAGCAAAATGACTTTAGGGCAGAGAAGCGGTGCCAAAAACGACAAAGACACCGCACAACTTCAACCCACTGAGATCACAGGCACTCTTGGCAATCCGCCAACGCCAACCGCACCCTCGACAATGTGGAGAAACTCAGGAATCTTCACACAGATGGAGGCTCCCCAGACCAGAGAAAAGCTTCAACAGCCCAACAATAAGTTGAACTATGAAGCCCCCCTGGGTCTGTGCCCTCTCCAACGGCAAAATCCTGGAAAGGCTGCTCCAATCCTTCGCAACTGCAGAGCTGAGAAGAAAACACGACCTCTCTTTTTTTTTTTTTTTTTTTTCATTTCAAAAACTTTATTCAACACAAATCATAAAATACAACACATCAAAACACAATCAAAAATCACACTATAATGAACAGATCATTGTAGTACAGCAGTACATTCATTTATAATCGCCTCAACCCCACGCGGCGACCAGCGCTGACGGAAGGCCTCCAGAGTCCCCGTGAACACCGCGTGTTCCCTCTCCAGGGACACACGTGCACGGACGTAGGCCCGAAAGAGGGGCAGGCAGCCGACTCTCGCCTGACCGTCGACAGCCCGCTGCCTGGACCCACGAATGGCCAACTTGGCCAGGCCAAGGAGCAAACCGACAGGTAAGTCCCCCCCCCACACTCGGCTCTCCCCACTCCCCGCCTTGTGTCCAAACACCAGGATTGTGGGGCTAAAATGCAGCCAGAACTTGAGGAACAGCCCCTTCAGATATTGGTACAGGGGCAGTAACCTCACACACTCCACATACACATGGAATACGGTCTCCTCCTCTCCGCAGAAAATACATGCGGCAGACGAGCCCGTGAACCGACTCAAAAGTTTATTACAAACCACCGCTCCATGCAGCACTCTCCACCCCAGGTCCCCAATATAAAGGGGTACAACTCCCTTATAGAAGGACCCCCACTGGGGCCCCCCGCCGCCTTCGGATGGTAACACCGTCCTCCATGGTGAGTCAGGACGGGAGACGAAGGCACGGTGGTTCAGAATGTGCAGGAGCATCCTGTACAGTGCGCGTCTCCTTGCATCACAAAATGGCATGCTGGTCATCTCAGAAAGGCAGCTCAGATTATGCGGAGCCGGAGGCCGAGAAATATCCCGAAGCCTAGGCCCGATGAGCAGATCTGACGGAGCAGGGGTAAGCTCTATCTGAACCACTCTAGGCTCGCGCCTCTCCTCGACAACCACCATGACAGGATGAGGACCAGCCACACCCGCAGCCACAACATCCCCCTCTCCTCGTGGAACAACACTCTGGCTGAACACCACCAAATTCCTCACTCTTAACACATCCCTATAGAAAACAGGCAAGCCCCTTAGAGCGGGTCGACTGACACCCGCCACCGGGAGCCGCGAGACCCCCCTTAGGCAACGACCCTGACGAAAAAAATACGTGGCCAGAGCGTGCCATCTGGGAGGGTTCTCTACATACATGTATCTCCGCAGAGTCCTGAGACGGAGAGCCGCCACCTGGGTGCGCACGCACACCAAGGACTGGCCGCCCTCCTCTAACGGAAGACTCAGGACCGCCGCGGAAATCCAATGCTTCCTATTTCCCCAAAAGAAATCCACCAGCTTCTTCTGTATAGCAGTTACAAATATAGAGGGCGGGACAAGAGTAGCCAGCCGGTACCATAACATAGAGGCCACCAGCTGGTTTATGACCAGCACCCTCCCCCGAAAGGAGAGAACTCCAAGCAGGCCTGACCAGCGCCCCAGCCGAGCAACCACCTTCGTCTCCAACTCTTGCCAGTTTGCCGGCCAAACATCCTCAGTGGGACTCAGGTACACCCCCAGATAGAGGAGGTGCGTGGTACTCCACGCATACAATGCCATCTCCTCCGGCAGGGAGTCTACCCGCCACTGACCCACCAAAAGTCCAGAGCACTTACTCCAGTTAATCCTAGCAGAAGATGCAGCCGAGAATATCTCCTGGCAGTCACGCATCCTCCGCAGGTCACCAGGATCAGTGAACATAAGAAGTACGTCATCGGCATACGCCGATAGAATCACCTCAACCCGCGGCCCAGGTAGGGCCAGGCCTGTCAACCTCCTCCGAAGAAGACACAGGAACGGCTCCACACAGACCGAATACAACTGGCCCGACATAGGGCACCCCTGGCGGACCCCCCTCCCAAAATGAAAAGGAGATAGCACCGCGCCATTAACCTTTACAAGACACTCCGCAGCAGCGTACAAAAGCCGGACCCGGGCCACGAAGTGTGGTCCAAACCCAAACGCTTGCAACGTCCCAAATAGGTATTCATGCTCTACCCTATCAAAAGCCTTCTCCTGATCAAGAGACAGAAAAGCAGCTGACTCACCAGTACCCTGGACTAAATGAATCAGGTCCCTAACCAGGTGGATGTTATCCTGGATGGACCGGCCAGGGACTGTATAAGATTGATCAGGATGAATCACTTGATGCAGCACGGAGCCCAGGCGATTTGCCATTGCCCGTGCAAAAATTTTATATTCTGTGCAAAGGAGAGAGACTGGACGCCAGTTCTTCAACAAACGGAGTTCGCCCTTCTTAGGCAGCAAGACAACAACCGTCCTACGCCACGAGAGAGGCATCACTCCAGTCGCCAGGCTCTCCCCCAGAACCAACATATAGTCACCCCCTAGGATGTCCCAGAATGCTCTAACAAACTCCACCGTCAACCCATCCAGCCCGGGGGACTTACCCCTCCTGAGCTGAATCAAGGCGCGAGTCAACTCCTCCAAAGATAAGGGGCCATCAAGAAGATCAGCCTCCCCCCTATCTACGGTCGGTAGACCCTCCCACAGATCTTGCTGAGCCTCCACACTGAATCCTTCCGCAGAGAACAGGGACCCATAAAAGGACCTAACCAAGGCATTAATCCTCTCTGGATCAGTGACAGAGGAGCCGTCATCTGCAAGCAACTCCACGAGCTGTTTTCGAGCTCCCCGCCCCTTCTCCAAAGAGAAAAAGAAAGGCGACGCTCGGTCCAGCTCGTGCAGCATCTGGACCCGAGGCCTCACATAAGCGCCTCGAGATCGCTCAAGCAGCAGACTCCTCAAAACCTCCTTCTTCCTCTGAAACTCTCCCCATTCGCTGGAGTCTTCACCAAACTGACCCAGGCGAGACTCAGCGTCCTGTATCTCCCTCTCCAGCTTCTCGACCGCTGAGTCCCGCCTCCCAGTCGACCCCCATGTATATTCCTTACAAAAGAGCCGGATGTGAGCTTTACCCACATTCCACCACTGCCTAAGGGAAGAGAAGCACCTCTGCCTCTCTCTCCACTTCACCCAAAACCGAGTGAATGACTCCCGGAAACACCGATCCTCCAGCAGCCTGTTGTTAAAGTGCCAGTACGCGGACCCAGCCCGAGCGCACGCTGGATTGAAATCCACACGCACCAGACAATGGTCCGAGCACGGCACCAGCCGCATTAAGGCCGCTGAGACACGGGAAACAAACGCTCGGGAAATATAAAACCGATCAATGCGGGAACCACCACCCTCAGACCTCCGCGAAAAAGCAGTGGAATCAGGGTGAAGGTCCCTCCAAACATCAACCAACTCAAAGGAGTCAATCAAGCCTCTCAGCTTCTTCGCTACAGCAGGCGCACACTGAGTACCAGAACGGTCCCGCACCTCAAGTGTGCAATTAAAGTCCCCACCAAGGAAGACACACTCTCCCCTATCAATAGTGCCCAACAGAGCATTCACCTCCCGAAGCAGGCCGGCCTGCATCGTGCCGGAGCTAGGGGCATACACGTTAATGAAATGCAACGGCATGCCATCCAGGCTCACGGCCAGATGGAGCAAACGTCCTGGCACCACTTCCTGCACTTTTAAAATGCTTGGCAGAAAATTTGGGGCCAACAGAAAAGCCACCCCACTCGAATTTGAGCTGAGATGGCTCATATAAACCCTCCCTTCCCACTCCAGTTGCCAGGTAGGTTCATCACTAGCAACGGTATGTGTCTCTTGCAGATAACAAACTGCAAATCTCCCCTCCCTTAGGGCTGATAAGAGCTGAAATCTTCGAAAACTCGCTCTACTCCCATTTAAATTTAATGTAGCTACTGTGAATGTGTAGACACATTAGATTGTGACCCTCACACTCCCTGTAGTCACAGGAGGTCCTTTTCTGAGGACCTTCAACAAACCCCAAAACTGCCCCAAATCCGAGTCAGAAAGACCACTATCCTTGTTACTAAGGATAGCCTCGAGACTCTCCTTCACATCTAGAACATCCTCCCACCGCCTTGTAGCGGCAAACCATAATGTTTTGGGAGCACGACTTATTTTTAAGAACTCTCGCACCTCAACAATATCTTCGCCTCAGACACGGCCTTGGAGTCTGGGCTCGCAGCCAACCCGCTCGCACCTGAATCAACAACCTCAGAAAGACCAGAACTGTCTGACAAATCACTCTCTGTGCCCCCCCCACTGGCCGCATCGCTGTCCTCCTCCACAGCCATGACACGACCACCCGGATCAATGCTGGGGGTGGGTCCCAACACCCCTGCCTGAGACTCGCAGCCCTCTGAATGGCTGGGCTCCTGCACGCTACCATCACCCTCCTCCTCTGGGCCTGGGGAAGCAACAACAAGAGGCATCCCCAGGGCCTGTGGAACACTGGCACCCTCGGAGTCTGAAAGAGGATCACGTCCCATAACAGCCCTGACCTCCACATCATCCAGAGTGCCCTCTCCACAGGCATCACCCAGAGAATCACCACCTGCCATTAACCTCACCCCAGACAACTCATCCGGTGAGGCATCCCGCCCCCCAGCACCTCCACTGGCACTGATATGGAGCACAGACTTGAACGACAACACCCCCAAAACTCCCCCCTCAGCCTGACTCTGCGCATCCCCCGTCACAGAGGGCACACTACCAGAGGAGCCAACCACGTCACCTAACGTGCTAGCACCCTCAGTAGGCCTCTGAAACGAGGGGACCTCATCCGACCCAGAGGGTACACCCCCAAGGGAGCTAACCACAGCACCCGCCGAGATAACTCCCTCAGAGGGCCCCTGAGATGAAGGGACAGACTCCCGCCCAGTGGACCTACCTCCACCGGAATCAACTTCAGCACCCAGTCCGGTGACACCCGCTGTAGATCCATGAAGAGAAGGCCCAACCACCGACCCAGAAGACACCGGGTCAAGACCACTTTCAGCCACCTCAGTGGTGGAAAGCCCGGAGAAAGACATCCCCTTCGCTCTGGACCCACGCCCTTCCTCCTCTTCACCAGGCAGATGCCTCCTTTTAGTCCCACTCGCATGCGGAGGTGCGGTAACCTCCATAAGGGAAGGGTCATCCGCCTCCACATTACCCCCAACCACTTTGCCACCCACACGTTTAGGCTTCTTGACCCCCTTCCGAGCCACCACAACTCCCCCCTGGGCCCCAGCAGGTGCAGTCTGCACCACACTGGAGCTAAACTCACCCGATTGCACTTTCTTCGCTCGGGCGGCCCTATCCCTCTCCTTCTTCTTATTGTGCTTCCCCTGCTTCTCCCAAAACCCCCCCTCAACACTCCCCTCCTCCTGCGCCCCACCTCCATCCACCGCCACAGGCGCAAGACGTAGGGGACGTGGGGGGCTTGGGCTCTCACTGCCCAGGGTCCCCAAAGCGGAACCTCTGGACCCAGAAGGCTTAACACTGCCGCCCCGGGTCACCAAGGCAGAACTGGCAACCTCAGCCGGGTCAGCAGTACCACCCCGCGCCGCTGAGGTTTGACAAGCCACCCCAGATGGGCCAGCAGTGCTTTCCTGGGCCACTGCACTAGAACCTCTAGCAGTGCCCCCGCGAAAAAGACACTCCCTACGGAGATGTCCAAATTCGCCGCACGCATGACACCGTGCCTTGCCCCAACTCCAACGCACGGTTCTGGGTACACCCTTATGCACCACCTCAAAACTCCCCTCGGCACCATCCCCCTCACCCACCTTCATGAACACCCTCCTCTTGAAACTGAAGACCCCTTTTTCCTCCGGGTCCCCCCCGGGATGCAAGAGACGAAAACATTTAGACCGCACCTCCCCGAACTTGGACAGGTGTGGAATAAGCACTGCATCCGAAAAATAGGTGGGGCAGCTCCGCAGGAGAACCGGTCTCACCCTGGATACCCACGGATCCACCTGTACGTGGACCCCCCCCACTGAGATCCCCTCCTCCAACGCTCGGGCCACACACTCCCGGGTCTTAAGTATCATCTCCACCTTTCCCCTTTCGAGCTCAGAAGAGACAATAGCCCCCCTCCCAAGAAGTTCATTCATGGCCTTCGTAATTACCCCCCTCGACATCATAGGCCCAGTTTGAACAGAAATACCAAAACTGTCCCCATCCAAGTCAACATGAGGCTCAAGCTCAGATGGCCTCGCACCCGCCACTGATGCCGTCGCTGCGTAGGTCCGGACCTTCGGCCGCGCCCCTTCCATCGCCATCCTCACAGAGGCACAAACCAGCTCCAAGCCCCTCAGCAGCACAGCTCCAAGTTAAGTCCCAGAGACAGTCACAGTCAAAGACAGGCAGCAGAAAACAGAAACCTCCAGCTGAAGCAGGAAAGTCCCCAGGTTCGTCCACAGCCAAGAGCAGCTTACGGGAAACTCGATCCCAGTCGCGCTGGAAGCAAAAGTACCTTCTTCACATTAAGCCAGGCAGCCGCACTGAGCAAAATGACTTTAGGGCAGAGAAGCGGTGCCAAAAACGACAAAGACACCGCACAACTTCAGCCCACTGAGATCACAGGCACTCTTGGCAATCCGCCAACGCCAACCGCACCCTCGACAATGTGGAGAAACTCAGGAATCTTCACACAGATGGAGGCTCCCCAGACCAGAGAAAAGCTTCAACAGCCCAACAATAAGTTGAACTATGAAGCCCCCCTGGGTCTGTGCCCTCTCCAACGGCAAAATCCTGGAAAGGCTGCTCCAATCCTTCTCAACTGCAGAGCTGAGAAGAAAACACGACCTCTCTCTCTCTCTCTCTCTCTCTTTTTTTTTTTTTTTTTTTTCATTTCAAAAACTTTATTCAACACAAATCATAAAATACAACACATCAAAACACAATCAAAAATCACACTATAATGAACAGATCATTGTAGTACAGCAGTACATTCATTTATAATCGCCTCAACCCCACGCGGCGACCAGCGCTGACGGAAGGCCTCCAGAGTCCCCGTGAACACCGCGTGTTCCCTCTCCAGGGACACACGTGCACGGACGTAGGCCCGAAAGAGGGGCAGGCAGCCGACTCTCGCCAGACCGTCGACCGCCCGCTGCCTGGACCCACGAATGGCCATCTTGGCCAGGCCAAGGAGCAAACCGACAGGTAAGTCCCCCCCCCACACTCGGCTCTCCCCACTCCCCGCCTTGTGTCCAAACACCAGGATTGTGGGGCTAAAATGCAGCCAGAACTTGAGGAACAACCCCTTCAGATATTGGTACAGGGGCAGTAACCTCACACACTCCACATACACATGGAATACGGTCTCCTCCTCTCCGCAGAAAATACATGCGGCAGACGAGCCCGTGAACCGACTCAAAAGTTTATTACAAACCACCGCTCCATGCAGCACTCTCCACCCCAGGTCCCCAATATAAAGGGGTACAACTCCCTTATAGAAGGACCCCCACTGGGGCCCCCCGCCTCCTTCGGATGGTAACACCGTCCTCCATGGTGAGTCAGGACGGGAGACGAAGGCACGGTGGTTCAGAATGTGCAGGAGCATCCTGTACAGTGCGCGTCTCCTTGCATCACAAAATGGCATGCTGGTCATCTCAGAAAGGCAGCTCAGATTATGCGGAGCCGGAGGCCGAGAAATATCCCGAAGCCTAGGCCCGATGAGCAGATCTGACGGAGCAGGGGTAAGCTCTATCTGAACCACTCTAGGCTCGCGCCTCTCCTCGACAACCACCATGACAGGATGAGGACCAGCCACACCCGCAGCCACAACATCCCCCTCTCCTCGTGGAACAACACTCTGGCTGAACACCACCAAATTCCCCACTCTTAACACATCCCTATAGAAAACAGGCAAGCCCCTTAGAGCGGGTCGACTGACACCCGCCACCGGGAGCCGCGAGGCCCCCCTTAGGCAACGACCCTGACGAAAAAAATACGTGGCCAGAGCGTGCCATCTGGGAGGGTTCTCTACATACATGTATCTCCGCAGAGTCCTGAGACGGAGAGCCGCCACCTGGGTGCGCACGCACACCAAGGACTGGCCGCCCTCCTCTAACGGAAGACTCAGGACCGCCGCGGAAATCCAATGCTTCCTATTTCCCCAAAAGAAATCCACCAGCTTCTTCTGTATAGCAGTTACAAATATAGAGGGCGGGACAAGAGTAGCCAGCCGGTACCATAACATAGAGGCCACCAGCTGGTTTATGACCAGCACCCTCCCCCGAAAGGAGAGAACTCCAAGCAGGCCTGACCAGCGCCCCAGCCGAGCAACCACCTTCGCCTCCAACTCTAGCCAGTTTGCCGGCCAAACATCCTCAGTGGGACTCAGGTACACCCCCAGATAGAGGAGGTGCGTGGTACTCCACGCATACAATGCCATCTCCTCCGGCAGGGAGTCTACCCGCCACTGACCCACCAAAAGTCCAGAGCACTTACTCCAGTTAATCCTAGCAGAAGATGCAGCCGAGAATATCTCCTGGCAGTCACGCATCCTCCGCAGGTCACCAGGATCAGTGAACATAAGAAGTACGTCATCGGCATACGCCGATAGAATCACCTCAACCCGCGGGCCAGGTAGGGCCAGGCCTGTCAACCTCCTCCGAAGAAGACACAGGAACGGCTCCACACAGACCGAATACAACTGGCCCGACATAGGGCACCCCTGGCGGACCCCCCTCCCAAAATGAAAAGGAGATAGCACCGCGCCATTAACCTTTACAAGACACTCCGCAGCAGCGTACAAAAGCCGGACCCGGGCCACGAAGTGTGGTCCAAACCCAAACGCTTGCAACGTCCCAAATAGGTATTCATGCTCTACCCTATCAAAAGCCTTCTCCTGATCAAGAGACAGAAAAGCAGCTGACTCACCAGTACCCTGGACTAAATGAATCAGGTCCCTAACCAGGTGGATGTTATCCTGGATGGACCGGCCAGGGACTGTATAAGATTGATCAGGATGAATCACTTGATGCAGCACGGAGCCCAGGCGATTTGCTATTGCCCGTGCAAAAATTTTATATTCTGTGCAAAGGAGAGAGACTGGACGCCAGTTCTTCAACAAACGGAGTTCGCCCTTCTTAGGCAGCAAGACAACAACCGTCCTACGCCACGAGAGAGGCATCACTCCAGTCGCCAGGCTCTCCCCCAAAACCAACATATAGTCACCCCCTAGGACATCCCAGAATGCCCTAACAAACTCCACCGTCAACCCATCCAGCCCGGGGGACTTACCCCTCCTGAGCTGATGCAAAGCGCAAGTCAACTCCTCCAAAGATAAGGGGCCATCAAGAAGATCAGCCTCCCCCCTATCTACGGTCGGTAGACCCTCCCACAGATCTTGCTGAGCCTCCACACTGAATCCTTCCGCAGAGAACAGGGACCCATAAAAGGACCTAACCAAGGCATTAATCCTCTCTGGATCAGTGACAGAGGAGCCGTCATCTGCAAGCAACTCCACGAGCTGTTTTCGAGCTCCCCGCCCCTTCTCCAAAGAGAAAAAGAAAGGCGACGCTCGGTCCAGCTCGTGCAGCATCTGGACCCGAGACCTCACATAAGCGCCTCGAGATCGCTCAAGCAGCAGACTCCTCAAAACCTCCTTCTTCCTCTGAAACTCTCCCCATTCGCTGGAGTCTTCACCAAACTGACCCAGGCGAGACTCAGCGTCCTGTATCTCCCTCTCCAGCTTCTCGACCGCTGAGTCCCGCCTCCCAGTCGACCCCCATGTATATTCCTTACAAAAGAGACGGATGTGAGCTTTACCCACATCCCACCACTGCCTAAGGGAAGAGAAGCACCTCTGCCTCTCCCTCCACTTCACCCAAAACCGAGTGAATGACTCCCGGAAACACCGATCCTCCAGCAGCCTGTTGTTAAAGTGCCAGTACGCGGACCCAGCCCGAGCGCACGCTGGATTGAAATCCACACGCACCAGACAATGGTCCGAGCACGGCACCAGCCGCATTGAGGCCGCTGAGACACGGGAAACAAACGCTCGGGAAATATAAAACCGATCAATGCGGGAACCACCGCCCTCAGACCTCCGCGAAAAAGCAGTGGAATCAGGGTGAAGGTCCCTCCAAACATCAACCAACTCAAAGGAGTCAATCAAGCCTCTCAGCTTCTTCGCTACAGCAGGCGCACACTGAGTACCAGAACGGTCCCGCACCTCAAGTGTGCAATTAAAGTCCCCACCAAGGAAGACACACTCTCCCCTATCAATAGTGCCCAACAGAGCATTCACCTCCCGAAGCAGGCCGGCCTGCATCGTGCCGGAGCTAGGGGCATACACGTTAATGAAATGCAACGGCATGCCATCCAGGCTCACGGCCAGATGGAGCAAACGTCCTGGCACCACTTCCTGCACTTTTAAAATGCTTGGCAGAAAATTTGGGGCCAACAGAAAAGCCACCCCACTCGAATTTGAGCTGAGATGGCTCATATAAACCCTCCCTTCCCACTCCAGTTGCCAGGTAGGTTCATCACTAGCAACGGTATGTGTCTCTTGCAGATAACAAACTGCAAATCTCCCCTCCCTTAGGGCTGATAAGAGCTGAAATCTTCGAAAACTCGCTCTACTCCCATTTAAATTTAATGTAGCTACTGTGAATGTGTAGACACATTAGATTGTGACCCTCACACTCCCTGTAGTCACAGGAGGTCCTTTTCTGAGGACCTTCAACAAACCCCAAAACTGCCCCAAATCCGAGTCAGAAAGACCACTATCCTTGTTACTAAGGATAGCCTCGAGACTCTCCCGCACATCTAGCCAATCCTCCCATCTCCTTGTAACGGCCCACCATAATGTTTTGGGAGCACGACTTATTTTTAAGAACTCTCGCACCTCAACAATAAGCTTCGCCTCAGACACGGCCTTGGAGTCTGGGCTCTCAGCCAACCCGCTCGCACCTGAATCAACAACCTCAGAAAGACCAGAACTGTCTGACACAACACTCTCTGAGCCCCCCCCACTGGCCGCATCGCTATCCTCCTCCACAGCCATGACACGACCACCCGGATCAATGCTGGGGGTGGGTCCCAACACCCCTACCTGAGACTCGCAGCCCTCTGAATGGCTGGGCTCCTGCCCGCTACCATCACCCTCCTCCTCCGGGCCTGGGGAAGCAACAACAAGAGGCATCCCCAGGGCCTGTGGAACACTGGCACCCTCGGAGTCTGAAAGAGGATCACGTCCCATAACAGCCCTGACCTCCACATCATCCAGAGTGCCCTCTCCACAGGCATCACCCAGAGAATCACCACCTGCCATTAACCTCACCCCAGACAACTCATCCGGTGAGGCATCCCGCCCCCCAGCACCTCCACTGGCACTGATATGGAGCACAGACTTGAACGACAACACCCCCGAAACTCCCCCCTCAGCCTGACTCTGCACATCCCCCGTCACAGAGGGCACACTACCAGAGGAGCCAACCACGTCACCTACCGTGCTAGCACCCTCAGTAGGCCTCTGAAACGAGGGGACCTCATCCGACCCAGAGGGTACACACCCAAGGGAGCTAACCACAGCATCCGCCGAGATAACTCCCTCAGAGGGCCCCTGAGATGAAGGGACAGACTCCCGCCCAGTGGACACAACTCCACCGGAATCAACTTCAGCACCCAGTCCGGTGACACCCGCTGTAGATCCATGAAGAGAAGGCCCAACCACCGACCCAGAAGACACCGGGTCAAGACCACTTTCAGCCACCTCAGTGGTGGAAAGCCCGGAGAAAGACATCCCCTTCGCTCTGGACCCACGCCCTTCCTCCTCTTCACCAGGCAAATGCCTCCTTTTAGTCCCACTCGCATGCGGAGGTGCGGTAACCTCCATAAGGGAAGGGTCATCCGCCTCCACATTACCCCCAACCACTTTGCCACCCACACGTTTAGACTTCTTTCCCCCCTTCCGAGCCACCACAACTCCCCCCTGGGCCCCAGCAGGTGCAGTCTGCACCACACTGGAGCCAAACTCACCCGATTGCACTTTCTTCGCTCGGGTAGCCCTATCCCTCTCCTTCTTCTTATTATGCTTCCCCTGCTTCTCCCAAAACCCCCCCTCAACACTCCCCTCCTCCTGCGCCCCACCTCCATCCACCGCCACAGGCGCAAGACGTAGGGGACGTGGGGGGCTTGGGCTCTCACTGCCCAGGGTCCCCAAAGCGGAACCTCTGGACCCAGAAGGCTTAGCACTGCCGCCCCGGGTCACCAAGGCAGAACTGGCAACCTCAGCCGGGTCAGCAGTACCACCCCGCGCCGCTGAGGTTTGACAAGCCACCCCAGATGGGCCAGCAGTGCTTTCCTGGGCCACTGCACTAGAACCTCTAGCAGTGCCCCCGCGAAAAAGACACTCCCTACGGAGATGTCCAAATTCGCCGCACGCATGACACCGTGCCTTGCCCCAACTCCAACGCACGGTTCTGGGTACACCCTTATGCACCACCTCAAAACTCCCCTCGGCACCATCCCCCTCACCCACCTTCATGAACACCCTCCTCTTGAAACTGAAGACCCCTTTTTCCTCCGGGTCCCCCCCGGGATGCAAGAGACGAAAACATTTAGACCGCACCTCCCCGAACTTGGACAGGTGTGGAATAAGCACTGCATCCGAAAAATAGGTGGGGCAGCTCCGCAGGAGAACCGGTCTCACCCTGGATACCCACGGATCCACCTGTACGTGGACCCCCCCCACTGAGATCCCCTCCTCCAACGCTCGGGCCACACACTCCCGGGTCTTAAGTATCATCTCCACCTTTCCCCTTTCGAGCTCAGAAGAGACAATAGCCCCCCTCCCAAGAAGTTCATTCATGGCCTTCGTAATTACCCCCCTCGACATCATAGGCCCAGTTTGAACAGAAATACCAAAACTGTCCCCATCCAAGTCAACATGAGGCTCAAGCTCAGATGGCCTCGCACCCGCCACTGATGCCGTCGCTGCGTAGGTCCGGACCTTCGGCCGCGCCCCTTCCATCGCCATCCTCACAGAGGCACAAACCAGCTCCAAGCCCCTCAGCAGCACAGCTCCAAGTTAAGTCCCAGAGACAGTCACAGTCAAAGACAGGCAGCAGAAAACAGAAACCTCCAGCTGAAGCAGGAAAGTCCCCAGGTTCGTCCACAGCCAAGAGCAGCTTACGGGAAACTCGATCCCAGTCGCGCTGGAAGCAAAAGTACCTTCTTCACATTAAGCCAGGCAGCCGCACTGAGCAAAATGACTTTAGGGCAGAGAAGCGGTGCCAAAAACGACAAAGACACCGCACAACTTCAGCCCACTGAGATCACAGGCACTCTTGGCAATCCGCCAACGCCAACCGCACCCTCGACAATGTGGAGAAACTCAGGAATCTTCACACAGATGGAGGCTCCCCAGACCAGAGAAAAGCTTCAACAGCCCAACAATAAGTTGAACTATGAAGCCCCCCTGGGTCTGTGCCCTCTCCAACGGCAAAATCCTGGAAAGGCTGCTCCAATCCTTCTCAACTGCAGAGCTGAGAAGAAAACACGACCTCTCTCTCTCTCTCTCTCTCTCTCTCTCTCTCTCTCTCTCTCTCTCTCTCCCTCTCTCCCCCCCTCCCAGGCAAGCACTTTACAGCCAATTATGTATGCAAAGTATTCATTATAGCATTAAATTTACTACAATATATAAATAGAATAAAGCTGCTAACATCTCAGAAAATAATATTATGAAATAGGCATCTAATAAACATTTAGGAAGTATCTTAATTAATGAAAGATTTTGCACAACTCCGATCAAATTGAATGTCTCCATGACTCCTTTCTTAACTGGTTAATATGTTGACTACTATTTTTTACCATCAATCTATATTTTCTTTTGTATTGTTTGAACGGGGCTACAAATTGAAATGTTCCCATTAAATTAGGAATCAAAAGGGTTACTTAGTCCTGATCAGTGTTGATACCCTAAATTCCACGATATAATTTACAGTCATCCTCAGTTTGAAACTGTCAATCACATTACCACAAGCCACTGGTACTAAATGGGAATAAATATCCAGAAAACTGCAGAAGGTAGACAAATCTCCAGGGCCTGATCAGATATATCCAAGGACATTGTGGGAAACCAGAAAGGAAATTGCGGGAGCCCTGGTTGAAGCTTATGAGTGGTCATTAAATACAGGAGAGGTGCCGGGAGACTGGAGGGTGGCAAATGTTGTGCCTCATTTCAAGAAGGGCTGCAGGGAAATGCTGGGAACTAGGCCGGTGAACTTAACATTGTAGTTGGAACGTTACTAGAGAGTATTCTGAGGGATAGGTTATACAGGCATTTGGACGGGCAAGGGCTGATTAGGGATAGTCAACATGGTTTTGTACGTGGGAGGTCATGTCTCACAAATCTGATTGCGTCTTTTGAAGACGTGACCAAAAAGGTTGATGAGGGCAGAGGTGTAGCTGTTGTATACATGAATTTTAGTAAGGCAAATGACAAGGTTCTGCAATGGTAGGCTGCTCTGGAAGGATAGAGCGCAAGGGATCCAAGGAGAAATAGTTGAATGGATAGCAAATTGGCTCCATGGAAGGAAGCAGTGGGTGATGGTGGAAGGTCACTTCTCAGACTGGAGGCCTGTGACTATTGGTTTGCCTCAGGGTTTGGTGTTGGGCCCGTTACTATTTGTCATCTACATCAATGATTTGGATGAGAACATACAGGGCAAGATGAACAAGTTTGCTGATTGTACAAAAGTGGGTGGTTTTACAGATAGTGAAGATGGTTGTGAAAGATTGCAGCAGGATCTGGATCGATTGGCCAGGTGGGCTGAGGAATGGTTGATGGAATTTAATACAGAGAAGTGTGAGGTGTTGCATTTTGGGACATCTAACCAGGGCAGGACCCGCAGTGAATGGTAGGCCTCTGGGGAGTGTTGTAGAGCAGAGGGATCTAGGAGTGCAGATGCATGGTTCCTTGCAGGTAGATAAGGTGGTCAAAAAGGCTTTTGGCACATTGGCCTTAATCAATCAGAGTATAGAGTATAGAAGTTGGGAGGTCATGTTGCAGTTGTATAAGACATTAGTGAGACCACATTTAGAATATTGTGATCAGTTCTGGGGACCGTATTAAAGAAAATATATTGTCAAGCTTGAAAGGGTTCAGAGAGGATTTATGAGGATGTTGCCAGGACAACATCCACCAGAGGTGGATGAGCTATAGGGAGAGGTTGAGTTGGCTGGGTCTCTATTCCTTGGAAAGCAGGAGGATGAGGGGTGATCATATAAAGGTGTACAAAATCACGAGAGGGATAGATCGGGTAGATGTACAGAGTCTCTTGCCCAGAGTAGGTGAATTGAGAACCAGAGGATATAGGTTCAAGGTGAAGGGGAAAAGATTTAATAGGAATCTGAGAGGTAACCTTTTCACACAACGGGTGGTGGGTGTGTGGAACAAGCTGCCAGATAAGGTAGTTGAGCCTGGGACTATCCCAATGTTTAAGAAACAGTTAGACAGGTACATGGATAGGATAGGTTTGAGGGGATATGGACCAAGCACAGACAGGTGGGACAAGTGTAGCTGGAACATGTTGGCCAGTGTGGGCAAGTTGGGCGGAAGGATCTGTTTCCACACTGTACCACTCTATGACTCTGTGACACTAAGAAATAAACCAGAAAATGCTGAAAACTTTCAACAGGTTGCATGTGTCTTCTTCCACAAATGCAGCCTGAACTGCTGTGTGATTCCACCTCTTTCTGTTTTTATTGCAAGCCTAAATCTGCAGACAGACCGATTATTCTAGCATCGAAAGTGCACCAACTCAGAAATTAAACTTTATTGAAATTCTACTAGTATTAAGAGCAGCATACTGGCGCAGCTGGTTGAGCTGCACCTCACAGTGCCTGGGACCCAGGTCGATCCTGTCCTTGGCTGTTGTCTATGTGGAGTTTGCATATGTTCCTTTGTGGGTTTCCTCCAGGCACTCTGGTTTCCTTTTGCAATCTCAAGGCATGTGGGTTTACTGATCAATTGGCCTCTATAAATTGTCCCTAACATAGGAAATGGATGCAAAAGTGAAACATTGTGAAGGGTCTGTTTCAATCAATTCAATCAATCAAATTCACATCCATTCTGCAAGGTATTCTTGTATCTTGTTTTACTTTCTCTGAGTTCTCATTATGAAGTGTAATGGATGTTCATTGATGATTGACAAACCTTACGGCATGAGGTTGAAAAGTAACAAGCAATAATGGACAGGAAATGATTCTCTCCAATAATCGAGTGTCCAATCATCTAATTCAATAGCGTTAACATTGCCTAACCCAAGTAAGTACTATGGCTATAATAAGGGGTTAAAGGAAAGAAATTCTGCCTCAAATGACATTCCATCTGATATGCCTTTGTCGTTCCACCCAGCACAACATACACAGAGTCTCTTGTGCATAGATGCACAGAGTCTCGTGCCCAGAGTAGGTGAATCGAGGACCAGAGGGCATTGGTTTAAGTTGAAGAGGAAAAGATTTAATAAGAATCTGAGGGGTAACTTTTTCACACAAAGGGAATGGAACAAGCTGCCAGCGGAGGTAGTTGAGGCAGGGACAAAAGCAACATTTAAGTTAGAGAGGTATATGGATAGGACAAGTTAGGAGGGATATGAACCAAACGTGGGCAGGTGGGACGAATCTAGCTGGGACATGTGTGGGCAAATTGGGCTGAAGGGCCTGTTTCCACATTGTATCACTCTATGACTGTAACGACAAGCCACAAATGTGATGCAATACACTTAACTCGCCTAAACAAGTCAGCCCATTTAATTATAATCCTATCAAATAGTTCTAATATTCTAGACATCTAGAAATGCTTGAAATGAAATATATAATAGTAAGATTAAACGAGAACTTACCAGTTCGAAGGTTGATCTTTATTTCATGAGGAGTTGCGATGAGGGATTTCGTGAAGAACCCGCCAGCACGCATGCGCGACATTCTTCAAAGTAGCGGTGTGGAATCACAGAAACCAACAACAGAAATGACTTGGCATAGTAAGATTGAAGAGACTCTAATTACCAGTTGAGTATGATCGAGGGTTGGGAGCGGAGGGCACGAAATCCCTCATCGCAACTCCTCATGAAATAAAGATCAACCTTCGAACTGGTAGGTTCTCGTTTAATCTTACTATTTCATTTCGGAGTCACGTGAGTGACTTCGTGAAGACTTCAAAGCTTCTGTGATTGCACGCCCTGGACCAAGTCCATGCTGACACACCACTAGCAAGGATGGATGGGAGTAAACAATTTTCCAAACTGCTTATACTGAAAAACAAGAATAATATTTATTAATAACAAAGCAAAAAACCCCTTATTCGGGGACATCTCCACGTTCTTGACTTGCATTCAGCACGGCCTCCACGAACTGTAGAGGAGCAGCAACAGGCTTGTTGTAAAATCGCTGAAATACAGCTTCATTCGCCCATCCTGCTGTAGCGAGAATATGGTCCATGGGCACCTCCATGACCCTCGCCGCCGATGTTGATGCAGCCCTGGTGGAATGGGATTTGAAGACATTAGTGTCGAATCCTGACTTACCCAAGACGATCCTGAGCCACCTGGATATCGTCTGGACTGTCACTCGATGGTGAGGTTTCTTGTGAGTGACAAGCAGGTATTTTTCCATTCCCCTTATGTTTCTCGTCACCTTGACATAGTGACGGATATGGGCGGCTAAACATAGCCTTGCATCTGCGGGGTATGCCGGGAACTTCAGCTGCAGCCCTGTGCACCCAGGTCTATGCTGCTTTAGTAGCTCATCGATAAAGAAGACTACTTCTGCAGGGGTGGAGATCATCCTGTCAATCCGGATTTTATGCAGTGTCTGTACCCTCTGCGCTGAAGTCAGTGCTAGTAACATCACCAGTTTCATGGTGAGTTTGTCCAGCTCTAGCCCTTCCATGGGCGACCACGTCCTGAGCAGGGTTAGTACGTTCCTGACATCCCAGGTGATATTATAGCATGGTCTAGGCGGATTCGAATTGAATATACCCCGCATGAGCCTGGACACCAGCCTGTTGGATCCTACCTCAATATTGAGGTAGAATGACAGCGCGCTTCTGGCGCTGTTGATGGCACTGTAGCTCAAGTGTTCATCATGGTGCAACCCCGCGAGGAATTCCAATACGTCGGCTATGGATGCATCGTCATATGTGATCTGAGAGCGGCCGCAGTAGGCTTCCCATTTTCAGATGTGGGAGAGGTATTGCCGCCTGGTGGACTCCCGGCACGATGCTCCAATGGTATCCATAGTTCTGAGTGACAGGCCATACTGCAGTAATGGCCAGTTCAGAATCTGCAAGCCAACAAATTCAGATAGCTATGGCAAGGATGTGGCTCCCCCGACACAGGGTTAGTGACCAATTGTGGGCAACCCTCTAAGAGGACCCAAGGCTGACTGATCATGTCAAAGACCACCGGATACCATGGCTGCGTAGGCCAGTCGGGTATAATAAGAATGCCCTTAGCAGCATCCATCTGGATTTTCTGCAATACCCGACTGATGAGGCAAAATGGGGGGAATGCATAGAAAAACCAATTCCCCCAGTCCAGCGAGAATGCATCCATCGCCATTGCCCCAGGATCTGGTTCCCTCGAAACGTATGTTGGTACCTGATGGTTCAACCGTGACGCAAAGAGGTCGATATCCGGTTTACCAAATTTAGCTGTAATTTTAGCGAAGATTTGAGGGTGCAACATCCACTCGATGTTGTCATTAAACTTGCGTGACCTGGTGTCCGCCACAGTATTGAGCTCACCTGGTAAATAGGTAGCTGAAATCCAAATATTCCGTTGAATACACCAGAGCCAAATTGTATTAGCCAATTCGTCACATGAAATTGACCTGATACCGCCCATATGGTTTAAATATGCCACCGCAGTGGTATTGTCTATTTGGATACGGACATGAGCGTCTGTAAGATTGGAACAATAAGCTCGAAGTCCGTGAAATGCTGCAAGCATCTCCAAATAGTTTATCCCTTGTGACAACAACATAGTAGATTCAAGGGTGTCCCATCTGCCCCCGCAACTAGAGTAGTTGTCCGTAGCTCCCCAGCCATAGGAGCTTGCATCGGTTTGCAAGTATACCATTGGATTGGGCACAATAATGGGTTTAAATGAGTCACTAATATGGTCCACCCACCATTGTAACTCAATCTTGGCTTTAAGAGGCAGCTGCATAGATCTATCGAAATGACCGGCGTTCTGTTTTAACGCAGAGATCTTGGCTCTTTGCAAATTTTGATAATGCAAAGGCCCGTATTGGGCTGTTGGAAACAATGCTACGATCTTGCCAATCACCTTAGCAGTTTGCCTAATTGATGGTATACTGGCGCAGGCTAAATCTTGACATGCTTGGGTGACATCCCGAACCTTGTTAGCCAGTATGGTGGCCCTCATGCGATTGGAATCCACAGTGAACCCCAGATAATCCATAACCTGTGAAGGGCAGAACTTCGATTTATCTGGATGGACAATAAACCCCATTTCCTGAAAAAGTGCCACAGTGGCTGAGACTGCCTTGTAAAGGCGACTCCAGGGTGTTGCCAACAATCAATATATCATCCAAATAGGCCATCACTATATGATGTTGCTTCCGTAGCCTGGCCATAATGGGTTTCAGTAATTTAGTAAACAATCTAGGGGCGGTAGTAAGCCCATTTGGCAAAGCCCTGTATTGCCAGAGTTGATCCATCCAGACAAATTTTAAGAACTTCCTGTGGTGTTTCCGAATGGATACAGAATAGTATGCATCTTTTAAATCAATGCATGCCATAAAGCAGCCATGAGAAAGCAATGACTTGGCTGTTTCGAAAGTGTCCATTTTGAAATAGGTGTATGTTACAAAAGTATTCAAATGGGTCAGATCAATAATAACGCGACATCCTCCATCCTTCTTGGGCCTGGTAAATATATTTGATACAAATTCAATTGGTTCGTGTATAGTTTTTTCTATCACGCCTTTATCTTCTAGCCTTAAGATCTCAGCACAGCCTGCTGCCTGGTCAACGGCAGACAGTGTAAATGTCCGATTGGGCAAATGCTGGGATGGAGGAATGTTGCCGTTAATAAATTCAATTTCATGATCTTGAATACTTTGTAAAATAAATTTATCAGAAGTGATAGTTTCCCACGCCTCCAAGAAAGACCGAAGGCGCCCACCAACATGTGAAGTTAAACACACAGGTACATGAAAACCAGACCGCCTTACCTCCCTGGTTACCGGCGGTCCCTGACATGTTTGGCGGGTCGTGGAGGTGCTGGGTTGGGCTGGTGCTGTGGCGTCCGCATCTTCCACGGAGGCCGTTGCGGGCCTTGCCCTAAAAAAGGCCGCGGCTGCTGGGGCTGCTGGTTTTGAGGAGGAGCTGGAGCGTAGGTCCGTGTCGGTCTGGAGACAGGGCCTCGTGGCTTAATAAATGGTGCTTTCTTGGCCGGCGGCCTGGGGGCGATCTGAGACCGCATGAGTCCCACCGTTTTGGCATGTTCATCCAGCTCCTTAACCCTCTTCGGGAGGTCTTCCCCGAACAGCTGTCTGGGCGGTGGTGGAGGAGGCGCCTTGCACAACCCAGCAAATTTTGGGTTGAGCGTGGGGCGGATGCTGCTTTTCCTGAAGGCATTTATTTCGTGCTGAGTAGCACATAGCAGCGCGAGAGCATCTTCCTGCTCTAGGTTGAGGTCCTCTCCATCCACCGACCGCGCAAACGCGGTGATTCCAGCCGTGAGCAGCCTCAGGATGCGTTGGAGCTTGATCTCTTGAGTCCTGATGGCTGTGCCTATGTTGCCCCAGATCGGCGTATTGACCACGTTGAGGGAGTTGCAGTTGGATGGGGCTTTGTGCCTGTTGATGGCCTGTGATAGAACTTCCTCCTGGAGCTGGTGGTTAGTGAGGAAGTCCACGGTGGCAGCCAGTTTGGGGCTGAGGGGAAGTCCCGCTGTTTCCGGAGAAGCAAATTTCGCCACCACATCCAGGAGTTCCTCCTGCGGCACCTCGGATGGAACCGGTGTGGGGTCTGAAAATTCCTCCTCTTCTGGCTGCCTCAGGCTGGCTGTTGAGACTGGTGAAACCTCCCTGTGCCCTTCGATGCTGGATGCCTCCTGCCGTTGGTTCTGTAAAAGGAGCTCCAACATCCGTTCCATACGGTCAATACGCCCTTCACCCTGAACACTCGGGCGGTCGGAGTCCTCATGCTCTGATATACTGCTGAGGCTCCTTTCATCGCCCGCACCTCGTCGAGGTGAACCCGGTGCCGGAAGTTGTCGCTGCCAGCCGCCGCAGCAAAGCTGAGCGATTCCCGCGCGGGAGGTGTGTTCAACCGCCTTCGTTTGGCGGAGCCTAATGCCGCTGCCACGGAGGGCAAACGCGGTGGAGAGTCGGCACCCAATGCCTCAGCACGGTGACCCGACGCCCGCGCGGGCTTGCCGGCTGCCCACATCGTGGACCTTGCCGACGCATGGTCTCGTCCTCCCATCCATGGGGGACTTGGCGACCGTGGCGGGACTCCTCCCAAATGCCCCGTCCCGGCCTCGGTGGTTGGGGAGTCAACACTGGACCTCGCAGTGGACTTGAGTCCCGCCTTTGCACCAGTCCGCTGCTTGGCGGCAGGTGATGCCTTTGCCCCTGAGGGGTTAGGCTTCTGGGCTCCATCCCTCCCTCTTCTCCGAGGGCTGAGGGAGAAGGGCCGTGCAGCCGCACGCGAGCCCTTGCCCAGGTCCGCCAACGGGCCCGTTGGCGACCTCAATGCGGAGGCAGGGTCTACCTGCTCCGGCGGCACACCGCAGTCCAGCTCCTCGAACTCCTCCCCGGAGCTGCGGTGTATCAGCGGGTCGGGTCCTGCAACAACAGGGCTCCCCGGTTTCCCCGCCTTCTTCCCGGCCTGTCTCGCAGGTGCAGCCGATGATGAGGGCTCCGGGACAGGTGGCCGGCGACTCCGGACGGATGTCTTGCGGCCTCTAGAACTCCCCTCCATGCCCTTGCTGAAAGACAAAAAAGTACTTGCAGCAAGGACCAACCAACTTAAGGTTAGTACAACTTACCTTAGCGGTCCCTTATGAAGGACTGGCGGGGAGCGCACCCCACCGCCAGCCGTCGACAGCAACGCGTTGCGACGATATGTCGCGCATGCGTGCTGGCGGGTTCTTCACGAAGTCACTCACATGACTCCGAAATGAAATTAAGTAATATTTACTCAGTATTAAAAGTTATGAATTGTACATATTTTAAAACACTTTAGAATTAAAACAATAAACCAAACAGAAATAACAAAAAGTAACTAAATTTCTCTCACCTCTGACTCATCAGCTATATGATCTGATCCTTGGATTAGATCTGCCATAGAAGTTGGGAGCACATTGTTCTGCATGAGTGTTTGGAAATCTCACCAAGCTCCTGCGGCTCTGTTGATCTCCATATGGAATCCACTGGCAGCTAGGAAACTGAGATCTCCAAATTCCTTTGGGAATTTCAAAAGCCTGTGCTGTGCTTCCACAGAGAAGCATCAGTATTGTCACGCAAAACTACCAGCAAAACCCAGAAAAATGGCTAAATATATGCTGCCATCTCAATAATAACCTCAGCCCAGAAATTGACTGATTCTCACAAAAGGTTTTTGAGTATTCTGAAGAAAAGCCACCAATTCCTTCTCTCCAGAGATGCTGCCTGTCTCGCTGAGTTACTCCAGCTTTTGTGTCTATCTTTGAGAAACCATAGCTTACTTAAAGACATTTTGTAGAGGATCCTACAAATAACCATTTGAATGGCTTTGTGTGATGCCTCTGTGCAAACATAACACAGAGTTTTGGCTCCTTCACATTAAATTTTCAGAACTTTTCTGGAAGGCAGTGACCCTTTTAAGTTAACATACTACTGTTATCTTAGTCTAGTTGTTGAGAACATAATTTATTGATATCACCTCATTCACAAACCATTGTTTCTTTTGGCAGAGTGGTTGGTCCTGCAATAGGTTGACTGAGCTTCAAGTGCTGTTGCGTTTGCCAGGAGCTATCTGAATATAATAGTTCTGCTGCCAAGTTTGACAACATTTCCTGGAAAACTTCTTATTTTACTTCGGAGTCACGTGAGTGACTACGTGAAGACCCCGCCAGCACGCATGCGCGACATATCGTCGTACGCATGCGGAAGCGACGGTCGGGAGGAGCGGGGCTCCTCCAGCGCAAGTTTAAATAGCTTACGCCAGGTAAGTCTCACCGGAGGTAGTGAGTCGACGACCAGCGAAATGGAAAGAAAATCGAAGAGAACAGCGGCCAAAGCAGCTGCCAAGGAGAGCAGCCAGCAGAGAGCCGCCTCTCCAGAGTTACAGGTTTTACCTGCAGCTCCCGACTTTTCGCCCTTTGGGACCGTTGGTACGCCACGGTCGGGCGGGAAAACCACCCGGAAGTTGGCCGGGGCCGACTCAGCGGAGTCTGGTCCCGAGGACACCCCGTTCGCGGATGGCGACGGAGGTCGTCTAAACCGCATAGAGCGGATGATGGAGCAAATGCTCCAACGTGACCTGCTAATGCAGGGGCAGGGTCACAGTGGGACTCCTAGCAGGCCCACGGCAAGTTCCTATCGAGGACTGCCCAATGTCTCCCCCTCTATACAGGGGAGCGTTGAGGGTCAGAACTGGGCTGACCCAGAAGAAGGGGAGCTGGTTGAACTGCCGAAAGTGTCAGGGGTGTGTGAAGACTACATGGATATGGTAAGCAAGCATGCTATGCCTAACAAAAAAGGCTTACCTATCCACCCTAAGCTGGCTGCCAGCATCAACTATATGGCAACTAACCAGTTGCAGGAACAGGCCATTAATGCTACAGCAGACAAATATATGGCACCTGAGAACTGCAACTCATTGAATGTACCTGCAGTAAATAACCCTATTTGGGGAAACATGAGCCCCTCTAGTAGAGGCCAGGAGATTAAACTTCAGAGGATTCTGAAGCTCCTAACCGCAGGGATTACGGCAGTAGCAAGAACTGCAGTGGGTGTGGATATGCCGGAAGAATTACAGGATGCTTTGGCTCTACTCTGTAATACTCAATTTGAGATTAACAGTTTTCGAAAGAACATCATAAAGCCGGCGCTTAACCCCAAGTTTGCGGGGTTGTGTAAGCCTGGGAAGACTCAGCCTCCTAGCCTGCTGTTCGGGGAAGATCTCCCAAAGCAGTTTAAAGACCTTGACGAGGAGGCCAAGGCTTTGGGCCTTATAAAACCTGGCTACACTAAGCCACAACACCCACACAGACAGCACCCCTACACATCCACCGGGCAGAGTTACCATAACAGGTCTGCCGGTGGTGAAAGCTCGAAGGCCGGCATTCCTGCACAGCGGTCTTTTTTAGGCCAAGGCCCAGGCCGGCCTTCTTGGAAGATGCGCCACTCCCAGAACACCCACAACCAACCAAGGAAGCAAGGACAGAAACCTCCACACCGGCAGTAACCATGGAGGTAGGTGGGTCTGGGGTCCCCAGGAACACATCTGGTCTAAATTCACTTTGTGTAGGGGGCAGGTTGCACATATTCTTCGAGAATTGGCTCACTTTTACCTCTGATCCTTATATACTCAGAAGTATCCAGGGCTATAAAATTGAATTTGTTCATGAACTCCCTACCCCGGTACAGCATGCACCTAGCCGGAAATTTGTCCTTTCCCTAAAAGAAAGGGCAGCAGGGCATGCTGAACTACAAAGATTAATAGAAAAAGGGGTAGTTGAGAAAGCCATCAAAGAACCTCAGGAGTTCGTGTCTAATATATTCACCAAAAATAAAAAAGACGGCGGGTGCCGCATCATTATAGATTTGACCGATCTGAATACTTCTGTCCAGTATATTCATTTTAAAATGGACACCTTTAATACTGCAATACAGTTAATAGCCAATGGGTACTACATGGCATGCATTGACCTCAAGGATGCATATTATTCAGTACCCATACACAAGGATCATAGGAAATACCTAAAATTTGTCTGGATGGGACAATTATGGCAATACAAAGCTTTGCCCAATGGGTTGTCGTCAGCACCCAGATTATTTACCAAGATATTAAAACCAGCTTTGGCCTATTTAAGGAAACAGAAACATACTGTTATGGCCTATCTTGATGACATCCTCATAGTGGGGGAGAATTTGGAAATGGCTACTTTGGCAGTTACAGCCACGAAACGTCTTTTTCAGAAGCTGGGGTTCATGATACATCCAGACAAATCAATATTGGAACCTTCTACCACCATGAGATATCTGGGGTTCATTATTGACTCAGTGCAAATGTCTGTCACGTTGCCACCAAGCAAGGTGGAAGACCTGATAGAGGCTTGCAGGAGCCTCATTGGCATTAAGGTCCCATCCATTCGGCAGGTGGCCAGAGTGATTGGGAAGATAGTCGCTGCATTTCCTGCAGCACAATTTGGGCCCTTACATTACCAAAATTTACAAAGAGCCAAAATTACAGCGCTCAAAAATCATGCTGGCCATTTCGACAGGCCCATGAAAATTTCCGGAAAGGCAAAAGCCGAATTATATTGGTGGATGGGTAATGCCCAAAATTGTTCTAAACCTATCAATATCATCAATCCCTCGATCATCTTACAAACGGATGCCAGTGCCAAAGGGTGGGGAGCTACTAACACTACATCTAGTTGTGGAGGTAGATGGAGTGCACCAGAGTTAACCCTATTCAAAAACTTGGGGATTAACTGTGCAGAAATGCTTGCAGCATTTCACGGCCCTAAAGCATACTGCACTAATATGCACAAAGTTCATATAAGAATACAAATTGACAACACCACGGTGGTAGCATATATTAACCATATGGGCGGTATAAAGTCGATATCGTGTGATGAATTGGCTAACAATATCTGGCACTGGTGTCTGCAAAGAGAAATTTGGATTTCAGCTACTTACCTTCCAGGTAAGCTAAATACAGTGGCAGACACCAGATCACGTAAATTCAACGACAACATAGAATGGATGTTGGATCGGAATGTGTTTTCAGATATTGTAGAACGTTATGGAACACCAGATATCGACCTTTTCGCGTCCAGGCTAAATCACCAACTACCAACATATGTTGCTTGGGAGCCAGACCCGGGGGCAGTAGCGATGGATGCCTTCTCGCTACATTGGGGGGATCTATTTTGCTACGCATTTCCTCCTTTCTGCCTCATCAGTCGGGTCTTGCAGAAAATAAAGCAAGACTCAGCATCGGGTATTTTGGTGGTGCCCGACTGGCCTACCCAACCATGGTTCCCTATGGTACAGAAGATGGCCACAGAACCCTGTATCAGGGTGAACAAAAGACCAAGCCTGCTCGTTCATCCTGTTACAGGAGAATGTCATCCATGTCATGACCGCATGGACTTGTTAATTTGCAGATTTTAAAACGGCCACTTCACGGATTCGGGCTCTCCAACAGGACCATTGATACCATCACAGCAGCCTGCAGAGAGTCCACAAGAAAGCAGTACCTGACCTACATCAGGAAATGGGAAGGATACTGCGTCACAGCCAACACAACATATGAAACCGCCACCATAACGGAAGTGCTGGAATTTTTGGCTACCCTTCATTTCGATGAGGGTTTGAGTTACAGTGCCATTAACTGTGCCAGGAGTGCCCTATCGTCCTACTTGGGCAAGGGGAGTGACCAATTAGGAATTGGGTCACATCCTCTAGTATCCAAATTTATGAGGGGAATATTCAATTCTAATCCCCCCAGGGCTAGATATAGCCATATTTGGGATATCAGCACAGTCTTGACTATGCTGCGAGGATGGACACCTAACACGGGACTCCCTTTGGCGAAACTCACCTATAAGATGGTCATGATTATGGCACTTATCACGGCACAACGGGTCCAGTCCCTGCACAAACTTAACCTGGATGATATGGCAATCGCCAGTGACAAAATCACTTTCTATGTGCAGGGACTGCTGAAACAAGATCGACCCGGAGTGTCTGGACATACTTTGGAGTTTCTGGCTTACCCAGCAGATCCTCGTCTTTGTATCGTCTCTATGATATCACAATACATTACAGTCACTAAAAATCTTAGGGGCTCGGAAACAGCTTTGCTTGTTAGTCACAAGAAGCCCCATCACAGAGTCACGGTGCAAACCATTTCCAGATGGTTAAGGGTGGTACTGGATGCAGCGGGGGTGGATACTAACAAATTTAAATCTCACTCCACCAGGGCAGCATCCACCTCGGCGGCTAGAAGGATGGAGGTACCATTGGATCACATCCTGGCTACAGCGGGTTGGAGTAACGAAAAGACCTTCCACCGCTTTTACTATAAACCCGTGACCTCCCCTGACACTTATGCAGGGAGGATTTTAAGTGCTGCCAGATAGTTACCCTTAGGGGACACTATTTTTGTTTGGTATGAATAAATACCTGATTTTGTTTTTCAGCCAGTGTCTTGTCTGAATTACGTTCATCCTCTTATCCCAACTTTAACGGTGTGTGAGCATGGAGCTTCCAGGGCATGAAATCACAGAGCTTTGAAATCTTCACGTAGTCACTCACGTGACTCCGAAGTAAAATAGTGAGATTAAACGAGAACTTACCAGTTTGAAGTTTGATCTTTATCTTATGAGGAGTTACGATGAGGGATTACGTGCCCTCCGCTCCCAACCCTCTATTATAAAGATCACCTGGTATGGAAGTTCTCTTGTTTATCTTACTATATTAGTCATTGTGACTGTATTTTTGTGATTTCACACCACTGCTTTGAAGAAATGTCGCGCATGCGTGCTGGCGGGGTCTTCACGTAATCCCTCATCGTAACTCCTCATAAAATAAAGATCAAACTTCAAACTGGTAAGTTCTCATTTAATCTTACTATTTTAGTGCATTGTGGGATTTTTACCATACTGCTCGATATTTTCTCCTGCTGTTGATTTAGCATATTCCAAGCCCTTTATCCATTTGGCACTTAGACTGAGAAGAGAGTCAAGAGTCAAGAGTGTTTTATTGTCATATGTCCGAGCAACAGAATACTTGCTGCAGCACAACAGAATATGTAAACATAATAAATAATATAACAAAAATTCAGAAAAAAAGAACAGACAATAACAATGCAATAATAATAATAACAATAGTCTATTGTAGTTCATAGCTTATGAGGGTGAAGCATTTAATAGCCTAATGGCTGTAGGGAAGAAGCTGTTCCTGAACCTGGACGTTACAGTTCTCAGGCTCCAGTACCTTCTTTCGGAGGGCAGTGGTGACATGAGTGTGTGGCCTCGATGGTGTGGGTCTTTGATGATGTTGGCTGCCTTTTTGAGACAGCGACTAGAATAGAATAGAAAAGAATGCCTTTTATTGTCATTCAAGCAACTTGGTTTCAACAAAATTGCATTTTCTACAGTTTTTTTACATTACAAAAAAACACAAGGCCCACACTTAACACAGTTTACATAAACATCCATCACAGTGAGTCTCCAACACCTCATCACTGTTGATGGAAGGCAAATTTCATTTCGGAGTCACATGAGTGACTTCGTGAAGAGCCCGCCGGCACGCATGCGCGACATATCGTCGCAACGCATTGCTGCCGACGGCTGGTGGGGAGCGCGGCAAGGTCCACGACGTGGGCAGCCGGCAAGCCCGCGCAGGCGTCGGGTCTCCATGCTACGGCTGGTGCCGACTCCCTGCCGCATTTGCCCTCCGTGGCAGCGGCTTCAGCTCCCGCCAAACGGAGGCGGTTGAACACATCTCCCACGCGGGAATCGCGCGGTTTTGCTTCGGCGGCTGGCAGCGACAACTACCGGCACCGGGATCACCTCGACGAGGTGCGGGCCGATGAGAGGAGACCCGGCAATATTTCTGAGCCGGAGGACTCCGACCACCCGAGTGTTCAGAGTGAAGGGCGTATTGGCCGCATGACGCGGCTACTGGAGCTCCTCCTGCAACAGAATCATTCTTGCCATTTATCTGGATGGATCAGCTCTGGCTCTACAGAGCTTTGCCAAATGGGCTTACACACGCCTAGATTATTTCTAAATTGCTCCAATCAATCTTGGCTCCACTAGGAGACAAAATCCCATAGTGTTGGCCTCTCTAGGTGATATCCTAATTATTGGGAATCAGCCGATCTGGCAGTTTCAGCCCGTGGAAATTTTTTCAGCAAATGGGGTTCATTACCCATTCAGATAAATCAACGTCCTGCCCTTCACAGGTTTAAGGGTATCTGGGGTTACGGTGGATTCCAATCACGTGAGGCCCACCATACCAACTAACTAGGTTGGCGATGTCACCCAACTATGCTAGGGTTTAGTCTGGGCCAGTATACCATCAATTCAACAAACTACTACGGTGATTGGCAAGCTTGTAGCGTTTTTCCAGCTGCCCAAAACGGGCCTTTGCATTATCAAATTTGCAGAGCGCCAAGGTCTCGGCGTTAAAACTGAACACTAGACATTTCCATAGACCAATGCAGCTGCCTTGCAAGGCACAGATTGCATTACAATGGAGGATTGACAATATTTATGTCTCACTTAAATCCATCATTTTGGCCAATCCGATGGTATACTTACAAACAGACGCAAGCTCCCATGTCCGGGGTGCTATGGACAACTGCTCCAGTTGTGAGGGCACATGGGACACCCTTGAATTTACTTTCTTGTTGTCACAAGGGATAAACTATTTGGAGATGCTGGGAGCATTTCACGGACTTCGAGCTTCTTGTTCTAGCCTTACTGATGCTCATGTCCGTCTCCAAATGAATAATACCACTGCGGTGGCATATCTAAACCATATGGGCGGTACCAGGTCACTTTCATGTGATGAATTGACAAATATAATTTGGCTCTGGTGTGTTCGACGGACTATTTGGATTTCAGCTACCTGTTTCCCAGGTGAGCTCTATACAGTGGCGGACATCAGGTCACGCAAATTCTATGACCACATCAAATGCATGATGAATCTCCAAATATCCGTTAAAATTACTGCCAAATTTGGTGAACCGTATATCGACCTCTTTGCGTCACGGTTGAACCATCAGGTACCAACATACGTTTGTGGGACCCGATCCTGGGGCAAAGGCGATGGATGCGTCTCGCTGGACTGAGGGAAATGGGTTTCTATGCCTTTCCTCCATTTTGCCTCATCAGTCGGGTGTTGCGGGTAATCCAGACAGATGCTGCTAAGGGCATTCTTATCATACCCGACTGGCCTACGCAGCCATGGTATCCGGTGGTCCTTGATATGATCAGTCAACCTTGGGTCCTCTTAGAGGGTTGCCCATAATTGGTACAAACCCTGTCTCAGGGGGACCACATCCCTGCCACAGTCATCTAAACTTGTTGGCTTGGAGGTTCTGCACAGGCCATTACTGCGGTATGGCATATCATCTAGAACCATGGATACCATCGGAGCGTCATGCTGGGAGTTCACCAGGCGGCAATACCTCTCTCACATCCGGAAATGGGAAACCTACTGCGGCCGCTCCCATATTACATACGACGCTGTAACCATAACCGACGTATTGGAATTCTGGCGGGGTTGCATCATAATGAACACCTGAGCTACAGTGCCATCAACAGCGCCTCGAGTGCGCTGTCATTCTACCTCAATATTAGGGTCGGATCCAACAGGCTGGTGTCCAGACTCATGCGGGAAATATTCAATTCGAATCCGCCCAGACCACGCTATAATATCACCTGGGATATCGGGGAAATACTCACCCTGCTCAGGACGTGGTCGCCCATGGAGGGCCTGGAACTGGACAAACTCACCCTGAAGCTGGTGATGTTACTGGCACTGCCTTCAGCGCAGAGGGTACAGACACTCCGCAAAATCCAGATCGACAGGATGATCTCTACCCCTGCGGAAATAGTCTTCGTCATAGACGAGCTACTCAAGCAGCATAAACCTGGGTGCACAGGGCTGCAGCTGAAGTTCCTGGCATACCCCGCTGATGCACGGCTATGTTTAGCCGCCCATATCCGTCACTTTGTGAAAGTGACGAGAAAACTGAAGGAATGGAGCACCCTCACCATAGAGTGACGGTCCAGACGATATCCAGGTGGCTCAGGATCGTCTTGGGTAAGTCACGTGTTGACACTAATATCTTCAAATCCCATTCCACCAGGGCTTGCATCAACGTCGGCGGCAAGGGTCATGGAGGTGCCCATGGACCATATTCTTGCCACAGTAGGATGGCGAACGAAGCCACCTTCCAGCGGGTCTACAATACATCTGTTGCCGCTCCTCTACAGTTCGCGGAGGCCGTGCTGAATGCAGGTCAAGAACGTGGAGATGTCCCCGAATAAGGGGTTTTCTTTTGTTGTTAACAAATGTTGCTCTTGTTTTTCAGTACAAGCAGTCTGGAAAGTTGATTACTCCTATCCATCCTCATAAGTGGTGTGTGACAGCATGGACGTGGTCCAGGGCGTGGAATCACAGAGCTTTGAAGTCTTCACAAAGTCACTCATGTGACTCCGAAATGAAATAGTAAGATTGAACGAGAACTTACCAGTTCGAAGGTTGATCTTTATTTCATGAGGAGTTGCGGTGAGGGATTTCGTGCCCTCCGCTCCCAACCTCGATCATACTCAACTGGTAATTAGAGTCTCTTCAATCTTACTATGCCAAGTCATTTCTGTTGTTGTTTCTGTGATTCCACACCGCTACTTTGAAGAATGTCGCGCATGCGTGCCGGCGGGCTCTTCACGAAATCCCTCACCGCAACTCCTCATGAAATAAAGATCAACCTTCGAACTGGTAAGTTCTCATTCAATCTTACTAGTCTTATCTCTTCCCTTTGTTCTTCACCCGTGGTCCAGCAGTCCAACTGCAGCGTCTAGGCGAACTGGGGCTCCAATGTTAAAGCCCGCGGCGGACGATGGTAAGTCCTGTGGCCATTAAACTACGCCGGGCAATGTTAGGCCCTGGCTCCGTGTCCTTTAAACGCTGTGATTCCAGCAGTCCAACCCGCGGTCCAGCAGTCCAACTGCAGCATCTAGGCGAACTGGGGCTCCGACGTTAAAGCCCCCGGCGGACGATGGTAAGTCCCGTGGCCATTAAGCCATGCCAGGCGATGTTATGCCCTGGATCCGTGCTCTTTAAACGCCGTGATTGCAGCGGGAGAAGTTGCCATTGCGGGAGCTCTGAAAAGCCATCTCCCACCAGGGACCTGGAGCTCCCGATGTTCCTGTGCACTGGGCCTGCAGCCGGAGCCTCTGAAGCTCCAGAGTCGGGTCGCAGCCGAGCGCCACCACAGCTCTTCCCGCTCCGAAGACGGCAGCTCCACGATGTCAGGTCCGCAGGCTCCGCGACTGGAGCCCCCAGGTTGGTCCCGGCCGGAGGCAGCTGCCGGCTCCACGATGTTAGACCCAACGACACCGAAGACCTGACAGGGAAAAAGTCGGGTCCCCGTACAGGGAATAGATTAACGGCTTCCCCCACATCCCCCCCTCCAACCCCCACATATACAAAAGCTAAAAAATATATAAAAACTAGGCTCAAGACATACATTTAACAAGACAAAAAATTAAAAAAGACGGACTGCAGTCGAGCCGCTGCCGTTAGGCGCCGCCACACCCACTTATCTACGATAGATCCCTTCAATGGTGGGGAGGTCAGAGCCAGTCATGGCCTGGGCTGTGTTTACAACTTTTTGCAGTCTTTTCCATTCCTGGATGTTCAAGTTGCCAAACCAGACCACGATGCAACCAGTTAGTATGCTCTCTACCGTGCACCTGTAGACGTTGAAGAGAATCCTATTTAACATATCAAATCTCGGTAATCTTCTCAGGAAGTAGAGGCGCTGATGTGTTTTCTTTATGATTACATCAGTGTGCTGGGCCCAGGATAAATTCTTGGATATATGCATGCCCAGGAATTTGAAGTTTTTGACTCTCTCCACCATCGTCCCATTGATGTAAACAGGATTGTGAGTCCTCAACCTTCCTCTTCCAAAGTTCACAATCACTTCTTTGGTTTTGCTGATATTGAGAGCCAGGTTGTTGTGCTGGCACCATATTGTCAGTTGGTTGATCTCACTTCTATACTGTATACATCCCCATCTGTAATTCGTCCCACAACGGTGGTGCCGTCAGAGAACTTGAAAATGTAGTTTGCACTATGTCCAGCTACACAGTCATGAGTATAGAGTGAGTAGAACAATATCCTTTCTCATACTGAAAGCTAGATTATGTCTGATGAGATATTCATATTCTACATATTTGGCTTCTTCCTCACTACTATCAAACTCCTAAGCTAATCACCTCTTTCATTCGCTCTTCCCAGAGGAACTGCTACATACTCTTACTCTTAACTCTCCCTCATTCAGCTTTTCTTTTACTGTGTGTTCATATCTTGATTGCACTACTCCAGATTGCACTACTCCAGTCTTGCACCATTCTGCCATCGTATTTATTGTTGTATTTATCATTGCCAAATATAATATTTACTGTATGAGCTTCATGTGAACAAGCAATTTCATTGCATGTTGAATCTGAGTGCAAGAAGGAACTGCAGATGCTAATTTACATCGAAGATAGACACAACATTCTGGAATATTAGTTTGTAAGGGGCGGAGCTAAATGAGATTTACACCTACGGAAGATCACACAAATTTTCCCACCAGTGAGTGGTTTCACACTATACTTAAATACTGCTTTTTTTGTATCATTTATGTTATTTAGCACCTTTTTCGCTTTTTCTTCATAGGGCACCTTTCTTTTGGATATAACATCAGAGTTCTGAACTTGGGAGTACCCACCCAACACCCAGAAGGTTGAGTTATTGTGTTGCACCATCTGAAACAAGGGAACCCATGTAAGCTATAATGCAAGACGACCCTCTGAAGAAAACTGGAGGAATTACTTGTCTTAGCAGAAAAACCAGAGCATTTTTCGAAGACATGGACACCATTCATTGATTTATTACAAGGATAGTATGGCGCAACACAATTTTGGAGTTAAATCTAATTACGGGTTGGGAGATGGGTGGGGAGGGATACGAAGCAGGTACATCATCACCTTTTGTTTTTCTTACTGTTTTTGTCTTTTTATTTTTCTACGTCTTTCATATTTATTTTACTTACTCACTCTTTGGCTACACCAATTTGGTAGTCTAGGGGTTCTATCCTTGCACATCCACTTTTTCTCTCTTGCTTTATCTCTCTTCTTTTCCCGTAACTATAGCTAAAAATTAAAATTGAAGCTGTACAATAACTGTATTATGTCATAGGCCGCTGGTTATATTTTTCTACACCGCTTCTAATAAATAAATTAAAAAAAAAAAAAAAACTATGTAGAAGGTCTCCTTCAACCTCTTTCGAATATGTTGAAGACTAGCCAGGACTTCCGGTAAGCGGCAGAGCATGGTGGCTGATTAGGCAGAGAGCTCCGTACAGTCGGATAAATAAACCTCCCCTAAATTTAAAATAAGCGAGTATTTAAGTTTTAATGTGTACAGTATGAGTGGGGGAGTCAAAACTAAGAGCAGAAAGTTGCAAGAAAAGATGCTAGAAAAGCAAGAAACAGAAGGTCAGGCCGGAAGCGACACAGACGAAGACAAAAACAAACAGGCTGGTGGAGACGATGCAACAGAGGCCCTCCATGAGGGATTAAAAAGCATAAGTACACAAATCAAAAACTTGAGAAGAGAATTAAAAGCGGACTTCACATCATTCAAAGACGATTTCAAGCAGGATATGACAGAAGAGCTGGCCGAACTTAAACATGAAATTAATCTTCAGATGGCAGTGAATGCACAAGCAATGCAAGACCAAAAAAAAATGGAAGAAGCCGCCACCCGAATATAGGAGCTGGAAACATGGAGTGTCGCTGCAAACACCATACTCCAAGAAACACTGAAAGACCAGAAGTTACTTGTTGACAAATTGAATGATCTGGAATCCAGATCGTGAAGAAATAATCTGCAGATATACGGTGTGCCAGAGGGTGCGGAAGGTAGCTCAGTATCTCAGTTTGTAGAGAAACTGCTCAGAAGTGAAATGTCAATCCCTGAAATGACAGATTTACAGATTTAACGAGCACACAGATTCCTGGCACAGAAACCAAGCCCCAGCTCCCCTCCGAGATCCATAATTGTCCACTTTCTCCAGTTTAAAGTTAAAGAGATGGTTCTCAAACAGGCATGGCAAAAGAAGATCCAACTTGGAGATCGAATGCTGTCTTTTGACCATGACTATACTACCGCTGTAGTACAACAACACAAGGCATACAAACATATTAAACGCTTCCTAAAAGAGGAAGGAATCCGCTTTCAGACACCATTTACCAAGCTACGTATTCACTGGGAGAGCGGACACCAAACCTACAACAACGCAAGGGAAGCCGTGCGAGAGCTACAACGGAGAGGCTATAAAGTGGAAGAGCTGCGGGGAGACACGGACATGCCGCCACTACGTGAACAACTCCACCAAACGGCGAGGTGGCAGCTCGTCGAGAGACACGGAGAATCAGAGACAGTCAGACGGGGCATGGGAGCGCCTTCAAGTATTCCAACAAAAGACTCATGCTTGAGCTGAGATATGATTATGAAGGTACGCACAGACATGGATAACACAATGGCTTCCGCCACAATATGTTAGAATACTGAGTTCTTATGGAATCCTAAGGTTATAAATATGTGTATAGATATGTATATTCATAGACAAATCTGTTTATAAGCCTGGTTCTAAAAATATCACCAAGCATCACAGACCTCATGTGAGTGTAATTAATGTTGATTTAATACAACTTTCTGTATTAGATAAATCCGACTGTTAGGGAGATTAGCGAAATATTAGAGCTAGAATGAATGGAGGGACCCATAAAGGGTTACCCCCCTTATCTAGGAGCGGGCCCTTTCTTAGTGTTAGGCTTCCCCCCTCAATTTACAAAGGGATTCTGGATCTATGGAGGAGAGAGAATACCCTTTTTTGGGAGTCCATATATGTTTTGATGTTTTGTTTTGTTTTCCCAGGTAAAACACATTTGTTTGTTCATATGTGTTGGTTTGTTGTTCAGAATGGTTCCGGTGTTGAGTTGAGGGGATACAGTGAATTCAATCACACTAAGTGTAATGATGCAATGTCAAGGACTTAAGTTGATGTCTCTAAATGTTAATGGTTTGGGTAAATTGAAAAAAGTGAAGATGCATATTATTTTCTTACAAGAAACCCATTTATCGCGACAAGAGCATGAGAAGCTGAAAAGATTTGGATATAAAAACCCATATTATAGCCCACATACTTGTAGTCATAAAAGAGGAGTGGCAATCTTGATATCAAACTCAGTTAAATTCGAAATTTTTTGAAGACTAGCTACAACTAACTACGACTAGCTACGACTGACTTCGGGAAAATTGGACACCGAATAGTGGAGAGTGAAGTCGACCTCCTTCGATCTCCTTCGACCTCCCTTCGACCTCCCTTAGACAATGATGAAGACTATTTATGACTACCCACCTGCTACCATTTTGAATCAGGCTTATAAGTGGACAAGCTTTTCACTTGCCAGAAACACTCACAAATAGCTTGGCCAAGATTCGATTATGATGAAGACTATCTACGACCACCTTCGACTACCCTTGATTAGCTACGACTAACATGCCGACCTACTACGACCTACTACGACTAAACCTACGAGTGAAAAAAGTATCAATTTTTTCTATGGCGACCTTTTTTTACTCACGGGCATTTTTTAACATATTGAAAAAACCACAGCGACCTAGCTGAGGCTTCGAGTACGCGGAGACCACTCACGAGCATGAAGGAGAGTTACGAAGACCTCCTATGACCTTGTGTTGACCATGCTGTGCGTATGGGTTGAGGGCAAACTCGCCAGAACTTGCGGTTTAGGTTTACCCAAGTGGGACAGGCCCTTATGTATTTTGATACGCAGGTCACAAATGACTGAATTATTGTTAGCACTTATGACCTTACGTTCAAGTAAACTGGAGCTTGTAACTGTTACATTAAATGTGCTGTAGTAAGTTAGGATTGCTGCATAGCAATGTCACTGTTCCTGCAATGCTACTGATCCTCTTTGGGCCAGAATGAAACAAATGAACAATTGAAATAATGGCTGGAGTGCTGGTTCTGACATTCATCATAGCATCCATTAATCAAAGCACCACTGTCAACTCATGGTTTGAAATTTGTAATACAAATGTTTTTGGAGCAATGCAGGCAAGGGAAAAAAAGGCTAAAAAAACTAAGCAAACCCTACAAATTCTAGAAGGTGGAACATAGAACAGTTCAGCACTGGAACAGGCCCACAATATCTGTGCCGAACATAATGCCATGACCACCTCTTGCCTTGATCACATTGAATGGCGGTGCAGGCTCGAAGGGCCGAATGGCCTACTCCTGCACCTATTTTCTATGTTTCTATGTTTCTATGCCTGCCTGCATATAATCCATATGCCTCAATTCCCTGCTTTTCCATGTGCCTATCTAATAGTCTCTTAAATGCCACTATTGTATCTGCCTCAACCACCAACCACATGAGTGCATTCCAGACAGTCACCACCCTCCGTGAAAAAGAATTGCCCTGCATATCTCCTTTCAAATTTGCCCCTTTCACCTTAAAGCTGTGCTCGCTAGTATTTGATACAGGAAAAAAGTTATAACTGTCTATCCTGTCAAAGCCTCTCATAATTTTAAATGCTTCTAGGTTCTCTCAACTATTGGCATTTCAGGGAATACAATCCAAATTCGTCCAACCTCTCCCTGTAGTTAATGCACCCTACACCTGGCATCATTCTAGTCAAAATGTGTAGGAAGGGTGCTGGTTTAAACCAAAGATAGACAGAAAATGCTGGAGTAACTCAGCGGGCCAGACAGCATCTCTGGATAGAAGGAATGGTTGACGTTTCGGGTCGAGAAATCTGAAGAAGGGTCTTGACCCGAAACATCACCCATTCCTTCTAACCAGACATGTCTGTCCCACTCAGTTACTCCAGCATTTTCTGTCTGTTATTCCAGTCAACCTTGGCTGCACCCTCACCAATACTGCCACATCCTCCTGTAATGGGGCGATCAGAACTGCACGCAATACTCCAAATGCAGCCAAACCAAAGTCCTATAAAGCTACATCATGATGTCCTGACTCTTATACTCAACTCCCTGACCAATGAAAACAAGCTACTGTATGAGTTGATAGGTTGCCATGTGGTCAATTGCTTCTATCCTTTACCATCTGGGCTCTAACTAATCTAGATTAACTGGCTTTTCAGCATAATTAGCTCAAATGAAAATATGAAACCAGATGTAACATGGGGAGAGTAGCCAAACTATCACTGTGCAGTCAATATTATCTGATTGCATTATGCACGAATTAGTACTCAGTCATTGCAGGGCCAAGTCGATGAAATGTATCAACAAGCATTAAATATAATCAGGTAGTACCCAGGAGATACAAGGAATCGTAGATACTGGAATCTTGAGTAAAACACAGTGTTGGAGGTACTTAGCGAGTCAGGGCAGCATCTGTGGAGGGAATGGGCAGGTGACATTTCAGGAAACATCGCCTGACCATTCCCTTCAAAGATGCTGCGTGACCCGTAAGGTATACCCAGTCCTACCTCTAAAGAGAATGAAACAATGAAAATAATCTATAATTTGCTATATTTTAATGATCATAACTGATCTAATTGTAACAGTGTTCTATCTGACCATGGGTGAGATGTTGCACTTTAAGAGGTCGAATATAATGGGAAAATATACATTTAATGGCAAGATTCTTAACACTATTATTGTACAGAGGGATCTTGGGATCTAACTCCCTAACTCCATGAAATTGGCAACTCAAGTAGTAAGTGGTAGAGAAGGCAAAGGGAATGCTTGCCTTCAATAGTTAGCGCATTAAGAATCAGAGTCAGGAAGTCATGATACGGCTTTCTAACACCCCTGGATAGGCTGCATTTGGAGTTTGTGGGCAGTCCTGGTCATCCCATCACATGATGGATGTGGAGAGGGTGGAGTATTGTATGTAGTTATGGTCGCCCCATTACAGGAAGGAAGTGGAGACTTTGTGAGGGTGCAGAATGGGTTTACAAGAATAATACCTGGATTAAAGGGTGTTAACCATAAGGGGAGGTTGGACAGATTTGGGTTGTTTTCACTGGAACGCCCAACAGAGGCTAAAGCCCCTGTCCCACTAACGTGTCCTTGGCATGCTAATTACGCAACCTCATGGTTGTGTTGAGGCGCAACGGTCCCGCGAAGGTAAGCACAGCCGTCTGGAGCGCGTGACGTGATTTGAAGATGGACACAAAATGCTGGGACCGGCAGCATCTCTAGAGAGAATCAATGGATGATGTTTAGGGTCGAGACCTTTCTTCAGTCTGAAAGAAGGTGTCTTGACCCGAAACGTCATCCATTCCTTCTCTCCAGAGATGCTGCCGGTCCCGATGAGTTACTCCTGCATTTTGTGTCTATCTTCAATTTCCTTGGCCTCGCTCAGGGAGTAGGAGTGGGGGCGGATCCGGACCGCAACGGCCGTGAGTCCCAGGCCGAACTCGACGATCGGCTTTCTGCTGCTGTTGGAGATGAGGCGTTGTGTCACACCAGGGTCTTGGGCCTGTCCCACTTTGGCCATCAGTTACGCGACAGGCCGGTGGCGCACGAAGATTTTGTTCACTACAAAATTTTGGAGCGCCGCGTGATACCGCTAACAACTCCATAACCCTCCACGCTTCTCAGTAGGACCGGCCCCGCGCGGCCACACGATGCCTGTGCGCCGCAACGCGATGACGAGGTCATGTAATTTGCGTGCCAAGGTCACGTAAGTGGGACAGGGCCGCAAGGGGAAACTTGATAAAATTATGAGGGCTGTGGATATGGTAAACAATCAGAGCGTTTTTCCTAGGGTGGAAATATCAAAGTCAGGAAGGTATACATAGAAACATAGACATAGAAATTAGGTGCAGGAGTAGGCCATTCGGCCCTTCGAGCCTGCACCGCCATTCAATATGATCATGGCTGATCATCCAACTCAGTATCCCGTACCTGCCTTCTCTCCATACCCTCTGATCCCCTTAGCCACAAGGGCCACATCTAACTCCCTCTTAAATATAGCCAATGAACTGGCCTCAACTACCCTCTGTGGCAGAGAGTTCCAGAGAGCCACCACTCTCTGTGTGAAAAAAGTCCTTCTCATCTCGGTCCTAAAGGATTTCCCCCTTATCCTTAAGCTGTGACCCCTTGTCCTGGACCTCCCCAACATCAGGAACAATTTTCCTGCATCTAGCCTGTCCAACCCCTTAAGAATTTTGTAAGTTTCTATAAGATCGCCTCTCAATCTCCTAAATTCTAGAGCGTATAAACCAAGTCTATGCAGTCTTTGTTCATAAGACAGTCATGACACCCCAGGAATCAGTCTGGTGAACCTTCTCTGCACTCCCTCTATGGCAATAATGTCCTTCCTCAGATTTGGAGACCAGATACATTTAAGGAAAGGGAGGCCAACTTATAAGGAAACATAGAAACATAGAAAATATGTGCAGGAGGAGGCCATTCGGTCCTTTGAGCCAGCACCGCCATTCATTGTGATCATGGTTGATCGCCCCCAATCAATAACCCGTGCCTGCCTTCTCCCCATATCCCTTGATTCCACTAGCCCCTAGAGCTCTATCTAACTCTCTCTTAAATCCATCCAGTGATTTGGCCTCCACTGCCCTCTGTGGCAGGGAATTCCACAAATTCACAACTCTCTGGGTGAAAAAGTTTTTTCTCACCTCAGTCTTAAATGGCCTCCCCTTTATTCTAAGACTGTGACTCCTGGTTCTGGACTCGCCCAACATTGGGAACATTTTTCCAGTCATTTTATGATTTTATATGTTTCTGTAAGATACCCCCTCATCCTTCTAAACTCCAGTAAATACAAGCCTAATCTTTTGAATCTTTCCTCATATGACAGTCCCGCCATCCCAGGTATCAATCTTGTGAACCTACACTGCACTGCCTCAATCACAAGGATGTCCTTCCTCAAATTAGGAGACCAAAACTGTACACAATACTCCAGATGTGGTCTAACCAGAGCCCTATACAACTGCAAAAGAACCTCTTTACTCCTGTACTGAAATCCTCTTGTTATGAAGGCCAACATTCCATTAGCTTTCTTCACTGCCTGCTGTACCTGCACGCCAACGTTCAGTGACTGGTGTACAAGGACACCCAGGTCTCGCTGTACCTCCCCCTTATCTAACCTAACCCCATGGAGATAATAATCTGCCCCCTTGCTTTGGCCGCCAAAGTAGATAACCTCACATTTATCTATATTATATTGTATTTGTCACGCATCTGCCCACTCACTCAACCTGTCCAAGACACCCTGCAACCTCCTAACATCCTCTTCACAGTTCACACTGCCACCCAGCTTTCTGTCATCCACAAACTTGCTAGTGTTGCTCCTAATTCCCTCTTCCAAATCATGAATATATATAATAAACAGTTGCGGCCCCAACACCGAGCCTTGCGGCATTCCACTCGCCACTGCCTGATATTCTGAAAAGGACCCGTTCACTCCTACTCTTTGCTTCCTGTCTGCCAACCAATTATCTATCCATGTCAACACCCTACCCCCAATACCATGTGCTCTAATTTTAGTCACCAGTCTCCCGTGCGGGACCTTATCAAAGGCTTTCTTAAAGTCTAGATACACGACATCCACTGGCTCCCCTTCATCCATTTTACTTGTCACATCCTCAAAAAATTCCAGAAGATTAGTCAAGCATGATTTCCCTTTCATAAATCCATGTTGACTTGGACTAATCCTTTTATTGCTATCCAAATGCCCCATTATTACCTCTTCAATAATTGACTCCAGCATCTTTCCCACCACCGATGTGGGTCAAGTGTGTATGGATGCCTGTACTATAATGCTTGGGGTGGCAGTGGTGGCAGATACAATAGTGGAGTTGACAAGGCTTTTGATAGTGTGACAGTGCCCTCTCCCATGGATGCCACTCTGATCCCGATCACTGGCTGACTGACCAAGAGAGGCAGATCCCGACATTATTGCTAACAGTTGTTTCCAATGAGTTGATACTGCTTTGGCCACACGAACCTTGTCATCCTACTCCCTAAAAAACCCAGGAATTCTAGCCAGAGGAAATAGGGACACCTCCAAGATAATAGACATTAGACAATAGGTGCAGGAGTAGGCCATTCGGCCTTTCGAGCCTGCACTGCCATTCAATGTGATCATGGCTGATCATCCCCAATCAGCACCCCCTTCCTGCTTTGTCCCCTTATCCCCAGACTCCGCCATCTTTAGGAGTCCTATCTATCTCTCCCTTGAAAGTATCCAGATAAGCGGCCTCCATCGCCCTCTGAGGCAGATAATTTCACAGTCTCACAACTCTCTGTGTAAAAAAGTGTTTGCTCGTCTCAGTTCTAAATGGCTTACCCCTTATTCATAAACTGTGGCCCCTGGTTCTGCACTCCCCCAACATCGGGAACAAGACCACCAGCACCTAGATTATTGACCACTATGTGGTCAAAACTGGGTTGCTGGGAAGAAACCCTAGACAGCTATTGAGCCTCCACTGAGGCTAAGACTGAGTGGCTGGGAAGGCCTGAGATTCCAGAACTACTTCCTGCCCACAGATATTGAGGGGCTGTACCCATGCATGCACACAGGAAAAGACCGGCCGCCAGGATAATCCAGAGACTGCCATTGTTGCTTTTTCAAGCCCAAAGCTGAGCTGCCAGGAAGAAACCTGGACTGTTCACCCCTTGAGGCAAGGGTGAACTGCAGTACTAAGCCTCAGATAGCCACAAATGACCAAAAAGACCAGACACCATTTCCTTTGCCATTTGCGGAAGAGAGTATCAAAGCTTTAAATCCCTTGGAGAGAAAAAAATGTCTGTTATAAATTGACAAACCTTTTTTTTAAAACAGTAATGCCTTGTTCTAGATTCCCATGCTTGAGGAAAACGCCCGCTCCACATCCACGTGAATACTTTATTGTCATATGTGACAAACCACAGTGATATTCTTTGTTTTCCATACCAAAGGTATGCCAAGAGTTGCCACATAAAGGGCACCGACATGGTTTCATGGGTCCCATTATAACACAAACCGCTTTCAACACATTCTTTGTGTTTGAATACTTTGACAAAACCCCTCAGGATCTTGTTTAAGTGTATCTAATGTTAGCTATGTTATTGTTTTTGGCTTGACATGTAAACCTGTGTAGAGAACATTGAAAAGATTATTTTGATTTTGCCAAACTACTAATTAAATTAATGCATTTAAAAAATGCAGAGAGGCCGTATTCCAAATAATTGCACAAGTATAAAGGCAAATTATCTGCTATTCCTTTACTCAATGGATAATTTTACACTCAGGCCATTTTGCTGCTTACAAATAGTAACAGTGTTTCAGGAGAGATTAAGGAGGAGAGATTCAATACGTGGACAACCTGCACCTGAAACCAGGGCTGTTAGAAAATGAAAATGCACGATTGGAGTTGAGAATGAATAAATTACGAGTCAGGTTCTAAGCCCCTCCCTCACCTATCCCACTTGCCCACTTGCTACCTCCCTAGCCCACTTGCTACCATTTGAATCAGGCTTATAAGTGGACAAGCTTTTCACTTGCCAGAAACACTCACAAATAGCTTTGTCCAAGCTTATAAAGCTGCTTTTAGGCCCCCTGATGGATTTGTCGAACAGCTAATCTTGCTCCAGTTTTTGAGCAGCCCAAACACATGACGTTGAAGCATTATGTGTTATGTGATTTAATGCAGAGCCATGGGTCAGGCCAGCAAAACTATGGACATTTGCTGTTGCATTTCATATTTGCCAGGGTAGTCTACAATCCAATGGCATGCATGTTGACGTCTTCAATTCCATGCAACCTGCACCCCATCTGGCCATTTCTCTGACCTCCTATTTACCCTGGTCCTATCTCATATGCCCTTCTTCCCAATTTATACCAGCATCCTATCACTCTTTCTTCCCCCCCCCCCCTTCCCCCACACATTCCTTTCCCCTCTACTGTTTATCCCTCCCATCCCTCTATTATTGGCATTATCCACTGCCCCTTATACAGTTCCAATCTTTACCTTCCCTTTCTCATCTGATTCTTGAATCTTCAGCCTTTTGTTCTCCACATAACTAATTTAATTTGGATGTTGCCAAGATTAGAGGATTTTTGCTTTATGGGGTTAAATAAACCCGGATCGTTTTCTCTAGAGCATAGAAAGCTGATGGGTAACTTGATGGGTGAGAGATTGCAACCTTCGCGTGATCTGCCCTGTTTCGACAAATGCAATCAACCCGGCGTGCCAAATCAAATAAGATCAAATAGAACAAGTTGTCCGACAACTTTAGGCTCCGCAAGAAGAAGAAGGTGAATTGATGTTTGTTAAATTATCAATCAGGGAGGAAATGTCAATGACAGGAGGGCATAGCTTTAAGGTGAGAGGAGAGGGTTGGTGGATGCCTGGAACACTCCAAGGTGGGGGGGGGGGGGGGGGGGGGGAGGGGTGGTGGTGGAAGTGAAATTGGCTGGCTGGATGGCTGGCACAATGAGGCAGCGACTCTATAACATGCACTTCTGCTGATTTTAGTTTAACTCTTCTTCAGAACCACTGCACCATCGACAGGACGGAACTGCCTTAGTAGATTAAAAGATTGAAAGTTACAGCATAGAAACAGGCCCTTAAACCTATCGGGTCCATGTTGACCGTCAAATCAACAATTAACACTAGTTCTATGTTGTACCATGTTTGCATCCACCTGTTACACTCTGGGGGCAATTTACAGAAGCTAATGAACCTGATTAGTACGGGTTTCAGAGGTTATGGAGAGAAGGCAGGAGAATGGGGTTAGGAGGGAGAGATAGAACAGCCATGATTAAATGGTGGAGTAGAATTAATGAACCTACAAACCCACACCTCTTTGGTATGTGGACGCAGCACCCGGAAGAATCTAACGCAGTCACAGGGAGAATGTGCAAACGCCACACAGACAGCACCCGAGGTTAAGATCAAACCCAGGTCTCTGGAGCTGTGAGATAGCCATTCTGCCAGCTGCGCCATACCTATGCCACCCCTGTGTCACAGTGCTTGAATATCAAGGGTCAAGGAGGAGTGAACAGGAACAACATACAGCCTTTGATCTGCGGTTGTAGCCACAGTATTTAAATGCCTGGTCCAGTTGAGTTAATGGTGACCCCCAACAGGATGTTGATAGTGGGGTATTTAGTGATGGTAAACTCACTGCCCCTTAAACCGTCCCAGTGGACTAAAGGGTTACACAAAAAGCTGGAGAAACTGAGCGGGTGCAGCAGCATCTAAGGAGCGAAGGAGATAGGCGACGTTTCGGGTCGAGACCCTTCTTCAGACCACACCACACCAGTGGACTAAAGATCTGGGATAGATAATCAGATTCTCTCATGTTGCGATGATCATTGCCTGAGAAACATTATTGCTACTTAGTCAAGACTAAAGTTCACAGTTTAAGAATAAGGGGTAGGCCATTTAGGGACTGAGATAAGGAAAATCTTTTTCACCCAGAGAGTTGTGAATCAATAGACAATAGACAATAGGCAATAGGTGCAGAAGTAGGCCATTTGGCCCTTCGTGCCAGCACTGCCATTCAATGTGATCATGGCTGATCATCCCCAATCAGTACCCTGTTCCTGCCTTCTCCCAATATCCCTTGACTCCGCTATCTTTAAGAGCTCTATCTAACTCTCTCATGAAAGCATCCAGAGAGCCGGCCTCCACCGCCCTCTGAGACAGAGAATTCCACTGAGTCACAACTCTGTGTGAAAATCTGTGGAATTTTCTGCCACAGAAGACAATGGAGGGCAATTCACTGGATGTTTTCAAGAGAGAGTTAGATACAGCTCTTAGGGCTGACGGAATCAAGGGATATGGGGAGAAAGCAGGAACAGTGTACTGATTTAGGATGTTCAGCCATGATCATATTGAATGGTGGTGCTGGCTCGAAGGGCCGAATGGCCTACTCCTGCAACTACTTTCTATGTTTCAATGCTTCTATTTGCCACATGTCTGTGCCTAAATGTTGTCTAGGTCTTGCAGATGCAGTCTTGCAGATTGTTGAGGAGAGGTGAAGTGAATTGAACATTCATACAATCATGAGGATTGTATCACACATGTTTGACCTTGTAATGAAAGGAAGGTGATTGATGAAGCAGCCGAAGATAGTTGGATCCAGGATACTGTCCTGAAGAACTCTTGCTGTTAGGGCTGACCTCTAACAACCTCCCTCTGTGCAAGGCCTTATTCCAACCATTCGAGTGATTTGCTTTGATTCTGGTTGCCTTCTGTTTTCCTTTGCTGTCATATTGATGACAAGTTCAGTCGTTCTCACTGTTCTTCAGAATTTCGCTCTTTGATCCTTTATGGAAACAAGATTTTGATACGATATGATACAATAGAACTTTATTTATCCTGGGAGGGAAATTGGTCTGTCAACAGTCAGAAACACAACACGATATATGAAACATGAATTTAATGTGACGAGTGGAAAGTCCAGGATTGGGGATGTGCAAAGACTGGGGAGTGGAGTGGGGGGGGGGGGGGGGGGGGGGGGGGCAGTCAGCATACCCCACGACAGAAGGGGGAGGAGTTGTACAGTTTGATAGCCACAGGGAAAAAGGATCCCCTGTGGCGTTCTGTGCTGCATCTTGGTGGAATCAGTCTGCTGTTGTTATGAGATCTGCAGCTGTGTAATCCGAGCAAAACCCAACCTGAGCAGTGGCAAGTATATTATCTGTGGGTAAGTACCACTTATACTGTCTCAATTCAATCTTTCTCACTATGCTGGCAGAGTAGACTAATTTGATGATAATTAGCCAGATTTGATCTGTCTTTTTTTTGTGAACGAAGCATACTTGTCCAAAGCCCAAATCGTCCATGCCAACCAAGATGCCCATCTACGCTGGGCCCATTTGTCCGCATTTGACCAATATCCTGCCAAAATGTTCCCTGTCCATGTATATGTCTAAATGCTTTGTAAATAGTGTTATTGTACCTACCTCAACCATTTTCATTGGCAGCTCACTCTAGATACATACTGTACTCTCTGAGTAATGTAACTGGACCGCAAGGCCTGGCTCGATGCACAGCCAGTTTTGGAATGTAAGTCTTCAATACCATGTGGGAAGTTGCCTTTTCTGTATCCAGTGCTCTCAGCCATTTCTTGGTATCACATGGAGTGCACTGAACTAATTGAAGACTGGCTTCTGAGATGGTGAAGATTTCAGCATTTTTGGCTGAACATGAACTGAACTTTATTTCAGTGATATTGGTAGAACAATATCCTGTACCAGGATTAATTTGCCTAATTATATTTGAATTGGGATCTTGAAAGAGAGTGGGGAGGATCAAGATTTAACACCTCATTCATAAGACAGCGGTGCAGCTGGTAGAGCTGCAACCTCACAGGACCAGATATGCGGGTTCAATCCTCGGATGCTGGCTGTGTGGAGTTTGCATATTCTCCCTGTGAAAAATTGCCCAGTGGATGAGAAAGTGGGATAACATAAAACTAGTGTTAATGGGTAATTGGTGTGGGCTTGGTGGGCCACAGGATCTATTTCCATGCTGTGTCTCTAAACTAAACTAAACTCTAAACTCCCGCTAGACACTAGGAGCTGCAGGTGCAGGTTTATTTTAAAAAAAGACTAAATGTGTTGGAGTAACTCAGCCGGTCATACAGCATCTCCAGCCCATCCATGTTCTCCAGAAACAGGAGAACATGGATTCTCTAACCTGGTTCTCTAAACTGCATCTCCAATGCTGAAGCACCCCTTCAATAATGCATTAGAATAATGAGGATTGCAGCAACTACAGCAGTGGTGTGTATTGGAAGAATTACCATTGTCCTTCTGAAGCTGCAACAAGCAACGAGAGAGCAGGCTATTCTAGATTGGGTATTGAGTAATGAGGAAGGGTTAGTTAGCAGCCTTGTTGTTCGTGGTCCTTTGGGCAAGAGTGAACATAATATGGTTGAGTTCTTCATTAGGATGAAGAGTGACATTGTTAATTCAGATACACGGGCCCTGAACTTAAAGAAAGGTAACTTTGAGGGTATGAGACGTGAATTGGCCAATATCGACTGGTAATTGATTCTTAAAGGGTTGACGGTGGATAAGCAATGGAAGGCATTTAAAGAATGCATGGATGAACTACAACAATTGTTCATGCCAGTATGGCAAAATAATAAATCAGGGAAGGTAGTGCATCCGTGGATAACAAGGGAAATCAGGGATAGTATCAAAACAAAAGATGAAGTGTACAAATTAGCCAGAGAAAGCAGCCTACCATAGTACTGGGAGAAATTCGGAATCCAGCAGAGGAGGACAAAGGGCTTAATTAGGAAAGGGAAAATGGATTATGAAAGAAAACTGGCAGGGAACATAAAAACTGACTGCAAAAGCTTTTTATCAATATATGAAGAGAAAAAGATTAGTTAAAACAAATGAAGGTCCCTTGCAGTCAGAAACAGGTGAATTGATCATGGGAGACAGGGACATGGCAGACCAATTGAATAACTACTTTGGTTCTGTCTTCACTAAGGAAGACATAAATAATCTGCCGGAAATAGCAGGGGATCGCAGGTCAAATGAGATGGAGGAACTGAGTGAAATCCAGGTTAGCCAGGAAGCGGTGTTAGGTAAATTGAATGGATTAAAGGCCGATAAATCCCCAGGGCCAGATAGGCTGCATCCCAGAGTACTTAAGGAAGTAGCCCCAGATATAGTAGATGAATTAGTGATAATTTTTCAAAACTCTTTAGATTCTGGAGTAGTTCCTGAGGATTGGAGGGTAGCTAATGTAACTCCACTTTTTAAAAAGGGAGGGAGAGAGAAAAGGGGAATTACAGACCAGTTAGTCTAACATCGGTAGTGGGGAAACTGCTAGAGTCAGTTATTAAAGATGGGATAGCAGCACATTTGGAAAGTGGTGAAATCATTGGACAAAGTCAGCATGGATTTACGAAAGGTAAATCATGTCTGACGCATCTTAATGATTTTTTTGAGGATGTAACTAGTAGAGTGGATAAGGGAAAACCAGTGGATGTGTTACATCTGGACTTTCAGAAGGCTTTTGTCAAGGTTCCACACAAGAGATTAGTATACAAACGTAAAGCACACGGTATTGGCGGTTCATTATTGATGTGGATAGAGAACTGCTGGCAGACAGGAAGCAAAGAGTAGGAGTGAATGGGTCCTTTTCAGGATGGCACGCAGTGACTAGTGGGGTGCCGCAAGGCTCAGTGCTGGGACCCCAGCTATTTACAATATATATTAATGATTTGGACGAGGGAATTGAATGTAACATCTCCAAGTTTGCGGATGACACAAAGCTGGGGGGGCGGTGTTAGCTGTGAGGAGGATGCTACGAGTCTGCAAGGTGACTTGGATAGGCTGGGTGAGTGGGCAAATGCATGGCAGATGCAGTATAATGTGGATAAATGCGAGGTTATCCACTTTGGTGGCAAAAACAGGAAAGTAGACTATTAATTGAACGGTGGCCGATTAGGAAAGGGGGAGATGCAACGAGACCTGGGTGTCATGGTACACCAGTCATTGAAAGTAGGCATGCAGGTGCAGCAGGCAGTGAAGAAAGCGAATAGTATGTTAGCATTCATAGCAAAAGGATTTGAATATAGGAGCAGGGAGGTTCTACTGCAGTTGTACAGGGTCTTGGTGACACCACACCTGGAGTATTGCGTACAGTTTTGGTCTCCAAATCTGAGGAAAGCTATTCTTGCGATAGAGGGAGTACAGAGAAGGTTCACCAGACTGATTCCTGGGATGTCAGGACTTTCATATGAAGAAAGACTGGATAGACTTGGCTTGTACTCGCTCGAATTTAGAAGATTGAGGGGGGATCTTATAGAAACTTACAACATTCTTAAGGGGTTGGACAAGCTAGATGCAGGAATATTGTTCCCGATGTTGGGGAAGTCCAGGACAAGGGGTCACAGTTTAAGGATAAGGGGGAAGTCTTTTAGGACCGAGATGAGAAAAACATTTTTCACACAGAGAGTGGTGAATCTGTGGAATTCTCTGCCACAGAAGGTAGTTGAGGCCAGTTCATTGCCTATATTTAAGAGGGAGTTAGATGGGGCCCTTGTGGCTAAAGGGATCAGGGGGTATGGAGAGAAGGCAGGCAAGGGATACTGAGTTGGATGATCAGCCATGATCATATTGAATGGCGGTGCAGGCTCGAAGGGCCGAATGTCCTACTCCTACAACTATTTTCTATGTGTCTATGTTTCTATGAAAACCAGCAATGGTTCTTAGACTGAAGCTACCTAGCTAGAGTAGACCAGTGGTACTGCTGGTAAGTCCTGATTGAACTAATAATCCAACTCAGAACATTTAACTTATTTTAGGTACATTTATGACATTACCTGTGCTGTACCTTGTACTTCACTGGTTGAAGAGTAAACAGTTCAGCCCAAAGAGTAACCAGTGTTCTGTTAAATGATTGTTGTATGCACCTTCTGGACATGCAACTATGCAACCCAAATATAACATTGACGCAATTAATATCAACTGGACAGGGAGTTCCTTAGTTGTCATCTGAAGATTAATTCTTGATTTTCTGGTATTCTTGATTGTTGGTGTTAATCCCATGTTTAAAAACTGAGTAATGCTGACTGGCACTCAGTGTGGTATCTTCAGTCCAGAAACACAAACAGAACAGCCCATCCACATAAAATTAAACTGGTATCAATTATAAATAATTACAACATCTGTAATATAATCCCAGCGGTTCAGTTATGACTGCAAACTGCTGAAGCTTTGTACTTGCGGTTAATAATGTCATCTTAACTTTCCGATTGGATTACTGCACTGACTTGGAATCCGTTTCAGACAGACATCATTTCATTATTCTGTTTCAAAAAGCAGTTTAATCCAAATCAGGGAATCCATTCAAATGGCTGCAATACAAAGAAAACTTGGGACAGATCCATAGAATTCCAGAAAAATAAATTCACTGCCCTGCACTTGAAATGTATCCCAAGACGGTTTTGTTGTTAAGATGTTGCCGTGGAGAGGAGAATTATTTTTTTTCCAACATCATAATCATAATCATACTTTATTAGCCAAGTATGGTTTGCAACATACGAGGACTATCATTTGCCCTACAGTCATACCAATGAAAAGCAACTGAACACACAAAATACATTTTAACATAAACATCCACCGCAGTGACTTCTCCACATTCCTCGCTGTGGATGGAAGGCAAAAAAAAGTTCAATCTCGTCCCTTCTTTGTTCTCCCGCTCTCAGACAGGGGCCTCGAGCCTTCTGTTGACAGGGCGATCTTGGCTCCCGTAGCCGGCGGTCGGGCCCTCTGCTTCAGGGCGATCAAGCTCTTGCATTGGGGGGAAATCGCAGCTCCCCTGCGTCAGGCAATCTGACCCTGGGATTAGGGCTGGTCGAAACCTTCGGCGTCGTTTGGAGCTTCCCGACATCGGTCTCTACCCGAGACTGCGAGCTCCTCGATGGTGAAATCCGCAGGCCGCGGTTGGAGCATTGATCCCAGGCAAGCGATTCCAGGCTCCGATGGTACGTCCACTGTTGGGCTCAAAGTCAGTCTGGAGCAAGGCCACCAGCTCCATAATGTTAGGCCACAGAGCGACCGGAGATATGATCCGGAAAGCAAACGCATCTCTGGCAAGGTAAGAGATTGAAAAGAACATTGGTTCAATTGTGCTTTATTGCCAATTGTGCACTGCACAGTAAAATTCTTTTAGCTTTGATCGCACATGCACGAGTCGCCATATTTTGGTGCCATTCACAAATATTCCACAAGCTCAATATACTGGAGTAGCTCCCATTCCAGGTAAGCTGCAGGCCGCTGCAGGCCCTCCTCTGTCTTCCTCGACCAGCTTTGCTCATGAACCGACGTCCCTCTCCTCATCCAACCACCTTTGTTCCCTGGGGTGCATCGCAGAGCCGAACCTGAAAGCGCTGGAGGCAATACCCTGGTTCCTCTGCTACCGGCCCACTCCTCACGTCTGTTGGTGCCAACAGCTCCGTCCTCCTTGACTCTCTGGTCTTTGGGGCTGAGCTCGGTGGCTGCCGAGCTCTCCCCCTGCAGGTCAAGGCCTGCTGGGTCTTTATTTGTTTGGCCACCAGGTCCCCTGGGCAGATTCCTAGCACTGCAGCACCACGGGAGCCTTCTGTATTCTGCCATTACTCTAGTGTGTAGCTGGCGTGTTGCTGGGATTACTTTGCCTTCATTTTACAGCAGCAATGGTGGTGATTTAGTGTTGTGTAATTAACCAGGATTTGATAAGGGAACTCGAGGTAAAGGAGCCATTAGGAGGTAGTGACCATAATAAGATAAGTTTTAATCTTCAATTTGAGAGGGAGAAGGGTAAATCGGAGATGTCAGTATTACAGTTGAACAAATGGGGACTATGGAGCCATGAGGGAGGAGCTGGCTAAAGTTGACTGAAAAGATACCCTAGCATGGATGACAGTGGAACAACAATGGCAGGTATTTCTGGGAATAATACAGAAGGTGCAGGATCAGTTCATTCCAAAGAAGATGAAAGATTCCAAGGAGAGTAAGGGGTGACCGTGGCTGACAAAGGAAGTTAGGGACAGTATAAAAATAAAAGAGAAGTATAACATATCAAAGATGAGCGGGAAGCCGGAGGATTGGGTAACTTTTAAAGCGCAACAGAAGATAACTAAAAAGGAAATACGGGGAGAAAATATGAGGTACGAAGGTAAGCTAGCCAAGAATATAAAGGAGGATTGTAAAAGCTTCTTTAGGTATATGAAGAGGAAAAAAATAGTTAAGACCAAAGTTGGACCCTTGAAGACTGAAACAGGTGAATTTATATTGGGGAACAAGGAAATGGCAGATGAGTTGAACATCTGGATCCGTCTTCACTAAGGAAGACAGAAACAATTTCCCTGAGGTACTAGGGACAGAGGATCTAGGGTGACGGAGGAACTGAAGGAAATTCACATTAGGCAGGAAATGGTGTTGTGTAGACTGATGGGACTGACAGCTGATAAATCCCCAGGGCCTGAAGGTCTGCATCCCAGGGTACTTAAGGAGGTGGCTCTAGAAATCATGGATGCATTGGTGATCATTTTCCAATGTTCTATAGATTCAAGATCAGCTCCTGTGGATTGGAGGGTAGCTAATGTTATCCCACTTTTTAAGAAAGGCGGCAGGGAGAAAACAGGGAATTATAGACCAGTTATCCTGATAGCGGTGGTGGGAAAGATGCTGGAGTCAATTATAAAAGATGAAATAGCCAAACATTTGGAAAGCAGTAACAGGATCGGTCCGATTCAGCATGGATTTACAAAGGGAAAATCATGCTTGACTAATCTTCTGGAATTTTTTGAGGATGTAACTAGGAAAATGGACAAGGGAGAGGCAGAGGATGTAGTGTACCTGGACTTTCATTTGATAAGGTCCCACATAGCCAATTAATTGGCAAAATTAGAGCACATGGTATTGGGGGTGGGGTACTGACATGGATAGAAAATTGGTTGGCAGACAGGAAACAAAGAGTAGGGATAAACGGGTCCCTTTCAGAATGGCAGGCAGTGACTAGTGGGGTACCGCAAGGGTGGGACCACAGCTATTTATAATATACATCAATGAGTTAGATGAAGGGATTCAAAGTAACATTAGCAAATTTACAGATGACACAAAGCTGGGTGGCAGTGTGAACTGTGAGGAGGATGCTATGAGGATACAGGGTGACTTGGACAGGTTGGGTGAGTGGACGGATGCATGGCAGATGCAGTTTAATGTAGATAAATGTGAGGTTATCCACTTTGGTAGCAAAACAGGAAGGCTATCAAGTTGGGAAATGGGGAAGTACAAAGAGATCAGGGGGTCCTTGTTGATCACTCACTGAAAGTAAGCATGCAGGTACAGCAGGCAGTGAAGAAATCTAATGGCATGTTGCCCTTCATAACAAGAGGAGTTTGGAACATAAGATTATTAAGGGATTGGACACGCTAGAGGCAGGAAACATGTTCCCGGTGTTGGGGGGAACCAGAACCAGGGGCCACAGTTTAAGAATAAGGGGTAGGCCATTTAAATCATGAGGACAAACTTTTCGTGAATATGTGGAATTCTCTGCCTCAGAAGGCAGTGGAGCCCAATACTCTGGATGCTTTCACGATAAAGTTAGATAGAGCTCTTAAAGATAGCGGAGTCAGCGGTTATGGGGAGAAGGCAGGAACGGGGTACTGAATGTGGATGATCAGCCATGATCATAGTGAATGGCGGTGCTGACTCGAAGGGCCGAATGGCCTACTCCTGCACCTATTGAAACTGCCAACATTGTAGTTACTGTAAAACACAGATAGCATTTTTGAGATTAAGGATTAAATTGCCAAAGCCACTGTCAGTGACTTCTGATCTCTTCCACCATCAGCATTGGCTGCGGCCTTCTCTACAGTAATCAAGGTATTGGTATTAGTATTGGTTTATTATTGCCACGTGAAAAGTGGTTACATTTCAGTTAAAGCAGTCAACATTTTCTAGGTTCACTCACAAACAGATTGTTCTCTCTTCCCCATCTCCTATATTTGTATTAACTCCCCATATACACTTTAAGTTGATTACAAATTATTGTCTCCGACTATGCTTTGATGCAATTAGTTGCTAGGCTATTGCAAATGCTGAGTACATTGATCATTTTGAACTAGCATTTGATTGAAAAATGTTTGGAAAAATGTAGGTACTGCCTCAGAAAACATGAGATCTCTGTGGAAGGCTTTCTCCAAAATCTGGAGTAAATGATGCTGCTACTATGCTAACAGCAAATCCAACACCCTATTTTTAACTACATGACCCCAGTTCCAACATGGAAGAATAAAAGACCAATATTTATAACGCATTTTTCATGAACCCAAGATGCCCCAAAGTGCTCTGGAGTCTGTGGAAAAAGTGGGAAATTGCTTTGAGATAATAATATTTCAAGTTTATTTGATCTCACTGTTGTATAACCTCCTTCAAATTAGTGAAAAAGGAAACTTGTCATAAATTGGTACATTTATTGAGACTCAAAAATTTCTAGAAAATTATCTTGAACCTGGGCTTTGCTGTTGGACATTTGGAAGGTAGCATTAACTTGTATTTATTTTAGTCAGGATTTCACAGGATAACAATGCCACAAGATGGGAGGATGAGATCTTTCAGTGGTTTTAAGTCTTAGGAAAAAAATATATATCCTTGCTCGAATGTTCATTTGGTCTCAAACCAATTTAGAAAATCTGCAGACACCATTACAAGAATGCAAAATATAAGAACTCTTAGAATATATGAAATGGAAATATTGGACTAGTTACTTGTGTCTGCTGTTCCATTGAATTAAGTTTTGGATAATCTTTAACCTCCACAGCATTTCCCTGTACTAACCCCTGTTCCCTTTGCCACTGCCACATAATATTCAAAACCCTATCACTCTCTGTCTTGAATGTAGTCAGTAACTGTGTTTTACAGCTTACTACGGCAGGGCCTTCCAAAGGTTCACCACCCTCTGGGTGTAGATGTTTACTTTCATTTCAGTCTTGATTATTTGATCCCTTTATTTTAGATTGTGACTCCAGGTCTAGGTCACCTACATGATCTTCACATCAAAGATACACAAAATGCTGGAGTAACTCAGCGGGACAGGCAGCACCTCTGGAGAGAAGGAACAGGTGATGTTTCGAGTCAAGGTCCTTCTTCAGTCTGAAGAAGGGTCTCGACCCATAACGTCACACATTCCTTCTGACTGAAGAAGGGTCTCGACCCAAAACGTCACCCGTTACTTCTGACTGAGGAAGGGTTTCGACCCGAAATGTCTCCCGTTCCTTCTCTCCAGAGGTGCTGCCTGTCCGCCTGAGTTACTCCAGCATTTTGTGTCTATCTCCGATTTAAACCAACATCTACAGTTCTTTCCTACACATGATCTTCACATCTACTTAAACAAACATATTTTAATTTCTGTCCTGATTAGCTGATCCCTTAATTTAAGATTGTGACTCCAAGTTTAGGTAGCTCACTAGTGCAACATCATCTTCACATCTACTTGGTGAAACATCAGGGTGTTGCAAGCCTCAGTAAGCTCACTTCGCATTCCTCTAAACCCAAGAGAAACCATTTCAGTAGGTATGTTACAAAACTTACCTTCAGCAGCGCTACAGTTCTGTCACTGCCCGTGTGCACGACTTTGGCGCCTTTGAGAGGGGGGCGGGTTTAAAATGTTGTTTTCTCCAGCCTGTTCAAATCGATCTTTGTCAGGCTGTTTAGTTGCTGAAGGAAAATCGCTCTGACATACGTTCTCTGAAGTTTTTTTTAAACTACGCTGGATAATTTAATAGCAGGAGTAAATTAAAAAGCGTCTTCTAAAGCAGTCAACGCCAACAACGGGACGGATGTCACGTATGGGACAAAGCAAGGTATGCTTTTTATTTTTACATATAAACGTGCTTCTTAGGATGTCTTTAATCAAAATTTCATGTTGCGAAAAGGTGACAGATCCCATACGAACTGGCGGTATTTTTCCTGCCAATATGGGGTTTAAATTCACTGCAAATGCAACGTTCCAAACGATTGCGTTCCACAAAATCCCACTCGCAAGATGATTTAAATGGCCATTATTTACGGGAATTAAACACTAAATTCCTTCCATTTGGCCTATAAATTCATGACAATGAGATATAAAAATCATGTTATATTGTGAATTGTTGTGTGAATGTTATTTGGACACTTAGGCTATTTAAAAATGTTAACCTTTTCTTAAGAAATGGATAGATGTTTAGATCTAGTAATTGAATTGTTTTTAATACTGAAGACATGAAAGTGAATTAGGTGTCAAATTAAACTTATTTTATGCTTTATCCGATGGGATAAATTGCAGACTTGATTTTTAAAATCTCAAAATTTTGTAACATTGCTAATTTCAGTCATTTTAATGAAATTAAAATTACAACAAAACCCTTCTCAGAAATCCACCTCTTGAACTCTCAAACAAACATATCCTTCCTTAGAAAGGGAGATCAGGCCTTTCACTCACATTTGGAAGAGAATGGATAATTAGGAACATTTCAGCATGGATTATCTGTGGCAGGCCATGTCTTAGTAAGTTTTTTGAGGAGACGACAAAGGTGATTTTTTGGATTTGGGACGGGCTTACCCATCGAAGGCAGAGTGTTGTGGTGGAAAGATGGTATTCCGACTGAAGGTCTGTGACCATTGGTGTTCTGCAGGGATCAATGCTGGGACCCCTGTTGTTTGCGATGATATATAAATGATTTCGATGTAAATGTTGATAGGTTGGTAGTAATTTTGCAGACAACTTCAAAATTGGTGTTATTACAGAAAGTGAGGAAAGCTATCAAAGTATACAGCAGGATATAGATCAGTTACAGATATGGGTGGAGAAATTGTAGATGGTGTTCAATCCGAGTAAGTGAAAGGTGTTGCAATTTGGTACGTCTAATGTAAGGGGAAGGATTTCAACACCTTTTTTTTACCAAAAGTGAGGGAAAAAACCCACCTCAACAATATGTTTCACGATTACTGAAAAATGATGCCACTTTACTGCACAGTTAAAAAAAATCCCTGCCCTATCTGAGCCTTATGCCTTGTGGGAACACCCAGCCAACTTTTCTTTCCAGATAAACAGCAATGAAAATGTTATGTGAAAGAAGCACAAGAGTCTCTTTTAAGATATTTTTGGAGCCCCTGATTATATTTAAACCCAAAGAGTTGGAAATTAGTGCTGGTTAAATGACTAATTTTGTTTAACTAAATACCTGTTCTATCAAGAAGGAAACTCCACAAATCTGGATATATATCCTGCCCACCTCTTAATGATATACCAGGCTTGTGACCTGTATTGTATTGGTCACTGTATTGTGACAATGCACTACTTTGCTTCAGGTCCTATCTACACGACAGAAAACAGTTCATCCAGGGAAATAAAGCCACAGTCACCCATGGTGTTCCTCAGGGATCGGTGCTGGGGCCACTGCTTTTTATCATCTATATTCAACCTCTTGGCAATATTCTCCGTCATTTTGAAATCAATTTTCACTGCTACGCCGATGATACACAACTTTACCTCTCCACAAAACCAAACACCTCCCTGCCCCCAACTGCCCTCACCACCTGTCTTCAAGCTCTCAGCAACTGGATGTCACTCAACCTTCTAAAACTCAATGGAAATAAAACAGAAATCATGCTAATTGGCTCAAAGTCCACACTCTCCAAAACCCACCTGTTCACCATTTTAGTCGATGGCTCACCCATACCCACCTCCTCCCATGTCAAAAGTCTTGGCATCATTCTGGACAGTACACTTTCCTTTGGTCCCCACATCAGCAATATCACACGCTCTGCATACTTTCATCTCCACAACATCTCCAGACTCCGCCCCTCCCTCTCTAAAGACAATACAAAAGTCCTCATCCACGCTCTGGTCACATCCCGCATCGATTACTGCAACGCCCTCCTCCAATAAACTTCTTCATCACCTCCAATGCATTCAGAACTCTGCAGCCCAGATCATCACCCGCTCCAGATCATCGGACACATCACACCCATCCTCACTCAGCTCCACTGGCTCCCTGTGCACCACCGGATTAACTGCAAGACTTTACAGCTGACCTTCAAAGCCCTACACCACCTTGCTCCCCAATACCTCTCTGACCTGCTGCTACCATACACTCCTTCCCGGTCACTTCGTTCCTCCTCAGCTGCAATTTTAACTGTCCCCACATTTAGACTCAGCACCATGGGTGCCAAAGCCTTCAGCTGCTCTGCCCCACGTCTCTGGAACACTCTCCCACTTCCCATCTGTCACCTGGACACTATCGATCAATTCAAATCACAACTCAAAACTCACCTGTTTAGATTAGCATACCCGACATAACTTCCACCATGTTCACCCTGATTTTAATGACTTAAAATGTTTTGTGTATTTTTATTTTTATTTTTTTTAATCAACTTAATTTTAATATTGATAATGTATTGTGATTTTATGTCCTGTAAGGTGTCCTTGGGTGTCCAGAAAGGCGCCAGCAAATAAAATGCATTATTATTATTATTATGAATTTTGGTCAAAGGGCTATTAACAGTCAATGTTGATGTTATGGCAGAGTCTGATCAGCATGGAACTAATAGAAACATAGAAACATAGAAAATAGGTGCAGGAGTAGGCCATTCGGCCCTTCGAGCCTGCACCGCCATTCAATGTGATCATGGCTGATCATCCAACTCAGTATCCCGTACCTGCCTTCTCTCCATACCCCCTGATCCCTTTAGCCACAAGTGCCACATCTAACGCCCTCTTAAATATAGCCAATGAACTGGCCTCAACTACCTTCTGTGGCAGAGAATTCCAGAGACTCACCACTCTCTGTGTAAAGAATGTTTTCCTCATTTCGGTCCTAAAGGAATTCCCCCTTATCCTTAGACTGTGACCCCTTGTTCTGGACTCCCCCAACATCGGGAACAATCTTCCAGCATCTAGCTTGTCCAACCCCTTAAGAATTTTGTAGGTTTCTATAAGATCCCCCCTCAATCTTCTAAATTCCATCGAGTACAAACCGAGTCTATCCAATCTTTCCTCATATGAAAGTCCTGACATCCCAGGAATCAGTCTGGTGAATCTTCTCTGTACCCCCTCTATGGCAAGGATGTCTTTCCTCAGATTTGGAGACCAAAACTGTACGCAGTACTCCAGGTGTGGCCTCACCAAAACCCTGTACAACTGCAGTAGAACCTCCCTGCTCCTATACTCAAATCCTTTCGCTATGAATGCTAACATACCATTTGCTTTCTTCACTGCCTGCTGCACCTGCATGCCTACTTTCAATGACTGGTGTACCATGACACCCAGGTCTCGTTGCATCTCCCCCTTACCTAATCTGCCACCATTCAGATAATAGTCTACCCTCATGTTTTTGCCACCAAAGTGGATAACCTCACATTTATCCACATTGTACTGCATCTGCCATGCATCTGCCCATTCACTCAGCCTATCCAAATCACCCTGCAGCCTCCAAGCATCCTCCTCACACCTAACTATACCCCCCAGCTTGGTATCATCTGCAAATTTGGAGATGTTGCATTGAATTCCCTCGTCCAAATCATTAATATATATTGTAAATAGCTGGGGTCCCAGCACTGAGCCTTGCGGCACCCCACTAGTCACTGCCTGCCATTCTGAAAAGGACCCGTTTACTCCTACCCTTTGCCTCCTGTCTGCTAGCCAGTTCTCTATCCACATCAATACTGAACCCCCAATACCGTGTGCTTTAAGTTTGTATGCTAATCTCTTATGCGGGACCTTGTCGAAAGCCTTCTGAAAGTCTAGATATAACACATCCACTGGTTCTCCCTTATCCACTCTACTAGTTACATCCTCGAAAAATTCTATCAGATTTGTCAGACATGATTTACCTTTCGTAAATCCATGCTGACTTTGTCCAATGATTTCACCACTTTCCAAATGCGCTGCTATCCCATCTTTAATAACTGACTCTAGCAGTTTCCCCACTACCGATGTTAGACTAACTGGTCTGTAATTCCCCGCTTTCTCTCTCCCTCCTTTTTTAAAAAGTGGGGTTACATTAGCTACCCTCCAATCCTCAGGAACTACTCCAGAATCTAAGGAATTTTGAAAAATTATCACTAATGCATCCACTATTTCTGTGGCTACCTCCTTGAGTACTCTGGGATGCAGACTATCTGGCCCTGGGGATTTATCGGCCTTCAATCCGTTCAATTTACCCAACACCACCTCCCGGCTAACCTGGATTTCACTCAGTTCCTCCATCTTATTTGACCCCCGTTCCACTGCTATTTCCGGCAGATTATTTATGTCTTCCTTAGTGAAGACAGAACCAAAGTAGTTATTCAATTGGTCTGCCATGTCCTTGTTCCCCATGATCAATTCACCTGTAATAAGACAACTAACTACGAGATGTATTAATGCTTAGCTCTATTTGACATGCATGGTATGTGTAACAAAGGTTTCAAGCAACCTCAACTAAGGAATATGAACTTTCTCAGTTTTGATCAGATGAGCATGAAATAAAGTAGTGTCCAATGATATGGTCATATGGAGAACATGCAAACTTCACGTAGACATTTAAGGTTGAATCCAGGTTTCCGGCACTGTGAGGCAAAGGCTCTATTAGTTGCACCAGTGTGCTAAACAGTTGCTCAATGACCCTTGCAAATAGGTCATGAACATTCCAAGTATTTGACCCTCAGATTTTAACCATAGATGGAATGTGATTATCATTGGTCAATACTTTATTTCATGCTCGTGTGTTCAATGCTGAGAATGCTCATATTCCTTAGCCATAACTTTAGATCAGGCTTTAGATAATTTTAAGTCTTAAATTCCGTTGTGCAGTATCACTGGTGGGACCAGTACAAACAGGACGGTCTGCACCTGGGCTGGAATGGAACCAATGTCCTTGGGGGAGTGTTTGCTAGTGCTGTCGGGGAGGATTTAAACTAATGTGGCAGGGGGATGGGTACAAGAGCAGAGAGGCAGGTGGGTGTAAAACGAGGGTGGAAGCAATAGGGAGCAAGGTGAAAAGTAAAAGGGGTAAGAGCATTGTAAAAACAAGCCTGAAGGCCTTGTGTCTCAATGCAAGGAGTATTCGTAATAAGGTGGATGAGTTGAACGTGCAGATAGCTATTAATGAGTATGATATAGTTGGGATCACGGAGACATGGCTCCAGGGTGACCAAGGCTGGGAGCTGAACATCCAGGGGTATTCAATATTCAGGAGGGATAGAGAGAAAGGAAAAGGAGGTGGGGTAGCGTTGCTGGTTAGAGAGGAGATTAACGCAATGGAAAGGAAGGACATTAGCTTGGAGCATGTGGAATCAGTATGGGTAGAGCTGCGAAACAGTAAGGGGCAGAAAACGCTAGTGGGAGTTGTGTACAGGCCACCTAACAGTAGTAGTGAAGTTGGGGATGGTATAAAACAGGAAATTAGAAATGCGTGCGACAAAGGCAAAACAGTTATAATGGGTGACTTCAATCTACATATAGATTGGGTGAATCAAATTGGCAGGGGCGCTGAGGAAGAGGATTTTTTGGAAAGTATGAGGGATAGTTATCTAAATCAACATGTAGAGGAACCAACGAGAGAGCAGGCTATTTTAGACTGGGTATTGAGTAATGAGGAAGGGTTAGTTAGCAGTCTTATTGTGCGTGCCCCCTTGGGCAAGAGTGACCATAATATGGTCGAGTTCTTCATTAGGATGGAGAGTGACATTGTTAATTCAGAAACAATGGTTCTGAACTTAAGGAAAGGTAACTTTGAGGGTATGAGACGTGAATTGGCCAAGATTGACTGGCAATCAATTCTAAAAGGGTTGACGGTGGATACGCAATGGAAGACATTTAAAGACTGCATGGATGAACTACAAAAATTGTTCATCCCAATTTGGCAAAAGAACAGATCAGGGAAGGTAGTGAATCCGTGGATAACAAGGGAAATCAGGGATAGTATCAAAGCAAAGGATGATGCGTACAAAGTAGCCAGAAAAAGCAGCATACCAGAGGACTGGGAAAAATTCAGAGACCAGCAGAGAAGGACAAAGGGCTTGATTAGGAAAGGAAAAATAGATTATGAAAGAAAACTGGCAGGGAACATAAAAACTGACTGCAAAAGTTTTTATAGATATGTGAAGAGAAAGAGATTAGTTAAAACAAATGTAGGTCCCTTGCAGTCAGAAACAGGTGAGTTGATCATGGGGAACAAGGATATGGCGGACCAATTGAATAACTACTTTGGTTCCGTCTTCACTAAGGAAGACATAAATAATCTGCCGGAAATAGCAGGGGACCGCAGGTCAAAGGAGTACTTGAGTGAAATCCAGGTTAGTCGGGAAGTGGTGTTGGGTAAATTGAATGGATTAAAGGCCGATAAATCCCCAGGGCCAGATAGGCTGCATCCCAGAGTACTTAAGGAAGTAGCTCCGGAAATAGTGGATGCATTAGTGATAATCTTTCAAAACTCTTTAGATTCTGGAGTAGTTCCTGAGGATTGGCGGGTAGCAAACGTAACCCCTCTTTTTAAGAAGGGGGGGAGAGAGAAAACGGGGAATTACAGACCAGTTAGTCTAACATCGGTAGTGGGGAAACTGCTAGAGTCAGTTATTAAAGATGGGATAGCAGCACATTTGGAAAGTGGTGAAATCATTGGACAAAGCCAGCATGGATTTACGAAAGGTAAATCATGTCTGACGAATCTTGTGGAATTTTTCGAGGATGTAACTAGTAGCGTGGATGGGGGAGAACCAGTGGATGTGGTGTATCTGGACTTCCAGAAGGCTTTCGACAAGGTCCCACATAAGCGATTAGTATATAAACTTAAAGCATATGGCATTGGGGGTTCAGTATTGATGTGGATAGAGAACTGGCTGGCAAACAGGAAGCAAAGAGTAGGAGTTAACGGGTCGTTTTCACAATGGCAGGCAGTGACTAGTGGGGTACCGCAAGGCTCAGTGCTGGGACCCCAGCTATTTACAATATACATAAATGATCTGGATGAGGGAATTGAAGGCAATATCTCCAAGTTTGCGGATGACACTAAGCTGGGGGGCAGTGTTGGCTGTGAGGAGGATGCTAGGAGAATGCAAGGTGACTTGGATAGGCTGGGTGAGTGGGCAAATGTTTGGCAGATGCAGTATAATGTGGATAAATGTGAGGTTATCCACTTTGGTGGCAAAAATAGGAAAACCGACTACTATCTAAATGGTGGCCGATTAGGAAAAGGGGAGATGCAGCGCGACCTGGGTGTCATGGTACACCAGTCATTGAAAGTAGGCATGCAGGTACAACAGGCAGTGAAGAAAGCCAATGGTATGTTAGCTTTCATAGCAAAAGGATTTGAGTATAGGAGCAGGGAGGTTCTACTTCAGTTGTATAGGGTCTTGGTGAGGCCACACCTGGAGTATTGCGTACAGTTCTGGTCTCCAAATCTGAGGAAGGACATTATTGCCATAGAGGGAGTGCAGCGAAGGTTCACCAGACTGATTCCTGGGATGTCAGGACTGTCTTATGAACAAAGACTGCATAGACTCGGTTTATACTCTCTAGAATTTAGGAGATTGAGAGGGGATCTTATAGAAACTTACAAGATTCTTAAGGGGTTGGACAGGCTAGATGCAGGAAGATTGTTCCCGATGTTGGGGACGTCCAGGACAAGGGGTCACAGCTTAAGGATAAGGGGGAAATCCTTTAGGACCGAGATGAGAAGGAATTTTTTCACACAGAGAGTGGTGGGTCTCTGGAATTCTCTGCCACAGAGGGTAGTTGAGGCCAGTTCATTGGATATATTTAAGAGGGAGTTAGATGTGGCCCTTGTGGCTAAGGGGATCAGAGGGTATGGAGAGAAGGCAGGTACGGGATACTGAGTTGGATGATCAGCCATGATCATATTGAATGGCGGTGCAGGGTCGAAGGGCCGAATGGCCTATTCCTGCACCTAATTTCTATGTTTCTATGTTTCTATGTATCAGCCCCTGATTCAGTTGACCAGCTCACAAGGGAAAGCCAAATAAAAATGGGTGTGTAATACCCTGTTGTCACTTTAAGACTTCAAGAAAATAGAAAAACATATTAAAAAAACATACATTTAAACCTCATAAAATAAAAAAAAACATCCCATTTTAATTGTATGATGTTTCTCCTAAGGTAGAAGATAAAATATTACCAGTGTCCTTCCATCGCTGTAAGAAACATAATGAAAAATGGTTTGGTATTATTGCAAAACAATTGTCTGTAGTGTAATCAAGTCTGTTATGCCCTCAAACTACACCACGATATAATGATACATGTATCATTAAGCAGCTGCCATGGATGCCTTAGGACAATGGAGAATTTATAGTGTGTTCCTCTCCCTTTAACAATACTTCTAATACATTTTCAAGTGAGAAAGCAATGATTATTGCAAAAAATATTCAATTAATAGAAAATAGGCTAATTCAAGAAAAGGCCATCACTCAATTTTGAGAATGTGAGAATATAAGAAAAGAATAAACAAAATGAAATCTTTCCTTTAGTCATGGGCTGTACAACTGAGAATATGTCTCTTAAGTGTAGTTGTTAATAAATGAGTCTGGTATTGTATTCCACACCTGTAATGGCTAAGGTAAGACATTGAAGATCTGATCACAGCTAGATAAGATCTATCAGCTCAAGTTTCTGGACCAAAACTCTTAACAGCCTATGTTTCAGGATAGAATAGCAGATTGATTGTGACACCTGCCACATATAGTGTTCATGACCCACATATGCATGATTTAAAAGAAAAGTACATTTTGAAAATAAGGTAGAAACAGGAAGCATGTATTTATATTCTGTGATCACTATGTGTGACCTCACGCTGAATGACGGTAATGTTTCGTTCTGGTGAGAAACCAAAGGAACGTCTCACAGGTGTCACATGTGTCAGTGTGAAAATGTCTCACAGGGCAGTGCAATGGCAGAGCTGGTAGAGCTGCTGCCATACACCGCCAGAGACCCGGCTTCAATCCTGACCTCAGGTGCTGTCTGTGTGGAATTGCAAGGTCTCCCTGGTTTCCTCCACTGCTCTGGTTTCCTCCCACAACCTAAAGACGATGGGGTTTGTAGGTTAACTGGCCTCTGTAAAATGCTCTAGGTGTAGGGAGTGAACGAGAAAGTGGGATAACATCCAAATAGTTAGTCACAAGGAACTGCAGATGCTGATTTACCAAAAAATATATAAAGTGCTGGAGTAATTCAATGGTTTGGGTAGCACCTCAGGAGGACAGAGATAGGTAATGTTTTGGGTCAGGATCTTCATTCTTACAGAGCTGGTGTGAATGGGTGATCAATGGTTGGCATGGACCTGGCTGGCCGATGGGCCTGTTTCCATGCTACATCTCTAAAAGTAAAATTAAAACATTTGTTTTTCACTGTTTAATGACTTTAGCATTGTTCTAGGATTGTAGTTTGTGTTTGAGCTAGGATAGAGTTTTTGAAATGTCGGGGGGGGGGGGGGGGTGGGGGGGGGTGGGGGGGGTGGCGATTGGGTTACTTTTATTAACTCATCAACCTTTTCATTCAAATCATTTTTTAATATATCACAAACAATAAATGTCAGAATCAGAATCAGAATCAGAATCAGAATCACACTTTTTCACCAAGTAATCACACTTTATACGAGGAATTTCATTGGCCAGGTCAGTCATACAATTAAATGCAACAGATCACTCAAAAAAACACATTTAAACATGAACATCCATCACAGTGACTTCCACACATTCTTCACTGTGATGGAAAGCTAAATAAAGTCCAAGTCCCTTCCCTTAGTTCTTCCTGCTGAACGCCATTAGTCACAGATCTAGCCTGAATAACTTCCTTCCACCACTGCCCTCTCCTCTATGATTAAGCCATTTCTGAATCCAAAATACCAAGTCACAGTGGATCCCATGCACCGTAATCTTTCAGATCAGCCTAGCATGAGGGAACTTGTCTAATGTCTTCTTAAAGTCCATGAAGAAAATGTCCACAGCCCTACCAGAGGGGTGATCTTATAGAGGTGTACAAGATAATGTGAGCAATTATAGGGTAAATGCACCGTCTTTTACCCAGAGTAGGGGAATCGAGAACCAGAGGACATAGTTTTAAGGTGAGGGGAGAAAGATTTAATAGGAACCTGAGGGGCAACTTTCTTACACCAAGAGTGGTGGGTGTATGGAACAAGCAGCTGGAGGAGGAAGTTGAGACAGTTACTATCACAACGTTTAAGAGACATTTAGACAGGTACATGGATAGGATTAGAGAGATATGGGCCAAGTGCAGGCAGGTGGGACAAGTGTAGATGGGGCATATGGGTTGGCATGGGCAAGGTGGCCCAAAGGGCCTGTTTCCAGCTCTATGACTATGACTATGACTCATCAATCACATTTGTCACCTCCTCAAAAAGTAATTTAAATTTGTAATATATAACCTGCCCTGGAAAAATCATGCTGATTGTCAATAATTAGCCCATTCTCTTCCAAATCAGAGTGAATTTACTCCCTATCATTAATGCGAGACTCACCGGCCTATACTTTCATGGATTATCCCAGTCTCGCCTCAGCATTGACTACTCGCCAGTCCTTCAAGACCTCAACTGTTGTTAGATAAGATACATGGTTTTCATCAAGGCTCCAACTAAGTCCTTTCTTGCTTCTCTCCATAACCCTGGAGAGATCGCATCAGGCCCTCAAAGTTTGTTCACTTTAATGCTCTTCAAGTGACCCAACACTACTTCGTTCTTGATCTCAAAATGACTTAAAATATTGGTATACCCACGCACTGATTTCACTAACCTCCAGGTCCTATCCTTGGTAGTTACCATTTTGTACCTCACCTACATCCTCTGACTCCAAGCATAAATTCCCTTTTTTATCCTTGCGAGGTCCTACCCTCTCCTTAGTTTACCCTCTTGTGTTTAGTGTATGGACAAAGCAACTTGTGATTTTCTTTAATCCAACTCACCAATGTTGTTTCATGATCCTTGCAGTTCCCCCAAATTCCCTGCTTGAGCTCTTTCCTTCTAATTTTCTTTATTTGATTTGTTGTCAAATGTTGTTAATAATACTTGTGTAAAATACTTAAAGATGTTAAAACCATTGTAAAATTATTTGTGATATTTTTTCCAATCATGTACGTTACCAAACACTCTCCTGCCATCCAAATAACCTTTGGGTTACTTCAGTCAAGACCGCTAAAGCTCAAAAAGGCGTCACTGGGGGGTTCCTTTGCATTGTAATAGAAGTTAAAATGATTGAGTGCTAATTCTAATAAATACATCTACTGTATGTAGAATTGGAACCCAACCTCAGTGAAATCTCCACATTATATAGCGATGTTACAAAACTTACCTTCAGCGGGGCTGCAGTTCTGCCACTGGCCATGTGCACGACTTTGGCACCTTTGAGGGGGCGGGGCGGGATTAAAATGCTGTTTTCTCCTGCTTGTCGGAGGCGGACTTCCTCAGGCTGCTAGCTGCTGAAGAATAATCAATCCAACTTCCATTCCCAATTTTTTTTTTTCAAATCGCGAGACAATTAAATAATTAGATTAAAATAAAAAGTGACTTCTAACGCCCTCAACGTCTACAACGTGACGGATTGCATGAACGGGACAAAACAACGGGTAAGTCATTTATTTTACATATAAACTTGCTTCTTAGGATGACTTTAATTACATTTTGCTTTGCGAAAATGTGATTTGGGCCCCGTACGAACAGGCCGTGTTTTTCCTGCCGATATGGGGTTCAAATTCACCGCAAATGCAACGTTCCAATCGATTGCGTTCCAGAAAAACCCACTCGCAAGATGATTTAAATGCCCTTTTTTTTGGACAATCATGTCATAAGAGCATCTAAATCATCTAGATTTTGTGTTATTGTCTACCCATAGTCAATATTTTTATACTAATTATCAGTTCTAGTCCTATGTATTTATTTTCTATATTGCTATATTGCTAATACTACGAACTGATGCTAAACTGCATTTTGTTGTACCCACACTTGTATCTGTGCAATGACATTAAAGTTGAATTGAATTGAATTGAATGTATTGTGCAAAAAAAAATTTGATTATATTGGGTGGATGTTTCTAGATTAATTAATTAAACATAAAATTCCTTCCATCTGGCATATGAATTCATGACAGTGAGATTTAAAAATCATGTTATATTGTGAATTCTTGTGTGAATGAGATTAGTTTGTTATTTGGATAATTAAGCTATTTAAAAAATATATCCTTTTCTTAAGAAATGGAATCTACAGGACATTCTTAATGGGAAAGTAGTGGGCAGAAAGGCATGTCATGCGTGGTTTGAAGAGCAAAAACTTGTAGTTTACAATGCCAAAATTGAAAAGTTGAGGAAAAACAAGGTGTTACTTATTGGTTACAATCTAAGGAGTATGATGATGCTGCTGATTATGATATGCCAATGTACCAGCTAGCAACTGATCTTCTCCATAAAGACAGTCTATTGCTAGAAATTGTAATTTATTTACCTATCTGTTACAGACTTACAGCATACAATACAATAATATTAAAGTTCTGATCTTGAGAATATCACATTTTTGAATTTTCAAGGCAGGCTGGGTGTTTATTACTATTTCCGTCAACGGCCAATTTTGTAATTGACTACAATTAGGTAATTAACTAATTATATGCTTTAATTTCAGGTCATCCAAGTAAGATGTTTTATATTTGTTTCAGAATGCTTCAATCTATAATAACTGAAAATGTCATTCGGCTCTCTTAATTTTTAAGAAAGTTATGGGCTTTTGACTCTCGATCACAGCTTTTGTGTTAAGTCAATGCAAAAGCAATAGGAACAAGATGCTAATTTCCGAGTATGGAAATGGCCATAACTTTTTTAATACTGAAGATATGAAAGTGAATTAGGTGTCAAATTAAACTTCTTTTTATGCTTTATCAGGTGGGATAAATTGCAGACTTGATTTTTTAGATCTTAAAATATTGTAACTTTGCTACATTATACTAGGGAACCTTTCCAATGCTGTTTCAGATCATACTTCTGGTCAGTTCAGGGCTCACGATATTTAATGGGGACACTGGCCTATGCAATGGGGTGGGTTAGTGTTAGTACAACATATAGTGCAAGATAAAGTCTGACAAAGTCCGACTAAAGATAGTTCAAATGTTTCCAATGAGGTCGATAGAAAGTCAGGTGGTCACATTTTAGCTGGTGAGAGGGTGGTTTGGTTACCTGAAACTGTCCTTATATCTGGAGGTATGCATTTTTAAAATTTTGTACCTTTTTCCTAATGGTAATAGATATACAACTCGTGGATTGATTCATTATCTTATTGGAAAGAGACCTATAAGATCCATGATGGCTTCCAGTTTCCATCAGTCTCAGTCCCTCTATCTCTATTTCCCTCTAACCCATTTGATTTGTCTTGCCGTTAAACTGGTCCAAGGGATGACATACACGAAATAACCAACTAATAACCAATCCTATGTCTTTGGGACGTAAGGGAAAGCGAGAGCATCATGTGGTGAAGGTGCAAATGTGCAAGCTCAATGTAGACAGCTCCCGATGCCAGGAATGAACACAGTTCCCTGAGTTATGAGGCAACAACATTAACTGCTTTAGACAGATTTTTCGATGGGAGAAGAGATGGGTCACTAGAGGACACAGATTTAAGATCATTTAAGTAGAGGCAACATGAGAATTTCTATTTAGTGTTGCTGTGATCTGCAGTACTCTGCCTGAAGGGATTGATGTGGCAGATTCAATAATAACTTTCAAAATTGGATAACTGCATGAATGCAAGAGAAATTAAAGGACTGTGAAGAAAGAACAAAGGAGTGAGACTAAGGGATTGATCCAGCAAAGACATGATAGGCCAAATGGCCTCCTTCTGTGCAGTGTTATTCTACAATCAATGTTGTTTTATTCAGAATTTCCACTGAATAATTAAAGTTATTTTTCCCAGTAAAGATGGTAAGATGGTAAAGTTGTCCACTTCACTTGGTTCCTTTTAATTTAGTTTAATTTAGTTTAGAGATACAGTGTGGAAACAGGCTCTTCGGCCCACTGAGCCTGCACCAACCAGCGATTCCCTACACATTAACAGTACCCCATGCACATTAGGGACAATTTTACATTTATACCGGACAATTGGCTTACAAACCTGTACGTCTTTGGAGTGTGGGAGGAAACCGAAGATCTCGGAGAAAGCCCAAGCAGGCCACAGGGAAAACGTACAAACTCCATACTGGCAAGCACCCAAAATAAGGATTGAACCCGGGTCTCTGGTGCTGTAAGCAATACCTCTGTGCCACCAAGCAGCCCTTTTGTTGTCCATCCATAAGAACCACAGTTTTTACTGGACTGGAGATAATTATTAAATCGTCCACACATCTGTCAGAGATTCAGTAACCTTATGAAATGATAAGTTGTTCTCTTATTCCCATGACAGTGGAGCACTGTGTCCTTCGAGTGATTTGCTTAAATGCTCAAAGGCTCTAAATGATTCAGATCACGATTTTGTAATCACTACATTATATATCTTAAGCCACTAAAATGATTTCAAAACAAAATAGAATCCCCTGTAACATTTGTTCTCTGTTCTCAGAAATTGAATGGGAATTTTACATCAACCTACTTTGAAAAAGAAAGTAAGGGGCTGAAAGCATCAACAGACAGTAAGTCTTTCCTCCCACCCTGAGCTTTACGTGTAGTGAAGGTATTCCCATCATGTTGTGACGGGCAGATCATCAGGTCTTTGCCCCAGTGATAATGAAAAAAGTGGACACATTCCATTTAGCACAAAGCCGCTGCCTCACAGTGCCAAATACCTGGGTTCAAGGCTAACCTCAGGTGGTGGCTGCTTGGAGCTTGCATTCTCTCCCTCTAATCACCTGCGTTTCCATCTGGTGCTCTGCTTTCTTCTCACATCCCAATTACATGCAAATCGGTAGGTGAATTATCATAGTCATGGAGTAATACAGCACAGAAAGTGGACCATCAGCCCAACTAATCTAGGTCCATTACTTGTTAAAGAAGGAACTGCAGATGCTGGAGAATCGAGGGTTACACAAAAAGCTGGAGAAACTCAGCGGGTGCAGCAGCATCTAAGGAGCGAAGGAGATAGGCGACGTTTCGGGTCGAGACCCTTCTTCAGACTGGTCAGGGATCAGGGAAACGAGAGATATAAACAGTGATGTGGAGAGATAAGGAACAATGAGTGAAAGATATGCAAAAAAGTATTGGTGACAAAGGAAGCAGGCCATTGTAAGCTGTTTGTGGTGTGAAAATGAGAAGCTAGTGCGACTGGGGAGGGGGGGGGGGAGATGGAGAAGGAATGTCAGGGCCAGAGGGCTGAGGGAGAGGTGGGGGGGAGGCAGTCTGGGTTAACAGAATTGAGAAAATTCAATGTTTAAGCCCAGAGGATGCGGACTCCCCAAGCGGAATATGAGGTGCTGTTCCTCCAACTTGCGGTGTTGATCACTCTGGCCGTGGAGGAGGCCCAGGACCGAGAGGTCGGATACGCAGTGGGAGGGGGAGTTGAAGTGCTGAGCCACCGGGAGGTCGGGTTGGTTATTGCGGACCGAGCGGAGGTGTTCGGCGAAACGATCGCCCAGCCTCCGCTTGGTCTCACCGATGTAGATCAGCTGGCATCTGGAGCAACGGATGCAGTAGATGAGGTTGGAGGAGGTGCAGGTGAACCTCTGTCGGACTTGGAATGACTGCTTGGGTCCCTGAACGGAGTGGATGGGGGAGGTGAAGGGACAAGTGTAGCATCTCTTGCGGTTGCAAGGGAAAGTGCCCGGGGAAGGAGTGGAGCGGGAGGGAAGGGAAGAATTGACGAGGGAGTTGCGGAGGGAGCGGTCTTTGCGGAAGGCAGACAGGGGGGGAGATGGGAAGATGTGGCGAGTGGAGGGGTCACGTTGGAGGTGACGAAACTGGCGGAGGACTATCTGTTGTATGCGCTGGCTGGTGGGGTGAAAGGTGAGGACCAGGGGGACTCGGCCCTTGTTGTGAGTGGGGGAATGGGGAGAGAGGGCAGTGTTGCGGGGTATGGAGGAGACCCTGGTGCGAGCCTCATCTATAGTGGGGGAGGGGAAACCCCGTTCTCTGAAGAACGAGGACATTTGCGATGACCTGGTGTGGAACACGTCATCCTGGGAGCAGATGCGGCGTAGACGGAGGAATTGGGAATAGGGGATGGAGTCCTTACAGGAAGCAGGGTGGGAGGAAGAGTAGTCCAGGTAGCTGTGGGAGTCAGTTGGTTTGTAGTGGATGTCAGTCAGGAGTGTATCACCTGCAATAGAGATGGTGAGGTCAAGGAATGGTAGGGAAATGTCGGAAATGGTCCAAGTATATTTGAGTGCCGGATGGAAGTTGGTGGTGAAATGGATGAAGTCAGTCAGTTCTGCGTGGGTGCAGGAGGTGACACCAAAGCAGTCGTCAATGTAACGGAGGTAAAGGTCGGGGGTGGGGCCCTGGTACGCCGAGAACAAAGATTGTTCGACGTGCCCGACAAAGAGGCAGGCGTAGCTAGGGCCCATGCGTGTGCCCATAGCTACGCCTTGTGTTTGGAGGAAATGGGAGGAGTCAAAAGAAAAGTTGTTGAGGGTAAGGACCAACTCTGCTAGGCGGAGGAGGGTGTCAGTGGATGGGTATGGGTTGCTCCTCTGGTCGAGGAAGTACCGGAGGGCTTTGAGACCATCCTGGTGGGGGATGCAGGTGTATAGTGACTGGACGTCCATGGTGAAGATGAGAGGATGGGGGCCTGGACAACGGAATGTGCGGAGCCGACGGAGAGTGTCTGAGGTGTCTTGAACATAGGTGGGGAGGGATTTAACAAAGGGGGATAGGATGGAGTCAAGGTATGTGGAAATGTGTTCGGTGGGGCACGAACAGGCAGAGACAATGGGTCTGCCGGGGCAGTCGGGTTTGTGGATTTTGGGGAGAAGGTAAAATCGGGCTGTGTGGGGCTGGGGAACGATGAGGTTGGAGGCTCGGGGGGATAGGGAGCCGGAGTTGATGAAGCCGGTTATGGTGCTCGAGATGGTGGCCTGGTGCTCGTCAGTGGGGTCATGGTCCAGGGGTAAGTAGGAGGAGGTGTCCGAGAGTTGGCGCGTGGCCTCTGCTTTGTAGAGACCGACGCGCCAGACTACCACAGCACCTCCCTTGTCGGCGGGTTTGATAACCCAGTCTGGGTTGTTGCGGAGTGAGTCGATGGCAATACGTTCGGAGGGGGAGAGATTGGAGTGAGACAGGGGAGTGGAGAAGTCGAGGCGGTTGATGTCCCGACGGCAGTTCTGAATAAAGAGTTCTAAAGCTGGAGGGCCACGAGGGGGGGTCCACGAGGAGGGGGTACGTGGGAGACAGGAAAAGGGATCATCAGTGGGGGGCGAGGACTTGTTCCCGTGGAAGAACGCTGTGAGGCGGAGGCGACGGTAGAAGAGCTCCAAGTCGTGGTGGGCGCGAAACTCATTGAGGTGGGGACGGAGGGGGACAAAGGTAAGACCTCTGCTGAGGACCGACCTTTCGGTGTCGGAGAGGGGGAGGTCCGGGGGGATGGTGAACACGCGGCAGGGATGGGGGTTGTGGCTGGAGGAAGGCAGGTGAGTGGACTGAGGACGGAGCGTTGTGTGGTGGGGGGGTGGAGGGTGGTCAGGGGGTGGGGGGGTATGGGGGCTGTGGTGTGGGTGGGAAAGAGCGGGGGTTACATGGTAGGAGGGGGAAGGGGAAGGCCCAGTTGAATAGCCACTGAGGTCACCGGGGCTGGGGAGACGGGCACTAGGACTCAGTTCCGTTAACAACAGAGTGGTGGGAGGAGTGAGCAACGTGGAGGCTTCAGGCCCGCTGCACAGTCCAGTCTGTAGGTGAGGCGACGGCTGCGGGCTGCTGGAGGGCGGTGGAATGTCGTGGGTCGGTGGGCCCGAAGGTAGGAGTCCGCGGGCAGTGGAGTCGGTGTCGGCGGGCGATGCATGGGTGGTCCCGGTGGGCGAGTGGTCGGTGGGGCGGCGGCAAGGTTCAGCCCGCCCGGTGAGGCGGCGAGAAGAGTGGGGTGCGGTGCGGCGGCCATGTTCGGGGGGCCCCGGTCCGGCGGCGATGCAAGGTGAGGCGGGTGCGGCTTGGGTCTTCGGCGGGCCCAGTACAACGGCGATGCTGGATGGGCCCGGTGCGGCGATGAGGGTAGGTGGTCCCGGCGGACGGCGAGGTTCGGCGGTCGCGTTGTGCTGGTGATGGGCGGTGGAATCGGGGAGGGGGAGATTAACAGAGTTACCGGGCAGGCAGCGAGGCTGCGCATCATCGGTAGGCAGGTGGAGGTCGGCGGCAGCATCGGCGTGGAGGTCGGTGAAGGCGGCATCCTGGTGAGTCCTGGAGGTGTTCCTGGTGGCCAAGATGGCGTCGGGGGACTCAGGCCGGAGGCTCGGGCCAGAGTTGGGGCCCGGGGCCTGCGGGCGGTCGAGTCGGGGATTGTCGTTAGCTGGAACGGCCTGGAGGCGGGCTAATTTCAGGTCCTTGGTGGAGGTAAGATGAGACAGGAATTGCTGATTGAAGCGGTGGATCTTCCGGAGGATGTAGTGTAGTTGGGGTCCGTTGCAGGTCTGGGTGAGTGAGGCCCGAAGATTCGGGAGAGCCAATGCGAGGTCCTGCTGGTGCCGGCGCATTGCAACCAGGGTGGATCTTAATGCCCGGTTGGAGAATTGCACAGTGTGGCGGCGGATGGCCAGTCGGTACCGATAGTCTGGCTGGGGTCCGAACTGGGAGGCAGGGAATTGGAGCTGGAATCCACGAGGTATGAGGTGGAGGCGCAGGCAGGCCCCGAGGAAGCAGATGTGGCTGTGGTATCGAGTCTGGGTGAGGATGTGGTCGTAGATTTGGAGGGAAGGGGGTATCACAGAGGGGGAGCAGTTAGAGAGGAGGTTGTGAAACTGTCTTCGTAGGGAGGAGGAGAACTTCTTCAAAGTAGGCATACCTTGAGGAGATATCGCAGTGGAGTAGACAAATTGTTAAAGAAGGAACTGCAGATGCTGGAGAATCGAGGGTTACACAAAAAGCTGGAGAAACTCAGCGGGTGCAGCAGCATCTAAGGAGCGAAGGAGATAGGCGATGTTTCGGGTCGAGACCCTTCTTCAGACTGGTCAGGGATCAGGGAAACGAGAGATATAAACAGTGATGTGGAGAGATAAGGAACAATGAGTGAAAGATATGCAAAAAAGTATTGGTGACAAAGGAAGCAGGCCATTGTAAGCTGTTTGTGGTGTGAAAATGAGAAGCTAGTGCGACTGGGGAGGGGGGGGGGGGGGGAGATGGAGAAGGAATGTCAGGGCCAGAGGGCTGAGGGAGAGGTGGGGGGGAGGCAGTCTGGGTTAACAGAATTGAGAAAATTCAATGTTTAAGCCCAGAGGATGCAGACTCCCCAAGCGGAATATGAGGTGCTGTTCCTCCAACTTGCGGTGTTGATCACTCTGGCCGTGGAGGAGGCCCAGGACCGAGAGGTCGGATACGCAGTGGGAGGGGGAGTTGAAGTGCTGAGCCACCGGGAGGTCGGGTTGGTTATTACGGACCGAGCAGAGGTGTTCGGCGAAACGATCGCCCAGCCTCCGCTTGGTCTCACCGATGTAGATCAGCTGGCATCTGGAGCAACGGATGCAGTAGATGAGGTTGGAGGAGGTGCAGGTGAACCTCTGTCGGACTTGGAATGACTGCTTGGGTCCCTGAAAGGAGTAGATGGGGGAGGTGAAGGGACAAGTGTAGCATCTCTTGCGGTTGCAAGGGAAAGTGCCCGGGGAAGGAGTGGAGCGGGAGGGAAGGGAAGAATTGACGAGGGAGTTGCGGAGGGAGCGGTCTTTGCGGAAGGCAGACAGGGGGGGAGATGGGAAGATGTGGCGAGTGGAGGGGTCACGTTGGAGGTGACGAAACTGGCGGAGGACTATCTGTTGTATGCGCTGGCTGGTGGGGTGAAAGGTGAGGACCAGGGGGACTCGGCCCTTGTTGTGAGTGGGGGAATGGGGAGAGAGGGCAGTGTTGCGGGGTATGGAGGAGACCCTGGTGCGAGCCTCATCTATAGTGGGGGAGGGGAAACCCCGTTCTCTGAAGAACGAGGACATTTGCGATGACCTGGTGTGGAACACGTCATCCTGGGAGCAGATGCGGCGTAGACGGAGGAATTGGGAATAGGGGATGGAGTCCTTACAGGAAGCAGGGTGGGAGGAAGAGTAGTCCAGGTAGCTGTGGGAGTCAGTTGGTTTGTAGTGGATGTCAGTCAGGAGTGTATCACCTGCAATAGAGATGGTGAGGTCAAGGAATGGTAGGGAAATGTCGGAAATGGTCCAAGTATATTTGAGTGCCGGATGGAAGTTGGTGGTGAAATGGATGAAGTCAGTCAGTTCTGCGTGGGTGCAGGAGGTGACACCAAAGCAGTCGTCAATGTAACGGAGGTAAAGGTCGGGGGTGGGGCCCTGGTACGCCGAGAACAAAGATTGTTCGACGTGCCCGACTCCAGATGCCAGCTGATCTACATCGGTGAGACCAAGCGGAGGCTGGGCGATCGTTTCGCCGAACACCTCCGCTCGGTCCGCAATAACCAACCCGACCTCCCGGTGGCTCAGCACTTCAACTCCCCCTCCCACTGCATATCCGACCTCTCGGTCCTGGGCCTCCTCCACGGCCAGAGTGATCAACACCGCAAGTTGGAGGAACAGCACCTCATATTCCGCTTGGGGAGTCTGCATCCTCTGGGCTTAAACATTGAATTTTCTCAATTCTGTTAACCCAGACTGCCTCTCCCCCCACCTCTCCCTCAGCCCTCTGGCCCTGACATTCCTTCTCCATCTCCCCCCCCCCCTCCCCAGTCGCACTAGCTTCTCATTTTCACACCACAAACAGCTTACAATGGCCTGCTTCCTTTGTCACCAATACTTTTTTGCATATCTTTCACTCATTGTTCCTTATCTCTCCACATCACTGTTTATATCTCTCGTTTCCCTGATCCCTGACCAGTCTGAAGAAGGGTCTCGACCCGAAACGTCGCCTATCTCCTTCGCTCCTTAGATGCTGCTGCACCCGCTGAGTTTCTCCAGCTTTTTGTGTAACCCTAGGTCCATTACTTATTCCCCATATACAGGTGAGTGGTCGAATCTGGGGAGAATTGATAGGAGGAGAATGGAAAAATGTGGATTAATGTAGGATTAGTATACATGGATAATAGTATTAAGCACCTGTTTATGATAAATGTGTAGGAAGGAACTGCAGATGCTTGTTATACACCGAAGATAGGCACAAAATGCTGGAGTAATTCAGCGGGACAGGCAGCATCTCTCGAGAGAAGGAGTGTGTGACGTTTCAGAACTCATCCCATTCCTTCTCTCCAGAGATGTTACCTATCCTGCTGAGTTACTCCAGCATTTTTGTGTCCACCTGTTTATACTAATCCTACATTAATCTATTTTTTCATGGGACTTGGGGAGCCCGAAGGGCCTGTTTGTATGTGTATGTCCCAAGACTGAATCAATTATTTGTAAATTCTGTCAAAGAAGAGTTGGTAAGTTGTCGTGCTGTTTACATGGATGGTACATGTTTGATGTCAGGACACAGAGTTTGTGGGCCAAAGGGCCTGTTTCCTAGTCCTTCTGCAGATCACACTGAATGATGTCACCGTGTGACTGAGATATCACATCACGAGAGACATCATGCAAGAAGTGCCCTTTGAAATCACCCCGTGGCGTAATTTGACCTAGAATTGGACACAAAGATGATTTGCTTCAGATTAAACTGATTTTCAATTGCACAGCACTGAAATAAAAACAGCGCATGCTATCAAATTTCCAGGCATGTGCATTTAACACATTCTGTTCTCTGGTCTCTTGTATTACTTCATTCAACAAAATCACATCAGCAATTTTGGCCTCTTTCATCTTGGCTATCTTGCCCGCTAAGGCACTAGAGGCTGGTTTGCAGCATAGAAACTTTGTTCACTTAATCAATGACCTCGTTGCCATAGCAGTATAACAGAAGGTGCCACCAATGATGACTTGATTTCTTTTCCCATCTGAAGTGGAAAGGGGAGAAGAGAGACTAAATGGAATCCCATCCATCTTAATGAAATACAATTATTTTGTCCTTATTAATCATTTAAAAATCAATATGTCTCTTCTCAGTGAACTCACAGCAGAATTAGTCATTTTGCACCACGTCTCAATACATCTTGTCTTGTGGATATTTCCCGGGTTTCTGGTCACCTCAATCGGATTTGCAGCCTGGATTGTGAGAGTAATAAATGTCAGTCAAAAGGAATCTCAAGAGTCAAGAGTCAAGACTCAATAGTGTTTAATGCACCAGGAGTCTAACAATGAGATTCTTACTTGCTGCAGCTTTATAGGTGTGTTAAATGCAATGACACAACAATTAAATATACAATAATCAATAATGCAATAAGCTAACAGTAATAACAGGTAACCAGACAGAAATAGTGCAATTTTAAGTCATGTAGTCATAATGTCATAAGGAATAGGAATAGAATTAAGCCACTCGGCCCATCAAGTCTATTCTGCCATTCAATCATCGCTGTCCTATCTCTCCATCCTAACCTCATTCTCCAGCCTTCTCCCCATGACCTCTGACCTGTACTTATCAAGAATCTATCTATCTTGCCTTAACCATATCCACTGACTTGGCCTTCACTGCCTTCTGTGGCAAGAATTCCACAGATTCACCACTCTCACCACTTGAAGAGGAAAACATTAGTTAAGACCAAAGTTGGACCCTTGAAGACCTAAAACCTAATTTTTTTATGGGGAACAAGGAAATGGCAGATGAGTTGAACAGATACTTTAGATCTGTCTTCACTAAGGAGGACACAAACAATCCGGTGGTGGCCGATTAGGAAAAGGGGAGATGGTGGCCGAATAGGAAAAGGGGAGATGCAACGAGACCTTGGTGTCATGGTACACCAGTGATTGAAAGTAGGCATGCAGGTGCAGCAGGCAGTGAAGAAAGTGAATGGTATGTTGGCATTCATAGCAAAAGGATTTGAGTACAAGAGCAGGGAGGTTCTACTGCAGTTGTACAGGGTCTTGGTGAGGCCACACCTGGAGTATTGCGTACAGTTTTGGTCTCCTAATCTGAGGAAAGACCTTCTTGCCATAGAGGGAGTACAGAGAAGGTTCACCAGACTGATTCCTGGGATAGCAGGACTTCCTTATGAAGAAAGACTGGATAGACTCGGCTTGTTCTCATTGGAATTTAGAAGTTTGAGGGGGGATCTTATAGAGACTTACAAAATTCTTAAGGGGTTGGACAGGCTAGATGCAGGAAGATTGTTCCCGATGATGGGGAAGTCCAGAACAAGGCGTCACAGTTTAAGGATAAGGGGGAAGTCTTTAAGGACAGAGATGAGAAAATCATTTTTCACACAGAGTGTGGTGAATCTGTGGAATTCTCTGCCACAGAAGGTAGTTGAGGCCAGTTCATTGGCTATATTTAAGAGGGAGTTAGATGTGGCCCTTGTGACTAAAGGGATCAGGGGGGAATGGAGAGAAGGCATGTACAGGATACTGAGTTGGATGATCAGCCATGATCATATTGAATGGCGGTGCAGGTTCGAAGGGCCGAATGGCCTACGCCTGCACCTATTTTCTATGTTTCTATGTTTCTAATCTTCTTGATATAGTAGTGGCCAGTGGATCTGGGGTGACGGAGGAACTGAAGGAAATCCACATTAGGCAGGATATGGTGTTGGATAGACTGATGGGACTGAAGGCTGATAAATCCCCAGGACCTGATGGTCTGCATTCCAGGGTACTTAAGAAAGTGGCTCTAGAAATTGTGGATGCATTGGTGATAATTTTCCAATGTTCTATGGACTCATGATCAGTTCCTGTGGATTGGAGGGTAGCTAATGTTATCCCACTTTTTAAGAAAGGCGAGAGAGAGAAAACAGGGAATTATAGACCAGTTTACTTGACATTGGTGGTGGGGAAGATGCTGGAGTCAATTATAAAAGATAAATAGCCAAACATTTGGATAGCAGTAACAGGATCGGTCCGAGTCAGCATGGAGTTATGAAGGGGAAATCATGCTTACGAATTTTCTGGAATTTTTTGAAGATGTAATTAGGAAAATGGACAAGGGAGAACCAGTGAATGTAGTGTACCTGGACGTTCAGAAAGCATTTGATAAGATCCCACATAGGAGATTAGTGGACAAAATTAGGGCACATGGTATTGGGGGTAGAGTGCTGACATAGATAGAGAAGTGGTTGGCAGACAGGAAACAAAGAGTAGGGATTAACGGGTCCCTTTCAGAATGGCAGGACTAGTGGGGTACCGCAAGGCTCTCTGCTGGGACCGCAGCTATTTACAATATACATCAATGATTTGGATGAAGGGATTCAAAGTAACATTAGCAAATTTGCAGATGACACAAAACTGGGTGGCAGTGTGAACTGTGAGGAGGATGCTATGAGAATGCAGGGTGACTTGCACAGGTTGGGGGAGTGGGCAGATACATGGCAGATGAAGTTTAATGTGGATAAATGTGAGGTTATCCACTTTGCTAGCAAAAACATGAAGGCAGATTACTATCTAAATGGCGTCAAGTTGGGAAAAGGGGAAGTACAACGGGATCCGGGGGTTCTTGTTCATCAGTCTATGAAAGTAAGCATGCAGGTACAGCAGGCAGTGAAGAAAGCTAATAGCATGTTTGCCTTTATAACAAGAGGAATCAAATATAGGAGCAAAGAGGTCCTTCTGCAGTTGTACAGAGCCCTAGTGAGACCACACCTGGAGTATTATGTGCAGTTTTGGTCCCCTAATTTGAGGAAGGACATTCTTGCTATTGAGGGAGTGCAGCATAGATTTACAAGATTAATTCCCGGGATGGCAAGACTGTCATATGCTGAGAGAATGGAGCAGCTGGCCTTGTACACTCTGGAGTTTAGAAGGATGAGAGGGGGTCTAATTGAGACAAATAAGATTGTTAAGGGTTTGGACACACTAGAGGCAGGAAACATGTTACTGATGTTGGCGGAATCCAGAACCAGAGGCCACAGTTTAAGAATAAGGAGTAAGCCATTTAGAACGGAGACGAGGAAACACTTTTTCTCACAGAGAGTGGTGAGTGGAATTCTCTGCCTCAGAGGGAGGTCGAGGCAGGTTCTCTGGATGCTTTCAAGAGAAAGCTAGATAGGGCTCTTCATCATTGTGGAGTCAGGGGATATGGGGAAAAGGCAGGAACGGGGATGATCAGCCATGATCACCTTGAATGGCAGTGCTGGTTCAAAGGGCCGAATGGCCTACTCCTGCACCTATTGTCTATTGTCTATTGTCTATTGTCTATTGTCTCTGACTAAATACATTTCTCCGCATCTCCTTCCTTTGTTCATCATTAAAGAACATCCTTTAATTCTGAGGCTATGACCTTTGTCCTAGACTCTCCCACGAGTGGAAACAATGGTGCAAACTAAACAAAGTCCATAATAGTTCATTGTTGAGATGGGATTGTGATCAGTGTCATTGAGTGCAGTTCAAGAGCACTCTAAGTGATAGAGTGATACAGTGTGGAAACAGGCCCTTCATCCCAACTTGCCCACACCGGCCAACATGTCACAGCAACACTAGTCCCACCTGCCCTCATTTGGTGCATATCTCTACAAATCTGTCCTATCCATGTACCTGTCTAACTGTTTCTTAAATGTTGGCATAGTCCGTGGGAAGAAGCCATACTTGAACGTGGAGAACATGGATCTCAGGTTCTTGTCCCTTCTTCCTGATGGCAGCAGAGAGATAATGATGTGCCGAGGGTTGCATGAGTCTATGCTGATGTTCGCTGCCTTCTTAAGGTAGTGCTGCCTGTAAATCCTTTTGATAGTAGGGGGTGGACGGAGGCAAATACCCATAATGGACTGGGAAACATCCACTACTTTCTACGACATGATACGATATGATGCTCCACAGTTCGAGGAGCACTCTCCCCTCCAAGACCACGTCCCATGAATCCAACTCCATCCCCAGGATGGAGCCAGCCTTCCCGATGTGTTTGTTGATCCTATTGGCGTCTGCAGCCTTCGCCCTGCTGCCCAGGCAGGGTGGTGTCGTTCTACATCTCCATTAGTTCTTGGGAGTGTTCAAACAATATTTCACTGCAACTATTAGCAATTGTACTATAAAATAGCATCTGTAGCTGCTAATGGAAACTTATTGATTAAGTTTATAATTTGAATAAGCAACTAAAATTATTACCATTATTCACAGATCTCATCTTTTATAGAACGCATTCATGCTTATATATTTCTCTCAAGAGTGAGATTACCTGACATGAAGATAGTCTGGAGACACAAGGAACTGCAGATGCTAGTTCACAAAAAAGATGTAAAGTACTGGAGTAACTCAGGCAGCATGTCTGAAGAACATGAATAGGTGATTTCTTGGATCAGGACCTTTCTTCAGATTGAAAAATATAAGCTTCATGTGTTCAAGAGTAAATGTTCAATGATTTACATTTGCAGTTGTTGGGAAAACAAATTAGTGTAATAACATTTTCAAGTTGGATGAAATATTTATAGAAATTCAAGTGGGAAAGATTTCAAAATGTGGTTAGGCAAAAATCCTAGAGAACACACAGCATCAATTCTATTTTGTTCAAAGGGATTACGTTGTTGTGTAAAACAAACATGAGAAAAAAAAATTACAGTGGTGCAAATTAGTGCCTTTTCCTCAACTATTTTCACTATAATCTTTCTGAACATTTCTGAAATTGTTCCACATCAGCTGGTTTACCCAGAGTACTGGAGCATCAATAATACTTAATTAGATTAAAGACGACCCCACTCAAACAACTGCAATGACACCGGGTGGTGACACAGTGGCATATCACACAGCCCCAATGACCCGCGTTCAATCCTGGCCTCAGGTGCTATCACATTGCCAATGCTTGGGTTTTCTCTGGCTGCTCTGGTTTCCTCCCATAACTTAAAATATGCAGGCTGGTCGACTGTACATTGGCCGTAGTGTGTGTAGTGAGTGATGGGGAATAGGAAAATGGTATTCTCAAACATATAGAATAAAGGGGGAATCTCTTTGAGATATGTTGTGCCAACAACACTTGAAAGATGGCTGCAAGCTGCCCTCTTGAATGACAAAAGCCCTTGAAGGTAGATTGCAGGCAATCTTGAACTGGGTACATGCAGAATTTGATCATAGCGGAGTGTCTCCACAGTTACATGGCAGATTGGTTGATTAATCTCCACTTTCTCTCTCTTTGATGTACCCTCCCATCCCAGTGCACTCCCATTTCTCCCACTATTCCCCCTCTGTCATCTGTCACCCCCTCTTCCCATCACTCCCCACCCCGTCCCCCATCCCCTTCTACCTATATCCCTTCCTCATGCCTTACATTTCATTCCTGACACCCTTTGTCTCCTTTTCATCTCCAGCCAGTCTGAAAAAGGGACCTGACCTGAAACATCGCCCCTTCATTCCTTCCATAGATACTGCCTGCCCCGTTGAGTTTAGTTTAGATTAGTTTAGTTCAGAGATAGAGTGCTAAAACAGGCACTTCAGCACAATAGAACCATCCTATACACACTGGGGAGAATTTACAATGTTACCAAGCCAATTAACCTTCAAACCTGTATGTCTTTGGAGTGTGGGAGGAAACTGGCACTCCAGGTGAAAACCCACATAGATCACGGGGAGAATGTACAAACTCTGTACAGACAGCACAAGTAGTCAGGATCAAACCCAGGTCTCTGGCGCTGTAAGGCAGCAACTCTATCGCTGCACCACCGTGCCACTTCTAAGTTACTCCAGCTTTTTGTGTTTTGCCCAAGATTCTAGCGCCTGCAGTTCCTCATGACTCGGAATGTATTTGTGATTTTCTTGCAAAATAGATGTGAAGGTTTAAATTCTGTTATGTGGTGGGAACATGGGAAATCACAAACTGTTGGAGCTTTAAATGAGACATCAAAGCATTAACACAGTCCACCGAGGGCAAAGGACAACAGGCATGAAGGAGTTTTAGTGGCCATATTTTTTTGAAAGAGTTTGGCCACTGTTTGAACTTTATTTATTCGGTTTTGACATTGCTGACACTTATGGAATATTCCAAATTGCTCCCGAATCATGGGATTGATGGAGTCATGGACTGAATGGCCTCCTTCGATGTCAGAAGAAAATATAAACTTGTGAGGCATTTGAGTTTCCATTCTGGAGTTACCAGGCCAGGTAGTGATAAAAGATATTAGTAAGTAACATTAGCTTTCAATGATAACCTGATTGTTTTATCATCACTATTTTACTTCGGAGTCACGTGAGTGATTCCGTGAAGACCCCGGCATTCCACATGCGCGTCATTACGTCTGACGCATGGCGCAGCGACCGGCTGGGAGGAGCAGCGCTTCTCCAGCGGTAAGTTTAAAAAAGCCTCAGTTAAGTGTCCAACTTGTTGGAGGTCGTTTCTGCGCTTGTTAAATCTTGTTACAGGAGGACAAGTCCAAGCATGGAGAAATCGTTGAGAGCAAGGCGAACCGTTGTGAAAGTAACTAAAGACCGCGGGAGTGCGGGTAGCGGGCTGCCGCCTAGTTCATCTACCGAGTCGCTAATAGCAAGACCAGCAACTGCAGACTTGGTGTCTGAGGGCACCGTGGCTGCGCCGGAGGGGCGTATGGCCACCAGAACGTCTGCACGGCCGATAGGAGATAAAACTGCAAAAGGTGCTGAAGCTGCTCACATCCGGCATTACGGCTTTCGGTAGGTCGGAGGATGGTGGGCACTTGACTGAGGTTCAGCAGGATGCCCTGGCTCTCATGTGGAATGTGCACTTTGAGGTAAACTGCCTTCAGAAGAGGGCAATCCGCCCTACCATTAACCCGAGGTTCGCTACCCTGTGTAAGCCTAGTAACATCCAGCCACCGAATCTGCTGTTCGGGGAAGACCTTGCAAAGTGGGTGAAGGAGCTGGCGACGAGGCAAAAACCGTCGGGCTCATCAAGGCGCCTGTGACCAGCAGGACCCTTCAGAGGCAGTACCCCTACAAGCGGTTTGCTGAAACCGGGTCAAGGACTAAGCCGGCCATTCAATGTGCGCAGCTGGCACACTCCAGCAGGAGTATGGTAAAACATGCCTTTTCCCTCCAGAACCAGGGGACAAAGGTAACCATGGAGGTAGGTGGGTCTGGTTCTTGTCGAAACATATTGAGTGAGAATTACCTACCAGTTGGGGGGAGGTTACACTGGTTTCTGAAAGAATGGTATGAAATAACATCAAACTTGTTTATACTGCAAAGTATACAAGGGTTTCAAATTGAATTTATTCCCAATTTGTGTCCACCCACACAGCATATACCAGAGTGGGCACTCATTTTCTCACAAAAGGAGAATTTGGAGGTTACAACCACAAACATAAATGTATTTTATTGGGATTTTATGTGATAGACCAACACAAAGAGGCACATAATTGTGAAGTGGGAGGAAAATGATGCATGGTTTTCAAATATTTTTACAAATAAAAAACTGAAAAGTGTGGCGTGCAAAAGTATTCTGCCCCATTTACTCTGATACCCCTAAATAAAATCCAGTGCAACCAATTGCCTTCAGAAGTCACCTAATTAGTAAATAGAGTCCACTTGTGTGTAATCTAATCTCAGTATAAATATGGCTGTTCTGTGAAGGCCTCAGAGGTTTGTTTGAGAACATTACTGAACAAACAGCAACATGAAGCCCAAGGAACACACCAGACAGGTCAGGGATAAAGTAGTGGAGAAGTTTAACGCAGAGTTAGGTTATAAACAAATATCCCAAACTTTGAACATCTCATGGAGCACTGTTCAATCCATCATCCGAAGGTCTGGTTTATAATCTTACTATGTTACTTCAGTTACTGTTATCTGTGATTTCACACCGCTGCTTTGAAGATTGACGCGCATGCGGACTGGCGGGGTCTTAACGGAATCGCTCATCGTAACTCCTCATAAAATAAAGATCAAACTTCAAACTGGTAAGTTCTCGTTTAATCTTACTATTACTGATCACTATTACTATTACTAACTTTCAAATTTCAGGTTCATTCCAATTATTTGAAATAAGAGAAGATAGACACAAAAAGCTGGACTAACTCAGCAGGACAGGCAGCATCTCTGGAGAGAAGGAATGGGTGACGTTTCGGGTCGAGACCCTTCTTCAGACCGGAAAGTTCTTGAAATAAAATTTCTCTTTTGGGATTTTAACTCCAGATCACCAGGCAAGGCCTTTTAATCATAGACGGAATCTATGCAGAGAGAGAAAAATAAGATTTCATGGGGTGAATGAAATGGCTGTAGCCAACAGTCTGGAGAGGAACCACTGGTGTTCAATACCTCCATTTAAGGAAGAACGGGACCTCTGCAGATCCGTATGAGGCCCAGTTAAGCGGAGCGACAGCTTTCGGCAGATCCCGCAGATCCGGCATGATTGTTTGAGCACAAATATTCTGACATATTGGATCTACGGTGTGCTGTCTAATTGGATCCAAAGCCGTCTAGGAGACAAAAGGTGGTGGTGGAAGGTTGTCTTCCTTATTGGAAGACTATGACAAGTGGTGTACCGCCTGAATCAGTGCTGGCTCCTTGTTGTTTGTGATATATATTAACAACTTGAAGGAGGAATGATTGTTCATTTTGCAGATGACATGAAAATTATTGGTAGACAAAAATGTTGGAGAAACTCAGCGGGTGAGGCAGCATCTATGGAGCGAAGGAAATAGGCAACGTTTCGGGTCGAAACCCATCCCCTGAGTTCCTTCTTAAACATCTTGAAAATTAGTGGTGTTGGCAGTGTAGGCTGCCTAGGAATACTGCTGGATATGGATCAGGGGGAAGTTTGGCAAAGTGTTGGCAAATAAAGGCCCAACAGGCCGGCTCACTGGTGCAGCAGTATTGCTGCCTTACGACGCCAGAGACTCGGATTCGATCATGACTACGGGTATTATCTGTACAGAGTTTGATTGCTCTCCCCGTGACCGTGTGGGTTTTCCCCACAAGTTCTTGCTTCCTCCGACACTTCAAGGATGTACAGGGTTCTAGGTTATTTGGATTTGGTAAAAATTCTAAATTGTCCTTAGTATGTAGGATAGTGCTAGTGTACAGGGATCGCTAGACAGCGTGCACTTGTTGGGCCAAAACGAAATAAAACTAAATGTGAGGTGATACATTTTGGAAAATCAAATATGTGTAGGGCGTATACAGTAATTGGTAGGGTGCTAAGGACTGTTGATGAACAGAGAGATCACAGGGTTCCTTTGCTCCATATATGCTGCTGCACCCGCTGAGTTTCTCCAGCATTTTTGACTACCTTCGATTTTCCAGCATCTGCAGTTCCCTCTTGAGCAGGGTTTAAGTTCTCTGAGGATGGTGATATGGGTAGATAGAATGACGAAGAAGGCATATGGCATGCTTTCAGAGGTCAGAGCGCAGACTTACTGTAGCATGTAATGCTGCAACTTTATAAAACACTGGTGCACAGTTTCAGTCACCAGGCTACAGGAAGGATGTACATGTCAACCACCAATTTTCCACACTCGGTTCCAGAGCCTTGCTGGATTATCCGTTTTGCCGATCAACAGAGATCACGTAATAATGATATTACAACCTCTGATCACTAATTATACCCCTCCCGTGTCTCTAATGCTTGAATGCTCGAAACTTATATAAAACAAATATTAAATGTAAATTAAATTTACAGCGGGATTTGCTTTCCTTGTATGGGTAGCCCAGATGCCGGCCATAAGTTGCCCTCGGAAGTCCTGATGATGGTCGGATTGGCGGCTAGCCACGCGGCTGAGGCTCCTCTTTTCTGGCAGGACAACCAGGGTGATCCCTGCTGACCCAGGATTTGTCAAATCTGCTGAAAAATTAGGTAGTGGGTGCATCTGCTGCCCTGCTGTCTGTCGCAGGACTCCAAGTGGCCTAACGGTACAGGAACGATCTGTCTAGGCTGTAGTCGGCCTTGGGAACCGGTTATGGGAGTGGATCCACCGGCTGGAGGCTGGAGGGACTTGTGGGACTGGAGTTCCGGAACACAGCCGCAAGGGGCATATTTGACCCGCCGATCGGAAGTCTGGCCATGGAAGTCGGCTCTGGCTGGGCCAGAATTCCAGAGCCCTTGCTGCAGGAGGCAAATTCAACCTTCCAATTGGCCGTGGAAGTCCCGATGAGGTCGAAGTCAGCTGCCTCACCTGGCCTAGGTGCCACATTTTCCAGGGGACATTGGGGAGGGGGGCGGGGCTTCAAGTGTGCTCTCATAATTTTGGCCAGATTACAAGAGGTGCTGGACTATCAGTTGCCGGAAAATCGGTGGTGGACCTGTCATTGTGTTAGAGAGAGTTAGAAGGAGATTTACCAGTATGGATTGGATGACTTTAGCTATGGGGAGAGATTGGTTCGGCTGAGATTGATTATCCTTGGAATGAACAGAAGCAGAGGGATTAGAGGGATGGTCTGATAAAGGTATACATAAATGTAAGAAATATAGATAGGGTAATTAGTCAGACTCATTTTTTTCCCCATGGCTTCCCCAAAAACAAGATGGCAAGATTTAAGATGAGGGGAAAGAGTTTTAAGAGGGATTTGAGGGGAAAGTTCTGTTTTTAAACAAACACTGGTTGATATCTGGAACATGCTGTCAGAGGGGTTGGTGTAGTCAAATACAATAACTACATCTATGTGGCACAGATGGATATGGTCCTAATTCACGCAAATAGGATTAGTGAGGATGGGCAAAATATTTGGGCGTGACATGATGGGGCAAAGTCACATTTATGTGACTCTCTGATTCTATCTCACACTTCACCATGTTGTTGACTAATAATTAATACCAAAGCAGCTTTCAAATATGCCTGTACAGTTTGTACATTAAATTAAAGTGTTGGCCTTCTTTTTGAGTGGATTGAGAGAGGATGAGAGGTTTGTGGTCCCAATGCTATTCTCGTTATGGTGGTCTATTTCACGTGGCCGACTACAAATTTTCATTACCTGCTGGAGTCTCATGTGGAAGTGCTCAAAGGGCTTAAAACCTCCAAGTACCCTTCTCCAACGTGGGTCTTAATTTGAAGAGGGCATCTGTTATATGGACGACTAGGCAAGATAATCGCTTGTGTACACAGGGGAGAAATTTGACCTTCAGAATGCAACAGTGAAACAAATTAACTTTTGCACGGCGACTCTATTTTTTTCCAGGTTTGTTTTTTCAGGTCACAGGCTCGAACTTGAGATAGCTTTGTTCACGGGATCCAGATCACAGGCATCACAAATCTGTCGACTTGTCGCGCTGGCTGTCAGCTTTTGCACAAAACTCTTCCCAACAACAAAAATATTTAACAATGACAACAGCGAACGGAGACTGTGGCTACACAGGAATGTCCTAAATGACATGGGCTTGGTTCGATAAATAGGGATGTCAATAGCTAGAAATGATGTCTTGTTGCTAAGCAATAGCCATCCTCAAGTTTGTGCACATTCAAAACTACGTTACGAACCAGAGGCACATTACTGCTGGTCCCACATGCTTCTCTCTATTATGTTTGAGCAGCTCATAAAGACTTTGAGGTCAATACAAGATTTGCTCTAACTTGTTCATCCAATGTGCTGGAGACCCAAAAATACATCAAACTATCAGACAGCCCGGAATATTGAACACACCACATAATCTCCCTTGTGGTTTTAAACAATTTAGAACATTGTAGGCATGGGTGAAGTTTCTGATGATGGAGAACATTCCAAAGAAACCCCTCTGTCAAACAGAGATGAGATAATTAGATCCAGGTAATATATTGAAGCCCCATATGGGGGCCCGAGCACAAATAGATCATCTTTATTTTGCTAGCTCGGTCTCAGGCAGCTACAGAAAAGTGTTGATGGAAAACTGGGCATAGGGCTGGAGCAACAACCTCATCCTCACTGCAGCAGAATCAAAGCCGTGAGAACTAACACACCAGATTTTCTAATGGTTGCAAAACAGCCAGGAACTTTCCATTGCAAAAGGTTTTAGACTCCTGGCATTGGTAATTTCATCCTGCATGGCAGCATTTCACCATGGGATGATTATCTGCACTTTGGTGGGCAACTCTGTATTGAACATTGTCTGGCGTGGCTCAGGAGCACCTCACTGAAATGATGTCTTCATTGTGTCTAAGGTAGCAAAGGCATTAAGCCTTTTCTTGAATATGTTGACCAGGTACTGCAACAGCAGAGAAGTGAAGTAGGAGGCAGCATGGAAGGTTGACGATTTGGCTTTACAACAAATATGTTAAAACTGGCAACTGTGATGTGCGCCACACAGCATAATGAATTAGGAGCATTACTTCTTCTTCTTCTTCTTGCGTATGGCATGCACAGCCTAAAGTTGCAGGACTTGTTCTATTGGATCTTATTTAATAGTGCACGCCAGGTTGATTGCATTAGTTGAAACAGGGCGGACCACGTGAAGGTTGGAACCTTCCACCGCAAGCATTATTTCAAAGCCAGGCAAACCATGTAGGTTAAGTACAAACAATAGCCTTGAAAAGCTATTACATTACATAGACATATTACATTTGCCTGATATCCTATGTGTAAGAAGTAAAGTAGATGAGCTTGAGGCTCAGTTAGAGGTTGGTAGATATGACATTGTGGGGATTACTGAGACATGGCTGCAGGAGGATCGGGCCTGGGAACTTAATATTCAGAGTTATACATCCTATAGAAAGGACAGGCAGGTGGGCAGAGGGGGAAGACATAGGGACTGATGAGGTAGAGTCACTGTGGATTAAGTTGAGGAAATGTAAAGGCAAGAAGACACTAATTGGTGTTATTTACAGACCTCCAAATAGTAGCCTGGATGTAGGGTGTAAGTTGCAGCAGGAGTCAAAACTGGCATGTAACAAAGGTAATGCCACTGTGGTGATGGGAGATTTCAATATGTGGGTAGACTAGGAAAATCAGGTTGGTTGAGGACCCCAAGAAAGAGAGTTTGTAGAATGCCTCCACGATGGATTCTTAGAGCAGCTTGTAATGGAGCCGACCAGAGAAAAGGCAATTCTGGATTTAGTGTTGTCCAATGAACCAGATATGATAAGAGAACTAGAGGTAAAGGAACCGCTTGGAGGTAGTGATCATAATATGATTAGTTTTAATCTGCAATTTGAGAAGGAGAAGGTTAAATCGGAAGTGGCAGTGATGCAGTTGAACAAAGGGGACTATGAAGGCATGAGAGGGGAGTTGGCCAAAGTAGACTGGAAAGGGATCCTAGCAGGAATGACGGTGGGACAGCAATGGCAGGAATTTCTGAGCATAATCTGCAAAACGCAGGATCATTTCATTCCAAAAAGAAAGAAAGATTCTAAGGGGAGTAGGAGGCAACCGTGGCTGACAAGAGAAGTTTGGGATAGAACAAAACAAAAAGAAAAGATGTATAACACAGCAAAGAGTAGCCGGAAGCTAGAGGATTGGGAAACTTTCATAGGACAACAGAAGGAAACAAAACGGGCATACGGGCTGAAAAGATGAAGTACGAAGGGAAGCTGGCCAGCAATATAAAGAAGGACAGTAAAATCTTCTTTAGATATGTTAAGGGAATAAGAGTAGCAAAGTCAAATGTGGGTCCCTTGAAGACAGACACGGGTGAAATTTCATTTCGGAGTCACGTGAGTGACTTCGTGAAGAACCCGCCAGCACGAATGCGCGACATATCGTCGCAACGCATTGCTGCCGACGGCTGGAGGGGAGCGCGGCTCCCCACCAGCCCTTCAGAGGGCCGACTCAGGTAAGGCTAAGCCCCCTAGAGTTGGTGTTCCTGTTGGGGGGAGTGTGTTCTCTCCCTACAGGAACGTGGAAACCGTAAGGGCCAGGACATCCGCAGGAGTCGCCGGCCACTTATTCCGGAGCCCTCCTTCAACGGCTGCACCTGCGAGTCGGGCCGGGATATAGGCGTGGAAGTCGGGGAGCCCTGTTGGTACAGGGCCCGACCCGCCGATACGCCGGAGCTCCAGTGCTGGTTCGAGGAGCAGGAGCTCCAGTGCTGGTTCGAGGAGCAGGTAGACCCTGTCTCCGTATCGGGGTCGCCAACGGGCTCGTTGGTCGACCTGGGCTAGGGCTCGCGTGCTGCTGCACGGCCCTTCTCCCTGAGCCCTCGGAGAAGAGGGAGGGATGGAGCCCGGAAGCCTAACCCTTTAGGGGCAAAGGCGTCACCTGCCGCTAAACTGCGGACTGGTGCCATGGCGGGACTCAAGTCCACTGGGAGACCTGTCAGGACCAGTGGACTCCCCAACCACCGAGGCCGGGATGGGTCACTTGGGAGGAGTCCCGCCACGGTCGCCGAGTCCCCCATGGATGGGAGGACGAGACCATGCGTCGGCAAGGTCCACGATGTGGGCAGCCAGCAAGCCCGCGCGGGCGTCGGGTCACCGTGCTGAGGCATTGGGTGCCGACTTTCCACCGCGTTTGCCCTCCGTGGCAGCGGGATCAAGCTCCGCCGAGGAGGCGTTTGAGCGTACCTCCCGCGCGGGAATTGCTCAGCTTTGCTGCGGCGGCTGGCAGCGACAACTTCCGGCACCGGGTTCACCTCGACGAGGTGCGGGCCGATGAGCGGAGCCTCAGCAGTTCAGCAGAACATGAGGACTCCGTCCGCCCGAGTTCTAAGGGCAAGGGGCGTATTGGCCAGGATGGAGCGGATGTTGGAGCTCCTCCTGCAACAGAATCAACGGGAGGAAGCATCCAGCTCCAGTGGGCACAGGGAGGTTTCACCATCGTCAGCAGGCGCCTGAGGCAACCAGAGGATTGTCAGAGACATCGGGACTACCCCTCAACCCCAAACTGGCCGCCGCCGTGGACTTCCTGACCAACCATCAGCTCCAGGAGGAGGTCCTATCGGAGGCCATAAAACAGGCACAAAGCCCAGCGAACTGCTACTCCCTTCATAATCAATACGCCAATCTGGGGCAACATCAGCCCAAGGATCAGGACTGAGGAGATGGAGCTCCAGCGGATCCTGAAGCTGCTCACTGCTGGGTTTACCGCGTTGCGCGGTCGGTGGACGGGGAGGATCTGAGCACCAAGCAGGAGGATGCTCTGGCTCTATTGTGTACCACACAGTATGAGATAAACGCCTTCAGGAAGAGCGTCATCAAACCCATCGCTGTACCCAAAATTTGCGGGGTTATGCTAAACACCTCCTACGCCACCACCCAGACAGTTGTTCGGGGAAGACATCCCGAAGAGGGTCAAGGAGCTGGATGACCACGCTAAGACGGTGGGACTCATGCGGTCACATATCTCGAACAGGCAGCAGGCCAGGGAGTGATATTTTTCAGGCCACAAGGCCCTGCCGTTAGGCCAGCAAGGACCTACGCTCCAGCTCCGCCTCAATTTCAGCAGCCTCATCAACCTAGGCCTTTCAGGGCTAGGGCTCCAGCGGCCAGCATGGAATATGCGGGCGCCGCATTATCAGCTCAATCCAGCACCTCCACATCCGGCCATACATATCAAGGGCCGCCGATAACCATGAAGGTAAGGTGGTCTGGATTTCATGCACCTGCATGTTTAACTTCACATGTTGGTGGGAGACTACGGCTCTTTCCGGGGGCATGCGGTACCATCATTCTGATGAGTTTATCTTACAAAGTATTCAAGGCCATGAGATTAAATTCATCAATGGTGAAATCCCTCCATCCCAGCATATGCAGATCAGAAATTTACACTGTCCAGCAAAGAGCGGCAGTAGGCTATGCTGAAAAATTTAAAGTTACAAGGAGGGATGGAGGATGTCGGGTTATTTTTGATTTGACCCATTTGAATACTTTTGTAGAATATACCCATTTCAAAATGGAAACGTTCCAGACAGCCAAGTTATTGGGTTCTGGGGGCTGCTTTGTGGCATGCATTGATTAAAAGATGCATGCTATTCAGTATCCATTCAGAAATACCACAGGAAGTTCTTGCAATTTACCTGGATGGATCAGCTCTGGCTATACAGAGCTTTGCCAAATGGGCTTACACAACCCTAGATTATTTCTAAATTGCTCAAATCAATACTGGCTACACTAGGAGACAAAATCACATAGTGCCTATCTAGGTGATATCCTAATTATTGAGAATCAGCCGAACTGGCAGTTTCAGCCACCGTGGAAAGTTTTTCAAGAAATCGGGTTCATTATCCATCCAGATAAATCAAAGTCCTGCCCTTCACAGGTCAAGGGTATCTGGGGTTACGGTGGATTCCAATCACGTGAGGGCCACCATACCAACTAACTAGGTTGGCGATGTCACCCAACTATGCAAGGTTCTAGTCTGGGCCAGTATACCATCAATTAGACAAACTACTAAGGTGATTGGCAAGATTGTAGCTTTTTTCCAGCTGCCCAATACGGGCCTTTGCATTATCAAAATTTGCAGAGAGCCAAGGTCTCAGCGTTAAAACTGAACGCTAGACATTTCGATAGACCAATGCAGCTGCCTTTCAAGGCACAGATTGAGTTACAATGGAGGATTGACAATATTTATGTCTCACTTAAATCCATCATTTTGGCCAATCCGATGGTATACTTACAAACAGACGCAAGCTCCCATGTCTGGGGAGTTACGGACAACTACTCCAGTTGTGAGGGCAGATGGGACACCCTTGAATCTACCCTGTTGTTGTCACAAGGGATAAACTATTTGGAGATGTTGGGAGCATTTCACGGACTTCGAGCTTATTGTTCTAGCCTTACTGATGCTCATGTCCGTCTCCAAGTAAATAATACCACTGCGGTGGCATATCTAAACCATATGGGCGGTACCAGGTCACTTTCATGTGATGAATTGGCAAATACAATTTGGCTCTGGTGTGTTCGACGGAATATTTGGATTTCAGCTACCTGTTTCCCAGGTGAGCTCTATACAGTGGCGGACACCAGGTCACGCAAATTCAATGACAACATCGAGTGGATGATGAATCCCCAAATATCCGCTAAAATTACAGCCAAATTTGGTGAACCGGATATCGACCTCTTTGCGTCACGGTTGAACCATCAGGTACCAACATATGTTCGTAGGAACCCTGATCCTGGGGCAATGGCGATGGATGCGTCTCGCTGGACTGGGGGAAATGGGTTTCTATGCATTTCCTCCATTTTGCCTCATCAGTCGGGTGTTGCGGAAAATCCAGACAGATGCTGCTAAGGGCATTCTTATCATACCCGACTGGCCTACGCAGCCATGGTATCCGGTGGTCCTTGATATGATCAGTCAACCTTAGGTCCTCTTAGAGGATTACCCATAATTGGTACAAACCCTGTGTCAGGGGGACCACATCCCTGCCACAGTCATCTAAACTTGTTGGCTTGGAGGTTCTGCACAGGCCATTACTGCGGTATGGCCTATCATCTAGAACCATGGATACCATCGGAGTGTCATGCTGGGAGTCCACCAGGCGGCAATACCTCTCTCACATCTGGAAATGGGAAACCTACTGCGGCCGCTCCCATATTGCATACGACGCTGTAACCATAACCGACGTATTGGAATTCTGGCGGGATTGCACCATGATGAATATCTGAGCTACAGTGCCATCAACAGCGCCTCGAGTGCGCTGTCATTCTACCTCAATATTAAGGTAGGATCCAACAGGCTGGTGTCCAGACTCATGCGGGGAATATTCAATTCGAATCCGCCCACGCTATAATATCACCTGGGATATCGGGGAAGTACTCGCCCTGCTCAGGACGTGGTCGCCCATGGAGGGGCTGGAGCTGGACAAACTCACCCTGAAGCTGGTGATGTTACTGGCACTGACTTCAGCGCAGAGGGTACAGACACTCCACAAAATCCGGATCGACAGGATGATCTCTACCCCTGCAGAAGTAGTCTTCGTCATAGACGGGCTACTCAAGCAGCATAGACCTGGGTGCACAGGGCTGCAGCTGAAGTTCCTGGCATACCCCGCTGATGCAAGGCTTTGTTTAACCGCCCATATCCGTCACTATGTGAAAGTGACGAGAAAACTGAAGGAATGGAGAAACCTCACCATAGAGTGACGGTCCAGACAATATCCAGGTGGCTCAGGATCGTCTTGGGTAAGTCACGTGTTGACACTAATATCTTCAAATCCCATTCCACCAGGGCATGCATCAACGTCGGCGGCAAGGGTCATGGAGGTGTCCATGGACCATATTCTTGCCACAGTAGGATGGCGAACGAAGCCACCTTCCAGCGGTTCTACAATACATCTGTTGCCGCTCCTCTACAGCTCGCGGAGGCCGTGCTGAATGCAGGTCAAGAACGTGGAGATGTCCCCGAATGAGGGGTTTTCTTTTGTTGTTAACAAATGTTGCTCTTGTTTTTCAGTACAAGCAGTCTGGAAAGTTGATTACTCCTATCCATCCTTATAAGTGGTGTGTGACAGCATGGACGTGGTCCAGGGCATGGAATCACAGAGCTTTGAAGTCTTCACGAAGTCACTCACGTGACTCCGAAATGAAATAGTAAGATTAAACGAGAACTTACCAGTTCGAAGGTTGATCTTTATTTTATGAGGAGTTGCGATGAGGGATTTCGTGCCCTCCGCTCCCAACCCTCGATCATAATCAACTGGTAAATAGAGTCTCTTCAATCTTACTATGCCAAGTAATTTCTGTTGTTGTTTTCTGTGATTCCACACCGCTACTTTGAAGAATGTCGCGCATGCGTGCTGGCGGGTTCTTCATGAAATCCCTCATCGCAACTCCTCATAAAATAAAGATTTTACTTCGGAGTCACGTGAGTGACTACGTGAAGACCCCGCCAGCATGCATGTGCGACATATCGTCGTACGCATGCGGAAGCGACGGTCGGGAGGAGCGGGGCTCCTCCAGCGTAAGTTAAATAGCTTACGCCAGGTAAGTCTCACCGGAGGAGTGAGTCGACGGAATGGAATCGCGCAAATCTAAAAGAGCTGCGGCAAAAGCAGCTGCCAAGGAGAGCAGCCAGCAGAGAGCCGTTTTACCTGCAGCTCCCGACTTTTCGCCCATTGGGGCCGTTGGGACGCCACGGCCGGGCGGGAAAACCACCCGGAAGTCGGACGGGGCCGACTCAGCGGAGTCCGGTCCCGAGGACACCCCGTTCGCAGATAGCGACGGAGGTCGTCTAACCCGCATGGAGCGGATGTTGGAGCAAATGCTCCAACGTGACCTGCTATTGCAGGGGCAGGGTCACAGTGGGCCTCTTAGCAGGCCCACGGCAGGTTCCTACCGAGGACTGCCTAATGTCTCCCCCTCCACACAGGGGAACATTCAGGGTCAGAACTGGGCTGACCCAGAAGAAGGGGAGCTGGCTGAATTACCATCTGTGTCAGGGGTGTGTGAAGACTACATGGATATGGTAAGCAAGCATGCAATACCTAACCAGAAGGGCCTACCTATCCACCCCAAGCTGGCTGCCAGTATAAACTACATGGCAACTAACCAGCTGCAGGAACAGGCCATTAATGCAACTGCAGACAAATACATGGCACCTGAAAACTGCAACTCGTTAAATGTACCTGCGGTAAACAACCCTATATGGGGGAACATGACCCCCTCGAGCAGAGGCCAGGAGATTAAACTTCAAAAAATTCTGAAGCTCCTAACCGCCGGGATTACGGCAGTGGCAAGAACTGCAGTGGGTGTGGAGATGCCGGAAGAATTACAGGATGCTTTAGCTCTACTGTGTAACACCCAGTATGAGATCAATAACTTCCGAAAAAGCATCATAAAGCCGGCGCTTAACCCCAAGTTTGCGGGGTTGTGTAAGCCTGGGAAGACTCGGCCTCCAAGCCTGCTGTTCGGGGAAGATCTCCCCAAGCAGGTTAAAGACCTTGATGAGGAGGCAAAGGCTTTGGGCCTAATCAAGGTTCCTGGCTACCCACACAGACAGCACCCCTACACATCCACCGGGCAGAGTTACCATAACAGGTCTGCCGGTGGTGAAAGCTTGAAGGCCGGCAATCCTGCACAGCGGTCTTTTTTAGGCCATGGCCCAGGCCGGCCTTCTTGGAAGATGCGCCACTCCTACAACACAACCAACCAGCCAAGGAAGCAAGGACAGAAACCACAACACCGGCAGTAACCATGGAGGTAGGTGGGTCTGGGTTCCCCAGAAACACATCTTGCCTAAATTCACTTTATGTAGGGGGTCGGTTGCACAAGTTCTACGTGAATTGGCTCACTTTTACCTCTGATCCTTATATACTCAGGAGTATTCAGGGCTACAAAATTGAATTTATTCACGAACTCCCTACCCCGGTTCAGCATTCACCCAGCCGAAAATTTATCCTCTCTAAAAAAGAGAAGGCAGCAGGGCATGCTGAGCTGCACAGGTTAATAGAAAAAGGGGTAATTGAGAAAACCATCAAAGAACCTCAGGAGTTCGTGTCTAATATATTCACCAAAAATAAAAGAGACGGCAGTTGCCGCATTATCATAGATTTGGCCGAACTGAATACTTCTGTTCAGTATATTCATTTCAAAATGGACACCTTCGACACTGCTACACAGTTAATAGCCAATGGGTATTACATGGCGTGCATTGACCTTAAAGATGCATATTATTCAGTACCCATACACAAGGATCATAGGAAATACTTAAAATTTATCTGGATGGGGCAATTATGGCAATACAAAGCCTTACCCAATGGGTTATCGTCAGCACCCAGATTGTTTACCAAGATATTAAAACCAGCTTTGGCCTACTTAAGGAAACAGAATCATACTGTTATGGCCTATCTTGATGACATCCTCATAGTGGGGGAAAATTTGGAAATGGCTACATTGGCAGTTACAGCCACGAAACATCTTTTTCAGAAGCTGGGTTTCATTATACATCCAGATAAATCAATATTAGAACCCTCTACCACCATGAAATACCTGGGGTTCATTGTTGACTCAATGCAAATGTCTATCACGTTACCACCAAGCAAGGTGGAGGACTTGATAGAGGCTTGCAGGAGCCTCATTGGCATTAAGGACCCATCCATTCGGCAGGAGGCCAGGGTGATTGGGAAGATAGTAGCTGCTTTTCCTGCAGCGCAATTTGGGCCTTTACATTACCAAAATTTACAAAGAGCCAAAATTACAGCGCTCAAAAATCATGCATGCCATTTCGATAGGCCTATGAAAATACCGGAAAGGGCGAAAGCCGAATTATATTGGTGGATGGGTAATGCCCAAAATTGCTCTAAACCAATTACTATCATAAATCCCTCGATCATCTTACAAACTGATGCCAGTGCCAAAGGGTGGGGAGCTACTAACACTACCTCTAGCTGTGGAGGTAGATGGAGTGCACCAGAGTTAACCCAATTCAAAAATTTGGGGATTAACTATTCGGAAATGTTGGCAGCATTTCACGGCCTTAAGGCATACTGCACTAACATGCACAAAGTTCATATTAGAATACAAATTGACAACACCACGGTGGTAGCCTATATTAACCACATGGGCGGTATAAAGTCGATATTGTGTGATGAATTGGCTAACAATATCTGGCACTGGTGTCTGCAAAGAGAAATTTGGATCTCAGCTACTTACCTTCCAGGTAAGCTAAACACAGTGGCAGACACCAGATCACGCAAATTCAACGACAACATAGAATGGATGTTGGATCGGAATGTGTTTTCAGATATTGTAGATCGTTATGGGACACCAGATATCGACCTTTTCGCGTCCAGATTAAATCACCAACTACCAACATATGTTGCTTGGGAACCAGACCCGGGGGCAGTAGCGATGGATGCCTTCACGCTACATTGGGGGGATTTGTTTTTCTATGCATTTCCCCCTTTCTGCCTCATCAGTCGGGTCTTGCAGAAAATAAAGCAAGACTCCGCATCGGGTATTTTGGTGGTGCCCGACTGGCCTACCCAACCATGGTTCCCTATGGTACAGAAGATGGCCACAGAACCTTGTATCAGGGTCAACAAAAGACCAAGCCTGCTCATTCACCCTGTTACAGGAGAACATCACCCATGTCATGACCGCATGGACCTGTTAATTTGCAGATTTTAAAACGGCCTCTTCTCGGATTCGGACTCACCACCAGGACCATAGACACCATCACAGCAGCTTGCAGAGAGTCCACAAGAAAGCAGTACCTGACCTACATCAGGAAATGGGAAGGACTAGGACATGCACGGGAAATGCACGGACTGGGACATGTTCAAGAAGGCTGCAACTGTCAGCCAACACATCAACCTGGAGGAGTATGCTGCGTCCGTGTCTGCTTACATGGAGAAGTGCATTGAGGATGTCTGTGTCACCAAGACCATCACTGTACGGGCCAACCAGAAACCCTGGATGACCACAGAGGTACGTGGAATGCTGAGAGCACGTAATGCCGCGTTTAAATCCGGCGACGTGGTGGCACTCAGATCCGCAAGAGCCAACCTGAACCGAGTCGTCAGGCTGGCCAAGCGTGCCCATGGTCAGAAAATCCAGAGCTTCTTCCATGACCCCAAGAACACCAGGCGCATGTGGCAGAGAATCAAATCAATCACGGACTATAAGACTGCTTCACCACCCTGTGATGACAACATTGAGTTCCTCAATGAACTCAACAACTATTTTGGTCGGTTCGAAGCATTAAATAACAACTGCAAGCAAAGGTATTCCTCATTGTGAGGAAAAGGCAATCAGTCTTGACATAGTGGATGTTCGGAGGACCCTAAAAGGAGTGAACGCGCGAAAGGCGGCAGGCCCTGATAACATACCAGGGCGGGTGCTCAGGGAATGTGCTGATCAGCTGGCACATGTCCTTACGGACATATTTAACACCTCGCTGAACCAGGCTGTCGTCCCATTATGTTTCAAGACTGCCACTATCATACCTGTGCCAAAAAAATCCAACATACAATGTCTCAATGACTACCGCCCTGTAGCACTCACCCCCATAATGATGAAGTGCTTCGAGAGGCTGGTCAGGGACCACATCACCTCCAGACTCCCCTCCACACTCGACCCATACCAGTTTGCTTACAGGCCAAACCGCTCCACAGAGGACGCTATATCCTCCGTACTCCATCTGAGCCTGGAACATTTAGAGGGGAAAAACACCTATGTGCGAATGCTGTTCGTGGATTTCAGTTCAGCATTCAACACCATTATCCCACAGCACCTGATAAGCAAACTGGTTCCATTGGGCCTCGGCACCCCCATGTGTAACTGGCTACTGGACTTCCTCACTGACAGACCTCAGTCTGTGAGGGTTGGAAATAACATCTCCAATACCATCTCTCTGAGCACCGGCTCCCCTCAGGGCTGTGTCCTGAGTCCACTGCTGTTCACCCTGATGACTCACGACTGTTGTGCCAGGTTTAGTACAAACCACATCATGAAGTACGCAGATGACACAACAGTGGTGGGCCTCATCAGGGACGACAATGAGCTGGCTTACAGGGAGGAGGTGAAACAACTGGCGGACTGGTGCAATACGAACAACCTGATCCTGAATGTCGAGAAAACAAAGGAGATTATCGTCGACTTCAGGAAAACCCGGCACAGTCCCACACCACTTCACATCAATGACAGCGATGTGGAGGTGGTCAGCAGCACAAAGTTCCTGGGGGTGCAGATCACTAACAGTCTGACCTGGTCGAATAACATCTCATCAACTGTTAAGAGAGCGCAGCAGCGGTTGCACTTTCTGCGCCGGATGAGAAGAGCTCATCTCCCCCATCCCATCCTCACTACTTTCTACAGGGGCACCATAGAGAGTATTCTGACCAGCTGTATCTCTGTCTGGTTTGGGGACTGTAGAGCCTCCGACTGGAAGTCTGTGCAGAGAGTGGTGAGGACAGCGGAGAAAATCATCGGGACCTCTCTCCCCTCAATCGGGGATATTGCGACCAAACGCTGTGTGTCTAAGGCCAGCAGTATTATAAAAGACCCCACACATCTCCATCCCGGACTGTTCACTCTGCTGCCCTCGGGAAAAAGATACCGCAGCATAAGGAGCAGAACATCAAGGTTCTGCAACAGCTTCTTCCCACGAGCCATCAGACTCCTGAATGCCATGTAATGGGCTGCCACTATTGTCTATTTATCCTTTTCACCCATGCCTATCCTTCGGTTAATTTATTGTGTTGCACAGGGAGCCAAATGCAACGTAATTTCGTTTGGAACTGCATGTATCAATGTATTTCTAAATGACAATAAAGTTTGTTTGACTTGTTTGACTTTGACTTGGGATTCTGCGTCACAGCCAACACCACATATGGAACCGCCACCATTACGGAAGTGCTGGAATTCTTGGCTACCCTTCACTTTGATGAGGGTTTGAGTTATAGTGCCATTAACAGTGCCAGGAGTGCCCTATCATCCTATTTGGGCCAGGGGAGAGACCAATTGGGAATTGGATCACATCCTCTAGTATCCAAACTTATGAGGGGAATATTCAATTCCAATCCCCCCAGGCCCAGATACAGCCATATTTGGGATATCAGCACAGTCTTGACTATGCTGCGAGGATGGACACCTAACACGGGACTCCCTCTGGCTAAACTCACTTACAAAATGATTATGATTATGGCACTTATCACGGCACAACGGGTCCAGTCCCTGCACAAACTCAATCTGGATGCTATGACTATCACAAATGACAAAATCACCTTTTATGTGCAGGGACTGTTGAAACAGGATCGACCCGGAGTGTCTGGTCATACTTTGGAGTTTCTGGCTTACCCAGCAGATTCTCGCCTTTGTATCGTCACGTTAATTTCACGATACATCACAGTCACTAAAAATCTAAGGGGCACAGAGACAGCATTGCTTATTAGTCACAAGAAGCCCCATCACAGAGTCACGGTACAAACCATTTCCAGATGGTTAAGGGTGGTACTGGATGCGGCGGGGGTAGATACTAACATATTCAAATCTCACTCCACCAGGGCAGCATCCACCTCGGCGGCTAGAAGGATGGAAGTACCTTTGGATCACATCCTGGCCACAGCGGGTTGGAGTAATGAAAAGACCTTTCACCGCTTTTACTATAAACCCGTGACCTCCCCTGACACTTATGCAGGGAGGATTTTAAGTGCTGCCAGATAGTACCCTTTTGGGACACTATATTGTTTTGGTATGAATAAATACCTGTTTTTGTTTTTCAGCCAGTGTCTTGTCTGAATTACGTTCATCCTCTTATCCCAGCTTTAGCGGTGTGTGAGCATGGAGCTTCCAGAGCATGAAATCACAGAGCTTTGAAATCTTCATGTAGTCACTCACGTGACTCCGAAGTAAAATAGTAAGATTAAACGAGAACTTACCAGTTTGAAGTTTGATCTTTATTTTATGAGGAGTTGCGATGAGGGATTACGTGCCCTCCGCTCCCGACCCTCTATTATAAAGATCACCTGGTATGAAAGTTCTCTTTTTTATCTTACTATATTAGTCATTGTGACTTTTTTTCTGTGATTTCACACCACTGCTTTGAAGAATGTCGCGCATGCGTGCTGGCGGGGTCTTCACGTAATCCCTCATCGCAACTCCTCATAAAATAAAGATCAAACTTCAAACTGGTAAGTTCTCGTTTAATCTTACTATCAACCTTCGAACTGGTAAGTTCTCGTTTAATCTTACTATTATTATGGGCACCAAGTAAATGGCAGAAGAGTTGAATAGGTACTTCGGATCTGTCATCACTAAGGAAGACACAAACAATCTCCCAGATGTACTGGAGGACAGAGTATCTAAGGGGGTAGAGGAACTGAAATAAATTTTCATTAGGCGAGAAATAGTATTGGGTAGGCTAATGGGACTGAAGGGTAGTAAATCCCCTGGGCCTGATGGTCTGCATCCCAGGGTCCTCAGGGAGGTGGCTCTAGAAATAGTGGATGCATTGGTGATCATTTTCCAATGTTCAATAGATTCAGGATCAGTTCCTGTGGATTGGAGGATAGCTAATGTTATCCCACTTTTCAAGAAAGGAGCGAGAGAGAAAATGGGTAATTACAGACCAGTTAGCCTATACTTCGGTGGTGGGAAAGATGCTGGAGTCAATTATTAAAGAGGTAATAATGGGGCATTTGGATAACAGTAAAAAGATTAGTCCAAGTCAACATGGATTTATGAATGGGAAATCATGCTTGAGTAATCTTCTGGAATTTTTTGAGGATGTGACAAGTAAAATGGATGAAGGCATGCCAGTGGATGTAGTGTATCTAGACTTTCAGAAAGCCTTTGATAAGGTCCCACATGGGAGACTGGTGGCTAAAATTAGAGCTCATGGTATTGGGGGTAGGGTGTTGACATGGATAGACAATTGGTTGGCAGACCGGAAGCAAAGAGTAGGAGTGAACGGGTCCTTTTCAGAATGGCAGGCAGTGGCGAGTGGAGTGCCGCAAGGCTCGGTGTTGGGGCTGCAACTGTTTACCATATATATTAATGATTTGGAAGAGGGAATTAGGAACAACATGAGAAAGTTTGCGGATGACACAAAGCTGGGTGGCAGTGTGAACTGCGAAGAGGATGTTAGGAGGTTGCAGGGTGACCTGCACAGGTTGAGTGAGTGGGCAAATGCGTGGCAGATGCAGTATAATATAGATAAATGTGAGGCTATCCACTTTGGCAGCCAAAACAAGGGGGCAGATTATTATCTCAATGGGGTTAGGTTAGGTAAGGGGGATGTACAGCGAGACCTGGGTGTCCTTGTACACCAGTCACTGAAAGTTGGCGTGCAGGTACAGCAGGCAGTGAAGAAAGCTAATGGAATGTTGGCATTCATAACAAGAGGATTTCAGTATCGGAGTAAAGAGGTTCTTCTTCAGTTGTATAGGGTTCTGGTGAGACCACATCTGGAGCATTGTGTATAGTTCTGGTCTCCTAATTTGAGGAAGGACATTCTTGTAATTGAGGCGCTGCAGCGTAGGTTCACGAGATTGATCCCTGGAATGGCGGGACTGTCATATGAGGAAAGATTGAAAATACTAGGCTTGTGTTCACTGGAGTTTGGAAGGATGAGGGGGATCTTATAGAAACATATAAAATTATAAAAGGACTAGACAAGCTAGATGCAGGAAAAATGTTGCCAATGTTGGGCGTGTCCAGAACCAGGGGCCACAGTCTTATAATAAAGGGGAGGTCATTTAAGACTGAGGTGAGAAAAAATGTTTTCACCCAGAGAGTTGTGACTTTGTGGAATTCCATGCCACAGAGGGTAGTGGAGGCCAAATCACTGGATGGATTTAAGAGAGAGTTAGATAGAGCTCTAGGGGCTAGTGGAATCAAGGGATATGGGGAGAAGGCAGGCACGGGTTATTGATAGCGGACAATCTGCCATGATCACAATGAAAGGAGGTGCTGGCTTGAAGGGCCAAATGGCCTCCTCCTGCACCTATTTTCTATGTTTCTATATCAGCTGGGAAGAAACTGTCCCTGAATCTGGAGGAGTGCGCATTCACTCTTATACACCTCTTGCCTGATGGAACAGGGGGGAGCAGGGCCTGGTTGCGACCCATCTTTGATTATGCTGGTTGGCATGCCGAGGCTGCGTGTGGTGTGTGAATGGAGTAAATGAAAGGAAGGTTGGTTTGTGTGATGGTCTGGACTGCATCCAGAATTTTCTCCAATTTCTTGCGGTCTTGGATGGAGCTGTTCCCAACCCACGCTATGATGCATCCCGATAAAATGCTTTCTTCGGCGCATCTGTATAAGTTGGTGAATTGCAGGGGACATGCCAAACTTCCCAAGCCTTTTAAGGAAGTAGAGGTGTTGGTGTGCTTTTTGGCCATTGCGCCAATATGGGTGGTCCAGGACAAGTTGCTGGTGATATTTACTCTTGGGAATTTGAAGCTTTCAACCATCACTACTTCACCCCTGTCAATGTATACCTAGTGTATGTGTACCGCTTTGCTAACTGAAGTCGATCACTATCTCCTTTGTCTTGCTAACATTGAGAGAAAGGTTGTTCTCTTGACACCTGGGATGGAAGCCTATTATGTGATACATTCGTAAGAACCATTTGTAATTATAACATTTCCTTTGGGATTTACAGCCTTGTTTTTTGCTTTGTAGAGAACGGCAATCACTAGCTTGCATCCATGGTCCTGCACACAATGCAAATAACCAATTAAACAAACTTTATTAAGGTTTAAATAATACCGGCCTCTTCTTCAGATAGCACCAGGGGGTCCATTTATAGTTCACTTGCTAAGTCTGGCCAAATTGGAGAGGCCAGGACACTAAAATTGAGTAAAGGCTTCTGGGCTGCTAGGCCATTTGGTCAATTTAAATGTGCCTTATGCAGAAATAGGACAAGCTGCAGAATGGTGCCAGTTTGTCCTAGGCCTAGATAAGAGCTGCAGGAAGAGAATGAAACATCTGCAGATTATGACAATTAGGTGCAAATGGCATGGAATGGATTGGATGAATGCAAACCAGATATACACATTATATATAATGTTGCAAAAGTTTACTTTGCTAGATGTTGATTGGATTAAGTATTGAGCTTTGTCTGGATTTCTTGAATATCTGGGCAAATGTTGCTATGTTTGCTTTCTTTCAGAAGCTCTGTTTGAATACATTGTATCAGTTACTGTGTTAATGGGTTAGGGAAATGTGTATCATGTACTGGGTTAATCAATATATGTTTTTGGACCATATAGAGACCACTCGCATGTGGTTCAGCCCCTCAAGGTTCGGGGACCTATCAATGGCTGCTCCCATGAGGTTCTGTGCCAATCTTCTGGGAGAAGGCTTAGGACTGCGTGACCTTCCGGAGTGTCTCTGCTTGAACGAGGCTAAAGAGGGCTCAGCCAGGCAGATATGAAGATCCCTCAACAACTTCTCTTTTGACTCCTCCCATTTCCTCCAAACACAAGGCGTAGCTATGGGCACACGCATGGGCCCTAGCTACGCCTGCCTCTTTGTCGGGCACGTCGAACAATCTTTGTTCTCGGCGTACCAGGGCCCCACCCCCGACCTTTACCTCCGTTACATTGACGACTGCTTTGGTGTCACCTCCTGCACCCACGCAGAACTGACTGACTTCATCCATTTCACCACCAACTTCCATCCGGCACTCAAATATACTTGGACCATTTCCGACATTTCCCTACCATTCCTTGACCTCACCATCTCTATTGCAGGTGATACACTCCTGACTGACATCCGCTACAAACCAACTGACTCCCACAGCTACCTGGACTACTCTTCCTCCCACCCTGCTTCCTGTAAAGACTCCATCCCCTATTCCCAATTCCTCCGTCTACGCCGCATCTGCTCCCAGGATGACGTGTTCCACACCAGGTCATCGCAAATGTCCTCGTTCTTCAGAGAACGGGGTTTCCCCTCCCCCACTATAGATGAGGCTCGCACCAGGGTCTCCTCCATACCCCGCAACACTGCCCTCTCTCCCCATTCCCCCACTCACAACAAGGGCCGAGTCCCCCTGGTCCTCACCTTTCACCCCACCAGCCAGCGCATACAACAGATAGTCCTCCGCCAGTTTCGTCACCTCCAACGTGACCCCTCCACTCGCCACATCTTCCCATCTCCCCCCCTGTCTGCCTTCCGCAAAGACCACTCCCTCCGCAACTCCCTCGTCAATTCTTCCCTTCCCTCCCGCTCCACTCCTTCCCCGGGCACTTTCCCTTGCAACCGCAAGAGATGCTACACTTGTCCCTTCACCTCCCCCATCCACTCCTTTCAGGGACCCAAGCAGTCATTCCAAGTCCGACAGAGGTTCACCTGCACCTCCTCCAACCTCATCTACTACATCCGTTGCTCCAGATGCCAGCTGATCTACATCGGTGAGACGAAGCAGAGGCTGGGCGATCGTTTCGCCGAACACCTCCGCTCGGTCCGCAATAACCAACCCGACCTCCCGGTGGCTCAGCACTTCAACTCCCCCTCCCACTGCGTATCCGACCTCTCGGTCCTGGGCCTCCTCCACGGCCAGAGTGATCAACACCGCAAGTTGGAGGAACAGCACCTCATATTCCGCTTGGGGAGTCTGCATCCTCTGGGCTTAAACATTGAATTTTCTCAATTCTGTTAACCCAGACTGCCTCCCCCCCCACCTCTCCCTCAGCCCTCTGGCCCTGACATTCCTTCTCCATCTCCCCCCCCCCCCCCCCAGTCGCACTAGCTTCTCATTTTCACACCACAAACAGCTTACAATGGCCTGCTTCCTTTATCACCAATACTTTTTTGCATATCTTTCACTTATTGTTCCTTATCTCTCCACATCACTGTTTATATCTCTCGTTTCCCTGATCCCTGACCAGTCTGAAGAAGGGTCTCGACCCGAAACGTCGCCTATCTCCTTTGCTCCTTAGATGCTGCTGCACCCGCTGAGTTTCTCCAGCTTTTTGTGTAACCCTCGATTCTCCAGCATCTGCAGTTCCTTCTTTAACACAGATATGAGGATCGAACCTGCGGTGTTTAGGTATAGTAGTGGGATTGTAATTGTGTTTTGTCAAAATAAAGTTTAGATGCGCAAGTGTTTGACTCAGTGATTTTTGACTGAAAATAGACTGGGGGGAATTTAGAATGAGCTATTTACACACTCAAGCAGATTGATGGATTTAACATATAAAATTAATGAATCGAAGAAGGGAAATAAATCTTTTCCTAAGGCTTGAGATTTTGGTTTAATTGTTTCTAGGGTAGGAGAGAAGGTGAATTCTCTGTCAAAATGTGCCAGGAGTTAGAAAGCTAGAGACATCTTGAGAATCAAGCCATGGTTTAGTTTAGAAATACGGCATGGGAACAAGCCCTTCAGCCCACTGAGTCCATGTCGACCATTAATCATTCACTCATGCTAGTTCTATGTTATCCCACTTTCACATCCATTATCTACACACAAGGGACAAATTACAACGTCAATTAACCTGTATTCCCACACGTCTTTGGGATGAGGGAGGAAACCAAAGCACCCAGAGGAAATCCACGCGGTCACAGGGAGAATGTTCAAACTCCACACCGACAACAATCGAGATGAGGATCGAACCTGGGTCCCTGGCACTGTGAGGCAGCAGCTCTACCAGCTGCACCACTGTGTCGCCCTCCATAGATTTTGGTAAAGTGGATGGTTATTGGAATGCCAAATAATTGCCCTCTCCCTACCCCAACAACCTGCTCCTCATCCCTTCAACACTTTTCCAGATTCAGTATGAATATTGATTTCTCTATCTTCAAATAATCCTTGCTTTCCCTCTCTCTCTCTCTCTCCATTCCTCACCCTATCCTAGTTTTCCGACTAGTTTCACTGTCCTTCTGATTAATTTTGCTGTTTGTATGCCTTATTGCCACCTTCCCCTCAGCCAACAATGAACCATTCTACAGTTTCTTGACCATCATCTGCTTTGATCTGTCCTTTTTACATCTCAAATTCACATTGTACCCTTTCATATCTCTAATTTCCTGCTCCCCTCTCACAGTCTGAAGAAGGGTCTTGACCCAAAACATCACCCATTCCTTCTCTCCAGTGATGTTGCCTGTCCTGTTGAGTTACTCCAGCATATTTTGTCTCTCTTCTGGAGTACTGTGTGCTGTTCCAGTTACATACCATTACGGAAGGATACCATTACGTTGGAAAGGGTGCAGAAAAAAATGACCAGGATGTTACCTTGGCTTGTGTGCATGAGTTATAGGGAAAGGTTGAATAGTCTGGGACTTGTTTCTTTGGAACATATTAAACTGGGGGATGACATTATTGAGGTGAATAAGGTCATGAAAAGCATAGATAAAGTGAACACTCACAGCCTTTTTGTTGAGTATTCTAAAACGAGAGGGCATAGGCTTAGGGTGAGAGGGGAGAGATTTAAGAGGTACATCAGGGACAATGTTTTTATTCAGAAGATAGTTCATATCTGGAATGAGTGCCAGTGGAATCTTTAGAAGCGTATACAATTATGACTTTTAAAAGACATTTGGATAAATATATGGATAGGAAGGATTTAGAGAGCTAACAGTTAAATGCAAGTGAATGGGACGAGGTCAGTATGCCAAATTAATCGTCATGGCTGAAGAGCCTGTTTCCTTGCTCTATAGCTCTATGACTCTATGCAACACAAATTATGAAAGAACATTGCAGAAGGGATGGAGTAAAATAGTAGGGAAGACTTGTTGCATCAGCATTGTACTGTAGTCAGACCATACCAAGAGGAAGGCAGATGGTTTTGGATGCCTTATTTAAGGATGTGTGTATTGAAAACCCATTTGAGATATTCTAGATCTTTCTAATGTTTACCATGTTGGGCATGAACTCTCTGGAAGAAAGGAAGATGATATCACTGAAACATATATGATCCTGTTAGAACGGGACAGGAGAGGATGTTTTTTTTTGTAGGAGGTCTAGAACTAGAGACCAAAGTCTCAAAAAAATGCACGCACTGAGGAGTAAGATGAGGAGCAATTTCTTCTTTCCCAGGGCCGTGAATCTTTGAGATTCTCTGTTCCAAAGAGGCCGGTGGAAGATGTGTCAGTAAATCCCCTGTCGCGCTTAGGAAACCTGAACGGAAATCTCTGGAGACTTTGCGCCCCACACAAGGTTTCCGTGCGGTTCCCGGAGGTTTTTGTCAGTCTCCCTAATGGTCGAAAGTGGTTTCCGTTTTAAAAAGCGTTAATTTTTTAGTCGAAGCTGGTTGCGATGCTAGTTGAAGGTAGTTACCGGAGGACAAAAACCTCCAGGAACCTCCGGGAATCGCACGGAAACCTTGGGTGGGGCGCAAAGTCTCCAGAGGTTTCCGTTTAGGTTTCCTAAGTGGGACATGGGCATAACTTTACTCTGAGATGCATACATCTTTGAACAAAAGCAAAGGAAAGCCAAGTTGAAGTCAAGGTCAGATTAGTCATGATTTTATTGAGTGTGGACTACAGGGCCTTATGACTGACTCCATTTATTTAATAAGTTGTTAAATTACAAAGCAGAGGAAACAAACTGGGAAGCATTGCTTTCTTTTGCCAAATGCATACAGGTAAAGGTTTCCCCCAGGTTACTGTAACATTGTTGGTTCATGACTACTAAGTTCTCCATTTAGTTTGGAGAAATAAGGAACTGCAGTTGCTGGTTAACCAAAAAAGACACAAAGTGCTGGAGTAACGGCGGATAAGTCTGAAGACGTGGCCCGACCCAAAGCGTCACCTATCCATGTTCTCCAGAGATGTTGCCGGACCCATTGATTACTTCAGCACTTTATGGCTTTCCTCTCCATTTTGTTTGCATGGCCCTGATCATTCACCTCCTCCAGGGGTCGTCTCCTTACCCTGGTGGAGAAGCTTGTGGGTGACTACGATCATAAGAGCTAAACAGTCTGGGGCTCTCCTACTGGCACGGTCAATCACGATGGAGCAGGTCGGCGAGCAGATACCTAACAAAGCACAGCCCAAGAAGAAGACCTCATTGCTGAAACAGGCAGATGGAGCAACACAACTGGTCAGAGACGGAAGAAAGCTGACGCAGAGAGACTACCAACTGTCATTGCATTGGACCCGGGTCTATCTCCATCAAGGACCATGTGGTTGATTTCTGCACACCATTCTGCCCAGATTAAAATATGTTACACACAGGCATCCATCTGGAGGGACATAGCACCTACAATATGACCCATAAGGAGGACAATCATACTCGACTTTGAGTAATCACCGATGACAATGATGATCATCATCATCATTATTCCCTGCAATGACTCATCTTGAGTTGCCTCCTGGGAAACAGAGCAAGAACTCAACATGAATCAGCAACTCTACTTTGGTAACACCCAAGATATAGGCTAATTCCTCCAAATCATAAGCACAGCACAGCAGCTCCCAGCGACATCTGTTCATACAGGAGTTTTGCCAATATGTCATTGGATTCCTTGAGACTTTGATAACTATGCTGTGTCTTTTTTCTATAACATTCAATTTCTTCGATAATCCCTACTAAACCAAATATCCATTTAAAACTACCACGGCCGTTATTTAATAAGATTCTAAAAATCACATTCTCGATACTATTAAAGATTAACAATGGAAAAATTGAGAAATAATCAGGAGAACGGGGAAGAGAATTAACATTGGATGAAGTGAATTGGACAGTAAGAGAAATTAAATGAGAAGGAACGATAGAACAAGACAAAGAATCAGATAATAATGGGACAAGAAACAAAAGATGGCCCTGGAGGAGATGTAAATGGGAATAGAGGAATCAGTACTAGCTCCTGCTGTCCGAGAAAATGGATCATTAGATTTAGCACTCGGCTGCATTTGAACAGATTAGAGTCTCTGCTGTATGTCTGCAGTTTCTAGGTTCTGGTTTGAACTGTTCATTGAGTCCCCAAATTATTATAAAAAAGTATCAGGAAATTAGTAATAGTGAAAAAACGTCAAAATTACCCTTGTGCACCAGACAACTGGTTCGAAGTTGATGTCTCTCTTTCAGCCAGTTGTCTCTGAAGGCCTTTAACCTTCTGCCAAAGATGGATATCGTACATCTTGCAGTGGAGACTTTGCATATCTACCTCAGTGAATAATGACTCAAGTCATTACTCTAAAAATGTAAAGATTTTAACCAGTTTCCTTTTTAATGCTATTTTAATGCTCCTTTTGTCACCAATGTTTCCCGGGATGGTAGTCAAGGTTTGTGGTTACAATTCACCAGGGCTCATTCAGTCTTCTGATAATCAGCAAAGCCATCATTCTTCACCATTAGCCTGAGGCTTTGCATGCAACATCCATATCATGCATGACAACAAGCTTACATCTTCCATTTGGTCAAAAGCTGGTTCAGGAAATAGCTAGGGGGAGAGTTGGAGAGCTGGAAGAAGTGAATGGGAGGATAGGAGCACATTAATGGGGACGGCAGGTCACTCTATCTGTCAGGAGCACCCAGATGATATCAAAGATTGTGGAATACTCCATCATTGGGTAATGTAGAGAGTAAGTTATTGACCATATTCAAGAATGGGAGAGATAGATCCTTGGTATGGGGAGCAATCAAGTGCTGGGTGAATTAGAGACCAGTGAAGTTGAGGCCAACGATCCATTCATTCATATTCATAGAGTCATAGAGTAACACTGTGTGGAAACAGGCCTTTTCGCCCAACTTGCCCACACCGGCCAACATGTCCTAGATACATTAGTCCCACCTGCCTGCTCTTGATCCATATCCATTCAAACCTGTCCTATCCATGTACCTGTCTAACCGTTTCTTAAATGTTGGGATAGTCCCAGCCTCAACTACCCCTTCTGGCAGCTTGTTCCATACACCCACCACCCTTTGTGTGAAAAAGTTAGCCCTCAGATTCCTATTAAATCTTTTCCTCTGTGAATCCACCCGATCTATTCTTCTCATGATTTTATACACCTCCATAAGATCACCCCTCCTCCTCCTGCGCTCCAAGGAATAGAGACCCAGCCGACTTAACCTCTCCCTATAGCTCACACCCTCAAGTCCTGGCACATCCTCGAAAATCTTCTCTGAACCCTTTCAAGATTGACAATATCATGAACTTATTGAATGGCAAGGAATGCTTGAGAGACTGAAAGGCCTCCTCTGTTCTTATTTCCTACGTTCTTGCGTCATGGTCAAATAGCCACTGAAAGGAAATTTTCCACAGGACACTTTTTCCCGTCTTTAACCCTTTAACTTCATGTGTTTGCTCTCTGTTTCTCTCAGGAAATGATAGAGTTGCAGTGGTGATGGTTGCTGCCCTAGCCACAATGTTCTGACCATTATGACGTGTCATGGATTCGATACACATTTGGTCTTTTTCACCGCGGTATCCTTGATTTACAAGAGGCAGCAAATTGTCCAACCATCGGTGAGCAACTTCACAGGAAATTTGTACTGTGCTTGACTGCAATGGGCTGTCTTTGTCTGTAATCTTATTTTTGGAACATCCGGTATTTGTGTCTAGGAACCAGAAATGTGCACATAGCCAATGAAAATGACATAGACGGAAGACTACATTTATATAGACGTAAATGATAAATTGATCCCAAACAAATTCAGAAGAATTTTTACAATCCCCATTCAAAATCATGTTTCCCTTTATAAAAGCTAATAATAATTTAGAGTTAATCCATGAGTCTTTAGTTCAAGCATTTGTAAAATTATCGCATGGAACATGAAGGATTTCTACCATATTACCTATTACCTGACTTCCATATAACCATATAACCATATAACAATTACAGCACAGAAACAGGCCATCTCGGCCCTTCAAGTCCGTGCCGAACAACTTTTTTCTCTTAGTCCCACCTGCCTGCACTCATACCATAACCCTCCATACCCTTCTCATCCATATGCCTATCCAATTTATTTTTAAATGATACCAACGAACCTGCCGCCACCACTTCCACTGGAAGCTCATTCCACACCGCTACCACTCTCTGAGTAAAGAAGTTCCCCCTCATGTTACCCCTAAACCTCTGTCCCTTAATTCTAAAGTCATGTCCTCGTGTTTGAATCTTCCCTATTCTCAAAGGGAAAAGCTTGTCCACATTAACTCTGTCTATCCCTCTCATCATTTTAAAGACCTCTATCAAGTCCCCCCTTAACCTTCTGCGCTCCAGAGAATAGAGACCTAACTTATTTAACCTATCTCTGTAACTTAGCTGTTGAAACCCAGGCAACATTCTAGTAAATCTCCTCTGTACCCTCTCTATTTTGTTGACATCCTTCCTATAATTGGGTGACCAAAACTGCACACCATACTCCAGATTTGGTCTCACCAACGCCTTGTACAATTTTAACATTACATCCCAGCTTCTATACTCAATGCTCTGATTTATAAAGGCTAGCATACCAAAAGCTTTCTTTACCACCCTATCTATATGAGATTCCACCTTCAAGGAACTATGCACGGTTATTCCCAGATCCCTCTGTTCAACTGTATTCTTCAATTCCCTACCGTTTACCATGTACGTCCTATTTTGATTTGTCCTGCCAAGGTGTAGCACCTCACATTTATCAGCATTAAACTCCATCTGCCATCTTTCAGCCCATTTTTCCAACTGGCCTAAATCACTCTGTAGACTTTGGAAATCCTCTTCATTATCCACAACACCCCCTATCTTGGTATCATCTGCATACTTACTAATCCAATTTACCACCCCTTCATCCAGATCATTGATGTACATGACAAACAACAAAGGACCCAACACAGATCCCTGAGGCACCCCACTAGTCACCTGCCTCCAACCCGACAAACAGCCATCCACCATTACTCTCTGGCTTCTCCCATTCAGCCACTGTTGAATCCATCTTGCTATTCCTGCATTTATACCCAACAGTTGAACTTTCTTAACCAACCTTCCATGAGGAACCTTGTCAAAGGCCTTACTGAAGTCCATATAGACAACATCCACTGCTTTACCCTCGTCAATTTCCCTAGTAACCTCTTCAAAAAATTCAAGAAGATTAGTCAAACATGACCTTCCAGGCATAAATCCATGTTGACTGTTCCTAATTAGACCCTCTTTATCCAGATACTTATATATATTATCTCTAAGTATCTTTTCCATTAATTTGCCCACCACTGAAGTCAAACTAACCGGTCTATAATTGCTAGGTTTACTTTTAGAGCCCTTTTTAAACAATTCAACAATAATGGCATGCATTGAAACTGGACTACTGCCTTGACCTTTGAGGTACATTGACCATAATTTGCTACGATGACAAGTATGTAGTAGCTTAGCGGTTACATTGCTTGAATAGCAAACTGAGGCACGAATAACTGATGCACAGATATAATTCCAATCCCACCATGGTAGTAGTGGAATTTAAAGTCATAGTAATCAAATAAATCTTGTATCTATAACTAGAATCAGTACTGGCATCCATGAAGCAGCCAGTTGTTGTAATTTTGCAACATAAAGAAAATATACTATTCTTACCTGGTTTGGTCTACATGTTATTCAAAAAACCCGGAATCGTTTCTCCATTTTAGAGATGGACAATAATCGCTAACCACATCCAATAAATAAACAAAAACATTATGGAAAGCAGGCTGAGCAGGAATGATTTCTACACCTGACAAAATGTTGGGAATATCTCAGGATATTATACTTAGAAGTTGATGTTGCAAAGGAGGAGGCCATTTATGGTCCATTTTGCCAAAGCGCATTTTGGGCAAAGGGCAATCGATTGTTTGAGTTGATACATTCATAGAGACTTAAGGCTGTAACTTTTATGCATTCATGCAGAGGCCATTTTGCTCCCGGGCAAAAATAATAATCCCACGAACCATGAAAATAGTTTTGGTTTATAGAATAAAGGGACTTTGATGTTCATGTGTCCATGCCACAGAATTACACAGCTGAATGCCACTTTCTGCCGCTATGTGTGGAGACTTCCAAGAATCCATTGACTGGCTAGTTAGCAAGGCGTTTTTTTACACAGAAGTCGGTGATTGCCTGAAATTTGCTGCTGGGTATGGGGATTTAGATAGGCATATGCATGCGCAGGGAATGGAGGAATATGTATTATATGCATGCAAGATAAGAGTTGAGCTTGGCATTATGTTTGGCACAGATATTGTGGGCTGAAGGGCCTGTTCTTGTGTTGCACTGTTCTATGTTCTATGTTCTAAGTTGTGGCACATAAAGTGGTCCTGGCTTTAAATGTAAGGAAGGTTTCTGCCTCCACAATCTTTTCCAGAAACCCCCAACAATCTTCGAGTAAAGTTATTTTTCTCCAACACTTTTAACAAAGCTTGTATGAAATACTTTAAATATAATTCAATCCTGTGTTTTCTGACCTTGAGGGAAATTGATTCTTCCTATTTGCTTTCATTATAAAATAACAATTCAAATCAAGATGTTTTACAATTTGCAAATATTACCATGCATATTAATCTCATTTCAAGAAGATTGTCGGTTCTTTTAAGTCCATTTCCTTGATCTTAACCTGTATTCTACTGGGAAGAGATGAAGGTTGAAATTACACAACAGTGTGGGTTTGTGAATTCCTCGTACAGACTTTTCACGCTGGCAACCTACCTCTCCATGTCATCTTCCTTTTCCCCCTCCCCATGTACATTCTTGCCACTGGATCGCCTCTTCCCTCCCCATGCCTCACAAACCCGTTAGTCACCCCTTGTTGCTCCAGTCTGTCAACATCTCTCCTTATTCAACTTATTCAGTTGCACACTTCACCTACCTGTCCTATTAGGTTCCATAATCTGCAACCTTTTGTTTGCCATTTATCACCTCCAGCCTCTGTTGCTATCTCCACCCTTCCCTCCCCATCCTGACTGTTACCTGCCAGTCTACTCCTCCTTACTTGTATCCATCTATTGGTTGCTAAATCTTGCCTCACCCCTACCTCCATTCCCCCTGCCATCCTCTACATACTGGTGTGAATGAATGAAAGATACAGCCTCAAGTCTAGATGAATGTATCAAGCCCATTTCCCAATTTTCCCGTCTGACCCGTCTGAAATAGGTGCAACTCCAGCTAGGGCACAGGACAGAGGGGAAGGAAAGAAGGGGAGTATATCGGAGAAGAAAGGATGGAGGTAAGATTATGAAAATATCTAAATAAGGAGAATTAAATGTTTATACCTTTGGGTTGCATGCTACCCAAGTGAAATGTGAGGTATTCACCATGAATGTCAAGTCCCTTCATCCTCCACCAGCAAAGGTCTCAAGCCCTTCTAGTTCTTCCTTGAATAGTGACCCAATCAATTTCCCTCCACCAACTCTCTCCTCTACCCAGCAGAACTTGTCCTCCCCACAACAACATCTCCTTTGACTCCTTGCACTTTCTCCAAATTAAATGTGTAGCCATGGACACTCACATGGATCCCAGCTATGCCAGAATTGTTGTCTGTTATATCCTTGTTTGTAGGCCTTCACTCCGCCCTTCCTTTCCTTAACTGACACCCTTTTGTCTCTATTTAACCTATAGCTTTTGTTGCTTTCTTCACCCAACACCCCCCCCCCCCCCCGCTCAGCTGTGTCCACCTATCACTTTCCTGTTTTTGCTCCACCCCTTCCCCTTGGTTCTCTTTACCAGATTTCTCTCCTCTACCCCATCAGTCTGAGGAATGGTCCCTACCCGAAACATTGTCTGTCCAATTCCCTCCACATTTGCTGCCTGACCTGTTGAGTTCTTCCAGCACTTGTATTTTTCCTCAAGATCCCAGCATCTATAGCCTCTTGTAGCTTCAAACATCAGGAGGATCAAAACATTCCCATTGAAGCAAAGTCTATTCATTCTATTTCCTTCCTTGGCACCAGCTCAGGCTGAATCTGGTTGCTTGTAGCAATCTATTTGTGCTGATTTTCACATCCCTCATTCCTTCCTTTCCCAGGACTATCTATTTCCAGATTCATAGAATCATAGAAAATAGGTGCAGGAGTAGGCCATTCGGCCCTTTGAGCCTGCACCGCCATTCAATATGATCATGGCTGATCATCCAACTCAGTATCCTGTACCTGCCTTCTCTCCATACCCCCTGATCCCTTTAGCCACAAGGGCCACATCTAACTCCCTCTTAAATATAGCCAATGAACTGGCCTCAACTAATTTCTGTGGCAGAGAATTCCACAGATTCACCACTCTCAGTGTGAAAAATGTTTTTCTCATCTCGGTCCTAACAGACTTCCCCCTTATCTTTAAACTGTGACCCCTTGTTCTGGAGTTCCCCAACATCGGGAACAATCTTCCTGCATCTAGCCTGTCCAACCCCTTAAGAATTTTGTAAGTCTCTATAAGATCCCCCCCCTCAATCTTCTAAATTCCAGTGAGTACAAGCCGAGTCTATCCAGTCTTTCTTCATATGGAAGTCCTGCCATCCCAGGAATTCATATCACCACTTCCTCCCATCTCAAAGTTTAAAATTTGTGTTTAAAATTCTCATTCTTATGTTCAGCTCCCTCAGCATCAGTAGTTACTTCAAGTCCACCAATCCTCCTTTAGTTTAGTTTTTAGTTTAGTTTAGATTCACCACTCTCAAAGCAGAAACAAGCCCTTTGGCCCACTGAGCCCGTGCTGACCAGTAATCACCGCACATTAACACTATACCACATACACAAGGGACAGTTTGCAATTTTACCAAGCCAATTAACCTACAAACTTGTACGTCTTTGGAGTGCTGGAGGAAACCGGTGCTCCCTAGGAAATCCCACGTAGGTCATGGGGAGAATATATAAACTCTGTACAGACAGCACCCATAGTCAGGATCAAACCTGGGTCTCTGGTGCTGTAAGGCAGCAACTCTACCACTGCGCCACTGTGCCTCTGGATCTTTGATTTCCATCACTCCTTCTTTGATGGCGAAGCTCGCCCTTGCCTCATCATACATCCACAGCCACTCTTCTGTTTCTTACAGAAAGGGTTGCTTATTTGACCTCACCTTTGGCTACTTGTCCTAAAATCTACAGGTTTCCCTCCTAGATCCTTGCAATGTTACAACATTTTGAGATTTTAAAAATCAAGTCTGCAATTTATCCCATCGCATAAAGCATAAAAATAAGTTTAATTTGACATCTAATTCACTTTTATATCTTCAGTATTAAAAAAGTTATGGCCATTTTCATACTCTGAAATTAGCATCTTGTTCCCTATTGCTTTTCCATTGACTTAACTCAAAAGCTGTGATCGAGGACAGTCAAAAGCCCATAACTTTCTTAAAAATCAAGAGAACTGAATGAAATTTTCAGTTATTATAGATTGAAGCATTCTGAAACAAATATGAAACAATCTTACTTAGATGACCTGAAATTAAAGCATATAATTAGTTAGTTACCTAATTGTAGCTTACAAAATTAATTGTAATTACAAAATTCAATTACTAGATCTAAACATCTATCCATTCCTTAAGAAAAGGTTAACATTTTTAAATAGCCCAAGTGTCCAAATAACATTCACACAAGAATTCACAATATAACATGATTTTTAAATGGTCATGAATTTATAGGCCAAATGAAAGGAATTTAGTGTTTAATTCCCGTAAATTAATGGGCATTTAAATCATCTTGCGAGTGAGATGTTGTGGAACGGGATCGTTTGGAACGTTGCAGTTGTGGTGAATTTGAACCCCATATCGGCAGGAAAAACACCGCCAGGTCGTTTGGGGCCATAATCACATTTTCGCCAATGAAATTTGGATGAATGTAATCCTAAGAACAAAGTTTATATGTAAAATACACAACTTACCTTATGTTTTGTCCCCTACGTGAGATCCGTCCCGTTGCCGGCGTTGACGGCGTTAGAAGTAGCTTTGTTATTTTACTCCAGGGATTAAATTGTCCAGCGATTTTTTTTTAAACTTCCGAGAATGCAAGTAAGATTGATTATTCTTCAGCAGCATAAATGCCTGAGAAAGATCGATTCCGAGAGGCAGGAGAAAATGGCATTATAATCCCGCCCCCCCTCAAAGGCGCCAAAGTCGCGCACACGGCCAGTGGCAGAACTGCAGCGCCGCTGAAGGTAAGTATTGTAACATACCTACAGATTCACTCTTACTAATTGGTAATTCACCTCCTAACTCCCAATGACTGCCCACCATCTACAAGACTCAAGTCAAGAATGTGATGAGTTCAGCTTAAACAACACGCAAGAATCTCAACCACAAGCAGGTGGAGAGAGGCAGCAACTTCAATTTATTGGGAATTAACGTCTCAAATTACCTGTCCTGGGCTCAGCTCATATAAGCACCAGTGAAGAAGGCTTGCCAGTGCGTCTACTAAAAATATATTATAGATAGATACATTTTGTATTTTTGACACAACAGCATAATAGTGTATTTAAACCAGAAATTGGCCCAAGTCCCTCACAAGAGCAATTTCACAGTTTGAACCTATGAACTGTAAGTTGCCTTCCGAATCATAGTCAGTTCCGAACCTAGACTTGAGTCATAGTCCCCATACACTATCCCCATACACTAGCACTATCCTACACACTAGGGACAATTTACAAGTCTGAAGAAGGGTTTCGGCCCGAAACGTTACCTATCTCCTTCGCTCCATAGATGCTGCTGCACCCGCTGAGTTTCTCCAGCATTTTGTGTACCCAGGGACAATTTACAATCTTTACCAAAGAAAATTAACCAACTAACCTGTACATCTTTGGTGTGAGAGGAAGTACCTGGGCAAAACCCACACAGTCATGGAGTGAATGTACAAACTCAATACAGACCCCACCCATAGACAGGGTCGAACCCGGGACTCATGCACCGTAAGGCAGCAAATCTATCACTGTGCCACCATGCTGCCTCCATGCACTGTTTTGGATAATTTATGTCTAACTATGTACAATTATGTTCTTATATATTGTCTGTGTCCCTGTGCCTACGATGCTGCTGCAGTTAAATTTCTCATTGTATCTGTACCTCGGTGTAGAAACATAGAAACATAGAAAATAGGGGCCGGAGGAGGCCATTTGGCCCATCGAGCCTGCACCGCCATTCATTGTGATCGTGGATGATGATCCACAATCAGTAACCCCTGCCCCCCCCCCATATCCATTGATTCCGCTAGCCCCTAGAGCCCTCTATCTAACTCTCTTTTAAATCCACCCCTACCTCCACTGTCTTCTGTGGCAAAGAATTCCACAAATCCACAACTCCCTGGGTGAAAATGTTTTTTCTCATCTCATTTTTAAATGGAATCCCCTTTATTCTCAGACTGTGGCCTCTGGTTCTGGACTCCCCCAACATTGGGAACATTTTTCTTGCATCTAGCTTGTTCAGTTCTTTTATAATGTTATGTTTCTGTAAGAAACTTGTGCCAATGACAATAAACAGTTGACGCTATCACATGCTGCTTTCTGAAATGGTTCAGTAAAGTATTCAGTTGAAAGATGATAAGGATAGGCAGTATTGGTCTTTTCCACAAACACCCACATCTCATTGCTCTTACTGGCTATTTATGCATAGTTTACTCCACTAAGGCTGGTAACTTAGGTAATATCACTCTGGGCAGGAGTTCAAATCTGACAAGGGCAGCTAGGGAATATAAATTCAAGTAACAAAATCTGATTTTTTTGCTCAAACAGCTCGTCTCAATAGAGCAAAGTACAAAACTACTTATTCGTCATAACAATCCATCCAACAAAATAAAATTGAATTTAAGAACCCAACTAAAAGAGTGGGATTTGAATTCTTGTTTTCAAATTATTAATCTAACCATCAGGACTGTAGCTCATAAGTTCATAAGATCATAGAAACATAGAAACATAGAAATTAGGTGCAGGAGTAGGCCATTCGGCCCTTCGAGCCTGCACCGCCATTCAATATGATCATGGCTGATCATCCAACTCAGTATCCCATACCTGCCTTCTCTCCATACCCTCTGATCCCCTTAGCCACAAGGGCCACTAACTCCCTTAAATATAGCCAATTAACTGGCCTCAACTACCCTCTGTGACAGAGAGTTCCAGAGACCCACCACTCTCTGTGTGAAAAAAGTCCTTCTCATCTCGGTCCTAAAGGATTTCCCCCTTATCCTTAAGCTGTGACCCCTTGTCCTGGACCTCCCCAACATCGGGAACAATCTTCCTGCATCCAGCCTGTCCAACCCCTTAAGAATTTTGTAAGTTTCTATAAGATTCCCTCTCAATCTCCTAAATTCTAGAGAGTATAAACCGAGTCTATCCAGTCTTTCTTCATAAGACAGTCCTGACATCCCAGGAATCAGTCTGGTGAACCTTCTCTGCACTCCCTCTATGGCAATAATGTCCATCCTCAGATTTGGAGACCAGAACTGTACGCAATACTCCAGGTCGCACCAAGACCCTATACAACTGAAGTAGAACCTCCCTGCTCCTATACTCAAATCCTTTTGCTATGAAAGCTAACATACCATTCGCTTTCTTCACTGCCTGCTGCACCTGCATGCCTACTTTCAATGACTGGTGTACCATGACACACAGGTCGCTCTGCATCTCCCCTTTTCCTAATCGGCCACCATTTAGATAATAGTCTGCTTTCCTGTTTTTGTCACCAAAGTGGATAACCTCACATTTATCCACATTATACTGCATCTGCCAAACATTTGCCCACTCACCCAGCCTATCCAAGTCACCTTGCAGTCTCCTAGCATCCTCCTCACAGCTAACACTGCCCCCCAGCTTAGTGTCATCCGCAAACCTGGAGATATTGCCTTCAATTCCCTCATCCAGATCATTAATGTATATTGTAAATAGCTGGGGTCCCAGCACTGAGCCTTGCGATACCCCACTAGTCACTGCCTGCCATTGTGAAAACGACCCGCTTACTCCTACTCTTTGCTTCCTGTTTGCCAGCCAGTTCTCTATCCACATCAATACTGAACCCCCAATGCCGTATGCTTTAAGTTTGCATACTAATCTCTTATGTGGGACCTTGTCGAAAGCCTTCTGGAAGTCCAGATACACCACATCCACTGGTTCTCCCCTATCCACACTACTAGTTACATCTTCGAAAAATTCCTCTAGATTCGTCAGACATGATTTACCTTTCGTAAATCCATGCTGACTCTGTCCAATGATTTCACCACTTTCCAAATGTGCTGCTATCCCATCTTTAATAACTGACTCTAGCAGTTTCCCCACTACCAATGTTAGACTAACTGGTCTGTAATTCCCCGTTTTCTCTCTCCCTCCCTTCTTAAAAAGAGGGGTTACGTTTGCTACCTGCCAATCCTCAGGAACTACTCCAGAATCTAAAGAGTTTTGAAAGATTATCACTAATGCATCCACTATTTCCGTTTACCTTAAGTACTCTGGGATGCAGCCTATCTGGCCCTGGGGATTTATCGGCCTTTAATCCATTCAATTTACCCAACACCACTTCCCGATTAACCTGGATTTCACTCAAGTCCTCCTTTGACCCGCGGTCCCCTGCTATTTCCGGCAGATTATTTATGTCTTCCTTAGTGAAGACGGAACCAAAGTAGTTATTCAATTGGTCTGCCATATCCTTGTTCCCCATGATCAACTCACTTGTTTCTGACTGCAAGGGACCTACATTTGTTTCAACTAATCTCTTTCTCTTCACATATCTATAAAAACGTTTGCAGTCAGTTTTTATGTTCCCTGACAGTTTTCTTTCATAATCTATTTTTCCTTTCCTAATTAAGCCCTTTGTCCTCCTCTGCTGGTCTCTGAATTTCTCCATAATTTCTCCTATCATAAGTGATAGGAGCAGAATTAGGCCATTCGATCCATCAAGTCTACTCCACCATTCTATCATGGCTGATCTATCTCTCCCTCCTAACCCCATTCTCCTGCGTTCTCCCCATAATCTGTGACACCCGTACTGAAATGCTGAATGCTGAAAAGCTGCACGAATTGTGTGGTTGGTTGTGGGATAAATCTCATCCAGGGCCTCAGGCATCACTCCAATGCTCTTCATGGAAATAGTTCCCTGAGGGATCGATTGCCTTCCCCTGAATCCTTGCTTTAACTTTTTAACTGAGAGTTGAGAATGGTGTTAGGAGGTATGCAAAGTGCTTTTCCAAAAGCATCATTAATATTTGTTTCTTTTTCAACTTAAATGCCTGAATAAAAACAAGGTTGGTGCCTTTCTCAAACATGTCATTTTCAATAACATACAAATAGTTACAAACATACATAGTTACAAGGTAAAAAATAGTTTATTGGAATGCATCAAAGCATGGTTTGGGAACAACTCCATCCATGAATGCAAGAAATTGCAGAGAGTTGTGGACGCAGCCCAGACTATCACACAAACTAACCTCCCTTCCATTGATTCCATTTATACCTCACGCTGCCTCGGCAAGGCCACCACCATAATCAAGGATGAATCGCACCCTCGCCACTCACTCCTCCCCACTCCCATCAGGCAAGAGCTATTGAAGTGTGAAAACGCATACCTCCAGATTCAGGCAGTTTCTTCCCAGCTGTTATCAGGGAACCAAACCACTCTATCAACAACTAGAGAGCAGGCCTGAGCTACTATCTACCTCATTGGTGACCCTCAGACTATATTTAATCAGACTTTACTGGACATTATCTTGCACTAAAGAATATTCCCTATATCATGTATCAGTACACTGTGGATGGCTCAATTGGGGTTTAGTTTAGTTTAGAGATACACTGCGTAACAGGCTCTATGGCCCACCGAGTCTGCACCGATCAGTAATCCTGCCGCTTACATTATCCTGTACACTGGAGACAATTTACAATTATACCAAGCCAATTAACCTACAAACCTGTAGGTCTTTGGCGTGTGGGATGAAACCGGAGTTCTCTCAGAAAACCCACGCAGGACACGCGAGAACATGCAAACTCCGTGCAGACGGCATCCATAGTCAGGATTGAACCTGGGTCTCTGGTACTGTAAAGGGCCTGGCCCACTTTCATGACCTAATTCATGACCTTTTTTACTCGTGGACATTTTTCATCATGCTAGAAAAACGTCCCGACCTACTTGATGCCACGAGTGCCTACGACTAGCATCACGGCCTGCTATTACCTACCTATAACCTCCTACAACCTCCTACGACCTCGTGACAACCATGCTGCGAGTATGAGTCAAGGGAAAACTCGGCAGAGGTCGTGAATTAGGTCGTGAAAGTGGGACAGGCCCAAGAGGCAGCAACTCTATCACTGCGCCACTGTGCCACGCATAATCATGCATTGTTTTTCCACTGACTGGTTAGCTTTTCTCTCTACCTCGGTACACAGGACAATAATCTATACTTCAAACGAATTGTCACTGACTAAGTACAGTAACTAGGTTTCCACACTATGATATAAATATGAGCATATTTGAAGATGATCGGGAGGTGGTGGCCAAGGGCTAGAGATGTAGACTTGAAGATAAACAGTGTAATTCCCAATGAGGCCGTTCAATGTGACATTTGAAAACAAACTCTGATGTAATAGTGTGAATCCAGCTTGGAGCTAAATGCAAAAGCCCAGCCACCACCCATTGTGCTGTTCTTAGTGTGTACAAAGGCCCCATGGCTTTGATCCGTCTGTGCAATAAAAGTAAATAAACGTGAAATAGCTTAAGGAAAATTGGTGGCCTGCCAATCACTGGATTATATCAACTGACGAAAAAGTTGCTGGAGTTTTTAACTCCTCACTAATTAGGGCTGACATTACGTCAGTTAAAGGAAGTGACTGTTCTCTGGGCCAAGGAGAGAATGTACAAAAGGAGGAAAGGGTCCCCAAATACTTAGCTTTCAATCACTAAACACGTGCTTTGTTTTCTCCTCATATAACCCAGTAAAACGTAAATTGATTTTATTATTTTCAAACACTCGTGCCCATCTATGATCTCGGCCAGCCCTGCAAACTTTTGAAATACCTCTGCTTCTCATCGTCACCGAAATTAAACTGCTCTCTAACTGCTGGCCATGCTTCATCGAAAATGCAGCATAGGAACATGCTCTTTAACCAGTCGAAGGTAGACACAAAATGCTGGAGTAGCTCAGCAGGACAGGCAGCATCTCTGGAGAGAAGGAATGGGTGACGTTTCGGGATGAGACCCTTTTTCAGACTGTTGTCAGGGGAATGGGCGGAGACAGAGATAGAATGGAGTCAGAGACAGTAAAATTGGTGGGAGAACTGGGAAGGGGGAGGGGATGGAGAGAGAGGGAAAGCAAGGGCTATTTAAATTTAGAGAAGTCAATGTTCATACTACTGCGGTGTAAGCTACCCAAGCGAAATAAGAGGTGCTGTTCGTCCAATTTGTGCTGGGCCTCTGACAATGGAGGAGGCCCAGGACAGAAAGGTCAGATTGGGAATGGGAGGAGGTGTTAAGCAACCTGGAGATCAGGTACGTTAAGGCAAGCTGAGCGGAGGTGTTCAGCGAAACGATCACCGAACCTGTGCTTGGTCTCGCAGATGTAACCCATCAAGTCCACATTGACCATTGACCTCCCACTTACACTAGAAGTTCCATTAGGCGTTAGATTGAGCCCCGTCTCGGGAGCTGTGTAGCAGCGGCTTTATCAACTGTGCCACTGTGACCTCCACAGTTGATGATTAGTTGCTTGGGCTCGAAGCTCTCAAATTCCACCCATCAAATTTGGCTCCCTCTCCACATTGTCTTTTCCTTTAAGATGCACTTTAAAACCTGCCTTGTTATTCATATTCAGGATTTTGGTTATCTTCTCTGATCACTGGTTATTAGTAGGCACAAAAAGCTGGAGTAACTCAGTGGGACAGGCAGCATCTCTGCACAGAAGGAATGGGTGATGTTTCGGCTCGAGACCCTTCCTCAGATTATTACTGCAGTTAATTTTTTGTTTGATAAGACTCCTTTGAAGGGGATTGTGTTGTTTAAAGGCAAAAAATAAATGCAAGTTTTGCCATACAATGCAAAATCGTGTTTGAATGAGTTATTTTAAAGATACTGCAGCAATGTATTTGTCAAAGTAAAAACAGTCATAAAGTTGGTGAATGATTAATAGGTTATTAATGCGGAGAATTGACTTGAAAAAGGACTTTAATTAAAACAATGATTTGGTTTACTTTTCTATTCCTGAAATATCAGAAAAGCACACAAATTAAAGGGTTTGCAAAGATATAAAGAAACCAAACTGAAACAAAAAGAGAAAATACATGAAGCTTGGAGTATTACAGTGTGAAAGTGGTTAAGGGGTGGGTGCGAAATACTACAAAACCTAAAGAATATCATTTTTTTCTCTTTCTTTGTTGGGGCGATTTGACTGTTAAATTGTTTCCAAGCTTCTGTGATAATCTTCAAAAGGTGCATTATGCAGAGTTAAACCCCCTACCCTTGAAAGTCACATTATGTGTTAATCCGTGAAACAAATGGAATCAAGTTGTCTGAAGCTGAATTGTTTCATATCTAATATTGCCAGCTGCATATGTGCGTCTCTGTGTGTGAACTTCTCTTTTCTGTCTCAAGTAATGAGCATGTGCACCTTTACCCTGAGGCCTTCATACACAATTTAGCCAGAAAGCCAAGGCTGATCATGATTTACCTTTTGACATCTCCTGCCTTCGGGCCAATGGAGACTAATACAGATTTCTGACTCTGAGTTCGCTCTGCGAAAAAAAAAAGGCTTTATTGACTAAATGATAAAGAGGTTTGTAATGATAAATAACAGTCATTTTATTCTGGAATTCCCAGAAAAGATGCAAGCTTCACAATGTCCAGACAAGCAAAGAAAAGAAGCATAGGATGGTCCCAGTGGATCAAAATATCGTTTAAGTCTAATTTTCCTCTGCCGAAATCGAGGTCACATATTGCATTAGGATCCCACTATTAATACTGCATAAACACAAAACATAATCGGCATTGTATCCTTCCCAGTAGCATAAAGAGGATTACCAAGCCTTGCTTGTGGGCATGTCTCTCAAAGCCCACTTCTCAAACACATTCTAAATGCATTCATGCCTATGCTCCTCTGAAAATTCTGCCAAGCTTGATGGATCGTTTAATTGAAAAGTTTAAATACAATAATGGATAATTCAGCTCTAGCCAAGCATCACAAACACTTTGTCAAGAATTTGAAACATTTTAAGTGGGTTGTGCATTTTCCAAAATTAAAACCGAACAAGACTACATTATTACTTTTCTCCTGCCTATTTGCAATTTAAGCCAGGTTTATATGTGCTTGTGTCGTCTTCTCCCATTTCCAGTTAAACATGGTGTTTTATGGTTTTTTATAAAGTAGCTATGTTCTGTAGCTGTGCTGTGAAGTGAATAAAAATAAACGAAAATTCTATTTCAGTTTCTACCAGCTACTGGGATGCAAAAATGAGATTTTCAGAAATAAATCCCAAGCCTCTCTGAAACTGTAGATATTTATAAATACTCCTGTTGTGCATTGGCAGAGGCAGGATCCAATTAAATCTTCAAGGGGTTCTCAGCAAAGAATTAATCTCTTTTCCTCCCCCATTCCAAACTGCTTTGGATACTGGGCAAGACCGTCGCTCCACTGGATATCAGGAAATCCAATACTTAAAGCGTGTTTATATTTGTTCCATTGATTATGCTTGTGGTTTACATTGCAGGAGTCTGAACTACTGCTCAACAAGCTTGATGCTGGGTTAGAGGGGAGGGAAGAGAGAGTCAATAAACAAGGCTACAATAGACAATAGACGATAGGTGCAGGAGTAGGCTATTCGGCCCTTCGAGCCCACATCGCCATTCAATGTGATCATGGCTGATGATCCCCAATCAGTACCCCATTCCTGCCTTCTCCCCATATCCCCTGACTCTGCTATCTTTAAGAGCACTCTCTGTGAGAAAAATTGTTTCCTCGTCTCCATTTTAAATGGCTTACCCCTTATTCTTAAACCGTGGCCCCTGGTTCTGGACTCCCCCAACATCGGGAACATGTTTCCTGCCTCTAGCGTGTCCAAACCCTTAATAATCTTATATGTTTCAATAAGATTCCCACTCATCCTTCTAAACTCCAGAGTATACAAGCCCAGCCGCGCCATTCTCTTGATACATTCTCAAAGAGACTATATTCCCAAAGCTAATCATTATGTATAATTTATAATCTTTTTGAGGGAAATTTTTAAGGTTGGTTAAAACTTTTGTGACTTTGTGGGGGCCTCACTCATTGTGTGTGATAAAATATCGCATTTTATGCAATGCTATATCTATTTTCCATTAAACATATGCAGCAACATGTAAAGAGCAATAAAATGGATACCTACTGCCAAATTGACTATGCTTTGGCAAACCCTCCAAAATCAAAGATGTTAAGAAGCCAAACACAGACAGAATGCTTATTTAACTTTTGTCCATTTGTTTACAATCTGATGTGGGACAGTTACCCACTCCAGGGCACAGCCACATAACACAGCTGGAGTGAACCGAACATACTAGCCTATGGGTTTCAGCAGACAGCTTGTCGTTCCTGATTTTTAGCCTGTTAACTATATTGGTTGTAAAACACAATGGACAAATTATGAAATGCCACAGGCACTATTCCCAGAGGCACAACTGGCATCTGACACTAGGCATACCAGTTCTGGGAGGAAACTCTCCATCCCATTCATATAATAGGTGCTGATGGCACCATTGTAACCGAGCAAATGATTAGAGTGTTGCTGCTACAAGCAAGATTTTCATTGTATCTGTAACACACCATACTTGTGCTTATTATAATTAACTAACTCAATGTGATGACTTGAAACTGTCATGGAATATTGTGTCATGGTCTCCTTTTCCTACTGAGTGAAGAACATGCAAGTGAAAAAGGGCATGTTCTTAATACACTGTAGATTGATGCCTTGTGCAAGGGGTTGGTCTCGAGATGACTGATTATACAGACCAGCCAAATCCTCAAGTGTAGAAAGATGTAAAAGTTTTTATGGAATTTGACAAGAGAAATGCAGGAATTATGCTACACTAGCTGGAGTTTCTGGAAATGGGAGTCGTGGTCTCAGATCAAAGTATTAAGTCTGAAGAAGGGTCTCGACCCGAAACGTCGCCTATCTCCTTCGCTCCTTAGATGCTGCTGCACCCGCTAAGTTTCTCCAGCCTTTTGTGTACCCTCAAAGTATTAACTCTTTAGAACTGAGATAATTTCTTCACCTAGAGGGTATTCTCTATTCATAATTCAGTACCTAAGAGGGTGGCGTGGAGGCACAGTCACTGGATATATTCTGGACAAAAGTGGATTGATACTTGGATATTAAAAGTACCAAGGGATATATAGTTATTTCAAGAAAGTGGCACTGAGGTAAAGATCAGTCATAGACTTCTTGAATGCCAGGGCAGGCGAGAGGGGCTGAATAGCCGCCTCAGTTTTTTATGGTTTTTTTGTGCTCTCCAGCTCTGTGGAGCAGTTGTCATCAGTCTCCTCTGCTTTATTGGGAACATTGCAATTATCTTGCAGTGAAGAGTCATTTCAAATGCAATTCAACTGAAAATCAATAATGATAAATCTGCCTTTAGTCTGTCGAGAGGCATGTCCAGTTCATCACAATTTCAATATAGCTCTTTGCACCAGAATTATAAGATCAAACTCAATGTTTTACTTTTAACTGCAATTGTTTCATAGCATATCAGAATAATAATGGTAGTAATGGTAGATGTTCTGCACAGCTATTGCATTTGCCACATAGTTAGCAAATACACTATTCTGGCCTTGTTTCTAACTGCAATGGCTCCCAGTAAAGCAACAATTCAATTTAAAAACTCTCAGTTATCTTTTCAATTCACTCCCTGGTTTTATTCTTTGTGTTTGTTATCACCTCTAGACATTCAACCTGCCACCGTTTCTGGAGTTCTCTAATTTGTGGTTATTCCTGAATCTGTTCACACCATTAAAATTTTAGATTTGAGATTTTTATAATTAATGAATGATTCAGAATCAGTGTCAAATTATACAGCTCAGAAACAGCACTTTTAGCTGCTACTTTGAAATATAGCGTAGACAGAAGTGGCTGTAGATGCTGAAATATTGAGTGTATAAACAAAACAAACTGCTGGAGGAACTCAGTGGGTCAAACAGCATCTATCTAGGCAAAGGAGTTTTCTAATTTCAGGTAACCCACACCTCCTGTGTTAATTTCCCACTCCCACCAGTCTACCTAGATCCTCTCTCCCTTTGTTTACCTATTCCACTCCTCACTGCCTGATTCATTACCCTCCCCTACCTGGTTCCATCTGCCCATCACCCACGTCCACGGGTTTCTTCTCCGTCTGCACTTCATATCGCATTGGCCATTTGGTCCTATCTACCCATCATCCTCCTGTACAGAAAGTGCTGGAAGAACTCAGCGCAGCTGGAAGAATCTGTGTAGAAAATTGACAGGGAATGTTTTGGATCGGGACCCATTTTCAGACAAGAAAGGTTTGAAAAAGGGTCCTGGCAATAGACAATAGGTGCAGGAGTAGGCCATTCGACCCTTCGAGCCAGCACCGCCATTCAATGTGATCATGGCTGATCATCCCCATTCAGTACCCCGTTCCTGCCTTCTCCCCATATCCCCTGACTCTGCTATCTTTAAGAGCCCGATCTAGCTCTCTCTTGAAAGTATCCAGAGAACCGGCCTCCACCGCCCTCTGAGGCAGAGAATTCCACAGACTCACAGCTCTCTGTGAGAAAAAGTGTTTCCTCATCTCCGTTCTAAATGGCTTACCCCTTTTTCTTAAACAGTGGCCCCTGGTTCTGGATTCTGCCAATAGAATTAAATGACAAGAGAAAAATGACAATTTGAATTAAGCAAGAGAAAAAAAAAGAATGACCCCTATTAATGTTATTCATTCAGTAGGTGGAAATAGATTAAAGTATTACATTCAAGCTTTTATCTTCTGTGTAAGGAGGAGGAGACAACAGCTTGCATCAAACCCTCACCTGCTTACCTCTCAGACTTTCCATCCAAGCTGCCATAATTATTATGCTGTGTCCTTTCATATGTTTCTGTGTGACACTATCTTGACTCAACAAATGCCAAAAGCTCATTTCAATCCTATAATCTCCAGTTTTCGTTCTTTTCTGTGCTTTAAAAAGCCCAAGATCATAATCATTTACCATGAATAGCTTTCCTTCTCACCTCTCCGATTAACAGCCCAGTGCAGCAAATAAACTTTGGAACAGAGTGCAGGAGCAACTTATGTGGCAACATTATTAACTGATGCACATCTGCTATTTAAAGTTGAATGTGCCTTTTGCTAACTTTCACCCATTGCTGAAACCAGGCCAATTATGGGGATTAAGGTTAGCTATCGAGGCAACCCCTGTCACTGAACATCATTGATGGTGAGGTTTCTCCTTCACAGACTCAATCACATTGAAGGATTTTTTTCATTCCACTTCCATAGTTTTCTCGGATCCTTATCAATCTATTTAAAGCTGCTCTCCATCAATGTAAGATTCTCATCCATTGAAAATCCTGCTCATTGCAAATCAGTTATCCCAGTTAATGTATAACAGGTTGTGATTTCTTGTTTACCATCCATAAACCTGGGCTAGTCATGGCTGCAAGCAACATTTTTCAGTGATTGTTTACCTCACCATACTTGTACATATGACCATACACTCGACTAGGCTTGACTTCATTTGACAAGCAAAAGGAAAGATGGTGTGAGAACATTTATACAACTGGCCATTGTATGTGCATGGTAAGCATTGTCTTAACTTGAAAAAAAAGTGATACCTTTCTTAAAGACTGTCTCAAGTAGGCAGCTAATATCATCAAAAACCCACACCACCCTGGCCATGTTATCATCTTGCTGTTACCATTTGGAAGGTGGTAGAGGAGTCTGAGAACTGCGACCTTTACGTTCAAGAACAATTTTGTCCCATCAACCGCCAAGTTCTTGAATCACCCTGCACAACCCTAACACAACCCTGTCTCAGCACCAAACTACAATGGACTTTATATCAGTTTGCTCTATTGGGATCAGGTTACCTGATAATACTGATAATTTATTGTATTAATGTTAATTGTATATTTATTTCTTCTCTTGTTACATTAATGCACCAGTAAAGCTGCAGCAAGGAAGAATATCATTGTTCCAGTCCTGGTGCATATGACAATTAAACACTTTTAACTCCAAAGTCTTGCCCAGAAGCAGTAAGTGTCAGTGAAGCACCCGTTGCTTATTTAATGGCTGTCGCTATTGAATAATGCAGTAGAAAATCTTGCAATATCTATGACATCCTGCAGATCCCGAAAATAGTCAGCTCCAACAGCAGTTCCTGCACAAGATGTCCAAGAGGTACAAGGAGTGAGGTGGGATAGCCCCAAAGTTAGTTAAAAAATTACATGACAAATCAAATGCAAAATTAAAGTGGGGGGGGGGGGGGGGGGGAGGGAAATAAAACTCTCTTGACTTCTATTTTTTAGAGCATAAAATTGGAGATTGGATAGAGGATGCTAGTAGGGTAAGGAGAAGAGGAGAGATTGATTCCGTCATCTATCTGACTTGTATAAATAAGTTATAGAAATATTCAGCGTCAAGCAGCATCACAGAGTAATCGAGCCATACAGCATGGTAAGAGGTTCTTCAGCCCAATTTGCCCATGCCGACCAAGGTGACCTATCTATATTAGGCTCACCTGCCCATGTTTCTCTCATATCTCACTAAACCTTTTCCATCCATGTACCTGTCCAAATGTCTTTGAAATGTTGTTATAGTATCAGCAGAGGGAAAAATAGCTATATCGTGACAGGTAGAGGACCTTTCATCAGGACATCTTGGACCTGAGACGTTAACTTTGTTTCCTTGTCCACTGATTTCCAGAACTTTATTCCAGTATTCCAGTTGTGGTATCCCTGGATTTAATTTTATGGAACTATTCAGTGTGCAATGAAAGCATAGAAACATAGAAACATAGAAAAATAGGTGCAGGAGTAGGCCATTCGGCCCTTCGAGCCTGCACCGCCATTCAATATGATCATGGCTGATCATTCAACTCAGTATCCTGTACCTGCCTTCTCTCCATACCACCTGATCCCTTTAGCCACAAGGGCCACATCTAACTCCCTCTTAAATATAGCCAATTAACTGGCCTCAACCACCTTCTGTGGCAGAGAATTCCAGAGACTCACCACTCTCTGTGTAAAGAATGTTTTCCACATCTCAGTCCTAAAGGAATTCCCCCTTATCCTTAGACTGTGACCCCTTGTTCTGGACTCCCCCAACATCGGGAACAATCTTCCAGCATCTAGCTTGTCCAACCCCTTAAGAATTTTGTAAGTTTCTATAAGATCCCCCCTCAATCTTCTAAATTCCAGCGAGTACAAGCCGAGTCTATCCAATCTTTCCTCATATGAAAGTCCTGACATCCCAGGAATCAGTCTGGTGAATCTTCTCTGTATCCCCTCTATGGCAAGGATGTCTTTCCTCAGATTTGGAGACCAAAACTGTACGCAATACTCCAGGTGTGGCCTCACCAAAACCCTGTACAACTGCAGTAGAACCTCCCTGCTCCTATACTCAAATCCTTTCGCTATGAATGCTAACATACCATTTGCTTTCTTCACTGCCTGCTGCACCTGCATGCTTACTTTCAATGACTGGTGTACCATGACACCCAGGTCTCGTTGCATCTCCCCTTTTCTTAATCTGCCACCATTCAGATAATAGTCTACCCTCATGTTTTTGCCACCAAAGTGGATAACCTCACATTTATCCACATTATACTGCATCTGCCATGCATCTGCCCATTCACTCAGCCTATCCAAATCACCCTGCAGCCTCCAAGCATCCTCCTCATACCTAACTATACCCCCCAGCTTGGTGTCATCTGCAAATTTGGAGATGTTGCATTGAATTCCCTCGTCCAAATCATTAATATACAGTTGAACGATTATTATCACTCATGGGCGATTAATTTTATAATGTTAGCCAGATATTAAAGAGGTACTTATGAACATTGAAGACCCATATTTGGAGAGCAGTTGCCCAGGTATATTAGAGAAGAATCATCAATTATGAGATTATTGTAAATGGAAGTTGTAAATGTGACTTGGTCCATTTCTCTTCAGCCGCTCTTATACAGGTGTGAATTAAAGTCAGAGCACAAAACACAATCATTCTGAAATGCTTTTGGAAAACTACCTGACTCTGATCCACACAAAGGATGCCAGAGTTAGCATTATTCTGGGTTTCCATCTGATGCTCGTGGGAGCTCATCGCTCATCAAAATGGACAAACTGGGGAGAAGAAATCCATCTCAGAGTATCTTCCAACATGCACAGGAATGGAAATACGTTTTAACCTACAGCAGTTGGCCTGCTTAATGTTAAGATGTGAGTCTGATAAATACATTAGAGTGCAATGAACCTGCCACATCTGTCAATGAGTGTGAACAAATATTATCTCATAGTTTTCTTAACAATATGGTCTTAAAAAATGGAGACACAAGAAACTGCAAATGCTAGAATCTTGCATAGAACCCAGAGTGCTAGAGTAACTCAATGGACCAGGTAGCATATCTGGAGGACATAGATAGATGATCTTTTGGGTCTTCAGGCTGAAAACAGGTCCCAACCCAAAAAGGTCTTGTGATTTGTGTTCTGGTTTAAAACATTATTAAACTCCTGAAGCTTGGATGAGCTATGGACCAGTACCAAAGCCCTAATATTGGCATTCTGCCCATAATTGATGGAGCAGTCTCTCAGCTCCCAGTTAACACTGTCAATTGGACAATCAAACTTCTTGAGATGCGATATGAAAAAGTGAGATATTGCCCAAAGTGGTTGAATTGTACTCAAGAGTCACTCACTTTGGGTAGAAAATCACATATATTTATTCAAATTGCCATGTAATTGCCAACAAGCATTGTTGACTTTACATATTAGGTAGTTTATGGATGGTCTTCAATAAAGTCAAGTCAAGTTTATTCCTTGCATACGCATGCGAGATGTGCAGTGAAATGAAAAGTTGCAATGCTTGCGGATTGTGCAAAAAACTACAAAACAGAATGCAACAGAATCAGAATTACATAATTGTGGGAGAGAAATAAACAGCAATTTAAAAGGACACCGCACCACAGTAAATTGGTATAGTAAGTTAGTCCCTGGTGAGATAGGAGTTTACAGTCCTAATGGCCTCTGGGAAGAAACTCCTCATTCTCTCTGTTTTCTCAGCACGGCAACGGAGGCGTTTGCCTGACCGTAGCAGCTGGAACAGTCTGTTGCTGGGGTGGAAGGGGTCCCCCATGATGTTGGCTCTGGATTTGCACCTTCTGATGTATAGTTCCTGCAGAGGGGGGGGGGGGGGGGGGGGGGCGAGTATAGATCCCATAGCGTGTTCGACTGAACGCACTACTCTCTGCAGGGCCTTCTTGTCATGGGCAGAGCAGTTCCCAAACCAAATTGTGAAGTTTCCAGACAAGATGCTTTCCACAGCCGCTGAGTAGAAGCACTGGAGGATCCTCAGAGACACTCTGAATTTCCTCAATTGCCTGAGGTAGTAAAGGCGCTGCCTTGCCTTACTCACCAGTGCGGCAGCGTGTGATGTCCATGTCAAATCCTCTGAGATGTGGACTCCCAGGTATTTAAAGCAGCTCACCCTATCTACAGTATCCCCATTTATCTTCAATGGTGTGTATGTCCTCGGATGTTGTGCCCTCCTAAAGTCCACGATCAGCTCCTTAGTTTTTTTGACATTCAAGAGGAGGCTGTTGTCCTGACACCAGAATGCCAGATCATCCACTCCTCCCAGTAGGCCTTCTCATCGTTATCAGAGATCAGGCCCACCACCACAGTGCCATCAGCAAACGTGATTATAGAGTTGGAGTTAAAGACGCAACCCTGGCCTCCATTTACCCTAAAGTTGGACCAGTAAAGGGGACAAAAATTACCTCACACAGACAAGGTTTGAAATGAATCCCATCTACAGATAGCCCTAAAGATCCATTGGAGCACTGGAAGATAATTCATCAGTGGAGAGTTGTCTTTTTTGTAGGCGTTCCACTGGGATTGAAGATTACTTATTTGCACTTTAGTGTTACGGACTCCAAGGAGACAGGTAGGAACCATAGACTCTTTCACAGACAGGTCAGGAGGCTACTAACAGGTCTCATGCTCCTATTTCATTCCTTTGAAGGTCCTCAGTGCCATCCGAAAATCTCTTTCTACACTTAGAGCATTCATTGGCCAGAAATTCCTAGAAGTGAGCATAACCTTGACTCTTTTCCTATGTCCTCCTGGTAATCTCCTCCCAGAACAGAGGTCCAAACATAAATAAAGCTGCTAAACATTAAACAAATCCCTATCTCAACTGCCCAACCGCACTGCCCCCCCCCCCCCCCCCCCCCCCCCCCCAACCATTGCTTTTCCTTCCAAAATAATAACCTTAATAATAAATCTACGGCATGTGAAGACAGGTTGAGAGCATTCTTCAAGTACTTTCAATTAAAAAATAAATGTATCTGCACCATCATTCCTGACCTCTCTGTCGTTGGCTATCAACCCTGGTCTGATGAACCTCAACAGCAGACCAAGGAACAGTACCTCATATTTTTGCTAAGAAGGTCACAACACAACAGCAAGTTCAACAGTTTCATGCATCCACAGCCTGCAACAGCCCATTACAGCATTTTGCAAGGATTTTTTAACTGAGCATGAAAGCTTTAATCAAATAGTATTAGATATCTACTGCTATTAATTTCCCAGCTAACACTATATTAATCTCCCCAATTGATATTGATCTCAGATACAAATCTCATGAGTAAATACTGCTCAGCTGCATTAGTCACGAAAATGTATAATGTGTGATTTATTTTATCAATTAAACTAATTACTAACTTAGCTGCATAATTAGTTTCCATTAACTATGACTTTACTGTTCACAAGCAATTACCAATTCAAACTGTTGATGAGTGACTTCTTTGATAAAATTAATTTGGCTGGATAAATTAAATGATATGATTTTAAAGAAAGAGCAGGAGCAAATATTCTAAGAGTTTCAGCATATAAATTTTCAAGGTGGCATGTCAAGACTGATTCTGTCTGCATGAAACAGGCAAGAACAATATCAAGGCAATCAGTATGTTTATTTACAGTAAAGTAGGGCCCTGATCTAAAACATCGCCTAACCATGTTCTCTCGAGATGCTGCCTGACCGGCTGAGTTACTCCAGCACATTGTGTTTTTTTTTGTAAACAGGCATCTGCGGTTCCTTGTGTTTATTTACCATAGTTGTTCGCATTCACCCCATTGACCTGCCGGCATTTATGCTGTAACCTAAATGAAAGCAGAGATGATAATTTAACATAGATTTATCAGACTTTATAAGCTTTTGATTTCTCTTTTCATTGGTATCGGAAAGTTATTAAACTTAAATATTCAACACTGATATTGTGTATCCGACACAGTATATTTGTCAATATTTGAACAAAATAATGATTTCTTTGTTCATGTATGCAACGTTTTCTGTTATGTCCTTTAGAAGGAGTGGTTGTGTGGGAACAGAATCATTTCGAAGTCACACGGAATCCTGATTTGGAAATACAGGTACATTGCCATTCTTCTGTGTTCACCATCTTCAAACAACCTGACTAGCAACATCCGGTGGACATCCGGATGATTGTGTTGTGGACTATTGTTTTCGGTGCTTTTGTGTTTCTTTTATTATTTGTATGGCTAAGGGAAAATGAATTTTGTTGTCTCTTAATTGAAGACAATGACAATAAATTAAATCAAATCAAAATCAAATCAATCAAATGTGCAGGAAGGAACTTCAGATGCTGGTTTATGCTGAAGATAGACACAAAATGCTGGAGTAACTCAGCAGGTCCGGCAACATCTCTGGCGAAAAAGAATAGGTGTTTCTCCACCCCAGGTTCGCTCCTGACTACCGGTGCGGTCTGTGTGGAATGTACACAATCTGCCCATGACATGCGGGTTTTCTCCGGATGCTCCGGTTTCCTCCCGCTTTCCAAAGTCATGTAGGTTTGTAGGTAAATTGGCTTCTGTAAATTGCACCTAGTGTGTGGGTTGAAAAACTGAGATTATGAATTCTTTGTAGACATGCTGTGCTACAGTTTTTGAATTCCCATCTAAAAAATCTCTGGCTCTTCTCTAGCTCTATGAAGCCGTACACACACCTCGGTTGTGTACATTGATGGCACCAAAGTAGAGATGGTCAAAAGCTTCAAGTTCTTAGGAATAAATATCAACAGCAATTTGTCCAGGACAAGCCACATTGAAGCAATGGCCAAGAAAACACACCAACGCCTCTACTTCTTTAGAAGGCTTAGGAGGTTTGGCATGTCCCCGACAACTCTCGCCAACTTCTACAGATAGTCCGTAGAAAGCATTTTATTGGGATGCATCACAGCATGCTTTGGGAACAGCACCATCAAAAACCACAAGAAATTGCAGAGAGTTGCCGATTTAGCTCACACAAACCAACCTCCTGTTCATGGACTCCATCTACACATCACGCTGCTTCAGCAAGGCCACCAGCATAATTAAGGATGAGTTCCACCCTCTACTCCCCTCTCCCACCATCAAAACGTACAGAAGTTTGAAAATGCATGCCTCCGCATTAAGCGACAGTTCCGTATCAACTGAACAAGCTAGAGGGCAGTCCTGACCTCCCATCTACCTCATTGGGAATCTTTGAATTATCTTTAACAAGACTTTATTTTGCACTAAACATTGTACCTTTTATTCTTGAACTGTATACTGTGCATGGTTTTTTATTGTAATCATGCATAGTCTTTTCTTCGACTGGACGGCATGCCACAAAAGCTTTCTAATGTACCTCGGTACAGGTGACAATAATAAACTAAACTAAACAAGCCTCCACCTTTAGATGATCCTATGAAGCACCTTATTTGACATAAGATCAGCTAAGTGATGGAAGGGATACTCAATAGCGCTAATAATGGCAGCAAAGCATGGGAACACAACCACCTGGAAATTGCCCTCCAAGTCACATACCATTCTGACTCGGAAATATATCACCTTTCCTTCACTGTCGCCGGGTCAAAATCCTGGTACCCTCCCTAACAACAAAGCGGGTGTCCCCACACCACATGGACTGTAGCGGTTCAAGAAGGCAGCTCACCACCACCTACTCAGGGACAATTAGGGATGAGGAATGAAAATGCTGGCTGTCTGTGGACCCCGTATCCCTTCAATGGTTAAAAATAAAATGATGGCCAGCAGTGTGTCATTTGTTCATTGAGTTTACTCCACCATATATCAAGATTTCTGTTCCTCTTCTAGCTTCACACCATCTACCAGTACTATCCCCAAATTTCTGATTTCTCCAAATATCCAGATATTGATCAAAACTTGTTTTGAACAAACTCAATGACTGAGCCCACTGAGTGGAGACATTTCTCCTCATCTTAGTACTAACTGGTCACTTCCTCATTCAAAAACTGTGATCCCTGGTTCCAGAGACTTCTGCCAGAGAGAACATCTTCCTTACATCCATCTTGTCCAGCCCTTTTGGACAAGCCTTTGATCTTTGTTTTAACATACAGTGACTTGTCAACGCTCCTGTGATGAGTCTTTCAATGTCCTTTTGTTTAAAACATACTTTGTGATATTATTTACATTGTTGCTTCACCTAAGAGTACTCAGTACTTAACCAAACATAGAAAGATAGAAAGATAGAAACATAGAAAATAGGTGCAGGAATAGGCCATTCGGCCCTTCGAGCCTGCACCGCCATTCAATATGATCATAGCTGATCATCATGTATTCTCGAAATGTCACACGTCAATTTAAAATGCTAAAGGGAACTTCAATGAACCAGCTACTATTAAAGATTATGATGGATTAATTATGAAATGTTCTTTCTGCGAATGAAGGGTGTGGTGGTTACAAAATGTTCTGAACACACATGGATAGCTATTTGAGAACAAACAATAAAATATATTTGATAATAATTCATATTAAGATATATGAGAACCCGATGAGCAGGTACTTGTCCCACATAATGATTGCTACAGTACCCACTGTTTTTTTTCCCCAGCTATATTGCTTAAAAATAGATGTGTGAGCTTCTCGAAGTCATCACCAGGAGTAACTTTCTCACACAAAGGGTGGTGGGTGTATGGAACAAGCTACCAGAGGAGGTTGTTGAGGCTGAGGCTATCCCAATGTTTTTGAAGCAGTTAGACAGGTACATGGATACAACAAGTTTGGAGGGATAAGGACCAAGCACAGGCAGGTAGGACTAGTGTAGCTGGGGCATGTTGGCTGGTGTGGGCAAGTTGGGCCAAAGGGCCTGTTTCCACACTGTATCACTCTATGACCCCATGACTCTATGACCAGGAGTCTTCGTGCTGGGGACCATTATTCATCTTGAGCCTGTTACAGGAAAATTAGAAATATTTTTGAAATGCCAAAGCCACAAAAAAAAAGTGAAAATATTTCTCCACATCTCCGCGATCAGCAGTGTACCATTTAAATGATGGTACCATTTAAAAGGACACAGATGGTGCCATTTAAAAGGACACAAAGTGCTGTAGTAACTCAGCAGGTCAAGCAGCATTTCAGGAGAACATAGATGGGTGACGTTTTGAGACTTAAGAAGGTTCTCAACCCAAAACGTCACCTCTCCATGTTCTCGCGAAATGCTGCCCGACCTGTTGAGTTACTCTAGCACTTTATGTCCTATGGTGTATTAACCAGCATCTGCAGTTTCTTGTTTCTACATTTTGATTGCACTGTTGAACGTGGTCCCAGTATTCAATGGACAAGAGCTCTGGATTAACTACTGCAACATCAGTGGAGAGCACTCTCACATCTGTGTCTGATAGCTCTGGCTTCAAGAATCTCTCCAGAGACATATAAGATTATGGGATTCTGAAGGCACAGAAGATGTCCATTTGGCCCTACTGATCAATTCTACCTCCAAGTAGAACAATTTCTGGATGTTGTTTGCGCCACTAATGTGCAGCAATTGAAGTGTAGACAATCATACTTGAGTTATTTTCAGTATTTTCGTTTTAGATATACAGAGACCCTTAGCCCAACCGAGTCCATGCAGACCAACGATCACCCATACCTAGTTCAATGCATGGGCCACGGAACCGGGGTGGGGGGGGGGGAGGTGAGGGGGTGCTGGGGTGGCTGCAGCCCCATCACTTTTTTGGCTAGACATGGTTCAGTGTCTCCGGCTTTGGACAAGGCACTGCTGTGCTCTGAGCAACCTGGTTGTGGGTGTTGGAAAGCCGGGGCAGAGGGAGGAAGGGAAGCTGCAGTGGCGGGGGCAGATGTGGATGGGGCGCCGGGGCTGGCGAGGGTTTGCGGGGCTGGCGAGCCGCTCGATGCAGCTCCGGCCATGGAGCAGCCTCAGTGCAAGAGTCCCGGGCCATCGGAAGCGACCGGGCCTCAGGTCAAAGGCGAGGAAGACACGTGAGAGCCTCTGCGCCGAATTCGCCCTGGTGACCAGCATTGACCAGGCTCGGTGCATCCTGGAGGACAACCAGTGGGTGCTGGAAGTAGGTACCAAGCACTGGGTAGAAGCAGTGGAAGTTAGTGGCCTTCAAATGGGGGTGGTTGGAGAAGGCATCCTGCTTGCCTGTTAGATTTTCACTCTTACTGTAGCTGCAGGAAAAATCTTCTCGATGTTGGGGGAGTCCATATCCAGGGGTCACAGTTTAAGAATGAGGGGTCGGCCATTCAGGACTGAGATGAGGACAGTCTTTCTTCACCCAGAGAGTTGTGAAACTGTAGAATTGTCTGTCACAGAAGACAATGGAGGCCAATTCACTGGATGGTTTCAAGAGAGAGTTACATTTAGCTCTTGGGGCTAGCGAAATCAAGAGATATGGGGAAAAAGCAGGAACTTGAATATTGAATGGCAGTTCCGGCTCGAAGGGCCGAATGTCCTATTCCTGCACCTATTTTCTATGTTTCTATGTAACTTGCTCATGCTTGAGCAATAAATCTCGATCACTTGATTTTGAAGCATTCATGCATGGTGGAGGTATAATTTAGTCATAGAGTGATGCAGTGTGAAAACAAGCCCTTCGGCCCAACTTCCCCACACCCGCCAACATGTCCCAGCTACACTACCTGCTTTTGGTCCATATCCCTCCAAACCTGTCCGATCCATGTATCAGTCTAACTGTTTCTTAAATGTTGGGATAGTCCCTGCCTCAACTACCTCCTCTGGCAGCTTGTTCCAAACACCCACCACCCTATGTGTAGAAAAAGTTACCTCTCAGATTCCCATGAAATGTTTTCCCTTTCACCTTAAATCTGTCTTCTGGTCCACGATTCACCTATTCTGGGCAAGAGACTCAGTGCATTGAAACGTATATTTTTAATGCATTTTAGATTTCTCAAAAGTCTTACTTTAAAATAAGTAATGTTTCCACAAACATATACCCCCTTTATTAGCGTCATGGTTTGATGATTCTAAATTCAAATCCAAATGAAATATAAGTCAAAAGGAGAACGCATACTTTCAAAATACTCTGATTTTTCCCTGAGCAAAACATAATTTATATGACTTTGCAAAAGCAGGAAATGTTATAACCATATAACCATATAACAATTACAGCACGGAAACAGGCCATCTCGGCCCTTCAAGTCCGTGCCGAACAACTTTTTTCCCTTAGTCCCACCTGCCTGCACTCATACCATAACCCTCCATACCCTTCTCATCCATATGCCTATCCAATTTATTTTTAAATGATACCAACGAACCTGCCGCCACCACTTCCACTGGAAGCTCATTCCACACCGCTACCACTCTCTGAGTAAAGAAGTTCCCCCTCATGTTACCCCTAAACCTCTGTCCCTTAATTCTAAAGTCATGTCCCCTTGTTTGAATCTTCCCTATTCTCAAAGGGAAAAGCTTGTCCACATTAACTCTGTCTATCCCTCTCATCATTTTAAAGACCTCTATCAAGTCCCCCCTTAACCTTCTGCGCTCCAGAGAATAAAGACCTAACTTATTCAACCTATCTCTGTAACTTAGCTGTTGAAACCCAGGCAACATTCTAGTAAATCTCCTCTGTACCCTCTCTATTTTGTTGACATCCTTCCTGTAATTGGGCGACCAAAATTGTACACCATACTCCAGATTTGGTCTCACCAACGCCTTGTACAATTTTAACATTACATCCCAGCTTCTATACTCAATGCTCTGATTTATAAAGGCTAGCATACCAAAAGCTTTCTTTACCACCCTATCTATATGAGATTCTACCTTCAAGGAACTATGCACGGTTATTCCCAGATCCCTCTGTTCAACTGTATTCTTCAATTCCCTACCGTTTACCATGTACGTCCTATTTTGATTTGTCCTGCCAAGGTGTAGCACCTCACATTTATCAGCATTAAACTCCATCTGCCATCTTTCAGCCCATTTTTCCAACTGGCCTAAATCACTCTGTAGACTTTGGAAATCCTCTTCATTATCCACAACACCCCCTATCTTGGTATCATCTGCATACTTACTAATCCAATTTACCACCCCTTCATCCAGATCATTGATGTACATGACAAACAACAAAGGACCCAACACAGATCCCTGAGGCACCCCACTAGTCACCTGCCTCCAACCCGACGAACAGCCATCCACCATTACTCTCTGGCTTCTCCCATTCAGCCACTGTTGAATCCATCTTGCTATTCCTGCATTTATACCCAACAGTTGAACCTTCTTAACCAACCTTCCATGAGGAACCTTGTCAAAGGCCTTACTGAAGTCCATATAGACAACATCCACTGCTTTACCCTCGTCAATTTCCCTAGTAACCTCTTCAAAAAATTCAAGAAGATTAGTCAAACATGACCTTCCAGGCATAAATCCATGTTGACTGTTCCTAATTAGACCCTCTTTATCCAGATACTTATATATATTATCTCTAAGTAGCTTTTCCATTAATTTGCCCACCACTGAAGTCAAACTAACCGGTCTATAATTGCTAGGTTTACTTTTAGAACCCTTTTTAAACAATGGAACAACATGCGCAGTACGCCAATCCTCGGGGACTATTCCAGTTTCTAATGACATTTGAAATATTTCTGTCATGATTATGATTATTTCTTGTCCCTTATTCCAAATACAAACAAAAAAAATAGCACTTGAAATTATTGTAAATTGCTCGTTCTAAACTTCAAAGATTTCTGTTGTGCCGCTAGTTCCCCCCAGTCTAGTTTCAGTCAAAAATCACTGAATCAAACACGTGATCAACTGATCTTTATTTTGACAAAACATAATTATGGTTCAACTAGCATACCTATCCCTCCACGGGTTTGATCCTCGTATCTGCCTGATCAAGCCCTCTAGGCCTCGCTCAAACAGAGACACTCCAGAAGGTCATGCAGTCCCAAGCGCTCTCCCAGAAGATCGACGCGGGACCTCTTGGCAATGGACGTTTATAGGTCCCGGGACCTCGAGGGGCCGAACCACATGGGGGGTGGTCTCTTTGCAATCCAATTACAGATATCGATTAACCCCATACATAACATACATTTCCCTAACCCAATAATACAGCAGCTAATACATTGTATTCAAACAGGGCTTCTCAAGGAAGCAAACTTAGCAACATTTACCCTGATCTGCAAGAAATACAGACAAGACTCAATACCTCATCCAATCAACATTCAACAAAGTAGAACTCTGCAACATTATTTACAATTATTTACAAGGTATATGTCTGGTTTGCAGTCATCCAATCTATTCTATGCATTTTGCACCTAATTGACAGCGTCTGCAGATGTTCTTATTCTTTTCCTGCAGCTTGTATCTAGGCTCTAGACACACTGGCACCACTACACAGCTTGTCCCAGTTCTGCGGAGAGTAATTCCAAATTGACCAAATCTCCCAGCAGCCCTGAAGCTTTTACCCCATTTTAAACTCCTAGCCTCTCCAATCTGGCCAGGATTAACATTATAACACATTTAAAAGTTTTTTGTCAAATTTCAGTTCTGTGGAAGGCAGTGGCATTGATCACGGGGGGGGGGGAGGGTGGTGGGGGATATATCCCCCCACTTTTTGCTTTTTGAGGTGGGGGATGGCCTGTAATATTATCCCATAGTTTTCGAGCAATAACAAAAATACTAATCACCTGCTCCTATCTCTCATGTAGGCCCTACATTATCTTAAAAATATTTCAAACAAAAAACATTGAAATCATACTTCTACAATGCACTAAAACATTTGAATACATCCAATTTCACTACCGTGGGAGGAGGGTTGCCCCCATACCACACCCTCCCCCCGCTCAGTTGCTCCGCTCCCTCATTGGTTACTCCCAAGGACGGTGATCAGTGATCGCCTAGCCCCCCCACTTTCAACAACGCTCCACGGCCCCTGGTATGTTATCCACCTCACTTGGAGGCAATTTACAGATGCCATTTAGCCCGCAAACCTGCACATCTTTGAAATGTGGGAGGATATCAGAACACTCGAAAACCCACAAAGTCACAAGGAGAACATACAAACTCCATATAAACAGCACCTGCAGTCAGGATCAAACACGGTTTTTGGCATTGTTATGGGCCTGTCCCACTTAGCTGATTTTTCAGCGGACTGCCGGTGACTGTCATGTTGCCGGCAGTTGCCTGAAAAGCTGGCCACTGAAACGGCGACTGTCAGAGTGGAATGCACACACACATCGCTTCCTTCACCGGCTCATCAGGCTGGTGGGGGACAGGGCAAGTGGGGGAAGCTCCGTCTAAAAAATTCACACGGTGCAAAGCAAACGTGAAACAGACACACACCGCGATGAACAGGAAGGTTGGCGCTGTAAAAAAACAGCTAAAGCAGTGTACGGTAAATCCTTTAAAAGAGGGGGAGAGAGGGGTGGGAGAAGGGGGGGAGAAGGAGTGGAGACAACTTTTAAGAAGCCAGAGATACACGGCTGTGAAGCTTTAATATTACCGGTCAGTTATCCTTGGTTCTGAAAACTACTGCTTTACTTTTTTTTCCCAATGAGCCAATGAAATTCACCGGTCAGCACCGGCTACAACCTACGAGAACCTCCGAGAACCTTCGACCTCCTGGCAACCCATTAAGACCTCCTGGCAACCTACCTACGGCTCGAGAATTCTTGCTATTCTCCATGGTGGCCTCATTCTAGCCGCCGCTAATTTTTCAACTTTGAAAAATTCACAGTGACCCAGAATGCGGCAACTCCTCACGACCATGGAGGCGACTCCCCGGTAACCACCCGCGAACATGTGCCAACCATGTGGCGACTGCATAGTCTCCTGCAGTCGCCTAAAAGGTTGCCTAAGTGGGAGAGGCCCATAAGGCAGCAACTCTATCACTGAGTCCCTTGTGTCTTGCAGATGGCAGAATAGACTGTGTTGGAATGTGGAATGTGTTAATATAAATTTGTCAACAGAGGGCACGCAACCTTTGACCCACTCTTGTTGCCACTGTATTGATGCAGCTGGCCTACTTTATTTTCTGGTCAATCATGATCGCTCAGATGTTAATGAGCATGGCAGTAATCCTATGGAAAGTCACTAATAAACTTTTGACTCTAAATGTACAACAGTGACTATGTTAAAGTGCATCTCCAAAGTAGAAATATCTTTAAACTAAATTAAAATATTAGTCCCAATTTAAATCTGTGTGTTAATCTTTGCCCACAAGGTGTCAAAGGATTTACTTGCTGGGTATGAATGGAGAGAAGACAGCACATTGTAACATGTTGGCTCTCACCTCTGATTAGATTTTTGTGGTCTCCCATGCATAAACGGGCTCCTCAGGTGTAAATATCTGGCTCTGTATTTTTATTGGCATGGCTCTATGTAAAACACATTTACAGTATTCTATTTAATAAAGGCCATCAATCTAACACTGCTAGTGGCATCTTGCATAATGATTTTGTAGCATCCAACAACAAATCAGATTTCAAAATACTCTCCCTTGAAACAACTAGGAGCACTTTAGAAGTGTTATGCTGACATGTTACTGCACATTATTCAGTCATCGAATCATCCACCAGAGAGGCTGCTGGCCAATACATGTTCAGGGAATATAGATTATCCTCCCTACCCCTCATAACGTTGTTGCCAACTGCTTGTGGCCTCCAGCTTCTATCTGCCCACCAAAAGAGTCAAGGGTCTGTCCCACTTGGTGATTTTGCCGAAGTCATATCAGTATCGCCAAAAGGTTTTGAACATTTCAAAATCCAGCGGCGACAAAAAAAATGCTGTGACACTTGAAAAAACACGTGTGTCATACGTCATCACGCCTCGTATTTTTCGGTGGCCTGATACGTCAGGCAATGATGCTGGTAGTCGCTGAAAAAATCGGCAAGTGGGATAGGCCCTTGTTGTCTTTCCCATTTTTACCACACTTAAGCTTCTCTGCTCCCAATTCCCCTTTATATAAGTGAGAGGTGCTGCATTTTGGGAGATCAAATATAAGGGAAACATGTATGGTTAATGGCAAGAATCTTAACAGCATTGATGCACAGCAACACGAGCAGACTTTCGACTTTAGAGATACAGTGTGGACTTAGAGATACACCGGGTCTGCACCAACCAGCAATCAGGTGTGCATTAACCTACACACGTGAGGGACAATTTTTACAATTTACAGACAGCACCTGTACTCAAGATTGAACCCGGGTCTCTGGCACTGTAAGGCAGCAACTCTACCGTCGCCCCACTGTGCCACCCTGGTAGATAAAGTGGTAAAGAAGGCATACGGTTTGCTTGCCATCGTCTATCGTAGCAGGGTACACAAAATGCTGGAGAAACTCAGCGGGTGCAGCAGCATCTATGGAGCGAAGGAGATAGGCAACATTTTGGGCCAAAACCCTTCTTCAGACCCTTCTATCGTAGTATTCAGGAAGTCAGGAAGTTTTGAGGACTTTGCTTAGGCTTCATTTGGAGTATTGTGTGCAGTTCCTGTCACCCCAGTACATGAAGGATGCGGAGAAGGTGCAGAAGAGGTTTACCAGAATGCTGCCTGCATTAGAGAGCATTAGATATAAGGAGAGTTTGGACATCAGAGGTTGAAGGGAGACCTGATAGAAAGATATAAAATTAGGAGGGGTTGATAAAATAGACTGTCAGAAGGTTTTCCCAAGGATTAGAAATACAACAGATTAGAGGTCGTAACTTCGGAAGGGGAGAAGAAAGGTTTAAAGAAGATGTCTGGGGTGATTTTTAACACAGAGCGGTAGGTGCATGGAAAGAGCTGCCAGAAGTAATGGTGGAAGCAGATACTTAAGTGGCATTTAAGAGGCTTTAAGATAGGTACATAGATATGCAGGGAATGGAGGGATATGGTTTACGTGCAGGCAGAAGAGAATAATTTAAATTGCTGTACCGTTCTATGTTCTATGTTCTATAACTGAAGTTGTTTATGAGAGTTACCATCCTTGTAAATTTCCTCTGTACCTCTGCAACGAAACACAGAAGCTCATCACACAAGGAGCCATTTGATCCATTTTGTTCGTGCTGGCACCTTTGATAATACTTCCAAAGCACAACAGTCTGATTCAGACAGCATGCCAAGCTGAAGGTGGGTGAAGGGGAGAAGGGGGCTGGGAGGGGGTGGGGGAGAGGGGGAGGGGAGGCTTTAATTACATTTCATGGGAACCATGTCCTTATTATTCTCATAGAGATTGTGATTTTATTGATAAATGACTTGGGATGAAGGCTGAAGAAGGGTCTCGCCCCGAAATGTCGCCTATTTCCTTCGCTCCATAAATGCTGCCTCACTCGCTGAGTTTCTTCAGCTTTTTTGTCTACCTGGGATGAAGGCTGTTCCCGATGACCATATCAATTTGGCAGTCGAGACATTTTAACCTCTGAGCACCGCTCGGTGTTCATAGTAAACAATTATTGTTTTCATATTAAGCAAATGTATACGACACAAGGAAAATGATTTTAAACCTAGCTAAATTATTTAAAAAACTGGAAAATTTAGGGCGGCACTGTGGCGCAGCAGTAGCGTTGCTGCCTTACAGCTCTTGCGGCACCGGAGACCCAAGTTCGATCCTGACTACGGGTGCTGTCTGTACGGAGTTTGTACGTTCTCCCCATGACCTGCGTGGGTTTTCTCCAAGATCTTCGGTTTCCTCCCACACTCCAAAGACGTACAGGTTTGTAGGTTGATTGCCTTGGTAAATGTAAAAACTGTCCCTAGAGTGTATAGGATAGTGTTAATGTGCGGGGAATGCTAGTCGGCGATGAACCCAGTGGGCCGAAGGGTCTGTTTCCGTGCTGTATCTCCAAACTAAACTAAACTAAATTTCTGCAAAATCTTTTTCTGATAGTGCTATATCCTTGGTTCATTGCAGGAAGCACTTGGTTCTATAACTTCAACAGGCCAAATGTATTCATTTTACAGGGTATTAAACTGAGGGGAATGACTTGCATCAGCATATAATCATGGTCACAATGAGCAATAGAGTGATTCCTAGACTAAAACTTATTGGTGTTATAAAATTCTGCTGTTACAGAGAGATCACTGACTGCCATCCTTCCTGTTGTTTTAACATGGACTCCAGTGCGGTCTCCAATGGGGAGCTTAGTAAATGGGCTCAGCCCAACACATTACAGTGGCTGTCTCACAAAATAGCTTTGCCTGCTGCCTACTGTTGGGGGAGAAACACATGGGGCAGCACAGTGTTGCAGCGGTAGAGTCGCTACCTCACAGCACTAGAGACAGGTTTGATCCTGACTACGGGTGCTGTCTATTGGAGTTTGTACATTCTTCCCCATGACCGCGTGGGTTTTCTACAGGTTCTCCGGTTTCCTCCCACACTTCAAAGACGTACTGGTTTGTAGGTTAATTGGCTTTGTAAAAATTGTAAATTGCCCCTAGTGTGTAGGATAGGGTTGGTGTGCAGAGATTGCTGGTCGGTGGGCTGAAGGGCCTATTTCAGCACTGTATTTCTGAACAAAACTAAACTAAACTAAAAAAAAACTAAACATGATGTTGGAATAATTGATTGATTGATTTTGATTTTAGTCAAGTCAAGTCAGGTCAACTTTTTTGTCACATACACATACAAGATGTACAGTGAAATGAAAATGGCAATGCTTGTGGCATTGTGCAAAACAACAGAACAGAATTTAACCGGTATTTACATTAAAAAAAGAAGACAAAACAGTATTGACGCCCTGTTGAGATCAGAGTTTGCAGTCCTGATGGCCTGTGGGAAGAAATTCCGTCAGCCTCTGTTTTTGCTGCGTGACAGCGGAGGCGCTTGCCTGACCGCAGCATACTTTATTAGCCAATTATGAAAACAAAACAAGTATGTAAATCATACGAGGAATTTGATTGCCATACAGTCATACCAAATAAGCAAAATTACACGCAACCACATAAAAAATTAACATAACCATCCATCACAGCGGCTCCTCCACATTCCTCATTGTGATTGAAGGCAATAAAGTATTAACTTCGTTCCTCCTCTCGCTGATGTAGCTGCCCATACTCTCCAGTGCAGGAGGTGAAATGGCAGACATCTGTCGCTGGACTCAACCACTGAATCCAGGAGCGGAACCCAAACATCTCGACTGACAAGCAAGGTGCACTTTGCAAGTACGTCCCCCAGCTTTACCCCGGGCAGGGGCCAATTTAAATGTGGTCACCAGCCTTAACAGTGAAGGTAAGTGGTTTCACAGAGTTATAGATTCATACAGCATGGAAGCAAACCATTCGGCCCACCATGTCCACACTGGCCAGAAGCACCAGTCCATAATTAATCCCATCTTCCAGCACTTGGCCGGCAGCTTTCAATGCCTAATCAAGTGCTTGTCCACTCTCTCCTTAAATGCTGTCAGTGACTCTGCTTCCACCACTCTCTCTGACAGTCTATTCCTGGTCCTCACCACCCTGGTAAATGGTACCCCTCAGATCCACTCTAAATCTCTTTCCCCTTATACTAAATCTATGCCCTTGAGTTTTATTCGGTTCTGAAACGGAGATCTAAATATATCTATGCCCATCCATACCATTGACTGTTTTATGAAATCTTTGATTTACCAAGTCTTAGAGAAATACAGGACGGAAGCAGGCCCTTTAGCCCACTGAGTCCACACTGACCATCAACCACCCAGTTTTATACTAATCATACCCTAACCCATTTTATTTTATCAGCATCCCCGCAAACCTTTCCCACCCTTACATTCTACCACTTACCTACACATTAAGGGCAATTAACCCACCAACCTACATGTTTATGGGATGTGGGAGGAAACCAAAGCATCCAGAGGAAACCCATGGGGCCACAAGAAGACTGCATACAAACCGCGGTCAAGGTCAGGATTGAACCTGGTTCACTGGAACTCTACTAGATGCAGCACAGTACCACCAAGATTATTGTCCATTCCCTGATCAATTACAATCATCAAGTATTTTATGTTTTAATCAAGATTCCAGCCTCCGCAGTTTCTTGTTTCTCAACCCATAATAACATTATTTTAATCCATTTAAACAATTTTGAACAATCCCAGGCTATCAGGAACACTTTTTATTTAGTTTATTTAGCTTTAGTTTAGTTTATTATTGCCACGTACCAAGATACAGTGAACAGCTTTTGTTACATGCTATCCAGTCAAAGAAACACTATGTATGATTACAAACAAGGTGTCCACAGTCCACAGATAAAGGATAAATGGTGCAAGGATAAAGTCTTATGAAGACCGAATAAAGATAGCGCAAAGGTTTCCAATGAGGTAGAACCCTCTTGACTTGATGACTCAAGGAGGTCAGGACTGCACTGTACCTGGTGAGAGAATGGTTCAGTTGCCTGATACCAGCTGGGAAGAAACTGTCCCTATATCTGGAGGTATGCATTTTCAAACTTCTGTACCTCTTTCCTGATGGGAGAGGGGAGGAGAGGGAGTGACCAGGATGAAGACGGGTCTTTGATTATGCTGGTGGCCTTGCCGAGGCAGCATGAAATGTAGATGGAGTCAATGGAAGGGAGATTTGTTTGCATGATGGGCTGGGCTACATCCACAACTTTCCACAATGAATTGCAGACTTGGATGGAGCTGTTCCCAAACCATGCTGTGATGCATCCCAATAAAATGATTTCTACGGTACATCTGTGGAAATGTTTTAAGTATTCTAAGGACTTGAAAGAAAGTCAAAGGCCTCCATCAGCAGTGAAATGACAATGATGAGTTCACGGGACAAGACCACTGGATCCACCACCTGAGGCCCAGTCCCTGCAAATAGACCTCTCTGCCATGAAATCACCATGGCAACCAGGTCGTGAACGACAAGGGCGGCCATGATGAAAATGTGGAGAGTAAGTGAGTGTGGCAAACAAAGATGGAGGGCAATTTGAACCATTAAAAAAATGATTCAAATTTATAGGACTGAAAAGTATGAACACAAACTTTAAAATAATTCAGAACCTTTAAACTAACTAAATTTCACTTTCATTTTTACCAGCAGCGCAATTATCCTGTTTAATAAACTTTTTGTACTGGTGCTAGATCTAAATTTCTCTGATGACCTCAGACTATCCTTAATCGGACTTTGCTGACTTTCACAAAACCTTATTCCCTCATCATGTATCTATACACTGTAAATGGCTCAATTGTAATCATGTATAGTCTTTCTGCTGACTGGTTAGCACGCAATAAAAGCTTTTCACTGTACCTCGGTGCACGTGACAATAAACTAAACTAAACTGGTACAAATTAAATGGGTTGATTTTGCAGCCCGAAAATTCGGAAGTCTTTACAAGTTGGTACTGAACTTGCAAACTCTACTGGTGTCCTAGGATCAGAGATCTGCTGAGTGAAAGATTAGGTTACAGAGTGCACTAAATGGACAGAGCCACCATGGACATCTACTGCTAACCATAGATCTCCATGACAACCAATCTACCAACAGAACTTCATTTGCCCTTCATCTTACACTTTATGGTTCCTAATATCACCTTCCTTACCTCCTTGGCCGATTCCAGCACTTGTAGCCTTCGTTCTCTACTTATCAACACCCAAGTCTCTGCCTCAACCATCACCATACCTTCCCCAACCTGGCTCCATCTGCCTTTTAATCCCTTCATCTGCTTCTACCTATCACCTAACCTACCTCTGTACTCTGTCCCCCCCCCCCCCCCCCCCACCCCCACCCCTCCCCATCCCCCTGTTATCCACCATCCTTTACCTCTTCTTCATCCATCTCTCGGCCCTTCCCAAATCCTCTTTCTTTTAGCTCTCTTGCCTCTCCACTCTCAGCCCTGATGCAGGAGTTTGACCCAAAATATTGACAACCTGCCCCCATTGTGGACACGGTGGGCCGAAAGGCCTGTTTCCGTAGGTATCGCTAAAGTCTGATGTCTAAAGGAAAAAGTATTTGATTTAATTTCAGCACCTCTAACAATGTCGCAGTACATCGTTATTGTACTGAAGCAGCAGTATAGATGTTTGTGCACAGGTTTTTGAAGCCAACATCATTCAATAAAATGTGTACGAAGGAACTGCAGATGCTGGCTTAAACCAAAGATAGAAACAAGGCACTTGAAGAAGGGTCTCGACCCGAAACATGACCCATTCCTTCTCTCCAGAGAGGCTGCTTGTCCCACTGAGTTACTCCAGCTTTTTGTGTCTATCTTTCAATAAAATGTCACACATTGAATCATAGTTTGCATGAGAGAATAGTGAAAACCGTGACTGATAACTAGGTGATTGATTGACAAATTCTTCCAAAACCTTGAAAAATAATCCAAATTATCACCCTACGAGAGAGGAAAACAGCTTTAAAAATATTTTCAAATCTCTGTTGAATTATGACTGAGTATTATAGTGCATATTTTTAAAACAACAAGGGAAAAACTCACATCAACTACAGAAACCATCACCATGCCCATGGTGTTGTGAGCATCAAGAAAAGAGCATCAACCTCCCAGCTACCTTTGAATGAACTATGGTATAGTTACTACAAGACCTTAGAGGGTTAAGGCAGAGTTGACATGAATGATTAAAAAGAGTAGAAATATGGCACTTTATTAAAACAAACATTTCAGTATGCCTCTTGTGATAAAATGATCTAGTTTTTACTCCTACAGATAGTTTCTTCAGAGTGGTACTTTGAAAATTCCTTTAGGGCTTCATATTAGACTCTCTCAGTGGCAATGAACTGCCACAAATGGTTTGCAATTTTCATAGAGTTGAGCTCGGACATTCTTTATTGTCACACTGCAGGAGAATGAATGCAAGGCAAGGCAAGGTGAGAGACAGTGAAGTGGTTTGAAATGCTATATATTAAAATCCCAAAAGTACGTCAATCGCTAAGTTTCAAAAACAACTTTGATTTATGAATAGTTGTAAGCACAAAATATCCCAAGATGGTTTGCAAGAGTGTTGCCAGACAAAAAAATCACACCAAACTACATAAGGAGGTGTTAAGGCAGACTGTTGTAATCTAGGGCAATAAACAAACAGCTGTAAGATCTCGGGTACACAAAAGGCTGGAGAACTCAGCGGGTGCAGCAGTATCTAAGTAGCGAAGGAGATAGGTGACGTTTTGGGTCGAGACCCTTCTTCAGACCCAGCTGTAAGCTCTCAAGGGGCCAGACAGACTATATGAAGGCAGAGGGATGGTCAATGCTTCAGCTCACGACCCCACATTAGAACTGAGAGTGTAAAGGGGAGGTAACCAATGTAATGAGGTAAGAGGGAGAGGGAGAGGGAGACTTAACCTGGCAGGCAATAGGGGGAACTAGGTGAGGAAGGAGATGAGGAGTCAGGAGACAGTCACTGGTGGGTGAAGCCAGGTAGGGGGACATGAATTAAAGTATGACTATTTGATTCGGGTCCACATACCTGGCTTCACCCACCAGTCATACAGCATGGAAACAGGACCTTCGGCCCAAGTTGCCCATGCTGACCAAATTGCTCCACCTTCACTAGTTCCAGCTGCTTGTGTTTGGCCCATATCACTCTAAACCTTTCCTACATATGTACCTGTCCAAATGTCTTTATAGTACCTGCCTTAACTACTTCATCTGGCAGCTCATTCCATATACCCACCACCCTCTGTGTGAAAAATGTGCCCCACAGGTTCCTATTAAATCTTTCCCCCCTCACCTTAAACCTATGTCCTCTTGTTCTAGATTCCCCTACTCTGGGTAAAAGACTGTGCTTCTGCCCAGTTTATTTCCCCCATGATCTTATACACCTCTATAAGATCACCCCTCACCTAAGGAAAAAAAGTCCTAGCCTGCCTAACTTCTTCCAATAGATCAGGCCTTCAAGTGCAGGCAACATCTTCTTAAATTATCTCTGCACTCTTTCCAGCTTGACACCATCCTTCCTATATCGAGGGTGACCAAAACTGACCATAATACTCCGGATGTAGCCTCACCTACACCTTGTGCAACTGTAACATAGCATCTCGACCTCTACACTCAATATCCTGACCGATGAAGTCCAATGTGCTGATAGCCTTCTTGCGCATCTTATCTACCTGTGACATCACTTTCAAGGAATGATGTATTTCCACTCCTAGATCCCTCTGCTCTACTACACTCCCCAGAGTCTTGCCATTCATTATGAAGGTTCAGCCCCGGTTTGACTTCCCAAAAAGCAACAACTCGCACCTATCTGCGTTAATCTCCATTAACCATTCCTCAGTGCACTTGCCCAGCTATCAAGACACAGCTGTAATTATTGATAATTATCTTTACTATCTACAATAGCACACACTTTAGCATCATCTGCAAACTTACTGCTAAATCATGCCTCTAAATTGGAAGGAGAAGATAGAGAGTCAAAGGAAATAAGTAGATACACCAGAGGCTGCAGATGCTGGAATCTATCAATTTAGGAAGGTGATAAATGGAACAAGATGTAGGAGGGAAGACGGGCAGATGGAACCTATTGGGGAGGAGGTAGGAGATCTTGCAGGTTAAGTGTGTAGATGATAAACAGATGGAACCAAGTGAGGAATGGGAATGAAACTGGGGAGTGGGAGACTGCGGGGGATAGTTTGAAAAGGGGCGGTGAGAGAGGGCAGGTGAAAAGAAATGAGTTTTATGGGCAGGTTGCAAGGTGTAAATATTTGGGGAGGAAATCACAGAGCTAAGCTCCCTGGCAACAGAAGGTGAATCTGTCAATGGAGGAGCCATTCAATTCAGGAGGTGCAGCAGAACAGAGGTGGAGGAGGACAGAGATCACAGAACTGAGTGAGGTTTCAGAGAAAGGGAGAGACTGAGGGGTGGAGGGATTTGTCATCGAAGATGATGTAAACTGTAATTAATTTAGCCCTCATAGTCGTGACTAATTATGCAGTCTCTACGCCAAAATAAAACAGTTACTGCTTTATTTGTTGCCACACTCTAGATACTGAGCCACACAAAATAAATACAATGTCCCTAATGAGGATATGTACTAATGCCGCATTAAATTAATTTGCAGCACTACATCTGCCCCGGTGTTAAATTATTTTAACATCATTTTGTTTCAAAGTCTTCCAGATATGGGATAGCTTTTCCACTTGTGCGTTGGGTTGTGCTTGATGGTGACATGTTTTGAGAGTGATGACAGGTGCATCATGTGGAATTTCTCCTTTGAGTTAGAGGTTATACAGTTGGGATTCATTTGCTGTGGATGGTGATTAGAGCACTTTGAAGATAGCACTTTTCATGGGATGCCATTATCATGGATTCTTTTGTAATGGTCACTAGAAATGGTTGCTGCCATATAGAGTTGCTTGCTTTCCTACATGATTTTTTGTGCTTTGCGCAAACTATTTCCTCAGCCAGTCATGGCAAACGGCCGGATTTCATGTGTTTCTCTGCATCAGCAAACAAGCTGTTTCACTTGGCATGGTCACACTCACATAGATAGTGATCATCTATGTTCTGGACGTTCACTAGAAGACATGAGTACGAGTGAATGGTTCGGGCAAAAATGGGTGCAGCTGGCTGTAGTCCTAACATTGAAGGTGGTATGGAATAGATGATGTTTCAGGTCAAGTCCCTTCTTCAGAAAAAGAAGGGTCTCTACCCGAAAGGTCACCTATTCCTTTTACCCAGAGATGTTGCCTGAGGCATTGAGTTACTCCACCATTTTGAGTCTATCTCCAGGGTAAACCAGCATCCTTCCTACACAATGCAAGGATATGATCAAGTCTTTGCAGATGTAGAGCTGACAATATTTGCAATAGGGAATCTCAAAACACATTGACGATTAGAATGAAATTACTGGCAGAGTGTAGACGTGCCAACATTTATGTTAGTCTATGCCTCTTTGGTTGACTCCAACGCTTGGATTGGTTCTTATAAGTTTGATGCTGTAGTTGTGAGATATGCTGGACATTTATTGATCCTTTAGATCTATACATTCATTATTGTTTACTCATTTTATTCATTTTTTTCTTAAGACGCAGAAGACTCAACCCGTCAAGCCTAAGCCATCTCGAAGTGTATTCCTATACATCCGGAATATCAAACAAAAACTGAAAATGCTGGGAATCTGTAATAAAAACAGAAAGTGCTGAAAACTCTTGACAGTTCAGGCTGCATCTGAGCGGAAGAAGTGGAATTCATGTCATATTGTTTTCATGTCATTCAGATATGGTAGAAGGGCTCTACTAATCCATTGGATCACTCTTGTTATTTTTGGGTTTGTTGGTGTCAAAGGGATCTACAAGAGTCTCTGTCTCAAAACGGCAGCTGGCACCATCAGGGACACACTACCCTGCTGGCCATGCTCTCATTTCACTCCTGCCATCAGCAAGAAGGTACAAGAGCCTGAAAACTGTAACATCCAGGTTCAGGAATAGCTACTTTCCTACATCCATCAGGCTATTTAATACTACAACCTCCAAATAAGGTATTGGGGACATTATTTTTGACTTTGCACTACACTTGTCTATTCATTTGTCTGTTTCCTTAATATAAAACTAAACGTTTTTAATTGTTTATTATTATTTACAGAGTAATATGTTTACATATCTGTTGTGCTGCTGCAAGTAAGAATTTCATTGTTCCATTTTGGGACATATGACAGTAAAACATTCTTAACTTGACTCGACAGGAATTCTGTTTCTCCTTCCACAGATGCTGCCTTACTGGTTGAGTGTTTCCAACATTTCCAGTTTCTTCATTGCCAGCAATCCCGTCTTTCTCACACGTCTACCAACTCCAGCCTGTTTCCTTACCAAACAACAACAGTAGCATTACTTGTGCAATATTTTTATATGTCTTCAAGTTTTTCTAATTCCTTGGACCTTCATGAGCATTTCCAAAACAAATTCTGGAATAATAATACTGCAGATATACGATATGAGGTGGGCATAGATGTGAAATAATTGTGAGCTTTGTGAAAATCTCAAGGTATATTTGCAAGTTTCCTTTCTTCCACTTTCACATTTAAATAACTGGCATATTCAATCAGAGTGACATCTTGCTGTTTTGCAGGTTTAAGTTTGTTCCAGTTCTTCCTTTTAGATTCTGTGTTTCCGCTTCACGGACCAATATGCTGTCTGAAGAAGGATCTCGACCTGAAACATCACCCATTCCTTCTCTCCAGAGATGCTGCCTGTCCCGCTGAGTTACTCCAGCATTTTGTGTCTACCTTGCTGTTCTGACATCCTTGTGTTGAATGACATCAGTTATAAACAATATGTATGATCTCTATGATCTGAAGAGTTGACTGTGTCAAAACGAAGACATCTATTATTGCTTCCCGAAATGAATGACAATCATATTGAAATTTGTAGGAAGGAACTGCAGATGCTGGTTTACACCGAAGATCGACACAAAGCCACAAGATTGCCACATTTCTTTGTCCCTCTCCCATCAGGCAAGAAGTATAAAATTGTGAAAACGCATACCACGAGAATCAGGGACAGTTTCATCCCGGCTGTTATCAGACAACTCAACCATCCTATCACCAACTAGAGAGCAATCCTGAGCTACAATCCACCTCATTGGAGACCCTCAGATTATATTTAATTGGACTTTTCTGGATTTTATCTCGCACCAAATAATGTATCCTTTATTCTGTATCTGTACACTGTGGGCGACCTGATTATAAACTTGTATAGTTTAGTATAGTTTAGTTTAGAGATACAGCACGGAAACAGGCCCTTCAGCCCACCAAGTCCATACTGACCAGCGAACCATGCACATTAACACTATCCTACTGCTAGGGACAATTTACACATATACAAGCCAATTAACCTACATACCTGTACGTCTTTGGAGTGTGGGAGGAAACCGAAGACCTAAGAGAAAAGCCATACGTTCGGGGGAGAAGGTACAAACTCCGTACAGACCGTAGTCCGGATCGAACCTGGGTCTGCGGCGCTGCAAGCGCTGTTATGCAGCAACTCTGCCACTGCATCACCATGCCGCCCAGTAAAATTACATCTTTGAACTTAGTTGTCTTAAATTTTTAGCCCTTCGGCTCACCGAGTCCGCACCAACCAGTGATGCCTGCACATTAACACTATCCTCCACACTAGGGGACAATATTTACATTTATACCAAGCCAATTGACCTACATACCTGTACGACTTTGCAGTTTTGGAGGAAACCAAAGTTCTCGGAGAAAACTCACGCAGGTCACGGGGAGAACATACAAACTCTGTACAGTTAAGCACCCGTAGCCAGGATCGAACTCGGGTCTCTGGCACTGTAAGCGCTGTAATGCAGCAACTCTACCACTGCGCCACTGTACCACCCAGTCTTTCCGCTGACGGGTTAGTATGCAACAAAAAAGCTTTTCACAATACCTCACTACACTTGGCAATAAACCAAACTAAACTAAACTAGAACTATGCAATAGATATGAGAAATTGCAAAATAAATCCAAAAACGTTCTAATCATCAAGACATAAATTGGGACGCTTGCTCCAGAAGGCAGCAACTATCATTAAGGATCTCCGCCATCTGGGCCTTGCCCTCTTCTCACTAGTCCCGGTGGACAGTTGGTACAGAAGCCTGAAGTCCCACTCTACTAGGTTCTGGAACAGGAAGAGTGTGCCTGCAACTCAATCTCTTGCACCAACCTGCACAACCCTAATCCTACCTCAGCAGCAGAACTCTACAGGCTATTATTTCCTCTATCACAGGACTTGTTTTCCAATTGTGTATTTTGCACTAATGTCTTTATTTATTCACTGCTTTGTAGAATTGCGTAATTTATATATAATTTTACTTCGAAGTCACGTGAGTGACTACGTGAAGAAGACCCCGCCTGGCGCTGGAACGGCATTACGTCGTCGCTGTCGGCAACGAAAGAGCTGCAGAGCGCAGCTCCACACAGCGGTAAGGAACCGGCCCGCAGGTAAGAAAGTTTTACAAAATTTGGGCGAGGTTTCAGAACTCCGTAGCCTGGTGGGTAAACCAGGAGGAGTTAGAGGAAAAATAAAATGGAGAAGGCCAAGAAACAGCAGGTAAAACGTGCGTCCCGGGGTGCAGAGGAGTCGGGACAGCAGTTTATTGCGGAGCCGGTTCCGATACTGGCGGCCGTTGAAACACCCATTAGTGAGGCTTTGATTGCTCCACAAACAGAAACTGTAGAGGAAATCCCAGTACCTCAAAAAAGTAAAACAAAGCTGCAGGGCCTGGGGTTTCTGAGGACTCTGATTCTGAAGGTCCAGAAAAGAAAGCCTTATGGCTCAGGATGGACCAAATGGAGAAAATGCTCCAGACTATAATCAACCAAGGGTCTACGAACCCAGAATATTCCCAGGCAGCCCCTGAGGGGGTTCCATATCGTGAATATGGTGCCAATTCGAATTGGGAATTTGAAACCCCAGTGCCTGGGTATGGACTGGAGGAAGTCTCCTTTGAACAAGTTTCAGGAGTACCAGGGCTGTATGAGACAGACCCTGCAAGTGGTGTTTGTGGTCCGGAGGACACACCACAATTCAAATATATGGATCCAGGTGTGCCTGATGTGGCACAAGATTTTGCTATACCTGGAGGAGGCGGTGAGGCCATGGAAGAAAACCTGGCGGCCAATATTAATTATATGGTCTCTCACCCGCTTCAAGATGCTGTTATGGTTGAGACAGCAGAAATGTATAAAACACCTATCAATTGTGCCTCATTGAAGGTACCTACGGTGAATCCAGTTGTTTGGGCGCCTATGTCATCAATGATGTGGGCGCAGGAAATTCGATTTCAAAGAGTCCTCAAGCTGATTTCAGCTGGCATTACTGCACTTGGCAAACAAGTGGAAGGTTGTGGAATGACCAAAGTGCAGAAACATATGTTGGCTTTATTTTGCAACTCATTTTTTGAGATTAATTGCATGAGGAAGATTGCCATTCGACCTCTGTTACATCCAAGATTTGCAGGATTGTGTAAACCAAGCAATGTTCAAACTCCTGGGTTTTTGTTCGGAGAGGATTTGTCTAAACAAATTAAAGAAATAGATGAAGAAGCAAAAACTTTTGGTCGTATGAGACCCTTCAACTTTGGCCAGAGATGGACTGGCTATTCAAGGAAGAGATTTGATTTTGGAGCTGGTACAAGCCGAGGCAGGAGTATGATAAGGAGGAATTTCCAGCCAACACAGCCGAATGTACACCCATTCCTTGGGAAAAGGAGATCATCTCGTCCAGATGGAGAGGTACATAAACATTATCCTATTAAAGAGGAATGCTGGGATGAGCCACAGATTGGCGGTAGACTCCAAATGTTTTATAAGGAATGGGACAATATTACAGTTGATCGTGTGGTATTAGACACTGTACAAGGATCTACCATTGATTTTGTGGAAGGTATGGTTCCATTGGGACAGTATGACCCTAGTCATCCTTTAAGGTTCTCCGAGTTTGAGGTTAATCAAATGGACAAAGAGATTAAGAATTTGAGTAAAAAAGGAGTTATCGAGAAAACAGGAGAGGATCCACAACAAATTATATCAAACATTTTCCCCAGACTGAAGAAAGATGGGGGTTGTAGGATCATTTTAGATCTCACATTTTTGAATACATTTGTCCAGTATAAACATTTTAAAATGGACACTTTCTACACTGCAATGCAGTTGGTATCAACAGGTTGTTATATGGCTACAATAGACTTGAAGGATGCATATTATTCGGTCTCAATTCGTCATGATTTTCGCAGGTATTTAAAGTTTAAATGGATGGGATAGCTGTGGCAATACAAAGCTTTGCCAAATGGATTAAGTTCAGCACCTAGATTGTTCACTAAATTGTTAAAGCCAGCACTTGCACTGTTAAGGGCACAAAAACACATCGTTATGGCTAATCTAGATGACATTTTAATTGTCAATGCTAATCAGGAATTAGCTGGGAAATCAGTCTCAGCAACTATTAGCTTGTTGGAAAAGTTGGGGTTTCTGATCCATCCAACAAAGTCTAAGTTACAGCCGTCCCAAACCATTGAATATCTGGGGTTTCTGATTAACTCAGTCACCATGTTGGTAACTTTACCAATGGATAAGGAGTTAGATTTGACAAATGTATGTCAAAAATTGATTAACAAACCTTATCCCTCCATCCGAGAGGTTGCCAAGGGTATTGGTAAATTGGTAGCAGCATTTCCAGCAGTAGAATTTGGTCGTTTACATTACCAGAATCTTCAAAGGGCAAAAACTAAAGCACTAATTCAGCGAGCAGGCCATTTTGATAGGCCAATGCAATTGCCTAAGGAAGCTTTATCGGAATTACAATGGTGGATTGAGAATGTTCCACAAGCTGCTAAGAACATTTTAGTTCATCAGCCAGTCATGGTTTTACAAACTGACGCAAGTTCTCTCGGATGGGGGGCTACGGACAATGAGACCAGCTGTGGAGGCAGATGGGCTGTCCAAGAGGATTTATTGCTCCAAACATATGGTATTAATTATTTGGAGCTACTGGGAGCATTCTATGGATTAAAAGCTTATTGCTCTTCATTAAAGGATTTACATGTCCAAGTACAAATAGATAATACCACAGCTGTGGCATATATCAATCACATGGGTGGTGTCAGATCAATCCCATGTGATCATCTGGTAAGCCAGATATGGCAGTGGTGTATTACAAAAAATATTTGGCTTTCAGCTATTTATCTCCCAGGGAGAAACAATGTTGTGGCAGACAAAAGATCACGAATATTTAAAGACAATACCGAATGGATGTTAAATCCACAAATTTTCAAAAATATTGTCAGTCGGTATGGAGTACCGGACATTGATCTGTTTGCATCTAGATTGAATCACCAATTGCTGAAATACGTGTCTTGGGAACACGATCCAGGGGCAGTAGCGGTGGATGCTTTCTCGCTACACTGGGGGAATACGTTCTTTTATGCTTTTCCCCCATTCTGTCTCATTGGGCAATGTCTCAAGAAAATAGCGCAAGACGCTGCCAAAGGCATTTTGGTGGTGCCAAATTGGCCCACACAGTCATGGTTCCCATTGATGATAGAAATGATTATTGAACCATGTATGGTAATTCCCAGTTGCGACTATCTGTTGACACAACCAGTAACAAAAGAAATTCATCCATTGCATGATCATATGAATTTGTTAATCTGCAGGTTCTGACCAGACCATTGCAAGAGTTTGAACTGTCGGACAGGACCATGGATGTTATAGATGCAGCTTGGAGGACTAGCACTAAAAAACAATATATGTCGTATATAAGAAAATGGGAAGCCTTTTGTACACAGTCAAAGATATCTTACCATTCTGCAAACATTTCAAATGTATTGGAGTTCCTTGCTGGATTGCACTTTGATGAGCATTTGAGTTATAGTGCCATTAATTGTGCTCGGAGTGCATTGTCATCCTATTTGGGACAAATTTCGGATCGGGATTCAGTTGGGTCTCACCCATTAGTATCCCGATTCATGAAAGGTATTTTTAATAAAAATCCTCCCAAGCCCAGATATACAGAAATTTGGGATGTTAGCATTGTTCTCACTTTGCTTAAACAATGGACTCCAATTAATTCAATGTCTTTGCAGAACTTAACATTCAAGGTGGTTATGTTAATGGCATTGGTATCAGCTCAAAGAGTACAGACTTTGCAATTGTTAAGGTTGGATTGCATGCATGTGACTTCAGATAACATTGTGTTTTATGTTTATGAATTGATCAAACAAAGCAGACCAGGAAAAACTGGAATGAAGGTAATGTTTAAAGCATATCCTATTGATGAAACATTGTGTGTAGTTAAGCATTTAACTCAATACGTGGAGGTAACCAAAAATCTCAGAGGTTCTGAGAAAGCGTTATTTATAACGCACAAAAAACCAGATACAAAAGTATCAGTTCAAACCATTTCTAGATGGTTAAAACAGGTTTTGGGTCTAGCAGGAATAGACACTGATGTGTTTAAATCTCACTCCACTAGGGCAGCAGCTACGTCCGCGGCGAAGGTACAGGACGTACCCCTCGATCAAATTTTAGAGGCCGCAGGGTGGTCTAGAGAAGAAACTTTTTCAAAGTTCTACAATAAACCTGTTGTCACGGTGCCAGGATTTGGACACGCAATACTGGGTTCCCTTTAAATGCTTGCTTTGTTTATATTATCGATTTATTTTATCGATTTATGTTACCATTGACATCATTTATCAATTGTTGTAATTTTCCCCTGCAATAGAGGGGTTATTATTTTTAAAAAGTTGTTCTTTTTTAAAATTAAAGGACTTATTACATAAAATATAACAATGTGTTAAAATACTTTTTACTCACTACTGTTTTGACCAAACAGAGAGTCGTATGAAATGAGTTTACGACATGGAAAACACAGGGCTTTAAAATCTTCACGTAGTCACTCACGTGACTCCGAAGTAAAATAGTGAGATTAAACGAGAACTTACCTGTTCGAAGTTTGATCTTTATTTTATGAGGAGTTACGATGAGGGATTACGTGCCCTCCACTCCCAACCCTCATAATGTAAATGATCATCTGGTAGTTCTAGTCTATTTTGAGCCTTACTATTTTACTCCGGCTATTGGTTCTGTGTTTTTCATGCCGCTGCTTTGAAGTATGCCGTTCCAGCGCCAGGCGGGGTCTTCTTCACGTAATCCCTCATCGTAACTCCTCATAAAATAAAGATCAAACTTCGAACAGGTAAGTTCTCATTTAATCTCACTATTTATATTTTTTTGTGTTGTCTGTGTCTATGTGCCTGTGATACTGCTACAAGCAACATTTTATTTGTACCTGTATTTCACCCTACTTGTGCATATGACAATAAAGTTGACATGAGCTAACTTTTCATCGCTTTGCCCTGTAGTCAAAACCACAGATTTGCAATAACATTTTAAGTGCTGAGAATATATTATAGGGAGAGAGAATCCACTGGTGATGTTTTTCCACCAAAAGCTGATTTTTTCTGTTTTTTTCTGTTTTTATTTCCCAAGTTTTCAGCATTCTCTATATTGTCCCTCTATGAAATATCTCACATTTCTCTCCAGACACCGGTGACTGGGTAAACTACTGGTTCTCCTAGCGATGTCCAAGGACTTGGCACTGACCTGAACAAATATGCCACAGTTGTTACCGGCTTCATTAGGATAGTTGTGGAAGAATGTGTTTCGGCCATGATCATCTGAAATTCCCTAACTAGTAGCCTTGGATTAACAAAGAGGTCCACAATCTGCAAAAGGACCAGATCTCAGGCATTCAAGTCTGGCGATACAAGGTCATATAAGAATTCCAGGTAAGACCTTGATAAGGCCGTCTGGAAAGCAAAAGGACATTTTTGATCTCAACTGGAGGATTGGACAGCTGTTCAGCAGCTGTAGCAGGACTTTCATACCGTCTCTTCATATAATGCAAAAGCCAAGCACTGCAATCTCAGTGACTGAGGCCGATGTGAGCAGGTCCTTCACAAGGTTGGTTGAACCATCAGAAAGCATCTGGACCTGATGGTGTACCCGGTCGCATTCTTAAAACCTGTATGGGACAACGCTAGAGTTTTTCATGGACATCTTCAATTTCTTATTACAAAGGTCTGAGGTTCTCACCTACAATGAAAGGACATCAATAAGGAGCTTAGAAAATGGCTGATCAAAGAAGGGTAGTAACCTCCCCAGTGATCACCGGTGGCACCGCAGTGGCTGCCTCGCCAACAGTCTGTCTCGTCCTTTTCTTTCTTTGTTGTTTTTTTAGTATGTGTTAAATGTATGTTTTAGTGTTCTTTAGCTTTGTTATATGTGGGGGGTGGGGCGTTTGGGGGAAACTTTTTAAAATCTCTTACCTTGACAGAGATGCGATTTTTTTCCATATCGTATCTCCGTCTGCACTACGGCCTAACATCGAGGAGCTGACGGCTTCCTGCTGGGGATTGACTTTGGGAGTTCCAACCATGGGCGCCTGCAGGACCTAACATCGCGAAGCTGGCGGACCCTTGGTTAGGGACCGACTTCGGGAGCTCCAGGCCGTAGGAGCTACAACTGCCCCGATCATGTGAACTTCGATCGCCCCGACGCGGGAACTTCGATCGCCGGCTGTGGGAGCTTCGATCGCCCCGACTGCGGATGGTGCGACTGCCCCGAAGACGGGAGAATAAAGAGGGAGAAGATTCGACGTAATTTCCCTCCATCACAGTGCTGAATGTGGAATCCACTGTGGTGGATGTTTATGTTAACCTTTATGTAGTTGTGTGTCCTGTTGCTTTTCTTTAGTATGGCTGTATGATAAATGGAATTTAATTGTACCTTAATTGGTACATGTAACAATTAAATACCTCTGAACCTTTGAACATCGAAGGAATCTAATGGCTTTTTAAAATATGCAGCTGATATCATCAAAGATCCGCACCGCCCTGGTCATGATCTCAACTCACTGCTGCCATCAGGAAGAAAGTATAGGAGTCCGAAAACCATGACCTCCAGGTTCAAGAACAGCTTTTGCCCGGCAAACATCAGTCTCTTGAACACTGCACGACACTAACCACTATATCAGCAACCATCAAGAATTTCATATCTGAACTATGAACTTTGTTTTGGTTGCAGTATAGACTTTGGCTTTGCATGATTAGGGTCTGGTTACCTAGTATTACTGAGTTTTAATCTATTTTATCACTGATTATTGTATATTTATTTTTGTTAATGGGTTCACAGAGATACAGCAAATAAGAATTTATTTGTTTCAATTCCGGTATACATGACAATTAAACACTCTTCTTGAAATATCGTAAAATGCCACTGAATGAAAAGTGAACATGCCATAATCGATTCTTGTTAGCCAGTACCCATTTTAGTCAGAGATATACAAGGGACCTGAAAACTACATTGCATGTGATTGTAACTTTGTCAACGCTCTTTACGTGGCGACTCTTGCATACGTGTACTGTATGCAAACAAAGAAGCTGACTGCACCGTACACGTGACAATAAAGTATCAATCAATAAAGCTCGGTGCACTTGACTCACACTGGTGTATTTAGGGTTGTGAGGGAACATTTGTTTTCCTTACAATATGTGCATGGAATTACAGAGTTCATTCGTACAGCACTGTTTAAGGTGCTTCAGTCCAACGAGTCCGCAACAACAATCAAACAGCCACTTTCACTAATCTTATTTTATTCGCCCTACATTCCCATCAATACATCCAACATTCTACCACTCGCCTACATGGAGAGGTAATTTATAAAGACTAATTAACCTACCATGCCAAACACCTTGCAGCTGGGAGGAAACCAGGCGATCACTGGGAGAATGTGCTAAGTCCATACAGACCACACCGGAGGCCGGGATCACTGGGGCTGTGATATAAGCAGCTTCTTATATATAAATAATGTCCGCAGGTCTATGTAGTTCAGAGCCTATTTGGAGGGTTGTAGGGAAGAAGCTGCGCCTGGACCTGGACATTACTGTTTTCAGGCTCATGTGCCTTCCTCCTGATGGCAGGAGTGAAATGATAGCATGGCTCGGGTGATGTGGGTCTATGATGATGGCGACTGCCTTTTTGCAGCAGTGACTGCTGCAGATCCCTTTGATGGTGGGGAGGTCGGTACTCGTAGTGGATTGGCCAGTGTTCAACACCTTTTGCAATCTTATTCATTCCTGGCCCTTCAAATTGCCATTTCTATGCAGCTGTACCATGGTTAGGTCCCACTGGTTATCACATTACACAAGTGACAAGCTAACACACTCACAGGTTCTTCCATACTAACAGCTGCCAATCGTTGTGGAGCCTTCCCAGCTCCACAAGGCCATTTAGTTATTTCTTCTTCTGCTGAGGCACTGCAGAGCATAAACAAGGCTCAAAATGATCTAACATACAGCATACATTTTACCTGCGAGTATTGCAGAGTACAATTTCCAGTTAATTAACCTTTAATTTCCTAACAGCCCTTTAACCCGTGCTATAAGTCTTCAGCCCCACTATTCAGGCCTATTGTGGGTCACACATTCTGTTTGGCTCAAAACCTCTGCAACAAAAAACAGGCGCACACCACCTCCATCCATATGCAGCTGATAGGCATGCCGAGCCAGGGTTCGATTTCACAACAGCGGGCAGGCTGGGCACATTTCACGGTGGGTTTTTCCACTTCGAGTTGATTGGGCTGCTTTTCGAATGCACACTTTGTGCGATTGAATTCCTGAACTGTTATTCCTGCAGGATAGCTGGTCAGATGCAGATGCTGTTGACCTCATTGATGGAAGTTCTGACAAATTCTGCTTTTATCTCAGCTTTTCAAGGCATCCCCTCCTATCATTTCCACATGGTACTAAGTGGCAGGGATAATATGAAACATCACAGATCTGCTTTTGTGCTTTACCATATTGAGCAAATGCATAATGAGTGCTCTCTAGGTTGTATGATATTACATTATCCAGCTGGGCCCTGTTAGGACACTGTACCCCACACAGCACTTTATTATTTAAGTATTTTATTGGCCCAAAGGGAAAAACATTTTGCTTGTCATAGCACATATGTGGTTCACTTACACTGTGCAGTAGGAGCTAAGCAAGCAAAGGCAATGCGGCACTGTCGTTTTTTTCATTAAAGACTTTGATTTCATTCACGGTCGCTATGTATGGATAATTTCATCAAGATATATTAAACACTTCAAGATACATGCAACTACATCTGTGTCAGCCATTATCAAAGTTTCTGAGTCCTAATCATCCACTCACGAGTAACATTCTCAAGTGTTCGGTTCTACCACAGACATTTAATCAACTTGTTACATTCTACTGAAACAATTCTCCCAATTCCAAAAAGGTAAAGAAACAAGAATTCCTTCCTCCTCTTTGCTATTCAGTCTCTGCAAGCTGTACTTCTCCACTGTGTTGGAGTGACACAGAATCAACTTATGGCAAATCGCTGCAATATTTAAAAAATCTTTCAAATAAAATGATTTATCAATGGAAAGCAATAGTGATTTTAAACTTGACCTAAATTTACAACACACGTAAAGAATCTGCCAATGTGTTACCCTTTGACGAAATACAAATGATTATTGTGCTCTGCGCAGTATAACATTTCGGGAATTTTCTCCTACCAAATTGGTGAACCATTAGCTAAATGTTATCGGATCATTATTTGTCTCATTCCTAATGTCCATATATTTTTTAATTTGTTTACTCCAAATTGCAATACTTCAATGATTTTTATTTTTATTTTGAGCAAGTTAGCAGATAATGCAAAGATAACAGTGAACCGGTATTGATTAAGGCTCTCCTGGCTTATTCAAAAGTCACATGGAGAACTAAGTAATGGTCACACAGGGATCTCTGAATCATAGCTTTAATCATTCAATCAGCATCCTTTGTATTACGCACCAACAGAAGGGGGATGGGGAGATGTTAGTGTTAATTGTTTTTTTAAGTGGAAATAATTCCTTGTGTAAACCTTGGCTAAATAAGGGTCAATCATGATACTTTGTGGGGGATTCTGATATTTTTAGCCAAAGTTTCAGCAATTGGACCAGAATTTCATCTGTTTTCAATTCTGGCACAGAATTATCCTGTCAAATTATGCTTTTTATTGCCAGGAATTCCATGACTTTAGTGGTATTTTGAGGATTGAATTATGGTCACTTTTTCCCAGGGATACCACAAATCGGCACTCTTGCCGTTGCAGTGTTAACCCTGCTGTTCATCACTGCCATCCACCCATGGTCAGACCCTAACACACAACCTGATTGGCCATCACGTAGACTAACTTTTTTTGAAACCAAATAGTTGCTGCATTCCTATATAAATAACAATTCTATATTCTTAGTGTAGCAGGCCATGCAAGTATATCGTTTGCTGAATAAATAACTGTATCTTACATGTGCTATGTGCCCAGACAGATGGAGAGAACTGGTGTGGGAAGATAAAATCAGGTGTAACTTAAATTAATCTCTGAGATGTTAGAAGATGTGTGCACCCCACAGTGGCATGTAGCCAAAATGGCTAGAACAAGCAGGCCAACTCTTTCACAAGTGCACGTTATTACATTTGGCTATTTTCACTCACACAATCAGTAAGGTCACAGGAGGAATTGCTGAGTGAAGTTAGATTCAAAGTTGATTATTACAACAGGATGTCACCGGGTTTGAACGCTTGACCTGCAGATACTTTCACATACGAATGAGCTTCTGTAATATTAGTAATGGGCCTGTTCCACTTACGCGACTTTTTATCCGACTGTAGGAGACTATGCAGTCGCCACATGGCCATCACACGTTCATTTCACTGCATTTTATTGTGTATGTGATGAATAAATCTGATTGATTGATTGATGTTTGCGGGTGGTTGCTGGGGAGTCGCATTCATGGTCGCGAGGAGTTCCCGCATTCTGGGAACAAGTTGTGTTCTCATTATGATCGGCGTGAATTTTTCAACGTGGAAAAATTAGCAGCGACTAGAATGAAGCTGCCATGGAGAGTAGCGAGAATTCCCGAGCCGTAGGTGGGTCGCCAGGAGTTCGAAGGTTCTCTGAGGTTCTTGTAGGTTGTAGCCAGAGCTGACCGGTGAATTTCATTGGCTCATTGGGAAAAAATAAGGTAAGCAGTAGTTTTCAGAACCAAGGATAACCGACCGGTAATGTTAAATGTCTGCCGAGCTTCACAGCCGTGGCTTCTTAAACGTTGTCTCCATTCCTTCTCCCCCTTTCTCCCCCCATCTTTTAAAGAACTTACCGTACACTGTGCTTTAGCCGTCTTTTTACAGCGCCAACCCTGCTTGCCCTGTTGCCCTGTCCCCTGCCTTTATAACGGGCTGGTGAAGGAAGCGATATGTTTGTGTGTGTGTTCCACTCTGACAGTCGCCGTTCCAGTTGCCTGTTTTTCAGGCGACTGCCGGCAACTTGACAGTCGCCAGCAGTCCGCTGAAAAATCGCCTAAGTGGGACAGGCCCATTACTTCACATGTTTGACAAATGTATAATTGTTTAGTTAAGTTCAGTTTACTTTAAGGGAGAGAGTCAATAGTGTTTTATTGTCATATGTCCAAGATAGAAGAACTAAATTCTTACTTGCTGCAGCACAACAGAATATGTAAACATAGTACACTGTAAACAATATGATAAATGAGAGATTATGGATTATATATCTATATAAATCCATATACATATATATATATATATATACATACACACATATACATACAAACATACATACATACATATATACATATATATGTATGTATAGAGATACAGCACAGAATCAGGGCCTTTGGCTCACTGGGTCCACGCTGACCAACGATCCCCATACATTAACCCTAACCAACACACTAGGGACAATTTACAATTTTTACCAAAGCCAATTAACCTATAAACCTGTATGTCTTTGGAACATGGAATGAAACCGGAGAATCCAAGCAAAACCCACTCTGTCACAGGGGAAAGTACAAACTACATACAGACAGCACCTGTAGTCAGGTTCAAACCCAGCTCTCTGGTGCTGTAAGGCAGCAACTCTACCGCTGAGCCACTATGCTACCCCAACCACTTGTTCTAACAAATTACAAATCTCTGTCTCAGTCTCTGTCTCAGTCTCAGTCTCTGTCTCTGCCTCTGTCTCTGTCTCTGCCTCTGTCTCTGTCTCTGTCTCTGTCTCTGTCTCTGTCTGTCTGTCTGTCTCTCTCTCCACCTCCCCCCCCCCCCCCCCCTCTGCCCCTCTCCCCCCTACCTCCCTACCTCCATCTCTCTCTCTCGCTCTTTTTTTTCCTTTCCAAGGACTTTATTCAGCAGTTGCACACTACAGCGTACCAAAAGTACATAAACATTTAATGGTTACAATACATCAAGCAGTCATTATAATACAATGGTGCAATCAATATGAACAATGCTCTCGACCTCCCCGCGGTGACCAGCGTTCACGGAAGGCCTCCAGCGTCCCCATGAACACCGCATATTCCCTCTCCAGGAACACGTGAGAACGGACCTGGGCCCGGAAGATGGGCAGGCAGATGACTCTGGTGTGACCATCAACCGCCCACTGTATGGACCCGCGAATGGCCATCTTGGTTAGGCCCACGAGCGAACCAACACGGAGCCCAGGCGATTTGCCATTGCCCGTGCAAAAACTTGATACTCTGTACAGAGGAGCGAGACTGGGCACCAGTTCTTCACCAGGTGGAGTTCACACTTCTTGGGCAGCAGGACAACGGCTGCCCTGTGCCACGAAAGGGGCATCTCCCCGGTCGCCAGGCTCTCCCCCAGGACTTTTACACAGTCACCCTCCAGGACATCCCCGAAAGCTCAAACAAACTCTACCATCAGCCAATCCAGCCCTGAGGACTTGCCCCACACTCTCTCTCCCTTTTTTTTCCCTTTCCAAGGACTTTATTTAGCATTTGCAATTACAGCGTACCAAAAGCACATTTACGTTCAATGGTTACAATACATCAAGCAGTCATTATAATACAATGGTGCAATCAATGTTAACAATGCTCTCTGCCCCTCGCGGCGACCAGCGTTCACGGAAGGCCTCCAGCGCCCCGTGAACACCGCGTGTTCCCTCTTCAGGGACACGTGAGCACGGACATAGGCCCGGAAGAGGGGCAGGCAGCCGACTCTGATGTGACCATCGACCACCTGCTGCCTGGACCCACAAATGGCCATCTTGGCCAAGCCCAGGAGCAAACTGACAGGGAGGTCCCACCCCCCCCCCCCCCCCCCCCCCCCCGATTGGCCCTCCCCACTCCCTACCTTGTGTCCAAACATCAGGATCGGGGGACTAAAATGTAACCAAAACTTGAGGAACAACCCCTTCAGATATTGGTACAGGGGCAGCAATTTCACACACTCCAAATATGCGTGGAACACGGTCTCTTCCTCACCGCAGAAATTACAGGCGGCCGGCGAGCCCGTGAACCGACTCAAAAGTTTATTACACGCCACGGCTGTGTATAACACTCTCCACCCCAGGTCTTCAACATAAAGGGGGACGATTCCCTTGTGGAGAGACCGCCACTGCCTTCAGATGGTAACACGGACCGCCATGGCGTGTCCGGACAAAGGCGAAGGCAAGGAGGTGCAGAATGTACAGGAGTATTCTATACACTCTCTCTCTCCGCATCACGAAATGGCACGCTGGGCATCTCGAAAAGGCGGCTCATGTTGTGTGGGGCCAGCGTCCGGGAAATATCCCGGAGCCTGGGCCCGATGAGCAATCCCGGCAGAGTGGGGGGTAAGCTCAGATAGAACCACTCCAAGCACACGCCTCTCCTCGACACCCGCCATGACAGGGTGAGGGCCGGCCACTCTCGCAGCCACAACACTCCCCTCCCCCTGAGGAGCAGCACGCTGGCTGAAGACAACCAAATTCCTCACTCTTTACACATCACGATAAAATTTAGGCAGACCCCGTATGGCGGTTTGACTGATGCCCGCCACCGGGAGCCGCGAAACCCCCCTTAGGCAACAGCCCCGGCAGAAATATAAGTGGGCAAAGTGTGCCACCTGGGGCGGTTCTCCGCTCCACGCATACGATGTCATCTCCTCCGGCAGGGAGTCCACCTGCCACTGGCCCACTAAAAGTCCAGAACACTTACTCCAGTTAATCCTGGTGGATGATGCAGCCGAGAAAATCTGCTGGCAATCACGCATCCTCCGCAGGTCAAGAGGGTCAGTGAACATAAGGAGTACATCGTCAGCATAGGCCGAGAGAACCACCTCCACCCCTGGTCCTGGTAGAGCCAGGCCTGTCAACCGCCTCCGAAGAAGACAGAGGAATGAGTACAATTGACCAGACATGGGACACCCCTGGCGTACCCCACTCTCAAAGTGAATGGGAGCCAACAACACACCATTAACCTTCATGAGACACTCCGCTGCAGCGTACAAAAGCCGGGCCACAAAATGAGGTCCAAATCCGAACACTTGCAATCTCTCTCCCTCTCTCCCTCTCTCCCTCTCTCCCTCTCTCCCTCTCTCCCTCTCTCCCTCCCTCCCTTTTTTTTTTTTTTTTCTTTTCAAAAACTTTATTCAACACAATCATATAATACAAACCATCAAAACATAATCAAAATCACACTATAACGAACAAATCATTGTAGTACAACAGTACATTCATTATTTATAATAGTCTCATCCCCACGCGGTGACCAGCGTTTACGGAAGGCCTCCAGAGTCCCCATGGACACCGCGTGTTCCCTCTCCAGGGACACACGTGCACGGACGTAGGCCCGAAAGAGGGGCAGGCAGCCGACTCTCGCCTGACCGTCGACCGCCCACTGCCTGGACCCACGAATGGCCATCTTAGCCAGGCCGAGGAGCAAACCGACAGGTAAGTCCCCCCCCCACACTCGGCTCTCCCCACTCCCTGCCTTGTGTCCGAACACCAGGATTGTGGGGCTAAAATGCAGCCAAAACTTGAGGAACAACCCCTTCAGATATTGGTACAGGGGCAGTAACCTCTCACACTCCATATACACATGGAACACGGTCTCCTCCTCTCCGCAGAAAATACATGCGGCAGACGAGCCCGTGAACCGGCTCAAAAGTTTATTACAAACCACCGCTCCATGCAACACTCTCCACCCCAGGTCCCCAATATAAAGGGGTACAACTCCCTTATAGAAGGACCCCCACTGGGGACCCTCCCTGCCTTCGGGTGGTAACACCGTCCGCCATGGTGAGTCGGGACGGGAGACGAAGGCACGGTGGTTCAGAATGTGCAGGAGCATCCTATACAGTGCGCGTCTCTTCGCCTCATGAAATGGCATACTGGTCATCTCAGAAAGGCAGCTCAGATTATGTGGAGCCGGAGGCCGAGAAATATCCCGGAGCCTAGGCCCGATGAGCAGATCTGACGGAGCGGGGGTAAGCTCTATCTGAACCACTCTCGGCTCGCGCCTCTCCTCGACACCCACCATGACAGGATGAGGACCAGCCACACCCGCAGCCACAACATCCCCCTCTCCTCGTGGAACAACACTCAGGCTGAAAACAGCCAAATTCCTCACTCTTAGCACATCCCTGTAAAAGACAGGCAAGCCCCTTAGAGCGGGTCGACTGATGCCCGCCATCGGGAGCCGCGAGACCCCCCTTAGGCAACGACCCTGACGGAAAAAATACGTGGCCAGAGCGTGCCATCTGGGAGGGTTCTCTACATACATGTATCTCCGCAGAGTCCTGAGACGGAGAGCCGCCACCTGGGTACGCATGCATACCAAGGACTGGCCGCCCTCCTCTAACGGGAGACTCAGGACCGCCGCGGAAATTCAGTGCTTCTTATTTCCCCAAAAGAAATCTACCAGCTTCTTCTGTAAAGCAGTTACAAATATAGAGGGTGGGACAAGAGTAGCCAGCCGGTACCATAACATGGAGGCCACCAGCTGGTTTATAACCAGCACCCTCCCCCGAAAGGAGAGAACTCCAAGCAGGCCTGACCAGCGCCCCAGCCGGGCAACCACTTTCGTCTCCAACTCCTGCCAGTTTGCTGGCCAAGCATCCTCAGTGGGGCTCAGGTACACCCCCAGATAGAGGAGGTGCGTGGTGCTCCACGCATACAATGCCATCTCCTCCAGCAGGGAGTCTACCTGCCACTGACCCACTAAAAGTCCAGAGCACTTACTCCAGTTAATCCTAGCAGAAGATGCAGCCGAGAAAATCTCCTGGCAGTCACGCATCCTCCGCAGGTCACCAGGATCAGTGAACATAAGAAGTACGTCATCGGCATACGCCGATAGAATCACCTCAACCCGCGGGCCAGGTAGGGCCAGGCCTGTCAACCTCCTCCGAAGAAGACACAGGAACGGCTCCACACAGACCGAGTACAACTGGCCCGACATAGGGCACCCCTTGCGGACCCCCCTCCCAAAATGAAAAGGAGACAGCAACGCGCCATTAACCTTCACAAGGCACTACGCAGCAGCGTACAAAAGCCGGACCCGGGCCACGAAAAGCGGTCCAAACCAAAACACTTGCAACGTCCCAAATAGGTATTCATGCTCTACCCTATCAAAAGCCTTCTCCTGATCAAGAGACAGAAAAGCAGCTGACTCACCAGTACCCTGGACTAAATGAATCAGGTCCCTAACCAGGTGGATGTTATCCTGGATGGACCGGCCAGGGACTGTATAAGATTGGTCAGGATGAATCAATTGATGCAGCACGGAGCCCAGGCGATTAGCCATTGCCCGTGCAAAAATTTTATATTCTGTGCATAGGAGAGAGACTGGATGCCAGTTCTTCAACAAACGGAGTTCGCCCTTCTTAGGCAGCAAGACAACAACTGTCCTACGCCACGAGAGAGGCATCACTCCAGTCACCAGGCTCTCCCCCAGAACCAACATGTAGTCAACCCCTAGGATATCCCAGAAAACTCTAACAAACTCCACCGTCAACCCATCCAGCCCGGGGGACTTACCCCTCCTGAGCTGATGCAAGGCGCGAGTCAACTCCTCCAAAGATAAGGGGCCATCAAGAAGATCAGCCACCTCCCTATCTACAGTCGGTAGACCCTCCCACAGATCTTGCTGAGCCTCCACGCTGAATCCATCCGCAGAGAACAGGGACCCATAAAAGGACCTAACCAAGGCATTGATCCTCTCTGGATCGGTGACAGAGGAGCCGTCATCTGCAAGCAACTCCACGAGCTGTTTTCGAGCTCCCCGCCCCTTCTCCAGAGAGAAAAAGAAAGGCGAAGCTCGGTCCAGATCGTGCAGCATCTGGACCCGAGACCTCACGTATGCACCTCGGGACCGCTCAAGCAGCAGACTCCTCAAAACCTCCTTCTTCCTCTGAAACTCTCCCCATTCGCTGGAGTCTTCACCAAACTGACCCAGGCGAGACTCAGCGTACAGTATCTTCCCTCCCTCCCTCTCTCCATCTCTCCCTCTCTCTCTCTCTTTATCCCCCCCCCACCCGTTTTAATAATTGTTATTTCTTATAATTGTTATGTATTTCTGATGCCACCTATTGCAATACTGTGGAGGTATGGTTACCATATCAAGTGATGTGTAATGTTTGTGTATTTCCTGACCCAGAGACCAAATCGACATGAGTATTTATAAAAAGGCAGCCCTTTCAAAGTGAAGGTTAACACAGAACTTAGCATTCTGCATAGAGAATGGCAAACATAATTTTATTTGAGAAACAAAAGTGACTGCAAATTTATTATTTTCAAAATTACACATAAAAGATACAAAGGATTGAGAATAATTTAATGTTCTCAATATGTGGCATTTAGACAATTAAATCAACAAATGTTCATTGATTTCTCTTTCCTGTATAGATATTGATCATCTTTCCCAAAATAAATTCAATTTGCGCACCCCCAGAGCACACCCCCAGAGATGAGAACAGTACAGAGCTGGTCGGGGGGGGGGGGGGGGGGGGGGGGGGGGGGGCAGAGGAACAACTACAGGACTGTTTGGAGTCTGTAGACTGGGCAATGTTTAAGGACTCGGCAACGGACTTGAATGAATACGCCACAGTCGTTACAGACTTCATAAAGAAACGTGTGGAGGACTGCATCCCTACAAAAACCTTCCGAGTGTTTCCCAATCAGAAACCTTGGATGAACTGTGAGATCCGCACTCTTCAGAAGACCAGACACCGGGCATTCATGTCTGATGATACAGTGGTCTACAAGAAGTCCAGATACGACCTTGGTAAGGCCATCAAAAAGGCCAAAAGGGAGTTCTGCTCCAAGTTGGAGGATGAGACAGATGCTCGGCAGCTGTGGTGGGGACTGAATGCAATCACCTCTTACAAGGCGAAACCAGGAGGCAGCTCGAATGTCGGCGATACATCACTCCCTGATGAGCTCAATGCATTTTACGCACGCTTTGATAGGGAGAACACCGATGTGCCTTCCCGAGCCCCTATTCGCTGTGATGGTATTTCAGTCTCAGTCACAGAGGCTGACGTCAGGAAATCCTTCAGAGAGGTGAACCCTCGAAAAGCGTCTGGACCTGATGGCATACCTGGTTGTGTCCTAAAAACCTGTGCGGACCAACTGGCTGGAGTTTTTACGGACATTTTCAACCTGTCACTTTTGAGGTCTGAGGTTCCCACCTGCTTCAAGAGGGCATCAATAATACCGGTGCCCAAGAAGAGCAAGGTGACGTGCCTCAATGACTATCGACCTGTGGCACTAACGCCTGTGGTGATGAAGTTGATCATGGCGCAAATCAACTCCTACCTCGACAAAAACCTGGACCCACTGCAGTTCGCTTACCGCCACAACAGATCAATGGTGTACGCGATCTTGCTGGCCCTCCACTCCGCTCTGGACCACTTGGACAACAAAAACTCATATGTCAGGCTGTTATTCATTGACTACAGCTTGGCATTTAACACAATCATCCCCTCCATAACAATCAGCACGGGAGCACCTCAAGGCTGCGTGCTCAGCCCCCTGCTGTACTCACTCTATACTCATGACTGCGTAGCCGGTCATAGTGCGAACTCCATCATCAAGTTCGCTGACGACACCACTGTTGTGGGACATATCACTGATGGAAATGAGTCAGAGTATAGAAGAGAGATCGAGCAACTGTCCATATGGGGCCAGCACAACAACCTGGCCCTCAACACCAGCAAAACCAAGGAACTGATTGTTGACTTTGGAAGGAGTAGGATGGGGACCCACAGTCCTGTTTATATCAACGGGTCGATGGTTGAAAGGGTCAAGAGCTTCAAATTCCTGGGCGTGCACATCTGTGAAGACCTTTCCTGGTCCGAGAACACAGATGCAATTATTAAGAAAGCTCATCATCGCCTCTACTTCCTGAGAAGATTACGGCGAGTTGGTCTGTCAAGGAGGACTCTCTCTAACTTCTACAGGTGCACAGTAGAGAGCTTGCTGACCGGTTGCATCATGGCTTGGTTAGGCAATTTCAGTGCCTTGGAGAGGAAAAGACTACAAATAGTAGTAAACACTGCCCAGTCCATCATTGGCTCTGACCTTCCTTCCTTCGAGGGGATTTATCGCAGTCGCTGCCTCAAAAAGGCTGGCAGCATCATCAAGGACCCACACCACCCTGGCCACACACTCATCTCCCTGCTACCTTCGGGTAGAAGGTACAGGAGCCTGAAGACTGCAACAACCCGTTTTAGAAATAGCTACTTCCCCACAGCCATCAGGCTATTAAACTTGGCTCGGAACTCTGAACATTAATATCCTTCCATCTGTTATTTGCACTTTATTAATTTATTAATTCATGTGTGTATTTACGTATATAATTGTAGTCAATGCCTACTATGTTCTGTTGTGCTATGCAAAGAAAGATTTTCATTGTCCTGTCAGGGACACATGACTATAAACTCTTTTGACTTTGACTTTTGATTTGTATTTTATAGTAATAAGATATCTATGCCCTAAAATAAATATATATTATTGATGGAGAACTGCCTTGTTGGTGATCAAAACATGCAATATACTGTAACTTTAATTCACTTGCTACTTGTACAACGTAAAATTCAATTGAAAGAAACAGTATGAGTCAGATGTATCCCCATGGTCACATGTCGGAGTTCGTGTTGTATTCTATTTTTAAAGTTTAGTGGTGTTAAAGTCAATGGAACTGAATTTCAGAGGAAGAGTTTAATACAGTATGTAGCCATTAATATAATTAAATAATATGTTACATTATTAATAATATAACATCTAATATGTTGCCTAATAAAATTCAGCTCATGAATCAATTACCGAGCAACCATTTGCCCCCACATCGCCACCCAAACCCGCAGTACTTTCCTTTCAGAGAGGCAGCGTGGAAACAGGGTCTTCAACCCACCAAGTCCAGGCCGACCAGGATTATTAAGGGCTTGGACACACTAGACGCAGGAAACATGTTCCCAATGTTGGGGGAGTCCCAGAACCAGGGGCCACAGTTTAAGAATAAGGAGTAAGCCATTTAGAACGGAGACAAGGAAACACTTTTTCTCACAGAGAGTGGTGAGTCTGTGGAATTCGCTGCCTCAGAGGGCGGTGGAGGCAGGTTCTCTGGATGCTTTCAGGAGAGAGCTAGATAGGGATCTTAAAAATAGCGGAGGGGATATGGGGAGAAGGCAAGAACAGGGTACTGATTTGGGATGATCAGCCATGATCACATTGAATGGCGGTGCTGGCTCGAAGGGCCAAATGGCCTACTCCTGCACCTATTGTCTATTGTCTATTGACCTTCAATCACCCGTCAACTCTAGTTCTAACAATGTTACAACATTTTGAGATTTTAAAAATCAAGTCTGCAATTTAACCCATCAGTTAAAGCATAAAAATAAAATTAATTTGACACCTAATTCACTTTCATATCTTCAGTATTAAAACAGTTATAGCCATTTTCATACTCGGAAATTACCATCTTCTTCTCTATTGCTTTTCTATTGACTTAACACAAAAGCTGTGATCGAGGACAGTCAAAAGCCCATTTTCAGTTATTTTAGATTGAAGTATTCTGAAACAAATATGAAACAATCTTACTTGGATGACCCGAAATTAAAGCATATAATTAGTTAGTTACTCAATTGTAGTTAATTACAAAATTCAATTACTAGATCTAAACATCTATCAATTTCTTAAGAAACGATAAACATTTTTAAATAGCCTAAGTGTCCAAATAACATTCACACAAGAATTCACAATATAACATGATTTTTAAATCCCATTGTCAATAATTTATAGGCCAAATGGAAGGAATTTAGTGTTTAATTCTCATAAATTAATGGCCATTTAAATCAACTTGCGAGTGGGATTTTGTGGAACGCGATCGATTGGAGCGTTGCGGTTGTGGTGAATTTTAACCCCAGTCGACAGGAAAAGTACTACCGGTTCGTATGAGGAATAAATCACCTTCTCACAACATGACATTTTGATTAAAGGTATCCTAAGAAGCACTTTTTAATGAACAAATAAACTGTGTACCTTGCCTTGTCTCCTACGTGAGGTCCGTCCTGCTGTCGGCATTGACGGCATTAGAAGATGATTTTAATTTTACTTCTGCTATTAAATTATCCAGCGCTAATTTTAATAAACTTAATAAAACGGCAGTCGAAGTGATTTTTCTTCATCAACTAAATAGCCTGTTCAACATCGATTTGAATGGGCTTCCGAAATACCGCATTTTAAACCCGCCCCCCCTCTCAAAGGCGCCAAAGTCTGGCATACGGGCAGTGACAGAACTGCAGCACCGCTAAAGGTAAGTACTGTAACATACCTACTATTTCTATGTTATCCTACAGCCTACACATTCGGGGCCATTTTACGGAAGCCAATTAACCTACAAACTTGCACGACCTTAGGATGTGGGAAGACACATCACGGTGGCGCAGCAGTAGAGTTGTTGCCTTACAGCGAATGCAGCGCCAGAGACCTGGGTTCCATCTCGATTACGGGTGCTGTCTGTACGGAGTTTGTATGTTCTTCCCTTGATCTGCATGGGATTTCCCTCGAGATCTTTGGTTTCCTCCCACACTCCAAAGACGTACAGGTTTGTAAGTTAATTGGCTTGGTAAATGTAAAAATTGTCCCTAGTGGGTGTAGGATAGTGTTGATGTGTGGGGATCGCTAGTCGGCTCAGACCCAGTGGGCCGAAGGGCCTGTTTCCCTGCTGTATCTTTACACTAAACTAAAACTAAACTGAACTGGGAGGAAACTCATGCAGGCACAGGGAGAATGTGCAAACTCCACTTAGACAGCACCCAAGGTCAGGATTGAACCTGGGTCTCTGGCGCTGTACAGGAGCAGCTCTACCATCTGCTACACCATGCCCCACACCTCAAATTTCCCCTTAGTCTGTTAACCCTTGCGCACTTCTACTCCAATGTTGTAAATCCACAGTGAATCCATAGTTGATTGGTTGAAGACTCACTACACATTCTTGAGCACAAGGATCCAGCCAGGCATAAGGTGATATACGGTTGGGATGCGATGATCAGTTTGATCAGTTTGATCAGTTTGATCAGTTGCCGAAGACACCTAGTATAATCTTGAAGAGAAGAATCCTGGACAACAAGGACATCATGTAAAGGTACAACCTGACTATCATTATATTGTGATTTGGGGAGCTTTCTGTTTTTAAAATTGATTGCTGCCTCTTCCACTTTACAACCAAGACACGTGGGTGGCACAGTGACGTAGTGGGAGAGTTGCTGCCACACACTGCCATAGACCCGGGATCGATCCTGACTATGGGTACTGTCTGTGCAGAGTTTGTATGTTGTCCTCATGACCATGTGGGGTTTCTCCAGGTGCTCGAGTTTCCTTCCACACTCTGAAGACATACAAGGATTGTAAATTGTCCGTAATGTGTAGAATAGTGCTAGTGTACGGGGTGATCACTGGTCGGCAGTGATTCGGTGGGACAAAGGGTCTGTTTCCACTCTGTATAAAGTCTAAAGTCTAAAGACAACCAATCGGAAGTCCATAATTTAGCAATGATGCACTTTATGTGGCTTGGGATTTTAAAAAGCTCTATAATAATGCAAATGCTTTATTTCTTACCATTTGAGGCTCTCTTTATCATTTGCCTTGAGTATGCATACTTGCCATTAAGCTATTTTCAGGTTGATATAGTGGGATGAAATAGGTTTATCAAGATGGACAATCCCTAATATCACAACGGGAAAGCTGATCTCTCCATGTTTGACAGGTACTTCGTCCCTCTCTTGCCATCTTCCATACCTTTACCCCAAGCCCTCCTCCCCAAATTGTCGTGTTCTTTACCGGTAACTAATTGGTCATTGACGAAATGAAAAAAGTCCTTCTCATCTCGGTCCTAAAGGATTTCCACCTTATCCTTAAGCTGTGACCCCTTGTTCTGGACTTCCCCAACATCGGGAACAATCTTCCTGCATCTAGCCTGTCCAACCCCTTAAGAATTTTGTAAGTTTCTATAAGATCCCCTCTCAATCTCCTAAATTCCAGAGTATAAACCGTGTCTATCTAGTCTTTCTTCATAAGACAGTCCTGACATCCCAGGAATCAGTCTGGTGAACCTTCTCTGCACTCCCTCTATGGCAATAATGTCCTTCCTCAGATTTGGATACCACAACTGCACGCAATACTCCAGGTGTGGTCTCACCAAGATCCTATACAACTGAAGTAGAACCTCCCTGCTCCTATACTCAAATCCTTTTGCTATGAAAGCTAATATACCATTCGCTTTCTTCACTGTCTGCTGCACCTGCATGCCTACTTTCAATGACTGGTGTACCATGACACCCAGGTCACGCTGCATCTCCCCTTTTCCTAATCGGCCACCATTTAGCTTTCCTATTTTTGCCACCAAAGTGGATAACCTCACATTTATCCACATTATACTGCATCTGCCAAACATTTGCCCACTCACCCAGCCTATCCAAGTCACCTTGCAGTCTCCTAGCATCCTAGCAGACATGTTGAATAACAGCAGAGGTTTCCGTACCTTGAGAAAGAAACACTGAAGTGGGAAGATTTGTAACTGATTGTAATATATTCAGATTCATATATCGTTTTAAACAAATCAGATACATATCATCTATTCAATTTGAGGTTTATATCAGGAGTTTTCACAAATAAAGACCTTGTTATCAAAATTATATTCAAGATGGACTAACAAAGTATCTGATTACTGAATTCAATATTTAAAAGTTGGAAAATGTTAGAATTTTGTATGGCTAAGGACGTGCAAAATTATTTTAGTACTTTAGGGAGGGGCAATATTCATTGACATTGCAGATTAGAGCATTGCAGAATGCCATTTCAAAAATAAGAATGAAAACCTCAGATTAGAAGTAGAATTTGATTAATCCTGATGTAAACTATTGGCACAGATGATAATATATTTCATAATGTGCACTAAACTCTCTCAGTTCTGATGTTTCCTTGTCCCAGATTTTGGCTTCTGTTTACAATTCCTTCAATGCGTGGTACAGAATTGATAAATATCCCTTTGCATTATTTTCAACCCTGAATGTCTTCAATACATCAGTACCTAGTTATCTTGTCTTTATTTGATACTTTCAAATGATAGCACTGCCACAGAATTGCTGAAGCACTAAGCAGACATATTTTTTCTTTAATTTATCAGTAAATTGACAGTTTTATGAACTGCCTTTTTTTTTTAACTCTTGTCCTATAAAGATGACAATGATTTGGAAACAGTTCTAATTAAATTCTCTGGGAATGCTGTGGAAAATTATAGCCCTATGGCAGGTTATTAAAAAATAAATAGTTGTTCCGATATAAATAAGTATTGTAGCAGGAACTTAAAACTTGACAGTACAACACCAATTAACATGCGAGCACATCTAACCGTTACCTGCCAACACAAACAAAGCTCACTGTGGTTCTCCCAGGTAATTCTTAAACATGTTGCCTTTGCCTTATTTCACACACCTGTCCACTGAGTCACACTCGCCCTCCCTCTTCCTGTTCCCATTGATCACGGCATCAGATAATGGTGGTAGGAGACCATTGTTAACGATTACTGCCCACTGTCATTCAGTGCCTTGTACCTGACTGGTCTTCTGAGTATCGTTATTTTTTAAGGTATCTGTGAATCTGTGGCCTGAATTAAGCCTCCAAAGTCACATTGAAGCAGTTCCATCTTGAAAGACCCTTCGATGTTTTCGAAACCAACAAAACTTGACTTTTAGACTTTGGACTTTAGAGATACAATGCGGAAACGGGCCCTTCTACCCACCGAGTCCACGCCAACCAGCGATTACCCCATGCACTAGCACTATCTTACACACTTAGGGGCAATTTACAATTGTTAACCAAAGCCAATTAACATACAAACATGTACGTCTTTAGAGTGTGAGAGGAAACCAGAGCACCCGGAGAGAACCCACGCCGTCACAGAGAGACCATCCAAAGTCCATACAGACATCATCATACCCGGGTCTCTGGCATTGGAAGGCAGCAACTCTACCACTGCAGCACTTGGCCACCCTTTGCTTACTGTGGTTAGCAAGGTTCCCAGGGTCTCAATGTCAAAGATTGGTGGGCATAAATTTCAGATCAGGAGAAAATTTTAAAGTAGAATCATAGAATCATAGAAAATAGGTGCAGGAGTAGGCCATTTTGCCCTTCGAGCCTGCACCGCCATTCAATATGATCATGGCTGATCATCCATGGCTGAAATGTGTGTCACAGAGAGTGATGGTGCTTGGAACATGCTGCCAGGGGTGGTGTTAGAGGCAGATACGGTAGTGGTGTTTAACAGGCTTTTAGACAGGCACGTGAACATGCTAGGCATGGAGCAATATGAATCACTGGCAGCGAGGCAAGGTTGGTTTAACTTGTGTTCAGCACAGTGTGAGCCGAAGGGCCTGTTCCTGTGCTGTACAGTTCTATATTCTAAGACCAAAAAATACTTAAGGATGCAATTGAAATGTCACTCAACATCTCCAACATTCAGAAACATATAAAAATAATAAAAAGAATAAAAAGTGATATAATAAATTTTGAAAGCGAAAATACTAAAGTTAACCAAAAAGAAAAGATTTTAAAAATAAATAAAAGCATTAAATTAAACTGAAATTATTAAAAAATAAACCAATTTGCCTTCCCCTAATACTTCTCATTTTAGTCCTGTAAAAGCCCTGTCCCACGGCACGGGTTCATTCCAAGTTCTCCCCAGTTTGCCCTGATTTACGGTAATGGCCACTCGTCGGTACTCGGGGCTCTCGTGGACATTTTTCAACATGTTTGATTTTGTGGTTAGCAAGGTTCAGGAGAGCTCTTGGAATTAGCTCTTTTAACTCAGGAGAGCTCTTGGAATGAACTCGTACCGCGGGAAAGGGCTTTAATCCCCAGTTAGGTCATCGATCCTGTGCCATACTTAACTAGAGTAACTTAACTTAACTGGATCCTTGTCCGATCCTTACAAATGGGTGCTGTCTGTATGCAATTTGTACGTTCTCCCAGTGGCCACGCGGGCTGTCTCCAGGAGCACCGGTTTTCCAAAGAAATTCTGTATAGGTTAATGTCTTCTAGGTTAATGTAGGTTAATTGGCTTCGGTAAAAATTGTAAATTGTTCCTAGTGTGTAAGATAGTGCCAGATTGCGGGGACTGAAAGGCCTGTTTCCACGCTGTATCTCTAAAATCTAAATTTAAAAAAACAGGAGGGGCAATTGTTCGGTGTACTACCAGGGATTAAGAGCAATTCCGGACTCCAGAACAAGCGGACAGATTTGGCATTCCAAATCCACCATTAAATTTGGGACTTGATCCACAGTCCCAGACTCACTTCCATTAAGGCAGGTAAATGCCAATGGTTCAAGCGGGATTTACTGGCAAGCCAGTCTGGAACAGCTTGCACATTACGAGTAGCAACCTGTGGAAGCACCTGCCGATAAAGCATGTTGCCACCACAGAATGCAAATACCAGTGTGGAGATCGTTAAGACTGGCGAAAAGCTGCATACTGCACTACTGGTGAAGATAGGAAAACAGACGTTACTGTAAAACGAACACAAAAAAAGCACAATGGTACAGCCGGTAGACCTGCTGCCTGACAGCGCCAGAGACGTGTGTTCAGTCCTGACCTCCGATGCTGTCTGTGTGGAGTTTGCTCGTCCTCCTTGTGACTACGTGAGTTTCTTTCGGGTATGCTCTGGTTTCCACCCACATCCCAAAGACATCTGCATTTGTAGATTAATTGGCCTCTGTAAATGGCCCCTAATGTTTAGGGAATGGATGCAAAGGTGGGAAAGCATAGAACTTGTGTGAATGGGTGATCGATGGTCAGCGTGGACACCGTCTCCTTCTGTGCTGAGACCCTGGTGACGGCCTTCCAGCTTCCAGCGGTGGCGGCACGGCCTTCAGAGCTTCAGCGGCGACCTGGCTTCCGGCGGTGACCTGGGTTTCGGGAGCTGCTGTGCTCCAGCGGCGGCCTGGCTTTCGGGAGCTGCGGTGCTCCAGCGGCGGCCAAGGCTCCCTCTGAGCTGCGGTGCTCCAGCGGCGGCCTGGCTCCCTCTGAGCTGCGGTGCTCCGGCGGCGGCCTGGGTTTCGGGAGCTGCGGTGCTCCAGCGGCGGCCTGGGTTTCGGGAGCTGCGGTGCTCCAGTGGCGACCTGGGTTTCGGGAGCTGCGGTGCTCCAGCGGCGGCCTGGCTCCCTCTGAGCTGCGGTGCTCCAGCGGCGGCTTGGGTTTCGGGAGCTGCGGTGCTCCAGCGGTGGCCTGGCTCCCTCTGAGCTGCGGTGCTCCAGCGGCGGCTTGGGTTTCGGGAGCTGCGGTGCTCCAGCGGCGACCTGGGTTTCGGGAGCTGCGGTGCTCCAGCGGCAGCCTGGCTTTCGGGAGCTGCGGTGCTCCAGCGACGTTCCGGCGGCGGGCCCTGTGGCGGTGTTCCGGCGTTCCGGCGTCAGCGGTGGCGGCGACCTGGATCCCCTCAGCGCAGAGGGAGAATAAGGAGGGGAGAAAAGACAGAGACCCTAAGACTTTTGCCTTCCACCACAGCGAGGAGGTGTTTGGTGAACTCACTGTGGTGGATGTTCATTTTGTGTTTATTGTATGGTATTGTTATTTTTATATATGTATGAGTGCAGGCACGAAATTTCATTCAGACCGAAAGGTGACAATAAAGGCATTCAATTCAATTTAAAAAAAAAAAAGGCCTGTTTCCATGCTGTCTCTTTTGATCAATTTAATTCAATCCAAAAAGCATGCAGTGCTAGGTAATGTGACTCCTACAACTGAACCTAGATATCCAAATAGGAGGAGAAACCAATTAAGTGCTACACAGTCAGCACAAGCAAGGGTAAAGGGCCTGTCCCACCAGCATGCGACTCCATGCGGTGAGCGCAACCTAACGTGGTCGCTTGAGCCGTCCGGCCTCGCGGGGCCGGTCCCACTTCGATCGCCGGAGCCGTGTGGAGTTGTGCGGAGCTGGCCCCGACATCGCGCGGGGCTCGGAAAAACTGACCGTGTTCAAAAATTCCGCGCGGCAACGACCTGTTGCCGCCTCAACGCAACTCGATGCATTACGCACCGCCTCACGTCGTGCCTCCGTGACCCTCTCTATATGTGCCTCCCTGTCCCTCTCTGTGTGCCTCCATGGCCCTCTCTCTGTGTGCCTCCGTGCCCCTCTCTATATGTGTGCCTCCGTGTCCCTCCCTGTGTGTCCCTCTCTGTCCTTGCGAACTTACCGCAGACTTCGCTCCAACTTCGCTCCACGCCGCGCCACTCACCCAACCTCCGCGCAGCCCCCGCTGCCGGTTTGGTCGCACTCGCCGCATGCAGGTGCATGCTGGTGGGACAGGCCCTTAACACAGTAATGCAGCGCCAGAGACCCGAATTCATTCCTGACTATAACTGCTTGCCTGTACAGAATTTGTACATTCTCCCTATGACCGTGTAGTTTTTTTCTGGGTGCTATGGATTCCTCCCACATTCCAAAGACATACAGTTTTGTAGGTTAGCTGGCTTTGGTGAAATTGTAAAAATTGTCCCTCATCTGTAGGATAGTAGTAGTGTATGGGGTGATCGTTAGTCGGCACGGACACGGTGGGTCCAAGGGCCTGTTTCCCCATTGTATCTCTAAAATTTAAAGTCTAAAGTGCCATAGATTCATGTGACAGCAAAAATAGATCCATCAGCAAAAGAAAAATGCAAGCTGCTGGAGGAACTCAGCAGGTCAGGCAGCATCTGTAGAGGAACATGGACAGTCAATGTTTCAAGATTCTTCAGCTGGGCTGATCGTGCATCCATTTGACCATACTGATCATCAAACACACATTTATACTAATCCTATTTTATTCCTCCTTCATTCCCATACATTCCCTCCAGATTTTACCATTCACCGACACATTGGGGGCATCTTACAGTGCCAGGGAACTAAGATCAACTGACCCATCGAGACCCTTCATCAGACTGAAGGTCTGTACAAATTCCGTACAGACAAGCACTGAAGAAGGGTCTCGACCCGAAACGTCACCCATTCCTTCTCTCCAGAGATGCTGCCTGTCCCACTGAGTTACTCCAGCTTTTTGTGTTTTCAGTTTAAACCAGCATCTGCAATTTCTTCCTACACACCTCACCATTAAGTCAATCATTTGCTGATCTATAAGCAGGCTTCACACAACTTAAAATCATAGTTCATTCTTGAGATGAGCCATATCCTTCACTGAGGACTAATGTACTCGAGCAACCAATAGTATTACAAATTAGCTTCAGATGTCCCTGTTGCAAAAGGACTAGCATATTGAATTACTTATCCAGAGCCACACTCACATGGGTAAGTCAAGAACTGCTGGCATAAAAACTCATCCTAACTGCTTTCCCGGGGGGGGGGGGGGGGGGGTCATCTTTCTTACCCCAAGCATGAAATATTATACATGAAACATTTTCAAACTTATCTACGGTGAAGAAAACAAGCCTGGGAATTTCTAGAGTAACAGGAGAAGAAATAGTGAGAACTCTATGTGTTCAAAGATAAAAATAATCTTATCCCCCGCCAACTCTCCCCCAACACCCCCAGGTTTATGATCACGGAACTCAACTTGTAAGTTGCATCTATAATTGGGGTTAATGGATTTAGTGAACATAGAAATAGCAAATAACGAAACATTGTCCAGGCTCATACTGTGTATGGTAATTGTGGTCTGTTTAAGGTAACTGCTCAAACATTCCCATGAAAAATAAAGCGTTGCCAAAAAAAATTAATCTATTTTGAGATCTGCTCCCTATTACTTTTACTCTGAAGAAATAAATGTAGCTTCCCCTTTGTATCAGGCTTCTGAATGGTCCTTCCATAAATTTAGGCAATGCCTGATTCACCTCTACCCCATTGTGGATATTGGAATTTGTCTATGGAACTGGTGTGCTACAATACTGAGAACTATATTCTGCATTCTGCATTCTGTATCTTCCACTTTGCTCCATCTATTGTATTTGAGTTTGACTTGATTGTACTTATATTTAGTTCATCTGATCTGTTTGGATAGCAAGCAGGACAAAACCTTTCACTACACCTTGGTACACATGACAATAATAATCCTAAACCTAAACCTCTCTAAATCTAAATCTAAAGGTGTACAGTAGAGAGCATATTGACTGGTTATATCACAGACATTTCGAGACATATGACAATAAAACACTCTTGACTCTTGAATCTGTAAAATCTCTGCCTCGATTTTAAAATTATTTACAAATTTCTCTGTGGTTTCCCTTCACCCGTTCTCTCTTCTTCTCCAGTCCTACAACCCTCGGAGCGCTTTACATTCCTCCAATGCTGCTTTCTAAATAATTCCTAATTTTCTGGTTCCATCTGCCTTTCACCTCTCCCCTAATGGCTTCCATCATCTTCCTTGATTATCAGATTCCAGCATTGGCAGCCCTTGTGTTCCTGCTTATCACTCTCAACCAGCTGCTTCCAACCTCACCCTCTCTACCCCTCACCTGACTCCATCTTCCTCATTTCTTTCTTTCTCTTCTCCGAGTCTCCATCCATCATCTACATTCCTCTATCTCCCACCTTCATTCTTCCCCATCCCTACCCTGGCTGCATATACCCACTGTTCTTCACCTCTCCTTGGCCCACCAATCACTTCTCACTTCTGTCACACCACTCCCTCACCCTCCTTATGCCAGCTATCAACACCAAAATCTTGGACAAATGTGCTGGGTGTCTTTACACTGTACGATGCTGGACAGAGTCTGGCAGAGAGGAGAGAGGAAAACCTGTTACAATTCCACAAGAGCATCCGTCATTATTGAAGCAAAGTGCAGCCAAATTCTCCTCCAGCTGAAAAGAAATGCAAAATGCTGGAATAAAGGGCCAGTCCCACTGACGCGACCTTTCAGCGACTGTCTTCGACCTTCAAGCTCGAGGGCACTCGCCTGAAAAACCTCGAGCTGGATCAACCGTCAGCACACACACACAAACACATCGCAAAGGTGGGTGCCAGGGAAAGCGGGGGAGCGCTGTCTGAAATTCATACCCGCGATGAACAGGAAGGTAAAAGACGGCTGCACAGTTTACGGTAAGTCCTTTAGAGGGGGGTGGGGGGGGGAGAGAAGGGGAGAGAAGGTGGGGAGAAGGGGGGGGGGGGGGGAGAAGGTGAGGGGAAGGTGGGCAGAAGGAGTGGAGACACTTTTAAGAAGCCAGACAACTTATAATAAAGTTTAGTGGGCATTTTACCTACCGGTCGGTTTTCCTTGGTCTTGAAAACACCAATGAGCCAATTGAAATGCCCGGTCAGTGAAGGAGATTGCCTATGGCTGCCCTCGACTCCCTTTAACTACATAGCGAGCCCAGTCCACTGCACTACGAGTTCAAAAGAACCATGCTGACCAATTTTTACTTGCGGAAAAAATGTCAATATGTTGAAAATTTTTCCTCGACCAAACTGAGGCCGCAAGTATGCGGGAACTTCCCTCTAGCATGAAGGAGAGTTCCAGTGACCTCATAGGACCTCCTATGACCACGTGTTTGAGTCGAGGGCAAATTCTTCTAAACTCGCAGGTTAGGTCGCCACAGTGGGACAGCCCCTTAACTCAGCAGGTCAGGTGACATTTCGGATCAAGGCCATAAGACTGAGTCAGAGAGGGAAAAACTAGAGGTATGGGAAGGTGCAGAATAAAGCAGAGCCTGCATCGATGACTCAGGAAAGGTGGAGCCCACAATGGTCCATTGTTGGCTGGGGACGAGGTGATAATGAAAGAATACATACAGCAAAATTCGTAAATGGACTAGGCTGGAGAAGGCACAGAGAGAGAGGGAATGCAAAGTTTACATGAAGTTAGATAAATCAATTTTCATGCCGCTGGGTTGTAAGCTGCCCAAACAAAATATGAGGTCCGTTCCTCCAATTTACTTGTGGCCTCAGTGGAGGAAGCCCGGGACAGAAAGGTCAATATTGGAGTGGGAAGGGGAATTTAAATGTTTGGCAACTAGGAAATCACGTAGGCCAAGGCAGACTGAATGTAAGCGTTCAATGAAGCAATCGCCCAGTCTGCCCTTGGTCTCACTGATATATAGGAGTCCATATCGAGAACACCAGATGCAGTAGATGAAGATGGAGGAAGTCTCCACCACCTGTACAGAGACACACGAAGAACCATAATACTTAGTGGCAGAACATAAATGTCAATGGTTCAATGGTGCTTTATTGACACATGCACTGAGGTACAGTGAAATTCATTTTTGCATACAGTTCAGTAAATTATTACCATTCAAAAGTGCATTTGAGATACAGTACAAGTATATGGGAATAGTACACAGACAATATACAAATGTCAGCAGCTGTGGTGCAATTTTCAAGTCCCAGTTATTGTTACTGTAGAGTTCTTAACCTGACCATGAAGGTCCGTTGTCCTGGCGGTGTTGCAGGGTCGGCCTGGCAAAGCGTGGCTGCTGGTGTCCTCCAGCGCTGCTCCATTGCTCCATGCAGCTGCAGGTCCCATCCGGGCCACGCACTCGTTCTCTGCAGCAGGGCCTCCAGCGGCCCACTCCGTCATCAAGGTGCTCTACACTGCCACCCGCAGCCGGCCTGCTTACAATTTCATCACAGAGCCCACATTCCACAATAGGATGACATAAAATGATTCACTATAAATATAAAACTAGTAGCAAAGCAATTAATATTGTATCAATGCAGTGTGGAAAATAATAGGATGAGCTTAATTATTGAAAAATATGAAGATTATAAAAAGGAATTGCAATGCTTACAAAATCACTTACTTGATCAATAGAGAATATCAGGGGTTACACAAAAAGCTGGAGAAACTCAGCGGGTGCAGCAGCATCTAAAGAGCGAAGGAGATAGGCGACGTTTTGGGTCGAGGCCCTTCTTCAGACTGGTCAGGGATCAGGGAAACGAGAGATATAAACAGTGATGTGGAGAGATAAGGAACAATGAGTGAAAGATATGCAAAAAAGTATTGGTGACAAAGGAAGCAGGCCATTGTAAGCTGTTTGTGGTGTGAAAATGAGAAGCTAGTGCGACTGGGGAGGGGGGGGGGGGGGGGAGATGGAGAAGGAATGTCAGGGCCAGAGGGCTGAGGGAGAGGTGGGGGGGAGGCAGTCTGGGTTAACAGAATTGAGAAAATTCAATGTTTAAGCCCAGAGGATGCAGACTCCCCAAGCGGAATATGAGGTGCTGTTCCTCCAACTTGCGGTGTTGATCACTCTGGCCGTGGAGGAGGCCCAGGACCGAGAGGTCGGATACGCAGTGGGAGGGGGAGTTGAAGTGCTGAGCCACCGGGAGGTCGGGTTGGTTATTGCGGACCGAGCGGAGGTGTTCGGCGAAACGATCGCCCAGCCTCCGCTTGGTCTCACCGATGTAGATCAGCTGGCATCTGGAGCAACGGATGCAGTAGATGAGGTTGGAGGAGGTGCAGGTGAACTTCTGTCGGACTTGGAATGACTGCTTGGGTCCCTGAAAGGAGTGGATGGGGGAGGTGAAGGGACAAGTGTAGCATCTCTTGCGGTTGCAAGGGAAAGTGCCCGGGGAAGGAGTGGAGCGGGAGGGAAGGGAAGAATTGACGAGGGAGTTGCGGAGGGAGCGGTCTTTGCGGAAGGCAGACAGGGGGGGAGATGGGAAGATGTGGCGAGTGGAGGGGTCACGTTGGAGGTGACGAAACTGGCGGAGGACTATCAGAATTAGTGCAAAAATTGTAGACGCACTCTTTAATAAGCCTTTCAAAAAAAAAGTAATAGCTTTGTCTTTTTCTGCTGCTCCTAAATTAAAAGTTCCATGTTTTCTCCACAATTATCTTTTATCCCTTAAATACTTTCTTTATTTCACCTTGTACATTAGTAGGGTTTTTTGACATTAAAACATTGTCCTGTTCTCTGGTCTTCATCAGCCGTGACAGTTCCATCTTTTGTTTACGGACTTACTTGCCTGTTCTATTCTCAACGGGGCCTGGTAAGAGCAACAGGGGCACATCTGGAATCTCATGACATGACATCACCCTGAAGGCAGGGTGGTCCAGAACTGTCAATGTTGTAAATGTTGCACATAGTAAAACAAATACCATAACAGGTGATATGGACCATGATAAACATTGAGCATAAAAGCATAGAACAGTACAGCATAGCATAGCATTAGGCCCTTTGGCCTAACTAAACTTGGTCTGCACCAACTTTGATGCCACTTGTTTATTAGTCATAGAAATATTGGAGATTGGAAGATTGAATGGCCATTGGAAATGGTCAACATTGTTGATGTGTATGTGTCGCCTTCATGGTTAATCACACAACTCCTCGCAACATACAATGATAACATGACATAGATATGTTGTTCAAAGCTGATTTTGAATCAATTATGACACCAAAGTTGCAAGTAATTTACCTCAAACAGCTTGTTAGGGAGCGGTATGGAAGACCACAGATACCCAGACACAGATTTTATGAAGAGAATGTATTTGGTCTTCCTAATATTTAATTGGAGAGTATTTCTGCTGACCCAGTGCTGGGGTTGAAATGAGATGTCTGAAGATTTGAAGGCAGTGAATGGTTTGGGAGATAGGCAAAGGGAGAGGTGATTGGTGTTCATTAAATGTGTTCCAGCAGATACTACTTTTACAATGTTTACTGCATTTGAGAAGTTATTTGACTATAAAGAACTTTGACAATGTGTCTTAAATGACACTGTTAAAATAATACTAATGGGACCTCATGCTTATAAATTGAGGCATAAAGTATGAAAGCAGAAAGGTTAGAATGAATCTTTGTGAAATGCAGAAATGGCAGGAACTAGAGTACAAGATCCAGATCTAGTCACCACATCTTAGGAAGGACGCGGTGCAGGAAAGATTCATTATAGTAGCCCAGGAATGAAACATCTCAGCTCCAAGATTACACTGGAGAAACAGATTGTTCTCCTTGGAGCATAGAAGGTTTGGATGGCATTTGATACATGAACAAAAAAGATTCAAAGTGCTGGAGTAACTCAGCAGGTCAGGAAGCATCTCTGGAGAACATGGATTGGTGACGGTTTGGGTCGGGACCCTTCTTCAGATTGACTGTAGTGGGGGGAGAAAGCTGGAAGAGAGATGGGGGCAGGACAAAGCTCAGCAAATGGTAGGTGGATACAGGTGAGGGGGTGGTTTGTCCACGCAGCTGCCAAATTCAATTCCCCTCACTTGTCTCCAACTTTTTTCCAGCTTTCTCTCCCCAATACAATCAATCTGAAGAAGGATCCCGGCCCAAAATGGTGCCTATCCATGTTCATGTCTCAACCACTGAGCACCTGGTGTCTTTTTTTTCCTAAAAACCAGCATCTGCAGTTCCTTGTCTCTATGCAAAAGATTCTAATCTTTAATGAAGTTTATTAGAAGTTTAAACTTTAATGAAGTTTATGGAGAGAAGCGGTTCCCATGAACAGGTATCTCAAGAACCAGGGACATAAATTCAAAGTGATGCAGAGAATAGTTATGATCAAGAACTCATTTCCTGTAGTAACAGTTGGAATAGAGTCGATCAGGCCTTTCCAAAGGGAATTGAATGTGCATTTGAGGGGAAATCGTTTCTGGGGTTAGGCAAATAGAGCAGGAATGACTTTACATGGAGCTTCTATAACCTTGATGGCCAAACAGGCTTCTATCCTCTAATAATTCCATAATTATTTTCCCTATTGCATACCTCTTAGCCAGGAATCATACACCTCTTAAGACACAATGCTCAATTCTCATTTTAGTAATATTATATGATAGAAATCCTGTGGTAATGTCCTACAGTAATCAAGTGAAATTTCATCACAACTTTCTGAATCTATCTTGCTTTGCTTTAAAGGACAGTAAAATGCCTTTAAGAGATAAAACTGCAAAGATTTTCAATTGCATTCAGTTTGCCATTTACTCCCCCACTTGTAAACAGAATTACACATGCTCACAGGAGGATGAATAGTTTGTACTGATTCTGTTTGTACCTGTATGGACGTGGTACATACTTTTTCCTGATGTTCATAGTGATATAACCTGATTTACACAAGAGCTTTCATGTTCATGCCGTTTAATTAATTATACAATTCCAGTTAACTATTCAGCTGAAAAGAAGTTGTATCGACTTGTTCTTGGAAAAAACTGTACTGTGTTGCTCCATTTTAAATTCCAAATTTATTCAGGACAAGTTAATAGCTCACAAGACAAGGCAGGTTTTCCAAATGACACATGGATGTTTCTTTTTTCCTTTCACAGTCTTTGATTTTTATTTAATTTCCTGAGCTGAATCCGAACAGCAAGTCAAAGAAGATTTTCTGCCAGGAAGAGTCCAGGGGTAAAAGAAAAATAACAAAGGTTCAATATTATTTCTTCACAAACTGCGGGAATTTGAGAATTATGTTAGAATGTGTGAAGATAGTTTTTTCTAGTCTAGTAGATGAAAATGGATTCTTCAATCAGATGTAAACTGAAAAATAGGTTGAAGTACACAAAGATAGTCAAAAACGTGTGCTTCAAACAAACATTGATATAGTAGTGAGCATTGCCGTATCACAATCTAGAGACCTGGGTTCGATCCTGACCTTGTGTGTTGTTTATGTGTCAAATTTGATGTTTTTCCTGCGAGAGGGAGGGACGGAGAGAGAAATTTTAACTTACGTGGTTAGGCTCACTTTCCCTTACATATTTTGCCACCAGAACAGTCGAGTGGCCAATGCACTGTCCTGGCCCAAGGTAGCCACGTTCATGTATAACAGTTTGTTCTCAGTCTGATCTGTTAAAAAGCCCTTGCTAACAATGTCCCAGGAAATAAAAGTGGGGGGAAAAAAATTACCAATAAATTACTTTTGTGTTTAGTCATTCGTCTAAGCAGACAGTTTGAGTGCATCCAAAAAACAGTTAATATCTTCAGGCTCGGAAATATATCCTGGGTAGGCCACTAGGATAATCTCATGCTCTTTCTTGGATGGTAGGATGGGATTTTTTACACCTTCTTGATCAGGCATTGAACCAAAGGTCACAAAGCGTTCCAAGCTTCAGTCTAAAGATATCACCACCGCAAGCTGAAGTAGAGAAAAAGCTTTAATAACACTACAGAATTTGATGCCTGATAGGGCCTAATAACTCAATGTTTCAAATTGATATTGGTCAGGGGTGATTACTTTTATTTATTCCTTCATCCTTCACAGGACCTAGAAATCACTGGCGATGCTCAGATTTTATTCGCCATTCATAATTTCCACAGAGTGGAGAAAGGAGGGAAGTTAAGGGCAGTTATCTGGGAGGAGTTGTTGGGAATGTGAGGAGACTGAATAAAGGGTTTGTTTAATGTGTCAGTGTGGACAGTGGGCTGAAGGACCTGCTTCTCTGCTGCATGAGTCTGAAGCCCATTTGTAGGCCCATTTCGCATGTAGAGTATAAATGGCAGATTTCCTCTCCTGCAGCACATGAGTGAAGCAAATTGGATTTTACAATAGTTTTATTGTTATCATTACTGAGATTAGCCTTTAAAAAGAAAGTCCAATTTATTTAATCATTTCAATTTAAGTTCTACAAACAAATTTAAGTTATTTCTGCGATTTGAACTCAAGTCTCCGATCAATGGTTCTGATCTCTGGCTATTTGTTCAGTAGCTTAACCATGATCTTACTATTTGTCACTGCTCCAGTATTTAACTATTGTAAAAATAAGTAGCCTAAGAGGTTGAAAAAGGACAAAGAGTTGTAGAACTAAAAATAAATTAATCAGGTTGTTAGAAGGGCAGTGCAAATCTCACAACTTTGCATTTAAGAGTTTACTTTAAATCTTGCAACTAATATAGATAGAGGCAATACCACAACATATTCACCATCTTCTCACGATTAAAAAAAACAAACAGAAAAGATTGATAAAGATGTTATTAGGACTGGGGGGTTTGAGTTATATGGAGAGACTGGGTAGGCTGAGAGTTTCTCCCTGGAGTATTGGAGATGAGGGGAGAACTTATAAAGGTTTTAAAAATATCGAGAGCCATACATAAGGTGAATGGTCAGTCTTTCACCAGTGTATGGGAATCTAAACCCAGAGTACAAAGGTTTAATGTGAGAAGGGAAGATTTAAAGAGGGGTAAGTTGTTAACACTAGGGTTGGTGAATATAAGGAACAAGCTACCTGAGGAGGTGGTAGAGGCAGGTAGAATTACAACATGACCAAGACATTTGGACATGTACACAGAGGAGAGGAAAGTTTTGGAGGGATATGGGCCGTGCAAGGAAATGGGACTGACTGGGTTATATAATTTGGTCTGCATGGATGAGTAATGCTGAAGGGCCTCTTTCCTTGCTGCAGGACCCTGCAAGACATCCATATAATTTGATGAATGCTTCTTTCCGCTCCACCTGAAGTAACACCAGGAGCGAGATTACCGCTCTTCCCCTCAGCCTCAGCAATGAGGTTGTCACGGTGGCGCAGCGGTAAAGTTGTTGCCTTACAGTAAATGCAGCGCCGGAGAGCCGGGTTCGATCCCGACTACGGGTGCTGTCTGTGTGGAGTTTGTGCGTTCTCCCCGTGACGTGCTTGGGTTTTCTCCAAGATCTTCGGTTTCCTCCCACACTCCAAAGACGTACAGGTTTGTAGGTTAATTGGTTTGGTAAATGTAAAAATTGTCCATAGTGGGTGTAGGATAGTGTTAATGTGCGGGGATCGCTGGTCGGCACGGACCCGGTGGGCCGAAGGGCCTGTTTCCATGCTGTATGTCTAAACTAAACTAAGCTGAGCAATGAGAATGCAAACGCTCATTGAGAGCCTGAATCCTTGGGCCACTTAATTTCACATTGTAAAACAGCTGAGGCTGCAAACGATGGTGTGGCAACGTAGTGGTTAAGCTATTCCTTGCCAGGAGGTAACATGCACCTGCATGACTCCTGTCAAGTCACAGATACCTGCAGAAAAATAGGGCAAGGGAATTAATCCAAGCTTGCTGTTCAGTGTTTGAAGGCAGCGAGTTAGAGCTTACAACAGGCGTGTGTCGATACTAATACTTTCTGGATACTGGAAGTTCAACAGGTTTTGCTGCCTTTGGTTTCTGTTTTTCTTCATGGTTGCTGAGACAATGGAAAGTTGCTACACTTCTTTCTGCATTGTGTTCAAAACAGGATTTTAAATATCACTGGCTTTAATGTTCACTTTGTCTACAAATAGGAGATTTAAAGGACTGTAGCGCTTTGGCTGATCACTATTTGGATGTCTTTCCAAAGGATTGTGATCGATGGGCACAGGCACGTTCTTTTTCCAAAGGCTTGTGTGGAATCTGGCAGAGTCTAACGAAACCGTCCAGTGCAATTTTGTGCAGCGGTTTACACTTAACCTGCAACCGTGACATGGTTTCAGGCCTCAAAGGACCACTGCAACTCATTCCCTCCACTGCTGCGAGGTAATAATGCCCAATATGGTAGTGAGACAGAGAGAGAGAAGGAGAGAGAGAAGGAGAAGGAAGAAAATGAGCACCCTCAACCTACCCCTCTCACCAAGAAAGGCCTGAAAAATAATTGTGGAAGACAAGGGCGTGTTTGAACTGGGAAGGTAATGAGCTCAAGGCAGGTCTGAATGATTAATTGATTGATTGGCGAATGAAAGATACAGCATGAAAACAGGCCGTTCAGCCCTCCATTCGATCAGCCATTCACACTAGTTCCATGTTAAACCACTTTCGCATCCACTTCCTACACACTTGAAGGTAATTTACAGAGGCCAATTAATTTACGACTCCGCACGTCTTTGGGATGTAGGAAGAAAATGGAACACCCACATGGCTACAGGAAGAACATGCAAACTCCACACCGACTGCACCCAATGTCAGCATCAAACACGGATATGTGGCGCGATGAGGCGACAACATTACCAGCTGTGCCACTACACCACCACTGAGGTCTGACAGGAAGTGGAAGTGGCTCTGACTACAGTGAAGCAGCCCGTAACAGGAGATATTCAGGAAGAAGAATAAAGAGCTCAACAGAGACAGAAAGATTAGAGCTTTCTACCTGCCACTTGCTACCAAGATGTTTTGCATTTTGTTGCAATGCTGTTCATTAAGACACAAGTTCTCAATTCCCCACATACAGACAGAGACAGGAAAGAGATGGGGATCTGGTTTGGTTGTCGGCCAAATGAAACGAGGGGTTTGGACACAACCCTGTCCTTGTCAATGGAACTGCTGGAGAGAGGGTCCACAGTTTTGAATACCGTGACATGCACACCACCAGCAACCTAACCCAACGTAACTCTTTACACTGATGCGGTGATCAAGAAAAAGCATCATCACGCGGTATTTACTTTGGTAGGTATCTGAAAAGAGTCAGAATGTCGACGAGGATTGTCATGAACATCCTGAGATGTGCTATTGAAAATATTTTTTCTTGGGGAGCATCCAGAGATGCTGATGAAACCTCACTGGCGATTAGAAGTATTCATGTCAATGAGCAAAGTTCTCAATTGTACTACAGCAGGAACAGAAGGTACAAATGAGGGGATGCGTGACTCTAAATTCTGCAGCTGCAGAGCAAACAATATAATTTCAAGTATCTCCTGCATTCCCTCCCCTCCACTCTCTCGCCCGCCTCCCCTCCCACGTTGTGCTACCACTACCGCTGGTTGCATCCTTGTATTCCTCCTGTTATCTGTGGAATTCTCCGCCACAGAAAGCAGTGGAGGCCAATTGACTGGATGTTTTCAAGAGAGAGTTAAGAGCCTGTCCCACTTGGCCGTCATTTGCGCGCCATTTACGTGTCCTCCAAAAATGCGGTTGTCGCGTTGTGACGCACGGGTAGCATGTGGGTAGCGCGTGACGGGCGCATGGAGAGGCGTGGAGGAGTGTGGAGTTGCGCGCAGTATCGCGCGGTGCTCCAGGATTTTGTACTGCACGAAATCTTCACGTGCCACCAGCGTGGCGTATCGCATACGCACGCTGACATCCTGACCTCGTACATGTAGTGCGTGGTGCGCATGATTACATCATCGTGCGTAACCATGCGCCGCCGCGCACCGCACATACGTGGTCGACCCACCTTTTACGTGTCATGGATATAAGCGAACACAATTTAAGAGTACATCGTGGATAATTATTTAGCATTTTCAGTACAATGGGAATGTTGGTAGTCTTTGGCAACAGGAAATTCATATGAGGAATGAGAAATTGAGGGTTTGGCAGATGTTTGTATTCAGAACGAGATGGAAATCCTTGTACACAAATTCCTGAAAGGTTACATACCAATACATACCAATGTAGAAATAGAAGAGCAAACCAGATAAGTGATACTAAATGCTGGAGTAACTCAGCGGGACCGGCAGCATCTCTGGAGAGAAGCAATGGGTGACGTTTCGGGTCGAAACTGAAGAAGAGTCTCGACCCAAAACATCAATCATTCCTTATGTTTTGGTATGTTTTGGTAATCTTGCTCAAACACCTGCATTTTGTGTCTATCTTCAATTAAACCAACATCTGCAGTTCCTTCCTACAGATTAATCTGATCTGCAGCTTGCTACTTTTCATTCACCTGTTTTTTTGAATAGGGGCATTACATCTGCAGATTTCCAATTGCTAGCACCACTCAAGAAACGGGAACATTTTAGAAAATCAACATAAATATCATAATCAGATTAGCAGTGGGAATGTGTTTTACCAGATGCATTACACGCCATCAGATCTCTACTGTCAACTGCTACCAATACTACTCCGCATGAGCGGTTCTTTAACTTCAAATGGTGTTCTTCTAGTGGTACTTCTCTGCCATCATGGTTGACTAGCCCTGGGCCTGTGTTGCTTCCTCATTATGTCCGATCAAATAAGAATGAGCCTTTTGTTGATGAAGTTGAACTTGACTACTGGGATTTTGACCATTCTCAGATCACGCCCGTCCCTCGAGTCTCCGCCGCCAGCTCGCCGTGGGCCCAGCCGCCAGCTCCTCACACTTGACTGGCAGTCACGCTGGTGGGTGGGCTTCCCTGCACGGAAGCCACAATCGGCCGGCCCGCCACTGCTTTTGACCATCCTCAGATTGTGACCGCCCACGGCCTCCCTCAAGTCTCCGCCACCAGCTCGCCGTGGGCCCAGCCGCCTGCACGCCGTGCACCCAGCAGCCCACTCCTCACACTCGGCTGGCTGCACGGAAGCCACAATCGGCCGGCCCGCCACTGCTTTTGACCATCCTCAGATTGTGACCGCCCACGGCCTCCCTCGAGTCTTCACCACCTGCTCGCCATGGGCCCAGCAGCCCACTCACCGTGGGCCCAGCAGCCCGCTCGCCGTGGGTCCCGCAGCCTGCTCGCTTGCAGTCAGCTCGCCCGCCTGGCTCCCCTCCTCCTTCCCCCTCCTCCTCTCCCCTCTCCTCCTCTCCCACCCTATCCTCCTCTCCCCGTCCCCTCTCCTCCCTCTCTCCCTCCCCTCTCCCCCTCCCTTCTCCTCCCACCCCCTCTCTCCTCCCCCTCCTCTCTACCCCCTCTCGTCTCCCCTCCCCCTCCTCCTCCTCTCATCCCCCTCCCCTCTCTCCCCCTCCTCTCACTCCATTCCCCCCTCTCTCCTACCTTACCCCCCTCTCTCCCCACCTGTCTCCCCCTTCTCTTTCTCCCCCCCTCCCCCCCTGTGTGTGTGGGGGGTGGTTAATGTGTGTGTGTGATGCCGCAGGCCGCCCCCCCCCCCCCCCCCCCCCCCCCGCAAACGTGCATTGATTGAGGGACGGGACCCAACTGGTCCCCCTCGGTCTAGCAATTTTATAAACTTTTATAAGGTCACCTCTCAGCCTATTTCACTCCAAGGAAAACAATCCCAGCCTGTCCAAACTCCCCTTCTTATTTAAGCTCTCTGGTCCATTGTAACCCAAGCCCTCCAGTCTCGTTGGAATTTACCTCTTACTGCAGCTATCTGTTTGGGTGGGAGTGACTTGCTACAGTGAAGAAATATAAAAAGATAACTGAATTTGAAGGGCAATACAAAAACTGCTTTTACACAATCATGTATTGTCTTTCTGCTCACTGGTTACACATTACACGTGACAATAAACTAAACCAAACTAAACACAAGGATTGATCTCATTCATTGCGGATTTGGAGAAAAAAGCACCTGTTGCACATGTTCCCACATAAGTGCCTGCTCAAAATGATGGAAATTGTTGCTACAGCATGAAAGGTTCATTTGCATTCATGGTATTGAAATAAACTGCACTACATAATCACATTTCTATGGTAATGATAATGTTTAAACAAAAGAAAAATAATAATCACCAGCAGATCTTCTTGCAAACAGCTCAAATTATTTTATGCAATACTTGGCTCCACTTCTGTTGCACTGCAGCCTAAAATGAATTTGATCTCCTTCTGAAACACACCTTGTAAGGTAAGATTCGCTGCTATTATTTGTGAACAGTGTCCAAATGTAGCAGGTGCACTATCATTCTGGCACCATGACACAATGGTTACAACCGACAAAGGCTTATTTGGAAAATTGCAAGATAAAGAGATGATTTTTAAAAAAAGCTTTTGTTTTCCCCTGAGATTCACACTAAGAGAGACATTCTGAAGTGTATGGATCATTAAGGTAACCACAGGAGTGAATCACTGTAGTAAAAGCTGTTCTGGGAATAGAATTTCCTCAAACCAATTCTGGGTTTATCTCCCGGTTGCTAAACTCTTTCATTCTCCTTCCCATTCCTACACAGACCTTTTTGTCCTGGGTCTCCTCCATTGTAAGATTGAGGCTAAACGCAAATTGGAGGAACTGCATCTCATATTTTGTTTGGGCATCTTACAGTCCGGCGGCATGAATATTGATTTCTCTCACTTCAGGTCGCTCCAGCATTCCCTCTCTCTCTATCCCTCCCCCACCCACGTCGCACTAGCTTCTCATTTTCACCCTACAAACAGCTAACAATGGCCTGTTTCCTTTATCATTGTTACTTTTTTGCATATCTTTTATTCATTGTTCTTTTTCTCTCCACATCATCGTCAATATTTATTGTTTCCCTTATTCCTAACCAGTCCGAAAAAGGGTCTCGACCCAGAACGTCATCCATTCTCTCTCTCCAGAGATGCTGCTTGTCCCGCTGAGTTACTCCAACATTTGGTGTCTATCTTATGGGTTGATCTGATGGCTATCTTAACATTCCCATATATGCAGGAAGTGTAAACTGCTTTTACTGTACACGCTGCTTTGTCATTACGCCATGGATGAACTAAGAGTGCAAATTAATGTCCAATACAATTGAAAGCTTGTTGTGCTAAAAAATCACTTTGCAACCCATCAGTAAACAACTAGTTATGGATAGAATGTTGGGCATTTCAGAGACTTGACCATAACATTCACAGAAGAAATGCCTATTCAACATGTGCTGTCTTATGCAGAAGACATTAAACTGAGGTCCTGCCTGCCATATTGGTTGGATGTTAACTACCCCTGGGCTTTTCATTTAGTTTAGCTTAATTTAGAGATACAGCATGGAAACTGGCCCTTCGGCCCACCGAGTCTGCACCGATCAGCACAATAACACTATCCTACACACACTAGGAACAATTTACTAATTTACCAAGACAATTACCCTACAAACCTGTACGTCTTTGGAGTGTGGGAGAAAACCAGAGATTCCAGAGAAAACTCACGCAAATCACGAGGAGAACGATCAAACTCCGTACAGACAGCACCCGTGGTCAGGATGGACCCCGTGTCTCTGGTGCTATGGCAACAATTCTACTGCTGCACCACCGTGCTGCCCTTTAGACCACATTTGCCTAGAAATTGGATTTTAATCCATTAAATATATCCTCAAAATTGTTTAATTGTTCAAATTTAGTTTTATCAATTATAAAAGGAATTATCTCCCATTTAGGAACGGTAAAACATGACCAGCATTATCTGTTACGTTGTGCATATCTTTCATTCATTTGCCCTATATCTCTCAACACCACCGTCTATATCTCTCGGTTCTGAAGAAGGGTTTTGACCCGAAATGTCACCCATTCCTTCTCTTCAGAGATGCAGCCTGTCCCGCTGAGTTACTCCAGCATTAAACCAGCATCTGCAGTTCCTTCCTGTACATACCTCCTTTAGCCACTGCCTGCTGTGATCATAATTACTGTGGCATTTCCACAAGGGATCATGAGGAGTGAATCCATAACCTTAAGAATTGTTTTCATGACAGCTGCCATATAAACAGTTGTCATGGAGAGAAGGGAATATGCAACGGATAAATGTCTACATGCAAACCGACTGCATAGCCCTCCTGCCTTCCTGTAACCCAGCCCTGTTATTCGTTCCTTTCCTCATACTGACTCCAAGCCAGAATAGGGTTCTCTGCGGCAACAGGTTCCACCAAGGACATACTCACTATTTACAGCACTAACAGTCATCAGTCAGGTGGGTGCAATATTTAATCAATATGCAAACTATAGCAGTACAGTAGATCGTTAATTGTCAGAGCATCTTGACTGCTTCCAGAACTGAGCAGTATAGGAAGCGGGTGTTAATATAAATGATACAATAAAGTGGGGTTAGTGATGTTAGTCTATTATGATTGGTTGGTCTGCATAAACTAGGTATGTTACAAAACTTACCTTGAGCAGCGCTGCAGTTCTGCCGCTCCCCGTGTGTGCGACTTTGGCGCCTTTCAGAGGGGGGCGGGCTTAAAGTGTCGTTTTTCACCAGGCAGGACAAATCGATGAATGTCGGGCGATTTGGTTGCGGAAGAAAAATCGCTCCGACATTTCATGAATGAAGGTATTTTTAAATTACTCTAAGGAGTTTGCGTAGAGGAGAAGAAAAGGTAAATAGTTTATTTTTATATTAAAAGTTGGTTTTTCGGGAGGCTTTAATAATATTTTTATGTTGCGAAATGGGGTCCCAAAAAATCTATGAACAAACAGTATTTTTCCTCCCGACTTCACCGCTAACCGCAACGTTCCAATCCACTGCATTCCACTAAAACCCACTCGCTAGTTGATTTAAATGGCCATTAATTTACAGGAATCAAACACTAAATTCCTTCATTTTGGCCCAGAAATTCATGAAAATGAGATTTAAAAATTATGTTATATTATGGATTATTGTGTGAATGTTATTTGGACACTTAGGCAATTTTAAAAAAGTTTATCTTTTCTTAAGAAATGGATAGATGTTTAGATCTACTCATTGAATTTTGTAATTAGCTACAATTAGATAACTAACTAATTATATGCTTTAATTTCAAGTCATCCAAGTAAGATTGTTTCATATTTGTTTCAGAATGCTTCAATCTATAATAACTGAACATTTCATTGAGTTCTCTTAATTTTTAAGAAAGTTATGGGCTTTTAACTTTTCCAGATCACAGCTTTTCAGTTAAGTCAATTGAAAGGCAATGGGGAGCAAGATGCTAATTTCCGAGTATGAAAATGGCCATAACTTTCTTAATACTGACGATATGAAAGTAAATTAGGTGTCAAATTAAACTTCTTTTTATGCTTTATCTGATGGGATAAATTGCAGACTTGATTTTTAAAATCTCAAAATTTTGGAACATTGCTACATAAACCAATCTACATCCTTTGCCCTAAAGAGTGAGTATAGTGAACACCCATGCCATAAGAATTAAACAAATTAAACAAATTCGCCATATCTATCAGGTGGTCTACTAATACGACCCAAACGCATACAGTCCAAGCCCTCTCCTCCTTCACCAGAAAAATTAGAGGGAGGGGGTGAACCCGGAAATGAGAAAGAAGCGGGGGACACCCGTGGTGTCCGACAGGGGGAGCATGCAGGAGTGGTAATTTCGTGGTTAGTGACAGCCGCTGGTCGGGGTGGAGTGTGTGACATGCTGGGGCCAGTGGAAGGTACAGCAGCAAACTGTTGGAACTGAAGCGGTGGAGCATAAGGACCGGCTGCTGGCGGACGGGGTTCCTTCACAGCAAGCAGATGTTGGCGACTTCTGCGGTATACGGTACCATCATAATCCACAAGCGAAGATCGGGGTTCTTCAGCCAGGCTGACAACAGTACCCAGACGGGAATGTCCCATAGAAGTTTGTAAATGAACGACCTGGCCCGGCAGTAGAGTTGTAAGTGGTTTGCTGGATTTGTCATATTTTCAAAGCGGCACCTTTGGGCCATAAATTTCAAATCGCAGAGGTCACCTACGTCGGGCATTTGTTCACTCCCGACGGCCTCAAGCCAGATCCCGAAGAGAACTGCCGCCATCACAGGGATGCCTGCCCCCACCGATGTGCTTGGCCTGCAGCAATTCCTGGGCATGGTGAACTATCTGGGAATATTCATACCAAACCTCAGTGAACTGGGTTTTCCAGCCCAGCGACTGATGTCCAGAACAAAGAGACCTCTAATTGCAGGCATGGGTTCGCATCCCACGTCTGACACCATGTAAACAAGAGAATCACATGAAATATAATCCAGGATCATCTTTAATCAATATGCAAACTATAGTAGTACAGTAGATCATTAGTTGTCAGAGCATCTTGACTGCTTCCAGAACTGAGCAGTATAGGAATCGGGTGTTAATATAAATGATACAGTAAGGTGGGGTTAGTGACGCTAGTCTATTATGATTGGTTGGCATGCATAAACCAATCTACAGAAACAGGCTCTTCTACCCAACCTGCCCAGGCTGACCAACATGTCCCATATACACTAATCCCACCTGCCTGCGTTTGGCCCATATCCTTCTAAACCTATCCTGTCCATGTACATATCCGCGTTTTTTAAACATTGTGATAGTACCTGCCACAACTACCTACTCTGGGTAAAAGACCATTTACCCTATCTGTTCCTCTCATGATCTCACACTCCTCTGTAAGATCATCCCTCATCCTCCTGCGCATCCAGTAATAAACTCCTAGCCTGCTCAAGCTCTCGTGATAGCTCAGGCCCTCGAGTTCCGGCAACATCCTTGTTAATCTTCTATGCACCCTTTCCAGCTTAACAACATCAATGTCATGCCCTGTGTTCTGCTTCATATTCTTCTGAGTGAAAACATAGGTTACAAACATTTGCCCCAACTTCATCTGCTAATTCAGTAATGTTGCCACAAATGCAAATTATCTTCAGGAAATGACACTTATGCTGTGGCAAATCATGCCCAAAGGCATGTAGCCTGAATTCCTGTTGTGTGGGACTTCCAGGGAAAAGGTGGCAAGCAACTTAAACTATGCAGTAAATAATTTTTATATACATTTTATGCCTAAAATGTGTGCACCTGGGTCCATCTTCTATGATCTGTTATGTGGTCAGTGTGGCTATATTGTTCACCCGATCGGTTCCTCTCATCTTAGGGAAGTTTGCTCAGTCTATGTAGCTGATGTCGTTCCTTTACTTAAGAAGGGAATCAAAGAGAATCCAGGAAATTAGAGGCCAGTGAGCCTTGCATCAGTGGTACAGAAATTCAATAATTTGAAGCGGATGCTTCAGGATAGGATTTACTCCCATTTGGAAGAGAATGGCCTAATTGGGGACAGTTAGCACGGCTTTGAACGTGGCAGGTTGTAACTTGCTAACTTATCAAGTTATTTGTGGAGGCAACGAAGGTGACCGATGTGGATACAGCGGTGGATGTTAATAAGGCATTTGATAAAATCCCACCTGGTGGGCAGATCCAGAAGATTAAGATGCATGGGATTAATAGTGACTTGGTCATGTGGATTCGGAATTGACTTACTTATTGACAGAAGACAGGTTGTGATGGAAGGATAATATTCAGGCTGGAGGTCTGTGACCAGTGGAGTTTCAAGGTCAACGTTTCAAGGTCAGTTTATTGTCACATGTACCAATTACGGTACAGTGAAATTTGAGTTACCTTACAGTCATGCTAAGTGAAAAGCAACAAGACACACAACCTTGTAGGCAAAGGGATCACAACCTCCGCAATGTTAGACTCCTGCGGCTTGGAGCGCCTGTTGGTCTCCAGGAAAGGCCGCCAATTCCACAATGTTAGGCCGCAGTGCGGACGGAGATACGATACGGAAAAAAAAATCGCATCTCCGTCGAGGTAAGAGATTGAGTTCCGCAGAGATCTGGGACCTCTGCTGTGTTTGCATCTGTCATTTATATATAAATTATATATAAATGACAGACGTAAAAGTAGAAGGGGTGGTTAGTTAGTTTGCAGATGACACCAAGATTTGCTGGGGTCACGGACTGTGAGGAAGGCTGTCAAAGTATACAGCAGAATATAGATCAGCTACAGAAATGGGTGAAAAATGTCAAATGGAGTTTAATCCTAGCAAATGTGAGTTGGTGCACAATGGGAGGTCAAATGTAAGGGAAAATATACAATTATTGCCGATCCATAATGGCATTGATGTGCAGTGGGATCTTGGGGTCCAAGTCCATAACTCACTGAAAGTGGCAACAGAAGTAGATAGTGATAAAGAAGGCATGTGGTATGCTTGCTTCATAAATTGTGGCATTGAGTATTAAGGGCCTGACCCACCAGCATGCGATTGCATGCGGCTAGCGCGACCAAACGTGGTCGCTTGAGGCGTACGGCCACGCGGGACCGGTCCAAATTCAAACTGCGGAGGTGTATGGAGTTGTGCGTGGCTGGTCCTGACATCATACTCACCAATCAGCTGGGCAGAAGACGGGCCGACTGAATTTGGACATCACACGGCGTCGGGCGGTGACATCATCACGCAATGGCACGCCGGGCGGTGACATCATCATGCTATGCCATGTGCTAGGCATACGCCATCAAGACACTGCGTACGACGTCAAGACGCTGAGTACGACGTCAAGACACTGCGTACGCCCGTTGAGACGCTGCATACACCCTCAATGAACCAGTGCAAGATTTTTGGAGCCCCGCGCGATGTCTGGTCCAGCCCCGCACAACTCCATACGCCTCCGCCAATCAAAGTGGGACCGGCGCTAGAAGCATGCAATCGCATGCTGGTGGGACAGGCCCTTTAGTCAGGAAGTCATGATGCAGCTTTATAGGATTTTGTTTAAGCTGCTTTTGAAGTAATTGTGTGCAGTTCGGGTCACCCCATTACAGGAAGAATGTGGAGGCTTTGGAAAGGGTGGAGAGGAGGTTTACCAGAATGATGCCTGGATTAGGGAGTATTAATCTCCCCTAACTAACACCCCCTAATTCATCCATTGAGATTAGGGAAAGATGGACAGACTTCAATTGTTTTCTCCGGAATGTCAGAGATTGCAAAGAATCTATAAGTACCGGTATATAAAATGTTGAGAAGCATTGGTAGGGTGCACATTCAGAATCTTTTTCCCAGGGTGGAAACATCAAATACTATAGGGCATAGCTTTAAGGTGAGAGGGACAAAGTTTAAAGGAGATGTGTGGGGCAAGTTTTTTTTACACAGGGGTGGTGAGTGCCTGGAACACGCTGATGGGAATCGTGGTTGGAGCAGATTAGTTGGCGGCATTTAAAGGACCTTTGGATAGGCATATGGATATGCAGGGAATGGAGGGATATGGGTTATGTACAGGTAGATACATTAAAGTCTTGGCATATGTTCAGCAGACATTGTGGAGCTGAGGGCCTGTTCTTCTTCTGTACTGTTCTACGTTCTATTTGATGAGTTGCACAGAGCTTGGTTATGGTTTGGGGTTTGTAGCAAATAGGTAATGAGGCAGTCTGATGCATTCAGAAATCTTTGGAATCTTAGCTGCACCCTTTTCCATTGCCTCTCCCTCCCTCAATACTGAATTGCTCATTTGTCAATTGCCAGAGTGAAATTCCTCGATGGCATTGCAGAAAATACGAAACAGCCTGAAGCTGTGGTTACAGATGTATCAGCATCTATCCCTGAAATTATCCCTTTAAAGCATGTGTCTGCATGATGCAATTTGCATTTAACTTTTCTCATTATGAATTTACTCCAAATGATAAAGTCATAATTTTGTGCAAAGTCGTCGATTTTCACATAAATAACCTTGCAGGTACACAGATTTAGCAAATGCGCATAAGTAACATCTAAAGTCTTAGGAGCGGGGATCGCTGGTCGGCGTGGACTCGGTGGGCTGAGTTTCCATGCTGTATCTCTAAACAAAACTAAATTAAGTTTATGATAGTCTGATTTGGAATGAGTTATTCCAGTAGATTACCACTGGTCAACTGCAAATCTAATGCCCTTGACTAACTGATGCAGTCACAGATAATGTCCCAAATGAATCTGATGCTCATTGAGGATCTTATCCTGCTTTCTTCACATCAACTCACCTGGAACAGGATGAGATTCCATGGAAACCTATAGCCCATTGTATATTATAGCAGGGAGGAACACGCACTATGAACTTACCATGATGTTCATCAGATTGTGGGGGAATAAATGTGTTTTATTTAGACAATGGCTATGTAAATGTATATATTTGTCGAGGTACAATGATGCCAAAAGAGTGCATACTTGGTGTCATAACACCATGGAAGTAGCAATGACATCATGTTAACTTCAGTTTAGAAATCTAATAATTATCATTGGAGATTTTCACATGTGCATTTAGCAATCTCTGATCAGACATGTTTTATATTTTCACAAGCAATTATTACTGTTGAACATGTTAAGTCTTGTGCTTTTAAACATAAATATCGAGTTATAATTTATGTTGAACAACCTCTCTGAGATCAAGAAACATAATTTTGCAATGATAAAGTATAAATTGTTTTATGATTAAAATTATATAGGCTTGAAAATATGCTCCATATATTTTTATGCACTTGCATGATAGTTCAGTCTAATCGCATGCACATATCTCAACCTTATATCACTGTCTGAAAGACCTGTTCCACTGATTCGCTGCTTGGTCTGTTTGATGTTTCCATGTTCAAAACCGCCACAGATCTCTTATAGAAAGAACAGAAGAGAGAGCCTCACATTAGAGTGCACTTAATCTCTGTGGTCAGTGATGAGTGCTATTCTCTGCTAAATGTGAGGCTGTATATATTATTTTATCGTGTAGATTTTAAGATGTGATGCACCTCGTCTGCAGCATCGCATGATCAGATAGTAGATCAAAAGGTTAGGATTATAAATCACTGAGCATGATTTATATATCTCATGATTTATAGCTTTTAGACATCCTTTCATCCTCCTTTTATCCCTCTTTTTCTCATTCTATTACCTGTCTTGCTATCCAGCTTTTTAATATCATCAGTGCTCCCTGAGATGGCAGGTTGCACCTTTTTACCACTCTGCGTTGAATGCCTGATCTCAATCTGGGAATACTGGAATTACAGGAATTCGTTGCCAGTTTTCCATTCAACGAGAACCGAATTTGCCACTTTCTTCCCATGCAAAGTCCTCTTGTCAATTCACAGGATGATAGCAAATTTGGATGCAATTGAATTACCAGCTTACCACACATCTCTGTAATCTAATCAAGGCAGGTAAATTGCCTCACTTTCAGATTGGCCACAGAATGAGGTAGAGGGACTTTTTCTTCTTCTTAAGCTTCTGATTTTTAGTTTAGTTTAGTTTTGCTTCGTTTATTTTAGTTTAATTTATTAACACATGTACCGAGGTATAGTGGGAAACTTTTGTCGCGTGCTAACCAGTCAGTGGAAAGACAATACAGGATTACAATCGAGCCATCCACAGTGTACAGATTCATTGTAAAGGGAATAACGTGAATAACTTTTAGTGCAAGATAAACACCAGTAAAGTCCGATTAAAAGTTTGATTTTCATTTCCATTGAAGGTGCAATTTCAGACTCAGGAGCCTTCCTCATGGAGCTTAGGCACAGGTAACACATACACAAAGTTCTAAAACACAAGTCTAAAAAAATAATTGAACCCCTGATACAGCTATTATTATTTTGATAGCCCCCTCTAACTCCGTGGTTGACCTAATAGCCAAAGCTGGGCATTGTGCTATTGCTAATTAACCAGAGGACCCAACAGGGATGAGGAAGGATAATCTTATTCCTCAGATGACCAGGACTTCAAGTAAACTAAAAAACAGCAAAGATAACTGGCTCGTAGACAAAAATGCTGGAGAAACTCAGCGGGTGAGGCAGCATCTATGGAGTGACGGAAATAGGCAACGTTTCGGGTCGAGACCCTTTTTCAGACTGATGTGAGCGTGGGGGGTGGGGGGGGGGGAGAAGGCGGAGACAGTGGGCTGAGGGAGAGCTGGGAAGGAGAGGTGAGGAGAAAGCAGGGACTATTTGAAATTGGAGAAGTCAATGTTCATACCGCTGGGGTGTAAACTGCCTAAGCGAAATATGAGGTGCTGCTCCTCCAATTTACGGTGGGGCTCACTCTGGCCATGGAGGAGGCCCAGGACAGAAAGGTCGGATTCGGAATGGGAGGGGGAGTTGAAGTGCTGTGCCACCGGGAGATCAGGTTGGTTATTGCGAACCGAGCGGAGGTGTTGGGCGAAGCGATCGGCAAGCCTACGCTTGGTCTCACCGATGTAGAGTAGCTGACACCTAGAGCAGCGGATGCAGAGCACCAGTGAACTTTACAACACAACCTGTCACGCCTCTATTCTACATTTATTTAATTTCTTGAATATATATACCCCTGCTGGAATTTGAGTTTCAGTTTAGTTTATAGACACATGTACTAAGGTACAGTGATAGGTTTTGTTGCATGCTAACCAGTCAGCGGAAAGACAATACATGATTACAATCAAGCCATCCACGGTGTACAGATACATGATAATGGGTCTAACATGAATAATGTTTAGTGCAAGATAAAGTCCAGTAAAACCTGATTAAAGTAAGATTAAATGACAACTTACCAGATTGAAGTTTGATCTTTATTTTATGAGGAGTTATGATGAGGGATTACGTGAAGAAGCCCTGCCAGGCGCATGCGCGTCATACTTCAAAGCAGCGGCATGAAAACACAGAAACTATAGTCGAAGTGATATAGTAGGACTCAGAAGACTAGAACTCCCAGATGATCTTTGCGATTATGAGGGCCGGGAACGGAAGGCACGTAATCCCTCATCGTAACTCCTCATAAATTAAGGATCAAACTTCAAACTGGTAAGTTCTCATTTAATCTTACTATTTTACTTCGGATTCACGTGAGTGACTATGTGAAGATTTCAAAGCTCTGTGATTTCATACCGTAGATCCATTCCATACGACACACTGCTTCAGTTGACACAGTAGTGAATAAATAATGTATTGAACATTGCTTCGAATTATCCAATAATCATTTTTTAAATAACGAAACAGTAATAACCCCTCTGTCCCAGGGGGAAATTACAAATTAAATTTAGAAAGAAAAGAAATCAAACCGAACCCAAAACAGCATGCCCAAAACCTTGCACTGTCAGGACAGGTTTATCATAAAATTTTGAGAAGGTCGCCTCCTTAGACCATCCTGCGGCGCCGAAGATTTTGTCTAGAGGCGCATCCGCTGCAGATGTTGATGCCGCCCTGGTGGAATGAGATTTAAACACATGAGTGTCTACTCCAGCACAATCCAAAACCTGTTTTAAACATCTAGAAATAGTTTGTACTGACACCTTTTTATGAGATTTTTTCTGACTGATGAGCATTGCTTTCTCAGAGCCTCTGAGACTCTTAGTTACCTCGATATATGGACTCAGGTGCTTGACTACACATAACATTTGGTCAACGGGGTATGTTTTAAGCTTACTTTGGTTCTGGCCATTCCTGGCCTGCTTTGTTTGATTAAATCATACACATAAAACGTAATGTTATCTACAGAAAAGTACATCCTATCTAACTGTAGCTTTTGCAATGTTTGAACTCGTTGCACTGATACTAGCGCCATGAGCATAATCACTTTAAGTGTTAACTTCTGAAAGACAGTGACGTAATTGGAGCCCATTGCTGAAGCAGTGTGAGAACTATACTGACATCCCAGATTCCTGTATATCTATACTTAGGAGGGTTCTTGTTAAAGATGAGACCCGATAGATTGTGTTTCTGAAACTGCCCTAAATAGGACAAAGCACTTCGAGCACTATTAATGGCACTATAGCTCAAGTGTTCATCAAATGCAATGTAGCAAGGAACTCCAATACATCCGGAATGCTTGCAGTACGATAAGATATATCTGACTACAAGCAAACATCTCTAATTTCTTAATATGAGACACATATTGTTTTTTAGTGCATGTTCTTTAAGTGCTTGTTGTCTAGCCCGTTGCGGACTTTGATAGTGCAGGGGTCCAAACTCCACTGCCGGGAATGCCGCCACCAATTTGCCAATAACACTCGCTACTTCCGGGATGGAGGGGTGTTGTTTTTCAGCGAGACTGGTACAGACCTCCCTGATTTCCACAGCCATGGCTGTAGACAAAGTCACTGACATATCAACTGAATCAATGACAAACCCCAATAATTTTTTTTTTTTTTTTTGGATGGTTCTAACTTAGATTTTTGTTGGATGGACCAGAAACCCTAACCTTTCAAACAGGTGTTTGGTTGCTGAAACAGACTCCTCAGCTGTCTCCTGAGTGTTGCTTATGATAAAGATATCATCTAGATAAGCCATTACAATGTGATTCTTGGCACAAAGTAGCACCAGCACTGCTTTTAACAATTTCGTGAACAACCTAGGAGCTGAGGTTAACCCATTGGGTAATACTTTAATTGCCACAGTTATCCTATCCAACTAAATTTCACTTATCTTCGGTACTGATGATGAATTGGTACTGAATATGCATCTTTCAGATCTATGGTTGCCATATAACAACCTTCTGATAACAGCTGTTTATCCATATTGAAGGAGTCCATTTTAAAATGCTGGACATGGGAATTTAACTGAGTTAGATCCAGAATAACTCGACATCCACCATCTTTTTTCTGTCTGGGGAATATATTGGACACAAATTGTTGAGGATGGTATGTTGTCCTCTCAATTACCCATTTTTTGGCACAAACCCACAATTTTTTCCTTTACTTGCTGAGTTTCTGGTGCAGAAAACCCCATACCCAACTAAGCATATTTTGTGCAGGTGGATGAATTCCTGACATAAACTCTATTCGAGACCCTGAGACAGTGCCCAGTATAAACAGATCAGATGTTATGCAGCACCATTCGTCATAAAATAACTGCAACCTACCCCCAACCGGAGGTTGTTCCCCAGAAGATTTATCCTGAACTGAGTGAATCACCCATACCTCTATAGTCGACCTTGGAGTTCTTGTCTTATTCGCCATACTGGGGTTGTAATTGGCGTATACAGGTTGGCAATACCGCCGTCCCACTGGCCCCACTCTGCTTGGCCCTGCCCCCGGATCTGCCCCGAAACAGACCTGCAAGGTGGCATCCTGGCAGAAGGGACGTAGTCTTCATGAGGCCTATTGTCTTGGCCTCTTCCTCCAGGTCTTTGACTTGTTTGAGCAGGTCCTCCCAAATAAATAATTTGGCGCTTGAATACTGGTCGACCTGCATAAAGTTGCAAATCGCGGGTTTAGTGCAGGTTTTATGGCTATTTTCCGGATGCAATTCACTTCGAAAAATGCATTACACAGCAGGGCCAGCATATCCTGCTGTGTGCCGGACATCGGTCCCCTCCGACCATTTTGCTAAAAGCCGTGATGCCTGCTCTCACCAATTTGAGGGCCTGCTGGATCTTGTCCACGCATCGTTGCACTCATTTGGTCCCAGATAGCAGAGTTCACAGTGGGCACTTTGAGCGACGCACAATTTACAGGTGTTATGTATGGGGTGGCTGTTTGTTCCATTATAGTATCTTGTAACTGGTGAGAGTCCATGTAATTGATGTTGGCCGCCAGGTTTTCCTCCATGGCCTCACCAATACCTTCCGGAATAGCAAAGTTCCTTGCTACATCCGGGACACCTGGAGCATGGCTCATGTGCTTTGGTGTGTGCCCAAAAGCAGTGACACCAACTTCAGGGTCAGACTCCTCCTGCCCTGGCTCTCCTGAGTCTTGCTCTAGGGAGGTCTCTTCCAGCCCTAAACAAAGTGCTGGAGAGGGTGATTCCCACTGGTATCCATAAGCGGTGTAGTCTTCTTCGCTATATGGGCCTCTGCGAGAGGCTGTGTGGGGAATCCTAGGGGCATTCGACCCCGATTGAACTTTTACATGGCTCATTAGGTTTGGAGCATTTCTCCATTTGGTTGAGCCATCCCCATACCTTTATATTAAAAGGAGGGGAGTCTTCCACATTATCAGACCCATCGGAAACATGTTCCCGATGTTGGGGGAGTCCAGAACCACGGGCCACACACACAGTTTAAGTATAAGGGGTCGGCCATTTAGAACCTGTTGGCCTTCATAACAAGAGGATTTCAGTATAGGAGTAAAGAGGTTCTTCTGCAGTTGTAGAGGGCCTTGGTGAGACCACACCTGGGGTATTGTGTGCAGTTTTTTCCCCTAATTTGAGGAAGGACATTCTTGCTATTGAGGGAGCCCAGCGTAGGTTCACCAGGTTAAATTCCCGGGATGGCAGGACTGTCATATGCTGAGAGAATGGAGCGGCTGGGCTTGTACACTCTGGAGTTTAGAAGGATGAGAGGGGATCTTATTGAAACATATAAGATTGTTAAGGGCTTGGACACGCTAGAGGCAGGAAACATGTTCACAATGTTGGGGGAGTCCAGAACCAGGGGCCACACACAGTTTAAGAATAAGGGGTCGGCCGTTTAGAACCTGTTGGCCTTCATAAAAAGAGGAGTTGAGTACAGGAGCAAAGAGGTTCTTCTGCAGTTGTATAGGGCTCTGGTGAGGCCACATCTGGAGTATTGTGTGCAGTTATGGTCTCCTAATTTGAGGAAGGACATCCTTGTGATTGAGGCAGTGCAGCGTAGGTTCACCAGATTGATCCCTAGGATGGCGGGACTGTCATGTGAGGAAAGATTGAAAAGACTAGGCTTGTATTCACTGGAGTTTAGAAGGATGAGGGGTGGGGTTCTCATAGAAACATATACAATTATAAAAGGACTGGACAAGCTAGATGCAGGAAAAATGTTCCCAAAGTTGGGCGAGTCCAGAACCAGGGGCCACAGTCTTAGAATAAAGGGGAGGTCATTTAAGACTGAGGTGAGAAAAAACGTTTTCACCCAGAGAGTTGTGAATCTGTGGAATTCCCTGCCACAGAGGGCAGTGGAGGCCAAGTCACTGGATGGATTTAAGAGAGAGTTAGATAGAGCTCTAGGGGCTAGTGGAGTCAAGGGATATGGGGAGAAGGCAGGCACGGGTTATTGATTGGAGACGATCAGCCGTGATCACATTGAATGGCGGTGCTGGCTCGAAGGGCCGAATGGATTCCTCCTGCACCTATTATAATAATAATAATAACTTTATTACGGACTCAAGGTCCAGACAAGGAGCAACATTACATTAAAAATGCATTGCATATCAAATATCATAAATATATATAAAATCAAGGTAAATCACATTAAAAAACCATCATAATTTATATATTTAAAAAAACCCACAATACTTAAGTTAAAAATCCAGAATAAAAGATGATCAATGTCGTACAATGAGACAACGATACCAGTGTCTCCACAGCTGGGATTCGTAGCATGTAGTGCTAACCCTTATGTTTGTCAAGGCCACAATAAGCACATTTTTAGAGTCATTTATCCTGCAAAGGAATTTATACATGTGGTGTCTTCAGATAACTTCTAAAGTACTGACTTCTGCAGCCACAAACATATTACTGGCACTACACCATCTTGGTTGCCTTAGCAGTGTTCTCAAGGCATCGTAATATGCCACCTTTAGTCTCTGCATACTTGTCTTTAAATAGTTCGACCACAGGTGCGCAGTGTAGAGGGGTGTGCAGTATGCTCTAAATAGCGACATCTTCACCACATCTGCACACGCACCAAATTTACGCAAGAGGATATTCGCCTGTATATACAGCATGCGTTGTTGCCTATAAATATCCTCATCATCTGTCATTTGTTCTGTAATAATATGCCCTAGATATTTTATCTTATTACAGACACTAAGATTGTTGTCAGACAATTTAAAATCAGGATATTTTAGGCTTTTACAGCACTCTTAGTAGCATTATATTTAATGTCATGTTCCACACCATACACGGAACATGTAGTAAGGAGCTGCTGGAGACCAGCGCTAGATGGACTGAAGACCATAAGATCATCTGCATACATAATATGGTTCACTAAAATATTACCAATCACGCACCCAGTGTTACAGGCTTTCAATTGTTTAGACAGATCATCAATATATAGATTAAAAAGGACTGGGGACAAAATTCCCCCTTGTCTAACACCACTGCTAACCCCAAATGGGGCTGAGACCCTATTGCCCCATTTTATTTAAATAGTCTGGTGGGCATACCAGTAGGCCAGAATTCTTTGACTCATTTTACCAAACAGCTTTCTGTGATTGACACAGTCAAAGGCTTTGGAAGCATCAATAAAGCACATAAGGATTGAAGAGTTTTTGCCTCTATATTTGTTTACAATCTCCTTTAGGGCATATATGCATAAGTCAGTGCCATGTTTAGCTTTAAAGCCAAACTGGTTATCTGTGGAGTTAACAAACTCATTTATTCTATCCAGCAGAACTCTTTCTAAGACTTTTGACAATATGCTGGCTAAAGCTATGGGCCTGTAATTATTTAGACTGCCTACTTTACCAACTTTGTCCTTAATAACCGGCACTAACAGGACAGACAACATTGAGTCTGGTAACAAGCCATGAATCATAAAGCCAGTAAAACAAATAGCTAGGAGAGGAGCTATCCTCATACTCGCATACTTAAGATGTTCAGCAGAGATATGATCCAAGCCACTTGCTTTGTTGTTGGACAGCTTGTTCATGGTATGATGCACCTCATGTGACATAATCACCATCGAGTCATTACTCTCAACATTGTCCACCATATACAAGTCATCTTGGACACAGTTGAATAAAGTGCTATAATGTTGTCGCCATAACTCTGCAATATTAGCTGTTCCGGAGATTCCATCTACAGTACATGGTAGAGATGTTTTGCAACTGCTAAGAGCTCTCACTTCCTTCAAAAAATCTGTAGCATTGTTACTTAGCAGCTTCTTAGCCATAGAATCAGCCCTCATAGCTTGCTCATTTTTACAGATGAAGCGAACAGCATACTTATACCTTGCATTAGTGAGCTTCTTGTGCTCAAACACAGGCCCCTGTCTTGGCCTACCTGCCATAGCCCATGCTTTGGTGGCTTCACGGGCTTCAGTATGATACTCAGCTACATACTGATTCCAGCCAGGTCTGATGTTATGTGTCTTATTTTTATGCTTGCAATAGGGCGTACTACATATAAGGCGCTGACTATATCATTATACATGGAGCAGATATTTCTCCTATGCTTCATATCTTTACAATTAACATTACTACATGTTATTGCATCTTTAGGTAGATGAATATTGCATAAGGATTTATCTGTATGGGTATAATAGGCTATGATGTCTTCCTTTGTAAGCGTTGACCAGTCCAGTTTTTCTGTTTTAAAGCTATTTCTATCTCTGGATACCACAGGTATGTGTTCAATATTTATTGTCATAACAACAGGTATATGATCAGTCATTGCTGCCCCGTACAGAATGCTCATACATCCCAATGAGGCATGTGCATCAGCTGTACTAATACAGTGGTCCAGCCATGATGTGGTGTGCCAGGCCTCACTAATATAAGTATAGCTATCTGTAGGTAAAAGCACTTTGCTTGACAATATTAAATTATTATCTTGACAGAACTGAGCCATATGATTGGCAAATAATGAGTTTCTATCTGAGATATCTGCATTCATATCCCCAATGACATATACACTACAATAATTATTGTTTTGAATGAAAGAATAGATGAAAGCAAGTCTTTTTAAATATTCATCCTCATTCTGATGGCATTCATAGGGTGTATATACATTCAGGATAACAAATTCCTTGTTGTTGTGAGTAAAGTGTATGGCAATGCACCAGTCAACATCCAGCCGAATCACATCGGCTCGATGAGTCAAGCTTCTTGTTCCATAGAATAGCCACACCACCTGGTATCCTACCTCTGACTATTCCCATGCCAAGGTCAGTTGTAGACTCCCCAGCCCCATGAAAGTTGTCATTGAGAGAATTGAGTTTGTCCAGGTCTTGCTTCGCTAGGAATGTCTCTTGCATACAAAGTATGTCACAGTTCTCCAGGAGGTTCTCAACAACTGAGCGCCGAGCTTTATCCCCTGCGCTCTGGCCCAAACGCAGGCCACGACAATTGTACGATAGTACTTTAATGTTCATTTAGTGAGACTAGTGTCTATTGTCTATGTTTCTATCAGATAAGACGGCCTGAGAGACTTTCTTTTGGCCTTCCTCCCTGGTGGAGTGGCCTCAGTGCCCTGAAGCACTGGAACTGATGGAGGCAGTTGAGCTGCCCGTAGAACAGCAGCCGGTATCGGAGTCGGCGTTAGTACAGCCGTTATCTCCCGACCTGATCTATAAGCGGTAACCGCGGAGCCGGCATTAGCGCGGCCGTTATTTCCCGACCCGATCTGCAAGCGGTAACCACGGCCCCGCGCGTTCCGCTCCTACTACGGCAGTTACCTTTCCAACACCCTCCATCCCACTAACTCCCGCTGGCACCCGAGCCAGACTTACAGAGTCCAAAATACTCGCAGGGAAAGTTTAACATTGACTTACCTGCGGGTTGCTACTTACCGCTGGTGGAGCTGCGCTCTCCAGCCCGTCGGTGCGCCATGCGTCGGACGTAATGATGCGCATGCGCCTGGTGGGGCTTCTTCATGTAGTCACTCACGTGACTCCGAAGTAAAAAGAACAATAGTCTCCATTGAGGTAGATAGTAGCTCAGGACCACTCTCTAGATAGTTGTAGGGTGGTTCAGTTGCCTAATAACAACTGGGAAGAAACTATCCCTGAATCTTGAAGCGTGCATTTTCATACTTCTAAACCTTTTGCCCGATGGGAGAGGGGCGAAGAGTGAGTGGCCATGGTGTGACTCATCCTTGATTATGCTGGTGGCATTGCTAAGGCAGCATGAGGTGTAAATGGAGTCAAGGGAAGGGAGGTTTGTTCTTGTGATGGTCTGGGCTGCGTCCTCAGTACTTTGCAATTTCTTGCGGTGTTGGATGGAGCTATTCCTAGACCAAGCTGTGATGCATCCTGATAAAATGATTTCTATGGCGCATCTGTAGAAGTTGGTGAGAGTTGTTGAGCACATGCCGAACTTCCTACATTCTGAAGCTCATGTTTCCAGATCAATGATCAGGGTCTATAAATGCTGGTCCCATGACCTAACCACAAGGCAACCTTCACCGTGACCGTGTGGTTTGCCCCATGGACCAAATATATTGATTTCAACTGTTGGGTCCCGATAGGAGTTATCGATTAAGTGTGCTAGATCTGGAAGGATAGGTCCCTTGTAGCAATGGACAAACAGTGAAAAAAAAAAAGAGAAATTATGCAGTATACTAACACTCTGGCAGATGCCTAAAGAGTGAGCATAGACCTTCAAGGTGTAACAAGTGACTAACAATGGAGTCGACTCACTTGCATTTAATGAAGGACTGTGTTGTAGTCAATCATGTCCTTGAGCCATGTCAATCTCTGGGCCCTTGGCCAGTTTCTGGTTGTCTGTGGAGAAGGTTACAATGTTAGTGCGACTTTAAGGTTGAGAGATGTTGCTGATATTCCCTATGAGAGCTTAGAAGAGGTCAGAGGCAAAGGGCCAGAAAAAGTCTTGACTGCAATGGGCAAGGCATTTGGATGCTGCAGGAATTAGTCCAACACCCCAACATTTTGTGAAAAAGTCTAGCATCACAATGCACTGCACCTCAAATAAATGCAGATCTATTGCTCTCGGCTAGTCACATTACAGGCAGTGGGGGAAGCTAGAGAATATCATCTGCCATTTGCTTTCCTTGCAGCTTTCATTCATGTACCAGCCTGATCTGCAAGAAAGATACTGATGTGGAAGCAAGCAGGCATTGTCAGCAGCTCAGGATTGTTCAAATACTGAAACCATTTGAAAACCATCCAAGCAGCAAACTGCATTATTGTCTAATGCAATCAGGTTGCCTCTTGAAACGTTGCGCCAGTTTAGCTAAAATCAAATTGGCATCTTTAAAAAAATTAGTGCTGCTTCTAACTCCAACCATCCATGACTTCTTGAGGAAGCAATAGGAAGCTGGCGGACGTATTTACGAGGATCTTCAACCTGTCTCTATCTCTGGCAACGGTCCCCAGGTGCCTGAAGAGAGCTACCATAGTGCCGGTGCCGAAAAAGTCTAAAGTCATCAACCTGAATGACTACCGCCCGGTTGCCCTAACACCAATACCAATGAAGTGCTTTGAAAGGCTGGTCCTCTCCCATATCAAATCCAGCATCCCTGCATCATTGGACTCTCATCAATTTGCATACAGGGCAAATAGATCCACAGAGGATGCCATCTCTGTGGCTCTTCACACTGTCCTGACCCACCTGGAAAGACAGGGCACCTACATGAGGATGCTCTTCATTGACTATAGCTCTGCCTTCAATACGGTCATCCCCACCAAGCTCACCACCAAACTCCACCAGCTAGGCCTCAGCTCACTGATATGCGATTGGATCCTGAATTTTCTGACGGAGCGACCACAGGCAGTGAGACTGGGGCCGCACCTGTCCGCCACTATCACCCTGAGCACCGGCACACCACAGGGCTGTGTACTGAGCCCCATGCTCTACTCCCTCTTCACCCACGACTGTGTCCCTGCATTTGACAACAACACCATTGTCAAATTTCCAGACAACACAACGGTGATCGGGCTGATCACCAACGGTGATGAAACAAACTATAGAGCGGAGGTGCAGAACCTGGCAGACTGGTGCTCACGGAACAACTTGTCGCTAAACACCTCCAAGACCAAGGAGCTGATTATCGACTTCAGGAGGTCACAGAATGGGGAATGCGCCCCAATCTCCATCTACGGAGACAGTGTGGAGAGAGTGTCCAGCTTCAAGTTTCTGGGCACTCACATCTCAGAGGACCTCACATGGTCCAACACTGCTGCGCTGGTCCAAAAGGCACAGCAACGACTGTTCTTCCTGAGAACATTGAAATGGACAGCTGCTGACGACCTTCTACCGCTGCACCACAGAGAGCATACTAACGTATGGCATCTCTGTGTGGTATCTCAGCTGCACGGAGTCGGAGAGGAGAGCTCTTCAGCGCGTTGTCCACAGAGCCCAACAGATTATTGGGACACAGCTACCAGCCTTGGAGGGCATCTGCCACACACGGTGCCTCAGGAAGGCCGTCAGCATACATAAGGACTCATCTCACCTTTGTAATGGACTGTTCGAACTACTCCCTTCCGGCAGACGTTACAAGGCCTTCTATGCCCGCACTACCAGACTCAGGAACAGCTTCATTCCCAGAGCTATAACGGCTCTGAACCGGCCCTGCTGAGTACCACCCCCCCCCCACCCCCCCCCCCCCCCCCCCCCCCCCCCCACGGACTGTCTCCCCCGGCCTCGCACTTTAGTCTGTGTTGCTGTTACTGGGCAAATATTCATTTTTACAAACCTTGTTCTCGAGGGTTGCTAACCGAAATCTCGAAGTTGCAAACCAAATCTCGTTGCACTTATGTGTAATGACAATAAAAGATATTATTATTATTATTAAAGCAAAAATAGCAGAAGTGCTGTTGCAGTTAGCCTCCTCCTCCATTCCCTTCCCTACCCTCTCTCTTCACACAGTCTGGGTCTATGTACCTCGATTAGATCGTTCCTCTATCTCCTTTGCTCAAAGCAAATAACCTCATCCTAGCTAGTTCCCATTCATTTTCCAACATGTCATCATTGCTCTTTGCTCTACCTATTGTACTTGAGTTTGACTTGATTGTACTATATAGTATTATCTGATCTGATTTGTTATCCGGCAAAACAAAGCTTTTCACTGTACATCAGCATCTGCAATTTCCTGTGCCTGCAAAGTTCCTGTCGCATCATTCCCCGCTCTTGTGTTCTGCACCTGCTGAAAAATACACGTATCCTTGGTTTCTTATTAATAATCTTATCTTGCTGTTCAGCTTTCTTCAGGGATCTGTGTACATGCACTCATTGGGTTCTCCTAACATTAATAATATTCCTAATATTCAACCATAAATCGTATATTCCTCTGCCTAATTTGTATTTGCCAAATGCATTAAGGCACAGGTCTCAGGACTGAATTTATTTGGCACAAGTACATTGCATACTTGCGCTTGTTTGGATCACACACAAATAGATACCCTAGCTCCCAACACTCTGCCAGCACCCCTCTTGCATTGATCTCTTTTGTGCCCACCCGAATGTGCCACCTTCATCAAAGTGACCTCAATCAAATCCTAGGCCCGGATTCCTGATCCCCAGCCCCTGACTCAATGACCTCTCCTTCGACCCTGTTCTCTGATCTATGACCCTTCCAGCGTTCCAGGCTTCAATCACACCCTCACCCACCCACTGATCTGAAAACCCCAAGCCTCACAACCTGCACCAACTCCTGCAGTTAGCTGTTATTTCCATCGCATGCTGCAATGGAAGGGAGAGCAAAGGCAGATCTATCAGGCTCACTCAGTCAGGCCTCGGGTATTACTGAATTTTTAAGCAGCTGGCTTATGACAAAAGGGGTCATTGGCATACTACACAACAGTGGATTAACATGCCCCTTGGGCAGTGATGAATTTCTAAGCCACCATTTTTCAAGCGCAAAGCGAGGTTTGTAATCTTTATTTCAAACTAATGCTTATTTTAAACGCCTCACCTGAATAAGCCACTCACTGATAAATATTTTAAGAATGTAATCAAAATGTATCTAATGATCCCATATCTTTCTCTGCTTGGGCTACCAGTTCACGCATGCTCAGTTGCTGTGTCTGTAACTTTTTTTCCAATTTAAAATGAAAATCATTCAAAATAGGGCATGAATTAGACCCCAACCAAAGCATGGGATGATAGAGATCTAGCCTGGTGAAATTTGGACTTACTGATTGTTATGAAAGTTCCTGAAAGCTGTAGCTACTTTGTCTCCTCATACTATTGCCAAGGAATCGCTCCACAATTGCACATTCTTTCTGTGCACTTTCCTCCTTTCACAACTACCTTTTAATTATGACAGTTTGGTCTGATTATCTCCTAAGTTAATGCAAAGGGAATGATTCCCCTTTGATAGGGAAGTGGCGGATGGTAAAAATGCATAGAAGAGAATTCCCAATTCTGTCCTCCCAACCCCCATCCTCGATGCCTCAATCCTGCCGCTCTTTCTTGCTGCGATATCAGTTGGTACTGTGTGCTTCCATGTACCCATTCTGCCACCTACTGGCGGATGCATGCTCTCAGCAGCATGTTCCAATTTGCTTATAATTCTCCACAGGAAGACTGTGGTTCTGTCTTGAGACCACACGATATGGGGATGCCAGATGTCAGCCCTTCAAGTATGCGGTTTAGCTCCTAATGTGCTTCCCATCTAAAACCAGCTGGGACGGCACGATGGCACAGAGGTACAGTTGCCGATCCTGTCTATGGACGCTGTCTGTACAGATAGACACAAAATGCTGGAGTAACTTAGCGGGACAGGCATCATCTCTGGAGAGAAGGAATGGGTGATGTTTCGGGTCAAGACCTGTCCGTCTGTACAGAGTTTAGAGGTTCTCCCTGTGACCGGGTGGTTTTCCTCCAGGTGCTCCAATTTCCTCCAACATTCCAAAGATGTGCCGATTTGTAGGTTAATTGGGTTCTGTAATTTGTCCCTAGTGTGTAGGATGCAAAATGGAGATCACATAGAACTTGTGTACGGGTGATCATTGGTCGGCATGAACTCGGTGGGCCGAAGGGCTTGTTTCCACGCCGTGTCTCTAAACTAAATTATACTAAATTGAAACTCACGGCGCCAGAGATCCGGGTTCAATCCTGACATCGGGTGCAGTCTGCGTGGAGTTTGCAGGTTCTCCCTGTGACCACGTAGGTTTACTTTGGGTGCTCCAGTTTCCCAAATACGTGTGGTTTTTGTAGGTTAATAGGCCTCTGTAAATTGTCCCTATGATATAGGGAGTGGATGAGAAAGTGGGATAACAGAACTAATGTGAATGGGTGATCGATGGTTGGCATGGACTCAGTGGGTCCAAGGGCTTGTTGGGTCGGCAACCTACGGCCCATGGGCTGGATCCGGCAAGTAACCCGAAATCATCCAACCCCATGCGTATTTTTTTTCAATTCGTTTTCGTGACCTGGAAACTGGCCCGTCCCGTGGACACGAGCTGATCTGGGAACTGCAGCTAGCCCCGGGGCACGCAGGCGACCTGGGCACTACAGCCAGTCCTGGGGCAGGTGAGCCGACGTGGGAACTGCAGCCAGTCCCGTGGCATGCAAGGGACCTGAGAACAGCAAAAAACTAATGCAAAAGTGTCACACTATGGCGATAGATGTGGCCCGCCAACTGCTCAATCTAGGCCCCTATGCAGAACGAGGTTGCCAACCCCTGCTCTAAACTAAACTAAATATATAATTGCTCCTTTACGCTTACAGATCTGGAATTAAATTTATGGCAACTACATTAAAGCTAAACAAAATGAATATATTTGCTGCATTGTTTGTAAAGAAAGCCATGAGACTTTGCTTTTGAGTCATTTTTCAATTTATAATTGGAATATCAGTATCACTGGTAATGTTGACATTTATTGTTCATCCCTAACTGCTCTCGAGAACATGCTAGTGTCCTGCCTTCTTGGAGCCCTATTATGGAGGGAATTCCAGGAGTTAAACACAGATATTTAAGGATATGACTGTGTCTTCGATGATATCCTTTGAATATCATTGGATTTGATATTCAAAGGATATCATATTAAATGATATGATATTGGATATGATATTATTTCCAATATGATATATTTCCAAGACCTTACAGATATTTATATGTTAAAGACCTCACAGTGTGCAACTTAGAGGGTAACCTATAAGAGTCTAGATGGCCTAGACCTCTAGATGGTCTTCCTGGATATCTGCTTCCCTCGTCCTTCTTGGCGAAAGAGGTTGCAAGTTTGGGAGCTTTTGCCAACTTAGGATAACCAAACAGCCTCAGTACGTTTTGTAAATGTTGTACATTTCCTCCGATAGTAATGGGAGTGAATGAATGAATCAATGAATGAATCAATGAATACTTTATTATCACATGTGACAAGTCGCAGTGAAATTCTTTGCTTGCATACCTTACTGGAAGGGCACTTACAAAGTTATAAATCTCCCCCCCCCCCCCCCCCCCCCGCCTCCGTGGCAATTCCACCTTTGCTCTCCCCCCCCTCCCCTAACTGGGGACCACCCATGCCAGGTCCTCCTTTGTTCCTTCCCTTGGCAGTGTCGTTTTTACTTCAAGTGTCCGTCCTCGTCACCATCATTGGCCGCCTCACCGACCGCTCCACTAATGTGCCTGGTCCTCTCCTGAGGCCTCCATGGCACCAACCCAGGCCCCAGCCGTGGGATCCTTCAGCCGCTCCATTGGCCGCTACGCCGACTGAGGCTCCGCAGATCCAGGCTCGGACAGCGTGGCTCCAACCGGACTCCGACCCGGGCTTCTCCACCGCCATCTGGGAGGCCTCAAGAACGCAATGCCTCGATAAAGGTCTCCGCAGCCATGGCCCAGCGGGAAGCCAATGTTTATTACGGTGCAATGTGCTTGCTGAAGTGTAACCTTTTCTAATTCATGGGCACCTGCATGGACAATCAGGAACCCTTTCTCCCAATACCCTCTTCATGGACTTGCTGCTTACGATCTTCTGTAAATATAGGATTATTCAAAATTGGTGTCTGTATCATTGCAGCATCTTTCCTGGTGTCATCTCCAGGTTAACCCAAAGACTTGTATTTATCTCAGAATATATGTTCCGCATCTGGTTGGACCCTGATTTAACAGTTCTCAGCTGTGTGTTCAAATTCTCCACTCTGTATTGTGGTAATCATCTCAATCTTCTAAGTCTAATCTCCTCCAATTGTGGTCTCCTGCCCAGCCATCCCTTCAACTGTCCAAGGTTCCCTCCTGAAACCTTTCTCTTTCTTTGTTATTTCCTTAAACATGAATCATTAAAGTAAAAAATACTAGCATGGAAAATTGATTGATTGAATTGATTGAAAGAAACATTATGAAAACAGGCCGTTCAGCCTAACGAGTCCATGCTGACCATTGATCACCCGTAACACTAGTTCTAGGTTATCCCACTTTCGCACACTCCATACACATGAGAGGCAACTTACAGAGTTCAATTAACCTACAAACGTGCATGTCTTTGGATTGTGGTGGGAAACTGGAGCACCCAGAGGAAACCCACGCGATATAAGGAAAATGCGCAAACTCCACACAGACGGCACCTGGAGTCTGGATCACACCTGGGTCTCTGGTGCTGTGATGCCTCAGCTCTACCAGCTGAGCCACTGTGCTACCAAGAAATTACCAAGAATTAAGAGATATGCAGGCTGGGGGTTGGGTAGAACCTATTATTAGATATTCATTCGATGCTCTGTGAAAATTCATTGAAGAACAAATCTATTCTTCAATCTGAAGTCGTCCTGTGGTTTTCCTTTCTCCACAATAGCCCCAACCAATTAAATGTATAAAACTGGTGTGAAATCATTGAGTAGAGATATTAAGTGGCTTGTAATTGAACAGAGATATAGAAGAGTGAATGTGAGTTCATTCCTTTGATTAAACCTTTCTTTATTAATGTCTGTCACATTCTTAACAGAGCCTAATCATGTGCTTTTGAAATATGGCAACTTTTCAGGCAGAAATGAAATTCAAACTGAACCTAACAGAATTCCATAGAATGAAGGAACAATAACATGAAAAGATGTAATTTAGCCAAGACATCAGGAAAGTTCATTATGACCCGGAGCTAAATATTAATTCCTAAAAAGTGGTGTGTAATGCAAAAAAACCCCACAAACTGGAGACATAAAAAAATGCAGATGTTGAAATAGTGGGTGCTGGAGGAACTCGGCAGATCAGGCAGGCCATAGAGGGAATGGGCAGGCAATGCTTTGTGTTGCGACTAAAGAAGAGTTCCAACCCAAATGGTTGCCAAAGTTTAGTTTGTTTTAGTTCGGAGATTCAGCGCGGAAACAGGCATATCGGCCGGCCACGTCTGCGCCGACCAGCGATCCCGACACATTAACACTATCCTACACACACTAGGGACAATTTACATTTATATCAAGTCAATTAACTTACAAACCTGTACATATTTGGAATGTGGGAGCAAACCGAAGATCTCGGAGAAAACCCACGCAGTCACGGGGAGAACGTACAAACTCAGTACAGACAGCACCCGTAGTCGGGATCGAACCCGGGTCTCTGGCGATATAAGAGGCAGCAACTACCATTGCGCCCCGTGCCATCCATAAAATAGACTAAAAGATAGACATAAAATGCTGGAGTAACTCAGCGTGTCAGGCAGCTTCTCTGGAGAAAAGGAACAGCCTGCTCACTCCCTCCTGATCAATAGACCCCAATCAGTGAGGAAAGGGAACAAATCATCCTCAACAATTATCCTCAAAATGGGTGCTCCACAAAGATGTATTCTCAGCCCCCTCTTTTACTCCTGGCACATCCATGACTGTGCAGCATGTACAAATCTAATTCAGTTTACAAATTCGCAGACGACACCACCTTTGTATGCCAGATATCAAATAATGAAGAGACAGAGTACAGGAAGGAGATTGAGCACCTCGTCACCTGCTGTCATGATATCAACCTTTCTCTCAATGTCAGCAAGACAAAGGAGATAGTGATCGACTTCAGGAAACAAAATGGGTACACATAGCCCGGTTTGCATTGATGGCGCTAAAGTAGAGATAGTTGAAAGCTTCAAATTCCAAGGAGTAAATATCACCAACAACTTTTCCTGGACTACACATATTGAAGCAATGGCCAAGAAAGCACATCCTTAAAAGGCTGAGGAAGTTCAGCAAGTCTCCAACAAGGTTCACCAACTTCTACAGATGCACCATAAAAAGCATGGTTTGAGAACAGCTCCATCCAAGACTGCAAGAAATTGCAGAGAATTGTGGATGTACCCCAGACCATTACACAAACCAAAACTCCCTTCCATTGACTCAATTTACACCGCACGCTGCTTCGGCAAGGCCACCAGCATAGGACAAGTCGCACTCTGGCATCGAAGTGTGAAAATGCAGAACTCCAGATTCAGGGACAGTTTCTTCCCAGCTGTTATCAGGCAACTGAACCAATCTGTCACAACTAGAGAGCAGTCCCGAGCTACTATCTACCTCATGGGAGACCTTCGGACTATCCTTGATCGGATTTTACTGACTACATCTTGCACTAAACATTATCCACGTTATTCCCTTTATCATGTATTTGTACACTGTGGATGGCTCAATTGTAATCATGTATTGTATTTCTCTGACTGGGTAGAATGCAACAAATACTTTTCACTGTACTTCAGTACTCGTGACAATAAACAAAACGAAACTCAAACTCCACGGAATTTGCCTGACCCAGCACTCTGCGTTTTGATCAACAATGCAACCATCTTGATCTCCTTATTATGGGGAAATATGTCAGCTGAGTAGAGATTCAAAGGGCTAGTGTGAGAAGGTAGAGTGCATTCACTGCATTGTATATGGGGCTGGAGGAGCAAGATTTCTTCTCAGCCAACCAAAACCCAATCATTATCGGTTTACTGTTCCCCTTTTTCAATGAATTCTATCTCAACTACCAACAAACCCGTCCTCATATCCGCTAAGAATAGTTCTTACGTCATGTGTATGGACACCTGTAGCCACACTCAACACCCTACCTTACCTCCTTCTACCCCTCCCCCACACTGGTCACCTGTTCTTGGACCAGTTTAGTTGTTCTCCTTTTTCAATGAATTCTATCTCAACTACCAACAAACCCGTCCTCATATCCACTAAGAATAGTTCTTACGTCATGTGTGTGGACACCTGTAGCCACACACAACACCCTACCTTACCTCCCCCTCCTGGTCCAAGAACTGGTCACCTGTTCTTGGACCAGTTTAGTTGGTCTTTCTGCAGCCTCAATCAGACTTAAGATGGAGCACAATTTTGCAGGGAGCCCTCAATTTCAAAACCATTGGTACTCCCCCACCCCTCTCTCAGCCCTCCCCAAACTCTGATTCTAAGTTAAAATAACCATAAGTCCAGAACGAGGCTACTCAGCTCATCATACCTACATCAACCTTGCCACAACGTTATCTTGGCATTGCAATTCCATTTCCCTCTGCAAATGGTTCAAGAATATAGCCATAGAGTCATAATGCCATACAGTGTGGAAACAGGCCCTTCAGCCCAACTTGCCCACGTCGACCAACCTGCCCCATCTACACTAGTCCCACCTGCCTGCATTTGGCAAATATCCCTCCAAACCATGTACTTGTCCAAATGTTTCTGAAACATTGTGATTGTACCCATCTCAACTACATCCACTGGCAGCCCATTTCACATACCCACTATCTGTGCAAAATGCTGTCCTATTAAATTCTTCACCCTTCACCTTAAATTTATGTCATCTGGTTCTTGATTCCTCTATTCTGAGTAAAAGATTCTGTGCATTTACCGTACCAAATTTACTCATGATCCTGGATACCTTCATAAGATCACCCCTCATACTCCTGCATGCCAAGGAATAAAGTCTCAGCCTGTTCAATCACTCCCTATTGCTCAGGGCCTGGAGACGTGGCAACCTCCTTGAAATATATTTTAGATCTTTTCAATATAGAATAGAATAGAATGCCTTTTTTGTCATTCAAACAGGCAAGGTTTGAATAAAATATCATTCCTACAGTCATGACATTACAAAATGTATTTAATACCTTCTTAAAGCTGCAGGTTGTTCCCAGGTAATAAATGGCACCCTTAAGTCTTTTGTCCACAGGTTGGGAAACTACTTGATTCTGTAACTATACCTTCACAGTACCATAAAGAATGGCATCAAAAGCACATAAGAAAGAACAATAGCTAAAAATGGAGAGAGGAAACTCGTTCTGCTGTCCGTAGGAACAAATTTTCGTACATATGCCAGTTTTTTAAATTTAACAATATAATGGGAGCTTGTTCTTAACCATTCAGGCATTTGTTACCAGGGGAAAGAGTGTACTATTGAATCTGCATTGCTGCCTTTTCTGGTAGTGTTTTCCAGATTACACCAAGCTACTGGAGAAAAAAAACACATTATTTTCATCTCTTCTTGGATTCCTTGTCAAGTATCTTCAATCTGTATCCTCCAGTTAGCTGCCTCAATATGTTCCTCTCACTCAGTCAGTAAGATACTGGTGTGTAGCAGGTTAATAAAACTAACATTATTTATTAAAAAACTTAAAGAAGGTTATACATTCCTCTGCTATGTGGCTCTCACACAGATATGCATACAGAAATTATTTATAGGGGCCAAATGTACCAAATTGGACTAGTCCAGTATGGTCAGGATGGGCTGAAGAACCTGCTTCTGTGCAGTATAGCTTTAGACTTTACTTTAGACTTTAGGGATACAGCATGGAAACAGGCCCTTCAGCCCACTGAGTGATCACGCCCCCATACACTAAGACTGTCCTACACACTAGGGACAACTTACAATCTTTACCAAAGCCAATTAACCAACAAACCTGTATGTCTTTGGATTGTGGGAGAAAACTGAAGCACCCAGAGGAAACCCATGTGGCCACAGGATGTGCGTACAAACTCCGTACAGACAGCAACCATAGTAAGGATCGAACCCGGGTCTCTGGCACTGTAAGGCAGCAACTCTATATGCTCCAGGACTCTAGTCAGACAGGGATTTTTGACAAAGTCTATACGTATAAAATAACAATACAGGGAGCTGTTGATCACAAACTACAAGATGATACCTGTCAGTATCACATGTACATATGAGTATACAAATTAGAAGCTTGAGTCTGTTCTGCCGTTCGAAAAAGTCATGGCTGAACTAACTATAACTTTGAGCTCACATTCATTCCTATCTGCAGTAACCCCTCGCACTTTTGCTGACCAAGAGTCTATCAGCCTCTACCTGAATAAAACAATAAAAACTTTAACAATTAAAAACACCACCCTTGAGGAAGAGATTTCCAAATAATCAAAACCGTCTAAAAGGAAAAAAAGATTGCTTCATCTCTGTCTTAAATGCTTGACCCCTTATTTTCAAACAGTTGCCCTTAGTTACATATTCTCCTACAAGAGGAAACATTTCTCCCAGATTCAGCTTTAAGGATTTTATGTAATTGTTATATCCGTTAGATTAGCTGGTCTCTTGGAAATAGTTATTTGAGTGGATGGAGATGGTGCTTATATTTTTTTGGAATTCAGAAACATAAACATTACTATCCAATGCAAACTCACGCCACTACCCAAGAAATGTTTTCATTGGCAGTGCAGAAGTACGATATAATCTACAGAGCTTTGTCAAGAAAAGAACTGTAAAATAAGGCTACGTGCAATAATCTTTCTTGGGAGGAACTATATTTGAAATAATAGGTTAAGGCAGGTAAAAGTTGTCTAATAAATGTTCAAGCTTATCAGAGTTCATCTTAAGTAAATTTGTAAAGTTTTAAATGCCAGTAAAGAAATCTACATTGCGTTATGCTGAAGAAAGGCTTCACTAATAAAATGTTATGCTTTTCACAATCAATTATCCAGCAATTGGCACGTGGTAGTTTGAATCAAACTGGCTCCGTGCTATTCGATCATTTATCAATTCCCAGGTGCGTTTCCTCAATTTGGGTTTAATATCTCTGTTCAGCATGCAAATCCCCATCTGGAAATGAGCTTCAGGTGCTACATTAAAATCAAACTGCTGTAGATAGGTGTCACTCTCCATCATCAAGAAGCATGGAATTTTCCATTTGATTTGAAATGTAGGATTTGGAGCAGGCCATTCTGCCCCCCAAGATCATGCTCCTAGAATAATTCACCATAGAAACAGGCCCTTCAGCCCACTGAGTCCAAGCCTACCACCATTTATACTAAACTCATTTTATTCACCCTGCATTCTCACCATCTCCTCATTTTTAACAATATTTATTTAATGTTTACAATTATTACAAAAGCTAGCTTTTGTACTTTGGATTTGGTTGATTACGAACTTAAACACCTCGACTATCCAGTTTGAGATCTAGATTTGGGCTTATGCCTCCTGTTCATTAGACCAGCCTTCTCGATTATGATTCTCGTGAGCTCAGCAGTGTACTTCACGACCTTTCTTACATACAGCCCATTCTCCGGGTTATGAATGACTGACCTATGGATCGGCTGCACAAACAAACAAGCTCTCATATTACCAAATTCAAATACGAACCAGTCTTTGGGACAAAAACAACTCTTTCCATGCAACCTCCATACACCATTTTTCTTGAGAACACAGGTTGCCAGTTTTACTGTAGGAGGCCACCTAAGAGAGTTGCTTCGGAAACTGGCATGTAATCGCTTTGATTAATAGAGTATCCTTGCATAAGTATCAAACAATGTAACAGCCACCGATAATTCAAGCTCATCAAAACTAACCATCGACATTTGACGTTAGACTTGAGAATTTACTTTAGAATATAGACTTTAGAGGTACAGAGTGGAAACAGGCCCTTCTGCCCAAAACAAACCCACGTCAACCAGCAATCATCCCATACACTAGCACTATCCTACACATTAAGGCCTACAAATTTACAATTTACAGAAGCCAATTAATCTACAAACCTGTAGCCTTTAGAATGCGGGAGGAAACCGGAGAAAACCATATGGTCACCGGGAGAATGTACAAACTTCGTACAGACAGCAACCATAGTCAGGAACCCAGATCTCTGGCGCTGTACAGCAGCAAGTCTATCACTGCATCACAGTACTGCCCTCTGACCTTGGGCCACCAGGACCGGTACTGTTGTAACTTGCAGGGGAAGACATTAAATAAATGTTAATAGGCCCTCATTAACACCATTCATTACAATAGGGTGGGGGCATGGTTACAGTATCGAATGATTTTGTAGATTTTCCAATTTATGAACAAATTTAACTCATGGATGTTGGTAAAAATGGAGCAGGCAGCCTGCAGATGCATTGAATTATTAGATCCCATTGCATATTTTTGATTGAAAAAGCAGGTATAAAACATCTGGAAGCTTCTGGATTTATTATTTTTTACAACTTATATTTCTGTGACATTTATTCCCATTTTAACATTGCTACAAAGCACATACAGTGGTGATAAATGTCAGATACCCGAGTACATTGCATTAGTCGTGTGTAAGGATGAGCAGGGGATATTGTTTCACACTGTATCGTTCAAAACTGCAAGATGAGGTGGGAGAGAATAGTTAATAGTTAAACCTATAGCAATGCTCAAATATCTCTCAGGCACAGGACGCATAATTTTACAACCTCTTCAAATTTCAGATTCAAGAGCATACAGGCAGTTCGCATGGAACAGGGCTTCCATTCCTGAGAACTGTTTCCATGTGGGAGAGGATCATAGAAACAGTTATGCCAGGAGAGTGTAGAAATGAGGAACAGCAGTTTACACAAATGGATACAAAGCACTGGAGTAACTCAGCAGGTCAAGCAGCATCTCTGGAGAACATGAACATGTAATGTTTCGGATCGGGGCACTTCTTCAGACCAGGAGAGTGAGCAGGCATGGGACAGGCATGGGGAGAGCAGCTACTGCCTGGCCTAACTGACTCAGTATTCCCTACTCAGTATTGCCAGCTCTGAGCGGCTCAAACCAATCCCTGGTTCAATGGCCAATGGTTTATTTGTTATCACATGCACAAAGGAGCAATGAAATAATTGTTTTTTACATACAGCTCAGCGAGACTATCACCATATGTAAGCACAATACCCCAGTCAGTACACAATATAGAGAACAGCCCACTGAACCTATATGCACGAGGTGCAATTTTGATGCCATTTTACAGTTCTAGCTGCAGCTGGCCACAATGACCCTTTGGATGCAGAAGCTGGTGCGGCAAAAGGTGAAGACGAGGGGAACCCTTTCCTTGTTTTGCCTGGGTGAGATCACATTGGATGGACAGTTACTTGTGCAGAGGACCCATTGACTGACTGTAATTTGCATAAGTCTAAACCTTTAGATGAATGGAGTGCACCAGGAAAAGTTAATGTCTTCAGCAATATCACAAGCATTGAAATTGATTTAAGTATTTTGTCATTGCACCATGTGCATTTTGGTGCCTTATTACATAAATAATCAGAGTACAGATTTCATAGGCATTGAATACATTCTCTACAGTCCACTGTATGTTTCACACTTACTTTAGACTGGAGAAAATCAGATCTTACAATGAAGGATAGTTTGGCAACACTCAATGTCTGGAATGGAGCTACAATAGACAACAGTGTAGCCAGAGATCGCACGATAATGTGATCTTTGAGGCATGCAAAATAAAATGCACTGCTCTGCAAAAGTCCAAACATCAATAGATACATTGATATACATGCATTATACATACCACCCACAACTTTATGTATAATAACATCTATGTAAAATTGTATATATACACAAGTTATTGCCTATAAATGTAAATCTCTATGAAATAATTAAAATGAATTTAAATTAAAAATTGCAAAGTTTATACAAATATTTTATTGCACTTAAAACAATTATATTTTTCCTTAAATGGCTTTTGACATGAGCTTTAGTTTATTCAATTCATCTCAGGCACAGTAATGTAAACTCCCGTTTCCTTGTGTCATCTGTTAGTATTCTGCATTCTATGATAGCTCTGCTATTGCAGTCTTACCAAAGACATTAACCTATTAACTTGGAATATTGAAAGTCCTGAATCCTTCTGGGCTTTGTAATATAATAGTCCACCCTTTAAATGCAGTTAATAGCTTATTGAAAACAGCTTGTACAGATGATTTAACTTTAGCTTAGCCAGACAGAAATCTAGGGTTTGGAGCTGTCTTTAAAGGTTTCCTTTTACTTGTTCACATTGGTTTTACAAAGATCGGATCTGTATAATTGTTAAGGCTGAATTCATTGGCTCATTTTAGGCAGTATAGTTTTAACTTTTGCATTCTTCTTTGATTGCCGCGTCCCATGACCTGTACAGTTCAGATACATATTGACTGTGTGGAGTGTGTAGGGAGTTACTTTATACTTTGCAAACATAAATAGCTGTTCAGCTAAGAATGAAATCTAATAAAAAGGATTCAGTAATGTTTCCTATGTTGTCACTGAAACAATGTTATAGGAAATTCATATAAAAATGCTTAACACCTTGTGACAAGAGGAATCCTTGTATTTCTCCTGACAATTGATGGTAACAGCTTTATTTTAGACAAATACTGTAAAATGATGAAGAATTAGAATGCTGACAAGCAAGCTCAGTTGCCAAAAAAGAATAATTGGAGGAACTGAGCAGGTCTAGCAGCATCAGTGGAAGGAACCAGCTTCGGGTCGAGATTCTTCATCTAGACTGCCAGAGTAGATGAAGAGTCTTGACCCGAAATGTCGACTGTCCATTTCACATATATGCTGCCTGAGCCACTGAGCTCCTCCAGTTGTTTGTTATTTGTTCTGCAGTCTTTTGTCTCTCCAAGCAAGTTCAATTCTTCTGCAATTGTAACCAAAATGAAAGTACTGTATTTTAGGGCAAATAAGACGAGAGAGGGGGAGTGAGGGGGAAGGGGGTGGTGTGGGGGGGGGGGGGATGGGGTGGGGGGGGGGGGCAGGACAGTACAGGAAGGAGATTGAGAAACTTGCGTTCTGGTGTTGAAACACCAACCCTTCTTTCAATGTCAGCATGACAAAGGAGATAGTGATCGACTTCAGGAAACAAAGCGGTACACATACCTCAGTTTGCATTGACTGTGCCAAAGTAGATATGGTTGAAAACTTCAAATTCACCAGTCAATATCACCAACAACTTCTGGACCACCCATATTGAAGCAATGACCAAGAAAGCGCACCAACGCCTCTACTTCCTTAGAAGGCTTAGGAAATTTGCCATGTCCCCTACAACTCTCACCAACCTCTACAGATGCACCATGGATAAAGAGAGGTGAGAAATGCAGATAGAGAGACTGAAAGAGAGAGAGGAAAGCAAGAGAGAGAAAAGAGAGAAAGAAAGTGAAAAGAGATAAATAAAGAGAAAAGAGAAAGAGAGAAAGCAAAATAGAAATAACATGAAGGCATCCCAATCTGTCATTAACCCAGAGTGGAAACTCATTATTAGTTAAATGTAATCCTAATGAAGCCAATGAATTTCTGAAACAGAGCACAAAAATGTACATGCCAGAACATTGGGTATTAGTAAACAAAATTGAGGACCAACTTCTCCCCATTATTTGCACCACATTTTTTAAAATGTAAGTTATGTGTCACTCCCTTGCTTCAATCGTGGTTGGATTATTTTTAGATGTGAAAAAAGCACAAAAACTCAGGGGACATAATTGACATATTTATCACATGGTCTTTATTTTTGCAAATATTAGGTCATTTCATTCTATTTTGCCAAAAGCTAGATTGTTGATGAGATGGGAACTCTGAAGAGTGGGGCGTAGAGGGTTTTACCATGGAGGAGAATGTGGGATTGGAGATGGGACTTAAATCTATGGAAACTGGCAGCCTATCAGGAAATCAGCTGCAACGCATTGACTTCTGCATTTAATAATTCCAGTATATTGTATTGCATACGAGCAACACCTCAAGATAGGCAGCTTGCCAATGTTAATGTGCTGATGGCCTAGTTACAGTAATATTAACATGGACTTCCCAATATAAATAGAGGTTCACAGATTTCCATAAGAGACCAGTGAGAGGAATCTACTGAAGCTTTGATGGAAATTACAACAGCAAGACCTGAACATTCACCACTGCTTCCTCGACTACTTGTGTAAAAATGTTTATCACAATTTTAATATTGAAACCCTATTTCCACAAATTCAGATGTTTGCACATTTTATCTGCACTTTTGACAGGTACATGGATAGGAAATGATTACAGGGAAGATAGACACAATTTGTTGGAGTAACTCAGCGGGTCAGTCAGCATCTCTGGAGAAAAGGAGCAGGTGACGTTTTAGGTCGGAATGTCTGAAGAAGGGTCTCGATCCGAAACATCACCTGTTCCTTCTCACCGAAGATTCAGCCTGACTTGCTGAGTTTCTCCAGCATTTTGTGTCCATATTCAGTGTAAACCAGCAGATGCAGTTCCTTCCTGCACACAATGTTTAGAGGGATATGGGTCAAACACAAACAAAGGGGACAAATGTAGTTAGTCATCTTGGATGGCATGGACGTTGGGCAGTGCAGCCTGTTTACATGCTGTATGACTATGTAACTATGATTGTGTTTGGTGCATGCACTGGTGTGCTAGCTGGATCAGTGATATGGATAATTTAAACAGCAACAGGACAGCAGCAGATAGAGCTGCTGGCGCACAGTGCCAGAGATCCAGGTTCGATACTGACCTCAGGTGCTGTCTGTGTGAAGATTGCACATTGTCCATGTGACCAAATGGGTTTTCCCCCACGTCCTCAAGATGTGCTGGTGTGTAGGTTAATTGGCCTCTGTAAGTTGCCCCTCGTGTGCAGGGAGTGGATGCAAGTGTGATAACATAGAACTAGTCTAAACACGTGATCGATGGTCGGCGTGGATCTGGTGGGCCGTAGGACCTGTTTCCATGCTGTATATTTCAATCATTAAAGCAATACCAGCAGGAGAATGAGTGGCTCCAGAAACACCAGCAGGAGCTAGAGCAATAGATTCTTGATTAGTGCGGGTGTCAGGGGTTAAAAACATAGAAATATAGAAAATAGATGCAGGAGTAGGCCATTTGGCCTTTCAAGCCTGTACCGCCATTCAATATGATCATGGCTGATCATCCAACTCGGTATCCTGTACCTGCCTTCTCTCCATACCCCCTGATCCCTTTAGCCACAAGGGCCACATCTAACTCCCTCTTAACTATAGCCAATGAACTTGCCTCAACTACCTTCTGTGGAAGAGAATTCCACAGATTCACCACAGTGTGAAAAATGATTTTCTCATCTCGGTCCTAAAAGACTTCCCCCTTATCCTTAAACTGTGACCCTTGTTCTGGACTTCCCCAACATCGGGAACAATCTTCCTGCATCTAGCCTGTCCAACCCCTTAAGAATTTTGTAAGTCTCTATAAGATCCCCCCTCAATCTTCTAAATTCCAGCGAGTATAAGCTGAGTCTATCCAGTTATGAGGAGAAGGCAGGAGAACGGGGTTGAGAGAGATATCAGCCATGGTTGAATGGCGGAGTAGACTTGTTGGGCCGAATGGCTTAATTCTGCTCATGTAAATATTGAACATGAGCTTATGAGGAGTGGCAGAAACAGAGGAACTAGACCAGCATAAGTTAGGAACAGCACCAGAAGAAGTAGTGGCACCAATTAGAGCTGGAACAGCACACAGCATTGGCAGCAACAGGAACCGGACCAGCAGGAGTGATAAGCACAGTGGCAGCAACAGGGGCAGGAACCCCAGGTAAAATAAGAACCTGCTCCTCAGGCTCTATAGAACAGCGTAGATCAGCAGAAAGGCTTCTGGCATCTCCCAGTGACATGTATGGGACTTCTCAATTGGCAACACTCCATGTCAGCAGTGGACACAGGTTCAGTTGCTCAGCTTTTGTCAGATATCCTTCTCCTTTCTGTTTACTCCCTATTCATCTGTTAGTGATATTGGTTTATTACTGTCCTTTGTACCGAGATACAGTGAAAAACCTTGTTGTGCTATCCAGTGGGATCATACTACGCATGAAAATAATCAAACCACACACAAGCACAAAGGTGATGCAAAGAGAAAAATACCAGAGTGTAGAATTTAGTGTAATTGCATTCCAGAGATAAAGGTACAGAGAATGTGCAGATAAAAGAGGGCAAGGTCCACATTGAGGTAGATTGGGAGACTGTTTAGAACTCTGATGGCAGCTGGGAAAAAGCTGTGCCTGGATTTGGGGGCCACAAAACCACTTCTCTTATCTTCGGATTTCTTCTGGCATTTTGGACTACTAAATTTCGAGGAGGAACCTTGTGACAAAGGTTCTCAATCTCCCTCCTTCACAGATGGAACAAAGTTAGAGTTCCCCAGGTCCTCACCTTTCACACCACCAGCCTCCACATTCAACACATTATTCTCTGGCATTTCCACCATCTTCAACTTGATCGCACAACTAATCACGTCCTTCTCTCCCTACTCCTTTTGGCTTTGCATGGAGACCCATTCTCTCCATAACTCTTTAGTTCACTCATCTCTTCTCACCTAACCTACCCCCTCCTCAGACATTTTCCCCTGCATCTGCAGGAGATGTAACATCTTTCCCCACACCTCCTGTCTGACTTCCATCCAGAGGTCCAAGCAGCCTTTCCAGCTGAGACAGAGGTTAACGCGCACCACTTCCAGCATTGTTTATTGCATTTGGTGCTCCCGATGTGGCCTCCTTAACATCGGTGAGACCAAAAATAGACTAGGTGACCATTACGCCAAACATTGCTCTGATCCACCAAGGACTGGTGGATCTCCCTGATGCTGTCCTTTTCAACTCCCCTTCCCATTGCCATACCCATACCAACCTTCCTGTCCTTGGCCTCCTCCGTTGCTCGGGTGCGGCCACACGTAAACATGATCTTGGCACTGTTTACAAAGAAAAAGTCCAAAGTCGAAGTTGGGTCCACATGTTGAAAGTACTGAGCACCCCTGATCCAGGTAAGCCCGAGTAAGTCCAGGTAAGTCCAGGCTGCTGCAGGCCCGTAAACTGACATCCCTCCCCTCGCCCGACCACCTCTGGACAAGTCAGTTATATGTGAAAACCATTTAATATTGCTCCCTTCCGGTATGTAAAACACCAATAAAGATATAATTTCCCTTTCTTTCTTCGCAGGGATTTTAAACACATGTTACTCATCCCAACAATTCAGCCCATGCTCGTCGTTGAACTAATACTTGAAAAACAACCAACGTTGTACCCAGCGCATATAAGAGTTGTACACAAATTAAATTTGTGAAACCTTAGGCTGGGTTCCAATCTAGTTCTCTAGTGTAAAAGCTCTCAACTCAAGCAAGCTGTGACAGAATGAATCTGCCCCCTTCTCAAAAGGTCTCGGTCACATCTGGCACTCAAAGCAACTGCCCCAGGTTTGTGGGCTACTCCTTGATGTGTACCCAGGTGACTTGGGACAACCTATAAACTATGGCAGTCTCCGGCTTCAGCTTGCAAATGCAGCACGAGTGGCGGGCGATTATCATTGATTGCAGGTAATCCGTTTAAACAGAAATAAAATGAAAATGTAATGATACATCTGTATAAACCATTAGTAGGTCTACAATGAGGTATAACAAAGTTTTAGGCTCCACACCAAAGAGAGAATGTCAAGAAATTATAGAGGGTGCAGCCTAGACTAATCAGAATGCTAAGCTGTTTGAAAAAAAAATTACATCAATTTTTTAGTTCCTACATAATTCAGGGACAATCTCCCTGGGTTCCATCCCCCTTGAGATATAGGCCAACATTTAATTCGCATTTTTGATTCCACTTGTTCCTTGGCAAGGGCTTACAGTGAATTGTTAGCAAAGCAATCCATTTTCACAGCCACAACTCCCAGTTTTTGACTATGAACGAAATGTGTTATCACTCTTGATTCTAGAGCAGATGCCCTCACACCTACCCATGTCGAGGGCCATGTGCCACAGGAAAGCCATCCCTTATTTCAAGGTGAGGGTCACCAATTCTCTGGGAGTGAAGCTCCTAATATTGAGAGGAGGTTCCCAGTGTCCTCTTGAAATCCCCTAGTCACAAAATAAGCAGCGTAAACCAGTGAAGAATTAGTAAAAAATGATTGCACCCCCAACCCAATGTAAAGTAATGTCAGATTTTCAGTAGTCTTAAGCTTGTCGGCAATTATCTAGATTTTATCAGCTTTTATTTCTTATCTTTTTGTTATAAATGCTTCATCCTTAGCAAAGCAATAACAGGTCTTCTGTTTTCATTAATGAGGATTATAATCATAGCCTTATTTAATGGTAGCTGGGTGTTACCTGCTAGTATTGGATACCAGTGTTTATACTAATGGCCTTGGCATATTAACTGACAGATGTTTAATGAGCCTTAATTGAAAATGGCTGTTAAAACAACACTCATCTGTTTCTGATTGTGTCTGGTGAGCTACTGGAGTATGAAGGGTGAGGAAGGTCTTCATTTAGATATCATTTGAAGAAGGGATTTACTTCTTCATTAAATATAACAGCCTGCTGATGTCTTAATGTGATTTAAATTGCTGGATGTTTATTCATGATATGCTATCTTATATTGGAATTACATAAATGTTCACAAAACAACTGATTACAGGGTAGAAAAACAAACATTTTACAATGCATAACAATTGAATTTTCTTAGTTCATGTTATAAAGAAAATTACTTATTTTATTATGCTTAATAACTTTCAATGCAGCAACATTTCTTATCTTTCTGAATAGTTTCCTCGGCAATCTTATCTGAGCAGGCATTTAGCTTGAAGACTAACTTTGATGGCTGTAATCAATAACGTCTTCCATTTGCTTTTCTTCTTTCCACTGAAGTCAACAGCAAAAGAAAATATATGGTACCAGCCTATTTTAAGAGATTGTTCACACTAACTGCTCTTAATTTCAACATTCATGTTCACAAATAACCACGAGAATATTAACAAGTCCATGGATGTTCATATGTTAAAGATACTAATGAGAAGACATCTCCATAATGACACCGAGAATTGTTCATGAAAATTAGTATTGCCAAATGAATCAATAAATAGAATGATACTGAAATGTTTGTTTAATGGGGAGTGTTCATCTTCATTTGTCATGGTGTAAAATGCTTATTAAAGGAAAAACCTTCATGCTTTACTTTCCTCTCTTCCCAACATTTACTTTTGAACCTGAGTAACTCAAGTCTCATACGCGACACAAACAGTGGACAAATTTTGACTAAGTATTGATCATTCTTGTACAGAAATCATACCATATTGCCCTTGCAATTCAAAGAAAAAAATTGCTACAGTCAATAGTTGACTATGATATTCATACTGTAACTAATATATTAAATGCAACCCAAAGAGAAGAACGTCAATCATTTCTTCAGCCTCTTGCACTGCAGTCTGATCTGCACCTAATTAGTTTGCCCTTGTTCTTTTATCCTGAAAGGCATTACCTCATAAAAATCCATTCTCCTTGATGTTGACCCAGCATCTTCTGGGGGATGGGCAAGGAGAATTCCACATTCTCACCAACATTTAAGTGAAGTAGTCCTTCCTGTCTTCACTGGGAACGATCCAGTTCTAATTTTAAACATATTTTGTGTTTTCTCCCAGCAGAGGAGATAGCTTTCCTGTATCCACTATATCAAATCCTTCTTTATACTTAATGGTCTCAATCCGAATACCACTCAACCTCTTGTGCTTGGTGGCTGGGTGTGGCTATGACCGGACCAGCTAATTTTAAAGCGCTGAAAATGTCTGCACTCACAGTGCTAAAGACTTGGGTTCTATCCTGACCTTGGGTCCTATCTGTGAGGATTTTTCATGTTTTCCCTGTGATCGTGTGGTTTTCCCCTGGGCACTCCACATTCCTCCCCATCCCAAAAATATACTATATTTTGGGGGGTGTTGAGAGGAAGGTGAAAAGAATCAGTTATTGAGTAATACAGCATAGAGGCACACCCTTCAGCCCAACTCATCAATGCTGATTGTGAGACCTATATTTACTCCTCCTATTTGCCCACATTACATCCACATTTCTCTACTTTCTTATCCATACTTGTCCAGATTCCTTTGAAAAGCTTCATTTGTACCCCCTCTACCACCTCCTCTGGCAGCTTGTTCCATATAGCCCTTACACACCGTGTGGAAAGCTTGCTCATCACATCTCCTTTAACTTTCTCCCGCTCACCTAAAACCCGTGCCTTATTTGACTCCCCTATCCTTGGAAAAGGCTGACTGTCCTTTCTATGCCCATTATAATTTTATAAGCCTCTACAAAGTCATCCCTCAGGCTCCTGAATTAAAGTATTTAAAACCTATGGGTGGCTGACGGTTAGCGCAGACTCAGTGGGCCGAAGGGCCTGTGTCCATGCTGTATTATTCTATGATTGAATGATAAAACACTTCCTTCTGTAGATATGCTACCCTAGAAAGATTCAAAGCAGCCCTGGCATCCGCTTAACATAACTAAAGCATAAAGGCCCTGTCCCACTTACGTGTCCTTGGCACGCAAATTACGCGACCTCGTGGTCGCATTGAGCCGCGATGGTCCTGCGAAGGTCGGGCGCGATTACATGCTTACGCACAGCCGTCTGGAGCGTGTGACATCATTTGAAGATGGGCACAAAGCTGGAGTAACTCAGCGGGACCGGCAGCATCTCTGGAGAGAAGTAATGGGTGACGTTTCGTGTTGAGACTCTTCTGTCTGAAAAGAAGGGTCTGGACACGAAACGTCACCCATTGCTTCTCTCCAGAGATGCTGCCGGTCCTGCTGAGTTACTCCAGCATTTTGTGTCTATCTTCAATTTTCTTGGCCCCGCTCTGGGAGTAGAAGTGGGGGTGGATTCGGACCGCAATGGCCGTGAGCCCCAGGCCGAGTTCGGCGATCGTTTGCCTGCTTCTGCTGCTATTGAAGGTGAGATGTTGCGACGCGCCAGGGTCTCGGGCCTGTCCCACTTTAGCCGTCAGTTCCGCGACAGGCCGTTGCCGCTCGAAGAATGTGTTCACTACAAAAATTTCGGAAGCCCCGCGTGGTGTCGCGCACAACTACATACCCCTCTGCACTTCTAAGTGGGACCGGCCCCGCGCGGCCATACGATGCCCGTATGCCTCAACGCGACCACGAGGTCGCGCAATTTGCATGCCAAGGACACGCAAGTGGGACAGGCCCTTAACTTCCTTGTCTTTTACATACATACAGGACATTGGCAATGAGACAATTCTTAACCTTTAGGGAGGTGTGGAAGATAGTGACTTTCTTACGTATGATTTATCTACCCATAGTAAATCCAGTAGCTTCCTCCCCTCATTTTTCATTGGGTTGCTTTTCTGAGCTATTAATGCAGAAAAACAGTCACGAAGTCAAGGAGCTGTCTTTCACCATTGACTGTGTACAACCTGTTGCTCAGAATATAGTGTGGACCTGTCCTAACCCCTAGACTTAAACCTAAACCCTACACTGTCACTGCAGAGGTTTCTGAGCGAGTGCTGCGAGTCTGAAGCCCTTTCTTTCAAGGAAATGTTAAACTGAGTCCCTGCCTGCCTTCTCAGGCTATATTTCCTTAATTTACGTAATCACTTGCATTTGCCACTGTTTACACAGTGTGGTGGATATATGGAATGAGCTGCCGGAGGAGGTACTTGAGGCAGGTACTATTGCAACGTTTAAAAAACATTTAGGCAGGTACATGAACAGAATAGGTTTACATGGATATGGGCCAAACACAAGTAGGTGGGAAAAGTGTAAATGGGACATGTTGGTCGATGTGGGCAAGTTGGGTCTTGCTGTATGAATCTATGACTCCATTAAAACTGAAATACTACTGGACCAGTAGTCAAAACTGCACATTGCCAAACCCAATACTTTAAAGAATCCCATGGCATTATTCTGAAGTGAAGCAAAGTGTCCTGTCCAATACTTGATGCTGGACAGAATAATGGCTCCACACCTATGGTCTTTCTCAGATTATAAAGTAGTTTGTGAATGTTACGGTCCGATAGCAATAAAAGTTTTCTTTCTTTCATTCTCTACTTCATTTTGTTGTGCAAAAGTTGTCACATGTCACATGTGGGAAATCAGGTGGAGTAAGGAAGGCAGGTTGATGGTAGATTCAGGCCAGGGGATTCAGGCCTGGGGTAAGTAAGGGTGGGCAAGATGATTCAAGAAAGAGAAGAATGGCAATGAAAGTGGCGGGAGATGTGCTAAGAGGAAGGGGTAGAGATGTAGAGGCTCTGAAAAGGACAAGAAAGGATGTGAAAAGAGAGAACGGGCACGGGGCTACAGGTGTCTGAAGAAAGGGTTAGCATGAACAAGAAAAAAATCATTCCATGGGTGTGCTAATTATATTTTATTGGAAGACTTAAATGTTCTCTGGATCAAGATAATCCTTTTCAGGGGAGGAAGTGGCATGTGGTGATAGTGTGGGGAAAGGTTTGGTGAGGCACATGATGAATGCAGCAGGTGCATTTTCTCCCGTACCTCAATTGTCCTGAGGGGGTGAGTGAACAACAACCACTGGCCAACAGTATGGGTGGATCAGAAAGTAATGTGGTGACTTGTGGAGCCAATTTAAGTAGCCCCAGAGCAAAGAGGAAGGTTGGCCAATCCGATGCACTTATCTCCAACCAACTACATAAGGTTTTCATGCTAATACCGATGCTATGATGGGTGAGGGGGGGAATGGGGAGCTATATCTCTATCTTTTATTTTCTTATTTCTTTTTCTTTCCTCTGCACTGGTAGCTTATGGGTCTTTTTTGTGTTCTTTTCTACTTTATCTCTTCATTTTTTCTTTTCTTCTTTCCTTGTTTTCCTTTTTTTAATTATTATTTTTTTTAAATTTAGGTTATAAGGTTAAAAATGAAGCTGTACAATAATTGTATAATTGTGATGCCGATCGTTCTATCCTTGTACAATTGCTTCTAATAAAAATAAATTTTAAAAAACAAGTTTTTCATGCTTAGAATTAGCTTCAGATGCAAGTTCAAAGGGAGATGTTTCTCCTCTCATTTACACTGCCATCCATAACATCACTCTCAGACTTTCCAATACACGGCTAAACACTGATTCCTGAGATTCCTCTGCTTTATGTCAGGATGGGTGGGTAAAGTTTGGCAAACAACACCCCACTTTATTTGAATGGGGTCACCAATGCTGTGCAGGCAACTGTCTCAGCTACTTCATTTTATTACACTTGTTTGTTTGTAGTTTAAAGGATATTTGTCATTTATTTTAAACTATTGAAATGTACGTGAATAGTGTCCACCAAAGATAATTAAAACAGTTCAAAAGCCTTAGGCTTGCAATGAAGGCTGTTTGTGCACTCCATGGCATCGAGATGCAACACCCAAGGCCTAGTCATTGCTTGAAGCTTGCAACCTTGGATGCCAGCAGTCAGCTCACCCAGTGCACTGCGCCTGGCAGCGGTGAGCAGGGACAAGTGACCCTCATGGAGGAAGCTGGGTCAATCTTGGTCCTGCCCAGTAGGGCTGGTTCACTGGATTCTGGAAAACATTTAAAGCCAGTGGTCAAACAATGCTTTTAAATAAAATCCGAGTCCTCAGCATGAAATAATTGCTTTATGATTTTTACGGGGCCTCTGAGACACAACATTGCATACAATAACTTTGGATAATCTTAATGTTAATTAAGTTAATCTTACATGAACAATTCAGCACTTTTTCTCTCACTCCTATTTTTCAATCTCTCCTCATCTTCTCATGGTCTCTCCAGAGTTAATATCATCATCTTTCTTCAGTCAGCACCACCACTACTTGTGACATCCAATCCATTCCTTCTATGCAGAGATGCTGCTGTCCCATTGAGTTTCTCCAACATTTGTGTCTATCTTTGTAATCCCTATCAGAGACCTTGACTTCCATCTCATCACCAATCTCCTCTTCCTTTTCAATTTAAAACTTGTTTCATTCATAAGTTCTTCCAGAGATGACAAGAGATCATTAACCTGAAACATTAACTCCATTCACCCTCCACAAATACTACCTCACTCACTATTTCCAAAGTGTTCTATTCTTGCTTCTGAGTTCCATTTTATTTGCTTTTGATTATAGTAATTGTAATTGTGTAAGAAAATGTGGAGTTATTCCAGTTACACGTTATTAACATAACCTAAATCTTGATGCTGAAACATGTGGTACAGTGCCTAGAGTGGCTAAATCACTGGACTAACATCAGAACTGTTATTAAGGTCAAAAGGGACTGTAGTAAAATTAGGCCATTTGGCCCATCAAGTCTACTCCGCCTTTCAATCATGGCTGATCCATCTCTCCCTCCTAACCCCATTCTCCTGTCTTCTCCCCATAATCTCTAATTGTTATTGTTGGGAATGTGGCAACAATTAAATGGGGCCAGAACAGATTTTGTGCAAACGTGTGTTTGATGGTTGGCATGGAGTCAATGGGCTAAAGCACCTGTTGCTACACAAGTCTATGACCTTACCTCTAAATATACAGGTGGATTAACACGATCAGAACTAATCAGCAGGGATCTGCTTCTCAATGCAGTTAGATATTAAAGAATGCACCTTATCGATCCTTTAAAATGCACAACTGATACGTTTTATAATACTCCCAGTAAATTAAAAACCTACCTCCAAGATAATTGAAAAGTATTCTAGTAAACGGCTACAACAGAAAGTTTCCACAGGTCTTTCCATGGGTCTTAAAACATATTGATGCAGGCAGTTTGTGGTATTCTCAGAGATTGTTGTGTTTGGGAAATAGATATGAGCGAAATCTCACAGCCACAGTCATTCTGATGTATTGGACAATTAAAACTAAAATAACAGCATTCCCTCAACTTCAAGATTGGGGTAACAAATAAAGTTTTATTATATACTCAGTGTTTTATCTCCCTTGGCATTACCACAAGTAAGGGAACAAAATATATTGCTTTTTAACCCTGTAAATGTCTTGCTGCATTTGTTTTGTTGTCCCTTCTTAGTACCTTTACCTTCACTTTTATTTTTATTTCTCTCTTTCCCTCTTTCACATCCAGACATGCCCAAGGTAAATCCACTGAGGAAACCGAAAATACAGAATTTTGGACATTTATTCACATAACTGAGGCTTAGTGAGGTACTACATCACCTCACCTTGTCATCAACACAGAATTGCAGACAGCAGGACAGCTAACTGCATTCAACCATAACCTCCGATGCTCACTGCGTGGAGTTTGATAATAGACAATAGGTGCAGGAGTAGGCCATTCGGCCCTTCAAGCTAGCACCGCCATTCAATTTGATCATGGCTGATCATCCACAATCAGTATCCCGTTCCTGCCTTCTCCCAATATCCCCTGACTCCGTTATCTTTAAGAGCCCTATCTAACTCTCTCTTGAAAGTATCCAGAGAACCGGCCTCCACCGCCCTCTGAGGCAGAGAATTCCACAAACTCACAACTCTCTGTCTGAAAAAGTGTTTCATCATCTCTGTTCTAAATGGCTTACCCCTTATTCTTAAACTGTGGCCCTGGTTCTGGACTCCCCCAAAATCGGGAACATGTTTCCTGCCTCTGGCATGTCCACACCCTTAATAATCTTATATGTTTCAATAAGATAACCTCTCATCCTTCTAAATTCCAGAGTATACAAACCCCACACCTCCATTCTCTCAGCATATAACAGTCCCGCCATCCCAGGAATTAACCTTGTGAACCTATGCTGCACTCCCTCAATAGGAAGAATGTCTTCCCTCAAATTTGGAGATCAAAACTGTAAATGACTTCCAGACTCAGTATACGATTCAAACACATCTTTAATCAGCACTAATACTTAACAGCATGAAGGATGGTTAGTTATCAACATCTCCTGGCTGCCCCAACTGTTGGTGCAGAGCAATAGTATCAGTATCAGTATTACAGTGGGGTGGAGTTAGAGATGCTGGCTGGTGTGTGATTGGTTAACATGTAACATCAATCTACAAAAACTGCACACAATACTCCAGGTGTGGTCTCACTAGGGCTCTGTACAACTGCAGAAGGACCCCTTTGGTCAAATACTGAACTCCTCTTGTTATGAAAGCCAACAGCCATTCGTTTTCTTCACTGCCTGCTGTACCTGCATGCTTACTTTCATTGACTGATGAGCAAGGACTCCCAGATCCTGTTGTGCTTCCCCTTTTCCCAACTTGACACCATTTAGAAATTAATCTGCCTTCCTGTTTTTGCTACCAAAGTGGATAACCTCACATTTATCCACATTAAACTGCATCTGCCCACTCACCCAACCTGTCCAAGTCACCCTGCATTCTCATAGCATCCTCCTCACAGTTCACACTGCCACCCAGCTTTGTGTCACCTGCAAATTTGCTAATGCTACTTGTAATCCCTTCATCTAAATCATTAATATATATTGTAAATTGCTTTCCCAACACCGAGCCTTGAGGTACCGCACTAGTCACTGCATGCCATTCTGAAAGGGACCCGTTAATCCCTACTCTTTGTTTCCTGTCTGCCAACCAATACTATGTGCCCTAATTTTGCCCACTGATCTCTTGTGTGGGACCTTATGTGGGACCAGCATTATTATCTAAATGGTGGCCGATTAGGAAAAGGGGAGATGCAGCGCGACCTGGGTGTCATGCTACACCAGTCATTGAAAGTAGGCATGCAGGTACAGCAGGCAGTGAAGAAAGCGAATGGTATGTTAGCTTTCATAGGAAAAGGATTTGAGTATAGGAGCAGGGAGGTTCTACTTCAGTTGTATAGGGTCTTGGTGAGACCACACCTGGAGTATCGCGTACAGTTCTGGTCTCCAAATCTGAGGAAGGACATTATTGCCATAGAGGGAGTGCAGAGAAGGTTCACCAGACTGATTCCTGGGATGTCAGGACTGTCTTATGAACAAAGACTGCATAGACTCAGTTTATACTCTCTAGAATTTAGGAGATTGAGAGGGGATCTTATAGAAACTTACAAAATTCTTAAGGGGTTGGACAGGCTAGATGCAGGAAGATTGTTCCCGATGTTGGGGATGTCCAGGACAAGGGGTCACAGCTTAAGGATGAGGGGGAAATCCTTTAGGACCGAGATGAGAAGGACTTTTTTCACACAGAGAGTGGTGGGTCTCTGGAACTCTCTGCCACAGAGGGTACTTGAGGCCAGTTCATTGGCTATATTTAAGAGGGAGTTAGATGTGGCCTTTGTGGCTAAGGGGATCAGAGGGTATGGAGAGAAGGCAGGTACAGGATACTGAGTTGGATGATCAGCCATGATCATATTGAATGGCGGTGCAGGCTCGAAGGGCCGAATGGCCTATTCCTGCACCAAATTTCTATGTTTCTATGTCTTATCAAATGCTTTCTGAAAGTCCAGGTACACTACATCCACTGGTTCTCCCTGGTCCAATTCCTAGTTACATCCTCAAAAAATTCTAGAAGATTAGTCAAGCATGATTTCCCCTTCGTAAATCCATGCTGACCGATCCTGTTACTGCTATCCAAATCTGCCGCTATTTCATCTTTTATGATTGACTCCAGCATCTTCCCCACCACCAATGTCAGGCTAACTGGTCCATAATTCCCTGTTTTCTCTCTCCCTCCTTTCTTAAAAAGTGGGGTAACATTAGCTACCCTCCAATCCACAGAAACTGATCCTGAATCTATAGAACCTTGGAAAATTCTCACCAATGCGTCCATGATTTCTAGAGCCACTTCCTTAAGTACCCTGGGATACAGACCATCAGGCCCTGGGAAATTATCAGTCTTCAGTCCCGTCCGTTCCCCCAACACCATTTCTTGCTTAATGTGGATTTTCTTCTGTTCCTCTGTCACCTCAGATCCTCTGGCCACTAGTACATCAGGAAGATTGTTTGTGTCCTCCTTAGTGAAGACGGATCCAAAGTACCTGTTCAACTCATCTGCCATTTCCATGTTCCCAATAATAAATTCACACTTTTCAGTCTTCAAGAGTCCAACTTCGGTCTTAACTAATGTTTTCGTCTTCACATAGCTAAAGGAGCTTTAACTATCCTCCTTTATATTCTTGGCTAGCTTACCTTCGTACCTCATCTTTTCTCCCCATATTGTCTTTTTAGTTATCTTCTATTGCTCTTTAAACTTTACCGAATCCTCTGGCTTCCCGCTCATCTTTGCTATGTTGTACTACTTCTCTTTTATTTTTATACTGTCTCTGACTTCCCTTGTCAGCCACGCTTCCTCCCCTTGGAATCTTTCTTCCTCTTTGGAATGAAAGGGGAATGTTCCCCCTGTGACTGTGTGGGATTCCACCAGATGTTCTTGTTCCCTCCCATATGTAAAGAACGCATGGGTTAGTTAATAGACCGCTGTAACCCCAAATGTGCAGATGAGTACAGTGTTAGTGGTAGAACAGATGGTAAATAGAGATGCTGCCTGACCCATGGAGTTAATCCAGCACTTTGTGTCGCTTTTTGTAAAATAGCATCTGCAGTTCCTTGTGTCTGCATCCCCTAACCCGTATCACTTAATGAACAAATTATTTAGTCATTTGTAGATTACATTGGCAGGAGCTTACTGAGTGCAAATTGTTTACCGTTCTTCCTTCTCACAACAGTTGTTGAACTACACTGGCTGAGAAGTGCCTGAAGCTGTGAAAGATCCTATATAAATGAAAGACTTTATCTTGATGGAAACAACTGTTCTTAGAGTGGATCAAAACCATGACCAAGGGTACTGCTGACAAATGGAACTCAAAAACTGATCCTCAAGGTGGTAGGTTCGAAAGTTTAGAATTTGCATTATAGAAAACGTACATTAGGATAGTTTCTACTGGTAGAAATGTACTTAAATCATGCTTTAATAAGTTGTGCTGCACATAAGCATTTCCTTTTTGGATATATGGACATGCTTGCCCAGTACACAGGTAAGCATTGTGGCAGTGGCATTGTAGCAGTGAACAGCTGCCACTGGGAATCATTCATAGTCATAGTGCCCAACTTGCACATGCCAACCAAGATGCCCCATCTACACTCCCACCTGCCCGCATTGGCCCCATATCCCTCTAAATATTTCCTATATACTGTATGTACCTGTCAACATGTCTTTTAATACCTGTGTGAACTATCTCCTCTAGCTGCTTATTCTATATACCCACTAACGTTTATGTGAAAAAGGTGCCCATCAGGTTCCTGTTTCCCTCTCACCTTTAACCTATGTCCTCCAGTTCTTGATTGCCTCATTCTGGGTAAAAGACTGTGCATCTATTAATCTCATTATCTTATATGCCTCCATAGGATCATCCCTCTTACACTCGAAGGAATGAACTCCTACCCGGCCCAATCTCTCCCTATAGCTCAGGTCCTAAACTCCTGCCAACTTCCTTGTAAATCTGCACTCTTTCCATCTTAACAATATCTTTCCTATGGCAGGGTCACCAAAACTGAATACAACACTATGACCTCACCAATGTCCTGTACAACTTGAAAACTTGATTCTGATTGTTTTTTATATAGATCAATAGAACAAAAATGCTAACACTTTTTTAATACAATAAATTTCACCAAGTAAGGATTTCTTTTTTGCCGATCCCCTCTCGAGGCATCATGGCTAAAAATATATTTAGCACAGGAAAAATGGTGGAATCCAATATCTAGGCAACCAACCATGTGTATCATTACACCTGAAGACATTACGTGCTCCAAGAAGAATCTCCTCATATCAGCTGCAATTGCAGCAAGTGATTGTTACTTTTCAGAAGCTGACCCCATGGTATAACCCTTCTTTCTGTTAATTTACTAAATGGAAAGGGGAAAACAATAGATGTACAGCTGTAGGACGAGTATCGTGCATTTAAAAGGGGATTGAGGGGGAGAGGGTAGGATTGCAAAGTTAGTTTCAATCCTGCAATGGTAAGAATATAGAAAGAACACGATCTGTGGAGAAAAAGTATCTTTATGAAAACCTACTCTGCAGCCACTATAATGAACAAGAGATATGTAAATGACTGTAAACTAACTGATCTGTTGAAAATTGGTCTCCTGATATTGTCATTGTTCCATTAAATTAATTCACTGCTGTCTTTTACAACCCATTGCTCCCAAAGCAGCACTTAAACACTCAGTAGCTCCAGGACTATCACACCAGGGATTTGATCTTGAATATTAAGGCAAAACATGTATCGTATTTGTAATACAGCATTCTTCTTTATGTACAGTGGTTAAGGAGGTTTTATATCTATACTCATGCACAGCATTTATCAAATTTTGTTTGTGTATTAAGGAATCAAAAATTGCTTTCACATACAATAAAGAAATATATAAGGCAAATAGTGCTAGTGCTTGGTACAATTTTCATAATGGGATTTACTGTTTGAGGCATTTTATACTTCAAATCAAAATGTTGATGGAGTCATAGAGAGATACAGAATAAAAATTACTGTTTGAATCTGTGAGCTTGTCCTGACCAGCAACTACACTTTACAAATATTGAGACCTCGCTTTAAAATGCATCCTATATTCTCATCAACATCCCCCCAGATTGTAACATTCACCTGCACACTAAAAGCAACCTACAAAGGTCAACACACACATCTTTGGGAAGAATCCGGAGCACCCAGGGGTTACCCATTGGGGTGCAAACACCACACAGATAGCTCCTGAGGTTAAGATTGAATCATTACATGTGAGGAAATCGTTCTATCAACAGTACCACTGTGCCACCCAAACCTCTCTAGAAATATGAATATTAAAAAGGTAGCATAAACAGTACCATTTATTCCTCTCAGTGGCATGGGTAAAGGTTGTTTGATTTAGTTTGGTTTATTTTAGTTCAGAGATACAACGCGGAAACAGGCTCTTCAGCGCACTGAGTTCACGCTGACCAGCGATACCCATACCCTAGTGCTATCCGACACAATAACGGGCCTGTCCCACTTAGGCGACTGCAGGAGACTATGCGGTCGCCACATGATCACCACATGTTCGTGGGTGCTTGCCGGGGAGTCGCCTTCATGGTCGTGAGGAGTTCCCACATACTGGGAATGTCATGGCCTCATTATAGTCGCCGCAAATTTTTTAACATGTTGAAAAATTAGCGGCGACTAGAATGAAGCCGCCATGGAGAGTAGCAAGTATTCTCGTGCCGTAGGTGGGTCACCAGGTCCTAGTGGGTTGCCAGGAGATCAAAGGTTCTCTAAGGTTTTCGTAGGTTGTAGCTGGTGTTGACTGGTGAATTTCATTGGCTCATTGGGAAAAAAAAACATAAGCAATAGTTTTCAGAACCAAGGATAACCGACCGGTAATGTGAAATGTCCGCCGAGCTTCACAGCCGTGTCTCTGGCTTCTTAAAAGTTGTCTCCACTCCATCTCCCCTGTTCTCCTCCTTCTCCCCCTTTCTCCCTCTTCTGCCCCCTCTACCTACCCCCTCTCCCCCCTCTTTTAAAGGACTTAACATACATTGTGTTTTCGCCGTCTTAATTACGGCACCAACCTTCCTGTCCATCGCGGTGTGTGTCTGTATCACATAGGCTTTGCACCATGTGAATTTCACTCAGATAGCACTCCCCTGCTTGCCCTGTCCCCGCCTGCAAAACGGGATGGTGAAGGAGGCGATGTGTTTGTGTGTGTTTGTTCCACTCTGACAGTCGCTGTTCCAGTTGTCGGTTTTCAGGTGACTGCCAGCAACTTGACAGACGCCTGAAAAATCGCCTAAGTGGGACAGGCCCATAAGGACAATTCACAAATGTTATAGAAGCCAATTAATCTACAAATCTGTAGGTCTTTGGAACATGGAAGGAAACTGGAGCTCCCAGGGAAAACCCATGTGGTCACGGGGAGAAAGTCTGAACTCCATACAGATGGCACCCATAGTCAGGATCTAACTCAGGTCTCTGGTGCTGAAACAAAAGCAACTCTACTGCTACGCCACCGTGCACCCTTTTTGGTGTGAATTCAGTTGTTTGAAATACTATGGAAATATCTAAAACAGTAGCATAATTGGTGCAAATTCCACTGGTGGAAAGAGAGACAATGTAATCTCACTGCACTGCATATAATGTAAGCACTTGAAAGTAATTGAACTGTTTTGATGCAGCAAATATATTAAATGTACACTATTTGCACACAATCATATCATATCTATATCTATCTATCTATATACTTTTAAAACTCTGTGTGTGTGTGTCTGTCGACCGACCGACTAGGTGTGTGTCACATTCCATTTTTTTTTCAGATAAGATTTTCGCCCTTTGATTCCCTGGTCCACCAAAACCAGACCTTCAAACGCCGCCATTTTTTTCCATTTTGCTAGACATTACACTTTTACATTCACAAATGCACTCCTCATTACATTTAGACATTTTTACGTACACAATTTTTAATAAAATCTTTCCCACCCCCCCCCCAATTTTTCAAAATCTTTAAAAAAATCAAACTACCCTCACCCACGTTGGTGAACGTTCCATTGTGTGATGTCACAATGCCCAATGCTCACAGATGGCCAATCGGAATGGATCTCATTTACATCTGCCCTCGCACCAGCCCCAGCTCCTGCCTGATGTTCCAGCATCTTCCATTGTGTGATGTCACAATGCCATCCCTCACAGATGTCCAATCGGAATGGATCTCATTTACATCTGCCTTTGCCCCAGCCCCAGCCCCAGCCCCAGCCCCAGCCCCAGCCCGCCCCCACCCCCACAGCCTGTGTCAAAGCGCTTGATCACGTGTGTGGGAATAGAGAAAGAGGATTGGGGGTGATAGGGAGTGGAGAATAGATGGACTGCCCCTACGCCTCCCCCTCCCTCTCTACCACCCCACTCTTTCCCCTCTCTCCCCCCACCCCTCTCCCCCTCCCTCCACACTCTTCCACTTCTCTCTCCCTTCCCCCACCCATCTCCCACCCCACCTCTCTCCCTCTCCCTCCCCCACCCTCTCCCTCCCCCTCCCTCCCTATCTTCCCCACCACTCTCCTCTACACCTCCCCACTTCCACTTCTCCCTCCCCATCTCCCACCTCTCCCCATCTCCCTCCCCCACCCCTCTCTCCCCCCCCTTCCTGCTCCCTCCCCACTATTCCCCCTCTCTCCGTGCTCCCCCTCCCTCCCACTCTTCCCCCTCGCCCTACCACTCTACCCCTCCCTCCACACTTCCCCCTCTCTTCCCTTCCCCTCCTCCCCCTCTCCTCCCCTCCCCCATCCCTCGCTCACCCCCTCCCTGAACCTTCTCACACCCTCCCCCACCCCCCTCTCCTCCTCCCTCTCCCCCTCTCCATCTCCCTCTCTCCTCACCCCTCCCACCCCCTCTCTCTCCCACCCCTCTTCACCCCCATCTCCCCCCCACCCCCTTTCCCTCGCTCTTGCACCACTCCCTGCTACCCCTCTCCCCCTCACTCCCCAATCTTCCCCTCTCCTTCCCCTCCCCACCTCTCGCCCTCCCCTTTCCCTCTCTCTCCCCCTCCTCTCCCACCCCCTCTCTCTCTCCCTCTCCTTTCTCTCTCTCTCCCTCCTCTCTCTCCCCCTCCACTCTCTCCCCACCTCTCCCCTACCCCTCTTCCTCCCCCTCTCCTCTCCTCCCCTCCCCTCCCCCTCCCTTTCCTCCCCTCTTCTCCATAACCCCTCTCCTCTCACCTTCCCCTCTCCTCTCCCCTCCCCTTCCCCTTCCCTCACCCCTCTCTACCACCCTCACCCACCCTCAGTGACATGATGCCCCGCCTCACCCCCCCCCCCGCAACCGCACGTTGGGGGAACAGACCCAACGGATCTGCACTTGGTCTAGTATCTATTAAAACTCTGTGTCTGTGTCTGTGTCTGTGTCATTTTGCCTTTGAAACATATCTTTTAATTTCAGACAGTTTTTTAAAAATAAATTTGCTGTCTTCATTGACAGCTTAGATTGGACCCATTGTGTGTGTGTGTGTGTGTGTGTGGTGGGGGGGTTCTCCCCTGAATTCCATAGAGCTGCCGACAGCTTTTGTGCATGAGATGCGGACACTCCATTTCCAGAACATTCTGAATGCGTAACGCACGGTTGAATTTCACTCTCTCTGTCTCTCCCCCTCTCTCTCTCTCCCCATCTCTCTATCTTCCCGTCTCTCCCTCCCCTCTCTCTCCCTCTCTCTCTCTCTCTCTCTCTCCCTCCCTCTCTCCCCCCCCCTCTCTCTCCCTCTCTCCCCCCCCATCTGTCTCTCCTTCCTTCCTCCCCCACCCCCGCCTGCCCCTAAACCACCTTCCCCCTCCACTCCACCCACCCCCTTCCCTCCACCCGGTCCCCTCCCCATCTCCCTCCCTTCCCCCCACCTCTCCCCCACCATTCCCCCTCTCTCCCCCCTTCCCTTCCCCCCTTCTCTCCCCCCCTCTCTCCCTCTCTCTCTCCTCCCCTCTCTCACCCCTCCTCCCCTCTCTCACCCCTCCTCCCCCGTCACCCACCCTCCCTCTCCTCCTCCCTCCACCCCCCTCACCCTCTGTCTCTTGCCCTTCTGTCTCTGCCCCTTTCTCTCTGTCTCTCCCCATTCTCTCTCTACCCTCTGTATCCCCCCCCCTCCCTCTATGGACGCGCCTGCGAGTTGGGGGCTATGGGTCAGTGGATAGGGCGGTATATGGGGTAAAAGGAGCAAATTAATAATATTAATATATCAAGGGGGTAGTTAGTGTATGTGACTCAGCATGCCGCCTCCCAGCCCCCCCCCCCCCCCCAGCCCCCCACAGCTCCCCCACCTCCCCCGTTGGGGGAACAGACCCAACGGGTCTGCACTTGGTCTAATATATTTAAAAACTCTTGTTCATACATGAAAAGACAAATACTGATTATGTTGTCTCTCCATGTCCGAATTACCGTGCGCAGGTTGCTCTCAGGTTATGACAATATTCCGTTCCTGATAACCGTTCATAACTCAAACAGTTTGCAAGTTAAAAATGCAGCTGCCCAGCAATTTATTCAAATAAAAGCACAGGCCAACCAAAGGCAACATTCAATTAAACCAGGGCATTTAACTCTTGATTAGAACAGGTGTCAGAGGTCATGGGGAGAAGGCAGGAGAATGGGGTTAGGAGGGAGAGACAGATCAGCCATGATTGAATGGCAGAGTAGACTTAGTGGGCCAAATGGCCTAATTCTACTCCTATCCCTTATGACCTTATGAACTCAATCATTCGTATAGCACCGCAAACCGAGGTTCCACTCGGCTGAAGGTATTTGAAGACGCGCAGCACCCATCGAAGCCACAGCGCTGTTCTCGCAAACACTCGATTGTGTGTACAGGTTTTACAAAGGCCAGGGAGAGGACAGGAACAGCTGTTTGGTGGAATGTTGCTGTCAGCAGATTAGTTGGTATATTTCCCGTGCTATAGCAGTGAGCAAACTTCATAACCGAGGGAGAAGTTGCAGTTGTTTTGAAACCAGTCCACAAGAACTTCGAATAAATGTTTTTGACAGGACAGAAAAAATAAAGAAAATTGCCTTTATTTAGCACTTCATCTCTCTGTATTTCTCCAAAGCACTTTATAACTAATCAATACATTTTGAAGTGCAATCATGCTTATTCTGTAGCAAACTCTGCACTCGGCAGCGCACTACAACTTGCCAATGGCCTGCCTTCCCTACAGGTGGGTGTGGAAAGGCAGCAAGGTCACGGGTAGGAATGAGGGGTGGGATGTTGGCCAAGGCAGTAAAAACGTCTAGAACAGCACTGTTCACTGGAACACCAGAGCTTCCAAGTTACACGCCGTCCTAGGATGGACACATAAACTAGATAAGTATCCGAAACGGTTCCTTAGTAAATGCCATTCTGTGCCAAAACCATCGTCATGATAGCAGTTTAAAAACACCGCTCCTTCAGACTACCGCAGATGGGTAACAAAGACGACTTTGGCAGTGTTGCTCACATCTTTAGAAACAAAAGATGTTCCACCTCATTTAGGAAGAAGCTACAGAGCCAGACATCTTCACTGCATATCCATTACCAATTCTTCAAAATGTATTTCCAATGTCGCCAAATGTCCTAGCTTTACTCCAAAGCTGACAAACACAAAATTAGATTATTTGGTTGTTATTACATTGCATTTTTGTGGAATGAAAACAGAAAATGCCAGCACCACTCAGCAGGTCAGGCAGTATTTGCGGAGGGAGAAAAAGAGCCAATGTTTTGCGTCAAAGACCCGTCATCAGAACAGCTGTTTGGTGGAATGTTGCTGTCAGCAGATTAGTTGGTATATTTCCCGTGCTATAGCAGTGAGCAAACTTCAAAAGCACTCCATTGGATCATAGTGAAGAAGGGTCATCGTCTGAAGAAGGGTCTTGACCAGAAATGTCACCCATTCCTTCTCTCCAGAGATGCTGCCTGTCCCGCAGAGTTACTTCAGCTTTTTGTGTCTATCTATAGTGAATGGTGGGACAGGTTTAAGAAACCCTGTGACCCATTCATGCATGTATTTGCAAGAGTGTTGTTCTTGCGTGGCACAGCCATGAACCCTGGATGGCTTCATTTTGTGTTCATGGAGTAACGCATCACAGAAATAGGTCTCTCTGCCCACCAGGCCCATGCCAACCATTAAGTACCCATCTACAGTAATCCCATTTAACAGCACTTCATGCATAGCTTTTCCTGTCTTGGAGATTCAGGTTGTCACCCTTGTCCCAGTTAAATGTTATGGAAGCATCCACCTCCATCGTCTTCTTGGGCTATATGATTCTATGACAGTGGGCTCCAAAATATGTATGGCAAAGAAGAACGTGACATTTGGTCAAAATAAAAACATAGATAGAATGGCAGACTAAAGATATTATCATGAGAACATTATCCATTTGATTGTGCCCTTTGTTCATATGTCTTTTTTCATACAATTAAAAGTATTATAAGACAAGATGAATTAGGGTTCAGATTAATCTTATCCTTCAACAATCTTTCGTCGGAAACTTTAGCTATCCTGAAATGCTAGTAAGATAAGTCTCCTAAATAATTCTATTCATAAAATGTTACGTCTGCTGTAACTTCGTAATCCTTTGAAACATTTCATGCCGAAGTGTCACTCTGAAGGTCACTTGGAACAAATGAGATACTGGTTTCAGAAAGCTGGTATCTTGTTTGCTGATTTCATAACATCTTGCTTATAAATCACCAGTTATCATATCACCACTGAGCTGTCCTACTTTTCTGAGCCTATTGTATTCAGGTATAACATTCCTTCTAATCAGATCTGACAGTCTTCTGATAAAAATTTACATCTGTGATACTTGTTGGAAGATTTCACAGGCACAGATATATATCAAGTAAGCCATTAAACTGGTGGCTATTAAAGGTTGCATGACTGAAAAATATTATTATGCATCACAGACTAAGAGACAGGTTGGACAGAAATTTACTTCCATTGCAGAGTGTACAAATAACAATGCTGCATCATAGATTGCCTAATGATACTTGACATGTACAATATATACAATGTAAAACGTCTTAGTGAAAAATTGGTTTGTTTGACCAGTATTTATATGATTGCTTTAAGAATATTCAGCCCTGAACAGTTTTTTGCAAACAGAACTATTGTGTGGTACATTAAATTAGAAGGTGTCAGCCAGTAATCCCTCTTTCATTATGATTGAGTTGAGAGATAGCTCCAATTCACTTTGGCTGCCAGTTTTATTAAAAACAGAAATCATGCTTTTCTATTTGAGGTGGTAAACAAGGCCTAGAGCCAACAAAGGCAGTGAGGTAGTCAATCACACCGACTCATGTCTGTCTGTGCATGTCTCTGCCTAAGAGTTTGCAGTACAAAGGCTGTCAAGTGACAATTAAAAGACTGATAGAAAAAGACACAGCCAAGCAAATATTTAAGAGTATAATTTATTTAAGGAAGCTTGTCATGCCACTCATCCATTAGGTGCACTGTTCAAGCCTTGCGGTAATTCATGTTTAATTTAACATTCAAAGTATCCGTGATCCATTACTAATGAAAAGAAAATGCGTGCACTGACTTTTCCAGGTGCGGCAGAGGTTCACCTGCACCTCCTCCAACCTCATCTATTGTATCCGCTGCTCTAGATGTCAGCTGCTCTACATCGGTGAGAACAAGCGTAGGCTTGGCGATCGCTTCGTCCAACACCTCCATTCGGTTTGCACTAACCAACCTGATCTCCCGGTGGCTCAGCACTTCAACTCTCCCTCCCATTCCGAATCCGACCTTTCTGTCCTGGGCCTCCTCCATGGCCAGAGTGAGGACCACCGTAAATTGGAGGAGCAGCACCTCATATTTCGCTTGGGCAGTTGACACCTCAGCGGTATGAACATTGACTTCTCTAATTTCAGGTAATCCCTACTTTCTCCTCCCCTTCTCAGCTCTCCCTCAGCCCACTGTCTCCACCTCTTCCTTTCTTCTTCCCGCCCCCCCTCCCCTCTCCCCCCTCCCCTCTCCCCCCTCCCTCCCATCAGTCTGAAGAAGGGTCTTGACCCAAAACATTGCCTATTTCCTTCGCTCCATGGATGCTGCCTCACCCGCTGAGTTTCTCCAGCATTTTTGTCTACCATCCACTGTCTTTTCAATGTTTTTATAGCACATACTTTGCTTCACACTGGTGCTTGCACCCTTATGAGCTGTTGCATGTTCCAATGCAAGATAGTATTCTCTTTAGGGTTTGAATGCAATCTTATAGCAAGACTTGGATGCTGTTAATAATCAACACAAATAAGGCGAAGAAAATATATTTCTACAATGTAAATAGTGGTAAAATGGAGCAGGATTGTGTTAAGTTCCCCTCTTTGCCCTAATGTTTCTAAAACTTCTTCTTCTTCTTCTTAGGGCCCCTTCGGTCATGGCTGACCATGGGTGTCTCCAGGGTGTTATTCCCTATATGGAGGAAACAGGTGTGTGACTTTGTTTAACGTGGGGAGACTGTTGCACAGACAGCCACCCCATGGTCCTTGACGGATCTGAGTCAGGATCGAGTGGCATGGAGACCCAGACGACTGGGGACCCTTTTCTGCTTTAGCCTTCATCCGCCTTCCCAGCCGTTGTGACTCTCCACTAAGGTCAGCCATCATCCTCCGCCTGTTCCACCATTGAGGTCTTGAATATATTCCCTTTCTATAAATACTGTGTGAATTTCTTCTTTAAGATTGTATGCAGTACTGACTATTCCCAGCACTTTGGGTGTGACCATAAAGAAAGCCACGATTGTTTCACATTTTGCAATAGGAATCTTGCCTAATTAATCATTCACATCAAAGGCTTATCATCACATTTTATATGCTCCATTAAACACCTGTCTCTTACAATTATTCCTGACTTGATGAAGCCATTGAAAACAGTTTTGAAAGTGAACAAGCATAGTTCCATGCCTCAAGTTCAGTGCTGCTGATGAAGGGCGAATGTTCCCCCCAATACTTTAAATACAATCAATTGTTACACCCGCTGAAAAGGTTCTCAATGGAGATTCATTGGCAACTTCCCAGAGGATATAATTGATGTGAATTGAATACTTTATTGTCACAAGTGACAAGTCACACAGAAATTCTTTGCTTGCATACTTGGACAAGGTATGCAAAGAGCCACCCATTAAGGGCGCTTACAAAGTTACAAATCCCCCCCCCCCCCTCCCGCCCCCCCCTTTCATTGAACCAGCATTGCACGATGGACAAAATGGCCTCTTTCTATGCTCCATGACTCTGTGAATCCTTAATCTGCTACTTGCATTGCAACCTTATCCATATTGCGATCTGACTTCTAAAGACTTCCTCTTGACACGATCAAGCAAATCAAATTTCAGATTGCTTGTGGTTTTGTGTAATCATGTTTTTATGTCAATCAGAAAGTACACACAACCCTCTATCTCTGTCAAGTTCAAATGAAATGCAAGCCACAACTCAAAGAGCAGCGTTTTTTCTACAATGCAAGTAGGTCTCTGAACATCAGCCAAGAAATATGTGCTGTTTTTATATTAAATTTATTTGCTTTTTAGCAGGAGCAATAATCCATTTAAAACTGAGCATCAACAGAGGCTTGTATTCATATCATTCTTTTCACATGGTAATAATTCCCAAGACACTTCACATGAATATTATCAAACAAAAAATTGACACTGAGCCACATTTGCTACCTAATATTTGCAGAGCTCAATTTGACATGTCAGGTTAGGGAAGAAATTTGGACTGTGGGCAAGTTCTCAGATCTGTCTCGTTGAGTTCCTGATCAGCTTTCTCATATGCGGTCATACGTGCTTGTCAATCAAAATACGTAGCCTTACTTTGGCAAGGAAGCTGAGGCAAGGGGGTTGAGCAGAGGGGGACACGAGGTAAAAGTACAGCCTGCTGTTTTTTATGCGTGATTGTTGTACGTTTTATTTCTCTTGGTTTTAGTGCAGTAGTGATGGCGGGTAGAATGGTGCAATGTTCCTCAAGCAGGATGTGGGAGGTCAGTGAAAGAGCAGGTGTCCCTGCTGACTACACTTGTGGGAGTTGTTTCCAGGTACAACTCCTTAGAGTTACATTAGGAAACTAGAGCTGCAGCTGGACAACCTCATGATCAAACTGAGAGTTTGATGGATAGGAGGTGGTCATGCCTATGGTACAGGAAGAGAGTGGGTGGGTGACCATGAGGAAATGGAGTAGACAAGAGAGAGCAAGTGATCCCTGTGGCCATTCCCTGCAAAACAGGTATACCCTTTATGATACTGATCGGGGGGAATGACCCGTCAGAGATGAGCAGCACTAGTAGTCGGGGCTGTGGCAGCGAGCCTGACTTTGAGACACAGCAGGGAAGGGTATTTACGAAGGAACAGCAGATGCTGGAAAATCGAAGGTAGACAAAAGTGCTGGAGAAACTCAGCGGATGCAGCAGCATCTATGGAGTGAAGGAAATAGGAAACGTTTTGGGCCGAAACCCTTCTTCAGAAGGGTATTGACAGGCAGAGCCAGTGTGGTAGGAGACTTGTTAGTTACTGTAGATAGGCTAAGGAGATTATGTGGCAGCAATCAAGACTCCAGGATGGTGTGTTGTCTCCTTGGGGCCAGGGTCCAGGATGTCTCAGAGCATCCACATGACATTGTCAAGGGACAGGGTGAGTGGCCAAAGGTCATTGTGTCTGTTGGCGCAGAAGACATGAAAAGAGATGAAGTACTGCAAAATGATTATAGGGAGTTGGGTGTGGGGGTTGGGGTGGGGGGGAGAGGGGGGGAGCTAATGCAGCACTGAGGCAGGTGAGACTCTGGAAGTCAGTATTGAAGGTGATGAAACACATTTTAGTGGACAGAATAGGTTGGAGCATGGCAGGGAGTGAGGAAGGACTGTTGGATTGAATTGCGTTTATTTTAATGCAAGAAGCCTGTTGGGTAAAGCGGATTAACTCAGGGCGTGGATAGGTACGTGTGACTGGGCCATTGTACAGTAGCTGTAAGAGAGGGATTGGACTGGCAGCTTAATGTTCCAGGATAAAGGTGCTACAAGAGAGATAGGGGTGGGAGTAAAATAGGATGGGGTGTTGCTGTATTGATTAAGGAGAATGTGACAACAGCACCCTGAGATGATACAGTGTTACTGATGGTTTGTCCAGTGAGGCTATATAGGTGGAACTGAGAAATAAAAAGGACATAATTATAGTATGCTGGTTGGGAATGTAATATAGTCCCCCAAATAGGAGATTGCAGGCAGCTGCAAGGCTAATAACTCATGGCAGGAGATTTCAGAATGACCCAATATAGACTGGGACTGCCATAGTGCCAAGGGCTTAGACTGGGTGGAATTTGTCAAATCTGTTCAGGAAAGTTTCCTCCGGCAATATGTAGATGCAATATAGAAGAGAAAGCTCGATCTGCTCTTACAGAATTGGGAAGGGCAAGTGACTGAGGAAACACTTTTTCTCACAGAGAGTGGTGAGTCTGTGGAATTCTCTGCCTCAGAGGGCGGTGGAGGTGGGTTTTCTGGATTCTTTCAAGAGAGAGCTAGATAGGGCTCTTAAAAATAGCGGATGCTAGGGATATGGGGTGAAGGCAGGAATGGGATACTGATTTGGGGATGATCAGCCATGATCACATTGAATGGCGGTGCTGGCTCGAAGGGCCGAATGGTCTACTCCTGCATCTATTGTCTATTTCTATTTACTGGTGTCAATAGGCAAGCCTTTTTAGGCCAATGACCAATGTTCTATTAGCTTTAATATAGTTATGGATAAAGACAGGATTGGCCCATGAATTAAAATTGAGAATTGGTATATGGCCAATTTTGATGGTTTTAGACAAGAATTTCTCCGTTGATTGGAGTAGGTTGCTTGTGGGCATAAGAATACTTGGAAAGTGGGATGCTTTTAAAAGTGTAATAACAAGAGTTCAGGCGTGCATGTTCCTGTTAGAGTAAAGGGAAAGGCAAGTCAGAGTAAGTGAGCTTGGATAACGAGAGAAATTGAGGCACTGGTCAGGAGAATTAAGGAGGCACGGGATAGGTGTAGGCAGCTTGGATCAAGTGTATCCCCACAGTAATGGATGAGCATACATTGGAAGGAAATCAGGAGGGACAAATGGAGCAGCAGATAGCTCTGTCAGATAATATTATGGAATATTTACAAAGAAAATTTATATTAAGGGAAAGTAGGCAACTAGAGATAGAAAACCCCCCTTCAGAAACCAAATTGTTCATCATTGCATGGAGCGGCAAAAGATGGGCAAGATCCTCAATGAGTATTTCTCCTTTGTTTTTACTGTGGAGAAATACATGAACTGAGGAATTTTAGACAGGCTGATTTGGTATCGTCAGCATTGTTTTGTACATGGCAGATCGTGTCACACGAATATGATTGAGTGTTATGAAGTGAGTTTTATGAAGGACTTCAGTAAGGCATTTGATAAGGATACACATGGTAAGATGCTCTGGAACGTTAGATCGAATGGGCTCCAGGGAGACCAAGCTGACCGGATAGAAAATTGGAAAGAAGCATAGTGTGATGGAGGAAGATTGTTTTTTGGACTGGGTGCCTTTGAATGGTAGTGTGCCTCAGGGATCGATGGTGGGTCCATTGTTCTTTGTGGTTTATATCAGTGATTTGGATGAGAATGCAGAAGGCATGATTAGTAAGGTTGCAGATGACACTAAAGTGGGTGGTATCACAGATAGCGAAGATGGTTATCAAAAATTACAGCAGGATCTTGATCAGTTGGGCAAGTGCGCTGAAGAATGGCTAATGGAGTTTAATGCAGATAAGTGCGAAGCATTGCATTTTGTGCAAATCAAACCAGGGCAGGGCCTTCACAGTAAATGGCAGGTTTCTGGAGAGTCTTGTAGTGCAGAGGGATCTAGGAGTGCAGGTACGTAGTTCCTTGAAAGTGGTATCATAGGTAGATAGGCTAGTCAAGAAGTTATTTTGGTAGATTTGCCTTCAAGAGAGGGTATTGAGTATAAAAGTTGGGATGTTATGTTAAGATAACACTTTTGTAAGAGGAATCAAAAAGCAGATTATTATTTTAAAGAAAGGACTGCAAATGAGTGAAGTACAGCAACATCTACGTAGATGTTCTTGTGTATGAAGAGAAAACAATTAGCAGGCATGTGCAACAAACAGTGATGATTGCAAATGGAATTTGTTGCAAAAGAGATTGGAGTTTAGAAATAGGAAATTTGTTACAATTGTACAGGGTGTTGGTGAGAGTGGTCCTGACAGAGAGGATACGGTAGCATTGGTGGATCTGAAGAGGTCCAACAGATATCCCTGAGACTAATCCCTGGAATAAGAACATTGTCAAAGAAAGAGAGGCTAAACAGGTTAATTCTGCATTGCTTGGAGTTTAGAGGAATGAAGTTTGATCTCATCAGAACATATTAGATTCTGAGCACTTGACAGGGTAAATTCCGAGTTGTTTACATTCATGAGAGAGTCTCAAACAATAAGGAACCAATTGTTTGCAACTGAGAGACGTATAAATTTCTTGTTGTGGAGCATTACATTTATGCCATTCCCTGCATCAGAGAGTTCTGAAGACTGGTTTATTAAAGTAGAGATTTGAAAGATATGGGATTGAGAGGTTGAAGCCTAGGGGCTGCTCAGCAGTGATCTTATTGAATACCAGGACAAGCTTGAGGGGCTGAGTGGTCTACCCCTGCTCCTAATTTTTTGTGTTCTTGCATTTTGGCACTCTGGCATTATAACATACTCTTTCTGGAGCACAAGGCACTATAAACTGTTAAACCTCTTTGAAAGGTTTGCATGTAATCTGTGGTTACCCTCATTCATTGACCTTGCATCTAGAATAAATACCCAAGAGAGTAAATAGGCTGGAGATGTGATTGCAGATGCTGAAATCTGGAGTAACAAACACACTACTGGAGGAATTCAATGGGTCAGGCAGATCTGTGGAGGGAAAGAAGTTGTCAATATATCGGGCTGATGGGAGTTGATGGGAATAGTGGAAAGAATAAAAATGGGACTAGAGTAAAATTGGGTGCTGGATGGTTGATACGAGTGAATTTGACAAAGAGGTGGTTCTATGTAAATGACTCTATGACTTTCAGATGCCTACAACCAAAGTGGATAAAGAGTTGGGATCTTCAACAATGACCTTGTTTAGACGATGCAAAGAGAGAAGATGATGTCCAGTCTCTCCATTCTGCGCCAGACTTTTAAAGTTTTAAATAATGCTGACCACAGCGGTACGAGTCATATTATAAAAATTATCAATAATTAAATCATTAGGATCTTTGAATCTTCTCTGCTTCAATGTTATTACACATAATAATAGCCTTTCTGTGTGAATTGAAAGGAGCCTGCTTCATAATTAATTGTGTCTATCATAAATGTAATATGAGAAAATGCCACATATTTAGCACATTGAAATATTGCATTGGTTATAATTGCAACGTTCACCCTATTATATCTAAGTTGCTACTTAGCCTGACAGGCACAATTTCCACATCAGTCGTGAAAGCAACATGCCCACCATTTATATTGTTTACCTGGCAACATGCCAGTCCACAGATGCTGAGAGATATACTTTGATATATGTTCGCTTTTGTTACGAGATTCCACACTGAACCAGATTGTCCTGTTCTTTGCTACAGAGCCGCTCTGGTATTGTTGTTGCATCCATTTTTAGAACACTCTGCATATTTTCCCTTCAGGAACACTGTACATAGTGTGAGTATGCACAATGAGCGACAGAGCATTAAAATTGATATCAAAGAGCGGCACAGTAGAGTTGCTACCTTACAGCCCCAGAGTCCGGGTTCGATCCATACCTTGGTTGCAGTCTGTAGGGAGATTGTACGTTCTCCTTGTGACCACGTGGGTTTTCTCCGGGTGCTCCGGTTTCGTCCCACACTCCAAAGATGTACAGGTTTGTTGGTTAATTGGGTGCTGTAAATTGTTCCTAGTGTGTAGAATAGTGCCAACGTACGGGGTGATCGCTGGTCGACGTGGACTCGGTGGCCGGAAGGGCCTGTTTCTGCACTGTATCACAAAAGTCTAAACTCTAAAGGTTCAACCTTACGAGCAACAATGTGTGGGGTTAGCTTTTAAATATAGGAACTAAAACCTTCAGAGTTCTAAGCTGCAATGATCTGAATGTGACTCTCTCCATTAGCAGTCAGTTCTGATGAAGTTTCTGGTGCCTAAAATGTTAATTGGTTCTTCTATCCACAAATGCTGCCATTTTTTTCCAGCATTTTCTGTTTTTTATTTTTTAATTTGCTGTCACTTTGCCTTTTGAAGTCTCCTGCTCTGAGTCATTGGTTATTCCTGCCACAGCCTTCAGAAGCCTCCTGGAATCTACCTCAAGAACAAATCTTTTTGGTTTTGTCATCACGAGAATAGAGCCTTGGACGCCCAGGACCATTGATCCCCAACTTAGTAAACAGGCAAATCGTTGAACTGCGAACAGCCTGGGAGATACCAACCGGCCATGGCTCTCTGTTTTGCGGTGGTGAGACTTGCCCCAACCTATGATGTCTGAACCTGGGATTGTGAACCTAAAGGGCCTGTCCCACTTACGCAATATTTTCGATGACTTGCCGGCACCCGTCATAGTCGCAGCAGGTCAGCGAAGTTTTTCAAAATGTTGAAAATCCAACGGTGACCAGAAAAAGGTATGACTCTTTGGGCGACTACTCTCTGCCAACCAGACATCACCCCGCAACATGGTGGGCGGCTGGATCACGCTGCCAGGGGTGATGGCAGAGGCAGTTGCTATAGTGGCATTTAAGAGGCTTTTAGATAAGCACATGATCCAGTCAATATTAGGGAAGTTAAAATCTCCCACTAATGCTCCCCTATTATTTTTAAAGACATCTACAATCTCCCTGCACAATTGCTTCTTGAATTCATGCTGACTATTGGGAGGTCTATAATACCTTCACATTAAAATAGTCTTTCCCTTGCTATTTCTAAGTTCTAACCATGTAGCCTCACTGGACTACCCTCCAAGGATATCCTCACTGAGCCCTGTAGTTATGTCCTCCCTGATTAGAAAGGTAATCCCCACTCCCCCTCTTACCTGCATCTGATAATTGCTCTTTTTTAAGCTTCCCCCCCAGACTAGTTTCAGTAAAAACACTGAATCAACCACTTGAAACAACTACATTTTATTTTACCTAAAGTGTATCACAGTTCAACTACTGTACCTATCCCACCGCGGGTTCGATCCTCGTGTCTGCCTGTTCAAGTCCTCTAGGCCTCGCTCAGTCAGAGACCATACAGAAGTTCATGCAGTCGAAAAGCGCTCTCCCAGAAGATAGACGCTGAGCCTCATGATCGTGGACTTTTATATATCCTGGGACCTCGAGGGGTCGAACCACATGGGGGTGGTCTCTTAATAACCCAATTACAGATATCGATTAACCCCATACATAACAGGCATTCCCCTAACCCAATGATACAACAGTTCAATACATTGTATTCAAAACGGACTTTGAGAGGAAGCCAACTAAGAAACATTTACCCTGACATATGGAAAACCCAGACAAGGCTCAATGCCTCATCCAATCAACACTTGGCAAAGTCAAACTCTGCAACATTATTTACAATTATTTACAAGGTGTCTGTCTAGTTTGCAGTCATCCAATCCATTCTGTGCATTTTGCACCTAAGGATCTGCAGATATTCCCATTCTTTGCTTGTAAATTGTATCTAAACTCCAGACACACTGGCACCTCTTCATAGCTTGTCCCAGCCTTGCAGAGAGCAACTCCAAATTGACCAAGCAACCCTGAAACTTTACCCCATTTTGAAGTCCTAGCTGCTCCAATTTAGCCAGAATTAACATTCCTTATTTTTATCATAATGATAACCCATCATTAATGATAACCAAAATGGCTCAATAATCAACTAACCAGATATACAGAAGTGTGCTTTACATTTCCCATCTATCAGCAACACAAGATGATGCTGTTTCTTCTCAAAATGTTGTCAAGTGTCCCGAGTTTTCATGGGCAGAACTTCACAAGTTCTGTCTGAGGAGTCTTTACCTCCCGAGTTTTTGTGGGCGTGAATTCCCTCCATCTGTGTTACTGCCCAGTCTTCCATCACCTTCCACAGGAACAAACCATGATAAATGTTCCAATTCAACCAAATTCAGTCTCAACCTTCAATTTATTATTTCAAATTTCAATGCCCATCTTATCCTTCTTATTCTATAGCATTGTAGTCGATAATACAATTCCATTCCAATTCCTGTGGAATTCCCAGCTGTTCACATTTAAACAATCAAGTTCCTTTGCTATTAATTTTATCCTAAGTCCAATCAAAAATGCCAAATCCAGGGACAATTTCTTTCCACCTTGATAATCTATGCCACTTTACTATCAAGGGTTAAACCATTTAAATCCATCGGGCAAATATGCATCAGCTCTGCTATTCTCCAATACAATTCTAGTTTCCCCCTACAGTTAACCAAGTCTTTCCTCCAGTACCTCTTCTTATTTATGTATGCACTCCACATTATGGTAACTCGTTACTATGTTGATTCTCTACTATGTTGGCTCTTTACTCTATTAGTTCTTTACTATGTTGGCTGCATTCTCTATCAAGGGGTTCTCGCTTTAACTAGTTTCTGTTCCTATTAGGAAATTTCCCAGATGGTTAGCATTGAACTTCCGAGGGGAACTCATTATCTAAATTTTCAATCTACCTCATCATTTTATGTACCACCACCTTATACTTTCTTAGCTACTAAATTGGCATTATGATTTCCAATGTCCACTGGGGTCTGTCGTTTAGTATGGGTGCTACATTGTATTACAGAGATTTGTCTGGGTAGCATTAAGGCCTTCAATAAATTTGTCACCAATTAGTTGTGTGATATTTGGGTTCCTGCAGAAGTTAGAAATCCCCTATTTTCCCATAATTGTCCGAAATCATGCACCACCCCAAATGCATATCAAGAATCAGTGTAAATATTAACTTTTAGATCTTCCCCAATAATACAAGCCCTAATTGAAGTGAATAATTCAGCTTGTTGTGCTGAATAGGGTGATTCAAAAGCAGCTGCTTCTACAATTTCAGTCTTTGAACAATAATTGCATACCCAGACAACCTCTCACTCCACGGTCTAATGGATGCACTACCGTTCACATATAATGTGATGTCATGGTCCTCCGTGGGTACATCCCTCAAGTCCTCTCTCACTGATGTTTCCTCCTCTATAACAAATAGACAGTCATATCCTGCTTCTGCTCGCTCTTCTGCAGGGGAAAATAAGAAAAGAGCCTGGGTTAATTAATGTACAGTGTTTAAACTGCAATTTTGGATGTTTTAGCAGGTAGATCTCATACTTATTTTGGTGGGCCATTGTCAAATGCTGGGTTTGAAGCTGCCTTAACAACGTCGATACCGAGTGTGAACAATTTCCTGCTGGAGTGTCAAATTAGCAGCCGATTGTGAACTATTGTAAATTGCAGTTAAGTGCAAAGAAACATAGAAACATAGAAATTAGGTGCAGGAGTAGGCTATTCGGCCCTTCGAGCCTGCACCGCCATTCAATATGATCATGGCTGATCATCCAACTCAGTATCCCGTACCTGCCTTCTCTCCATACCCTCTGATCCCCTTAGCCACAAGGGCCACATCTAACTCCCTCTTAAATATAGCCAATGAACTGGCCTCAGACAAAGAGGATGCCCCCTAGCTACTGGATCTAATTTGGAGGAGTAATATACAACTGGTCTATGTCTAACCCCATGCTTTTGCGTTAATACTGAAGTGGCACAATCAGATAGAATTGACAATACAGCTGGAAGGGATGATCGCCTTCCCAATGCCGGGGCTCGCATCAATGATCTTTTCAAGTTCTCAAATGTTCCCTGTGTCTCCTTTGATACTTTAAATTCACCCTCCTTGCTGGTATAGGGTGTTAGCTCCTTTGTTTCTGGAGCTATATTTGGAATCCAGGGTCTGCAATAGTTGACCATGCCCAACCATTGCCTCATTGGTTTAGCTTCTTTTGGGAGTGGAAATTCACAAATATGTTCGAGTCTGCTCTTCTCAAAACTTCTTTCGGTGGCCGAAATTAGTATCCCCAGAAATTTTACTTTCTCCTGAGTTACCAGTACTTTTGATGGGGAAGCCACATATCCTAGATCGGCTAGATGATTAAGTAATTGTGCAGTGTCTTCCCGATTACTGGATTCATCTTTACTAGCCACCAATAGGTCATCCACATACTGCACAAATGTTCAATTCATTTTAAACTTTAAAGTACTTAGCTGATCCTGCAGACACGTGGAAAATAACGTAGGCGAGTTGACAAATCCTTGAGGCAACCTGGTCCAGGTATATTGTTGTCCCTCATAGGTGAAGGCAAACAAATATTGGCTGTCTTCATGAAGTGGAAGAGGAAAAAGTGCATGTTGTAAGTCGACTATCGAAAAGACTTTGGCTTCAGCCGGTATTTGGGCTAGGATATGGGCAGGATTTGGCACTCAGGCATGAAGTGGTTCTACAACAGAATTGATTTCCTTTAAGTCTTGTACGAGTTTATATTGACCTTTCCCGGTTTTGCAACGGCAAGAATAGGGGTGTTACAGATAGATTTGCACTTCACCAATATTCCTTGTTCTTGCAAACCCCTAATTATTTTGTCTATGCTGCTGATGGCCTGTAGTTTCAATGTAGTTACTTCTATCTGGACAACTACTTTACCTTTGCTGTCTTCTGCCCGTTCTTAAGGGGTCTGTGCATTATTTTATCTCACTCTCCGGATGCTGACGTAAGTGGGTAACAACTTTCCTTGGGGCCTGGTAAAATTCAACAATAAATTCATTAGACAAATTTTGCTTTTGATAATTATTCGGGTTTACCATTTCTTGGATTTACCTTTCTTAATATTGTTCCTCGGTCTTTAGCTCTAGCCAGGAAATTCACCTTTCGAGTGATGTGAGGAGCAGCCTCGTCAGTTCTTTTCCATAACTGTGCTGGTACTTTAGCATATTTGGCAGCTCCCTCTTTTCCTTCCACTAGTGCCAATACTTCTATTTCCCATTCCTGTCCTTCGAATGATTTAGAGAAGGTTTCCAGCTCACTGTCCTTTCCACTCCTATCGAAAGCCATTGTCCATATATAATTCAGAGACTCGCTCTATAAGCTCATCCGCTTCTTCTCCCCTTTTTGGTCTTACATCTAATATTCTGGCCAAATCGATGGGTTTCTGAAGGGTGTTGGCAAGAGCTGTTAAAACAGCTTCCTCCCTTGCTCCATTGTCCGCTATTATATTTGCAAGAGCTTCATGCGATGGATATCCTAAACTCGTTAGGAATCTGGCATGCTCACTTGGGGTAATTATTTGCTGGAACACCGCCCATAAATCCCGGGAATCAGCGTGATAGACGCGCATTGTAGTTCTTAAGTAATCCACAAAAGAAGCGAGTGATTTTCTACGATCGGGTATTTGACTAAAAATAGCCACCATCTCGTTAGGCTTCAATGGGGAATAGTCTCTAATGGTACGGGGATTATTTGCACTCACTGCATTGGCTGGAACAAAAGAAGGATTAGGCATTTCCCTTACAGGGAACTATCTAAGGGTTGTTTGCTTAGCTTCCGGATCTACCTCAGCCTCTTCAATTATAGTCTCACACCCAGATGTATCTTCCCCTTCACCAGGGGGTTCACGGTACTTTTTAAAGGATTTCCTTCCTTCCTTAACTGCTCGTTCAATTTGTCTAGGGGTGTGCTCTTTTTCCATATCTAATTTAGTCTTTTTCCTAGTTTGGCTCTATAATGGATGGAACGGTCAGGGTTAAGGAAGTTTGTGCTCTGGGATTTGCTTGTCTATTCCTAATACGAACTCCGCAATGTGCATTTGAGGTATTGGGATCGTAAGATGAGTAAGGTGGTAGACCTGAATATCCGGTTCTAACCCTTTCCCAGTCTTCTAAATAATCATCGTCATCCCCCTCGTAACCAATGCCAGCCATCGGGTCTTCGTACTTAAGACTTATGGATAATAATCTTTCTGTGAAAGATTTCCTTTTCCCTTTATCTTTTATACTCTCAGGCTCTTCCCTTAGGCTACCCGGAGGTTCAAATGCTTCAGTATCTTCTAATACTATCCCCCGTTTTAGAGTTGCTTCCTTCCAACTGCCCATTCTTTCCTCCGCTCTACTCGCTTTCTGTTCCTCATAATTATTTATCCACAATTCAATTAATTCCTCTGCCTCTGTATTATCGCTGCACTGCCATATAATCTGCTCAATGTATTTTAATCCCTTTACTGTATCTGTGCCCCCTCGGGGCCATAATTCATTCCCTAATTCTCTATTTAGCGATCCGGAAAGGATTCTCAATCGATTAGCTATTTGTGGAAATTCACTGCATATTTCTTGCAGAGGACTTTTTGAGCCAGCGGTCATATCTTTATTTGCATGGTTTAATTGCATGGAACAATTTCCCTTTCTAATTTCGAAATTATCAAAGGTGTTTTAGACAATTTTCAAATCAAAATGCTCCAGGAAACAACCAATCACACTCCCCTATGTTCTCGCAGTTCGTCTCCTATCCCCGATCTTAATCTGAATGCATGCAAATGAAGCACGTGAGCAAAATTGAATACAAAAAATAAATTAGTCCACTTATCAGAAGTATACCTAACCACACTCCTGCATAAATCAAAAATATTCACTATGTGGCGGTCACCGGTTATTAGGCCACTCCTTGGGTCATCCCCCTCGGCACTTGAGGGACAGGGATGAGGGACTGCCCACAGGCTTCCAGTTTCTGCCGAAAGGGGTTTCTGGGAGTTTTTCATCCCTTCGGTGGAACTCGTGGGTGAAGAACCTTTGAACCTGCTAAACTGCCTTTTTCTGACCGCGTCCAGGCCACTACATTGGTGACCCCAACATTCAACATGCGTCGTGATGTACCAGAACAATGTACAACCTGGTCCCGCCGATCACCACGCCGTCACGCTGAAGCTCCCGACTTTGTGGACCGAAAAGCCTGATATCTGGTTCCAGCAGCAGAAGCACAGTTTGCTCTGCGGGGAGCGACGGTGGATGAAACCAAGTACTATTACACCATCAGCGCTCTTGAGCAGGTGACTACGAGGCAAGTAAACCCTTACCTCCGCACCTCCCCGGCAGCTGACAAATATGCGGGCCTCAAGGCCCTGCTCGTTAGGAGGTTTGGCCTTAGTGAGCCTGAGCGGGCAACTCGGATTCTGCGCATGGACGGCCTCAGTGATCGATGGCTGTCAGCCCTCCTGGAGGACATGCTCGCCCTTATGGGCGACCATGAGCCCTATTTTTTGTTTAAACATGCCTACCTTAAGCAGCTCCTGCCCGACATCTGCTAGCAGCTCGCCGGCGATCCCTTCATGGACATGCAGGTGCTGGCCAAGCGCGCCGGCCAGTCAACGGGACCTGGAAGCACTGGCCGTCCTTCCCGCCGCATCGGGAAGTGCAGAACAGGTCCAGGCCTGTATCGACCGCGTATCGGCCGTTTCCGGACGAATTCCGTGGCAAAATCCAGTCGCCATAGGGAATCCCGGTACAGGCACATCATTCCAGCACAGCCCGCCAGCAGTTCCCTCCGACGCCAGCAGAGGTTGCTGGTGGTCGGCCCAGCCAGCGCCATCGCCTATACCGCCAGACGCCAGCAGAGGGGGTTGGTGTTATTATCACCGCTGCTGGGGAGCTGCAGCCAGGCAATATCATCCGCCCTGTGCATTCTCAGGAAACGCAGGGGCCGTCCATCCGTGATTTCTTCGGCGGCCAGCCATATTCATCGCGCCTTCGCCTGGGATCGCCGCACCAGGGGTTGGTTTCTCATGGACACCGGGGCGGAGGTGACTGTGAGATGCCTCCTTCCATCGCTGACATCTGTGCGGGCAAACGCGACCCCCTCCTCACTGCGGTGAACGGGAGCCCTATTTGTACTTACGGGGTCCGCAGCATCTCCCTCAACTTCGGCCATAGCTGCTTTTCGTGGGTGTTTGTCATCGCCGGCGTTTCCCAGCCACTGCTGGGCGGCGACTTCCTTTGAGCACATTCACTCCTCGTGGATGTCAAGTGGTAGCACCTGGTGCACTCCATCACGCTGGAGCCGGTCTCGCTCCATGTTGGTGACCCGGTTGCGCGCCCAGATGGCCCCCTGTCGTCCGCGGACGCGACTTTCGTGCGCATCCTGGTGGATTTCCCAAACCCCACTTCCGCTCCTCCGTCCCCGAGCACGGGGTGGAGCACCACATTCCTAGTACCGGCGGCCCTTGCATGCCCGAGCACAATGTCTTGCACTGGACAAGCTCTGTCTAGATCGGGAGGAGTTCCGCCTGACTGAGTCGATGGGCATCGTGCACCCCTCCGATAGCCCATGGGTATCACCGCTCCACATAGTCCCCAAGGCGGGCGGGGGCTGCTGCCCGTGTGGGGATTACCGTCGCCTGAATGATGCGACCATCGCCGATAGGTACCTGGTCCCACACATACAGGACTTCAATGCCCACCTGGCCAGAGCATCGGTGATGTCCGAGATGGAACTCGTGCACAGGTACAACCAGATTCCAGTCCACCCTGACGATATCACTAAGACAGCCATTATTACATCTTTTGGGCTGTTTGAATTTTTGCGGATGCCGTTCGGGTTGAAGAATGCCGCGCAGGCCTTCCAGCGGCTAATAGACTGTGTGTGCCGTGGCCTGGACTTCGTATTTGTCTACTTGGACGACATACTCGTGGCCAGCCGCTCGCGGCAGGAGCACTGCATCCACCTCCACCAGCTGTGTCAGTGCCTCAGCGAGTACGGGTTGGCTATCAACTCGTCCAAGTGCCGTTTCGGGCTGACGGCCATCAACTTCCTCGGCCACCGCATAACTCCACAAGGGGTAGTATCTCTGCTGGCCAGGGTGGACGCTGTCCACCGGTTCCCCCGTCCGACCACCGTTAAGGGCCTCCAGGAATTCGTGGGGATGGTCGCATTTTATCACTGCTTCTTGCCGGCAGAAACCGGAATCATGCGCCCGTTTTTCCACCTCATCACTGGTCATCGCAAGGAGGTTTAGTGGTCCGACAAAGCAGGGGCAGCGTTCGAGCATGCTAAGGAGGCCCTGGCGGTAACCATGATGCCCATCCGCACGCGGGAGGATGCACTGACCGCCCTGATGGTGGACGCTTCTGAGGTTGTGGCTGGGGCAGTGCTGGAGCAGCTCGTTGACGGGTGCTGACGGCCACTTGCCTTCTTCAGCAGGCACCTCAGTGGTGCTCAGCGCTGTTATTGCGCTTTCGGCCGTGAGCTTCTCGCCCTGTACCTCGCCGCACATGAACTGAGCCCCCCGGTCAGGTGATATGTCCAGCGGCACCCCAAACCAGGTGACCCAGTGCGCCGCCAATGCCCGAGCGCAAGTACTTCCTGGAGAGGAGGCCCTTCACCACCTTCACGGATCACAAGCCGCTAACCTTCACATTTGCCAAGGTTTCAGACCGATGGTCTGCGCGGCAGTTGGCGTACGTGTTAGAGTACACCACCTCAATCTGCTTCATGGAGGGCAAGTACAACAGGGTGGCCGGTGCTTTATCATGACCCGCGGTCCACGGCCTTCTCCAGGTGGCCGAGGGTATTGATTACTCTGCCCTGGCAGCTTGTGGACGGGGAAAAGGCCGCCTATCGCATGGCAATTTCGGGCCTGCAGTTGGAGAACGTTGTCTGTGGTCCTGGGGGCGCAACGCTGCTGTGCCATGTCTCCACTGGACTTCCGCGACCCATCGTCCCCATCGCCAGGCGGCACGGGGTGGACAGGGTTGCTCCACGGGTTTGCCCATCCTTCCATTCAGGCAACGACGGCCCTCGTAGCCTCCTGCTTCATGTGGCATGGTCTGCGCAAGCAGGTTGGTCATTGGGCACGCACCTGCATCCCGTGCCAGACTGCCAAGGTGCAGCGACACGTACGTGCGCCACTGCAGGGGTTCGCCATCCCTCGGCAGCGGTTTGACCACATTCAAGTGGACATTGTGGGACCACTGCTGCCATCCAGGGGCATGACCCACCTCTTCACCGTGCTTGACCACTTCACGCAATGGCTTGAAGCCATTCCGCTGGCTGACACCCCCACGGCCACTTGTGCTTGGGCCTTGGCGGCTCACTGGGTCACCCGGTTCGGGGTGCCGCTGGACATATCATCCGACCAGGGGGCTCATGACACGCCTGGCACCCCTCCTTTCGCCTACAGCACACTACGCCATATCATCCGCAGGCGAACGGCCTGGTGGAGCGGTTTCACCGCCAACTCAAGGCTGCTCTGAAGGCACGGCTCACTGACCCTGACTGGGTAGATGCCCTGCCGTGTGTTTTGCTGGGGATCCACAATGCACCCAAAGAGGACTTGGCCGCCTCCCCCACCGAGTTGGTGTATGGGGCCCCGTTGATGGTGCCCGGGGAGTTCATCCCACCAGCACAGGGCCAGGTGGAGCAGCCTTCGGATGCCCTGCAATATCTACGGCAGATGGTGGGCAAGTTGGCGCCGGTGCCCACGTCTCGTCATGGGTCCTTCCGTCCGCACGTTCCCTCTGCTCTGGAGGACTGCCAGTTCGTCTTCCTATGCAGGGATTCTCATCAGACGCCTCTCCAGAGGCCGTACGAGGGTTCCTTCCGGGTCGTGGAACATGGCTCATCCACATTCATCCTGGACATGGGGGGTCGGCGTGAGACCGTTTCGGTTGCTCAGCTGAAGCCGGCGCATGTTGACATTGATCGGCTGGTCGCATAGCCCCGCCTGCGAGGCACCCTCCGTCTAGGGTACCTCCACCAGTGGCTGCTCCATCCCCTCCACCTGTTGGCCGGTCGCCGGTTCCTGTGCCAGGCATGGTGCGCACCCGGGCTGGTCGCCTCGCGCGCACTCCTGTCCGTTTCGTGCCTCCGGTTCTTGGCCGGGGGGCATCCGGTGGCGGTCCCTGGATATTAGGCCACTCCTTGGGTCAACCCCCTCAGCACTTGAGAGTCAGGGACGAGGGACTACCCACAGGCTTCCGTTTTTCTCCGCAGAGCTTTTCTGGGAGTTTCTCATCACTTTCGTGGAACTCATTGTGGGTGGATGCTCACAACCATCATTAAAGAACCTTTGAACCTGTCTGGCATCTAGCCTTTTTTCTGAACCCGTCCAGGCCACTACAATTTATTACAAATAGCGCACTCAAAATATCGTCCTTGTGGCGTGATCGTTCATCGGGATGACTCCTCCCCCGACGCAGCAATCGAAGGAGTACAACCCCTGATCGAACCACCCCGATTCAGAACTTCACAATACGATCCAAACAAATACAAATATCTAACTTAAACACATCCTCACTTCAAGTTTTTAAATCTGTAAACACTCGCATAAGCGGCAACACAATTGACAGTCCGCGGACTTAACACGATCTAAATCTTAACTTTTAATTCTTACTATACTTAGCAATGTTACAAAATTTTGAGATTTTAAAAATCGAGTCTGCAATTTATCCCATCAGATAAAGCATAAAAATAAGTTTAATTTGACACTAGTATTAAAAAAGTTATGGCCATTTTCATACTCGGAAATTAGCATCTTGTTCCCCATTGACTTAACTCAAAATCTGTGATCTAGGACAGTCAAAAGCCCATAACCTTCTTAAAAATTAAGAGAACTCAATGAATTTTTCAGTTATTATAGATTGAAGCATTCTGAAACAAATATGAAACAATCTTACTTGGATGACCTGAAATTAAAGCATATAATTAGTTAGTTACCTAATTGTAGGTAATTACAAAATTCAATTACTAGATCTAAACATCAATCCATTTCTTAAGAAAAGATAAACATTTTTAAATTGCCGAAGTGTCCAAATAACATTCACACAATAATTTACAATGTAACATGATTTTTAAATCTCATTTTCTTTAATTTATAAGCCAAATGGAAGGAATTTGGTGTTTAATTCCTGTAAATTGATGGCCATTTAAATCAACTTGCGAGTGGGTTTTAGTGGAATGCGGTGGATTTGAGAAGTTGCCGTTTGCAGTTAAGTCGGCAGGAAAAATACTGCCGGTTCGTATGTATTTTTTATCCCCATTTCGCAACATGAAAATATGATTAAATGCTTCCTAAGAAACACGCTTTTATGTAAAAATAAACTGTGTACTTTATTTTCTCCCCTACGTAAAATCCTTCCCGTTGTCGGCGCTCACGGCTTTAGAAGATGATTTTTAAATTACTCTAGCTAATAAATAATCTAGCGTAATTTAAAAATGCCTTCATAAATCAAATGACGGAGCGATTTTTCTTCAGCAACAAAATCCCCTGACATGGATCGATTTGCCCTGTCTGTAGAAAAATGGCACTTTTACACACGCCCCCCTCTGAAAGGCGCCAAAGTCACGCACACAGGGAGCGGCAGAACTGCAGCGCTGCTCAAGGTAAGTTTTGTAACATACCTACTATACTCTAAGTTTATTTACATACAGAGAATGTTTACAAAATCCAGATCCTGTAACAATACGGAAAGCTAGATTTTTATAATTTACAAGATGATTTAAAGCACTAGCGCACAATTCACAAACACTCGATCTCGATGCCGTGTCACACTGTTATCCGTCTGATACCTAAGATTTTCCCCTTCCTAGTTTATCTTTGTTGAGGGGTTCTACTCCTTAAATGACTACTTTTCCTCCCGAATGTTACTATCCCTCTGCTAAGACTGGACTTCTATAGGGGGACCTCTATCCCTCCTCTCTAAGTTTGACAGAATTAGGGGTACCCTTCACTATTCGGATTACTTTTCGTCAAGTAAGGAGGATCCCGTCTCTCAGGTACTCTTTGCTATCAGGTACTATTTAACAATTGACCAGAGGGTTACTATTCACTGTTGATCAGCCGCTATTCGGAATCAATCACAGACATGCACCAACTTCGAAGTTCTATATACAGGAATTCGAATTCCACCTTACTGGCAGAACTTTAATATGAAATCCAGTATTTGAAAATTTGGCTGCAAATATAGAAACATTCGAACTCGATCTCCTAATTTTTCGTGCGTACCTTTTCTACTATGCCGTCTCGCGAATCAACTAAAATTGCCCAGTTAAATTCTTGAACAGACTGGAGTATTCCAGCCAATCTATACTCTGTTTGTCCAAGCCTGGTACCTTCTCAAGGTTCCTCGTCCGTCACTTCAGGGAGAGACTCAGATACATAGACACACCTTTCTTCTAAGTACCGAGGATCCAGCGCATAGCCGCTTCGCGCTGTGAATTATCGATGCCATTTTTCGAAGCGCACCTTTTCAATTCACGCTTCCGGCAATGATCCGATCGAAGATGAGACCTGTATTTTAATACCCCACCAATTCAGATACCAAGTCTAACCCTGGGCCACTCCTCGCCCGATGAAGTGTGCTTGGCTCTCGTTAAAGCAGCTGAGGTCTGCCAACTACGACCAAAGTTTTGGGCCTCTAACCCAGGAAAGGGCCTCTAACCAACCCCACCAGGGCCTCTAACCCCAGCCTGGTTTTATGGGCCTCCAACCCAAAGGCGTGCTCACCACTCACCCGTGCTTGCTGGACTCTGTTCTAATGATCTCGATTAGACCCTTTCCCAAACCCAATAATCGATCCGCTCCGACACACAAAGTGCCGAAAATCAATGCGAAAACCGCACCGTGTGCGTGATTTCTGCACTCGCGATCGAAACAGCTCAACACCCTTGATCGCAAACTTGTGTTTGGGAATCTTTTGAGATCCTGGATGAGCCCCCAGTGATAATTGCTCATTTCTAGGCTTCTTCCCGTGTAGTTTCAGTAAAAACACTCTGCTTACAAATTGTATCTAAGCTCCAGACACTATGGCAACTCTTTGCAGCTTGTCCCAGCTGTGCAGAGAGCAACTCCAAATTGACCAAATCTCCCAGAAACCCTGAAACTTTACCCCATTTTGAAGTCCTAGCTGCATCTCATCAACTGTTAAGAGAGCGCAGCAGCGGTTGCACTTTCTGCGCCGGATGTGAAGAGCTCATCTCCCCCATCCCATCCTCACTACTTTCTACAGGGGCACCATAGAGACTATTCTGACCAGCTGTATCTCTGTCTGGTTTGGGGACTGTAGAGCCTCCGACTGGAAGTCTGTGCAGAGAGTGGTGAGGACAGCGGAAAAAATCATCGGGACCTCTCTCGCCTCAATCGGGGATATTGCGACCAAACGCTGCGTGTCTAAGGCCAGCGGTATTATAAAAGACCCCACACATCTCCATCACGGACTGTTCACTCTGCTGCCCTCGGGAAAAAGATATCGCAGCATAAGGAGCAAAACATCAAGGTTCTGCAACAGCTTCTTCCCACGAGCCATCAGACTCCTGAATGCCATGTAATGGGCTGCCACCATTGTCTATTTATCCTTTTCATCCATGCCTATCCTTCGGTTAATTTATTGTGTTGCACAGGGAGCCAAATGCAACGTAATTTCGTTTGGAACTGCATGTATCAATGTATTTCTAAATGACACTAAAGTTTGTTTGACTTGACTTTGACTTTGACTCCAATTTAGCCAGGATAAAACATCTGCATCACATCTGGAGCACCTATACTCTGGAATATTCAGCTGCCACTTCTGCCTTCTCCCAGTCATCATTCTATTGTATGGAGACAGCACCTCTGCCTCTGTTCAAGTCTCTGTAGTAACTAAGTGGCAAGAGTGAATGTAGGCAGAATTAGGACTTTTGACTACGCTTCAGAGATACAGCATGGAAATAGGCTCTTTGGACACCCTGGAAAGGAAAGAAACTAGAGATATTTTATAATATTACATCTTATCTGGTGTAACTGGAATTGACAGACCATCAACCTTGTTTGATTTCAGAGCTCCACTATTACTCATTCCTGCTCACTGCCACTGCGCCTTTGAGTGCTATGTGTAGTGAATGCACGTGCAACAGTGGTCCAGACCCAGGAAATTCCCCTGCCTCTGGCATCGATGAGCTTGGCCAAAATCTGCTGGTGAATTCACAGAAAGAACATGGCATAGCTGGAGAAGCAGCAGAAAAACAAGCAAGTCAAAAGGTGGCGACTAATAGGAACGAATACCAACTGACCTTCATCCTGAAGTCAATGTGTTCAGTAGTTTCCCTGCCCAATATATAGGCAAGTATCAGTGTAGGATATCCAACCTCATATTGCTAGCTTTTGATTTGTCTCTTGCAGTGGCGCAGTGGTAGAGTGCCTTACAGCGCCAGGGACTCGGATTCAATCCTGACTATGGGTGCTGCCTGTATGGGGTTTGTACATTGTTTGTATGATCGCAGGGGCTTTCCCCGAGTCCTCTGCTTTCCACCCAGTTTCCAAATACGTTCAGGTTTGTAGGTTAATTGGCTTTGGTAAATTGTTCCTAGTGGGTAGGATGGAATTAGTGTATGGGTGGTCATTGGTCAGCGTGGACCGTAGGAAGATGGGTCTCGACCCGAAACGTAACCCATTCCTTCTCTCTAGAGATGCTGCCTGTCCTGCTGAGTTACTCCAGTTTTTTGTGCCTATCTTCAGTGGGCCGAAGGGCCGGTTTCCATCTGCATCTCTAAATGAAACATAAACAGTACACTGAATAACAATTTCCATTTCAGCCAGTCAGTGCCAAATATTCTTTTCACAGATCTTACCTGACCTGACCTATTCCACAGCCTGATACCGAGACATGAAGCCAACCTTTGCATTTGGTCCATGTACTTTTGCACAAGAAATACATTTGGAGTAAAATCAAACAAATCAGCATGACAAACATAAAATTGCCAAAGGGTTACTTAGAAATGATCCAGTAGTGTAATAAAGCAAAAGATTAGATAATCATAGTAGCTTCAGATTGGAAATAGATAGTGGTATGCAGGAAGCTTTGACGGCAAAAAGAGCATAAATTGCTGCAAGTATTATTTTCCAGAGACGTTGAGAATATTTTTTGACAGTGAGCAGCTCAATAGATAGCTCCCACTGCTTCTTTGGCAGCATTCAGGGAGTAAGGCGTAAGTTTCTATGACAGAGCATTAGCATCAGAGCCTGGTGAATGATCAAGGTTGCGAGTAGTTGACACAGTGAATGCTGAATTGAAGAATGAAGGATGTGCTCACAACTTCCCTGAAGAAGTATAATATCGCCACAAACACTTTGTCCGTGATTGCTCAAAATGGAGAAGAAGCATTCAGGGTGGTGCTGAGAACCATCAGGCTGTGCAACATCTTTCAAGCTAACCACTCACCCATCCGTCGGACAGTAGCTGCCCCATCCACGGATGTGTCACCTTGGAGCCCAGAAAACTGTCACTCTCAACCTTAATGGACTGGCTAAGAAGAGAAACAAAAGAGATGAAGGGAGGAGATTAAATAATCTGCAACATGGCAAAGTGCAAAAAGCTGCAGTACTCCTAGTAGGTTAAAGTTCCAACAGAAAGCTTTTACCGTTGATAACTTTCCTGGCTCATCCCAGAAGAAATGCACAGAAGATAATAGCCTCTAATAATGTTGTAATATTTTACCTGAAGTTTTTCAATCCTAATATATCCAACATTGGAGAAGAAATCAGATTAAAGTAGATCAAAGTAATGAACGCGATGTTGAAACATTTGAGAATTGTCCCAAAAGTGTTTGGACATTTTCACAGGAACATGGGGAAGCCAACAAGGTTGAAAGGTTGTAATAAAATTCCAAGAATACCACAGTGTTTTTGGGCAGATGGAATCCCAGCAGCCCTCTCAATTTCCCAGGGTTTGATTGGCTTATTAAACCTGGAGCTCCATTCAAGGGCAAAGTAGGTATTTCAATTCTGCAAATAAGAATGTTATTCTTGGATGGATCAAATGTACTTAACCTCTGCAACTAAAATAGAAGAGGAAAGGCACCAATATTTTTTTGTCTATATTTCTTCTCCGCGTGTACTTGGTGCATTGTCAGAATTTGTAACACTACTCCCATCTTGTGGTGACCCCTTTAGCCAAGAGCTAACACCATCACTACAAGAAAAACAAGGAAAAAAAAGAATCCCCGATTGCTCAAACACATTTTCTTTTTTGCTTTTCATTGCTTCTGCATTCTTCTAAACTCCAAACAGTTGTATGATTAAATCAGAGACCTTCCTATCAACACCTAATTTGTTTTCCTTAATTCCTGGATTTATAGTTTCAAAACTATCATTGGCTTTAGAAAATATCCCCATTTAATCACATGTTGGCTAATAATTTAAGAGGGTTGAAGAGAATAAAAATAGGTCAGAGTGTGCTTAGTCTAAAAATTGTACTTCATAGTTAGTTTGAATCAAAAGGGCCAAAAGACCTGTTTCCATTCTGTATCTATGTATCTATCCAGGCAAAGGGATTGTACATTATCCCTATGACTGCGTGCGTCTTTCCTCTGGGTGCTCCAGTTTCGTCCTATCCCCAAAGACATACACATTTGTCTGAAGAAGGGTTTCGACTCGAAACGTCACCCAGTCCTTTGTTCTATTGTATGCTGAATGCTTCCAAAGATGCTGCCTCACCCACTGAGTTTCTCCAGCCTTTTGTCTACTTTTGATTTTTCCAACATCTGCAGTTCTTTCTTAAATAACACGTTTGTGAGTTAATTAGCTTCAGTAAAAATGTAAAATTGTCCCTAGTGTGTCGGATAGTGCTAGTGTACGGGGTGATTTTTGGTCGGTGTAGACTCGGAAGGCCGAAGGGCCTATTTCTGCACTGTGTCGCTAAAGTCTAAAGTCTATGACTTTTCAAACTCTAGAAAGGATTTGTTGAACCTAATAACCAGTTTCATGTACATAAAATCTCATTGAATGTGTTCTTAAAATAATGTTGTTGAAGGCCAGGAATTTTGGTTGCCAAAGCAACAATTATACTAGTGACAATAAGGAAAAGAGTACCAAGATTAAAGCATGCCACTTGGACGGTGCATTTTTCACACACTCACTCTGGTGGAATACAGATAACAAAAATGAGCATTATTTTATGATCTATGAAATAAGGAGCCACAATAAACATCTGCCGGAGATTCAGCCACTGAGACTGTGGAGTGGAGCTTCATTTCGGAGGTTTTCAGGTTTACATTTTTGATCCACTAGTCAAATTACTGGCCAGTGTTGACAGAACAGGCTGTAGCCCCATAGCATTGGCTTGGGTGCAGGCAGCAGGAGGGACTGTTCATTATATCAGAGGGTACACACAGCATATGCTCACACCCTGTCACTCAACCGCACAGGGTGTCTCCTGCAACCGGCCACAGGCAATGAGCGGGGTGTACCCAGGAACGCCAAGATCAAGATTGTTGGGCCACTTCCTTTTCAGCTATCTTCACACAACACACAGCTTCTGCCCTCCCATCCGCCAAGTTTCTTCTCAATCTGTTTGGGGATAGAATTAACAGTACAATAGGGACACAGGCCTGCTTGTCACGACACTGCACAGGGAATTTCTCATTAGCAGTTATTTGAACATGCATTTCCCAAACAAGGCATAATCATCTTTGTGGATGACAAATTTAAAACCTTCCACCAGGAAATGTTTAAAGAGAATTCCTGGCAGCCCAGAGAGAGAGCCTCAGTTTAGCGTTGAACCAGGCAATGCAGCAGTCTGAAGACTTTATTGGAGTGCCAGCCAGGAATTTAGTGCTCAGGTCACATGGTTTTGTTACTGCCAGTTTGGTTTTGTTACTTCCACCGGATTGATTTCCAATGAACAGTGTGAGCATTTGGAGCTTTAGATGTGTGAAGACCGATCATGTTTTATTCAGTACACCCATGGAGTTCAATCACTTTGCCTACTAATCAATTGCAATAACATGCAAGGGCACAATAATGGAATCCCTTTGGCCTTTCCGAAGCCGAGAGAATGACCGACCAAACTCACAATGCCATTCAAACCTTTGGGCATTCTCTAGACACTAACAGAGACCCTTTTGGGAGTCATACTGAACATCTCAATATTGGTGTACATACAACATGGAACATAGAACATAAGACATAGAACATAGTACATGGAAACTTAGATCATAGGACATAGAACATGGAACATTGAACATGGAACATAGAACATAGAACATAGGACATGGAACGTAGATCATAGGGCATAGAACATGGAGCATAGAACATAGAACAGTATAGCACAGGGTCGGGCCCTTTGGTCCACAAGATTTGTGCCCAACATGATGCCTGTACATGTTCCATACCACTCTATTCCCTGCACTTGCATGTTCCTATCCAACATCACCACCAAACTTTTCCCCTCTCGTTTCATAGCTCTGCCTTCTATTGTTGGACATTTCCACCTTGGGAAAAAGGTTTTGACTCTTTACCGTATCTATGCCTCTCATAATTTTATATGCTTCCTTCAAGTCGCACCTCAACCTACAAGATACAAGATACATTTAATTGTCACATGTACCAGTCGGTACAGTGAAATGTGTGGTCACCATACAGCCATAAAATAAAATAAAGAATACAACACATGATAGAGTCTAACATAAAACATCCCCATGGAGCAGAATCAAAGGTTTCCCACGAGAGGGAAGGCACCAAAGTCATTCCACTTCCTCTGATGTTTCTCCATGGTCGGAGCCTCCCTTCACCGCCGCTCAGGCCCGCCGCTCAGGCCCGCTCGCTGGGATGCTGGAACTCCGACATCGGAACGGGAGGCCAACCCCAGTGGCTTGGACCTCTGAATCGCCCGCTTCCCTTGGGGGTCCACTGGTCCCAAAGTACCCAGGCCGCGCAGGGCGGAGATTCAAGCTGGCGGCCCTCGGCAAAGGGTCCCAGGACTCCGCGATGTTGGTCAGCGCCGCCTGCGCTGGGAGCTCTGCACCACAGCTCTGCGATGTCGATGCTGCAGGCCCAACACTCCGGAGCTTCAAACGGCGATCCCAGGTAGACATTGCCCGCTCCGCGGTGAACCCAGCACCGCGCTGCCGCTGCTGAAGCTGTGGTCCGGTCCGCTCCGATTCAGTTGGTAGGCCGCGAGGAGGGGGGGCGATGACGCGACTCGGAGAAATAGTCGCATCCTCGCCAGGAAGCGACTGGGAAGCGGTTTCCCCCTTACGCTCCAGCGTTCCATAGAAATCAATCCAAATCTATCCAACCTCCCTCTGTAGCTGAATCCAGGCAGCGTTCTGGTAAACCACTGCTGCACCCTCTCCAAAGCATCCACATCTTTCCTGCAATAGGGTGACCAGAACTGCATGCAATACTCCAAACCAAAGTCCTATAAAGCTGCATCATGACCTCTTGACTCTTCAGACCTAGGTTACTTTTCGGGTCGAGACCCTTCTTCAGACCAGGGATCGCTGGTCAGCACAGACTCGATGGGCCAAAGGGTCCATTTCAATTCTGTATATCTAAAACAAAACCTAAAAGCAAAGAGACCTCCACCCCTTTGTGGCTCTTGGACTTTGTCTATGGAACTGATGCACTACAAACCTGAGAACCACAATCTGCATATTTCCTTTTGTTCTACCTATTGTACTTCAGTTAGGCTTGATTGCCTTTATATGCAGTACTGTCTAATTTGATTGGATGGCATGCCAAATAAATCTTCTCACTGTTCCTCAGTAATCATAGCAATAATAAACATAAACCTAAACTTAAATGCTACCTGACCCTGTTAAGTATCTGCAGCATTTTCTATTTTTAACTATCGTGCTATCCTGGGTGCCCTGGACAATACGTATCCCTCATTCAGTAAGATTATAAATATTATTGTTATCACAATCTTCCCACCGGGACATTGTTATGTTCAACTTAGGCACTGGCTTGCATATAACATCTGTAACCACTAGTTCGGACAACCAGAGATCTTGAAAGACTCTATAAAAATGATTACCAATTACTTGGAAATAAAGATTGCTGCAGCTTTACAACAGAATAGTATAAGAATATGATAAGAACTTTACATTGTTAGACTTGGCGCTCTCTCTGAAGTAGAACCAGGAGGTGTCTTTTTTAAAAAAATGCCTAGCATTTTGAACTAGCATTTTGTCTGAGAGAGCTATATGTCCAACCACATTTAGTTTAGTTTAGAGATACAGCAAGGGAACAGGCCCTTCAGCCCACCAAGTCCACAGCGACCAGCGATCACCGACACATTTGTTTTATCCTACACACTAGGGACAAATTATAGAAGCCAGTTAACCTACAAACCTGTACATCTTTTGTAGTGTGGGAGGAAACTGGAGCACCCGAAAAAAACCCACGTGGTCACAGGGAGAACGTACAAACTCTGTACAGACAGCACCCGTAGGCAGGATCAGCATTTGGGTCTCTGGTGCTGAAAGGCAGCAACTCTACTGCTGCAAAACTGTGCCGTCCAAACAGAACTGTGCCTCAGTACCGCATTCAAACACCATACAAGTTGAACAGACAAGCCTCTGCTACAGTGGAGCACATAATATGTAGATCCACAGCAGTTTTCGCACTGTACTGCAGAATGGATAATGATTTCACACCATGAATGGGGCTTCCAGCAAGTGCTTTGCATTTGCTCAAAAAACAGCAATAACATTTTTTTTTGAAACTGAGACTTTCAATGCAAAATTGTGCTAAGTGGGTGGCAAATCCTACAGGGATAGAAATACTCAATGCCAAATTGGTACCATATGGTAAGTTTTGAATCCCTGTAATGCTGTGAAGAAAGAAGAGAGAAAAAAATAGCAGGATGCAAATGAAAAATCCCGGCCAGCCTGACCTCAATCCAACCACTTAACCATTTTAACATTAAATTCAGTGTGAACTCACAGAAACCGTGGATCCAGAATTTCCTCTCTCACAGTTTCCTTCCTACCTCCCTGCTATTATTGGGCCTGTAGAACAGTTGGTAGTACAGGTTCAGAAGCTGCATCAATAAAGGGATGATTTGTCGATCTTTAAAGTTGATTAAATCAAACCGTAAATTACTATAAGCAAATGAAATGAGCCTGGAAAGCCTCACTCAAAAGCAACAGCAGGTGCCTTTAAATGTCACTCTGAAAACCCTAGGCCCGGGATGTGACGATCATGGTTAATGGATGAGTAGGAGTGGTAGTGCTTGACTTTAATGACGGAAAATAATACCTGACTCACTTGCTCCAGGTCCACCTTATTGCTTTGCTATTGTCAAGATCCCAAGCTTTGGATTATGCTTCCAAAACCTTTGTCTCTTTATCTCTTTAAAATCTGCCGCTTTGAACTAACCCAATACCTCCTCCCAATAATATCTATTTCCTCTTGTGCAGCGTCTTTAACATAACATTCCAAGGTGCACGTTTATGGCAACCCAAGAGGCCATTCAGCCCATCAGGCTGACATCCACCACAGTGGAATCAACATTCCTCACTGTAATGGAAGGCAATAAAGTTGCGTCATCTTCCTCTTTGTTCACCCTTGGTCGTGGCCTTTGAACGGGCCCGTTGCCGACGGTCCGCTGTTCAAGTATCCTCGTCGGGATGATGGAAACTCCGGCGGCAGGATAGATCAGAACACTCCACAGCATGGAGCTCCCGAGGCGGCCTTTTCCTACTGGAGTCCGTGGCTTCACGGTGTTAACGTCCACAGGCCCCACGGTCGGAGCACTTCCACAGCAATCCTCGAAAAGGATTACCCGCTCCGCGATGATAAGTCCGCGCCATGCTTGCGGCTTGAAGCTCCAGGCCGGTCTCCAGGAAAGGCCGCACCAATCCACAAAGGGGGGGGGGGGGGGAAACGGAGAAACATCACATCTCCGTCAAGGTAAGTGACTGAAAACGTTTTCCCCATATACCCCCCCCTCCCCCCCCACCACATAAAAACACCGAGAAACATTAAAACATACATTTTAGACACACTAAAAATAACAACAAAAGTTGAAATAACACACAGGCTGCTGGCAAGGCTGCCATCTCGGCACCACCGAGGTGGTGATTCCAACCTTAGCCTAGAAACATCCCCAATTTTATGTAGGAAGGAACTGCAGATGCTGGTTTATACAGAAGGTAGACACAGAGTGCTGGAGTAACTCAGCGGGTCAGGCAGCATCATCCATCCTTTTTCTCCGGAAATGAAGCCTGGCCCACTGAGTTCCACCAGCACTTTGTGTCTCACATCACCATTTTGTTACATGGTTTGGGCTGGCGTTGATCTCTCCCTCTGGAAACACAATTGGTATTGATGATTGATTACCACTGCCTTAGCATATACTTGGTCCACATGCAGCCGGACAAACACTCTCGCCCAAACCATCCAGACAGTGTGATGTGAATGGTGATATGGCTTCTGACAGGTCATGCAGGAGTCATCTCCTCAGAAACTGCCCTGAAGGTTCTAACACTCGGAAGGGCCCTGCCTCCATTTCTGCCAGGTTGTAAAATTATTATTTTCACGATGGGAAACAAAGTGACTCCTACCTTGTGTATCTGACAGAGATTAACTGTTCTAAGATAGCAATGATGTAATAAATCAACGGAATTACAACAATAACAAGGACTAGTTTCTACGTCCTGGCAGAATGAGAGCATCTCAAACAAGTGGACACAAGAATAAAATATAAAAACAGACAACTGTGTAAAAAAACCACTCAGCAGGGCAGGCGGCATTTGTGAAGGAAAATAGAGATCATGTTTTCAATCACTGACCTTGCATCAGAACAGGAAGGCATTGGGGATGAACAGCTTTCAAACAATTAAAAGATGAACACCCTCAGTTTAATGATCATTCAGTGACACTTCTCTGTCTGGTCAAGAATCCTGAAGAGGAAACAAGTTGTAGATAATATCAAACTGACAGTGAAAGACCATAGAGAAATACTACAGAGAAATAGAATGATGCAATAGTTTGATCGGAAGATATATTTCAGAAATTTAAGAAGCACATTACTTTATAAAGCGAAGCAGCTCAGAAAAAATAACATATTTCAAGACTCAGAGCATATCTGGCTCACAGTACACAGTAGAAGCACAGGTTTAGCTTATGCTTCATTTGACATATTCACTCCCCAGGGTTAAGCTCCTGGAGGTCTTGGCTGAGATATTTCGCACCAGTATGACTGACTTTAGCAGTGTTTCTTTCAAAGAATTTAATGAAGAATCTTTCTGAAATGGGTCACAAGTGTGTTCAGATGAACTAGTGTATTGGACTCTATACCTATTCTTTGATGCGAGGCCAAGGAAAGCAGGCACAACTTGTCCCTTCCATCCCACCAGGAGTTCCTGCTCATGTTTGAATAAACAATCAAAAATAATGTGACGGAGAACAAGAGCTTCACAGTTGCTTTAGTGTGAATTAGGTGTTAGTGGGTGGCACAGTGCGTTGCATGTACAGTGTGACTTCACGTTGAAAGGCTACTGGATCATGTCCTACTTGAGCACAAAAATCTTGACCGGTTCTTCTGAGGAAATGCTGCCCTATAAGAACTGTTACCGTGTTTTCTCATGGAAATACACAAGATCCCAGGGCATGTTTCAAAGAAGAACAAAGATGTGCAGGAAGGAACTGCAGATGCTGGTATATACTGATTATAAACACAAAGTGATGGAGTAACTCAGCGGGAGAAAACGGATGGGTGACATCTTGGGTTGGAACAAAGTAAATGGGGGGATGGGGGGGGGGGGGGGGTTAGAGGTAGGAAAAGGCTAGAACAAATCAGGGCCAGCAACAGATGACCAAGCACTGCACCACTGTTCGCATCCCTGTACAAACTCCATACAGACAACACCCGTAGTCAGGGTCGAACCCAGCAACTCTACTGCTTCACCACCATGCCACCCTACTGGCAAAGATTAGGGGGCATAGCTTTAAGGTGAATATTTAAAGGTGATGCATGGCATATTAATATTTAAGAGGCTTTTAGATAGGCACAAGGGTAGGCAAGTAATGGAGAGGTACAGGCAAATGAGATTAGTTTATTTTGGTATCATGTTTGACACAGACATTGCGGGCTGAAGGGCCTATTCCTGTGTGCACTTTCCTATGTTTTATGTACCGCATTCAACCATGCCTGGTGCTCTTAATGTAGATATTTCTCAACTGGAACTGATGCTGGTAAAAAGTAAATTAATATCCGAGGCAGACATGGGAGCAGACACAACTCTCAATAAGAGATGAAAATCAAAGAAAGCGGATGCTGGGAATCTAAAATCAAAACAGATAAGGCTGGAAATACTCAACAGATTAGGCCATAACTGTGGGAAGAGAAACAGTCAACGTTTCAGATCTTTATCGGATGAATACCATTCTAATGAAAGGTCTTCAACCTGAGCGTTGACTCAGGTTCTCGTGGCGTGACCTGAGTAAATCCAGTATTCTGTGTTTTTGTCTCGATAAGAGATCATGCTCTAGATTTATAATTTCATGCACAGAATACACACAGAACATGAAAGGGCAATTGGATAGTCAGATCATTATTAGTTAGTAAGTTATTTTTCCCTAAACATTATTTTTGTCTTGATGAAATAATGAATGTATTAAAGTTGATAAAGCACACGAGTAAAAAAAGCTAAACTTGTGTATTCGTGAGAACAACCTACAATGAGAGGGTCAGATTTTTTGGAGAGGGCCACACTCCTCTCTCCAAAGGATAGAAGGACTCACTCATAAAATGTTAAGCAATCTAGTCCTGTTAGAGTGGAGCATGCTTCCTTCCATTAGCACCATGCCATTCCGAATCACAGAGTGGGGTTACCTGCTGCACAGCATCCATCAAGTTGCCTGGGCATCCATCATTGCCTGAGCATCCATTCAAGAATTCTCACTCACGTGTAAGGAAACGAGTCATTAACATTTAAACATACTACAAAATGCTAAATAAAAATTGTAATATAGAAATATAATTAAAGTATGTTGAAATTAAATAAATATATATTTTTTTAATGTACATTAAACTTTGAAATACTTCTGCAAGGGAATTACCATCCACATCTACAAGATTAGATCAAGGTGTATTATGACACAAAAGGTCATCTTTCCATGTCCTCCAGAGATGCTGCCTGACCTCCTAAATATTCCCGTACTTTGTGTCCTTGTGTGTATTAACCAGCATCTGCAGTTCCTTGTTTCTACATTCTTCCTAAGAACTAATATCAGCAAAGCTGACCAGGTATTGTTATCTGGAAAGTCTAGACTTTATCAGACCTTCCAACCCAGTTTGTGCCAAAAATTGTTTCAGATTTCTTTATGGGGCCCACAAGAAATCACTAAAAAATGTAAAACCTAACCTTGTTAGGATCTTAATTCATTTTCTGATAGATTAGACCAGGTGAGGATGTTACCACAACTCCTTGGCTCAAAACACAAAAAGAAATATCCAGGATATTGGACTTCTGAATATTTCTTTTTTCTCAGTTCCTCCCTGACCTGTTAAGCTTTCTTTTCACATCATTATTTGTTCTTATTTTTGGCTTGCAATGTTATGTTGATCCCAAATTACATTTATACACAAAGAAAAGCCATATCAAATGAAGGGGATTTAAACCAAGGCTTTGGATTCTGTGGGAAGAATATCTTAAAGGAACATTGCCCAATAATATTTGCTCAATGGATAATGAGCGTATGGTGAAATATGCACTGCATGTATAAATAAACAGCAAGGATAATTGCTACGTTCTGAACCTATTCCAAATGCTGGAGGTTATAATCACTTTAGATTGCATCTGCTCCACATGATGTGGCAATCAGTATGCAGGATTTCTGTTCTGAGCATGTGCAAACCAGTTGAATCTGTCTGGATTCAAACCTTTTTAATCTGTCAAAATAATTAAGGAAAAAACAGCGAGAACCATTTCATCTTTAAATAAAACCACAGTTCTCGGTTTGGATGTAATTAATCTGTAATGAAGCCAATGGTGTGCACAATTGGATTAGGATACATGGGGCGATTCATTTGTTACATGCACTCATCGCTGTACTGTCTGCTGAATTATTATGCCATGAGCTTACATACCTTGAGACGTAAAGGACTAGAGTAACTCAGTGGTCAATGTTATTTCAGCACTATGTGACCTTTTTCTTATTAACCAGCATCTGCAGTTCCTTGTGCCTCCGTGCCTTAACCTCCTTATCTTAAGTTCTTTCCCCCAACCATCCTACTTCATGCTCCCTATCTCCCTCAATGATACTCCTTGAAATATATTTCTTGGATCACGCCTCCCTTGAGGAGTCCTTACATGGCCTCATATCATGGAGTTGTTTGCAACATTAAAGGCGCGTTATAAATGTGGCTTGTCATTGTAAAATCAACAGCCAATTTAATCTATGTGGGGTTGGTATGTCTCCACAGGTGTTTCCCTGGATGTTCCAGTTTCTTCCCACAGCCCCAAAAGTACGGATTAGTAGGTCATTGGAACTGTGTAAATTGTCCTTCATGTGAAGGTGAGTGTAGAATCCAAGAGAGGTTAGGAGAACTATGGTGACAATAGAATGGGATTAATGTAGGTGAATGCTTTATGGTCAGCATGGATATGGTGAGCCAAGAGCACGCAAATTGGAGGAACAGCTCCTAATATTTAGCGTTTGCAATCTAATGGTATGAATATTGATTTATCTAACTGCAAGTAACCCTTGCATCCCCTCTCTCTCATTCCCACTCAAAATCTAGTGGTTGTACCAGTTTCACTGTCATCCTGTTGAGTTTCACTGTACAACTGGTTATCACCTAGACCACAGCCAACAATGGGCCATTGTGGGCTCCACCTTTCTTTGATCATCATTACTTTTAACATATCTTTCATTCATTTGTTTGATATTTCTCTATATCACTGTCTATGTTTCCCTTTCCCCTGACACTCAGTGTGAATAAAGTTCATGACCCAAACATCACCTTTTACTTTTCTCCAGAGATGCTGCCTGACTCGCTGTGTTACTCCAGCTTTTTGAGCTTATTTCCATGTTCTATGACTGCAAACTCTATCTGTGATCCACCAGATCCGTACTCTGGCTTATCATGCACTAATGCGCTCCACCATTTGTAATGGTCTCTTCAGCTGCCCTGAGGTCTGGAATTCTCTCCTTAAATCTCAACCACTTTATCCCTTTTCCCCTTAGATTCTACCTCTTTGAAGGAGCCTTAAATCATCAGCCCTTTTTCCATCTTAATCCGTGTTTTCTTTAATATTTGATAATGCTTCTCTACAGTACCTGAGGGTAGTTTTGTTACTATAATGATGTTGTGAATGATTGCAGTTTTCCCTTAAATGCATCTCTGCTACTCTGTGCATTAGTACCTCAGTGCCCTTTAGTTTAGTACACTTATTGCAGATAATGCAGATTATTGCTTGCTGAAGAATAGAACCTGCTGTTGCTAATGGGTCGTCATTCCTAGGGAATGGAATATGTTGACGTCACCAGCCCAGGTGTTCCACTATCCTCCGTTTGACTTGGGAAGCTTTTAAAAAAATAGGAGTTAGGTGCAGTCTGGGGTCATTGAAAGTAGATTAGACCCCATGAGAACTGAAATCTACTAAGTATTACAAAAAACTCAAATAAAGCAACTTGGGTCTGCGCATTCCTTAATGCTGAGATCATATTTATTTGGCAGTCGTCTATGATGAATGTACAATACAAAACTGTTTTATTTAAAATTTCCATTCCTGACAGAATTCTTCAGGAAACCTGCAATGTATGAGGCCATTAATGAGTCATTGAATGAAGGCAACATTTTTAAACAGTAATGGATGTCACGTCACTGTGCCATGTGATTGAAGCTTAAGCGAATATTTAAATCCGAGTTGGCAATCCTTATGTTGCACCCTTTTGTTAGGAACAATCCTAAGGGATACAAATGTCCCTTTTATTGAGAACTGTCCTCCCCTTTATCTGCTGCTCCCCTTTATCTGAACAGTCTTTAACCCTACCAGGTGCAATCCAGTTCTCCTTCTGCACCCTCCTTAAAACTTTACCTTTGTCAATGTTTAGAAACGAAAGAGCAGATGCTGGTTGACAAAAAAAAAGACACAATGTGCTGGAGTAACTCAGCAGGTCAGGCAGCATGGAGAAGAGGGATAGGTGGTTTCAACATTACCCATCCATGTTCTCCAGGAATGCTGCCTGACCTGTTGAGTTATTCCAGCACTTATTGTCCATAATTAGTTGCCCTTCTTCATGACTCCTCCTTTGGCTTAATGATAATTTTTATCTGAACCCACTTTTAACATTGAAGAGTGGTAGATGCACGTACTCTCACGACATTTAATAAATATCTAAATGAGCACTTAAATCACCAAGGCGTTGGCGGTCACAGACCTGAGCTTATGGACAGTATGGACAGTGTGGTCAGTGGTAGGAAACGTCTGTTTCTCTGCTGTATTACACAAAATCATAGAAAGGTACAGCTTTGAAACAAGTCCCTTGTCCCACCAAGTACACACCAACCATCAACCATGCATTTAAACAAATCCTACTTATAGTCCTATTTTTTATTCTCATCACATTCTCATCAACTCCCCCAGATTCTACAATTTAAAGTGAGAGGGGCAAAGTTTTAAGATGTGCAGGGCAAGATTTTACACTGAAAGTGATAGGTGATAGGTGCCTCGAACACTGCCAGGTGTGGTGGAGAATATAGATACAATAGTGGCTTTTAAGATGCTTTTAGATAAGCACATGGATGTGTAGGGTATTGAAGGATATGGATCATGTGCAGGCAGAGGAGATTAGTTTGACTGACATCCTTGGACATTGTGGGCTAGAGGACCAGTTCCCATTCTGTACTGTTATATGTTCTGAGACACACAATAATCCACTCTTCCACGAGTCCCTGCTGGAACTGACTCTAATAACTTCCTGGAATGAGAATGGACTGATAATGGAGAATGGTCATAATTACTACTCTCTTACAAACAAGCACTGAAAGTCACCATCACTGACCTGATGCAAAAGCAAGGCCAAAGGTTGTCCTGTAGAATACAGAGCTGCCAAGATTGGGTGAGGGTTGAGAATGAGAAATTGGGAGGGAGTGCAGCAATCAAGCCCGAGGGAGCGTAGCAACCAAGCCCGAGAGAGCGGCACAACCAAGGGAGGGGGGGCTGTGGGAGGGGGGTGTCCCCTCTCCTACGGTAGGGAGCTTTTGCATTTTTCAGCTTGAAATTGTGCAATCTGGTGCATACTGTAGCGAGTCTTTAAAGTTATACTTGGATACAACATTTATGCTTTATTAGACTCAGTGGGACCCGTTGCGTCCCATGTTTACACGGGAGGACTGGTCCCCCCAACACAATATTCCACCTCTCCACCAATTCCAATATTGCTGGCCAGTTGGGGGGGGGGGGTTCTGGAGCGCTAGTATGGGTGTTGTGGGCCAAAGGGACTGGTTTCCAGAAGGCTAGTATTGACATTGTGGGCCAAATGGATTATTGGGCTGGCAGCTCAGTCACTCAGGCCTGGTGGGCTGGCAGCTCAGTCATTCAAGTCTGTTGGGCTGGCAGCTCAGTCACTTAGGCCTGGTGGGCTGGCAGCTCAGTCACTCAGGCCTGGTGGGCTGGCAGCTCATAAACTGCCAGAAATTCTGCCCAAAACAGGTGAGAGACTCTGTGAGAGAGAGGGTAGAGAATCAATTTTAGACATGTTTCATCTTTTTTTCTGCAGATCACAGCAATGAAGGAGGAAAGTCTATCCTGGCCTGGATCTCACATGGAGCAAATGAGGGGAGGGAAAAATATACTGGGGTGAGGTTTAATACTTGCAGGGGGAATACTTACTGATGGGCCAAAGGGACTCCTGGGCTAATACAGGCCTGAGTGGCTGAGTTGCCAGCCCACCAAGCCCAAGTGAAATCTCGGTGAGAGGCACTGGGTGAAAATTAGTGAAATTTCAGTGAAATGCACTTTTTCTGGACTTTTCCTAGCCTGGCACGGGCCTTTTGGGTCAAAATGCTCCTCCTGGGTTAATACAGGCATTTTGGGCAAATGGGACTGGTTTCTTGGCTAATAAGGGACTTGTGGGCCGAAATTAATGGTTTCAGGCAGGCCAAACAACTAATTTCATTTCATTTCCAATTGCATTGCAGTTTCAAGCACAGGGCAGGCCAAATAGCTCATTGCATTTTCATTTCACTTCCATTGCCAATGCAGTTTCAAGCACAGGGCCGGCCAAGCCAAACAGCTGATTACATTTGCACTTAATTTCCATTGCCATTGCAGTTTCAAGCACAGGGCAGGCTCAAGCCAAACAGCCCATTGCATTCTCACTTCATTTCCATTGCCATTGCAGTTTCAAGTACAGGGCAGCCTCAAGCCAAACAGCTGATTGCATTTTCACTTCATTTCCATTGCCATTGCACTTTTAAGCACATGACAGGCTCAAGCCAACAGCTGATTGCATTTTCACTTCATTTCCATTGCCATTGCAATTTCAAGCACAGGCCAGGCTCAAGCCAAAGAGCTCATTGCATTTTCACTTCATTTCCATTGCCATTGCAGTTTCAAGCACAAGGCAGGCCAAACAACTCATTTCATTTTCATTAAGGGCTACCAAATTATTTATTCAAGTTCATTGCATACTCACAGTGTTCAGTAGTTTCCCAGCTCAGACAGAGAGTCATGACCTCTCCCTCACCATCTTGCAGACATACTGAGCCATGCCCACACTTCCAGGTTTTTTAGGTATGAATAAGATTAGGCTAAATTACATTCCTAATTACATTCCACAGGCTCTGATCAACAGGTGCAGCACATGAATGACCTTGGTATATACATATATGGAAATCAGATTATAATTCATGCTGTTAAGCATATATATATAGAGGGGAAAAAACATAGAAACAAGGCAAGAGTCGGTCTTCCATCACTGTTCTGTACAAATAAATTAATCAACCTTAACCTTTGACTATAGAAAAAAGGCGAAAATAATGCCACATATTCAACCAAGTATATGGTTCAATTAAATTAAAATATAAATGTAATATATATATATGGAAACAGGCCCTTCAATCCACCAAGTCCGCACTGACCAGCAATCTACCATACACCAGTTCTATCCTACACGCCAGGGACAATTTACAGAAGCCAATTAATCTACAAACCTGTACTTCTTTCGGATGTGGGAGAAACCGGAATTCCGGGGAAAACCCATAAGGAGATTTTGGTGCCCCCATATATATGTAATTCAAAATATAAACAATAATAAACCATAAAATACATTTTTATTTTTCAAAATGAAACAAAACTAACAGTAAGATAGAAAATAATGTTTATTTTTGTATACTTCCACTTTATTTATATTTGAAAAGTTTTCACCTACTCTTTTTAATTGCAAAGTCTTTTTCTGTGGTGCCCCCCTTCCCTTGATGCCCTAAGCACGTGCTTATTTTGCTTAATGGTTGATCCGGCCCTGGTGGGCTGGATGCGGGCTGCGGGCTGGTAGTTTGACACCAATGCTTTAAACCAATGCTGTCTCGTTCTTGAATCACGTATCCCGGGAAAAAGATTATGCTTGTATATTCCCTTCATGGTTTTTACTCACTTCTAAAACACTCTTTGCTTCATTTTGAATTTCCAGCACCTGCAGATTTTGGTTCCATGAATTTCAAATGGAATCATTAGTACTGCAGTTACATTGCCATTTTAAATGCGATGGGTTTAAGACTAAAAAAATTGCTCATTCTTTATTGGAAACCCACCAACAGAAACTATTCTCATTGGTGAGTGTGGACGAGATCTGGAAGCCTTGGGCGAATTGAATTGTTTGTGACATTTTTTATTTATTTATTTTTTAAAACAAATTTTTTTTTTAAACGTGAGAAATTCTGTGATCAGCGTCAGAATTTCGTTAAATGTGTGAGTCTCATGCTCAATGGGTGAGAGTTGGCAGCCCTGAGAATATCACAGATCTTGTGATGGCAATCTGAAAGTTCACAACAGCTGTGTAGCCTTAATGTATTAACATGACAAGACTTTGAATATTTAGACTTGATGACATAGCTAAAATGAATTATGTTACTCTCAAAATGGCTGCTTCTGTATTACTCATACTAAGCATGGTGAATAATTTGTGTGGGAATGCCATGCATCACTTTTTAGGAAGGTGTTGCTGTGTGGGTAAATAGGTGGGGGGAGTGTGTCAAAGGACTGAGTAAATATCCTAACACTAATTGTCCTGCACCAAGACAGGATAGTGACAAAGTTAAAAAAAATCCTATAATCTTGTTCCCAATGGGACTTCAAGACAATAAAAAATAGACGAGACATAGAAACATAGAAAAGGTGCAGGAGTAGGCCATTTGGCCCTTCGAGCCAAATTCAATATGATCATGGCTGATCATCCAACTCAGTATCCTGTACCTGCCTTCTCTCCATACCCCCTGATCCCTTTAACCACAAGGGCCACAGCTAACTCCCTCTTAAATATAGCCAATGAACTGGCCTCAACTACCTTCTGTGGCACAGAATTCCACAGATTCACCACTGTATGAAAAATGATTTTCTTATCTCGGTCCTAAAAGACTTCCCCCTTATCCCCAGCATCGGGAACAATCTTCCTGCACCTAGCCTGCCCAACCCCTTAAGAATTTTGTAAGTCTTTATAAGATCCCCCCTCAATCTTCTAAATTCTAGCGAGTACAAGCCGAGTCTATCCAGTCTTTATGAAAGTCCTGCCATCCCAGGAATCAGTCTGATGAACCTTCTCTGTACTCCCTCTATGGCAGACAATATCCAAACTATTTTCAGATGTTGTGGACAGAGGCTGATATAATTCGGGGCTTTTAAAGTTATGGGCCTGTCCCACTTATGCAGGGCCGGCCTTAAGCCGATTGGACCGATTGCTCCCAATTGGACCCCGTGCCTAAGGGGGCCCCGCGCCAGAGTAATCAACTCTCGGCTCAGGTAGATCTACCCCGGGTGGAGAGAGAGTAGAGGGGTGGAAGGGGAAGAAAGGGGTAGAAGGGGAGGGGGTCTGAGGGGGGATGGAGAAGGTGTCGTTCCCTCACGGTCCCGGGGCAGCGCTCCCGCCGCTCCAGTCGCCGTGCTTCACGCACACAGCTCCGGCTCCACCCCTCTCTCTCCCCGGGAAGACGCGGTGAACAATACAGGGAGGCCGGGCCGGGGGTTGGAGCAAGTTTACAAACCTCGGCCTCAGCTCACACCCGTCCGCCCGGACCCCAGCATCCACTCCCACCGCCGGCCTTCTCCCTCCCTTCTCTCCTCTCCTTTTATCCTTCCCTTCCCTTCCCTTCTTCAATCCCTCTCTTCTCTCCTCTCCTCCCTCCTGCCTCTCTCTCTTTTTCCTTCTCACCTTCCCACCCTCCCTTCTTTCTCTCCTTCCTCTCTCTCTTTTCCCTTCTCTCATTCCCTCCCTTCCTTCTTTCACTCCTTCCCTCCCTCCCTTCGTTCTCTACTTCCCTCACTCCCTTCTCTCCTCCCACACACACACAACGCACAGACAACTAACACACACACTTCATGCACAGCCAACTAACACACACACACACACACACAACTAAGTTAGGATGGGGTAGAAGCCCAAAGGGTAGGATAGGGCTGAAGCCGAAAATGTAATGCCTGGTCTGGTTTTTCACCAATAGTTATTGGTTTTCCAGGATCTAGTTAATTTTTTTTTTTCATTTCAAGTGGTATTGTAACTATGAACTTTTCAGAGGTGATTTACACATTTTGTTTGTTACTTGTAGGCTTACATGTATGCAATTTTATATTAAAATGTAGCTTAGATCTGTTTGGTCCATTAACTCGCAGACACTTTTTAAGCGCACATTTTGATTATTTTCCATTCTACCATAGAGATATAAAGTCTGTAATAGAATTTATTTGTATTTCTATGATTCTACAGACTTTGGCTAGGAACCTGAGGCTCAGCAAAATTGTTCCCTATTGGGCCCCACACCTCCTAAGGCCGGTCCTGCACTTAGGCAACTTTTTAGGCGACTATGCAGTCGCCACATGGTCGCCACATGTTCGCGGGTGGTTGCCGGGGAGTTGCGTCATGGTCATGAGGAGTTCCTGCATTCTGGGAACTAGTTGCAGCCTCATTATGTTCATCGTGAATTTTTCAACATTTTAAAAATTAGCGGCAACTAGAATGAAGTCGCCATGGAGAGTAGGGAGAATTCTCGAGCCAGGTGGTCCTAGAGGTCTTAGTGGGTTGCCAGGAGGTCGAAAGTTCTCGGAGGTTCTCATATGTTGTAGCTGGTGCTGACCGGTGAATTTCATTGGCTCATTAGGAAAAAAGTAGGCAGTAGTTTTCAGAACCAAGGATAACTGACCGGTAATGTTAAATGTCCGCCGAGCTTCACAGCCGTGTATCTCTGGCTTCTTAAAAGTTGTCTCCACTACTTCTCCCCCCCTCTTTCCCCCTCTCCCCCCCCTTTTAAAGAACCTCCGAGAACTATCCTTTTACAGCACCAACCTTCCTGTCCATCGCAGTGTGTGTCTGTTTCACCTTGGCTTTGCACCTTGTGAATTTTTTAGACAGCGCTCCCCCCGCTTGCCCTATCCCCCGCCTGCATAATGGGCTGGTGAAGGAAGTGATGTGTTTGTGTGTGTGTGTTCCACTCTGACAGCCGGCAGTCCGGCACCTCATGACTCCAGATGGTTCAAATCCAGAAACAAGGAACAGCAGATTACCAAGGAGGTAACCAAGGAGAGAGACAAACTGCTGGAGTAATTCAGTGGGTCAGACAGCATCCCTGGAGAACACCGATAGATGATGTTTCGGGTCAGGACCCTTATTCAACCTTAGACGTCGCAAACCTAAACGTCACCTATCCATGTTCTCCAGGGCTGCTGCCTGACTTGCTGAGTTGCTCCAGTATTCTGTGGCTTTCCTTGGTTCAAATCCAAGGCTTACTAGAATACAAAGCTGAAATAACCTTTCATTTGTTTTTAGGCTCTCTTCTTTTTTCTCTCTTCTGCAGCATCTTCTGTTTCCCTTTGCAAGTTGCCCCTTTCCAATTTCCAATCAACCAACGCTCATTGTAATGTATCAATGGTTCAATGGGCTTTATTGTCATATGTGGTTTGTACAAACGCTTGATGAATTACCTTTCTTACCGTATGGCAACACTCCAGTAGAGTATTGCCATACCATCCCCGATTAGCGATTGTACAGAAATAGTACTGAGCCCGCATGCAATAATTTCTAAACGTGGCCAGATCAGAGGCTGCAGAATGCCGGGAGTAGACCGTAATTGTGAATTTGAACTCGTCCACATCAGCAAGGTAAGCAAATGTTACAGACATTTAAAATGCCCAAAAGAAAGTGAAAATTTAAGAAGAGGGAAGCAATGATTCTTAAACCTCATAGCTTTCAAAACCAATATATAAGGATGTGAATTAGTTTGAACCAATTTCTCTACCAAGAGGTTCCTGGCAGCAAACACTCATAAAATATCTAAAAATGGTCCTTGACAGCAACTCAAAACTGATTACTTGGGTAAACAGTATATACAATGCTGAAAAAAGTATCTTACAAAAATTCGCTTTGTGTAATATAAATGCATGTCACTTTGATACATCATTCAGCATTCATTTGAACCAATGTGTTCGAAATTAAGTGTACAAAGTCATCATTCTTCCCCCTATCTCTGACTTTGGATGCCCTAAAGCACTGTTCATTGCTGGTGAAATCTGATAAACCGCGATCACCATCTTTATAGTTTACCAGCCCCTGGCACAGCAATTTTGTTTTTCTGAATGCTCTTATAAATGAATGCAATCACAGGTGAATCTGTTCTTTGAGATCAGAGAGGGGGAGAGAGAGAGAGAAAGAGAACGAGAGAGCGAGAGAGAGCGAGAGAGAGAGAGAGAGAGAGAGAGAGAGAGAGAGAGAGAGAGAGAGAGAGAGATCGAGAGAGAAAGGAGAGATGAATACAGAGAGACAAAACAATAAAAACATTCAAAGCGGGGAAAATTTAACTTCAATCAAATTACAGATACACGAGTCTTAGATCCACAAAGGACCGATTGAATGAGAGGAACATCAGATAAAATGATGTGTAGAATTAAACTCATGACTCGGGGCACTTTGTGTACTTACATATTAGGTTAATGAAACCAATTTAGAATTCGTAACGCTGAAACAAAAATGTTGTCCTCAGGTTTGTGCGGCTTCCTATGCTCAGCATGTTTAATATCTCCCGTGAAGCTAGAATGGCTGCACTATATCAGCTTTCATTTCGTTGGGTTAAGGTTGCTTCATAAATGGGATTGTGAGAGATGGTTGTGCAATGGGCCGTGGCAACTTAGCCCATGATTAGCAACACTCTCTCCTCCTAACTGCTGTCCTTATCACATCACAACAGATATGGATGTCTCCAACCATTTCCTCGCACACGTGATTATTTCTACCTTTCCATGATTCCTGGACCTCCTAGGATGCATTTACTTGGCCACCATGTCCATGAAGATCTCCTTGTTTGCGCCTATAAGGCAGTGCACCTGCCGAGGGCTGCCGAGGGTGTCTGAGACCTTTGTCAGGTTGTCAGATCTTTGTCAGGTCAGCAGAAAAGCAGAGCTGAGATAGTGCCAGGTGATGATATATGGACAGAAGTAGGTGGCAACCTAGATACATGATCCCAGTCTGAAGGTTTCAGCCCAAAACATCACCACTCCATCCCTCCTCAGATGCTGCCTGACCCGCTAATTTCCTGTAGCACTTCATGTTATGCACAAGATTCCAGCATCTGGAGTCTCTCATGTCTCTATCACACTGTTCCACTGCAAAACATTCTCAAAATATGGCTACATTGAAGTTTTCTTCCACTGATTGTTCGGTAATATCCGCTCTCACTGCTCCCCCACTGTGATTCCTGCTGCTCTCCTGTTCTTTGACCATGTTCTGACCCAGACTCACTGCTACAGCCTCGTGAGTGTGAAGAAGGATCCTGAACCAAAACACCATCTATTCATCCCCTCCTCAGATACTGCCTGACCTGCTGATTTCCTCCAATACTTTGTGGGGTTCTTTCCTCAAGATTCCAGCATCTACAGCAGGCACGTGCCGTCGGGGTAGGCACGGTAGGCACTGCCTACCCTGACTAAAATTATGACATGGTATTCATTAATATATAAATAGTAAAGGCATAGGAGAATTATGCCTATCGAAGAGATCGATCTTTCAGGTAGGCATAATTCTCCGTGCCTTTCAACCGCAGCACTTGTAACACTGGAAGGTCTGTGCAGCCCACGTGCCGCCAGCACTGCCTGAAGCCGTCAATTTCCAGCGGAGCTGAAGGCAGCTGAAATTCTGGCTTTGCAATACTGCACAGGTGCAGCAGCTTACTGCGCATGCCTCCGGGACCCAACAGCAGAACCGGCTGCCACTGCAGCCCCTTCTGCTGGTCTCCACTCACCTCTGGCAGTGTTCTCCGTCTGAACACCTCTCTCCTGCCACTCGCCGGCCGGCTTCCCGCAAATCCTTAAATTCCGACAGCGCCCTCAAGGGACCAATTGAGGTTACTCGGCTGTGGGAATTTAAGGATTTGCGGGAAGCACCTGACATGAATGAAGCCGGTGAGCGGCAGGTGAGAGGTGTTCAGACAGAGAACACTGCCAGAGGTGAGTGGAGACCAGCAGAAGGGGCTGAAGTGGCAGCCGGTTCTCCTGTCGGGTCCCAGCGGCCGTTCGCAGTCACTCGAGCTGCTTCTATCCCCGGAAGTGGCGGCCAGTTCTGCTGTCCATGCCTGGAGCGCTGCGGCAGCGGTGAACGAGTCTGATATGATCTCCGATCCCCTCCTTCTCAACATCCTGCCCTCCCCGCATCTTTAACCCCTGGCACAGACTCTTCACACGCTGTGAAAGGAACTCTCCCTCCAATTGGACCCTTGAATTAGTATTGCAATTCAATAAGATGACAACTGATTCAACGTCCCGGTGTGCTCCCGTTTTTCCCACCATCTCTCCACCTGCCGTCACCCTCCGTCCCCCACCTATTCAGTAATTAAAAAATGAAGGAGATTTAGAAGCCTTGGGCAAATTGAATTGTCACTTATTTTTATTATTTATTTTTAACGGGAGAACAATCTGCGCATGTGCGGTTTAAGATTTTTTTTTTAAAGCCGCCTGCCTACCTTGAGTAATTACTCACGGCTCGTGCCTGATCTACAGTCTTGTGTGTCTGCATGATCCCAAGCTCAATTCAGGATCAAATGTGGCACTGAACGTGCAAACAATCTGTTCCACTGTCAGCGAGTTTGGGGAGAGGGTGGCTGATCAATGAGGGAGGAAAGAGTGGTATATTGATCAAAAAAGCCCCATTTGTTGGCTTAACCAAGCACCATAGCCGCTTCCTGTGAGAAGATAATCAACGGAATGTTAGCAAAGGCACGCTGGTAGTAAATATGATTGTACATGATTACATTCCCTAGTGCAAGTATGATACTTGAAATATTACACTTCAATATTCCCCAAATGAGAGACTTCACACATTGTTACATCTAAAATTATATGTGTATAATAGGGGAGAACCACAGTCTATGTTTCTCCTGCTGCTGGACATTGGGGGGCATGCATGGTCAGGGTGCCAGGTAAAATTATATTTCTGGGAACACTACGGTACGGGGCTAATGAATGTAAGTATAGCCTCCGAGAGTGTCGGAAGAATTTTTGCACAGTACAGTATATATTTTTTATTCTGAATAAAGTTTATTTTGATTAAAAAAATAAGATTTCTTTGATAGCTGAGGATATCCTGCAGCATTGCTCATAGTCAGTTGAAGATTCATCACTGATGTAGGGTAGGTTTGGATAGGATGGCAGAGTATAAATTGTATTTATTCATTCATTTATTTTTTTGTTTATTTTATATTATCTATATATATTGTGCTTACAGGCCTGTAGTGCTGCTGTAAATAAGAATTTAAATGGTCCGTTGTCAGTAAGTATGGCAATTAAACACTTTTAACTTTTGACTATTCCCTTGAAAGGATTGGGAAGTGGTCATTCAGGGACAATGAGATAGATGAAGAAATGCTTACAATTGTTACAATTTAAGATCCGGTGTACCCATGGCAGAGGTTCATCGGGAATTCAAGCGCAAAGCACGGAGCTCCCAATTTCTGATACGTTTCTCATCATTCCGGCCTCAGTGATAAAACTATTTTGACTTCCAAATGACACTTACATCCAGCAAAACAATCTATCCTGACATTCCAGTGCAATGATGAAGGAACGTGCACTCTAGGTTGATCCCCATCTACCCTCTCAGACTTTTCAAAGCACCATTTCAAAGATCGACCATTTTTTACTATGCCATTAAAATTCACCCTATAGCATCATCATCGTTGAAAACGTCAACGGGCACGGTGCCTGACAATGCTATGTACGATAGTGATCACAACTTCTACTGAAGTGAGGATGGCCATCGGCTCGCTAGGAGCTCATCCGCCCTTTGACAGGTCTTGTTTTTGGTCCTGCTGGGGGTCACAAGCCCCCTCCGCACCTGTCGAACCAGGTGGGGGAGACGGTTTAGTCGCCGACTATCCAACCATGGAGCAGGTAGCACGGGACCATATGGTACCTGTGGTGGTGGGAACTCCCCCCGACCTGACCTGGCAATACTGGTTATTTAAAAATCAACCTATTGCTGTTTCTGCAATCAAACTTGCTCCTTATGTCTCCTCCAGTATCACAGTGAGTACATCATTGGATCTAAAACACCTGAGTTGTGACAAGCACTACAGAAAGGCAGCTTTTTTTACCCACAGTTCATTTACTTCCCATTGACACTGCTCCCTTTATCACATTTTTGCTGTCAGTTTCTTGTCCACATTATATTAGCTTTGCCTTTGTAAGATATGCCAGTGTGTAATCGTGAGATATTTGTGTCAACTCAGCAAGCATCCTGATTGTACTTTTGTTCAGCTTGCAAAAGAAAACCAGGAGAAATACTAAAATGTGCATCATTGTTGTGCCTGTAGTGGCACCAAACGTGGTGAATAAAGGTGAGATGTCAGGTCGGTTCAAACAGTCGTTTATTCAGGTTCGACGGGTTAGGTTGGTGCGCTAACTATATTAACATTGTTCCTGTAGCTGAGAGAGGTTGTTCTCTCGGGCTCAGCTACCGGTTGACTACCCATATCTCAAGGTGAGATAACCTTAAGTACCAGGACACTCCCTCTAGCCCATGACGTCACGTGCCCGCCCTCGTACCTCCTGACGAGGGTTCGACCATAAGTGGCCCATGTATAGGCTCACGCCACAGGACCCCCCCCCCCCCCACCCAGAACCGGAGGAAGGAATAGCATGGTCGAGGGCGGCTCCTGCATGTGGGTAGGGAACACCCCGGGCGTGGGTCAGGATGGAGGGCCCACGTGCGCAGTGACGCTCTGCATGGGAGGAGACTGATGCAGAAGCCGCCGGATAGAAGAGACACAGTCGCATCTCCTTGACCAGCTAAGAGAGAGTGTCCTGTGAAATACGGCCCCCAACAACGGCTGGGAGACGTCGGCAACAATGAGGGGAAAAAAAACTAAATAAAGTAAACAAACCAATCGCCGAACCCGGCGTGGTGATGCAGTGAACACAAAATGAACAGAAACAACACAAATTACACTGAGCAATCAGTGTCCAAAGTTCCTGCTACCTTCAGGTAGAAGGTACAGGAGCCTGAAGACTGCAACGACCAGGTTCAGGAATAGCTACTTCCCCACAGCCAACAGGCTATTAAACCTGGCTCGGACAAAACTCTGAACATTAATAACCCATTATCTGTTATTTGCACTTCATCAGTTTATTTACTCATGTGTGTATATATTTATATAATGGTATATGGACACACTGATCTGTTTTGTAGTCAATGCCTACTATGTTCTGTTGTGCTGAAGCAAAGCAAAAATGTCATTGTCCTATCAGGGACACATGACAATAAACTCACTTCACTTCACTTCAAATTGTCCAGTGTCCATGGTGCAGCATAGGAAAGCTGTGCAGTGTTGCAGTGACAGCCTCTGACCTGAATGAGGTGCTATTGCCGGTGGTCGGGCTGCAGGGACTGCATCCGGCTGGAAAGTGGCGCTGTGGACAGCGGTGAGGCTGCAGTGACGGCAGCCGATCTGACAGTGGCGCTGTTGCTGGTGGTCAGGCTGCAGGGACGGCATCTGGCCAGAAGGTGGTACTGTGGATGGTAAGCTCGTAAGTTCGAGTTTCTCTTCCGGCCGGCCGCGGCGGCCATTTTTGTAGTCGTGTGGCCACTTGTTCAGGAGACCGCGGCGGCCATTTTGCCAGCCGGCTGAAGTGGCATTCACCAACGATTGAAGACCCCGCTGCTGGTCCGGACAGGCAGCCAGCACCCAGGGATCTTCGGAGTCTATGCCAGTGAGGAGAAGAACGGAGTCTTCGGCAGTCGCCCCAGGTAAGCCCACCCCAGGTAAGCTAGGCCCTGGACAGCAGCCGGCGGGGTCAGGTGCAGGGCGTGGAGCCATGGCCGCGGTGAGACCTGTTGCGATGCTGGGTCTGGAGCGTTGAGGCCCGGTGCGGTGCAGGTGAGGTGAGGCCCGTGCAGGGCCTGGAGCGGTGAGGCCCGGTGCAGTGCAGGGCCTGGAGCCATGTTCGCAGTGCGAGGCCAGGGCAGGAGAGGCTGTTTTCGGGAGCGGGAGAGCAGCAAGTACTCTCATCACTCCAGGGGCCGTCGGGCATTTATCGGCCTTGCTGTGGGCAGGAGACTGCTACGCTCGCAGCTCCTGGGAGCTGGTGGGGTGGCTGCAGCTGGTAAAACCACTGCGCTCTGGTGGTCGGCTCCACGCAGGTCATGCGGGGGAGCTCGGTGGCCGTCACACAAGGCCTGGAGCGGTGTGAGGGTCGAATGCCTGGTCCGTTGCCGGGAGCGGGAGAGCGGCGGCAGACGCAGCTTCCCAGCTCCAGTGAGCAGCAGCTGGTGGGGAAGAGGCGGCGCTCCAGACGTAGCGGCATACCTTAATGCAGGGCCGGGTTGGTGGCAGCGTATTTCTGCAGAGCTGGGCAGCCCGCTGCAAACATCAGGTCTCCCGAGGCTGCGTGTTTCAGGAGAAATCCAAATTTCAATTTGGACAGTCGAGGGTCACCAATGTAGCGGCACCAAACGTGGTGAGTAAAGGTGAGACGTCAGGCCGGTTCAAACAGTCGTTTATTCAGGTTTGACACATTAGGTTGGTGCGCTAACTATATTAACATTGTTGCTGTAGCTGAGCGAAGTTGTTCTGTCGGGCACAGCTACCGGTTGACTACCCAGGTCTCGAGGTGAGATAACCTTAAGTACCAGGACACTCCCTCTAGCCCATGACGTCGTGTTCCCGCCCTCGTACCTCCTGACAAGGGTTCAACCATAAGTGGCCCATGTATAGGCTGACGCCACATGCTTCTCTTTGCCAACTATCGCTGTTCCTCTTCCAGTTCTGAATTGGTCATTTTTAAATTCTCACTTGCCAGGTGGCAGGCTGTACCTAACCAATTTTGATTTATTATTTCCCCCAAATAATATTGGAACCCATCTGGTGGCAAGCATGGCAGCCACTTCCAAATGCAGCAGGTGTCTTTGATGAAAGTTTTCTATATGTTTGCTTTTAATGAAAAGTTCAAACTGGGATTCCCGTTCACGGACAAGCTGATAGATTGCTAGGTCCTAATCTCCACCTGGTGGGACCTGAGAGAAAATGAAGGGTGTTTTGCACGTGCGACAGACTGCAGACGAGTCTAGCTGTGAGAGTAATTTTAAGCGTCCTGAACATCCTTCCTTCTCGGTCAGAAATTGTTCATGAAAATGTGAAGGTAAATTCAGATCAGATGCTAGAGTATCATTTAACACACAAACACTTAAAAGCCTCCTGCAGGAGCATAAGCCCATAAACTTTAACTAACAGGGAAGCGGCTCCAGTCCTAATTAGATTGAAAGTGCATTTAATATAGCAATTGCTTTGTCTAATCTAGGGAAACAGTAATGGCTGACTACTAATGGGTGGAAAGTGAATCAGACTGAATTACGGAGCTCTGAGGAGGGTGATTATGTAACGATGGAACAGGGGGAAATTTATGACTATCCTGTAAACACTGCAAACTAAAAAACTGGAAGCCATGCATGGGAATTCACCAATAACTGAGTAAATTCCTTTGGGTAAACTGCTGTACGTGAGAACAGCACTGCAGCTTATGTGTGTTATTCGGTAAAGATTATAACCACGCAAGTCCAACATATTAACGTTTCATAAGGGTTGTTTTGCAGTTTGCAATTGAGGGCATCATGGTCTGTATTTACCGGGATGCAGGAACATGGAGAAAGCCACTTATTTAGATGTCTTCCTTTGCTTTCCTTTGGCCACACACATGGGCAAAGGTTGAACAAATACATTAAACAAAAGCAATATTATCTTTCAAAGAGGAAATTAATATATGTGAGAGGGAGGAATCATTTACAGGGCTATGGGACCAATGGGTTATCCTTGTTAATGAGTGACTTTATGTACAAAGACTAGATGGCCACCTTGAGATGAATATGTGAAAGATTGAGGAATTGAGGTTAATGGGGAACAGATGCAATGCAGGTAGATCAGCCAATGATAATATTGAATGGCGGTCAGGCATGAAGGCCGAGTGGCCAACTCGTGTATTCTTGCACTATTTTATCTGCATGATTCTTTGATTCTGGATCCACAGCATAAATTCCGGATTAAGAAAAGATTATGATTAACAATTAACCATAGGTAATGATTGCACTTTTATGTTTATCTAGGTTAAGGATATTGCCTGGAATGGAGATAATGCATCCGAATAGAAGTAATTTATTATACAGTGTGGAGCCTCGATTTTTTGTCTCTGACTTAGAATCATACAGCACAGAAACAGGCCCTTCGACCCAGCATCCATGCTGTCCAAGTTGCCTATCCCTGAGCTAGTCCCATTTGCCTGCATTTGGCCTATATCCATCTAAACCATTCCCATCTGTCCAAATGTTTTGTTAATACCAATAGTTATTCACTGACAATATAGAGTTACCTGGCTGAGGTTCACTGTCAGGATTACATAGATCTATTCACAATGTACACTTGGGTCGAGTAACATGTGTAGTCCTAATTCATCAGTGTGCAAGTTATCAATTCCAAGTATCGTTTGCAATCCAAGCTTTAAAGAGGCCTTTACTTCATGACAAATGTTTGACAAATTTTAATGCCAAACAAATAGTCCAGTAACACAAATCATATATTTTTCTAATGCAGTATCACTTGAGATTGATGCCATTGCTATTTGTCTGCAGTTTTTTAGTTCCTTTATGGAAGGACTCATCTCCGCTCAGTTCGCATTAACCAATCTGATCTCCCGGAGGCTCAGCACTTCAACTCCCACTCCCATTCCGAATCCGACCTTTCTATCCTGGGCCTCCTCCATGGCCAGAGTGAGTCCCACCGCAAATTGGAGGAGCAGCACCTCATGTTTCGCTTGTGTAGTTTACACCCCAGCGTTATGAAAATTGATCTCCAATTTCAGGTAGTTCTTGCCAAAGATCCTATAACCATATAACCATATAACAATTACAGCACGGAAACAGGCCATCTCGGCCCTTCAAGTCCGTGCCGAACAACTTTTTTCCCTTAGTCTCACCTGCCTGCACTCATACCATAACCCTCCTGTAGCGATGCAAGATAGATCACTCTTTCTAAATGCAATGGGCTGATGTGTAGTATGCAGCGGAGCGGAACGTGGCCCTTTTTTTCATCCATTTCCGTAACCCGACCCGACCCGACCCGACTCGCAGTGTAACCAACGTTGCAGGGGAACAGTTTGTGTTAATAAATTTAAATTCTGAAAATGAGGAGAAGATTTTGACCAAATAACTTTTATTTTTACGAGGATGTTTCCGTAACCGGCTTCCATCTCCGCACTATATCCTATGGGATCTTTGATGCGGAGACGGAAGCCGGTTACGGAAATGGGGCCGAAAATTACCCATGAATCTGCCCATGACCGTACTACGTCATTTTGCCTCACCCGCTGAGTTCCTCCAGTATTTTTGTCTACTTTAGAATAAGGACATCAATTGTTAATAGGGTCATAGGGAAGATATGTAAACATGATATTCTGTAATAACAAAATAAAGTTCAGTGTATATATAAAAAGACAATTAAATAAACAATAGTAGTGCAAAGACAAAAATAATGTCCCCATCAATGTAGTTCGGAGCTTATTTGGAGGTTGCAGTGTTTAATGCATATGGTGATAGGGAAGATGCTGCTCGGAAACCTGGATGTTACAGTTTTCAGGCTCCTATTGGTTCACATCCGATGCTTCCCGATGGCAGGAATTAAATTAGAGTGTGGCCAGAATGGTGTGGATCTCTGATCAAGCTGGCTGTCTTTTTGAGGCAGCAACTCCTGTAGACCCCTTCAATGGTGGAGGGGTTATTCCCCGTGATGGACTTGGCAATGTTCACTAATTTTTGCAATCTTCTTTATTCCTGGACATCTGAGTTGCCGAACCAAGCCGTAGTGCAACTCGTCAATTTGCTCTTTGCTGATACCTGTGGAAGTTCAAGAGAGTATTCAATGACATAGCGAATCTCCTCAATCTGCTCAGGAAATAGAGGCAGGGCAGCATTTCCATATAAGCTTCACAAGCTGAAGCTTAGGGCCTCAAGATCCAGAGGGGCCTCAGCAGTTGCTGGATTTACCTACAAGCCTCATAGATTGAAGCCTAGGGCCTCAAAATCTAGGGGGCCTCCGGCCAAGGCATTTTATTCCCCAGAGTAAAGAAAATCCAGAGAAAAAAAAAATTGGAGCGCTATCAGTGTTTCCACTTTGACGGAAATTACCCGAAATTCTGGTTCCGGCATCTGGACGTTTTGGGGCAAAAATTGCAACCATCCGCACCTGCGCAGTTGGGGGAATCTGGTGACGCAGTAGCGACGCAAAATGACGCTGTCTCTCCGGGCGTACACAGAGGGCCCGGGCGGATTCAGATCTTTATTTGCACTCCATGAAATCACCTCGATGCCTCGTGTCTACTCCAGGTAAGTAGTGGAATATTGTGTTGCAGGAGTGCCCATTTTTCCATGCTGGGGGGTGGGGCTGTGGTGTCTGCGGCATGGAGTTGGAGCCTCGCTGTGTAGGAGGGAGAGAGAGGGGTGATGTGAGAGGGGGAAAGGGAGGGTTGAGACAGAGGGGGGAGAAAGAGAGAGGGGGGGAAGGGGAGAGAGATAGGGGAAGGAAGCGGGGGAGAGAGAGATGGGGAGGGAGAGAGAGGTAGAGAGAGAGGGAGGGGGAAGGAGAGGGGAGAGGGAAAGGGGAATTATCTTTAGTGAGATTGCAAAATTAAGGTAGGTTTTAGAACAATTATATTTTCTCCTCCATATGAATAATATCAAACAATTGGAACTGCTTTATTTTCCTTGATAACACTGAAAAAATATGAATTCCATAGTTTGCAACTTTCATTTTGCTTCATATTTTTAATGTGCACACACTAACACAGTCAAACAGTGACAGGCAATCAAATCAACACACAAAACATTTTCTAAAATGTTCCTTTGCATGCTCCTTTATAACATTTTACATAACATTTTACTGTACAACTTGATTATTAAAACAAGGACAGCTTCAATTCTTGATTTAAAAAAATGTATACAACAATGACCCCAATCATCCCATTCCAGCCACTCATTACTCTTGACTCAACCAAAATTATTTCTGAAATATTGGTCATAAATTTGGTACAAAAATGCTCCAAAATAAAGCTCAGAATGTATCAGAGAGCATCTAAAACCCCAGAGCTTCCAGGGCCCTTGAGCAGGCCCTTCACCCCGGCCGCAAGGGTCTTTCAGCTTTTCACTTGTGATGTGCGCTGCGTGTAGTTATTACACAACTTCCCATGTCACCCCCCTTTTTGAAAATATTCGTACAGGCCTGGTGTATAATATTTTTGACACTGTCATAGGCCTTTCTTACATATGCTGTCACAATGCACTGTAGCCTTGAACAACACTTCAGTAATTTTCCTTGCCCTCCATTTCAGAATAATAATGTTTTAAGCTGATAACTCGACTGGCAATAAATAAAAAGCGCAGCTTTCCAGCCCTTGGCCACACTGGGCTGCACATCGGTGTCAATCTGGTGGGCTCTTCCCTCTTCCTCTCATCGTGGGGGTGGGGGATTGGGAGGTGCCTCATACGTGGAATAGCCTAGGGCCTTTCTTCATCTAAATCCGGCCCTGAGTAGAGGCATTGATAGGCTTCCTTTGTGATTGCATCAATGTGCTGGGTCCAGGACAGATCTTCAGAAATACCCAGGAATTTGAAATGTTTTACTGTCTCCACCACCCTCCCGTTAATGAAGACAAGTTTGTGAATCCTCAGCCTTCCCCTTCCAAAGTCAGCAATCAATTCATTGGTTTTACTGACACTGAGCAAAGTTGTTGTTTTGGCACTGTTCAGTCGATTGATTTCCCTCCTGTACACCAACTTATCATAATTTGTCATTTGTTCATCAACGGTGGTGTCATTGACGAACAAGAAGATGGAGTTCGCACTGTGTCCAGCTCCACTGTCGCAAGTATTGAGTGAGTGGACCAGGGGTTTGAGCATGCAGTCCTGAGGTGCTCCCGTGCTGATGGTTATCAAGGAGGAAGTGTCGCCATCAATTCATACAAATTGTGGCCTGCTGATGAAGAAGTTGAGTATCCAGTTGGAGAGGGATGTGCAGAGACCCAGTTCCGTGAACTTGGTAACCAGCTTGGAAGGGATGATGGTGTTGAATACCAAGCTATAATCTATGAATAACAGCTTGACATATTTGTTTTAATTATCCAAGTGGTTCAGTGCAGACTGGAGATAAGAATGCAACCTCTGTTCACCTGTTGTACCGATAAGCAAATTGTATACCAATATACATATGCTTAGTGGCTCTATCGCTACAAATAACCTTGCAACATTTCCCCCACCTTTTGAGTAATAGTCATGTCAGAAATAATATTTTGGGCAATATTTTTTAAATAACTCTTTAAATAATCCTTTAAAAAGTTTCAGCTGGAGTTCTCTACTCATTAAAGTTAATCAGTTTTGCTGAATGGCATTTTCATTGATTAAGCTCACATGCGTTAGATTTAGATTTAGCTTTTACAGACATTTCTTAATAATCCCTTGAGATCAGGGATAACTTGCTTCATTGCAAAAGTAGTGAAATGCAGATCCCTGCGAAAGGAAATGGTGTTGGTAGATAGGGAAATACTGAGTGGATATTTAGATTTCCAGTATCTAAAGTGTCTTTCATTTTCAGGAACTACCTAAAACATTAGGTAAACACTGTATACTGTATCACTAATACATTTATTTAACCCTATCTGTTTTGACTGGCATCCGGGATAACTTGCTTCCACTCTGGTGGTAGAAGTCAGTGCCACTTTGGACATTCTTTACTCGGTCCTCCTATCAAGGGAATTAAATGGAAAATAGCCATTAAAAAAATGGAATAAAGGATACGTCCATTGATAAAAGCAGGGAATAGAGGGGTAGAGGGAAATATATAATATAAAAACTGAAACTGGTGGAAACAGGAAAGACAGCTTGAATGTTTCACATCCATGATCTTTCGGCTGAACAGTGTAAAAAAGAAAATACGTGTGTTTAGGATGAAGTGAATGTAGGGGAGGGATGGATAAAATTCCTGATAGGGTGAGGCTGGGTTGCCAGGTGATGATCTAGGGATGAAGTCATCTAATTCACAGATTAACAAGATAAATTAGAGAGAAAGAAAACAAAGAGGCATGCAAAAGTTGTGAAATGCAGATACCTGCAAAAGGAAATGCTGTTGGTAGATAGGGAAATACTGAGTGGATATTTAGATTTCCAGTATCTAAAGTGTCTTTGATTTTTAGGAACTACCTAAAACATTTTAAACACTGTATACTGTATCACTAATACATTTATTTAACCCTATCTGTTTTGACTAGCTCTGAGCACATCACTCAGAGCTGAACCCCTGACGAACACAGTGAATCACCCAATCTCCTGTTCCCTCAGTAGACCAGGCAATTTAGAACTTAATTTTTCACATTAAAAAACCATGAAAATGTAAGCAGGATGAGAATTACTATATGCCGCTTTAAAATTCTATCTCGACTTATTTCCATTTTCCTTTTATGTTTCCACACAGGATTCAATAGCATAATGAAAATGTTAAAATATTTATGTTAACAGGCCACATTTGTACAGCCTGCCCAAAATTCCTGCACCACTTTTGGTGTCCATAAAAGGCAGTGCAGAAATTTCAGGGATTGTAAATGGCAATGGCAATGTCAGAGCTTTGCATAATTCCTTTCTCCGGAATAACATCCTTAAGATAACGGAATCAAGCATGTTCTGGGGATTGAAATCAAATGAGACCCAAACTCCACCTATTTACATGCAATTTATCAAAGAACAATTTAGAGATCTTGCTAGTAACTTCTGACAGCTTTGAATGACTGTTAACCTCCTGGCTGAATTGATCACTCACACAAATGAGACCAATGATTACTGAAAGAATAGTGCATACCTGGCAGCCATTACAAGGCAGCAACCTGATAAAAATAATTCAAATTGCATCATAAACTATGAAAATTGACCTTGCCCTGGTGCACAACCTTAACACTGAAACTACCTCTCAGCCTCAACTTCGTCTTCAGAAATGACATTATTGATATGGTATGCTTTTAATGGTTTTGTTATTGTGCTGCTGCTTTTTGTTAAAATAGTACTACTGTCATTGCAGATAGTGATGGCCAGTTAACAGTGTGTACTCGATTCATCTTAGCTTTCATTGTACTGGGAGCCTTCCGCTAATTCTAAAATCTTACATTCAAAGCATAGGAAAAAGCCATTTCTGTAAGCCGACACATATTTCTTATGAACAGAAGTGTGTAGTCTTGTGTACCACAATACTGCTAATTACCCCATTCCATCACATTCTACACTGGAGACAATGTAAGGTGTGCAGAATGTTGCCAATCTGCTTTGAAAGATGGCCAGCACCATGGCAAGACCATATTGCCAAGGCTAAACAATCAATCATTTTAATTTAATAATTATATAATTAAACAAGTAAACAGACATACAGGAAGAAAGCAACAGTATCAATACTAAATAACTAAATATATTGTCAATTAAATCTCAACTAGCAGACTTGTGTGAAGAGGTTTTGGACTCGTGGGTGTGAATGATGTGTATAAACACATTTTTCCTATATTAAGAATGGTTGATGGATACATGTTGGTCAGGATACGTGTTCAACTAAGTAGTTCCATGGGATCAATTAGGTCCATTTGATGAGAAGGCAGTTTCTTGGTTTACTAAATATGTAGGAAATAACTACAGATACTGGTTTACACTGAAGATAGACACAAAATGCTGGAGTAATTCAGCAGGACAGGCAGCATCTCTGGAGCGAAGGAGTGGGTGACATTTTGGGTCGAGACCCTTGAGACCTGAAGAGCCTGTCCTGCTGAGAGTCCAGCATTTTGTGTCTATTCTTGGTTTAATATTTAATTCAAAGGATGGCACCCCTGACTACAGCACACCTTTGGTTTGGCACAGGAGTGTTAGCCCAAAGGCTGAGAAAGAAAATGCACATGCTGGAAGTTTGAAATGGAACCAGGTAATTTTGGAAACACTCAGCAGGCCAGCCCTACAATTGTGGAAAGAGAAACGGAGTTAATTTTACAAGTCCAAGATAATTGGTGAATGGACAAAATGCATAATAGCAGAGCATCTGGAGAAGAATGATAGGGTCAGACAAACGTGGCATAGGTTCATGAAATGGAGTTCTGGTGAAATGTCTTGGATCTAAACTGTGGGATCTGAACTGAACTGAGTCTGAATCTGAACCACTGCATTCCCTGCATTATTAAGTCACCAAGCACTCCATTAGCTGTGAAGCTTTTTCTTTCCTCAGATTTGAGTGTCGTAACTTGAAATAACAAGCCTCTGGAGTCACCCGATGAGGCCATTGACATGGTGCAGGCCCGTACGAAGCTTTTCAAAAAGTGGGGTGTGAAATTATGTGAAATAATGTGCGTGCAACGCACATCAACGTGCGAAGCTCGAGGTTCCTCGTGGCCGGGGTCCAGGGCCGCTTAAGGGCCCTGGAAGCTCTGGGGTTTTAGATGCTCTCTGGTGCATTCTGAGCCGTATTTATGCACCAAATTTACGATTAATATTTCAGAAATAATTTTGGTTGAGTCAAGAGTAATGAGTGGGTGGAATAGGATGATTGAGGTCATTGTTGTATACATTTTTTTAAATCAAGAATTGAAGTTGTCCTTGTTTTAATAATCAAGTTGTACTGTTGTAAAATGTTATGTAAATGTGTAGCATGGAAAAACTGCAAATAAAATATTGTAATTTTTTGCAGTAAAGACAATCTTTTTTTAGAAAATGTTTTGTGTGTTGATTTGATTGCTTGTTACTGTTCAACTGTGTTAGTGTGTGCAGTGCACCTTTAATGGTCCTGCAGACCTAACAACTTCACATTACTTCAATTTCAACATGGAATAGTGATGTGAATACAATATTTAGTTTGACTTCAATTTCCATCATGAAAATTGAAGTCAAACTAAATGGTGCATTTACATTGATCCCTTTCAAACTAACCTATTTTACTGTCATAATATTATAGCAAATTCTAGTTCCATGATGACTCATAAAGATCGCAAATCACATTTTGAATTCTCAAACACAATGTGATTGTGAATAATTGCAGAGCTGACTGGTTTCACCGAGCATTTCTGTATTTTGATGGCTGAAATCAATATTTTGTTGGGGAAATCGATATTTCTCAGATAAATGCAATAGAACGTATATCACAAAAACTGGATTTTTGAAAAACAGTATTTTGCATGCAACCTTATGTATTCTCAAAAATCAGTATGGAATACTGAAAATAAGTTCTAGTGAATTGTGAAACCATTTTTGAAATGTGAATTTATAATTCTTGATTTTGATTCAATCATATCCTTTTATAACTATAAAACTCTGATCTTGGATGTGTGTGTGTGTATTTATTTGTTTGTGTGTGATCACATCTACTCGAAGAAACGACACGCTAACAGGAAATATTTTACATATTCCGGTAGAGGTTTACCCCCTGGAGTCAAAAATCGGCTTTCCTGAAAATGTTGTGCTTTATTGCTTGAGTTATCATTAAAAATATTTACAAGTCCGATCCAACTTTGGTCCAAGATCCGATTCAAAACGCCTGTTTTTTTTTTGCTGCTGACGTGACAATGGTCACGAGAGCCTGCCATCTGCTCACGCTCTGACTGACGTCACCTTCCACCCCTCCCTCCTCCCCCTGTTGTTCAAAAGTCACCCAGTCGACTGAAGACGTTCGCCCGCTCGCGCCTCGGCTCGGGCCCTGTAACCAAGAGCTCCCGAGAACATTGGTTGACGCACGCTTGCGACTCAGCTCGGATTTCCTGAGAGCTTTGGTCAAAGCAAGATCGCGCCTCGGCTCGGATTTCGTCTCCCCCCCTCTTCTCTCTATCCCCCTCTCTCTCACTCTCCCCCCTGTCTATCTCTCCCCCCCTCTCTCTCCCCTCTTTCCCACTTTAAACCTATTTGAAGTTTAGTTCAAATAAGTGTAAAGTGGAGTATTTTGCTCCAACAAACCAGGTAATTACTGGCCTTGATCTAGATTTATGGTGAGAAATTAGCAAGCCATCTATGAAACTCCAGGATCAAGCTATGCTATTGAAAATGAGGCAATGTTGAGGAGGAGGGGAGTGGAGAAGTGAGACAATTGATACACCTTGCAGATATGTTTTTGTGGTTTTCACAAAGTGTAAATGATTAACCTTTCTATGATTGACAGCTCTTACCCAGTGCATTTAAAAGATTTCTGACTTGGGTCAGGAAACAAAATGGAATGACATGCTCCCAAAATGTGGACCAGTATTATAAATGTCCCTCGGTTTACATAATTCTTGATGTACTTAGACAATGCTCATTGGAGAAAGGCTTGCATTTAGTGAGTCTTTCACATGCTCAGGTCATTCTAAAGCACTTTCCAGTTAACGGTTTAAAATTCAGTCAGTTTAATAATGGTAAGAACATAATTTGCATAAAGCAAGCTCCTGCAGATGGTAATATGGCAATCATTAGATATTCTGATTTTAGATGTAAGATGTTTTCTAAAACACCTGGGTAACTTTGTATTCTCCTTCATGAAAGTAATGCCAGATTTCTTAACCTCTACTCTCTCAACTTGAAAATAATAAATATATCCTCACCAACTACTGCGGCAAAGCATCAAAATAGAGGTCAAACACATTCCTTGGACTCGACAAGAACGTCATAATCTCAGCCACAGTTGGCATTACAGAGAACTGTTCCATAGGTGCAGTGTAACATGTTTATTGTTTTCATGTGACCACAATGAAGAAGGAAGTCAGAGGTATCCGTGGATATTTTTAAGGCAGAAATAGATAGATTCTTGATTAGTACAGGTGTCAGAGGTTATGAGGAGAAGGTAGGAGAATGGAGATAGAAACATAGAAACATAGAAAATAGGTGCAGGAGGAGGTCATTCGGCCATTCGAGCCAGCACCGCCATTCATTGTGATCGTGGCTGATCGTCCCCAATCAATAACCCGTGCCTGCCTTCTCCCCATATCCCTTGATTCCACTAGCCCCTAGAGCTCTATCTAACTCTCTCTTAAATCCATCCACTGACTTGGCCTCCACTGCCCTCTGTGGCAGGGAATTTCACAAATTCACAACTCTCTGGGTGAAAAAGTGTTTTCTCTCCTCAGTCTTAAATGGCCTCCCCTTTATTCTAAGACTGTGGCTCCTGGTTCTGGACTCGCCCAACATTGGGAACACCTTTCCTGCATCTAGCTTGTCAAGTCCTTTTATAATTGTATATGTTTCTATAAGATCCCCCTCATCCTTCTAAACTCCAGTGAATACAAGCCTAGTCTTTTCAATCTTTCCTCATGCCAGGGATCAATCTCGTGAACCTACACTGCACTGCCTCAATCACAAGGATGTCCTTCCTCAAATTAGGAAACCAAAACTGTACACAATACTCCAAATGTGGTTTTACCAGAGCCCTATACAACTGATGAAGAACCTCTTTACTCCTATACTGAAATCCGCTTGTTATGAAGGCGAACACTCCATTAGCTTTCATCACTGCCTGCTGTACCTGCACGCCAACTTTCAGTGACTGGTGTACAAGGACGCCCAGGTCTCGCTGCACCTCCCCCTTACCTAACCTAACCCCATTGAGATAATAATCTGTCCCCTTGTTCTTGCAGTCAAAGTGGATAACTTAACATTTATCTATATTATACTGCATCTGCCATGCATCTTCCCACTCACACAACCTGTCCAGGTCACCCTGCAACCTCGTAACATCCTCTTCACAGTTCGCACTGCCACCCAGCTATGTGTCAACCGCAAACTTGCTAGTGTTGCTCCCAATTCCCTCTTCCAAATAATTAATTTATATGGTAAATAGTTGCGCTCCCAACACCGAGCCTTGTGGCACTCCACTCGCCACTGCCTGCCATTCTGAAAAGGACCCGTTCACTCCTACTCTTTGCTTCCTGTCTGCCAACCAATTTTCTATCCATGTCAACACCCTACCCTCAATACCATGTGCTCTAATTTTAGTCACCAGTTTCCCATGCGGGACGTTATCAAAGGCTTTCTGAAGGTCTAGAAACACTATATCCACTGACTCCCCTTCATCCATTTTACTTGTCACATCCTCAAAAAATTCCAGAAGATTAGTCAAGCATGATTTCCCATTCATAAATCCATGTTGACTTGGACTAATCCTTTTACTGCTATGCAAATGCCCCATTATTACCTCTTTAATAATTGACTCCAGCATCTTTCCCACCACCAAAGTCAGGCTAACTGGTCTGTAATTCCCCGGTTTCTCTCTCACTCCTTTCTTGAAAAGTGGGATAACATTAGCTATCCTCCAATCCACAGGAACTGATCCTGAATCTATTGAACATTGGAAAATGATCACCGATGCATCCACTATTTCTAGAGCCACATCCCTGAGGACCCTGGGATGCAGCCCATCCAGCCCAGGGGATTTATCATCCTTCAGTCCCATTAGCCTACCCAATACTATTTCTCGCCTAATGAAAATTTATTTCAGTTCCTCTACCCCCTTAGATCCTCTGTCCTCCAGTACATCTGGGAGAATGTTTGTGTCTTCCTTAGTGAAGACAGATCCGAAGTACCTGCTCAACTCTTCTGCCATTTCCTTGTTACCCATAATAATTTCACTTGTGTCTGCCTTCAAGGGACCCACATTTGACTTTGCTACTCTTTTTCCCTTAGCATACCTAAATAAGCTTTTACTGTCCTTCTTTATATTCCTGGCCAGCTTCCCCTCATACTTCATCTTTTCAGCCCGTATTGCCCGTTTTGTTTCCTTTTGTTGTCCTATGAAAGTTTACCAATCCTCTGGCTTAAGAGGGAGAGATAGATTAGTCATGATTGAATGGCGGAATAGAAGATGGGCCAAATGGCCTAATTCTACTCCTATCACTTATGACCTTATGAATCATCTAGTCAATTTATAATGGTATGTTCACCTCATAACATGCAATGGAGTGTATACTAATAGGACTAATGGTTATTTCCCTTGGAAATGGGACTCACTGATGGGCCAAATGGCTTCCTTCTGTGTCATTATAGTATAGAACAAACTATGACTAATCCCAAGCCTTCCTTTTCCCATAAAACAAACAAAAAATGCTGAAAATGCTCAGCAAGTCACACTGCATATGCGGGGAGGGAAACAAAATTAATATTTCTGGTCGACGTCTTACTTGAGATTATTGAATTGTAATGTTAAACTTTTGTTTTCTGGCTGCAAATGCTTCATTCATTCATTCGTAATCGTTGAAAAAATTAGCGACGCAGTGATGCTGGTTTCCCGCGGGAAGGGTGACGGACACACTACACATCTCTGTCCTCCCGTTCCTGTGGACTTCCGCCGCTGGAAGTATAGGAGTTTGGTGTGTGTGCTTTATCATAATTCCTTACAATGCTATGTACGACAGTGATCGCAACTTCTACTGAAGTGTGGATGGCCGTTGGCTTGCTAGAGGCTGATAAAATGTTATTGCTGATGAAATAAATGCTGTTGAAATGGTATTGACCTGAAACCAAAACTCTCTCTCTACAAATGCTCCCTATCCCATACATCACTATCAGCATTTTTTGTTCATGTCACCTTTCCTTGAATTGACCCGATCCATCGTTTTGAGTAATACCTAATCAAAGGATATCTGGCATGGATAACTATATGATGGAGGCAAAGTGCTATGACTTATCCATGCCCCATGTATGTAAAACTTAATATAGTTAGCCCCAATACAATTAAATTTGTAGCCACTAATGAAAGGGCTGGATTCTGGGTTTAAGTTCGAAGAAAATGTGTTGACCCGAAACGTAACTTGTCGATTCGCTCCACAGATGCTGCCTGAAGCACTGTGTTTCACTCAGTATTCAGCATCTGAGGTTCATTGTGTCAGCCTTCTTTATCCTCTGGTATCTATTTTAATGCTCATATGATTTAGGATACAATCTAATGAATTGCACTGTTACCTAAATGTGAACCTGTGTCCCTTTCCTAAGTTTTGCATGACTTTCTCAGTTCAGCTGGAAGGCTGACTAATTAAGAAAATGAGAAAAGGTTCCTTTCAATAAATGAATAAAAAGAAAGACATATTAGGGTTATAAGGCCCCTTTCATGACCATGGGTTAAGAAACACTTAACCCAATTTGGCTGCAACTTGTTTCCACAAATAGCAAGGTGATAATGACCAGATCACCTTATTTTGTGATGTCGTCAGGAATAAATATTGGTTGGGATGGAGTCATTTAAATTACCCAGCTTTTTGTGAGACCCTTGTGGGGCAACTTTGGGACCAGAACAGTGTTTCAGTCATTGGAGGCTAGATGTGACTGACATCAGTATTGGTGTCAGCTGTGGTTGTGTTGGTAGCATTCATTTCTGCAGGTTTAAGTCCTGTTCCTGTGACTTCACACAAGCATAAGGTTTTGCTCTAGGGCAGCACTGCGCTGTTGGAGGTGTCATCTTTTGGATATTAAATCAAGACTCCTTCTGCTCACTCCGGTAATTTGTAAAAGATCCAAACCATTCAAAGAGAACCGACCAGAGTGTCCTGGCCAACTCTAATCCCTAACTCATCACTGACTTGAAACTGAAATCCTGGCTTGTCGTATTGCTGTATGTGGGAGCTTCCTTTGCAAATTGGCTGCCGTGTTTCCTACACCACAACAGCACAGTAAACTATGCTGGCTGTAACCTACGTTGAGCTGTTGTAAAATATGCTCAATGATTAAAGTCCCTCTTTAATTTTATGACACTGCTTCATCGCACTATTAAAATTTAAAATTAATTAATGTTATGAATAAATAATTTCAAAGGACAAAGCTACTGCAGTACTTTCTGTTTAAGAGTCCACTCTTAATGCTACCACACAGAAGTGACTTTGAATATAATATCTTCCCAAAAATATTTGAGTTTATCTTGGGAATCTAGCTTTATTTTCCAGAGGAAATCACTTTACAGTCGCTACAGGTAATTAGTGGGATGTGATTTGCCTCAAGTCTATGGGATTTTCGTATGCAGAAACTCATGAAACCGCTGATCCTACATTTTTAAAGCATGATATTTTAAATGATAGTTTTCAGAAGTGGAGAAAATGTGCTCCAAAGTCCCCCTGAGCGATAAAAACAATACTTGAAGTGGTCCAGCAACATCAAGCAACAACTAAACAAAGGCAGGTCATATGCATGGTGCATTTGTTGCCCTCAGATTTGAGGATGCATAGCTGGAGAAAAGAACTGCAGCAAGACACGGCTAAAAGACCCTGAGTAATTCTATCTGAGCTGAGTAATTCTATCCGAGAAATCTTCCAAAACACAGAACCGAGGAAATTGTTGAAAAAACTAACCCATGGAGGACCAGGCAAGGAAGATGTCCATGTTGGAGAGCACAATGACAACCTCAAAGCAGAGCCATTTTTCCTTCTTCTACGTAATTGGATTGCTTTCTCCTTCCTCCTTTATCACATGCCATTCTGTACCCTTGTGATGTAACTCCTTTCGGTAAATATACTTTTACATTCCACGGTCTCACATAACGTATTTTTGGTGAAATGTAGGTTAGAATTAGTCATTTTCTCGCCCCTAGTTAATGCAAAATTCAACATTATATATCAATTATGATTGTGAACACCTTCAAGAATACTTTACGAAAATGGTGCGCAAAGGATAAATGTAGGGATTCAACATTGAGATGAATACATCTAATTTGTTGTGTGGGCCAGTAATTAGGTGCAGGAAGCAACAGAAATACCAGCACATAGAGTAAAGGAAGTTCTGGCATTATCATTCATCCCAGAGGAAAGGATTATTGCAAACATTTAGTAGATCTGATTCACACAATAGCATGTGAGACTTGAAACTAATTGGTTCTATTTCCTGGTGTAGATATGGAGCATGATATGAGTGTAATTAAACAGAAAGTACAGGACACATTATTCAGAAGCCAGAAATTGTTATTTCCAAAAACGCTGGAAATTAAGTGAAATTATAATCTACAAAACGTATCCAATAAATTGTGCTGTGAAAATTTGAAGCAGGAGATGGAACAAAAATTGGATATCTTTGATTACTTAAGGGACAAGAGATGGATGGGCCACAATAGATTAGGAAATGTTGGAAACACTCAACAATGGGGAGAGAAATAGACTTAATCTTTCAGGTCAGAAACACTACATTAAAACTGGAAAGAGAGAAAATAGGGTGGTTTAAAATTGCAGAGAGGGTGAGTGAGAAATGGAATAGGAAATTGGAAATATCTCTGATGGAATAAAGCCAGCATTGGCATGGTGATAAACTGCTGGTGATAAATAAAAACATCTTGAAAGTTGATGTTAATGGGAGGATTTAGGAGAAAAAACATAGGAATATGTAAAAGCAGTGAAATTCATGTCAGAACTGTCGGGAATGGCCGACAAAGCAGTGTGACAATGGAAAGAAAAGAAATTGGTTATCATAACATATGGATGACATAGCACAACTGGTTAGTTTTTATAGAAAATCTGTTGCTTCATGTGCCTAAACACTGGCCCACAGAACAAACAGAAAATTATCTGAAATTATTGAATTTGGTGTTCAGATGGCTGTAACAGGCTCAGACAGAAGATGGTGTGCTGTTCCTCTCTACACACTGTGTCTCATTAGCACAAATCTGAAAGCCGCAGACACATTGTTTAGAATTAAAGCATAATGGTGTATTTGCTGGAGTAGGCCAGCCAGCTTCTATAGCCTAGTCTATAATGTAATAAGATCCAATCTTGGCCTCAGCTTCAATTTTCCACTCTTCCTCCATATTGCTTAACTTTCTTGTAGTCTAATCCTGCTTATCTCAAATTTGAACACATTTGATTATTCTGCTCTGGGCTGGAGAATTCAAAGATTCATGATCCTCCAGGGAAATAAATTGCTTGCATTATTCTGAAATGATTCCTGCTAGTTCTGGATAACCCCTCAAGGGACCCCATTCCCTCAGCATCTACTCTGTCAATACCCCTCAGAATTCAATGTTTTGATAAGATGGCATCTCATTCTTACATTTTTAATTGAGGCGAAACCAAACCTGTCCAATCTCTTTTTATCATCAATCTGTTCATTGCAAGAATCAAACTATTAGCCTTCTCTATACTGCCTTCAAGATGACCCCACCCTTTATTAGATACATGTTTCAATCACAGCACTCTCCGTATACTCACCAGGGTTCCACTTCACATACTTCCTTAAAACTTAAGGGCCTGTCCCACTTGGGCGACCTAATCCGCGAGTTCTGGCGAGTTTGCCCTCGACTCGCAGGATATTCGCAGCATGGTCGACACAAGGTCGTAGGAGGTCTTCGTAACTCTCCTTCATGCTCGAGAATGGTCTCCACGTACTCGAGGCCTCAGCTAGGTCGCGGCGTTTGTTTCAATATGTTAAAAAAATGCCTCAAGTAAAATAAGGTCGTCATGGAAAAAATCGTTACTTTTTTACTCTTTGTTTTAGTCGTAGTAGGTCATAGTAGGTCAGCATGTTAGTCGTAGGTAATCGGGGGTAGTCGAAGGTAGTTGTAGACAGTCTTCATCATAGTCGAAGGGAGGTCGAAGGAGATCGAAGGAGGTCGTCTTCACTCTCCACTATTCGGTGTCCTGAAGTTAGGCGTAGCTAGTCGTAGCTAGTCTTCAACATAGTCAAAGGAGGTCGAAGGAGGTCTTCTACATGGTCGAAGGAGGTCTTCAACATGCCATTTTTTCAAACTCTTCTAAACTCGCCAATTAGGTCACCCAAGTGGGACAGCCCCTTTACTGGGTCCTTTTCTGCTCTCCTTTCAAACTCACTTTAAAGTTAACAGGTTGGCTGAAAACCTTTTAAACTAATGTATAACATATTTTTTAAGAAGTGATTTAAAGTGGGTTTTGCTTCTAATTTACAATAACATCCAATGCACTTCAAAGTTGCCATCAAAACTTCCCTTCTTTTATATCCTTTGCAATGAAGTCTAATGTTTTACTGGTCCTTGCTGTACTCACTTGCTATTTTTTTTGTTTTACATGTGCAAGAACCTCCAAATCATAGGTGCTGCAGTTTTGTTGTAATTTTGCTTCATTTAAGTATCAGTTCATTTTCTTGTTCTTCCTCACAAATTGGATAGTTTCTAATTTTCCCGCATATTTCTGCATCTACCAACATTTTCCCCACTCACTTAATCTACCCAAAGCCTTTGCAGGCTCTTGGAGTCCACCACACAACTTGATAACTTACCTATCTTGGATACATTAGTAAATTTGCCGAAAGTACATTCAATCCCTTCATCGAAATAATTGACATTAATTTAAGTCAATATGAATATACATTCATAGTGGCGACCCCATTACTGAACCGTGCTACCATTTACCAATCTAAAATTATCTAAAATCACAGTTTTTTGTACTTGGCCCCACCCCATATATGTCAATATATTATCCAATAACAAGTATCTGTTTCATGTGCAGTAACCTTTTATGTCTCACCTCAGAGAATGCTTTCAGGAAATTCAGGAGATCGGGTAGGTTAAGGTCGACTCAGCGAAACGATCGCCGAGCCTGGGCTTGGTCTTGCCGATGTACAGAAGTTCACACCTGGAAAAGCGAATATAGTAGATGAGGTTGGAGGAGGTGCAAGTGAACCTCTGCCTCACCTGAAAAGACTGTCGGGGTCTTTGGATGGAGTCGAGGGGGGAGGTAAAGGGTCAGGTGTTGCATCTCCTGCATTTGCAGTGGGAAGTACCTGGGGAGGGAGTGGTTTGGGTGGGAAGGGACGAGTTGACCTGGAAGTTGTGGAGGGAATGGTCTCTGCGGAAATCAGAAAGGAATGGAGATGGGAAGATGTGGCCAGTAGTGGGATCCCGTTGGAGATTGCGAAAGTGTTGGAGGATTATAACCTGTATTCGACAGCTGATGGAGTGGAAGGCGAGGACAAGCCAAGGGGCACTCTGTCCTTGTTGCGAATGGGGGAAGGGGGAGCAAGAGCGGAGCTGCGGGATATCGAGGAGACCCTAGTCAGAGCCTCATCTATAATGGAAGAGGTGAACCCCCATTTCCTAAAGAATGAGGACATCTCCGATGAACTGGTATGGGAAACCTCATCCTGGGTGCAGATGCGGCATAGACGGAGGAATTGGGAGAAGGGGATAGTCTTTAAAGGAATCAAGGTGGGATGAAATGTAGTCTAGATAGCTATGGGAATCAGTGGTTTGTAGTAGATGTTGGTCAATAGTCTGTCTCCTGTGATGGAGACGGTGAGATCCAGTAACGGTAGGGATATGTCGGAGATGGTCCAAGTAAATTTGAGTGCAGAATGGAAATTAGTCGTAAAGTTGATGAAGTCAGTGAGTTCTGCATGGGTGCAGGAGGAAGCACCGATGCAGTCGTTAATATAGCAGAGGTAGAGTTCGGGGATAGGACCAGTGTACGCCTGGAATAGTGATTTTTGACGTACCCTACAAAGATGCAGGCGTAGATGGGGCCCATGCGAGTGCCCATAGCCACGCCTTGGAATTGGAGGAAGTGGGAGGTATCGAAGGAGGTTATTGAGGGTAAGGACCAGCTCGGCTAGGTGGAGGAGCGTATTGGTAGATGGAAATTGGCTGGTGCTGAGGTCAAGGAAGAAACCGAGGGTTTTAAGACCTTCCTGGTGGGGGATGGATGTGCAGAGTGACTTAACATCCATGGTAAAGATGAGGGAGTGGGGCCAGGTAAACAGGGCTAGTGAAAATTAGGACTAGTGGATGCTACAGATAAAAAATAACATGGCTCTGAAGGTATTCAAAATCAAGAATACTTAACTGACAAAGACAGTCAAAGCTACATAGTTAAAGTGACTCAGAGTTTGGGCCTGAGATGTAGGGATCAAGATCTGAACTTTTGACAGAGGGTGGAATATCAAGATAGACAAAGATAGACACAAAAAGGTGGAGTAACTCAGCAGGTCAGACATTATCTCTGGAGAACATGTCACGGCCCACCGAGCCCACGCCGACCATTTTAACCAAGAATTGGCAGAAAGCCAAATGAAACTTAAAACTATCAGAACTTTAAAAAAAATCACTGCACACTGCTTACAGCTACAGTAGCTGGTGCCCATCCAAAAATGGTCTCACACCACTTCCTGCTAACTTCACATTCAAGTCATATTGCACAGCATATGTTAATGGGAAGCCCAGACTATTTTGCAATGATGCAAAATGTGGTTTCAAAGATGTTTCTGGTGAGCGTGAACCTCACAGATATTTAGAAAACAAGAATCAAGAAATATACAGTAGCTATTGATCCGTGCCAAAGCAAACAAAGGAGGAAAATGTATAAAAGAGATAATGTACAGGAAAATTGTTATTTGGATAATAGCATCCAGCTGGGAAAGCATTTTAAGTCCTATTTGTGAACGTACACTTATCTCCAAATCCTTGCCAAACATATTTTGCAATGTGCATTCTTCCAGCATTGGTTTGCAAAACATAACAGCACTTGAGCAGTCTGTCTAACTTTTCTCCAATAAAGATTGCCCTCTAAAGCCATCATTCAGAGGCAGGAAGTGAGAATAAAGCTGCAAGTTCAGCTTAGTAATTGTTTATGGTCATGCTAAGTGAACAGGAAGAAATCTGCAACTGATTAGAATTCTTCCTCTCAAATTAATAGTCAGAAAATTAATTACATTTTAGTCCCATTTCCACTATCATTTTTCCTGTTTAAGACTCATTATTTCAGGGGATATTCTCAGATAACGAAATACCGAGTAAGTGGCTTTGCAAAACCACAGAGCGTTCATGTTTCGGAATGCATGTTCAATTAGACGGTTCCTCTCTTTTAGGAACAGATTATAATTAAATGCAGTAGTCATTGGATAATATAGAAAATTAACATTTTTTTTTTAATGTGGAGTCAAGGCTGCATGCCTTTCATCTTATTTCAATCCCTTTGCTTCTTGGAAACACCATTTGGATGCCCTTCTGACCCATGCATGCAACTGCTCAACCCCAGGGGAATATTGTGTCTATGCTTTTTTCTAGGTAGGTCAGCAATTGATGTTCTTTACACTTTAAGCACTTTAAGTTCTAATTCACCTTTCCAAAGTATCTTCCTGAAGCCAAACTATCAGGTAATTCATGATATTAGAGATTTTACAGTCAAGTGTTTAATGTACCTACATGCAAATTAAAATCCTATTTGTTTTACTCCTATTGAAGGAAAGCTTTTTTTTGCTCTAATAGTGGAACAATGATTTATTATATATCTCAATGCAAAAGCAAAAATGTGATTAATTGACGTAGCAATTGATAGTTATAGTTTTAATTTAAACATGTAAATGATTCAGTCTTAATGCAATATAACTTTTTATCCCTCTCCATCTCCTCATTACATAATTAATGTTTCATGAAGTCTGGATTCAATCAGTTAAACAAGCCCATAAGCTGGTTATAGTTAGAAGGATTCCTCAGACAGTTTTATCAGTACAGTGTCTGTTTGAATAATTTCCCCAGAAAGGATACACTGTTAACACTTTCAAATTTCCTGTCCTTTCGAGAGTCAAAGTCTCTTTATTGCTCACTGCAGCCTTCTGTACAAATTATATTCTCAATACATATCCCCTACTAAAAGACGATGTCAAGAATTACAATGTTCTGTAATATTATACAGAAATGGATAGATGGATGAGTTTTTGAAAGAGGGAAGACATTTTCAATGATTTCTGGGATGTTTTTATACCTATCATATTATAATGTGAAATTGCTTAATATAAAGGAGATATTTAAACAGAAACGCTCACAGTTTACAAATTTAACGGTTTAGATCATAGGATTTTTGGAAAAAAAATTCAAATCCTCCAGAATAACAATTTAACTGAAGAATATATTTAAGGTAGACACAACACGCTGGAGTAACTCAGCGGGTCAGGCAGCATCTCTGGAGAAAAGGAGACCCTTCTTCAGAGTGAGAATCAAGGGAGAGGGAAACTAGTGGTATGAAAAGGTACAGAACAAATCAGAGCTGGCGCCGATGACCCAGGAAAGGTGGAACCAATAATGGTCCATTGTTGGCTGTGGAAGAGGTGATAACAAAGGATATGAATAGTGAAACTAGCAGGGTGACTTGGATGGGGGAGGGGTGGAGAGTGAAGGGAAGGGAATGTAAGGGGACAGAGGGACAGTGGGAATGCAATATGTTTAAGAACTGCTTTTGACTCTTAAGATTGTTCCCTATATTCACAAATAACTTTTCAATTGGTTATCTTGGGTTACACAGGTTCAATTCCCCACTCTTCCAACCACACTACTCAGTTATTGACCCAAGTCAATAGTAGGTGGTAACTTTTTTCAGATCCTTACAAGGGATGCTTCATAAAGAGTATTCCAGATTCCTGTAACCTGGGAGGAGATTCTGATTCCTGATATCAAATAGTTACGAATGCAAACAGATACTGCCGCTGGTTGTGTCGCACACTTTCTGCTAGCCAATTTCACTGAATCCAATATAAATTAGTCAAGAATATTGAAGGAATTTTTGGAAGAGGAGAACACTTTAACAATTACCCGTTTTTTTTGTAAGTTCGCTTGATACAAAATGCCTTGAACACATTAGTTAGAAATAGTTCTGATACAGAGAAAGTATTTGAATGCAAAAAAGTATTATTCACAATTTACAAATTTAACAATTTAGCCTCATGAGAATCTTTTGAAAAAGAGGTCTGATTCTCCACGACAACATAATTTCACCTAAAACTATTTTTAAGAACTGCCATTGATAACCTGGCTGATAGTGTTGAGGATTGTTAGGAAAGGTGGGAAGGAAGAGGTGATACAATTTGATGGTAGTAATCAGGGAGGATTTTCTACTGTCCAAAATCTGTGTGTGGGTGAATGGCAATTGGGGTATGTGCTCGTGTGAAGCATGGCACCACCACACTGTCTAAAACAGGCTAAGTGCATAATTTGGAATTTAGTTACACCCAAGCTTTCCTCCAGGAACAAGAATAATATTTAAAGAGAACTGTTCTTACCCTACTTGTATACCTTTTTGCACTTCAAATGAAATATTAAATGTAGACTGAAAACACAATCAATCAATTCGTAATTCAGAGAGGAGCTGTGATGTTGAAAAATGATTTTGTTTGTATAGCACTTCTGATGTCACTCTCAGGATGTAAAGAGAAACAGCAGGTTCATTGAGACTTTTTTTCCCATTCATTGCCTGATCTATTGGTTCAACTCTACTTTTCCAACTGATCAAGACAAGTTTATTGTTATCAAAAAAGTGAGGCACAGGTACAATGGAAATCTTACATCTAGCTGAACTGCAAGCACCTAGACTCAGCTAACACATAAAAATACAAAAATTATACATACGCTCTACAAGACGACAAAAAGAAAAAGAGTGCACAAGATTACATTTTAACACAAAATACACAATTAGAAAAGTTTATGGTATTACAAGAGGTGGTCTGTCACATTCTATGGCCGAAGTAAGGTTAGGGTTGGTTCAAGATGACGGTTGTTGGAGGAAACTGATTGTTTCTGAACCTGGTGGTATGAGACTTTCCTTATCCTTGACATCAACCATCTTTTGATTATAACCTTGAATATGTTTCAGTGACAAAACATCCATAACCCTGAAGAATTTCAAAGTTTTACTATCCACCGTTTGAAGAGTTTTTTTATTACCTCACTCCTAAATTAACCTGACACACAAGATTGTGCTGCCTTGTTCTTTGAGAGGAATCAATCTCTCAGCATCAACCCTTACAATCAATTTTGAAAATTTGCAATTAAATTACCCGTCATTCTCTGAACCTCCAGATAGTATATGGTAATCCAACATAATCTTTACTTATCATAACCAAAATGAGTTCTGGCGCCAAGTAGTTTCATTAAGGATCCCTCCTGAAGTTGCATGTGGCAAAACCTGTACTTGATCATTTCCAATGTGTTTGCAACTATCCTGTGCAATGAATGATGCCTGCTCATACAGTAGCACTCATTAGAATTGACATCATTTTCAAACATTATTGATTGAAAGATACACCATGGAAACAGAGTCTTTGGCCCACTGAGTTCACGCTGATTATGGATCACCCATTCACAATAGGTCTATGTTGTCTCTCTCACACATCCTTTCCGTACACACTGTAGATCAGTGACTCATGTTATGAGTCATACTTTGTAGCTACGCCCAGTAGTTTAACAGCCTGCCCTTATCTCGCACTTTTAGAGTAACGTGCTAAAATGAAGTTACCTATGCTGTAATGTTAATAAAGTCTGTGGATCTTAATCACGGTGTGTGACTTAAGTTATTCCAACAGCAGAAACTCAACATGGTGTCAGAGTGTATGGACTCCCTCCTTGCTTAATTATATTGCTCTTATTTTAGTTTGTTGTTTTCTCCGGTATATATTGCTATGGCTTCTGCTCTCAGAAAACCAGAGATCCTGGTGTTTGACGAGGACCTCCCAGAATGGTGGCACGTATTTGAAGAGGATTTCTCAATTTACATTGAAGCGGCTCACTCTGCTGCTGCTCCCGGTGTTTGAGCGTCAATTCTTCTTAATCTGGCAGGCACAGAAGCTGCTCGATGTGCCAGAACATTTCATTATGAACCTGGTACAATTAACCTGGCTAGTGACCAGATTGCTCGTGCTGAATCTATCCGAGAGCCTGACTGCCTACTCTGCAAATTCCGACAGTTATGTAAGTTACATACTAACTTGGTCATGGAGAGGCATTTGTTCTTTTCCCGAAGCCAGAGACAGGGAGAACCTGTGGAGATGTATGTCAGTGCGTTGAAGAACACTGCCAATTGGTGCGATTTCCGGGATATATGTGATAGCGTAGTCCATGACCGTTTGGTCTATGGTGTCCACAATGATAAATTACTCTATCTCTGGCAACGGTCCCCAAGTGCCTGAAGACAGCTACCATGGTGCCGGTGCCGAAAAGGTCTAAAGTCACCAACCTGAATGACTACCGCCCGGTTGCCCTAACTCCAATACCAATGAAGTGCTTTGAAAGGCTGGTCCTCTCCCACATCAAATCCAGCATCCCTGCATCATTGGACTCTCATCAATTTGCATACCAACGGTGATGAAACAAACTATAGAGCAGAGGTGCAGAACCTGGCGGACTGGTGCTCACGGAACAACTTGTCGCTAAACACCTCCAAGACCAAGGAGCTGATTATCGACTTCAGGAGATCACAGAATGGGGAGTACGCCCCAATCTCTATCTACGGAGACAGTGTGGAGAGAGTGTCCAGCTTCAAGTTTCTGGGCACTCACATCTCAGAGGACCTCACATGGTCCACCAACACCGCTGTGCTGTTCAAAAAGGCACAGCAACGATTGTTCTTCCTGAGAACATTGAAACGGACTGGTCTGCCCCAACAGCTGCTGACGACCTTCTACCGCTGCACCACAGAGAGCATACTAACGTATGGCATCTCTGTGTGGTATCTCAGCTGCACGGAGGCGGAGAGGAGAGCTCTTCAGCGCGTTGTCCACAGAGCGCAACAGATTATTGGGACACAACTACCAGCCTTGGAGGGCATCTACCACACACGGTGCCTCAGGAAGGCCGTCAGCATACATAAAGACTCCTCTCACTCTTGTAATGGACTGTTCGAACTACTCCCTTCCGGCAGACGTTACAAGGTCTTCTACGCCCACACTACCAGACTCAGGAACAGCTTCATTCCCAGAGCTATAGCGGCTCTGAACCAGCCCTGCTGAGTACCTACCCACCCCCATGGACTGTCTCCCCCGGCCTTGCACTTTAGTCTGTGTTGATGTTACTGGTCAAATGTTCGTTTTTACAAACCTTGGTCTCAGGGGTTGCAAACCAAAATCTCGAAGTTGCAAACCAAATCTCGTTGCACTTATGTGTAATGACAATAAAATATATTATTATTATTATTATTCAGGATAGTTTGACATTGATTTTCTTAGCAGCCCCACTTCTCGCAAGGTAGTTTCGAAGCTTGCTTGCCATTTTTCAGTACTCGGAGCTCTGTGCATACTGTTATCTGATAATGGCAGTCAATTTACCAGCCAACACTTCAAGGAATTTGCTGCATGCTGGGGTTTTCGCCACATTACCAGCAGTCCTGAATATCCTCAGTCGAATGAAATAGCTGAGCGGGCTGTCAAGAGTGCCAAACAGCTCATGGAACATTCGTACAGAGCTAATTCCGAAGTGTTCCTGGATCTACTCAACTTACGCAACATCTCCCGCGACCCCATTTTGGATTCACCCGCTCAACATTTATTGTCGAGGCAGACCCGAGCCACAGTGCCTGTGGTGGATCAGGCATTGATCGCACTGGTGGTTCCGCCATCGGAAGTCCAGTCCAGGTTACATAAAAAGAGTGACATCTAAAAACAGTGGTATGAAAAAGCCGTAGGCCACTGCCACCATTAACCATGGGGCAGATGGTTCTTTTGCAGACTATCAAAGGCCATGACTGTATCGGTGTAATTTCTGGAACTGCTTCTGAGCCATGCTCGCATCTGGTCAGTGCCGATGGCGGCACCTACAGGCGTAACAGACAACATATCCTGCCTGTGAATGAGCCAGCTCCACATCCGTATTATCCAGACCGTACAAGTGTACTTCCGTCTGTATCCAGCGGCATTAATCTGCCTACACCAGCACAACAGTCCACTTCTGCAATGGCTGCTTTGCCAGTGGCGACGGCCCCTCCGCATGCGCCACAGTCCCCTGTTTCATCACCGGGAATGCTAGTTCAGTCTCCATGAAGCCACCGGCTCTGTCCCCAGTGGCGAAAAACAGAGATGGTCTTTATCGCACACGTGCTGGCCATGTTTGCAAGCCCACCGTGAAGTACCCGGGCTATGTTTGACTTTCCTCCAGCTTATTATCAATTGCTGTGCATGCCTTATTAGTCAATGGTTTTGTACTGACATTTAATTCTTTAAGAGGGAGGATGTAGATCAGTGACTCATGTTATGAATCATACTTTGTAGCTACACCCACTAGTTTAACAGAAAGCCTCCCTGCCCTTACTCTCGCACTTTTAGAGTAACATGCTAAAATGAAGTTACCTATGCTGTAACGTTAATAAAGTCGTTGGATCTTAATCATGGTGTGTGCCTTAAGTTATTCCAACAGCAGAAGCTCAACAACACACACACAGGGCAATTTACAAAGGTCAATTAGCCTATGAATATACACGTCTTTGGGATGTGGGAGGAACCAGAGCACCCAGAGGAAATTCACGTGTCACAGGAAGTACAAACTCCCCAAAGACCACCCGACGTCGGGATCAAACCCAGATCGCTGCCGCTACGAGGCAGCAGTTCGACCAGATTTGGTTTGCTAAAAACTAAGGAATGAAATTTGTTTTTTAATAAAAAAGTGGTGGTGAAATATTTCGAGTCTGCATTGTAAAACACTGGAAATTTTCAGATACATTGAGAGAACTTGACATGCATGGCAATACAAATACAACAGCATCTAAGGATACATTATTAATCAAACTATACGTGTGTCCATTACTAATGGTGTTGGTAATAATGGCCGTCACGCCTCATAAGGATTTACATTGATAAACCCAATGGAGATTGAGGACTTTTTTGTGCATTATGGTTAACTTGTTTTAGTTCAAGGACAAAGTTGTTTAACATACATATACAGACACTCAGAGATTCTCAGTGAGTAAACTGGGCTTGGAATAATCTTACATGAGCTACAACACAATTTGAAAGCGTTGATGCTGCAAGCTAAAAGAAATTATGTATACAAGAAGGAATTATTCCCTGTCAGCTCCACGTCAGCTGAGAACCAATATTGCCTGAAGGATGCCAATGAAAAATGCAAGATATAGAAGGGCAAATTAAACAGACACTCCATTAAATTGTGCAATGATCTCCTTAGTCACTTAACATAATAAATTATAACTTTGACTTCAGTAATTACTTTTTAAATTTTTTATCTCTTCTACATGGCTCTAAAAGCTGCATTAATATTTGTTTGCTGCAGAGAAATTGCTGCAAATGTAGTCTTTCCCATCTGAAGAGTTTCAAAACATACATGGTTTATGGCTCCCTTGCTAATTGTGAAACCGGATGAAGTGCCACTCTTTCAATAGTTTTGATTGTACTTTCAATTTTAGAGATGACATCAAAAAATATACATCTTAAAAAATAAACATTTATAGCACTTATCTACAGGCAAATTAAGTAAAAATGCAAAATAATGAAATATAATCTCTCCAAATCCTGCTACCATCGTAACTTTCTATTGTTGAACACAACCACGGTATCATTTTAAAGAGTAACTTGAATATCCCAAGGAAAGATCTGCACCTATATCTTCATATTTCTTATCTCAGGCTGTTCCAAAGCACGTTGTACCTTATTCTAAAGTTTAACCACTTATATAGTTTGGTTTAGTTTAGTTTATTATTGTCACAGGTACAATGAAAAGCTTTTGTTGCGTGCCATTCAGTCAAAGACGACTACACAAGTTTACAATCAAGGTAAAACGAGGTACATATCCATATGCACACAGCAGGACCCCACATACAGAACAGAATAATGTTTTCTAAATAATAATGTGGGATAAAAATTGGCCAAGGCTCCAGGAATATTTCCACTGCTCTTCTAGTGCTCAATTAATCTTTAGAACTACTGAGAAAGAAGGGAAGCAAGCCTTCTATTTAACATCTTCGTTGACAACTGCTGCTGGGGCCCCACATAAGTAGCTGGTGGAACCTAAAACCAGCGTTTTGTGATGATATTGTGGTGGCCACCTTGTAACAATGAGGACGGTGGCAAGGCAAATGCACCATTTCTGCTGAGTTCTATCAAGCATCATGTTGTCCAGGAGTCTTGGTAAGAAAGCCAAGGAATAAATACCATTTACACAGGCCACTTTAGATACCCCCACAATACTCCGTCCTTTCACCTCTTCCCTTCCCACCATCCTGGAACCTCAACAGTTTGTTTCAAGTAAGGCAGCAATTCCGTTGTACATCTTGCAGCCTGCATTCAATGTTCAGAGTGAAGCCTTATCCTGGAATATTAAAATAAAAGTATATCAATGTATAATGAGATGTAATGGTGGAGATAGATCTGTGAGCTGTGCAACAGTTTGTTTTACTAAACATTCTGGTAACAATGTGTGTTTTTGTTGTAACTCATTTCTAGTTTGTGCATGCAAGTGTCCATTCGGCATCATTCAGGATATCAGAAGAATGTCCTTTCCTCTAAGTGAGTAATTATATCAGTTATTTAGGCAAAAAGGACACTTCATATTGCAAGTTGAGGTTTGTATTTTTTTCCTAGAGTTTGGAATATTACTGTCCAAATTTTGAAGCAACAATCCCCTTCAGAGCAAGAATAATGGTTCTAATACTTCTCGTGGTCTCGACCCAAAATGTCATCCATTCCTTCTATCCAGAGATGCTGCCTGTTACTCCAGCATTTTGTGTCTATCTCCTAGTGGTGAGGTCAGACTGCATGTTCAGCAATTACATCATTAATTACTGGTAAATCACAATCCCTTTATATAAATCTCCTTGGATATCAACAGACATCAATTCATGGCCCAATGCATATGAAGAGTGGTGTTGATGCAATTACAGATCCTAAACAGCAAATGTATTTGTCCTGTTATCCTCTTCTTCTCCCACAGAACAGTAGATGAAGAAATGCCCAAATGAATACTGCAATGCAATGCAATGCCAAAAAGTGTATTCTTGCATAGCAAAGGAAATTTGTGGTATCAGGGCATAGTCCTCGGATGTTTCATGTATTATTCAAACCACATTTTTCAACAACAGAACAACAGGAACAACTTCCATTCATATGTGCCATTAACATAGTAAAATATTCCATAGTGGTAAACTGCATTATTACAAGAAATAAATGTGCCTATATTTATCAGGACAGTTGGTCACAGGATTGACCGATACAATAGATTTTAAGAAGTTAATTAAAGAAGGAGAGATTGAAGTAGAAACATTGGTAGACTGTTTGCAGCAGGAAGATTACAGACAAAGGGAACACTATAGAGGGATTTGAAAACAAGGATGAGCATTTTATAATGATTTTGCTAGAACACATTTGCAAAATGTTTACGAGGATCTTAATGAACTTTTAATGTGCAACACCTCAGCATTACATATGTTTCCTCATTGCTTATGTTAATTGCACTGTTTGCTATGAATCTATTTCACACCTTAGCATGAAAAAATACTGAGTGCCTACAGCTGATGCATGTTAACTTTCTGGTGATAAGCAATCCAACATAACCTGTTGTGATGATCACAAGAAATACCCTGGACTTCCATTTTCCATCCATAAAGTTGTATCTTTTTATGATGCAGCTTGGATCATGCGAGTTCCAGGATAAAGCTCTATTTCACCAGAAGAAACCACATCAGGCAACAGCCCAAACCAGGCGCTAACCGATGGATAGAGATATTTTCGCACACTACAATGCCACAAATGCATAAACCCTCACAGTACGTGGAGAGATGTAGAACCAGTGAAGGTTGTAGGAATGAATGAGGTAAAGTGTGTTAAGGGATGTCCATTGCTGATGTGTAAACAATATGCTTACACAAAGATGATCAGACATGCAAAAAGCAGAATTTTAAAGCCTCCCAAGCACATAGAAGAGGGGATGTCTATCTGAGGCATGTTCTGATCTGATACAATGCCACATCTCTGTGCTTAGAGAATTTGTGTTAGAAGGAACTGCAGATGCTGGTTTAAACATTGAGCACAGCAAATGTTAAATGTCTTTTAATCATTTTAACACAGCAAATGTAATGACTAACACAAATGAGCTAAAAGGTGCCCGCTGCAATTACCAATCAAGACACTCCCTACACTGATTCTCCTCTATCAGTGATTTGTCACCATTGCCTCCAAACCATCTGCCACCAGAAGGGAAAAGGAGAGGGAGAGCCCAGCATTGCACAGAACTGCAATGTCTACATGGGTATAGATCACAAAATAGATACAATACACATCTCACAAACAAACTTTTACTTGGACCTTCTCAGTTACATGCAATATTTATTAAAGTGGAAAATAGCAAGCTTACATTATTTTAGCTGGAAGTGGATTATAATTAGCTTTTATTACCTAGCTATTATTAAAGCTTTTATTAACTTTTATTGCTATGATTGGCAAGGCTTTACAGTAGTCCCTTAGGTGCTGACCTGTTAATATGAGGGACTTTATATTAGATTGATGACTGTGTGGTGTTATTGACTGAACATTGTAGATTCCCTTAACTGAAATCAGAACCAACTAGACACTCCCATAACTCTTGTTTATCAGCCCTTATCTAAGTGTAATATTGTAGCTCCATATGACAAAACAGGAAGGTTGTTGGGCTTGTGAATACATTATTCCTTTAAAGCTGGCTATGATCTTAATGGCAACAGATGCTTAGGCCCCTGAAGAATTTAAAAAGAACTAGACCAAGTGGAAACTGTTGGGTCCTGTCCCCTCAATACGCGATTGTGGGGTGGTGGCCTGCGGCATCAAACACACTAACAACCCCCCCCACACACACACTACCCCCCCACCTTGATATTATATTAATATTATTCATTCGCTCCTTTTACCCCATTCCCAGCCCAATCCACTTGTGCATAATACCCAACTGCGCAGGCGCGGCTAGAGACGGAGAATGAGGTGGGGTGTAGAGAGGGAGCGGGTGAGGGGGTAGAGAGGGAGGGGGTAGAGATTGAGGGGTGGGGGGGCGCGGCATCACAGGGGACAGAGAGGGAGGTGGGAGTCAGAGAGGGGGGCAGAGAGGGAGAGGGGCATAGATTGAGGGGGCAGAGAGTGAGGGGGCAGAGAGCGAGGGGAGGCAGAGAGAGAGGGTGAGGCAAAGAGGGAGGGGGGCAGAGAGGGAGGGGGGCAGAGAGGGAGGGGGGCAGAGAGGGAGGGGGGCAGAGAGGGAGGGGGCAGAGAGGGAGGGGGGCAGAGAGGGAGGGGGGCAGAGAGGGAGGGGGGCAGAGAGGGAGGGGGGCAGAGAGGGAGGGGGGCAGAGAGGGAGGGGGGCAGAGAGGGAGGGGGGCAGAGAGGGAGGGGGGCAGAGAGGGAGGGGGCGGAGAGGGAGGGGGGCGGAGAGGGAGGGGGGCGGAGAGGGAGGGGGCGGAGAGGGAGGGGGGCGGAGAGGGAGGGGGGCGGAGAGGGAGGGGGCAGAGAGGGAGGGGGCAGAGAGGGAGGGGGGCAGAGAGGGAGGGGGCAGAGAAGGAGGGGGCAGAGAGGGAGGGGGCAGAGAGGGAGGGGGGCAGAGAGGGAGGGGGCAGAGAGGGAGGGGGCAGAGAGGGAGGGGGCAGAGAGGGAGGGGGCAGAGAGGGAGGGGGCAGAGAGGGAGGGGGCAGAGAGGGAGGGGGCAGAGAGGGAGGGGGCAGAGAGGGAGGGAGCAGAGAGGGAGGGGGCAGAGAGGGAGGGGGGGACAGAGAGCATTAGGGGCACAGAGAGCATTAGGGGCAGAAAGGGCGGGGGGGCAGAAAGGGAGGGGGGGCAGAAAGGGAAGGGGGGCAGAAAGGGAAGGGGGGCAGAAAGGGAAGGGGGGGCAGAAAGGGAAGGGGGGGCAGAAAGGGAAGGGGGGGCAGAAAGGGAAGGGGGGGCATAGGTGGAGGGAGGCCAGAGTGAGGGGACACAGAGCGAGGGGGGGACAGAGAGGGGGGGGGGGGACAGAGGGGGGGGGGAGAGGGGGAAGGGAGGCAGAGAGGGAGGGATGGTGGGAAGAGGGGGAGGGGAGCAGAGGGGGAGGGGAGCAGAGGGGGAGGGGGGCAGAGGGGGAGGGGGGCAGAGGGGGAGGGGGGCAGAGGGGGAGGGAGGGAGCAGAGAGGGAGGGAGGGAGCAGAGAGGGAGGCAGAGAGGGAGGGTGGGAAGAGAGGTAGGGGCAGAGAGGGAGGGTGGGAAGAGAGGTAGGGGGCAGAGATGGAGGGCGGCAGAGAGGGAGGGGGCAGAGGGTGAAGGGGCAGTGAGGGAGGGGGCAGAGAGGGAGGGGGGCAGAGAGGGAGGGGGGCAGAGAGGGATGGGGGGCAGAGAGGGAGGGGGGGCAGAGAGGGAGGGGGGCAGAGAGGGAGGGGGGCAGAGAGGGAGGGGGGCAGAGAGGGAGGGGGGCAGAGAGGGAGGGGGGCCAGAGAGGGAGGGGGGGCAGAGAGGGAGGGGGGGCAGAGAGGGAGGGGGGGTAGAGAGGGAGGGAGAGGGGGTAGAGAGGGAGAGGGGGTAGAGAGGGAGGGGGTAGAAAGGGAAAGGGAGGGGGTAGAAGGAAGAGGAGGGGTAGAGAGGGAGGGGTAGGTGGTAATGAGGGAGGCGGAGGGGCTAGAGAGAGAGGGGGAGGGTGTAGAGTGGAGGGGAAGGGGTAGAGAGGGAGGGGGAGGGGGAGGGGGTAGTGGCAGCACCTACCCAGGTGGTAGGACAGCGCCAGGGCCTGGTTCTCGTAACCAGTTCAGCTTCCGCAGTCTGCAGTCCAGGCCCCGACTCCGGGCAGGTCCCGACTTTATATGGTTATATGGTTATTTCCGGGCTCGTCCTATGTTCCACCGATGGCTTATTTTTCGGCGACGGTCATGGCCCCATCCCAAGCGCTGGGTTCAGCTCTCACTCCAGCTCCAGGTTGTGCTCCAACCCAGGCCCTTTGCCGGGCTCGGCCTACGGCATCAGCCTCTCCACCAGGCACCGGGCAGCAGACCCGAGCGAGGCTGCGGGCGGGACCCAAGCGAGTCCGTGGGCAGTCGGGGCGTCAACCTGCGGACCTCGAGCGAGGCCATGTGTGAGCAGGGCGTCGACCTGAGGACCTCAAGTGAGGCGGCCGGCGGGCGTCGACCCAAGGACCGTGAGCGAGGCTGTGGGCGATCGTCAACCCGAGGGAGACTGCGGGCGGACGTGGACTCGAGGGAGGCCACTAACCACCCCCTTGATATTATATTAATATTATTCATTTGCTCCTTTTACCCCATCCCCTGCCCTACCCACTCACGCATAACCCCCAACGGCTCGGCTACAGAGGGAGAGGGAGGGGGCAGAGAGATAGCGAGAGAGGGCAGAGAGAGAGAGGGAGGGGGCAGAGAGAGGGAGAGAGAGAGAGGGAGGGCAGAGAGAGGGAGGGCAGAGAGAGGGAGGGCAGAGAGAGGGAGGGCAGAGAGAGGGAGAGAGAGAGAGAGGTCGTGTTTTCTTCTCAGCTCTGCTAAGAGAAGGATTGAAGCAGCCTTTCAAGGATTTTGTCGCCGAAGAGGACGCAGACACAGGGGGGTTTCATAGTCTAACTTATCGTTGGGCTGTTGAAGCTTTCCTCTGGTCTGGGATGCCTCCAACAGTGAGAGAATTCCTGAGTTTCTCCACATTGTCGAGGGTGCGGTTGTCGTTGGCGGATTGCCAATAGTGCCTGTGATCGTGGGTTTGGAATATTGGCGGTGTCTTTCTTGTTTTTAGTGCCGTTTCTCTGCCCTAAAGTCATTTTGCTCAGTGCGGCTGCCTGGCTTAATGTGAAGAAGGTACTTGTGCTTCCGGCGAGACTGCGATAGAGCTTTCCAAAAGCTGCTCTTGGCTGTGGACGAACCTGGGGACTTTCCTGCTTCTGCTGGAGGTTTCTGTTTTCTGCTGCCTGTCTTTGACTGTGACTGTCTCTGGGACTTAACTTGGAGCTGTGCTGCTGAGGTGCCTGGAGCTGGTTTGTGCCTCTTTGAGGATGGCGATGGAAGGGGTGCGGCCGAAGGTCCGGACCTATGCAGCGATGGCATCCGTGGCGGGTGCGAGGCCATCTGAGCTTGAGCCTCATGTTGACTTGGATGGGGACAGTTTTGGTATTTCTGTTCAAACTGGGCCTATGATGTCGAGGGGGGAAATTACGAAGGCCATGAATGAACTTCTTGGGAGGGGGGCTATTGTCTCTTCTGAGCTCGAAAGAGGAATGGTGGAGATGATACTTAAGACCCGGGAGTGTGTGGCCCGAGCGTTGGAGGAGGGGATCTCAGTGGGGGGGGTCCACATACAGGTGGATCCGTGGGTATCCAGGGTGAGACCGGTTCTTCTGCGGAGCTGCCCCACCTATTTTTCGGATGCAGTACTTATTCCACACCTGTCCAAGTTCGGGGAGGTGCGGTCTAAATGTTTTTGTCTCTTGCATCCCGGGGGGGACCCAGAGGAGAAAGGGGTCTTCAGTTTCAAGAGGAGGGTGTTCATGAAGGTGGGTGAGGGGGATGGTGCCGAGGGGAGTTTTGAGGTGGTGCATAAGGGTGTCCCCAGAACCGTGCGTTGGAGTTGGGGAAAGGCATGGTGTCATGCGTGCGGCGAATTTGGACATCTCCGTAGGGAGTGTCTTTTTCGCGGGGGCACTGCTAGAGGTTCTAGTGCAGTGGCCCAGGAAAGCGCTGCTGGCCCATCTGGGGTGGCTTGTCAAACCTCAGCGGCGCGGGGTGGTACTGCTGACCCGGCTAAGGTTGCCAGTTCTGCCTTGGTGACCCGGGGCGGCAGTGCTAAGCCTTCTGGGTCCGTAGGTTCCGCTTTGGGGACCCTGGGCAGTGAGAGCCCACGCCCCCCACACCCCCCACGTCTTGCGCCTGTGGCGGCGGATGGAGGTGGGGCGCAGGAGGAGGGGAGTGTTGAGGGGGGGTTTTGGGAGAAGCAGGGGAAGCACAACAAGAAGAAGGAGAGGGATAGGGCCGCCCGAGCGAAGAAAGTGCAATCGGGTGAGTTTAGCTCCAGTGTGGTGCAGACTGCACCTGCTGGGGCCCAGGGGGGAGTTGCGGTGGTTCGGAAGGGGGTAAAGAAGCCTAAACGTGTGGGTGGCAAAGTGGATGGGGGTATTGTGGGGGCGGGTGACCCTTCCTTTATGGAGGTTACCGCACCTCCGCATGTGAGTGGGACTAAAAGGAGGCATCTGCCTGGTGAAGATGAGGAAGGGCGTGGGTCCAGAGCGAAGGGGATGTCTTTCTCCGGGCTTTCCACCACTGAGGTGGCTGAAAGTGGTCTTGACCCGGTGTCTTCTGGGTCGGTGGTTGGGCCTTCTCTTCATGGATCTACAGCGGGTGTCACAGGACTGGGTGCTGAAGTTGATTCCGGTGGAGTTGTGTCCACTGGGCGGGAGTCTATCCCTTCATCTCAGGGGCCCTCTGAGGGAGTTATCTCGGCGGGTGCTGTGGTTAGCTCCCTTGGGTGTGTACCCTCTGGGTCGGACGAGGTCCCCTCGTTTCAGAGGCCTACTGAGGGTGCTAGCACGTTAGGTGACGTGGTTGGCTCCCCTGGTAGTGTGCCCTCTGTGACGGGGGATGTGCAGAGTCAGGCCGAGGGGGGAGTTTCGGGGGTGTTGTCGTTCAAGTCTGTGCTCCATATCGGTGCCAGTGGAGGTGCTGGGGGGCGGGATGCCCCACCGGATGAGCTGTCTGGGGTGAGTTTAATAGCAGGTGGTGATTCTCTGGGTGATGCCTGTGGAGAGGGCACTCTGGATGATGTGGAGGTCAGGGCTGTTATGGGTCGTGATCCTCTTTCAGACTCCGATGGTGCCAGTGTTCCACAGGCCCTGGGGATGCCTCTTGTTGTTGCTTCCCCAGGCCCAGAAGAGGAGGGTGATGGTAGCGTGCCGGAGCCCAGCCATTCAGAGGGCTGCGAGTCTCAGGCAGGGGTGTCGGGACCCACCCCCAGCATTGATCCGGGGGGTCGTGTCATGGCTGAGGAGGGGGACAGCGATGCGGCCAGTGGGTGTGGCACAGAGAGTGATTTGTCAGAGAGTTCTGGTCTTTCTGAGGTTGTTGATTCAGGTGCGAGCGGGTTGGCTGTGAGCCCAGACTCCAAGGCCGTGTCTGAGGCGAAGCTTATTGTTGAGGTGCGAGAGTTCCTAAAAACAAGCCGTGCTTCCAAAACATTATGGGAGGCTGCTAGAAGGCGGTGGGAGGATTGTCTAGATTTGCAGGCGAGTCTCGAGGCTATCCTTAGTAACAAGGATAGTGGTCTTTCTGACTCGGATTTGGGGCAGTTTCGGGGTTTTTTGAAGGTCCTCAGAAAAGGAGTTCTTAAGACTACAGGGAGTGTGAGGGTCTCAATCTAATGTGCCTACACATTCACAGTAGCTACATTAAATTTAAATGGGAGTAGAGCGAGTTTTCGAAGATTTCAGCTCTTATCAGCCCTAAGGGAGGGGAGATTTGCAGTTTGTTATCTGCAAGAGACACATACCGTTGCTAGTGATGAACCTACCTGGCAACTGGAGTGGGAAGGGAGGGTTTATATGAGCCATCTCAGCTCAAATTCGAGTGGGGTGGCTTTTCTGTTGGCCCCAAATTTTCTGCCAAGCATTTTAAAGGTGCAGGAAGTGGTGCCAGGACGTTTGCTCCATCTGGCCGTGAGCCTGGATGGCATGCCGTTGCATTTCATTAACGTGTATGCCCCTAGCTCCAGCACGATGCAGGCCGGCCTACTTCGGGAGGTGAATGCTCTGTTGGGCAGTATTGATAGGGGAGAGTGTGTCTTCCTTGGTGGGGACTTTAATTGCACACTTGAGGTGCGGGACCGTTCTGGTACTCAGTGTGCGCCTGCTGTAGCGAAGAAGCTGAGAGGCTTGATTGACTCCTTTGAGTTGGTTGATGCTTGGAGGGACCTTCACCCTGATTCCACTGCTTTTTCGCGGAGGTCTGAGGGCGGTGGTTCCCGCATTGATCGGTTTTATATTTCCCAAGCGTTTGTTTCCCGTGTCTCAGCGGCCTCAATGCGGCTGGTGCCGTGCTCGGACCATTGTCTGGTGCGTGTGGATTTCAATCCAGCGTGCGCTCGGGCTGGGTCCGCGTACTGGCACTTTAACAACAGGCTGCTGGAGGATCGGTGTTTCCGGGAGTCATTCACTCGGTTTTGGGTGAAGTGGAGAGAGAGGCAGAGGTGCTTCTCTTCCCTTAGGCAGTGGTGGGATGTGGGTAAAGCTCACATCCGTCTCTTTTGTAAGGAATATACATGGGGGTCGACTGGGAGGCGGGACTCAGCGGTCGAGAAGCTGGAGAGGGAGATACAGGACGCTGAGTCTCGCCTGGGTCAGTTTGGTGAAGACTCCAGCGAATGGGGAGAGTTTCAGAGGAAGAAGGAGGTTTTGAGGAGTCTGCTGCTTGAGCGATCTCGAGGCGCTTATGTGAGGTCTCGGGTCCAGATGCTGCACGAGCTGGACCGAGCGTCGCCTTTCTTTTTCTCTTTGGAGAAGGGGCGGGGAGCTCGAAAACAGCTCGTGGAGTTGCTTGCAGATGACGGCTCCTCTGTCACTGATCCAGAGAGGATTAATGCCTTGGTTAGGTCCTTTTATGGGTCCCTGTTCTCTGCGGAAGGATTCAGTGTGGAGGCTCAGCAAGATCTGTGGGAGGGTCTACCGACCGTAGATAGGGGGGAGGCTGATCTTCTTGATGGCCCCTTATCTTTGGAGGAGTTGACTCGCGCCTTGCATCAGCTCAGGAGGGGTAAGTCCCCCGGGCTGGATGGGTTGACGGTGGAGTTTGTTAGAGCATTCTGGGACGTCCTAGGGGGTGACTATATGTTGGTTCTGGGGGAGAGCCTGGCGACTGGAGTGATGCCTCTCTCGTGGCGTAGGACGGTTGTTGTCTTGCTGCCTAAGAAGGGCGAACTCCGTTTGTTGAAGAACTGGCGTCCAGTCTCTCTCCTTTGCACAGAATATAAAATTTTTGCACGGGCAATGGCAAATCGCCTGGGCTCCGTGCTGCATCAAGTGATTCATCCTGATCAATCTTATACAGTCCCTGGCCGGTCCATCCAGGATAACATCCACCTGGTTAGGGACCTGATTCATTTAGTCCAGGGTACTGGTGAGTCAGCTGCTTTTCTGTCTCTTGATCAGGAGAAGGCTTTTGATAGGGTAGAGCATGAATACCTATTTGGGACGTTGCAAGCGTTTGGGTTTGGACCACACTTCGTGGCCCGGGTCCGGCTTTTGTACGCTGCTGCGGAGTGCCTTGTAAAGGTTAATGGCGCGGTGCTAGCTCCTTTTCATTTTGGGAGGGGGGTCCGCCAGGGGTGCCCTATGTCGGGCCAGTTGTATTCGGTCTGTGTGGAGCCGTTCCTGTGTCTTCTTCGGAGGAGGTTGACAGGCCTGGCCCTACCTGGCCCGCGGGTTGAGGTGATTCTATCGGCGTATGCCGATGACGTACTTCTTATGTTCAATGATCCTGGTGACCTGCGGAGGATGCGTGACTGCCAGGAGATTTTCTCGGCTGCATCTTCTGCTAGGATTAACTGGAGTAAGTGCTCTGGACTTTTGGTGGGTCAGTGGCGGGTAGACTCCCTGCCGGAGGAGATGGCATTGTATGCGTGGAGTACCACGCACCTCCTCTATCTGGGGGTGTACCTGAGTCCCACTGAGGATGTTTGGCCGGCAAACTGGCAAGAGTTGGAGACGAAGGTGGTTGCTCGGCTGGGGCGCTGGTCAGGCCTGCTTGGAGTTCTCTCCTTTCGGGGGAGGGTGCTGGTCATAAACCAGCTGGTGGCCTCTATGTTATGGTACCGGCTAGCTACTCTTGTCCCGCCCTCTATATTTGTAACTGCTATACAGAAGAAGGTGGTGGATTTCTTTTGGGGAAATAGGAAGCATTGGATTTCCGCGGCGGTCCTGAGTCTTCCGTTAGAGGAGGGAGGCCAGTCCTTGGTGTGCGTGCGTACCCAGGTGGCGGCTCTCCGTCTCAGGACTCTACGGAGATACATGTATGTAGAGAACCCTCCCAGATGGCACGCTCTGGCCACGTATTTTTTTCGTCAGGGTCGTTGCCTAAGGGGGGTCTCGCGGCTCCCGGTGGCGGGCGTCAGTCGACCCGCTCTAAGGGGCTTGCCTGTTTTCTACAGGGATGTGTTAAGAGTGAGGAATTTGGTGGTGTTCAGCCAGAGTGTTGCTCCACGAGGAGAGGGGGATGTTGTGGCTGCGGGTGTGGCTGGTCCTCATCCTGTCATGGTGGGTGTCGAGGAGAGGCGCGAGCCTAGAGTGGTTCAGATAGAGCTTACCCCCGCTCCGTCAGATCTGCTCATCGGGCCTAGGCTCCGGGATATTTTTTCGGCCTCCGGCTCCGCATAATCTGAGCTGCCTTTCTGAGATGACCAGCATGCCATTTTGTGATGCAAGGAGACGCGCACTGTATAGGATGCTCCTGCACATTCTGAACCACCGTGCCTTCGTCTCCCGTCCTGACTCACCATGGAGGACGGTGTTACCATCCGAAGGCAGCGGGGGGCCCCAGTGGGGGTCCTTCTATAAGGGAGTCGTACCCCTTTATATTGGGGACCTGGGGTGGAGAGTGCTGCATGGAGCGGTGGTTTGTAATAAACTTTTGAGTCGGTTCACGGGCTCGTCTGCCGCATGTATTTTCTGCGGAGAGGAGGAGACCGTATTCCATGTGTATATGGAGTGTGTGAGGTTACTGCCCCTGTACCAATTTCTGAAGGGGCTGTTCCTCAAGTTCTGGCTGCATTTTAGCCCCACAATCCTGGTGTTTGGACTTAAGGCAGGGAGTGGGGAGAGCCGAGTGTGGGGGGGGGAATTACCTGTCGGTTTGCTCCTCGGCCTGGCCAAGATGGCCATTCGTGGGTCCAGGCAGCGGGCGGTCGACGGTCAGGCGAGAGTCGGCTGCCTGCCCCTCTTTCGGGCCTACGTCCGTGCACGTGTGTCCCTGGAGAGGGAACACGCGGTGTTCACGGGGACTCTGGAGGCCTTCCGTCAGCGCTGGTCACCGCGTGGGGTTGAGGCGATTATAAATGAATGTACTGTTGTACTTCAATGATCTGTTCGTTATAGTGTGGTTTTTGATTGTGTTTTGATGTATTGTATTTTATGATTTGTGTCGAATAAAGTTTTTGAAATGGAAAAAAAAAAAGAGAGAGAGGGCAGAGAGAGGGAGGTAGAGAGAGGGAGGTAGAGAGAGGGAGGACAGAGAGAGGGAGGGCAGAGAGAGGGAGGGCAGAGAGAGGGAGGGCAGAGAGAGGGAGGGCAGAGAGAGGGAGGGCAGGGAATCAAGGGAGGCCACGGGCAGGCGTCCACCCGAGGACCCCGAGCGAGGCGGCGGGCGGGCATCGAGCCAGGCCCGGCCCGCGGCAGCAGCCTCCCCACCAGGCAGTGGACCCGAGCGTGACCGCGGGCGTGCGGGCGTCGACCCGAGGACCCCGAGCGAGGCGGTGGGCAGGTGAAAACCCAAGGACCGCGAGTTCAGCTCCCGCAGTCTCCAGTCCAGGGCCCGGCTTTATCTCCGGGCTTGTCCTTTCTTTCACCGGTGGCGTCTTTTAAATAAGCGGAGGGGGGTGTAAGGGTCGGGGGGGGGGGTGACGTCACTCGAAGCACGCGGAAGATTCTGTGTGTGAGACGGCACTGAGCAGAGCCATTGTATCAGTGAAAGCTCGTTGTTTAATATTCAAAGTTTTTTCATATTTAAAAAAAATTTCAGTAATAGAGAAATAAAGCATGAAATGTTCAGATAAGGTGATTTTGGACTCGACAGGAAAAATATAAACTGGAACATATAAAAACATATAAGAGCAGAGAGAGAGGCAGAGAGAGAGACAGAGAGAGAGGCAGAGAGTGGGGCAGAGAGTGGGGCAGAGAGAGGGGCAGAGAGTGGGGCAGAGAGTGGGGCAGAGAGTGGGGCAGAGAGAGAGGCAGAGAGAGCGGCAGAGAGAGCGGCAGAGAGAGCGGCAGAGAGAGAGGCAGAGAGAGAGGCAGAGAGAGAGGCAGAGAGAGAGGCAGAGAGAGAGGCAGAGAGAGAGGCAGAGAAAGAGCAGAGAAAGGCAGAGAAAGAGGCAGAGAGAGGGCACAGAGAGAGGGCACAGAGAGAGGGCACAGAGAGAGAGGGAGAGGGCAGAGACAGAGAGAGGGCAGGCAGAAACAGAGAAAGCGTAGACAGAGAGAGGGCCAAGACGGAGAGAGGGCAGAGACAGAGAAAAGACAGAGAGAGGGCAGATTCAGAGATAGGGAGGGTAGAGAGAGAGGCATAGGGAGGGCAGAGAGAGGGGGAGGGGTGGCAGAGGGAGAGAGGGCAGAGAAGGAGCAGGGACTAGAGAGGGAGGGGAGGGATTAGAGTGGAATGAGGGTGAAAGGGGTAGAGTGGGAGGGGGATGGGGTAGAGAGGGAGGGGGAGGTAAAGTGGGAGGGAGACAGGGTAGATAGGGAGGGGGAGTGGGTGGAGAGGGAGGGGGAAGAGGCAGCACCTACCAGGTCATAGAGCAGCAGCCTTCCCATGGGCGGGCGTGGACCCGAGGACCGCAAGCGAGTCGGTGGGTGGGCGTCGATCCAAGGACCGTGAGTTCGGCCGCTGCCGTCTCCAGTCCAGGGCCCAACTTCATCTCCAGGTTCGTCCTTTCTTCCACTGGCGGCGTCTTTTGAATAACCTGGGGGGGTGGGAGGGATGGGTCAGGAGGCGGGTGATGTGACTCGAAGCGCATGGAAGATTCTGTGCATGAGACGGCAGTGAGCAGAGCCATTGTGACTTCTTCGGCAAAAGCTCATCGTTGAAATTTATTTAAAAAGGTTTAAAAAGCATTTTCATATTTTTAAACCATTTCAGTAATAAGTTGAGAAATAAAGTATGAAATGTTCAGATAAGGTGATAACGGCCTTGACGGGGAAAATGTCAATCGGAATATGTAAAAATGTTATCGTTACCACGTAGTTATTTCACGAAGATGTAAAGACACACACATATACACACATACAAGATTTAATAAGTACTAGACCAAGTGGGTCCCGTACCCTCAACGAGGGGTTGCGGGGGGCGGCAACCTGCGGCATCACGCACACACTAACCACACCCCTTGATATTATATTAATATTATTAATTCGCTGCTTTTATCCCATCCCCCGCCCTATCCACTCAAGCATAGCCCTAACTTGCAGGTGCAGCTGGAGAGGGAGGGGGGCAGAGTGAGACAGAGGGCAGAGAGAGAGAGAGCGGGCAGAGAGAGCGAGAGAGAGGGGGGCAAAGAGAGGGAGGGAGAGAGAGAGAGAGAGGGGGCAGAGAGAGAGGGGGAGGGGACAGAGAGAGAGAGGGCAGGGGGAGGGAGGGCAGAGAGAGGGAAGGCAGAGAGAGGGAGGGCAGAGAGAGGGAGGGCAGAAAGAGGGAGGGCAGAAAGAGGGAGGGCAGAGAGAGGGATGGCAGAGAGAGGGAAGGCAGAGAGAGGGAAGGCAGAGAGAGTGAAGTAGAGAGAGAGGACCCGACCCGCGGACCCAACCCGAGGACCCCACAGCTCGGCCGCTCCAGTACAGGGCCCAACTTGCTCATTCTTTCTGCGTCTTTTGAATAACCAGGTGAGGGGGGAGGGATCGGGGTGGGTGATGTCACTCGCAGCGCCTGGAAGAACGGTGTGTGAAGCAGACCCATTGTGAGGTCATCAGCGAAAGGCAGTTTTAAAATTCAGAGTTTTGTCATATTTTTAAATATTTTCAGTAATAAGTTGAGAAATAAAGCATGACATTTTTAGATAAGTGGCTTTTGGACTCCAAAGGAAAAATGTCTACCGGAATATGTAATTATCGTTACTGCGTAGATGTGATTATACACACACAGACCCACATACAAGATCAGACTTCCAATAGTTACTAGGCCAAGTGCTGTTCTCGTAACGTGCGGTTGGGGGGGGGGGGGGGGGGGGGGGGCGGGGGGCGGCATGCGGCGTCACACACATTAACCACCCCTACACACACACTAAATACAATATTATTAATTTGCTCCTTTTACCCCATAATCGCCCTATCTACTGACGCAGAACCCCCAACTCGCAGGTGCATCTAGAGAGGGAGGAGGTGGTAGAGAGTGAGGGCAGAGAGAGAAGGGGGGGGGGAGAGGGAGAGGGAGGGGGAGAGGGAGGGGCAGAGAGAGGGGGAGAGGATGGGGGGAGAGGGAGGGAGGGGAGAGAGGGGGTGAGAGAGGGGGGAGAGAGGGGGGAGGGGGGGAAGGGAGAGGGGGAGAGGGAGGGGGAGAGGGAGGGGGGGAGGGGAGAAAGGGAGTTGTTAGCAAACTGTACTCGCTGTGGAATTAATCCATTAACGGAGCCACTCTGCTGCTGGATTGGAAGTTGTCCCTGCCTACCCTCTGGCTGAGAGGCCATTAATGCGCCGGCTCTGTCATGCTGGCTCAAGGCAAAGATCGGCTGTTCCCCCGCTGTATTTCGGAACATGGCGAAAAGCAGCGGTGGAAGAGGCTATCTTTAGCTTCCGCCAGCGTGAGAGAGCCGGCCCCGCGGGAGGGGGTTGGGCAGTGGAGGTGAGCTGGGCGGCAGCAGCGAAAATGGACCGCGTTATGGTCGCTGGTCAGCAGGAGGAGACAAAATGAGTGAGTGAGGGTGGGGTGGGGGGGGTGGGTGGGTGAAGGATTTTATTTAAAAATGTGTGCATAAAAATGTCTAAATGTAATGAGGAGTGGATCCGTGAATGTAAAAGTGTAATGTCTAGCGAAACGGAAGAATTCTCGGAGTTTGAGCGTGTGGTTTTGGAGAACCATGAAATCAAAGGCCAAAAATCTGACAGACAAACACACACACACACACACAGTTTTAAAAGTATACTAGACTGAGTGCAGACCTGTTGGGTCTGGTCCCCGAACATGCTTCAGTACCTGAGTATGGGGGGGGAGGGGGAAGGGTGGGGGGGGAAGGGGGGAGGGGGAGGGAGGGAGTGGAGTGGGAGGGGGGGAGGGGGGATGGAGCGAGTGGATTGGAAGTTGTCCCTGCCTTCCCTCTGGTTCACGGCAAAGATCGGCTGTTCCCCCGCTGTATTTCGGCGAAAAGCAGCGGTGGAAGAGGCGATCTTTGTCTTGAGCAAGCGTGATAGAGCCGAGCCGGGCCAGGGGGGAGGGGAGGGAAGGGGTAGTGGAGGAAGTGAAATCGGAAGCCGAATCGGCAGGGAAAATCGGCCTCGGGGAATAAAAATGGCGGTGTTCTAGGAGGAGAGTGGACTGCATCTCTAAACTAAATTTAGAGTCACGTGAGTGATTCCATGAAGAAGCCCGCCAGCCCGCATGCGCTTCATTACATCTGTACGCATGGCGCAATGACTGGCTGGCAGGCCAGGGGTAAGTTTCAAATCCTGCAGGTAAGATGGTATAACTTACTTTCAGGTTGTGCTTTGTTTGCAGGAAGCTCTTTTATAGAATTCCAGCTGGAGTGACAATCCGGGGAGAAACCCTGACGAGCTGCGGGGAATCCCGACTGTGACCGTGGGGAAGCTCAGCTCGGGGAATCCCGACTGTGATCGCAGGGAAGCCCGGCTCCATGGGGGGAAACCCGGCTACGGACCGCGGGGAACCCGGCTCGGGGAAAACCCGGCTATGGGACCGCGGGGAACCCGGCTCGAGGAAAACATGTCTACGGACCGTGTGGAAACCTGGCTCGGAGAACCCGACTATGGAGACCACAGGGAAACTTGGCCCGTGGAAACCCGGCCACTGAGATTGCGGGAAGACCCGGCTGCGGACTGTGGGAGTGCGGATAGCCGGCGGCCGTCGGGTTCGCTACCCTAGTCGCTGACAGCGGTCAGCGACTGCAGACTCCGACAAGCCCCGAGAGGGTGTGCAGCCTAACGGAGTCGGAGAGGCCTGGTTGGGACAAGTCAGGCCAGGAGGGTTCCCCTCCATGGGTATGTCAGGTGGAGCATGAGGAGATGCTTTACCCAGGTGGAGCCTGAGGAGATGCTCCATCCTGACATAGGTCCGTTGAAGGGGCCATATCAGCAGTGTCTGGTTCAGGGCTGCTTACTAATCGCCTCTCGGTGGAGGAGAGTGCGAGGGGTCACTGTGTGACTGACTCCAAACCCGGAAGTATGTCCATGAAATATACTGGTGAAAGGAGCTGCTGCAGGAGAGCTAGCTTCCAGCCATTGGCAGAAAACTCAGGGGCGCAGAGTTCCCTCACGTCACATCATTACTGTAAATTTGTGCACTCCTGAAAGTGCTGTCAGTGAACAACGCTATCCAGGGAGATTATGGATGGCGAGGCCAGCAATGTCCAGCCGCCGAATCTTCTCCTCAGAGAAAACCTAGCCAAACAGGTAAAAACCTGGATGAGGAAGCTGTTGGACTAGTCAAGGCGCCAATGACAAGCCGAAGCCTCACCGTTTCAGCGACAACACCCCTATGCCTCCATTGGCACTGAGCAGTTCACTGAAGCTGATGGCAGCTTGAAAGCTGATTCCCTGAGCAGAGGTCTTTCAGGCCAAGGCCCAAGCCAGCCATCAGGGAAAATGTGCAATCCATGGACCCCACCAGTCCTATCCTCCAAATGAAGACTGGGAATAGAACCTGCATCAGGGGCCGTTGGGCTTACGGTAAGACCACCGGTAACCATGGAGGTAGGTGGGTCTGGTTCTTTCCGAAACATGGGGTGTGTATACTAGTTACAAGTTGGTAATAGATTACTCTTGTTTTTTTGTACAAATGATGACGGATAACTTCAGATCCGTTTATAACTGCAAAGATAACATCAAATCAGTTTATACTGCTCAGTATACAAGGGGTCCAAATTGAATTCCTTTAACTCATTACCACCCATATCATATACATCAAATTGGACATTTATCATTCCAACAAAAGGTTTGGGTATACAAGCAGAAATCCAAACAAGTGAAAAACTGGATTAGGAAACAAAGCTGTCGGGTTGATGAAAGCACCCGCGACGGGCATTTTGATGACACCCTGCGCCTTCATAAAGCAAGATGGAGGATGTTGGATCACCCTTGATTAACTCACACGCTCATGTGTTGTATAGACTTTTAGAATGGAAAACTTTGTTACTGTCTAAACAACTGATTTCCATAGGATGCTTTATGGCATGCATTGATCTCAAAGGTGCATGCTATTCAGTTCCCTATCACAGGGATTGCTAGAGATATTGAAATTTAGCTGGATGGGCAATGATACCAGTTAAAGCATTGCGAAATGGGCTAACTTTAGTTCCCAAGCTATTTATCAAATTACCAAGCCAGTGCTTGGGCTGCGCAGAGCTCAAAAACACATAATTATGGTTTGGATGACATTCTGAAAATGCTGAATCTTGCTAAATTAGCTATTTGCAGTTGCAAAACTAATATTTGAGAAATTGGGGGTTTCTCATCCATCCAGTTGAATTTACGCTGATACCAACTAGAGTTATAGATTATTGGGATTTACCTTTAGTAATTTATCTGTGACTCCGCCCTGGGGCTAGAGATTAGAATTAATGGAAGCTTGTAACAATCCTGTTGTTTATTCATTAAGTGGCTAGTGTAATTGGCAGTATAGTGGCTGATTTTCAGCTGCACATTTGGGCCCTTTGCATTATCAGAATTGACATTGTGCAAAGGAGCAAGTTCTCAAGTACCATGTAGGTCATTGTTAATAGACCTATGCTATTACCAGCTGAAGCTATAAAGTCACATTTATGGACGAACAGTATTCAGCATTACTCCAGTAACTTTTGGTCATTAAATCTTCAGTTATGTTACAAACTGATGCTGGTGCTCAAAGATGTAAAATTTCTATACCATCTCTAGTTACAGAGGCGGATGAGATGTACATGAGTTACCAATTCCTCAGTTATATGGTATCAACTACCAAGAGACACCAAGGGCATTCTATGGGTTAATGGCTTATTGTGCGAATATGCATATCTGCATGCTCAACTCCTAGTTGATACACTACGGTGGTGGCATGTATTAATCACATGGGTGCAATCAAGTCAATATCCTATAATAGTTTACCTAACCTCATTTGGTGCTGGTGTATCATCACGCAAGTCAATGACAACACAGAATGGATGTTGGATCACAAAGTATTTAATGACATTGTGGCACCAGATAACACCAAATATTGATTTATTTGCTCCTAGGTCATGGGTCTATTCATACTGGGAATGATAATAGAGCCTTTTATGGCTGTTCCCAAATGCAGAAATCTGCTGGTTTTACCCGTGACTGGGGAGAATTATTCACTGCATGAGCAAATCAATTTGTTGGTTTACACACTCTGTGAAGACCTTTCCTGGGGTTCGCGCTGTCAGGTCCTACGGTGGATGTAATTACTGCGGCTTGGAGAAATAGTATCTAAAAACAGTATATCTCCTATATCAAGAAATGGGAAATGTTCTGTTTACAGTGCAACATATCGTATGACACGGCACATATAACAGATGTCTTGGAATTCCTCTCAAAGCTATAATTTCACGAGAGATTAAGTTATAGTGCTATCAATTGTGCCAGTAGTGCCTTGTCGTCATACTTGCTGCTGGGATCGGATAATATAACATTTATGATCATGACTTAGTCTAGCAGAGTAGACCGGGGGCATCAGGTCTCAAGCTAGTTTTCCTGGCATACCCCATGGACCTTTGGTTATGTGTTGTCACACATCTACAACAGCATTTAGGGCACATAGAGCCTTAAAGGTTCTGAACTAGCAATGTTTGTTAGTTACAAAAAACCTCATAGCAAAATATCAATCTAGACCATCTCCAGGTGGTTAAAAAAGGGGGTTTGCGTTGTGCAGGAGTGGACACTGATGTTTTCAACTCTCACTCCACCAGGGCTGCAACAACATCTGCAGCGAGGGTTATGGATTTCTGCTGGACCACATCCTAGCGACTGCAGGATGGTCTAACAAGCGAACTTCCAAATGTTTTACAACAAACCCATTGCCAGACCGGGGGCTATTTGCCAACTCTATTTTAAGTTCTGTTTATAGTTTCTCCCTGGAGGAGAGGGGTCACTATTATTTTTCTTTTGCTCATTAAAGCATTAGCATATTTAAATCTATGTCATGCCTGAAAGCATTATTGTTTTCACTTATCCTTGGTCAATTGATGCAGTGTGTGACGCCTGGACTCGTTTCCACAGCATGAAATCTCAGAGCTTTGAAATCTTCACGGAATCACTCACGTGACTCCGAAGTAGAATAGTAAGATTAAACGAGAACTTACCAGTTTGAAGTTTGATCTTTATTTTACGAGGAGTTACGATGAGCGATTATGTGCCCTACGCTCCCAACCCTCGTATCATAAAGGTCATCTGGTAGTTCTAGTCTTCTCTAATCTTACTATGTCACTTCAACTACTGTTATCTGTGATTTCACACCACTGCTTTGAAGATTGACACGCATGCGGGCTGGCGAGCTTCTTCACGTAATCGCTCATCGATACTCCTCACAAAATAAAGATCAAACTTCAAACTGGTAAGTTCTCATTTAATCTTACTATTAAACTAATAGCAACATTTACATGGGAAGTTGCCATCCACAAATTTCTTCAAATTTACAGATTAAGCTTACTCAAATCGTTCCTGCATTTCTGCTTGGTCAGAATCCTGGAATTCCATACTCAACAGCACTGGGGAATTACCTTCACCTAGTGTCATCAACACTACCTCAATTAGTGATGGGCAATAAATGCTAGCCTTGCCTGTGACACCCACATCCCCAAAACCAAGAAAAAAGGAAGTTGTAGAGGAAGGAACTGCAGATGCTGGTTTATCCTGTAGACACAATATGCCGGAGTAACTCAGCGGGACAGTCAGCATCTCTGGAGACAATCGTCACCCATCACTTCTCTCCAGAGTTAACTCTTGTAAACAAAATAAGTTAGTCTACATTCTACACAGAACTTCTGTTAAGTAAAATCAAATATTTCAAAGCAAACCGTCACCATAGAGGACTCCAGGGCAACAACATAATCATTATTAGAAAAATATAAAGTGTTGGAACCACTAAGTACATTAGTCAATATCTGTATAGACGAAAATAGAGTTAGCATTTCAGGTTGACGGCCAGTCATCAGAACTATTCAACTGCATCAATTATATATTTTTCGGCATTTTAAAATGGGCTCAGTGGGCCGTAGGTCTCCATGATTAGATATTTTTTGCAGATTGTTGTTCTCGTAACAAATAGTGAAGACATCAGATGGTTGATGCAAAGTTTGTGCTGACTGAGAAGTTTGGAGCTTTGTTAAACCCTGTGCTGATGTTGAGGCCAACACAGCACCTGAAAAAACTTGTTATCTGAGCAGATCATTTATTCATAAAAACGTCTATCCTATTTGAAATAATTAACTGTAAATTTCAACATTTTACATGTTGTTCTCGGAGATAAATTGTGGAGATCACCAGAAAGTTCCTTGCTTCTCTTTTAATCCTCCCTATTATTCGATGTTCATTTGACTGACACCTGTAACATCCCCCACTCTGTCCTACCCTCACAATTTCCATATTACTGCAACAACCTCATGTTTTTTACGTTGGACTTGATATTTCTCAACAAGGCTTACAGAATTTCACTTTTCCCCCCCACACTCCCATTCCCCCAGTTCATTCATTACGAAGAAAAATGTAGAAAGGGTTCATAAATTACAATTACTATTTTTTGACACTCCATCTTGAAATGTATATCCACTATTTCCTAAAAAGTGAGCATTTAGTGATTGGAAGTTTAAAATACAGGCTGTGCAAATGCAAAATTTATGAATTCACACATCTCCATTTGATTTATGTGAAATAATAACACACTATTTAATGGTTAAACATGGCTAGGAGCAATCCTATGCTATCAAGACGTACAATGGAATAATGGATTTACAAGACGGATAACCCCTTTGACTTGAGAAGCATGCTTAAAAGTATTGTAAGGATATTATTAAACTATATGTAATTTTATAATAACTTCAAGTTGCAAGCTTGTGTGACAGACAGTGAATGATTACTGACAAACCAGTTACAGTAATGTCATAATTCAATTTCAACCTTCACAAAAGTCAAATGTCATTGAAATTAAACTGTTAAAACATTTGTGTTTTCTTCCTCTCCGAAAATTGTTTTATGTTTTGCATATGTCATTATTTGCTGAGTTAATAACATATAATTTTCATGAGCAGTTTAGGTACAACTGTTAACTTGTTTAAAGTTAGTAGGCTATTTTCTAAATTCTAAGAATAGGATCATGTGAGTAAATCTCGGGCACATGTGATGCACTGCCCTATATAATGAAACATTATCACCTTGCAATATTTCTGAAAATATGACAATACAAATCCGGGAATGAAAATTAACAGTATTTCAGCTGAATTAGCACTTATTAAGTGTCTCACAGGACATGGATGTTGCAGTCAAGACTGATATTTATTACCATTGGGACGGCATGGTGGTGCAGCGGTAGAGTTGCTGCCTTACAGCGCTAGAGGCCGGGGTTTGATCCTGACTATGGGTGCTTGTCTTGTACATTCTCCCCGTGACCTACATGGGTTTTCTCCAGAATCTCTGGTTTCTTCCCACACTCCAAACACATGCAGGTTTGTAGGTTGATTAGCATTGGCATTATTGTAAATTGTCCTCAGTGTGTGTAGGTCTGTAGGATAATGTAAGTGTGCCGTGGATCGCTGGTCGGCATGACTCAGTGGGCCAAAGGGCTTGTTTCTGTACTGTATCTCATAACTAAGCAAAATGAAAATCATTAATTGCCTTTCAGAAGGTGGTAGTAAACTGTGTTCATAAATCACAGTCCTTCTGTGACGTGCTTTGACAGGATGGGGTGCTCCAAAATTGAGATCCAAAAGCGATGAAGGAGTACAAGATATTTCCTCTTCAGAATTGTCAGAAGTATGGTTTTCCCATTTGTCTGCTGCTCTTGTTCAGTGGCGGGTCATGCATTTGTGCTATCAAATTGCCTTGGCAACCTACTGCAGTCCATTGTGTAAATTACATTCATTGTAATAATGGTTTGCCAGTGTGGTGATAGGAGTGTTGATTTTTTTTAAGGTGGTGAAGAAGGTGCTTTGTTCAGAGGATGTTGTAATTTTTCAGGTGTTGTTGAAGTCACACGCATTCATGCAGATTATCTATTTGAAATTTAACTTTGAAAGCCCAGGTAGTTAAAAACTTATGCAACACTTTTCATGACATTGGGGCATCCCCAAGCACTTTCTAGAACATTTACTTTTTAAATGTACTCACTGTTGCAATGTAAAAAGGACAGTAGATAATCTCCAAACAGGCTTCACAAGCAGCAGTGTAATATCAATCATTCATCAAGGAATATATTAAATAGAATATCAAGAATTCTCATTCATCTCCCAAATAGTGCCTTTGGATTCTTTACATCTGCATGAGACAAGCATGTTGATCCAATAGCACTCTTTTTCTTCCCAAAGATGCAACCTGATCTGCTGAGTATGTCCATCACTTTTCTGATTTCATATTATTTATTAATGCCACAAATGTCACTCAAGGTTCCCAGCTAGGATTAAAGAAGAATTTTGTTTGACATTTACTCTAATAAGAAATATCCACCTTACAGAATAGATGACAAACAAATTAACTCAAGCAGACTACTTGTTCATCAATCAAACAGCCAAAGTTACAAATAACTTCAGGAAGATGATTATTCATGTTTGTCTGTTTCATGATAGCGTTCTAGCATTTTTTAGCAAAGTGCTGTATTTTTTTAAAAAGGCGTGTTTTATCTATGTTTTATATATTTTAAATGGTTCAAATTGCATCACGTACTGAATTAACTTCTGCAGTGCAGGTACAGTGCATTCAGAAAATATTTAGACCACCTCACTTTTTCCACATTTTGTTACATTACAGCTTTAAAATCCATTATTTTAAAATGGATCAAATACATTTTTTTTCATCATCAATCTACATACAATACCCCAGAATGAAGAAGTGAAAACAGGTGCTTAGAAATTTTTGCAAAGTAATTAAAAATAAATAACTGAAATATCACGTTTACATAAGTATTCAGACCCTTTGCTATGCCGCTTAAAATTGAGTTTAGGTTAATCCTGTTTCCATTGATTATCATTGAGATGTTTCTACAACTTAATTGAGGACCACCAGTGGTAAATTACATTTATTTGACATGATTTGGAAAGGCACGCACCTGTCTATATAAGGTCCCACAGTTGCATGTCAGAGCAAAAAACAAGCCATAAAAACGAAGGAATTGTCCAGAGACCTCCGAGGCAGGATTGTGTCGAGACACAGATCTGGGGAAGGGTATGAAAGAATTCTGCAGCATTGCAGGTCCCGAAGAGCACAGTGGCCTCCGTCATTCTTAAATGGAAGAACTTTGGAACTGTTAATATGCAGCGGTTTGGGTACTTTGGAAATGGCAGGCAGGTGTGAGAAATTGGGCTTCACTGATAGTGACAATACATTGCAAGGTGCTGTAGACCCATGTGACCTAGTTGGCTCCAGTAAGTCTGGACCTCTGAAGAAGCCCCGAGAAGCTTCTGCCCATGTGACCCACCTGTCGCCACTAAGTCTGGGTTCTTAAAGTGGTTTTTGTTCTGTTTCAGTGCACGGATGCTTAATGTTTGTGATTGGTTGGGGAAGCCATATGTCTCTGCTTCGTTTCGGTACCTTCCCGCAGATATTTGTAATTGGTCTAAGAGGGGTTGCCTCACCTAATATGTATTTGCTTTATATTCTGTGCACCGAATAGGTGCAGTGATTGGCATGGAGGGGTTGCCTCCCCCCTGTACTTTCACGCCGTTAGTTTTCCCACCACTGTATAGGGGTATAAAAGGGTGGGTAATTTATTAAGGCATGTCAGTTGTCTTTCCGTCTGTTCTGTTTGTGCGAGGCTGCTGAGGGCTCGAGTGAGTGGTTCTGAGGCCGGCCCTGCAGTGCTGTATACAAATAGTTTAAACTACAGTGTTCGACTCAGTGGTTTACTGTACCAGACTAGGGAGAGGGTATTAGATCCGGGATCTCAACCGTATGGCTAACGCGAGTCTGCGTTCAAGGAGCTAAGTCATCTTGGATCGCGGGAGGAGAAATTGGGACCCCGTAGTGAGTAGTTTTTGCTACATCGGTTTTCCCCACTTTGCTAATCTGACGACGAATTGGTCATTCACTGACTTGTGCGCGGATTCCCGAGGAGATCGATTGAGATTAGTAGTCTGCCAAACACTGGTTTGGGTGAAGGTTGGAGCCCCTACATCCCCACCTTAGAAGGGTTAGAGTCCCAGGGTTAGTTGAGGGCGGGCTAACAAGGTCAGGTACCTGAAGGGTTCGAGTCCACACCTTAAGGGGTTAGAGTCCCAGGTATGGGTGAGGGTCGGGCTCACAAGGTCAGTCCTAGAGGGTTTGTGTCACCACCTTAAAAGGGTTAAAGTTCCAGGGTTAGACCCGGTTTTGGGATAGAAATTGACAGCGTACCTTGAAAGACGATACTAGGAAGGTTCACTACTAAGCGGGTTGGAAGTACTGAGAGCTAGCGCTGAGGTGAGATTGGCAGATTCACTTTAAAGGTCGGTGCTGAGAGCCAGCACTAAGCAGAGTAATAGCTGATGACTGGTATTTTGCAGGTAGGGGGATTTAAGTCCCTGGGGTTTGAGTCTCTGCCTGTCGGGTTTGAGTCCCTGTTGGTACCGGTGATCAGGACTAAGGTATATTGGCATAGCTACTGTAAAAATGAGTACTGAATTGGGAAGACGCGTCTGTGATATTCTAGGATTGTGCGAGCCAAATTCTTCAATCCTAAATTCTGCTAAATTTGAAGTGTACATATTGAATACTTTTGCTTATGACTGTGTAATATACTCCCGTATTATACCTGCTATTGTGTAATTTCCCACTTTAACTGTAATTGTATGCTCATATATTATATTTTGTATTATAGTTGTTAGCTGAATATGTGCTTGTTTAAGTGTAATTTTGTTCTTGTATTGTAGTAATATATGTTTTTGGTTAAGATTGTGCAATTAAGTTTGGGTGATTTTGCTATTGTGGTACCGCTTTAATACATTGTGTGTTTACCGCTTTAATTTACTGCTTTAAGAAGAACTGCGTGTGAATGGTGTGGGGCCTCATTTGATTGGAGATAAGTGTGTGTGAAATACTGGCTGCATTGTGTTGTGCGTAGATCGACCCTTTGTGTGATTGTTGGCAGAAATGTGTAACCACCCAGATACTGAGACTGACCCTGATAGTCCACTGCAGATACTTTGTGCTAAATATCCAGAGGAGGTGGAACGATTGAAGCATTTGTCTGGAACTTTGAATGGAAAAATTAGGGTGAATTGTGGCCCGAGGGAGCAATTGGAACCCTGAAGGCCTTGAAATACATAGAAAAGATAATTTGGAGGTATAGTCAGAATGTTAATGCTAAGAGGCTTCTTGGTCTCTGGAGACAACACTATCAGGAATTGAAGGATCAGGGAGACGCTGCGATGTTGGCAGGAGACGACTTTGAAGCTACAAATAGATACCAAAGAGAAAGGAATGATTAAGCCTATGGATATACTGAAAAGGGAATGTACTTGCACTTATAGGGAATATAAAGAACGGGAGTCCAAGTGGGCCCCGTATGGGTTTAATGAATATAGTGAAATAGAATTGCATGATCCAATAGTTGGGTTTGGTTTGGATGAGGGAGGCAATGAGTATTTAGAAGATTGGGAAAGTGTTCGTATTAGGAATCGTTTACAACCCCCACCTTATGCACCTCCTACACCTCCTGCATATATTGATCCCGTAACACCACCTGCGTCCCCCACAACAGTAACTCAGAATTCCCTGACCTCAACAACCCGAGATTGGCAGAAGCCACTAGAGAAGTATGCCTCTACCACAAGATCCAGAACCAGTTCAGCAACCCCCTAAACCCAGAAGGGAAAGGCGCAGACCGAGAGAACGGAATCAGCCTGTTGAATATGATCGCCTTCCCCCAAAGACCGAGAACGAAGAGTCAGAGAGTGATTTAACCTCCTGTGACACTGATGCTGAGCCCGAGGCAAGAGTGTTGAGCGACGACCCGCTCGCCGCCAATTCCTGGTTAGAGAAATGCCTAACCCACTTTTAATCCAGCGATTGTAATTGGAGCTGGAAACACTCAAACAATATATGTATATTCCCCGTAGAACCCGAATGAAATAATGGCCATACTAACCCGGATGCATGATCGGAAAAAGTCACCCACATTTATAGATTACCTCCGAACTACCATAAGAGTATACCATGCAGATTCTAGAGATTTGTGGGCTTTAGTACAACAGGTTATAACCCCAGCAGAACATATAAGATTTTTGGTGAATTTGGGATCCCCAACTCATGATGCACTAGCTAACCTGTTCGCCCTTAGCAAGACATGAGAGGATGCCATCCTAGCTGCCTTCGCTATGGCTCTCCAGAAACCAATTGATATTTCTAAAATTTTGGACATCAGACCCTGGAGAGGAGAGGGGGCAGACGAATTTCTGGAGCGATTTTCGGAAATGTATATAGACTATCCAGACACGTTATTTATTGGAATGGTGCAAATTCTCCCCAGTATTGTGCAATTTTGGTGAACTGCCTGCCAGCCACTGTGGCAGAAGCAATGAAAACAAACAACATGGACTGGTCAGAGAATAGTTCGAGTCAAATGGCCCATGCAGTTAGATACCATTGGAAAGAAAATAAGGAATAGGAAAATCAGCCTCAGACTAAAGTAAAAACTGAATATGTCATGAAAAAAGAGATACCAAAAGATACTACTTTTCTTAGTCCTACCTGGTCGGAGATGCGGATTTTCTCCGAGCTGTGTTTTCGCCCCTTCCTCGCGGCCTACCGGCAGTCTGGAGTGAGGTACAAGAGTATGTGAACCCACAGGTCTGTGCAGAAGACCGTACTCAGGTAGGATGTGTTCAGATTGATCCCATCCAGGTAGCTCCCTGAAAAACGTAACACTGCCTTCCATAAGTAACACTAAACGTAACAGTACCCGCTGAAGTAGCAGGCAATACCAAGCATTGATAAGTTAATTCAAGGATTGCTAAAACACGGCATTCTGGTTAAATGTCAATCCTATTGCAACACCCATCCTTGCATTACCCAAAGCAGGGAAACCGGACCAGTACAGATTGGTTCAGGATTTGCGGTCCATTAATGCCATAGTGGAACCACTTCATGCATTGGTGCCTAATCCAGCTCACATCTTAGCCAGATTCCAGCACAGGAACAGATTTATTTTATTGTAGATTTACAACATGCCTTCTTCTCCCAACCTCTGCACAAGGACAGTCAGTACCTCTTCACCTTCTCCTACAACGGACAACAGTACACATACTCGATTGCCTCGCGATTTGTGATTTCTCGAACTTTATTTTCTAGGTGTCTCCAGGGACAGCTGCAAACCTTAAGCTTTCAGTGCGGTTCCACCCTATTTCCGTATATGGATGATTTACTCGTAGCTAGCCAGGGTGAACAACGCAACTGCGAAGATACCACTCAATTATTAAATCATTTATCAGCACTGGGATACGTAGTCTCCAAATCAAAGGTGTTAACGGCCCAGCAGGTGAAGTTCCTTGGGGTGATACTATCCGCAGAAGGGCGAAGTTTGGAGAGAGGCCGAGTGGAACCAATCTGTGAATTCCCTGCACCACAGGAGGCAAAGCAAATGAGCACATGGTAAACTATTGTCGACAGTGGATACCTAACATTACTCTGGACACGAAAAAATGAACACCATATACTAGTATGGAGGGCAAGTTTCAATTGTCTGAAGAAGCTCAAGAAGTCTTTGAAAATCTGAAGAAGTCTCTGTTACAGGCACCAGCATTAGGACGGCCACTTCATGATCGACCATTCCAATATTGTACAATCCTTTCTGATTGCTCCACTGCAGTTCGTACCCAGAAACATGGAGACAAACATCGACCAGTAGCTTACTATTCCTCAAAGATTTATCCTGTAGCACGAGGACATATCATTTGCACACAGATCTTGACTGCAATCCACAATAGTTTACAATGAGCTGCTAATTTGACCTTACAACAGAACATAACAATATACAGTTCTCACTCAGTTGCAGCCTTGCTAGGACAACTGCAAACTCAACACCTCACCGTGGCTCACCAGAATAAGTATGAATTATATTTGCTAAACAACCCTAAATTGCAGTTCAAATATTGTACTACCATCAATCCAACATCCTTTCTCGATAAACCACCGGAAGAACAGACGGAATCAGGGCATGACTGCCTACTCGTAATCAAGAACACTTCTGTTAGGGAAGGATTAACAGATATTCCTAAAACAGACCCTTACCCAACCCTATATGTGGATGGGAGCGCATCAATCAGATCTCTAGGAGAAAGGCTTTATGGATCTTCCATTATAGATCAAACCGGGAGTTGTATAGAAGCAGCTGCTTTTGAAGCACCATTCCCTGCCCAACAAGCAGAATTGTTTGCCTTAATAAGAGCCTGTATCGTAGGGAAGAATATAAGAGTGAATGTTCACACCGACTCTAGGTATGCCTTTGGAGTGGTACATGACTTTGGCCAGTTATGGAGGAACAGAGGGTTCCTGAGACCTGTTGCAAGCCTTAATGTTACCAAAACAAATTTCTGTGATAAAATGCAGTGCCCAAACTAAAGGTCAAAACCCAGTAGATATAGAAAAATGGCATGCTGACCAAGAAGCTAAAGAGATGTCGCAGGAGCGCAGGGTGGCTGTACCCAAAATGATGAGGCAGACTAAAAGTGTAGATAAAGACAAGTCACCCTCGGAAAAGCCAATGCCAACTTTCCAAGATGTCGTTAGGTTACGGGAGGACGCTCCTGAGAAAGATGTAAAATTATGGAAACATAGTGGTTGTACGTTTGATTGTTTGTCAGGGTTGTGGGTTACCCAGGCAGGACAAACTTGTATGACTGACGAATTAGCAATGTGGGTCATTGATTGTGTACACTTTACAACTCATTGTGGTGCTCAAGCAACCAGCGATACAATATTAGCTACATGGTGGCATCCAAGGTTGCAATCACTTGCACAAAGGATTAGTAGCCGTTGTCTGATCTGTCAGAAACATAATCCAGGGAAAGATGTACACTGTGGAAGTGGGAAAACTCCCTTACCCATAGATCCCTTTGATACCCTCCAGATGGACTACATTGAGTTGGAAAGATGTCAGGGATATAAGTATGCGTTAGTAATTGTGGACATATTCAATAAACAGATTGAAGCTTATCCTACAGTGGACAACAAAGCTCCTACAGTGGTCAAAGTGCTCGTGAAAGAGATTATTCCGAGATACGGAATTCTGATTCGGCCAAATTCAGATAATGGTCCTCGTTTTGTAGGACAAGTAAATAAAGAGTTTTATGAACAAATGGGCATCCCGCAGCAGTGACACTGCGCCTTTAGACAACAGGCTGCTAGACTTGTTGAAAGAGCTAACCAGAAATTAAAAACAAAAGTTGTTAAATTAAGAGCGGAGACAGGGGTTAATTTTTACTTCGGAGCCATGTGAGTGATTCCGTGAAGAACCCCGCCAGCCCGCACGCGCATCATTATGTCTGACGCTTGGCGCAGGGACCGGCTGGGAGGAGCAGCGCTTCTCCAGCGGTAAGTTTAAAATGACTCAGGTAAGTGTCAAACTTGTTGGAGGTCGTTTCTGCGCTTGTTAAATCTTGTAACAGGAGGACAAGTCTAAGCATGGAAAAATCATTGAGAGCAAGGCGAGCCGCCAGCGAAAGTAACTAAAGCCGCAGGAGTGCAGGTAGCGGGCGGCCGCCTAGTTCATCTACTGAATCGCTAATAGCAAGACCAGCGACTACAGACTTGGTGTCTGAGGGCACCGTGGCTGCGCCGGAGGGGTGTAGGGCCTTTAGAAAGTACGGCCGATTGACTCGGACGAGTCCGTTTGGGAGGGTACTCCCTCGAGAATGGATACTATGTCACAGTTATCCAGGATGGGGCTCCTACTGGAGAGGATGCTCCATCAAGAGCATTGGCTTCTCCAAGAGCCCGCGCCAGCAGCACCTACGGGGCTGCCTGATGTCTCCCTCTTGGAGGAGGAGAGCATAACGGGTTAGTATGATTCTGACGCCGAATCTGTGGGCTTAGCAGTGGAGGCTGCCCCAAGGGACAAAGGGCACGAACCAGATGTCCCATTTCTGGCGGCAAGGTTTGCCGTCCCAATAGACTCCGGAGAGCCGCTGGCTGAAGAGCTGGCTGCGAGTATAAATTACTTGGCCTCGCACCAGCTTCAGGAGCTGGCCATGGATACAACGACCAAGAAGTACGAAACCCCGGCGAATTGTATCCTGCTTAAAGTGCCGGCCGTAAACCATGTCATCTGGAGCCATATGGGCGTAGGCATCAGGCGCAGGAGATAAAGCTGCAAAGGGTGCGGAAGCTGCTCGCATCCGGCATTATGGCTTTCGGTAGGTCGGTGGATGGTGGGCACCTGACTGACGTTCAGCAGGATGCCCTGGCTCTCATGTGAATGTGCACTTTGAGATAAACTGCCTTAGGAAGAGCGCCATCCGCCCTACCAGTAACCCGAGGTTCGCTGCCCTGTGTAGGCCTAGTAACATCCAGCCACCGAATCTGCTGTTCGGAGAAGACCTCACAAAGCGGGTGAAGGACTGGATGACGAGGCAAAAACCGTCAGGCTCATCAAGGCGCCAGTGACCAGCAGAACCCTTCGGAGGCAGTACCCCTACAAGCGGTTTGCTGCAACCGGGTCCGGTCAAGGACCAAGCCGGCCATTCAATGTGCGCAGCTGGCGCACTCCAGGCGCACTCCTCTTGAGTATAGGCAAACATGCCTTTTCCTTCCAAAACCGGGGGACAAAGAACTCCACCGGTAACCATGGAGGTAGGTGGGTCTGCTTCTTGTCGAAACATATTGAGTGAGAATTACCTACCAGTTAGGGGGAGGTTACACAGGTTTCTGAAAGAATGGTATGAAATAACATCAAACTTGTTTATACTGCAGCGTATACAAGGGTTTCGAAATGAATTTATTCCCAATTTGTGTCCACCCACACAGCACACGCCAGAGAGGGCACTTATTTTCTCACAAAAGGAGAATTCGGAGGTTCAAGCTGACATTGGAGAATTATATTTTAAAGGTGTAATTGAGAAGACAGTTTATCAAACTCACCAATTCGTATCTAATATTTTTCCTAGACCAAAGAAAGATGGTGGGAGTCGGATTATTTGGGACCTGACAGGAATTAATCCGTTTGTGCAGTATAATCATTTTTAAATGGAAACATTTACTACTGCCAAGCAATTGGTTTCCAGAGGGTGTTATATGGCATGTATAGATCTTAAGGATGCATATTACTCAGTGCCTGTTCATAAAGAGTATCGGAGATATTTGAAATTTAGCTGGATGAGGCAATTATGGCAATTTTAAGCACTGCCTAATGGGTTAACCTCAGCCCCTAGATTATTTACAAAGCTGCTAAAACCAGTACTGGGATTACTCCGGGCTCAGGGTCATATTGTAATGGCTTATCTGGATGACATCTTAATAATTGGAAAAACCCGGGAGGCAGCTGAGTTATCGGTTTCAGCTGTTAAACTCATGGTTGAGAGATTGGGGCTTCTCATCCATCCAGCTAAATCAAAATTGGTACCGGTTAAACATAATCTTACTATGTTACTTCAATTATTGTTATTCTGCGATTTCACACCGCTGCTTTGAAGATTGACGTGCATGCGGACTGGCGGGGTTCTTCACGGAATCGCTCATCGTAACTCCTCATAAAATAAAGATCAAACTTCAAACTTGTAAGTTCTCGTTTAATCTTACTATTACTTCCTCTAACATTGTTACAGATGCGCACTACACCAGCATGGAGAGCACACTTGAGCCCAGCCTAAATTGTTTATGGTCGTCCTCTCAGAACCCCATGGAACCAAAGCACCCCAAGAGTTGTTCATTTCCATTATATGACCACAGAAATGACCAATTATGTCTTATCTTTGACCAAAGTATTAAAGGATTTACATTCCAGGTACGAGCGGTGTATATTGAACTATCACCTTTAAGTGCCATCTAGAGTTGAGCCCGATGATTTTGTCATGGTGAAGAAGAGGGTAAGGAAATGTTTTGATGCTTGGTGGGAAGGACCTTATCAGGTCCTCCTCACAACCCCAACTGCTACTAAACGTTGAAGGGAGGAATGCGTGGGTACACCTTCACCATTGTAAAATTATCGGTTGTAAAATGTAAACTGCTAACTTCTTTTTGTGAGAAAACTGCCCTAGACACTGCTGCCATTCAAATACCTTGGACAACTGGTCACAAGAAGGAAGTATGCTAATGTGATGGGCCCAAAAGGATCCACGCCCATGAAAAGTCGGTGGTGGAAACTCCTTGGTTGGGAGACTTAAGGGCCTGACCCACTTACGTGTCCTTGGCACGCAAATTACGTGACCTCATGCTCGCGTTGAGCCGTGACAGTCGAGCGAAGTTCGGGCGCAATTACATGCGTACGCACAGCTGGAGCACGTGACGTCATTTGAAGATGGACACAAAGCTGGAGTAACTCAGCGGGACCGGCAGCATCTCTGGAGAGAAGCAATGGGTGATGTTTCGTGTCGAGACTCTTCAGTCTGAAAACAAGGGTCTTGAAGCGAAACGTCACCGATTGCTTCTCTCCAGAGATGCTGCCAGTCCTGCTGAGTTACTCCTGCATTTTGTGTCTATCTTCAATTTTCTTGCCCCGTTCTGGGAGTAGAAGTGGGGGCGGATCCGGACCGCAATAGTCGTGAGCCCCAGGCCGAGTTCGGCGATTGTTTGCCTGCTTTTGCTGTGGTTGAAGGTGAGACGTTGCGTCGCGCCAGGATCTTGGGCCTGTCCCACTTTGGCCGTCAGTTCCGCGACAGGCCATTGGCGCGCAAAGATTTTGTTCACTGCAAGCATTTCGGAGCCCCGCGCGCTGTCAGGACCGGCCCCGCACAACTCCATACCCCTCCACGCTTCTACGTGGGACTGGTCCCGCGCGCCCGTACGCCTCAAGCGATCACGAGGTCGCGTAATTTGCGAGCCAAGGACGCGTAAGTGGGACAGGCCCTTTACTCCTAGCACAATTTCACCATCATCACTGTTGGACTGCTAAATTATGGACTGTTTTCATTTCGCGCTGCTTGTAACGATGGACAAACAGAGTTGGTTATCATGGAACAATAAAAGGCGGGTATATTAATATGCAGGGTTTTGAGTACTTTGGAAATGGCATGTAGACAGAAAATGCAGGAGAACCTCAGCAAGTGAGGCAGCATCTATGGAGAGAAGGAATAGGCGACGTTTCGGGTCGATACCCTTCTTCAGTGATGTGGGGGGGGCCTTCGGAGAGAGGAGAACTTCTTCAAAGGAGACATACCTTGAGGAGATTTTGCAATGGAGTAGACAAAATGTTTAAGAAACATAGAAAAATAGAAAATAGGTGCAGGAGTAAGCCATTCGGCCCTTCGAGCCTGCACCGCCATTCAATATGATCATGGCTGATCATCCAACTCAGTATCCTGTACCTGCCTTCTCTCCATATCCCCTGATACCTTTAGCCACAAGGGCCGCATCTAACCCCCTCTTAAATATAGCCAATGAACTGGCCTCAACTACTTTCTGTGGCACAGAACTCGACAGATTCACCACTCTTTGTGTGAAAAAAAAAATTATCATCTCGGTCCTAAAAGACTTCCCCCTTCTCCTTAAACTGTCATCCTTTGTACTGGACTTCCCCCACATCGGGAACAATCTTCCTGCATCTAGACTGTCCATCCCCTCAAGAATTTTGTACCATTTCTATAAGATTCCCCCTCAATCTTCTAAATTCTAGCGTGTACAAGCCGAGTATATCCAGTCTTTCGTCATATGAATGTCCTGCCATCCCAGGAATCAGTCAGGTGAACCTTCTCTGTACTCCCTCTATGGCAAGAATGTCTTTCCTCAGATTAGGAGACCAAAACTGTACGCAATACTCCAGGTGTGGTCTCACCAAGGCCCTGTACAACTGCAGTAGAACCTCCCTGCTCCTACACTCAAATCCTTTTGCTATGAATGCCAACACATCATTCGCTTTCTTCACTGCCTGCTGCACCTGCATGCCTACTTTCAATGACTGGTGTACCATGACACCCACGTCTCGTTGCATCTCCCCTTTTCCTAATCGGCCACCATTCAGATAATTGTCAACTATCCTGTTCTTGCTACCAAAGTGGATAACCTCACATTTATCCACATTATACTGCATCTGCCATGCATTTGCCCACTCACCCAACCTATCCAAGTCACCTTGCAGCCTCCTAGCATCCTCCTCACAGTTAATACTGCCCCCCAGCTTCGTGTCATCTGCAAACTTGGAGATGTTGCATTCAATTCCCTCGTCCAAATCATTAATATATATTGTAAATAGCTGGGGTCCCAGCACTGAGCCTTGCGGTACCCCACTAGTCACTGCCTGCCATTCCGAAAAGGACCCGTTTACTCCGACACTTTGTATCCTGTCTGCCAGCCAGTTCTCTATCCACATCAATACTGAACCCCCAATACCGTATGCTTTAAGTTTGCATACTAATCTCTTATGTGGGACCTTGTCAAAAGCCTTCTGAAACTCCAGATATAACACATCCACTGGTTCTCCCTTATCCACTCTACTAGTTACATCCTCGAAAAATTCTATAAGATTCGTCAGACATGATTTACCTTTCATAAATCCATGCTGACTTTGTCCAATGATTTCACCACTTTCCAAATGTGCTGCTATCCCATCTTTAATAACTGATTCTAGCATTTTCCCCACTACCAATGTAGAAAGAACTGCAGATGCTGGAAAAATCATTTAAGAAAGAACCGCAGATGGTGAATAATTGTTTAAGAAAGAACTGCAGATGCTGGAAAAATTGTTTAGGAAAGAACTGCAGATGCAGGCTTCACTGATAGTGATAATGCAATACAAGGTGCTGGAGACCCATGTGACCTAGTTGGCTCCAGTAAGTCGGGACCTCTGAAGACCTCTGAAGAAGCCCTGGGAGGTTTCTGCCCATGTGACCCACCTGTCGCCACCAAGTTTGGGTTCCTAAAGTGGTTTTTGTTCTGTTTCAGTACACTGACTCTTAATGCATGTTTGTGATTGGTTGGGGAAGCCATATGTTTCTGCTTCGTTTCGGTACCTTCCCGCCAGTATTTGTAATTGGTCCAAGAGTGTACCGAATACAATGATTGATTTGTAGGGGTTGCCTCCCCCCTGTACTTTCGCGCCGTTAGTTTCCCACCACTGTATAGAGGTATAAAAGGGTTGGTAATTCGTTAACGCGTGTTGGTTGTCTTCTGTTCTGTTTGCGCGAGGCTGCTGATGGCTTGAGTGATTGGATCCGAGGCTGGCCCCGCGGTGTTGTAGACAAATAAAGAAGGGTATAGACTCCAGTGTTCGACTCAGTGGTTTACTGAACCAAACTAGGGAGAAAGTATTAGATCCGGAATAACATTACCACCAGGAACCTTCATAGAGCTGGCCGCCCGGCTAAACTGAGCAGTCGGGGGAGAAGGGCCTTGGTCGGGGAGGTGATCAAGTAACCCAATGGTCACTCTGACAGAGTTCCAGAGTTCTGCTGTGGAGATGGGAGAACCTTCCTGTGGAACAACTATATCTGCAGCACTCCACCAATCAGGCCTTTATGGTAGAGTGGCCAGACAAAGCCACTCCTCAGTAAAAGGCACATGACAGCCCGCTTGGAGATTGCCAAAAGGCACCTAAAGGACTCTCAGACAATGACAAACAAGATTCTCTGGTCTGATGAAACCAAGATTGAACTCTTTGGCCTGAATGCCAAGCATCATGTCTGGAGAAAACCAGGCACTGCTCATCACCTGGCCAATACCATACCTACAGTGAAGCATGGTGGTGGCAGCATCATGCTGTGGGGATGTTTTTCAGTGGCAGGAATTTGGGAGACTAGTCAGGATCGAGGGAAAGATGAACAGAGCAAAGTACCGAGAGATCCTTGATGAAAACATGTTCCAGAGTGTTCTGGACCTCAGACTGGGGCAGAGGTTCACCTTCCAACAGGACAACAACCCTAAGCACACAGCCAAGACAACGCAGGAGTGGCTTCGTGACAAGTCTGTGAATGTCCTTGAGTGGCCCAGCCAGACACCGGACTTGAACCCGATCGAACATCTCTGTAGGGACCTGAAAATAGCTGAGCATCAACACTTCCCATCCAACCTGACAGAGCTTGAGAGGATCTGTAGAGAAGAATGGGAGAAATTACCCAAATACAGGTATGCCAAGCTTGTAGCGTCATACGCAAGACTTGAGGCTGTAATCGCTGTCAAAGGTGCCTCAACAAAGGGTCTGAATACTTATGTAAATGTGATATTTCAGTTATTTCTTTTTAATTACTTTGCAAAGATTTCTAAACACCTGTTTTTGCTTTTTTATTGTATTGTGTGTAGATTGATGATTTTAAATAATGAATCAACTTAAGAATAAGGCTGTAAAGTAACAAAATGTGGAAAAAGTGAAGGTGTCTGAATACTTTCTGAATGCACTGTTCTACTATCTTAAAGGTTAAAAGCTGTTATTCCAACTGACAACAAACTATAAGCATCCAGTTGCCACAGCCTACCAATTGGACTGTTTTGACTAGTTTAAAGGAGAAATGTTAGCCAAAGGTACCAATAAATTTGTTCTGATTAAAATTTTAGCGATGAACGTTAAGCTCCACTTCTAAAATTGGTTCCATTGACTTCAGTGCATGGATCATAGACAAGTATCCACCCTCCGACTTTGCAGAACAGGACACAATATCCATTGACAGACCCAAATTCACCATTTCACGTAGCACTTTGTTGTTTTATTTGTTTTATTTGGCACTTTGGTAGATGATAACACTATTCTAAATTTTGCACGTTTGTACTGTTATAGAGATTGTCTTTGAGAGGAGTTGATAATCCTAGTTTCCTTTTCCTTTTCAGGTAGAGACAAACATCCAAGAGTGCAATTTGAAGAAAAGAGATTCTTTCAGTGTCCTAGCACATAATATACCCTTCAATAACACAACAAAAAACGGATGATCTCATTTATTTCAATACTATTCGGGGTGAGCTTGCTGAGCACAAACTAGCCAACAAATGAACTTTGCAAGCAAGAGGCTGCAATGAGTGTTTATCACTGCACTGTGCTGCTTCCAACTCCAACCCCGTGACCGGGCGTGACCCGACCTTAAATACCCCGGGTCGGAACCCATGATCCAACGCCTCCCAGTCTGAGACGCTCAACTCCTCTCTCCTGAGCCAAAGGTTCCCTACCTGTGGCTAGCCACCAGGTACCGTCACAAGACCCCCCCCCCCTCCCACCCCCAGAACCGGAGGCACTGAAATGGATGGGATGTTGAATAAGGCGGCCTGACCACGTAAACACGTCCGCCCAAACAGAGTCCTTGACCTGCCCAGTGGGCATCCGTGATGAAGAGGCTGGGCCACCCGAACCGGCTTGCTCAAGTCCACATGGGCCGGCTTAAGGCACACCATGAACACAGTCTCTTGCCGGCCCCCCATGTCCATTACAAATGTCGCTGTGCCGTGTCGCAGCACCCGAAAAGGACCTTCATAGGGCCGTTGCAAGGGCGACCAGTGGGTGTTGCAGCGCAAAAAGATGAATGGGCAGTCCGGCAGCGTCGGTGGCACATGGAAAGGGGCCATGCCAAGCCGAGACGTTGGGACAGGAGACAGGGCGACGACTCTCCCCCGCAAGCGCAGCAGCACGGGGGACATAGGTTCCCGGGACCCATCAGCGGCCAGGATGAACTCTCCCGGGATGGTGAGCGGAGCGCCATACACTAGCAATGTTACAAAATTTTGATATTTAAAAAATCAAGTCTGCAATTTATCCCATCAGATAAAGCATAAAAAGAAGTTTAATTTGACACCTAATTTACTTTCATATCTTCAGTATTGAGAAAGTTATGGCCATTTTCACACTCGGAAATTAGCATCTTGCTCCCCATTGCCTTTCAATTGACTTAACTCAAAAGCTGTGATCTGGAAAAGTTAAAAGCCCATAACTTTCTTAAAAATTAAGAGAACTCAATGAAATTTTCAGTTATTATAGATTGAAGCATTCTGAAACAAATATTAAACAATCTTACTTGGATTACCTGAAATTAAAGCATATAATTAGTTAGTTATCTAATTGTAGCTAATTACAAAATTCAATGAGTAGATCTAAACATCTATCCATTTCTTAAGAAACGATAAACTTTTTAAAAATTGCCTAAGTGTCCAAATAACATTCACACAATAATCCACAATATAACATAATTTTTAAATCTCATTTTCATGAATTTCTGGGCCAAATGGAAGGAATTTAGTGTTTGATTCCTGTAAATTAATGGCCATTTAAATCAACTAGCGAGTGGGTTTTAGTGGAATGCGGTGGATTGGAACGTTGCGGTTAGCGGTGAAGTGGGCAGGAAAAATACTGTTTGTTCATACATTTTTTGGGACCCCATTTAGCAACATAAAAATATTATTAAAGCCTCCCGAAAAACCAACTTTTAATATAAAAATAAACTATTTACCTTTTTTTCTCTCCTACGGAAAATCCTTCCCGTTGTCCGCGCTAACGGCTTTTGAAGGTGATTTTTAAATTACTCTAGTTAACAAATAATTTAGAGTAATTTAAAAATACCTTCATTGATGAAATGTCGGAGCGATTTTTCTTCCGCAACAAAATCGCCCGACATTCATCGATTATCCCAGTCTGTCGAAAAACGGCACTTTAAGCCCGCCCCCCTCTGAAAGGCGCCAAAGTCGCGCACACGGGGAGCGGCAGAACTGCAGCGCCGCTAAAGGTAAGTTTTGCAACATACCTACATACACCAACTCTGCCGAGGATGAAGCCAAAACCTCCTTAGAGGCAGTCCGAATCCCCAACAACACCCATGGTAGCTTATCAATCCACTCTGGGCCCGTAAGGTGTGCTTTCAGGGCGTCCTTGAGGCGCCAGTGGAACCACTCCATCAACCTATTCGACTGGGGATGGTATGCTGTCGAATGGTGTGCTGCATGCCCAGAGACAGGCCATCGCTGACTACAGCTGGGATGTGAACTGGGAGTCCCTGTCCAAAGTGATATCGATGGGAACCCCGAAGCGGGCAATCCAGTTTGCCACAAGGGCCCAAGCGCACGACTTGGCGGAAATGTCTACGAGCGAGATGGCCTCCGGCCACTGCGTAAAATGATCTATCACCGTTATCAGATGTGACACACCCCGGGATTGGTGCAGCATCCCCACAATGTCCACGTGCATGTGGTCGAACCGCCGGTGTGGCACCGAGAAATCCTATATTGGTGCACGGATGTGCCGATGTACCTTGGACGACTGGCACGGGATGCACGGCTGTGCCCAGCGACCAACCTGCTTCCTCAGACCATGCCAGATGAATCTTGCCGCCACCATGACAACCGTAGCCCGAATCAACGAGTGGGTGGATCACCTCGAAAACACGAAAGCACCTGGCCTTCAGGACAACCAGCCGTGGCTATCCTGCGGACACGTCGCATAAAATGGAATCACCTGAGGGACCCAACGGCACGTCTTCCAGCACCAATCTGGAGATCGCAGCGCGGTAAGCTGGCATTTCCTCATCCGTCAGCTGCCGCACCGCAAAGGCAGAGTAGTCTATCCCGACGGCAGGATTGAGCATGGCCGCGATCTCCGTGCGGGACAAGGCGTCCGCCACCAGGTTGCAATTGACGTCGGTGGTGTATTCCGATATGGCTGTCAGCTGGAGCTGATGGCGGGCGGACCATGGGTCCGAGACCTTGGCGAACGTGAATGTGAGGGGCTTATGCTCTGTGAAGGCCATGAAGTGCCGGCCCTCCAAGAAGTATCGGAAATGCCGCACCATGAAATGTAAGGCGAGCAACTCCCGGTCAAAGGCACTGTAGTGACACTCCACTGGGTTCAGCTGTCAGCTGAAGAAGGCAAGAGGTTGCCATTAACCGTCGAAACACTGCTCCAGGACCCCGCCGACTGCGGAGTCCAAGGCATCCACGGTAAGAGCTGTGGGGGCGTCCCTTTATGGGTGCCAAGAGCATCCTTTACCCCTTTGAATGCTGCCACAGCGATGGCGTCCCAATGGACCTCCCGCCGCTTGCCAGACAGCAGTTGGAACAGCGGATGCATGATCTTAGCCACCGCCAGAACGAACCAGTGATAGAATATCACCATTCCCACAAACTCCTAAAGTCCTCGCACTGTGGAAGGCTGCACGAACCGTCGTATGGCTGCAACCCTGGCGGGCAGAAGCACTGCTTTGTGCCGGGTCACTTGGTGCCCTAGAAAGCCAATGGCCTGTAGGCCGAACTGGCAGTTACGAAGGTTGACCGCCATGCTCGCTAAGGCGCTGGCATAACAAACGAAGGTAGGCTCAGTGTTCCTGCCGCGTGCTACTTGCCACTAAGATGCCGTCCAAGTAGATTAAGGTGAAATCCAACCCCCAACCCATGGTGTCCATGAAGCGCTGGAATCCTGCACGGCGTTCTTGAGGCCGACTGGCATCCGCAGGAATTCAAACAACCCAAAAGATTCAGATTCAGATTCAGATTCAATCTTTATTGTCATTGTGCAGTGTACAGTACAGGGATGGAAGATTGCAACCTTCACATGGTCCGCCCTGTTTCAACTAATACAATCAACTCGACGTGCACAAACGGAAGATCAAATAGAACAAGTTGTCCAACAACTTTAGGCTGTGCACGCCACACAAAAGAAGAAGTGTACAGAACAAAGACAACGAAATGCAGTTAGCATCTCACCCAGAAGAGCGAACATAGAATAATGGAACAGCAAAATATATATATGTACATACAGTAGCAGTAGGGCAATTTTTCTTGGGGAAGGATTGTCTGGGAGGGGGATCACTAGCAGTCACCAAGGTGCAGAGTTAAGTTGTGTAACAGCCACAGGGAAGAAGCTGTTCCTGAACCTGCTGGTCCGGCAACGGAGAGACCTGTAGCGCTTCCCGGATGGGAGGAGGGTAAACAGTCTGTGACTGGGGTGAGAGCAGTCCTTCGCAGACATCGCTTGCTCTGGACAGACTCAATGGAGGGGAGTGAAGAACCGGTGATGCGTTGGGTGGTTTGCACCACCCTCTGCAGTGCTTTCCGGTCAGAGACAGAGCAGTTGCCATACCATACTGTGATACAGTTGGTAAGGATGCTCTCGATGGTGCAGCGGTAGAAGTTCACCAGAATCTGAGGAGACAGATGGACCTTCTTTAGTCTCCTCAGGAAGAAGAGACGCTGGTGAGCCTTCTTGACCAGTGTTGAGGTATTGTGGGTCCAAGAGAGGTCATCAGAGATGTTGACCCCCAGAAACCTGAAGCTGGAAACACGTTCCACCTCCATCCCGTTAATATGGATGGGGGTGTGCGTGCCACCCCTAGACCTTCTGTAGTCCACAATGAGCTCCTGGGTCTTCTTGGAGTTAAGGGCCATGTTGTTGGCAGCGCACCATGCTGCTAGGAGCTGGACCTCCTCCCTATAGGCCGATTCATCATTGTCGCTGATTAGGCCAATCACCGTTGTATCATCTGCATACTTGATGATGGTGTTAGTATCATGTACAGGTGTGCAGTCGTAGGTGAAGAGGGGGTAGAGGAGGGGGCTCAGCACACAGCCCTGTGGAACGCCGGTGTTCAGAGTGAGGGTTGAAGAGGTGTGGTTGTCTGATCGAACAGACTGGGGTCTGTTAGTTAGAAAGTCCAGTATCCAGTTGCAGAGAGAGGGGTCAATGCCCAGGTCGATGAGTTTGGTGATCAGTTTTGAGGGGATAATGTTGTTAAATGCTGAGCTATAGTCGATGAACAGCATTCTCACGTAGGTGTCTCTGTTGTCGAGGTGGGAGAGGGCAGAGTGAAGTGCCGTTGAGATGGTATCCTCCGTACTCCTGTTCTTGCGGTAGGCGAATTGATAGGGGTCCGGTGTGGGAGGTAGGCAGCCTGGGCGGAAATCGTTGAGGCTCGCCGCAGTGGAGTGTTTTGGCACCGGCACGATGGAGTTGGTTTTAAGGCACGTGGGGACAACTGCTTGGGCAAGTGACAGATTGAAGATGTCAGTCCAGACGTCTGGCAACTGCGCTGCATAGGTCCTGAGGACCTGGCCGGGGATGCCGTCAGGGCCAGCAGCCTTTCGTGCATTAATCCTGCTCAGCGCCACATACACGTCATAGGGGGTGAGTGTGAGGGGCTGGTGATCAGCAGGGAGCATAGTCTTGATGGCTATCTCTTGATTGTCCATCAAAGCGGCCATATAAGTGGTTAAGCTCCTCAAGGAAGAATGCGTAGCTGGATGTGGGGGTGGTGTTGGTAGATCTATAGTCCATGATGGCCTGGATGCCTTGCCACATGCGTTGGGGGTCAGAGTTGTTATTGAAGTGCTCCTCAATCCTTAGCTTGTAGCTGTGCTTGGCCTTCTTGATGTCCCTCTTCAGATTATCACCCCAAAAGGGGTGATAATCGCAGTTTTGGGGACATCCTCCAATCGAACAGGGATTTAGTGGTACACACGGACTAAGTCGATCATTGAAAAATACTTTGCCCCAGCCAGATGGGCTGAGAAGTCCTGAATGTGGTAAATCGGGTACCGGTCAGCAATGGTAGCCTCATTAAGACGGCGATAGTCCCCACAAGGCCGCCAGAAGCCTTCGGTGCCATGTGCAGCGGGGAGGCCCATGGACTGTTGGAGCACCGGACGATGCCCGTGGAGCGGTGGGCCCGAGGTGAGAATGTGGTGCTCGCCCCCGTGCTCTGGGGCTGGCCGAGCCGAACTCCGGTGTAACAATGTCCGGAAACTCGGCCGGAACCTGTGCATAGGCGTTGTACACCATTGCCACCGGATTGCTGCTAGACGGGGTGGGCGCAGAAGGGCGCAAGGAAATCACCTCCAACGATCTCGCGTGGATGATGCGCTGGCCCTTCACATCCACTATAAGCTCTAGCGCCCACAAAAAATCTGCACCCAACAGTGGCTGGCGCACGAATGCGATAATAAAAGGCCAGGTGAAATGAAATGTCACGCGCCCAATATAATGGGGATATTGCAGACGCCGTACGTGCGGATGGGACTTCCATTCGCCATCATCAAGAGGGGGCCCCGCTTACCGGCCCGCATGTATGCTCCGGAAGAAGGCAAAACACTAACCACTGCTCCAATGTCCTCCATGAACCTACGTCCCGAGCACCGGTCCCAGGCGTACAAACGATGGATTTCGTTGGCCACTGCAATGCCTACCGACAGCCGGCTCTGGGGTTTCCCGGGAATGCACACAATTGGCGGCATTGGCAGGCCGCTGCCCCTCAGCGTTGGTGGTAGAAGCACCACATCTTTCTCTCCTGTGCCAGTTGTCTGGTCTGTGGCTCTTGTGGGCACCACATCCTTCTCTCCTGTGCCATTTGTCTGGTCTGTGGCTATGGTGGGCTTGGGCTTCTTGTGGGCATGGTCCTGGGTCGCTGGGACTTCCAGGGCACTGAATCGATGTTATCCAGTGATTCCAGCGACTCCAGTGATTCCAACGCACCCACTTGCTGCAGGTCAGACAGCCACAGCTCTGACTGCTGTGCCGCTAGTCAGAGTGGGTCTTCAAAGCTCTCCCCCATGAACTGCCGGCGGATGCCATGTGGCAAATGCTGCAGGTAAGTGTATTCAAATAGAAGGCAGGGACGGTGTTTGCCCATGAGCATGAGCATCTCGCTCATGAGGGCCGAAGGCTTCTGGTCGCCAAGCCCGCCCATGTTGAGGACTCGCGCCACCCGCTCCATGCAGCTCCTTGAGGCCTGCGCACCCGACCAGCCGTTTCCTGGTCCAGAGCCCCGACCACGTGATGGTACCGGGTCATGTCGACCGTTACGCCGCGGACGTAGAACTGGGATTCCACCTGATGAAACCAAACCCTCGGCTGTGAAGTCCAAAAGGTAGGCAGCTTCAGGCCTACTGCGTAGAGCTCGGCCTCGTAGGGGGCCAGGGTAGGTTGAGCGCTGTACATTTTAACATGAACCTGTCCAGGATTCCACTCCTGGTCGTCGGGGTCACCAGTGTAGCGGGGACTTCAGGAGCCCAGCCAAGAATTAGGCGAAAACGAGTTGTGTGAACGAAAAGGGTGTTTATTACTGCACTGTATTGCTTCCAACTCCAACCCAGTGATCGGGCATGAACCGACCTTAAATACCCCGGGTTGGACCCCATGACCCAACGCCTCCCACTTTGAGACGCTCCCTCCCTCCTGAGCCGAGGGTTCGCTACCCGTGGCTAGCCACCAGGTGCCACCACAAAATTATGAATATGAAAATATTATTTTTGTCACTATTGAATCTCTGACAGTGCAGGATGAAACTGATTCTGTGCCATCTTTCAGAGAAGTTCAACCAATCCTCTATCTGTCGCTCAGGTGGAGATAAAAAGTTCCCTGGCACTGCTTCAAAGAGTGGAGTTGCCCTTCAACTAACATCAGACCCAATAAATTTGGTTTTCTAATGTTATCTGAAATACTAACATAAATTAAGGTCATGTTGGTTACATTTAGCCATTCATCATTCACCTTCAGGAAAACTATGATGTCTAAGGCAAGTTCAGGCTTGGAGGCTTCTATTTTACTTTAATTAGCATTAAACCAACTTTTTGGATCTGGCAATTTTTTCTCTGGGACAATTTAAAATATATATTTTTAAATGTAATCGTATCAAGAATGGGCATTTCTGGGGGTGATGTATTATATGAAGGAAAAGTGGCAGTAAGAATTACTGAAGTTAGCTGCTTTTATTTTTAAAGAGTGTGTCACATAAGGGGGTTAGATTTCTTTACCAAAATGAATGTGTCTCACTTGAAATGGGCAAGACTAGACAGCGCCTGGAGAAGTGACAAACAAGTTCACATCAACTGCTTCTGTTCCGCATTAAGAAGGAGGAAACGTGCAAGTAGAGATGGCAACTGAAATATGTGCCAACAGGCATCCCAAAATATCCACAGGAAAGCAAGTAGCACCCTCTACAGAGGAGATTGGAAATGTGCTGCTCTGGGACAATTATTGCAATATAAACAATAAAATAACTGTTTTAAATTGATATTTTCCGTAAATAAAATTTCTGAAATGCAAGTTTATCATGAGGTCCGAACGCTGGCAAATAGAACCAATAACAATGTCTACCAAAGAGAAAAGTATTAAACAGAAATCATAGACAAGATCCAACAATGAAAAATATGACTGTGCTTTATTATTCAACTGTAATTCAAAATTGATCAATAAATGATCGTTTTGATTTTCCCAGGGATTTCAAATCGTAAGAATAGAGGTGGATAAATTACAGGAATCCATCACAAATGTAAGATGAATATTCTGTTAAAATCTGTGCAAAGTAATAGAGGGTCACTGTGCAGAATAAATATGAATACAGTATCTCATTCTCTAAGGAACGTTCACCCAGACTACATCAAGGGGAAATAATAAATTAATTCTTTAGTTGCTGAAGCATTCTCACCTTATCCATCACATAATCAATCAACATTGTGACACATTGTAAAAAGGATTGAGGATACAAAAGATTTCATATAAAATGAGTTATTAACAATATTATCTATAATAAATGGAGGGCTCTAACCAAACCATTAAAGTGTCATAAAGTGCAGAAATGGTGCTGCAGGCACTGTGAAGAATACAAGCCCATGGTCTAACAAATATCAGACAAGAGAAAGATGGAGTTATATGCATGGTATTGTCAAAGCTATTTCAGGATGCAATCATGAGAGTGAATCCACCTAATATTAAGACAGATAAATGCAGGGAATCTCCTCAGACACAACATAACATGTTTAGTAAGGAAGTAATCACACCTAGCCCAGAGAAAATGCCATAAGGTATTCTCTACATAACATAATGGGATGGCTGGCAAAATGATTTATATTCCATGTCACAATTGTATCTTTAAGATTACAATAGACCCATTTCTGTCTCGTGTTCTGAAATCAAATAAATAACTAAAATTACATTGCCCCTATTTGAATTACTGCAATTACTTCAATCTGATCATTTTTCTTTTAAAATATACTTGCATTTTATTGCTGCTATAAGTTTACTAATGGCCTCATTCTGTGAGTGTCTGAGGATACAGAAGCTACAAGTGGACTCATTTTACAAGGCAATCCCTGAAGAGATTTACTAATAATTTATGCATACATATGCAGCGTCTAAATATTAATAGCCCCATACAGTGTACATCACAAAGTTGTTAGCGTTACCACTTGGAAGGTCACAAGGTAACAATATTCACAACAAACATAAGGATCACAAATTGATTACTTTGCACATCCTGATGTGTTAAATTTAAATTACATATATATTTTAGAGTAGTGAGGTTCTTTTTTTCCTGATTTCTTGGCACAAAGCGCATCGTGCTGTTGCCATGGCACTAAGAACCTGCTAGAAAAACTGGTGCCCCATTTTAGTTACAGCACCATCATATTTGCCAAAATCTGTAATATGTTCAAAGGCCTCTGCCATTGGACCTTCCTAAGATGACAACTCTCAACAGAGTTGTAGTTAATTCTGCTTTACTTTCACAGATGCTGCCTCTGCTTTTATTTAAATCTCAAAATGTTCAACTTGTTTTCAATACCGTGCATCTGAATTTGATCGTATGTACCCTCATAGCTCGTAAAAGTAAATAATGAGGTGGTTGTCAAATCTTTTCCACCATGTTTTGCAAGTGCATTAATGTTCCTAGTCTCTGCAGCACCAGTATGGATTTATATAGTATGATTGATATAACAAAACATCCCTCATCAGGTTGCGCACAGTAAACAAAAATCCGACTTTGAAGGAAGTGCCAGAGCATGTGCCCAAAAAATTGGCCTGGGAGATAGATTATAAGCAACTTCTAAAAGGAAGAAAGGTGCATAAGTAAATGGCTTTAAGGAGCTTTCCGGAATCCAGAGATTGGGTATTTTAAAGCTGAAGGCTCTGACATCATTCCATCTATTCTGATCTTCTAGTTGTCTGTCAATTAGTCATATGCTCTCTGACTGTAAACATATTTAACAGAAGCTGAATGAGTACTTTTGTTCTTTAATTGAGGTAAAAATAAACATTTTCTTACCACATGCACAATTATCAAAAGTATGGAAAGCCTGAAAGAAGTTTCCTGAATCAAACATTAATGAAGATTAATTAAAACAAATAAATCAGTGCTGGCAATTGGAACCGAAAAGTTGGTCCATTGTCATGGTATAATGCAGACTTAACATGATTAAGCAAACTCTTGGTATTGGTTTATTGTTGTCACTTGTACCAAAATACAGTCAAAATTTGTGTGGGCTGATGTTTTACCTACAGGTGGTGTGAATGTACCATTAAGGCAAAGATTCATCTCCAAGTAAAACTGAGTACATGGTTGGCCCTGTGATGGAGCCACCAATCCGATATCAAATATTTTACTGCGAAATACCTGCCCTGCATTGGATAGATTGAGTGGAAGGTCTGTGCTGGTCCAAGTTTGCGCTGGAAGCCCAAAGGTTTTGTGGACGTTCTGTGTTAGGATCGGGCATGCAGCAAGCTAGCGAGAGGGCTGTTAGATCAGATCAGCCCAGGTTGCCGAGTGGCCAAAGGGTAGATTATAATAGGTCGTTACTAAACTGTTCCATCTATGCAGCATTGCCAGCTCTCTCTCCCAGATCCCCCACCCCAACTGTCAACAAAGTCCGACTGAGAAAATGTTCCCACTCATATTACGGGTCGGCTCGCGTTCGACCACTTGCTGGGGCAGGTGGCGCCTCAATCAAAGACAGTGAGAGAACAGGTCCTGTCAGCTGGGGAGCTGCGACCCACTCCTGAGTGAAGTCTCTACTTTTGGTTGCGGTTCAAATTCTCATAATTATCATCGCCCGGTCACCCGGATCCGGCTCCCAACTGTGTGCCCTGACAGACTGGAGCCAACCCCAGAGGTTAAAGTGACAGCATCTTTATTTAAGCCAACCCACCTCAAAAGTTTAACCAGCCTGTTCGAATTCAATGTGAACATTTCCAACCTAGCCCCCACACAGCACATTCTCCTCGATTCCTTCAATCCAGGAAGGTTGTTTAGATAGGAATGTAAGGTATTGAATTTGAATGGTTGTGACTCAGGCTAATGTCAGGGATTTGATAATTGACAAGTTTGTTCCAGGCATTCTTGCGTTTTCAAGGCTGGTGCTGTATTGAGTCAATAATTTAAATAGATATAATTGTGGATTTGTGCAGCATGCAGTACGCTGTGGCCTATTGCTGACATATTTGATGGATATATTTATTTATAAATCTCATTGAAATTAATACCCAGGCCCGTACACACAGAGTCGCTCAGCTGGAGATAATGTTTATCCCAATTGACCCATGACCTGGGCATGCGCAGTTGTAATACCGAACTCACTCATATAGTCACAAATGGCTGGAGAAACTCGGTGGGACAGGCAGCATCCCTGGAGCGAAGGAATGGGTGGCTTTTTGGGTCGCGACCCTTCTTCAGACTGAGAGTCGGGAAAGGGGGACAGAATATAATGTTACATCTACATGGAAAATGCAGATAAAAAAGTTGCTGCAACGAGGTCGGTTAGCAGATTGGAAATACATCCTTAGCCTGCATTCTTTCCATAAAAATTATCATCTTCAGAAAAGGTGCATCAATGAACAGCATACTTCCTTGCAAACTATTAGTTACATTTCCTTTGGTATTGTTAAAAAATGTTTGGTGCTTGAAAACCACAGAGCAGGTCAGGGTTTGGTTGCTAATTTCGCAAAGATGTAAAGGGGTAAGGCAGCTCATCCCAGTCATCCACTACTCCATGCCTGTCGTCTGATTCTCTGCTGGAGAAGAGATTCTCTGCTGGAGAAGAGAGATCTGTTTCTCCTAATCACCTTTGCTCCAAAATTGCAATGGCAGCTTTTTTATGTTCGACGATAACAATGCGTCATCGTTAAAATTTGGAACAGAAACACAACGCAGACTTACAGTTGGCAAGGGTCCTGAAATTCTAGTAATGATGATCAATTCAGTAACAATTCAGTTACCTGGTTCTCTTGAAGTGGAGGGAAACTCAACTTTCCTAGAATTAGTTGCATACTTTGTAGTACAAACATTTTCTACCCTGCAAAATATTTTCCAGAAAGCAATACCGAAAAATAACATCCCACATTTCAATTCAACGTTTTCATTTAATCAATAATTCTAATTGGTTTCCAGCACAATGAGTTATGCAATAAGGTCAGTAAGGCACTTGGCCAATCCACGAGCAAATTTAATGAAGTCTAGGTCCTAGATTGAAATATCAAATAGGGTGAGGTCCAGATGTCCTCTCTATTGTTAAAATGTATGAGTGCTTTGCAGGGAAACCCAGAGGTGTTGCAGATGCCTTAGCAGGATTGGCTGGCTGCAGAAGGATTGTAAATACTGTTAATAATGTTCCAAGGTGTTTGTGTTACTGTTTGATGATTGGCTGAAGTGTGAAGCCTTGTTTGAATTGTTTATACTCCCCAGGAGAATGTTGCATTACTTGGGTCAACTGACTGCTTTCCAGAAGCTTCTGTAGAAACATTGTAATGGGGTGCTTTGTAATTGGGTTGGGGAACTGTCAATAACACTTTAATGTAATCAATATCTGTAATTGAATTGTAGGGGCCACCATCTCCATGTAGTTCTGCCCGACAAGGTTTGATGACCTATAAAAGGTAATCTCCTTTTGTTCTTAAGGTTTGTTGTTGAGGTTTGTTGTTGATCTTCTGGAGGAGCACTTGGGACTGCGTAACCCTTTGGAGGTGTCTGCTTGCACGAGGCTAAAGGGCTTGGACAAGCAGAAACAAGGATCGGTCCTGCGGTGGTTATGTATTGTGTAGGGGGATTCATTATTGTTTCTTAAAATAAAAGATTAGTGGTTCAGTGCTTGATTTGGTGTTTTACTGAACTAGACTAAGGGGGGTTAGCTCTAGGAGCATAATTACATTGGGGGCTCATCCGGGATCTCAACAGACTCCCAGAAACAAGTTTGCGATCGAGGGTGTTGAGCTGTTCCTGATTGCGAGGGGAGAAATCTGCGCCACGGTGTGGTTTTTGCATCGGTTTTCCCACTTCACTAATCAGAGCGGATCAGTCATTTGCGAACTTGGGTTCGACATCGTAGAACAGTAGTCTAGTAAGCACTGAGGGCATTCCTGCCTTTTTGGGGTTTGATGCCCTCTCCTTTCCCGGGGTTCGAGGCCCTCTAAACTAAGGTAACAGCGCTTGTTGCAGAAACCAACAGTTAGGTACCATTGAGTTGGCCTGACATCGAAAATATTTGAGTGGTTTGAGGCCCTGTCCAGACTTGAATATCTGATTGGCTGGATATTTGAATACAGGACTGGGTCGAAATAGTACTAAGAGGCAAAGTACTGCATCGTTGCTGGGGGTGCAAATCGTAAAGGCACTCTAAAGATCAGCATCGACTGCCAGTGTGAAACGACTATGCGCTGACACCCGGTACCAAGCAGGTGGAAAAGAAAAAGCCCATTGCAATGGTGAGCCTATGTGGGTTTGAGTCCCCGCCTGTGTGGGAATATCTGGATCTCTGAAAAGATGGGGGAGGAGTCTTGTAAAGGTACTGGGAACTCAGTGGTTAAAGTATAAATTGGCCGAAAATACTTTTAACCAATCCTGAGAATTTCATAATCCTAAAGACGTCTGCTTAAAAATTTGAATTTGAACTTGCGTACTAAAAAATAATTGGACAAAGAAAAAACAAGCTGAAAATGTTAGGTATTTGAATCGATTCAAATTTACTAAATTCAACAATTCATATTGAAGTGCTGGTTAATTCAAAGTGTATATATTTTCTTCTAAGTTAACCTGAGTACAATAATTTTTTTTTGCTGTAGTTTAAAGTGTATTTAAGATTGTCGTATTGTATTCACTGTGTATTGCCTTTGATTTAAATTTTGAATGGTAGATAGACTGTTGTAATAGTGGTTCAAATCGACTGTATAAGAACAAAGTTTGATTAAGACTGCTATTATAATTGGAGTCCGACTCGTGGCTATTCAGCCAGGGGTTCGAATCCTTCCGATCGCTGTATCGAGGGAATTATTCTGTTTGTTGAAAACACCACGAGGAGGGATTTAAAAATATTGTGATTTGCTTTTGTAACTGTACAGTTAACGTATGCGATATTAGACGTATGCTTGTATTTTATATAGGAGTGTGGTTTTGTATGATAGGAATAAGTGGTATATTCTCTTGTCTGTGCACGATTTTGCTTACGTGTTTGGAGCTCATTGGCATGTGTTTAGATTAAATAACAAGTCCCCCTCAGAGAGGTCAATGCTAATCATCCAGGAAGTTACTCAGTTGCTGAAGAGTTACATCATATCAGAGGATGAACCAGGGTGTAGTTATTTGCCGTCAAAGTCGATGCATTCGGCCGGTGGATCAAAATTTGTCTAACCCTTGATAATAAAGCAGCTATTGTTATCAAGGTGTTAAAGAAAAATTATCCCTACATTTGGCATCCTCATTCGACTTAGTTTAAATAATGATCCACATCATATCAGAAAAAATTGAAGGAAATTATCTGAACAGCTGGGAATCCAGCAGCAATTGTATTGTGAATATCGACCACAAGCTGTTGGATTTGTAGTGAGGTCAGGTGAAACCCTTAAAAATAAAATTAAATAAATTAAAGGCAAGACTGAAATTGGTTTGATTAAAAATACTTCCAATAGTTTGTTTCAAATATAAGTCCTGCCTGTAGGGAAATCTGCACTGAACCCAGCTGAAATCATTATGATAGACCCGCAACTGTATTGCATACAGTTTTGGTCTCCTAATCTAAGGAAAGACATTCTTGCCATAGAGGGAGTACAGAGAAGGTTCACCAGACTGATTCCTGGGATGTCAGGACTTCCATATGAAGAAAGACTGGATAGACTCGGCTTGTACTCGCTGGAATTTAGAAGTTTGAGGGGGGATCTTATAGAGACTTACAAAATTCTTAAGGGGTTTGATGGGCTAGATGCAGGAAGATTGTTCCCGATGATGGGGAAGTCCAGAACATGGGGTCACAGTTTAAGGATAAGGGGGAAGTCTTTTAGGACCGAGATGAGAAAATCATTTTTCACACAGTGGTGAATCTGTGGAATTCTCTGCCACAGAAGGTAGTTGAGGCCAGTTCATTGGCTATATTTAAGAGGGAGTTACATATGGCCCTTGTGGCTAAAGGGATCAGGGGGTATGGAGAGAAGGCAGGTACAGGATACTGAGTTGGATGATCAGCCATGATCATATTGAATGGTGGTGCAGGCTCGAAGGGCCGAATGGCCTACTCCTGCACCTATTATCTACGTTTCTAAGAATACCATACTATAAAATCAAAATGTAATAAAAATGATCGATCTCCAACATGTGACTGCGGAGATGACCGACCACGTTCTATCCTTGACTTTAGGGTTGAGATAATAATGTAGTCGATTAGGAGCAGCTTATAGTGAGAGGCTTTTGTTGAAGTTATAAGGAAGGAATGCATGGGTAATCTCCACCACTGTAAGAGTATCAGTGGAAATAGGGACTGCTAACGTACTTTATTCCAGGTTCTCTTAGAAACTTTATACTCTACATCGGATCAAGCACAGATGAATTATCAAGATGGATGGAGGGTATTTGCGCCCATGAAAACTCGGGAGGTGAACACTCATAGACAATAGGTGTAGGAGTAGGCCATTTGGGCCTTCGAGCCAGCACCACCATTCAATGTGATCATGGCTGATCATTCCCAATCAGTACCCCGTTCCTGCCTTTTCTCCATATCCCCTGACTCCACTATTTTTAAGAGCCCTAACTAGCTCTCTCCTGAAAGCTTCCAGAGAACCTGCCTCTGCCACCCTCTGACGCAGAGAATTCCACAGACTCACCACTCTCTGTGAGAAAAAGTGTTTCCTCGTCTCTGTTCTAAATGGCTTACTCCTTATTCTTAAATTGTGGCCCCTGGTTCTGGACTCCCCAAACACCGGGAACATGTTTCCTGCCTAGTGTGTCCAAGCCCTTAACAATCTTATGTGGTTCAATGAGATTCCCTCTCATCCTTCTAAGTGTACAAGCCCAGCTGCTCCATTCTCTCAGCATATGACAGTCCCGCCATCCCGGGACTAGCCTTGTAAACCTACGTTGCACTCCCTCAATAGCAAGAATGTCCTTCCTCAAATTAGGGGACCAAAACTGCACACAATACTCCAGGTGTGGTCTCACTAGGGCTCTGTACAACTGCAGAAGCACCTGAGTCTTCTGCACTCCACAATTTCCACCCTTTCTATCCGTCACACACCTTGGTTCTTTCCGTAACCTCGGCATAACTACCTCACTGTAGGTCCTGTCCAGGAAACTCTCGTTCTCCCGGATGGCCCTGAGGTCATCCAGCTGTTTCTCCAGTGCCCCAACACAGTCCTTTAGGAGCTGAAGCTGAACGCACTTGCCACAGTTGTAGCAGCCAGAGGCTCCATCTGTGTCCCTGGGCTCCCACATTCTGCAAGCCTCACACTGTCTCATCTGCCCCTACATGTGTTCATCGCATTCCATCCTTTCGAGCTTCATGCATATCCTCCTCTCCTCGCCAAAGACTCTCGGGCCAAAGACTCACAGGGCACTTCCCTCACAAGGCCGCTCCCTAAGAGCCGTCTTGCTTATATTGCCTAATTTACCAATTTACAAACCAAATTCCTCAGTTTTAAACGGTTTTCCCCCTCTGACTCACTTCTAACTCTCCTCCCACTCAGGCTAGAGCCAATCAGTGCTTTTTCCTGCTTCTCTGCTGCTGTTTCTTCAAAATCCACGGGAGTTCTGAATTAAGTCTGCCTGTGCTTTGCCTCTCTTTTTCAATTGTTTCCCCCCTCTGACTCACTTCTAACTCTCCTCCCACTCAGGCTAGAGCCAGTCAGTGCTTTTTCCTACTTCTCTTTGCTGCTGTTTCTTCAAAATCCACGGGAGCTCTGAGTGGATTTTGGATTTCAGTCTGCCATCAGACGGAAATCACGAAGCTACGTCCACGCAAACTCGGGAAGCTTGGTGAAATTCTGGGAAAATACATCAGCATCTTTTTGTTAAGATATCTGTTAGAGAAAAGACTTTGCCTTCCATCACAGTGAGGAGATTCACTGTGATGGATGTTTGTGTAAATTGCATTGTTTGTATGTTTTGTAGGAATTGTCTTTGTTTGTATGGCTGTGGAAACAGAGTTTCGTTTGAGCCTCACCGAGGTTCAAATGACATGGAATAAAATATTGTATTGTAGAATAAATCAGTCACTGTTGTACTTTGGTTATCATTAATGATGGGTTATCATTATGATAAAATGGAGGAATGTTAATATTGGCCAAAATAGAGATATATAAAGTGGAGGATCTTTTGCATTTGCAAGGTCTGCTTGGTCAATATCTGTGTAAAGCTGAAATCTGCAAGTCGGTGCCAGGAAGTCTAGAACCTAGATTGAAATATCAGATAAGGAGGTCCAGATGTCCTCTATTTTTAAAGAAGGAACTGCAGATTCTGGAGAGTCTGAAGAAGGGTCTCAACCCGAAACGTCGCCTATCTCCTTCGCTCCTTAGATGCTGCTGCACCCGCTGAGTTTCTCCAGCTTTTTGTGTAATCCTCTATTGTTAAAATGTATGAGTACTTTGCAGAGAAGCCCAGAGGCATTGCAGATGCATTAGCAGGATGGGCTGGCTGCAGAAGGATTGTAAATACTGTTAATAATGTTGCAAGGTGTTTGTGTTACTGTTTGATGATTGCCCGAAGTGTGAAGCCTCGTTTGAATTGTTTATATGCCCCAGGACAACTGACTACAATGGGGTGCTTTGCAATTGGGTTGGGGAACTGTCAATAACACTTTAATGTAATCAATACCTGTGATTGGTTTGTAGGGGCCACCACCCCCATGTAGATCTGCCCCACAGGGATCGATGATCTATAAAAGGTAACCCCCACGAGGTTCGTTGTCGATCTTCTGGAGGAGAGCTTGGGACTGCGTAACCCTTTGGAGGTGTCTGCTTGCACGAGGCTTAAGGGCTTGGACAAGCAACAAGGATCAATCCCGCAGTGGTTAGGTATTGTGTAGGAGATTCGTTATTGTTTCATAAAATAAAAGATAAGTGGTCCAGTGCTTGACTTGGTGTTTTACTGAACTAGACTAAGGGGGTTAGCTCTAGGAGCATAATTATACTACAAGCTCCAATAAGCTACAAACAGCACTAGGGACTCGGTCTTTCATTTTTGCATTATTATTCTTTAATTTAACTTTTTGTTGTCTGCTGAGGACTATATTTCCATTTCTGTTGAGCAGCTGAATATAAGAATTTTGTTGTTCCACTAAACACCCTTGATTCTCTTGAATTTGCAGGCAGCAGTGTCTGTAGGCTGCTGGTTGCCCTTAAGTAAGTGGTGGAGACAAGAAGTTTGGGAAATTATGTGGAAAACCTAGTAAGAATCTGAGTGCAGATTGGTGTGAGGGGCATCATTCAGGTGCATTGGAATCGCAGCCAATTAATACAAATAACAACACAAGAGATCGCATCACCAGAATCGTGAATACAAATGAAAACCAGTTTTGCAATTTAGGAAAGGATAGCTGCTTGAATAAAAGTAGTTATCTGCAGAGATAAAGGCTGGATTTAGGTGCCTGGATTCCAAACAATGAATGTGCAGAGTGTTCTTGTCAGTTGAGATGTCCTCCCACTGTAAATATGCAGAGCCATTACATCACAATCAAAATGTTGCATTAAAGGAGAAATATGTGCCAATCAGACATGCATTCCAACAAGGGCTTTCATAAGGGTGTAACTGACATCGTAATGACAAAGAATAGAAAGAGGTGTGGCAAATTGGATCTGAAATTAACTCAATGACAGGAATCAAATTGTATGGTTTGTTTTTGACTGAAAGACTCACTGATGGGGTTCTAAAATGGTCAGTGTTTGGTCCCTTATTTTTGTCATCTATATTAATGAATTAGTCTTAAGGTAGGATAACACTACAGCACAGGAACAGGCCCTTTGGCCTACAATGTCTGTGCCGAATGTGATGCCAACCTAATCCCGCCTGCTCGTGATCCATAAACCTCCACTACCAACATATCATCTATCTACGCGTACATCCAAATCTATTGACTATTAATACTCTGATGTGTGTATACATGTGTGTGTATACATATGTGTGTGTACACATCTTCTCGAAAAAAACGACGTGCCAACGGTAATGTTTTTACATATTCCGGTAGATTTTTCTTCTGGAGTCCAAATTCGCCTTATCTGAAAAATTAATCCTTTATTTCCCTATTTAATGAAAATGTTCACAAATCCGATTAAACTTTGAAAAAAAAAGTTTCTTTCGTTGATGACGTCACAATGGCTCTGCTTGCTGCCGCCTTCCACGTGCAGTGGGTGACGTTTCTTACCACTCCCCCCCGTTATTCAAATGAGATGAACAAAGAACGAGCAAGTCGGGCCGTGGACTGATGACTCTCTCCCCCTGACATTGCACTGGCGCCTGCAGCCTGCAACTGGAGCCTAGAGTTGCAGTGAGGAAGTATTGCGTTCGGGAACCAGCCCTCCCCTGTGACGCTGCGCACCCCCCCCCCACCCCTCAAACTCAACCCCTCTCCCTCTCTGCCCCTTTCCCGCACCCCCCCCCCTTTGCCACTGCCCCACCCCCTCAAGCCACGCCTGTGAGTTGGGGGCTATGCATGAGTGGATAGGGCGGGGATGGGGTAAAATATTAATATAATATCAATGGGGGTGGTGTGTGTGCGTGCATGTGTGTGTGGCCACAGGCTGCCACCCCTCCCCCCCCCCCCACTGATGGGATGGGACCAAACGAGTCCTCCTTGGTCTAGTACATAACTAAAGCCTTGATCTTGTGCCCTTCCAGTTTGCGTGGTTTTTCCATTTGCACAAAAACGGTACAAGATATCGCTACGATTTTCGCCACCTTACACACCATTCTCATGTGCTGCAAGTACAATATGTCTTGTTCCGATCAACGGTATATTTTAAAAGTTATTAATGTTCAAAAATCTTTAAAACTTGTGTGCGCAGATTGGTCTCTTCTGTAGTCAGCGCCACGCAGATTTGTCTCCTCTCCTGTCAGTCAATGCCACGGCCGGGATTGCGACGTCCCTTCCTGCACCATGGCCTCTCCCGCCTCACTCAAACACTTCTCTCCCATCCTCACAGTAACTTGTCTACCATTTCCCCCCACCACTGGCGGCGGCTGCAGAGGGTTGGGGGTTAATTGGAGGCCCTGGTCCAGTCTCTCTCTCTCCCTCACCCCGCTCCCCCGCTTGCTGCGGCAATGGTGGTCCCGTCCGCCCGGGTCAATGGCTGTGACTGTCCGACTCATTCGCCGTTGCGGTAACTCACTCTCACGGTCCTCTCGGAGATCTTCTCCACCAGCTCGTCGAAACTTGTAGTGCCCACCGTGACGAACACCAACTCCATTCACAGGAAGGGGGAAGTGGGGGAGGTAGGGAGTGGGGAATAGAGAGAGAAGAGGGCAGTGGGGAAAGGTCAGGAGGTATAGTGGGGGGGGGGGGGGAGATAGACGGAGGTGAGGCGTGGGGGATAGAGGGATAGGTGGGGGGCAGTGAGGGAGAAAGGACGTATGGAGGCAGAGAGGGAGTGTTTGATGGTAGGGGAAAGGAGAGGGAGGGAGAAGTGAGGGAGGGATTGGGTGAGGGGAGGATGAGAGGGGAAAGAAGAGGGAGGGTGAAGAGGAGGGGGAAGTGCTGGGGGATGAGAGGAAATGAGCTGCGCCTGCGCAGTTGGGGGCGATGGGTGTGGTGAACTATTACGTTGGGGGAACGGGTTGTGTTGGGGGAATGGGTGGAATATTGCGTCGGGGGAGCAGACCCATTGGGTCTGCACTCAGTCTAGTATCTTATCTAAAAGCCTCTTATACACCACTATTGCCACTGAATTGGGATAACAATAATGCTGTTTATTTGTGATACAAAATTTGGCAGAGGTTGACAGGGAAGAGGAAAGCTTTGACTTCAGGAGTACATTGGTCTAGTCAGTTGCAGAGAGAAGCGCAATGCATTTGAAGAGGTGGGACATGTTAAAGGAAACATTATGATAAATGCAAAATACAAAAGAAGACAGTGCACTGATTCTTATTGGCAGCTAACATGGATGGGGTGCTTAAACTGGCACACTGGATAGTTGAGAAAACACAAACTGCTGGAAGAACTCAACAGGCCAAACAGAATCTGTGGAAGGAATGAAGAGACAACATAAAGGGCCAAAATGCTGAGAGGGATAGAGAAGAAATCTGGAAAAGGGGAAAGGGTGGTGGGGCGAGTGGATGGGAGAAAAAGGTAGGAGCCGAGGTGGGTCATGGCGAAGGTGGTGGGAGTGATGGGGAATAATCTCCCAAAACACCCACCCCTTCTCTCCCAAATCCACTCTCTCCCTCCTGTGTCTCACCTATAATTATTAACATACAACGTAAAAAATGTTTTCACACCGAGAGTTGGGAATTGATGGAATTACCTGCCACAGAGGGCAGTGGAGGCCAAATCACTGGATGGATTTAAGAGACAGTTAGATAGAGCTCTAGGGGCTAGTGGAGTCAAGGGATATGGGGAGAAGGCAGCCACAGGTTATTGATAGGGGACGATCAGCCATGATCACAATGAATGGTGATGCTAGCTCGAAGGGCCGAATGGCCTCCTCCTGCACCTATTTTCTATGTTTCTATGTAAAAAAGTACATGCTAGACTAGCATGCAATAGTTGTCAGGTAAAAGTAAGCCCCACATGCAGTTTCAATCACAGTACAGGAAAAAAGTGATTGGAATGGGTGATGGGCAGTATAAAGAGGCAATGGGAAGGGTGAGACCAGGGCTGGTAGACAATAGGTGGAACCAGATGAGAAGGGACACATGGAACCAGGTGGGGTATAAAATGTGTTGAAAAGAACTGCAGGTGCAGATTTATACCAATGATAGATACAAAGCCTTGTACACTCTGGAGTTTAGAAGGATGAGAGGGTATCTCATTGAAACATATAAGATTGTTAAGGGTTTGGACATGCTAGAGGCAGGAAACATGTACCCGATGTTGGGGGAGTCCAGAACCAGGGGCCACAGTCTAAGAATAAGGAGTAAGGCATTAAGAACAGAGACGAGGAAACACTTTTTCTCACAGAGAGTGGTGAGTCTGTGGAATTCTCTGCCTCAGAGGGCAGTGGAGGCGGGTTCTCTGGATGCTTTCAAGAGAGAGCTAGATAGGGTTCTGAAAAATAGCAGAGTCAGGGGATATGGGGAGAAGGCAGGAACGGGGTACTGATTGGGGATGATCAGCCATGACCACATTGAATGGCAGTACTGGCTCGAAGGGCCGAATGGCCTACTTCTGCACCGGTTGTCTATAAAATGCTGGACCAATTCAGCAGGTCAGGCAGCATCTCTCAAGAGAGAAGGAAAAGGTGACGTTTTGGTAAGGGAACCCTTACTCTGACTGATTCTGAGTGTCTGAAAGTCACCTATTATTTTTCTCCAGAGATGCTGCCTAACCTGTTGACGTACCCTAGCAATTTTATGTCTATTCAGGTGGAATACAAGGTAAAGTCCCTGGGAGAATACAAAGAGTACAGCACAGGAACCAGTTTTTCAAGTTCCTGTGTCCTACGTAAAGCTAAGATGCACTAATCTCATCTGCCTACACATGATCCACACCCCTCAATTCACAACATACCAATTACGTTGGCACATCCAGCGTTTGAAGATTTGTTGATACTTCTGCCTGACACGCAGTGAAGTTCAGACCGGGCAACTAAACCTGTGGGAACAATTTCTCACACACGTTCCTCCCTCCAACTGAAGGCCCGAGGGCTGAAGAAACATCACCGTCCTGTCCAAAGTCTGAAGAAGGGTCTCGACCCGAAAAGTCGCCTATCTCCTTCGCTCCTTAGATGCTGCTGCACCCGCTGACTTTCTCCAGCTTTTTGTGTAACCCTCGATTCTCCAGCATCTGCAGTCCCTTCTTTAACACCATCCCGTCCATGCTCTCCAGAGATGCTGCCTGACTAGCTGAGTTACTCCAGCATTTTATATATTTCTTTGAGTGGCGCGTATGCCGGCTATTAGAGCAACTTTTTCTCTCCCTGAACTGTCTATAAGCATAAAAGGCAGCGTATTTAAAAGACAGACGGACATCCTGGTTTGCCAGTCAGACAAACGAGTGCTGACACGGCCATGATGGGGACGCCGGCAACGCGCAAGCGCATCGGCAGCATTTGGGGCTTGCCGACTACCGACTACGCACGCGCAATTCCCGGCACCGTGCCTGCGCAGGCGCAGTGGGGCCAGGAACTCACTCCCAGGGAGTGAGTGGGCGGGCCGGCCGGCCGGCAACGTTGCCCGGGTGATGACAGTTGCCCGCCGGCGGGGAAGTGACTGCGCTGCCAGCCAGCCATTGTTGTTGTCCGCGAGGACGACGAGTGTTCAATGCGTTCACGATGCGGCCGTGAAACGTTCACCAAAGGCGACGAGCTCGGCTTTGTTCCCTTGCGGTTTATTGCGGCGACTCCAGGCCTGAAGCCTGAGGCCTGCGGCAGCGAGCGGGCGGGGCCGACTGGATGGCGGAGATGAACGGCTCCAGGAAGCACATCTCCATTAGCGTCCCCGACCAGCCCGACACCATGTCCCCGCACATCAAGTCGGCGGAGGAGCTGCGGGTGATCGGCTTCAATCTGAGCGACTTCTCCCGGTCCATGCAGTTTGTCATCTGCGTGGCCGGGGTCTTCGTCTTCTATCTCGTCTATGGATATCTGCAGGTCATTGGCAAGTTTAATCTACAACCGCCGCATGCTGTTCCGCACAAGTCTGTGCCACGGTGTCACATGCCCGTGCCGATTGCGCCTGTTGCACTGCCTACTATTGCATTGCCATTAATATCCCTTCTCTTGGTTCCCAGGAGCTCATTTTCTCACTGGAAGGTTTCAAACCCTTCGGTTGGTACCTAACTCTGGTGCAGTTTGCTTTCTATTCCACGTTTGGACTGATCGAGCTTCAATTTACGCAGGACAAGAGGAAGAGGTAATTGATTTGTAGTGATGCTCCTGTTTTGGTAATCCCCATTGCAGTTTTAATCTGCAGACATGAAATCTAAAAAGTAAACAACTGTCATTTAGAACCACGTAGATTAGGCGTGTTGTGTAACGTGGTAGTTCAAAATATTTTAAATCAAACTAGGATTCAATCAATTTAGGACTGAGGTGAGATAAAACTTTTTTACCCAGAGAGTTGTGAGTTTATGGAATTCCCTGCCACAGAGGGCAGTGGAGGCAAAATCACTGGATGGATTTAAGAGAAAGTTGGATAGAGCTCTAGGGGCTAGTGGAGTCAAGGGATATGGAGAGAAGGCACGCACGGGTTATTGATAGCGGACGATCAGCCATGATCACAATGAATGGCGGTGCTGGCTCAAAAGGCCAAATGGCCTCCTCCTGCACCTATTTTCTATGTTGCAAACATTTTTCATTCCTACACGGCCTCGATGGGCTGAATGGGCCATCGCGCAGTTATTATTTTTGGTTCAGCAACATCCGGTGATTGGGTTATGTTCTTACATAATGCGTGGACATCTTTCATATCTATGATGTTTTCACATCTATGATCAATGGGTGGTGAATTAAGTCAGGTCAGGTTTATTTGTCACATGCACATCCAAGATGTGCAGTGAAATGAAAGTGGCAATGCCTGTGGATTGTGCAATAACAACAGAACAATAGAACAAAACCAGTATTTACATTTTAGAATATATATTTTTTAAAGGCACAACATAACAGTAAATTAGCCCCTAGTGAGATAGGAGTTGACAGTCCTGATGGCCTGTTGGAAGAAACTCCGTCTCATCCTCTCTGTTTCCGTGACAGCGGAACCCTGACTGTAGCAGCTGGAACAGTCCGTTGCTGGGGTGGTAGGGGTCCTGATGTGTTGCTGGCTCTGGATCTGCACCTCCTGGTGTATAGGTCCTGCAGGGGGGTGAGTGCTGTTCCCATAGTGTGTTCGGCTGAACGCACTATGCAGAGGCTTCCTGTCCTGGGCAGAGCTGTTCCCAAACCAGATTGAAATGTGGCCGGACAAGATGGTTTCTACGGCCCCAGAGTAGAAGCACTGAAGGATCCTCAGAGATACTCTGAATTTCCTCAGCTGCTTGAGGTGGTAAAGGCGCTGCCTTGCCTTACCAGTGTGGCAGTGTGTGTTGTTCATGTCAGATCCACTGTGATGTGGACTCCCAGGTATTTAAAGCTGCTCATCCTATCTACAGTAGTCCCATTTATCTCCAGTGGCGTGTACGTCCTCGGATGTTGAGTCCTTCTAAAGTCCTCAATCAGCTCCTTAGTTTTTGTGACATTCAAGAGGAGGCTGTTGTTCTGACACCAGAATGCCAGATCAGCCACCTCGTTCCGGTAGACCTTCTCATCGTTTCGTAGATCAGGCCCGCCACCACAGTGTCATCAGCAATCATGATGATGGAGTTGGAGCTGAACCTGGCCACGCAGTCATGTGTGTACAGGGAGTACAGTAGGGGGCTAAGGACGCAACCCTGAGGGGATCCTGAATTCAGGGTGAGGAAGTTGGAGGTTGTCTCCCCATCTTGATCACCTGGAATGCATCATCCAAAGCTTCGGCTGAAATTGTTTTTAGTAGAATTTATGGCCTAATTATCGTAAAAAAAATTTAAAGTGGATAAACCAAAATTTCATCAATAAACATCATATAGTGATACAGTATGGAAACAGGCCCTTTGGCCCAACTTGCCCACACTGGCTAACATATATCCCAGCTACGCTAGTCCCACTAGCCTGCATTTGGTCCATATCCCTCCAAACCTGTCCTATCCGTGTACCTGTCTAACTGTTTCTTAACCGTAGGGATAGTCCCCGCCTCAACTACCTCATCTGGTAGCTTGTTCCATACACCCACCACCCTTTGTGTGAAACAGCTACCCCTCAGATTCCTATTAAGTCTTTTCCCCTTCACCTTGAACCTGTGTCCTCTGGTCCTCAATTCCCCTACTCTGGTCAAGAGACTCTGTGCTTCCATTGCACATGAAATCCATTTTCAATAAGGTAATGTGCTGGTCATTAAAATTTAAGACAGATAACGATAATCAATTTGGTGCACATAAGAATATTGTGAGCTAGATGTGTTGTACTGCCTTTTAAAGCATTGAAACAACATTATAGATCACCCGAGCACCATAAAAGCTAGATAATAATTGAGATCTCCATTTGTAAGATTCATGAAAAAATGTGTTTAGTTCTTGCATATCCTTCCACAAATGCTGTCTGACCTACTCAATGTTTCCAGCTTTTTCTTTTTTTTATTTCCTTGGTAATGCAAAGATATGGCAGTACTAACATAGTATCAATTCATCTATTGCAAGTTCTCACAGCGGCCAGCATTGATCCTCACAGGTGCAATGTCTGCAACCAGCATTTAATGAGACATGCCACAATACAAGCAATGCTTTTCCAGCCAAAAAGCAGGTCTGATGCTAAATAAATTATTTTGATCCATGGGCATGAGAAGTTTTTTAGGCAGTTCAGATACTATCACAGTTCTTTTTAACCCAATACAGTGGATAACAGAAACCTGATTTGGACCACACTTAAATTGCACCTGAATTGCCTATAGCTTTTGCACTGACTTGGTCCACATTAGGAGAATTACCATTTAGACATGTACAATTAGTGGAAGCTCCAGAACAAGATCCAAAGCATCTGGCTAAATTAAATCAAAATTGGCTTGGCAATAGGAGACAGAGGTAGTGGTGGAAATATGTTTTTGCTTGTAAATCTGTGACCAATGGTGTCCCTCAGGGATTGATGCTAGGACTATCAAGTTGATAGCAAACTTGCAGAAGGCACAGAAATGTGTGGTGCTGTAGACAGTGAGGTACGTTGGAAAATTGAACTTTATTTCAACATTTGTGAGGTGGGAAGTCTCACTAGGTTAGACCTGGGGTAGTAAATGTTCATGTCCTAAGGTTGTTGATGAACAGGGATTTGGGGTTTAAGTTCCATAGTTTCTTGAAAGCGGCAACAGGGGTAGATAGGATGGTAAATAAGGCATATGTAACGCTTGCTTTCATTAGTCAGGGCACAGAATAGAAAAGTTGGAATGTTATGTTGCAATATTACAAAACACTGGTTAAACTTCACTTGGAGTATTGTGCGCGGCTCTGATTGCTACACTATAGGAAAGATGTGGTTGCGCTGAAATGAATGCAGGGGAGATTTTGCAAGATACTGCCAGGAATGGAGGATTTTTGTTATGGAAACGATTGGAGGAACTGGACATGTTTTCCTGGAGTGATTGAGGCTGAAGGATGAACTAATAGACACATTTAAAAAGATGAGGCATAATCACAATCTTTTTTTCCATGATGAGGGTATCAAAAGAAATTGGACTCAAATCTATGGTAGATGAAAGAGTTTTCAAGAGGATTTGAGGGAATTTGTTGTTCAAGTGAGTGTGAGTGGAACACACTACCAGAGGATGTGATGGAATCAGATACAATCACCGTGTTTAAGAGACAGTCACTTAAATAGGAAACGCATAACAGAATATTGGCCTGGAGCAAGCTTCTGGGATTAGTCTCAATGAACAAAAAGGTCAGCATGAACATGGTGAGCAAAAAAAGCTATTTCTATGCTGTGCAATTCTTCATTTCTTTGATTGTGATCTTCCTGAGTTTTTTTTAATCAGTTGCAAATGATATAAAAGTCAGAGGGGATAGGAATAGAATTAGGTCAGAGGGGATAGGAATAGAATTAGGCCATTTGGCCCATCAAGTCCACTCTGCCTTCAATTATGGCTGATCCACAGTGCCGTCCATAATGTTTAAGAATGAACTGCAGATGCTGGTAAATCGAAGGTAGACACAAAATGCTGGAACAACTCAGCGGGTTAGGCAGCATCTATGGAGAGAAGGAATTGGCGATGTTTCGGTTCGAGCCCCTTCTTCAGACTCCATAATGTTTGGGACAAGGACCCATCATTTATTTATTTGCCTCTGCGCTACACTATTTGAGATTTGTAATAGAAAAAAACACGCGTGGTTAAAGTGCACATTGTCAGATTTTAATGAAGGCCATTTTTACACATTTTGGTTTCACCATGTAGAAATTACAGTAGTGTTTATTGCACCAAAATGTTTGGGACACTGCAATGTCATGTAAATGAAAGTAGTCATGTTTAGTATTTTGTTGCATATCCTTTGCATGCAATGACTGCACGAAGTCTGCAATTCTTGGACATCACTAGTTGCTGGGTGTCTTCTCTGGTGATGCTCTGTCAGGCCTGTATTGCAGCCATCTTTAGCTTATGCTTGTTTTGGGAGCTAGTCCCCTTCAGTTTTCTCTTCAGCATATAAAAGGCATGCTCAATTCGGTTCAGATCGGGTGATTGATTTGACCACTCAAGAAGTTTGAACTTGAGCAGATATGATGTGTCTATACACTTCAGAATTAATGATGCTATTTCCATCAGCAGTTGTATCATCAATGAAGATAAGTGAGCCAGTACCTTCAGCAGCCATACATGCCCAGGCCATAACACCCCTCCTCTCCCCCCCCCCCCCTCATGTTTCACAGATGAGGTGGTATGCTTTGGATCTTGGGCAGTTCCTTCTCTCCTCCATACTTTGTTCTTGCCATCACACTGCTATAAGTTAATCTTTGTATCATCTGTCCACAAGACCTTTTTCCAGAACTGTGATTGCTCTTTTATGTACGTCTTGGCAAACTTTAACCTGGCCATCCTATCTTTGCGGCTAACTAGTGGTTTGCATTTTGCAGTGTAGCCTCTGTAATTTTGTTCATGAAGTCTTCTGCGCACAGTGGTCGCTGACAAATCCCCACCTGACTCCCGAAGAGTGTTTCTCATCTTTGTTTTGACAGGTGTTTTGAGGTTTTTCTTTATTATAGAGAGAATTCTTCTGTCATCGGCTGTGGAGCTCTTACTTGGCCTGCCATCCCCTTTGCGATTAGTAAGCTCACTAGTGCTCTCTTTCTTCTTAATGATGTTCCAAACAGTTGATTTTGGTAAGCCTGAGGTTTGGCTGATGTCTCTAACAGTTTTATTTTTGTTTCTAAGTCTCATAATGGCTTCTTTGACTTTCATTGGCACAATTTTGGTCCTCGTGTTGATAAACAGCAATAAAAGTTTTCAAAGGTGCTGAGAGCTCTCTTATACGTGCGTCAAGGAGTTATTTAAACACACCTGAGCAATTACAAACACCTGTGAAGCTATGTATCCCAAACCTTATGGTGCCCTAAAATGGGGAGACTATGTATAAACACAGCTGTAATTTCTACATGGTGAAACCAAAATGTGTAAAAAATACCCTTTCATAAAATCTGACAATGCACTTCAACCACAAGTGATTCTTTATATTACAAATCTCAAATTGTGGAGTACTGAGGCAAATAAATAAATGGTGGGTCTTTGTCCTGAACATTATGGAGGGCACTGTATCGCTCCCTCCTGACCCCATTCCCCTGCCTTCTCCTCATAACCTCTGACACCTGTACTCAAAAGAAATTAGTAGCATTTTATTTTAAACATTAATTACAGATATTTATGTTTTGGAAATCTATTGCATTTTGTGTTTATTATTATACATGCACTTAATTTCTTATAAAGCACCGTTGTGGCCTTGTGGATGTCAGTAGATATATTTTCCTCAATAACCTAACTGGAGTCCCGAGGCCAAGATTCCTCAAACACGGGGAAAAGTCAGTAAGTTCAGGCAGTAAGGCCTGACCAGTGAGAGCATGCAGATACCTAGCACAAACAATCATACAACAACTCAAATTATGCTGCAATACTTTCAGCACTATCTGCCCTTCTGTAGACTGTAAGTCTCTCAGAATGTAATTAGAAGCAAACTATGCTTAACCAAACGTCTGTCAAAGAAGAAGAAAATGTATTTATTACATTATTTTCTCAATTTTCTATGTATTATGCAGAGAGTGCTTAAATATGATCCAACTGTTAATTTTAATATTCACATTATTTCAATTTGGTTCAATATTTGTAACAAGACTGTTCAAAATTAATTTCAAACATAAATAGAAGCAGGAATTGCGGGGGCACAGAGTTTGAGGGTATGAGACGTGAATTGGCCAAGATTGACTGGCAATCAATTCTAAAAGGGTTGACGGTGGATACGCAATGGAAGACATTTAAAAGACTGCATGGATGAACTACAAAAATTGTTCATCCCAATTTGGCAAAAGAATAGATCAGGGAAGGTAGTGCATCCGTGGATAACAAGGGAAATCAGGGATAGTATCAAAGCAAAGGATGATGCGTACAAAGTAGCCAGAAAAAGCAGCATGCCAGAGGACTGGGAGAAATTCAGAGACCAGCAGAGAAGGAGAAAGGGCTTGATTAGGAAAGGAAAAATAGATTATGAAAGAAAACTGGCAGGGAACATAAAAACTGACTGCAAAAGTTTTTATAGATATGTGAAGAGAAAGAGATTAGTTAAAACAAATGTAGGTCCCTTGCAGTCAGAAACAGGTGAGTTGATCATGGGGAACAAGGATATGGCGGACCAATTGAATAACTACTTTGGTTCCATCTTCACTAAGGAAGACATAAATAATCTGCCGGAAATGGCAGGGGACCGCGGGTCAAAGGAGTACGTGAGTGAAATCCAGGTTAGTCGGGAAGTGGTGTTGGGTAAATTGAATGGATTAAAGGCCGATAAATCCCCAGGGCCAGATAGGCTGCATCCCAGAGTACTTAAGGAAGTAGCTCCGGAAATAGTGGATGCATTAGTGATAATCTTTCAAAACTCTTTAGATTCTGGAGTAGTTCCTGAGGATTGGCGGGTAGCAAACGTTACCTCTCTTTTTAAGAAGGGAGGGAGAGAGAAAACGGGGAATTACAGACCAGTTAGTCTAACATTGGTAGTGGGGGAACTGCTAGAGTCAGTTATTAAAGATGGGATAGCAGCACATTTGGAAAGTGGTGAAATCATTGGACAGAGTCAGCATGGATTTACGAAAGGTAAATCATGTCTGACGAATCTAGAGGAATTTTTCGAAGATGTAACTAGTAGCGTGGATAGGGGAGAACCAGTGGATGTGGTGTATCTGGACTTCCAGAAGGCTTTCGTCAAGGTCCCACATAAGAGATTAGTATGCAAACTTAAAGCATACGGCATTGGGGGTTCAGTATTGATGTGGATAGAGAACTGGCTGGCAAACAGGAAGCAAAGAGTAGGAGTAAACGGGTCGTTTTCACAATGGCAGGCAGTGACTAGTGGGGCTCAGTGGCAAGGCTCAGTGCTGGGACCCCAGCTATTTACAATATACATAAATGATCTGGATGAGGGAATTGAAGGCAATATCTCCAAGTTTGTGGATGACACTAAGCTGGGGGGCAGTGTTAGCTGTGAGGAGGATGCTAGGAGACTGCAAGGTGACTTGGATAGGCTGGGCGAGTGGGCAAATGTTTGGCAGATGCAGTATAATGTGGATAAATGTGAGGTTATCCACTTTGGTGGCAAAAATAGGAAAACAGACTATTATCGAAATGGAGGCTGATTAGGAAAAGGGGAGATGCAGCGCGACCTGGGTGTCATGGTACACCAGTCATTGAAAGTAGGCATGCAGGTACAGCAGGCAGTGAAGAAAGCCAATGGTATGTTAGCTTTCATAGCAAAAGGATTTGGGTATAGGAGCAGGGAGGTTCTACTTCAGTTGTATAGGGTCTTGGTGAGGCCACACCTGGAGTATTGCGTACAGTTCTGGTCTCCAAATCTGGGGAAGGACATTATTGCCATAGAGGGAGTGCAGAGAAGGTTCACCAGACTGATTCCTGGGATGTCAGGACTGTCTTATGAACAAAGACTGCATAGACTCGGTTTATATTCTCTAGAATTTAGGAGATTGAGAGGGGATCTTATAGAAACTTACAAGATTCTTAAGGGGTTGGACAGGCTAGATGCAGGAAGATTGTTCCCGATGTTGGGGAGGTCCAGGACAAGGGGTCACAGCTTAAGGATAAGGGGGAAATCCTTTAGGACCGAGATGAGAAGGAATTTTTTCACACAGAGAGTGGTGGGTCTCTGGAACTCTCTGCCACAGAGGGTTGTTGAGGCCAGTTCATTTGCTATATTTAAGAGGGAGTTAGATGTGGCCCTTGTGGCTAAGGGGATCAGAGGGTATGGAGAGAAGGCAGGTACGGGATACTGAGTTGGATGATCAGCCATGATCATATTGAATGGCGGTGGAGGCTCGAAGGGCCGAATGGCCTACTCCTGCACCTAATTTCTATGTTTCCGATTGATACATTCAATTTCAGATTCAATAAGATCACTGGAAATTGCACCTCCATAGATATAACAAACTCATTAAGTCAGGACAAGCACTGCAAACCCTGGCTCTGGTTGCACAGTCAGTCCACACTCTAGTCCGTATTTCCAATCTGCAGTTTCCACTCCAGTTCTAACTCAACCTCTGGAGCCCAGCTCTGGACACATCAACCCACATTCTAGATCCTGGTTCTATCTGTGCTTCTGATGCACACCCAGGACCAATCTCACAACATAGATGCCCTTTTAGTGCCTTTGGAGCAAATTTAAAATGATACCTGAGTTGGAACGTGCAAGTGTGCAGTTCAGATCTAGTAATTTTGCAGGTAACAAGGCATAGTGTACTTGCAATTAGAAATAAGACATTGGACTTGATTCAAACCTACAAAGCAATTGTAATAAACATGGAAACAAAAACTTTGAATATGGTTCAATGAGTATGAACTTAAAATAAACAATGCAAAAGATAATATTTTATGATTAAGTGTGATTTATGCATTTGCAGATTTGAATATTTTACTGAAGCATTTTTAATTAACGTCTAAGTGAACTGAAAATTACTATGGGATAACATTGTTCTTTTCCCTTACTGTAATATTTAAACATGTTAATCAATCATCATCATCATCGTTGAAAACATCAACAGGCACGTGCCTTACAATGCTATGTACGACAGTGATCGCAACTGCTACTGAAGTGTGGATGGCCGTTGGCTCGCTAGGAGCTCTTCCGCCCTTTGACAGGTCTTGTTTTCGGTCCTGCTGGGGGTCCACAGCCTCCTCCTCACCTGGCAAACCAGGTGGGGGAGACGGTTTAAGCAATGGTTACATATTATGGTTTACGAACAAAGTATATAAAATACCAGAATGTGTGCCTTATTTTACAGAATCCCTTGGAAAACGTATATGCTCATAGCATTTCTAACAGTGGGAACGATGGGTTTGTCAAATACTTCGCTGGGTTATCTGAATTATCCAACTCAAATAATCTTTAAATGCTGCAAGCTGATTCCTGTAATGATAGGAGGAGTCTTCATACAAGGTACACAGTTGTAAATTCTAAAATATTACAGTTCCTCAAATGCAATGTCATCTAAGAGATTTTTTGTTGTCTTTTGAGTTTTAGTCCAGTTTACATCAGGGGAAACTATTTTTAACACATTCTTGTGAATGTGGCTTTAGCAATTCTATGTGAGCCTTTGAATTAAAATATCAATTAATGTAGATATTTGTCAGATTAGTGGAGTTAATAATCTATTTATGCTTACCACTGTAAAACAACTCTTGAATTTTATAACCGCTCATAGCAAGTTGTAAAATATAAAATATATGGTGGGCCTTCATTTTAAATTTACACTGAAGTCTGCTAGTTAAATAGATGAGTATTGTGAGGTGTTTTTGCAGATTTGAATATAACACATATTTGACAGCACACGCCCTTCATCTTAACACGCCCATATCAGCTTTTATGTCCATCAATACTAATAATATTTGCCCACTTTAGAACTGCATCCTTTTATGCCTTCCATAAGCCTGTATAAATGTCTTGTGAATATCATCTTCTATTTGGCACTACCACAACCGCAACTGAATTTCAGATATCGACCACTTCCTGCATTAAAAAGAAAAAAACTTGTTCCTTTAAAATCCCCGTTAAAACACATTTCTATCAGCTTTAACCTGTACCATCACACTGATATCCCTAACAAAGGGGGACAAAGATTCTGACTACCCTACTTGTGCCTCATATGATTCTATATGCCTCATAATCTTATGTACCTGAAGCACATCAACTAGCAGCCTCCTTATATCCAGGGGAAACAAACCCTGCATAACCAGTCCCTCACCATAACTAATGTCCTCCAATCTTGGCAACATTCCTTTGCTCTTTTATATCTGATGGTTGTGAAAATGGGGTAAATGAGACAGTGCAGGTTAGCATACAAGCCTCGGGAGATGAGCTACTGTTAAGAAAGCTGATAATGAGAATGTTAGAGAATGTAAGCTGTTTTTATTATGAAAACATCATGATCTAAATATTCATCATGAGTTGAAACTTTGCTAGCCCGTTGCCAGGACTGATTATTCAAATGAACAAGTGAACTTGAAAAAATATAACGTTTCACAAAATGCATCCTGGATAATAAAGTTTTTTTTTAATATAGTTATTGTGATTAATGCAGCAAAGTCTGCAAGTAATATTGAGTTAAATGATCTGCAAATTTCGTTTTTAGGGAGTTACATGTTGGTAAGATGCCAGTAAAATATCTCTGTTGTGCATAGAGTGGAAAGATGCAACAGTTTTCAAAACTGTTTCTATCAACTTTTCCATTGATATATATTCTATACTTTTTTAAGCTGGATAACACTTTACATACAATTAAAGTATCAATAGTTCAATCGTGCTTTATGTATCACATGAAACTGCACAATGAAATTCATTTTGCATATGTTACACATGTGGGCGCCACCATTTTTGGCGCCATCATTCAATGTCCAGTCAGCCTACATCCTCGGTGTACTGGAGCAGTTCCTGCGAACCAATGTCCTTCTCCTCTCCATGTCCGGCCATTTTTCTGTCCCGCGATGCCTCCTGCAGCCTATCTTGAAGGCGCTTGAAGCATTACCCCACCGGCCCTTGCACCTTGTGTCCGACTTCTCCAGCTTCCTCTTGGTTACGTCGCCTGCCAAGACTTCGGGCGGGTTCCCACTCCCGCTGATCGACAAGCCTTCGGGCGAGGTCCTACTAACCAACGAGCTGATATATGGTAAAATTTTACAAAGGTGTGGTTAAAAGTTGATAGTATTATTAAATAGGCTGCGTGGACAATTACTCTTCAAACTAATCCTTATCTCACATATTTTGTTTGTGTACTTATTAGATATTGGTTTTCTTACAGTTTTATGATTAGAGGATTTTTTGTTATATAAAACAATGCACCAGTGTACATTATTCTGCCATCTGTGTAATCTGTTATTTCACTCCAATAGGAAAACGCTATAATTTTACAGATGTATCTGCTGCACTTTGCATGAGTTTTGGTCTGATTTGGTTCACTTTGGCTGATAGCAAAGTGACACCTAACTTCAATTTGGCAGGTAAGGCATATTGAAGAATACTTTTATTAATGACTTGACTCTTGCAGTTCTTTATATCACTTCTGAATAGATTTTCCATCCAGGATGTCATAACGTTTGATATTTAATAGTTGTGAACCTGTGTACAAAAGCATCTGGGTCTAATATAATCCATTTATAGTTAAAGTAGCATCTTTTGAACTTAGTGCTATTGGTGAAAACCTTGAATTCCTTTAACTGCCCAATTCTCATTATATCTACTATTATATAATATTTTGCTGCATAAATTTAAAAACTATTGTTTTTAATTCAATGTGTAATATGATTCATATTTAAAGCAGTGATATGTGAACATTTTTTATTATATAAACAAAATTAGAGTACAATTAAGGCATGTAACAATTAATTTTCATGCAGAAGGTGTAAATGTTTATTTTTAATCCATATTTTTGATTGGGAAAAAAAGCCAATTTATAATTGACTGAACCTTCCTGGTAGCTCTGGAATTTGGAGATTATTCATGTAAACTGTTTTGATATACTGAGTATTGTTTCATATGGTGAATACAAAAGGTCAAGTGCCTTAGGGCAGATAAAATGGCTGATAGTCACTTCAGAGACTAAATTTACTTTCCTAACATACATTTGCAACTATTTTTTGTACATCTGGGCACACAAAATAACACAGAGGCACCTGGATTTTCACTGACCAGCAGTTTCCTTGGAGGAGTAAAATGTCTTAACATTCATATAATCTTGACTAAATCTCATTTGTTCTGCACAATTTTGCCTTGAGAAGCAGAATTCTTTCTCTAAGTGCAGTGGTGAAATAATAATGAAGTAAAAGTATCCTTCTAGCCAAAAGTCAGTTAAAGCAATAGAAACTGGTTAAACTAATGGATTAGGGAATTGCAGTCACCCAGTGGTCAAGAGCACGACTCTGTAATGGCTTTTCCTTGAATTCTACACGGGACATATTGAGGCAGATGCCCTTGTCTTTTGATGAACAACAAATTGCAATAGCACTTTCTTTTTTCGGGGCTAACCTTGTTGAACAATCATGTATTGATCATCCAGCTCATGATCACATTGAGCGGTATTGGAAGTTCAATTGAGGTTTATCCCATTCCTCATTTCCGGACGGACAGAGCCGGCGCTATGGGGGTGCTGAAGGCGTGGCATGCAGGGCAGTGCTGCTCCCCACCATCATCACCATGATGACTCAGAAGGGCATGCTGGCCGAGGTGGACGCGCTGAGCGGCCACACTTACGGAGCCCACAGCCGGTCCCAAAGCGGCTCCAGCTCCAGCCGTGGGCAGCTCTGGAAGGGGGCAAGTTAGGGTTAGGCATTATCCTCTCAGTGGAAGATGCCTTAGCCTTCCCCCAGCCTGGCACTGCCCCAATCGCACTATGGCCGTGACCCCCACTCTGCCCACTGGCAGTCAGTGGGGTTCAGTAAAAGGGGGAACGGAATATAATTCTGTAAATGGGGAAACGGAATATAATTATATATAACTCCAGTCATATTCACGTCATATTTTTAATATATAGTATAATAATATATTATTTAAATAGACCACAGCACTGAATTAGGCCCCCATACAGTAATATGAGCATTGAGCACTAGATGCCGCTTACCTTTTCGATCTAATTTTCTAATTAGCTTAATTAAGTACTGTGCAACTTTTGACACTGCCGAGTTATGAATTCCTTCTCAATTATATTTTATTTAAATGTGTGCCATATTTCAAGTAGATACCAGACATGGATCACGAAAGTTAAATTCTAGACACATTTTCGATGCTCGGCCCACAGCCTAAATGAACAATTCAATGGTTCTGATTTATACTTAGCTTATTGGTTCTCTTGCCCGGCATTGACTAAAACTTCCATCCTATGCTTTGCTTTAGAACAACTGTTCAACCGTGAGTGCGATGTGGTTTTCATCACTGCGATGTGGCTTATATCCCCAAATTTGGCAGCTTTTCAAAGACAGCTCTTCTTCCCCAATTCATTTTGCCTTTTTGTTTTAATTTGTCTTGCCTCCTCCCAAGCCAACAACATAAAATATTATTCTGCCTCTTTTGCCTCTGCAATGAGTACTTTATCATCCTGGTTAATTTAATTTCCCCTTAGCCACGCATTCCAGATCATCCTCTAACTTCGCTGTCCGCCCATCATGTAAATTCAATTACCAATGCTCATGGCTAGTGACTCAATCTTGAGTCTGTGAATCATACAGCATGGAAACAGGTCCTTCAGCCCAACTTGTCCATACCAATCACAACCTAAACTAGCCACATTTGGCCCATATCCCTCCAAACCTTTCCTATCCAACTGTGCCTTCCCTTGTTTCTCTTTCCCTTCATTTCCCACTTCCTTGTACCTCTTGGCCCGTCCTCTTCTCTAAAATAGTGTTTATTTTACATTTTGGAATCGGATTCGTAGACATTATCAGTTGATGGTTGTGTTCTCTGGTGATGCTCTGCCAGGCCTATATTGCAGCCATCTAGCTTATGATTGTTTTGGGGGCTAGTCCCCTTCAGTTTTCGCTGCAGCATATAAAAGGCAATCTCAATTGGGTTCAGATTGGGTGATTGACTTGGTCACTCATGAATTGACCATTTTTTAGCTTTGAAAAACTCCTTTGGTGCTTTAGCAGTACGTTTGGGATCATTGTCTTACTGTAGAATGAACCGCCAGCCAATGTGTTTTGAGGCATTTGTTTGAACTTCAGCAGATAGGATGTGTCTATACACTTCAGAATTCATTATGCTACTACCAACAGCAGTTGTGTCATCAATGAACTGAGCCAGTACCTTCAGCAGCCATACATGCCCACCACTGTGTTTCGCAGATGAGGTGGTATGCGTTGGATCTTGGGCAGTTCTTCTCTCCACCATACTTGGTTCTTGCCATCAATCTGATATAAGTTAATCTTCTTGTCATCTGTCCACAAGACCCTTTTCCAGAACTGTGGTTGCTCTTTTAAGTACATCTTGGCAAACTGTAACCGGGTCATCCTATTTTTGCGGCTAACCAGCAGTTTGCATCCTGCAGTGTAGCCTCTGTATTTCTGTTCATGCAGTCTTCTGCGGACAGTGGTCATTGACAAATCCCCACCTGACATTATGGAGGGCACTGTATATCTGAAGTCCAAGGTGTAAATGGTAAACAGGAAGGGCCCCTGTGAGAACCTTGTGTTGCTCACCACCACGTCCGAGATACAGTTCTGTAGCCTGACATATTGTGGTCGTTCAGTCAGGTAGTTGGTGATCCAGGACACTAATGAAGCATCCACCTGCATCTTCATCAGTTTGCTCCCTGGCAGTGCAGGCCAAATGGTGTTAAAAGCACTGGAGAAGTCAAAAAACATGACTCTCACAATGCTTCCCTGCCTATCCAGTTGAGCATAGGAACAATGGAGCAGGTGGAGGATGGTGCCCTCAACCCCCATCTTTGTTTGATAATCGAACTGCACCTGGATAACCTTGCATTAGAACTGGTTTCTTCGGACACAAACTGGAATGGTGGGTTGTCGGAAATTACTGAATTCATTATTAAGTTCAGAGGTCTGCAACATGCCAAGATAGAAGATGATTTGCTGTTCTGTAGAAACATGTGGGCTTCGTTGGAACATTGTAAGGATAGTAAGATGGGGAGGTCAGAGTGGAGGTGAAATATGGGATTAAACTACAAACAGCTGTAATCCATGGTCAATTTGATGAACCGAATGGAAGTGTTCTGGAAGGCAGTCACCCAATCTGCATTGGAAGAAGTGCAAGTGAAACACTGCTTTATCTTGGAAGGACTTTTCAGATGCCTGGAGGATGGGCAGGGAATAGAAACATAGAAACATAGAAATTAGGTGCAGGAGTAGGCCATTCGGCCCTTCGAGCCTCCACCGCCATTCAATATGATCATGGCTGATCATCCAACTCAGTATCCCGTACCTGCCTTCTCTCCATACCCTCTGATCCCCTTAGCCACAAGGGCCACATCTAACTCCCTCTTAAATATAGCCAATGAACTGGCCTCAACTACCCTCTGTGGCAGAGAGTTCCAGAGACCCACCACTCTCTGTGTGAAAAAATTCCTTCTCATCTCGGTCCTAAAGGATTTCCCCCTTATCCTTAAGCTGTGACCCCTTGTCCTGGACCTCCCCAACATCGGGAACAATCTTCCTGCATCTAGCGTGTCCAACCCCTTAAGAATCTTGTAAGTTTCTATAAGATCCCCTCTCAATCTCCTAAATTCTAGAGAGTATAAACCGAGTCTATGCAGTCTTTGTTCATAAGACAGTCCTGACATCCCAGGAATCAGTCTGGTGAACCTTCGCTGCACTCCCTCTATGGCAATAATGTCCTTCCCCAGATTTGGAGACCAGAACTGTATGCAATACTCCAGGTGTGGCCTCACCAAGACCCTATACAACTGAAGTAGAACCTCCCTGCTCCTATACTCCAATCCTTTTGCTATGAAAGCTAACATACCATTGGCTTTCTTCACTGCCTGCTGTACCTGCATGCCTACTTTCAATGACTGGTGTACCATGACACCCAGGTCACGCTGCATCTCCCCTTTTCCTAATAGGCCACCATTTAGAAAGTAGTCGGTTTTCCTATTTTTGCCACCAAAGTGGATAACCTCACATGTATCCACATTATACTGCATCTGCCAAACATTTGCCCACTCACCCAGCCTATCCAAGTCACCTTGCATTCTCCTAGCATCCTCCTCACAGCTAACACTGCCCCCCAGCTTAGTGTCATCCGCAAACCTGGAGATATTGCCTTCAATTCCCTCATCCAGATCATTTATGTATATTGTAAATAGCTGGGGTCCCAGCACTGAGCCTTGCGGTACCCCACTAGTCACTGCCTGCCATTGTGAAAACGACCCGTTTACTCCTACTCTTTGCTTCCTGTTTGCTAGCCAGTTCTCTATCCACATCAATACTGAACCCCCGAAGCCATATGCTTTAAGTTTATATACTAATCGCTTATGTGGGACCTTGTCGAAAGCGCTTATGTGGGACCTTGTCGGCGTCCCACATCATGGGAATGTGCCTTGAGAAGGACATTGGATATAAGCGAGCTCTGTATTCCGACTGCGCATGCCCTGGTCATAGCTCACTAGCTATAAAACAGTCTCGGCAACAGTGGTGCTGCAATGTATGCAAGCTTGCATTCCATCCGTAGTCGGGGTCCGCTCGTTGAGTTGCTGTTGGGCTGTCCCCTCCCTGGTGTCCCGTCCCTGTCCGGGGCGGCCCTGGACTTGCAGCTGGCACTGCAGCCGCTGGCTCCTGTTCGGCTCTGCCTGTCCTGCCCAGTTGACCGGCAGCCCTCCACCTCCACCCCCCTCCCCTCAGTCCGACACCGAGATCCTGCTGAAGATAGGCAGCTGCCGGCCCTGCTCGAAGACTGGCGACTCGGGGCTGGAGTCGTCCTGGTCGGAGAGAGATTCTGAGGATGGACTCCTGCCGGCCATGTGCAGGCCGGGCACCCGCTGGAGTTGCAGGTAATGTTGGTGATCGTGCTGCTGGCGGCGGCAGCAGCAACCTCCCTTCCCCCCTCTCCCCCCTTGACCAGCGCTAAGCCCAGAGTCCGGGCCAGCTCTAACTCCAGGTCTGGGCTGAAGGCCGCCTGCAGCGCAGCACATTCCCCTTCCTCTGCAGTTGTAGCGGGGTTGGGCTGGAGTTGGCGCTGCTTGTGGGTCTGTGGGTTCTCTGCCCTGGAGGCTGATGTCCCGTCGGTCCAGACGTCTCCGAGCGGTGATGGGACACCCGAGTGGGGGGGATGGGGACGGTTCATGCCCAGTAGTGGTTCGGCAGCACTTGTGCCCCCCCCCCCCCCGTGACTCTTACCCCCCCCCCCCCCCCCGTCTCTCTCTTTCGTGCCCCCCCCCCCCCCCCCCCCCGAGCTGAGCAGCGTCTTTCTATGTTGTAAAAAGTAACACGTGTTACTTTTAAAATTGGATAATCTGTCACTCTTTCTTCCCATTGTAAACAACCCTGAATTTAAACCTTCAATGTTGGATAAAGGTTTTTTAAATCACGGAATTAAAAAGATGGGTCATTTCTATAGAAAAGGTACATTTCTTTCATTTCATTAGTTACAACAAACTTACGGACTCCACTCAAATGACTATTTCAGATAATTACAACTTAGAGATTATGTTAAATCAAATACACAGGACTACAGAACTAGAAGATCCAGAAACTCTTGACGAATGTTTGAATAAACATCCTAATACAGAAAAATTAATATCTCATATGTATAATATCCTATTAGATAGTGAGGCACCACCGACGGAATTACATAGGCAAACATGGGAAAATGAACAAGGCCAACCAATAATTAAAGATATTTGGGACGAAATTTTACTACATATACATCAATGCTTGTTAAATGCCAGATATTCTTTAATACAATTTAAAGTATTACATAGGTTACATTACGCAAAAATAAAATTAAATAGAATCTTCCCACATATATCTCCTATTTGCGAAAAATGTCAGCATTTAAGGGCCTGTCCCACTAGCGCGCGATTAGACGCGACAAGCGCGACAAATTCGGACGCGGGGGTCGCGTGGGGGTCAGGCGATCCCGGTGCGAGTGAAGGGCCTGTCCCACTAGCGCGCGATTACACGCGCGACGTCCGAAGGAAGGACGTTATTTTTCATCACGTGACGATGCGCATGAGCATGCGCGTTGCACGACGTCGGGCAGTGACGTCATCACGCAACGCCACGCTGAAGACGCACAACGTCAAAACGTCATCACGTTAATCACGTTCTGCGCGACAGGATTTTGCCGCGCGTAATTTTTTAAGCAGTGTCGGTTTTTGGACACTACGCACGATGTCGACACCAGCTACACACAACTCGACGAGACTCCGGCGATCGCAGTGGGACAGTGTCACGCGAGGCCGGGCGACTAAAGCGACCACGGTAGGTCGCGTTTGTCGCGTCTAATCGCGCGCTAGTGGGACAGGCCCTTTAGAGGCTAACTTAACTCACACATTTGTAAATTGTATAAAAACTAAAAACTTTTGGATGGAAATTTTAAAGTAATTTCAGAAGTTGTCCACCTAATTGGATCCTGACTCTAATAATATTAGGAATATCAGAAGCCTAACACTTACTACAGGCCAAAGAAACTTTCTCGACTACAGTATAATAACTGGGAAAAAATTAATATTACATTATTGGAAAGGCCCTATAACCCCCACAATGAAAATGTGGATTATGGAAATGTCGGGGACCTTACATTTGGAAAGAACTAGACTTGTCTTAATGGACAAACAAGAACTCTTAGTCAGAATATGGTCTCCATCTATTGACTATTTGAAGGGGTAGAATGGTTCGGCACGGAAAACTGACTGAAGCTCGAACTCCGGATTCGATGAAAAGTTATACTTAATAATTTTCGAACCTATCTCCAATGTTGTATTATTAGTAAATTATTCCATTCTTTATCATGCTTTTTTTCTCTTTCTTTATTATTTTCTATCTATAAAAAAATATATATAGAGAGCAGAGTCATTAAATAATTGATAATATTAGCAATGTATGACTCATATACATGAAATGTTCTTATTATGTACTTGCTTCTAATAAAAAAATAGTTTTTAAAAAAACCTGCATTTTCTGAAGAAAAAGATCATTAATCTGAAACATTTGCAGTGTTTCTCTTATTACGGATGCTTATTGAATTGCTATCCCCAAAAACTTGAATTATTCTTAACCATGAATAAACAAGATGCTTTTGAAGTTTACTGCCCATAAATACATGTTTTTTCCATGGATATGAAAACAATATCATTTTTAACCTTTGTTTAAGAAGGAGCTGCAGATGCTGGAAAATCAAAGGTAGACAAAAATGCTGGAGAAACTCAGTGGGTGAGGCAGCATCTATGGAGCGAAGGAAATGGGCAACGTTTCTGGTCGAAACCCGTTCTTAAATCTCGACAGCCACAGATTACTTAACTTTGCAGGCAATTTAGGCTGACCGAGTATTAAATTCAAGAGTTGCTGTAGAAATTCTAGGTTGCAAAAACATTAGAAAATGTGTTTTAGAGATACTGAAATATTTACAGAACCAATGTTTTGAGATGTTAACACTTTCGGCAGTCACTGCAAACTTCATTGCAGACTTAATCAAGTATTTCTTGCTCTTTAATGACATAAATTAAAACACAAACATTGTGTTTCTTATGCTTATGGTCATTCAAAAAAATCTGTGTCCTTTAGGAATAACACTTATCTCAATGGCACTCTGTGCCGATGCAGCTATTGGAAATGTACAAGAGAAAGCAATGAAATTGCACAATGGTTCAAATTCAGAAATGGTAAGTAACTTTAATTACTAACTGGTTGTCCTGTTATTTCAGTAGCTTTGTAACAGCATTACAGAGTACATCCTTTCACATTAATGACAGATTATTAAATAATCTGTGTTCTGCATACTCTGCATTTTGTATTTACATCAAGATGGTGCTTTGAAGTTGAAGCACCCAGTGTGGTTGGATTTTAAAATTGAATTTCTGCATAATGCTACAGTGCATTTTACAGAGAATGTTATTTTAATGCACAAATCAACATGAACATATTGAATGTAATATTGAAGATAATATGAAAAGTTATTTTTCTGTGAAGGTTAATCACTAGACTAGGTTTGGCATGAATAGATGTCACAATAATGGGAGTGGAGCAAGAAATTGTCCATAGGGTGCAGAGAGAACTTGACACACTTGGAAAGAACATTGTCTGCAGTAATCTTCTTTGATGGGGTGGAGCACTGTGCTGTTCAGGTCACCACACTGTAGGAATGATTCACTTATGATAAAGAGAGAGCAGAGGAACTTCACCAGAATGTTGCCCAGGTTGGCGCCGTTAGTAATGGGAGGAGATTAGATAGGCTGGACTTGCTTTCCCTGGAGCAAAAGGGGCTGACGGGTAACCTGATAGAAGGATATAAGATTGTGAGAGGTATAGAAAGGATAGATAAACACATTTTGCCCCCTTGGTAGAGGTATCAAAAACAGGAAGGTATAGTTTTAAAGTGAGAAATTGAAGATTTAAAGACGATTTGAAAAGTTTTTTTTTGCACAGTTGTTGAAACATACTGTCAGACAAGGTGGTGAAATCAGATACAATTAGTACGTTAATGAGGCATTTTGATGACCCAAATGGGCATGGCATTGAAGGATGTTGGCAAATGAGATGAGTATAGAGGCAGTTAAGATTTATGCCACCAAAGGGCCAAAAAACACCAAGGGAGAGTAAATGTCTACCCTTGTCATTTGTTGACAATACCAGATTCCCCATTATCAATGTCCTGTATCAACCTCATAAATACTGTTCTGATGAAAATCTAAAATGTTAAGAAAGGAACTGCAGATGGTGGTTTAAACCGAAGATAGGCACAAAATGCAGGTGTAACTCAGTGGGACAGGCAGCATTCAAGATGCTGCCTGTCCCGCTGAGCTACCCCAGTATTTTGTGTCTACAATTTAAAATGTTAACTCTGTTTCTCTCTCTGTCGTGCTGAACATTTTCTATTCTTATTTCATATAAATATTGTGGCTAAAACAGCAAGTCAAGGGGTGGGTATCCTTCTGAGATTGACTTATCTCCTCACAACCCATACCTCTATATAGCAAATATCACGTGTTTGATGGAATACTCAACACTTGCAAGGATGAATGCAGTTGCAACAATTCTCAGGAGGCCGATATCCAGATGAAACAGCCTGCTCGATTGCTACCCAATCCATCACACAAACCATTCATTTCCCTCACTTTCCCATCATACCAGGAGTGCAGTGTGTACCATCTGCAAATTGCACTGCAGTTATTCACCATGACTACTCTGAACAACACCTCCCAAATCACTGCCAACAAGAAGCACGGGGTTTTGGGGTGAATGAGAATACCATCACCTGTATATTCCGCTCCAAGTTGCGTACCATGTTCACATAGTGAACCATTCTTTCATCATAGCGTGGGACGTCAGGGTAGCACAGCGGTAGAGCTGCTGTCTTACATCGCCAGTGCCCCGGGTTCAATCAAAAGCAATTTTTTACAGATTCTGGAAATAAATGCAAGAAATACTGGAAACACTCAGCAGATTAAGCAGTTTCTGCGTAAGGGAAAATGGTTAATGTTTAAGTTTGAAAGTGTTTGAACGGAATCAGGAAATGTGAGAAATAACAACACTGTTGTACAGCAGGCATTGCTGGAGCTTTATAATCCTGACCACCAGTGGTATCTGTGTGCAGTTTTCACATTCTCTATGACTGCATGGGATTCAAGAGTCAAGTCAAGAGTCCAGAGATGCCACCTGTCCCGTTACGTTACTCCAGCACTTTGTGCCTATCTTCGGTGTAAACTGGTATCTGTAGTTCCTTCCTACACATTAGTTCCCTTCTTTTGATCACATCGTAATTTATCAGCGCATATCAATTAATGTGTGACTCACCAGTTATGTGTAAATGTGCTCTACTGTTGAGAGTCATCTTATTTATCCAACATTTATACAAAGGATCAACCATTATTTATCTCAGGGATTTCTTGTTAATATAAGAGTCATGTATTGAAAGGAAATTCGGATCAAACCGTATATTTTAAGCAAGGTTCCAGGTGTTTGTCTTCTGGCACCTTTGTTGCCTCACATTTATCACTTGCACCATTCTCCAGTTTGTATACCAGTATAAGTAACGGCTTTCATTTTGAACAGCTGCACATCCAGGATTGTTAATGTGCATGTCTCCTCTTGATCCTAGGTTTTATATTCCTATTCAATAGGTTTTCTGTATATATTAATGGGTTTGTTTTGTACCCATGGACTGGGCCCTGCATTTGTCTTTTGTTCTAAGGTAAGTCTGCTTATCCATATATATTCTTAATGTCTGCCTTTAAACGTTGTTCAAAGAAAGTGACATGTTTAAGTTCATCCAATAGGACATTTTTGATTAAATGATTAAAACTGCTCCATCCGTATCACACTTAAAGTGCTTTGTGTTTCCAATTCTAGTTTGCTTGCATGCTATATGATCAATGAACTAGATTCTGTGTACTAGTTTTCCTTACTTAGGATATGTTTGTGGTCTATTTTACCTTTTACTGTTGTACAGAGACTCGCTGCAGTGATGATTGACACATTGAGGATAAAATTTGGCTGAACAAAGTGGAGTATATGAATTACTTAAATCCAATGAACCAATTCTCCATTGTATTTCTCTTCAATGTCTTTCCAATTTACACACCTTTACTCTAGTGGACAGGCAATGTTCTGCAGATATTACAGTTCTCGGGTGCTTTGCCAAAATGATATGAATCTGTAGTGTGTTAAAAAACACTAAGCATCAAAGTTAAACAATCATTATCCTTGTCCATAAGAAAGCAGGAAATGAAGCTATTATTAGACCAATCAGATTAATGAGAATATGAAGTGTAGTTTCGAATCACTAATAAACAATTATATAGAATGCTGTTCAGTTTAAAAACTGTACAGACAGGGAATTGTAACAGGTATCCTTGCCTCTTGTCTCATTGGGTATTGTGGTACTGATCCATTGAAGGAAACTGTTGTACAATAAATTGTGAATCCACGTCAAGTCAAGTCAAGTATATTCGTCACATACACGTACGTGATGTCCAGTGAAATAAAAAGTGGCAATGCTCGCGGACTTTGTGCAAAAAACAAACTACAAACAGAATGGAACAGAGTCACATAGAACAGAGACTCATTATATGGTAAATTTGGTAAGTTCAGTTTCTTTTAAAAACTCATGCATTATATTGGAATCAGTAGGAAAATCTGATTGGTATAGGGAGGTATAAAATTCCTGAAAGGATTTATTAATTTCTTCATGGTCTACAGTTACTGTACCATCCCGTTTTCTCACATTAGTAATCTGACGCTTGGCCGACGCCGCTTTCAATTGATTAACGAGTAATTTACCAGATTTTTTGCCGCGTATATAAAATTGACTTTTGGTTTTAAGTAGCTGGTTCTCAATCGGTGATACTAATAACAAATCATGTCTCAATTGAAGCTCAACTCTATTCATGTAGAGCTCTAAACTAGGAGCTTTTGAATATTTTTTATTGATTTCTTTAATCTCGTCAGCCAATGTACATATTTCTTTTTGATTTTGTTTTTTTAATCCCACGGTGTATTAAATAATCTGTCCACGAATATATGCCTTAAAAGCTTCCCAGACTACACCATTGGATATTTCTTCAGTAGAGTTTGTCAAAAAGTAAAAAGCAATCTGATTGTTCAAAAATTAATAAAGTTTAAGTCTTGAAGCAAAATAGCATTAAATCGCCATTGTTTAGCACTAAACTTGGAATCAGATAAATTGATTAATAGTTTCAAAGGTGCGTGATCAGAAATAGCGATTGCGTCATACTCACATGCAGTGACCAATGGAACTAGCCGAGAATCTAGTATAAAATAATCAATCCTAGAATAACTGTGATATACATGCGAGAAAAATGAAAATTCTTTGTCATTTGGGTGTAAGAGCTCCAAACTTCTAACATTCCAGAGTCAAATAAAAAAGAATTAATAAAATTAGCTGATTTATTTGGAAGCACATGATCAGATGTAGACCTGTCAATCGAGGGGTTCAGACAGCAGTTGAAATCTCCACACATTATTAAAAAGTGTTCATTTAAATTAGGAAAGGATGCAATTAACTGTTTAAAAAACTCAATATTTGGTGTGTAGACATTCACCATAGCAACTCTTTCCATGTAAAGAACACCAGTAATCACCAAAAATCTGGCATATGGATCAGAAATTGTTTCATAGTGAACAAACGGAATTGAGGAGTCAATAAAAATAGATACTCCTTTCACCTTAGCCTATGAATTTGAATGAAACTGTTGTCCTCTCCAGAACTTGACATGAGTTTTCTGAACAAAGATAATCTGAGCATTTAGTCTGTGCAGAACATTAAAAAAAAAAATTCCTCTTAATGGAATGGTTTAAGCTATTCACATTCCATGAAAGGAAATTAATACATTTATCCCTATTGCTTGTAAAAATCATGTGGGATGTAATGGGTTAATTTCTTGAAGCCTAAAAGTTCATGATACTGGAAGAAGAAAAATCTAGAAGTGACGACATTTCAGACATTTTTGTAGTTCAGAATTTGCACAAATGAAAAACACTAAATAGGGAACAAAAGACCTATCCAAGGTCAGGATATGAAAACCAAGAACTGCGTTCTCTTAGTTTGTTTAATGACACGGGGACACGAAATTAACAGAAAGAAAAGCACTACTCTCTGTAGAGCCTTCTTGTCCTGGGCAGAGCAGTTCCCAAACCAAATTGTGATGTTTCCGGACAAGATGCTTTCCACAGCCACTGAGTAGAAGCACTGGAGGATCCCCAGAGACACTGAATTTCCTCAATTGCCTGAGGTGGTAAAGGCGCTGCCTTGCCTTACTCACGAGTGCTGCAGCGTGTGATGTCCATGTCATATCCTTAGAGATGTGGACTCAGATGTATTTAAAACAGTTCACCCTATCCACAGTATCCCCATTTATCCTCAATGGTGTGTATGTCCTTGGATGATGTGCCCTCCTAAAGTCCATGATCAGCTTTTGTTTTTTTGATCTTCAAGAGGAGGGTGTTGTCCTGAAACCAGAGTGCCAGATTTTCCACCTCCTGCAGGTAGGCCTTCTAGTCGTTGTCTGAGATCAGGCCCACCACCACAGTGTCATCAGCAAACTTGATTATCGAGTTGGAGCTGAACCTAGCCACACAGTCATGTGTGTACAGGGAGTACAGTAGGGGGCTGAGGACACAACCCTGGGGGGATCCTGTGCTCAGGGTGAGGGACTTCGATGTATTTCCCCCCATCTTGACTACGTGGGGCCTGGTGGAGAGAAAGTCCAGGATCCAGGCACACGGGGATGTTGAGCCCCAATTCCAGTAGCTTCTTGGCCAGTCTGGTGGGGACTATCGTGTTGAAGGTTGAACTGAAGTCTATGAACAGCATCCTCACGTAGCCCCCCTTCTGGCTGTCAAGATGAGAGACAGCAGTGTGCAAAACCTGGGAGACCGCATCGTCCGTGGATCTGTTCGGACGGTATGCGAATTTAACAGGTCCATGTTGCGAGGGAGGAAGGCACAGATGTGTTTCTTGACCAGCGTCTCAAAGCATTTCATGATTACCGAGGTGAGGGCCACCGGACGGTAGCCATTCAGACAGGCTGGGGAAGCATTTTTAGGTACTGGTACAATGATGGATCTTTTGAAGCAGGCAGGGACCACAAACTTGGCCAGGGAGAGGTTGAATATTGTAGTGAGCACCGGAGCTAGCTGCCTAGACTTAAGTACTCGCCTCGAGATGCCATCGAGGCCTGCAGCTTTCCTCATGTTCACCCGTGTCAGAGCCCTCCTCAAGTCGTGCTCGAACAACGAGAATGTGTGCACATTCCTCCCTTCAGCTTAATAGCCAGCCTGCTGACGGTATTGTCGTTAGTCAGCAGACCTGGGGTGATGTTGCCCTTCTCGAAATGAGCGTAAAACGAGTGCAGGTCATCAGCTCGGGAGGTGCCGGCACTTGCGGATGAGGGAGGGTGCTCCGGTAGTTGGTTACAGTCTGTAGCCCCTGCCACAGGCGTCTCCTGCTGCTCCATCTGTGACTCCATCTTGTCTTGGTACCTCCTTTTTGCGACCTTCACCACCTTCGCAGTCGGTATGACTCTACCTTGTAGACGTCCATATTTCCAGATGCCGGGCCCGAGTTGTCTTTACCAATATTTAAATTCGAGTCAGTAAAACTTCTTCATGCAATTTGATTTAATGTTATATTTCAGTGAGGGGGAAATCTGAGCCGAGAACAGTGAGCAAAATCCACCACTATGTTTAAGTGAAGTAAGAAAGTACTGTCAATGCTGGAAACAGGTCATGCAGTGTCTGTCAAGCACAAATTCTGTTTCATTCACTATTGGTGCTTCAGGAACTGCTGAACATTTCTGGTATTTTTGTTTCTTCTTGCACATTTCTCTGTGGAGTTTTTGTTTCGGCAAAAAGTTTCCCTTTTATGTTTGTGTACCCGTATGTATCAATACCTTAAAAATGCTTCAATTTACATAGTTCACGAGGAAGAGGTAATGATCGATAATCCCTCTTATAAATGTTTTCTGCAACAATCCACTTGCGAGGACGCCATTACTTACTCTCAATTCCTCCGTCTCTGCCACATCTGCCCCCAAGACAAAGCTTTCCACTCTTGGACATCCAAGATGTCTTCATCCTTCAGTGAATGTAGTTCCCACTTGCTTTAATTCCTTGGTGATAAATATCTCAGTCCCTGCTGAAGTCCAAAGTACATTTTATAGAATTAATATTTAATCATATGTTCACAAAACTAATTTAACCATATATTTGTTTAATAAAGTAGGTTGATAAGGACAAGCTGGTACACTGAGCCTGTTTTATTCCAGCTTTGCCATTTTTGTACAGTATGCTCTTGATGGCCTTATACCTCGTCAGTATAACGCCAACTCCGGTTCTCCCCTCTCCCCCTTCCACCTACAGTGCCCTCCATAATGTTTGGGACAAAGACCCATCATTTCTTTATTTGCCTCTGTACTCCACTATTTGAGATTTGTAATGGAAAAAAATCACATGTGGTTAAAGTGTACATTGTCAGATTTTAATAAAGGCCATTTTTACACATTTTGGTTTCACCATGTAGAAATTACAGCAGTGTTTATACAAAGTCCCCCCATTTCAGGGCACCATAATGTTTGGGACACAGCAATGTTATGTACATTAAAGTAGTCATGTTTAGTATTTTGTTGCATATCCTTTGCATACACTGACTCCTTGAAGTCTGCGATTCATGGACATCACCAGTTGCTGAGTGTCTTCTCTGGTGATGCTCGGCCAAGCCTATATTGCAGCCATATTTAGTTTATGCTTGTTTTGGCGGCTCGTCCCCTTCAGTTTTCTCTTCAGCATATTAAAGGCATGCGCAATTGGGTTCAGATCGGGTGATTGACGGCCACTCAAGAATTTACTTTTTTTAGCTTTGAAAAACTCCTTTGTTGCTTCAGCAGTATGTTTGGGATCATTGCCTCACTGTGGAATGACTTTGGATCCTGGGCAGTTCCTTCTCTCCTCCATACTTTGCTCTTGCCATCGCTCTGATATAAGTTAATCTTCGTCTCATCTGTCCGTGATCTTTTTCCAGAACTGTGGTTGCTCTTTTTAGTACTTCTTGGCAAACTGTAACCTGGCCATCCTATTTTTACGGCTAACCAGTGGTTTGCATCTTGCAGTGTAGTCTCTGTATTTTTGTTCATGAAGTATTCTGCGGACAGTGGTCACTGACAATCCCCACCTGACTATCGAAGAGTGTTTCTGATCTGTCGGACAGGTGTTTTGGGGTTTTTCTTTATTATAGAGAGGATTCTTCTGTCATCAGTTGTGGAGGTCTTCCTTGGCCTGCCAGTCTCTTTGCTGTTAGTAAGCTCACCAGTGCTCTCTTTCTTCTTAATGATGTTCCAAACAGTTAATTTTGGTAAGCCTAAGTTTTGGCTGATGTCTCTAACAGTTTTATTCTTGGTTCTTAGTCTCATAATGCCTTCTTTGACTTTCATTGGCACAACTTTTGTCCTTATGTTGATAAACAGCAATAAAAGTTTCCAAAGGTGATGGAAAGACTGCAGGAAAGACCAGGTGCTGAGCGCTCTCTTATACCTGCATGAAGGAGGCACACCTGTGAAGCCATGTGTCCTGAACATTATGGTGCCCTGAAATGGGGAGACTATGTATAAACACTGCTGCAATTTCTCCATGGTGAAACCAAAATTTATTAAAAAATTGCCTTAATTAACATCTGACAATGTTCACTTTAACCACGTGTGATTTCTTTTTCTATTACAAATCTCAAATTGTGGAGTGCAGAGGCAAATAAATAAATGATGGGTCTTTGTCCCAAACATGGAGGGCACTGTATGCTTCCTGTTATATTGCCACTATTAAATTCAACATTTATACAGTTTCTTGCTTTTTTTTTGTGGCTCATTTTCTCTGATTTGCTACTATCCTCAATCGAATAATGCTTGAGACTTGATATCAATTAATCAATAATTACTCACATCTGGTCTGGTAAAGTTTTAAACACCGTTAATATACGTATTACAAATCTTTTTTTTTCAGATATCAGTGCCAGTTGTTTTGTGTTCCATGCGAAGGGCAAGAATTAATACAAATTAGTTCATTGACTTAGCTTGGAAATTTTACTCTTCCAAAGACTAATGCTTTACAAGCTTTCAAGTTACTTGATGGCCAGTGTCACAGTTTAACATTGTAGAAAATATCCTGACGCTGTAGTTTGACATCATTAATGACCTATAATTTTTGGTTTCCATATTTGTTTTACAGCATCCAATGCAGACCTATGGATATGCATTTATGTTTTCATTGACGGGATATTTTGGAATTTCCTTTGTACTAGCCTTGATAAAGCTTTTCGGTGCACTAGTTGCTGTAACAGGTAATATGCAATTCATATTGGTATTCGCTATTAAGATTTACTACAATGTCAAATTGGTTGAAAATGTTAGATTGAAGCCTGCCGGCCTGTTATAATTGTAAGCAAAAGCTTACTAAACTATTTTTTTCTCCATAATTAAGGTTACACACAACAAACTGAAACTCATGGTAAAATAGGTCAAAATAAGCAAAAAGACAGACTGGCTTGGCGATCGCTTCGCCCAACCCTTCTGCCCAGTTCGTATTAACGAACCCGATCTCCCGGTGGCTCAGCACTTCAACTCCCCCTCCCATTCCATATCTGACCTTTCTGTCCTGGGCCTCCTCCATGGCCAGAGTGAGTCCCACCGCAAATTGGAGGAACAGCGCCTCATATTTCACTTGGGTAGTTTACACCCCAGCAGTATGAACATTGACATCTCCAATAACGTCACCTACTCCTTCGCCCCATAGATGCTGCCTCACCCGCGGAGTTTCTCCAGCATTTTTGACTACTTTCTCTTGAGCTATTAAGGAAGCAAAGTGATTGTTGCTAGTCATCAGTTTAACATTTCTGTGTATCAAGAATTTTACACCATCAAGAATTGTGTTCCCATCAAGAATTTTTTTTATCCGTTTAGTTTTCACCAGGATAGAAAATCTATATATTACTAAAACTCTCATCTTGTCTGTTTGTGTGTCCTGAAATATGCCAAAATGGTACACGATAGCGCTACAACGTTTGGACCACCTTCCCATTGTCCTGTGGTGTGGTGTATCAAGTTTGTTTCAGATTGATGGTTTATTTTATGTTATTCACATTTTCAACTTTACAAAACCCCACTTTGAGAAAAATGACTTGAAGTTGCAGTGGCAGTTACAGCTATGGCGTCACAATGGGATCTCATTTACATAAATTGCCCTTGAGCAGTGCTCCACCCGACACAATTACATCACAATGGGATCTCATTTACATGAACTGCCCATGAGCAGTGTTCCAGCCCACATCACAATCTGATCAGCAGCTTCCACCTCAAGAGAGGTGAGGAGTGGGGGAGCAGGGAAATAGATGTAGAGGATGGGGATGGGGAGAGGGGTAATGGAGGGAGGGAGGGAGATTTTATTTAAAAAAATCAATTTTACTCAAATTTGTGGGGGGGGGGTCATTAACAAAAAAAAACTTGTGGTTTTCATTGTGGCGAAGGGGTGGGGGTGGAATAGGGGATTTAATAGAGATTTAATTTACAAACAAAAAATCCAGAATTTTCCTTGTGGGGGAGGGTGGGATGGGAGGGAGGTGAGCCCCCCCCCCCCCCCCGTCCGCACATAGGGACAATTGATTGGCTCCAGAGAGCACCGACTGAGGAAAGGGGAAAGGAGAGGGAGGGAGAGGTGAGGGAGGGAGTGAGGAAGGGAGGGAAAGACATTGTGTTCAGTGAGGGAGTGAGATAGGGGAGATTGGAGGTGCAAGAAGATAGATGTAGAGGATGGGGGTGGGAAGGTGAGAGGGGTTATGGAGGGAGGGGGAGGTGACTGAGGGTAGGGGAAAGGAGAGGGCGGGAGAGGTGAGCGAGGGAGTGGCTGAGGGTAGGACGAGAGGAGAATGAAGAGAAATGAGCCGTGCCTGCACAGTTGGGGGCTGTGGGTGAATGGTGAAATAGTGCATTGGGGGAACAGGTGAGTGTTGGAATATTGCATTGGGGAAACGGGGCCCAAACGGTTCCACTTAGCCTAGTAATACTCAAAAATTCATCTGTTCTGCACGATGTGAAATAAAATCGAGACATCTCAGTCTAAAACCTCACTGCCTACCATTAAATATATGGAGTATGCAGCCATTGCTATGTTGCCAGTTAGTGATATTTGTTGATTGATCTAATAGTCTGTTCAATATTCCTGATCATCTACTCAATACTGGTTAATTATGATAAACCAAAGCTGTGTGTTATAAACTAATGTCAGTTGTTATTTACTGCTTAATGCTAGAATTAAAGACCAAACCAAAACTTTGGCCAATGAATGACTGGAAACAATATGCATCCACAGTTTCTATTGGTTCACATAACCACTAAATATCTTAGAAGGATACTGATGCTGCTTGAAATCAAATCTGTTCAAAGGCATATTTGGCTGGGAAAAAAACATCAGAATAGTGAAGGGGAATATTTTTTTTAGTTTCCTACATGTGGCCATGTTAGAAGCTAGTCAATTATGTATAATAACAAAGAGGCAGCTGATGCTTACATATCCTCCATCATTAATACAGCCTATTCTCCAATAGTTAGATACATTTAATTCTAAATTCTTTGTTCCATGTTTAAGATTTGTAGTCTTGGTTCTGGCTAGGGTTCGAGTTATCCTAAGTGATTGGAAGAGGAGAGGAGACGTGGAAACGTATTGTCATACATTTCCGACACAAAGCTTTCATTTTGAAATTGTGCCACTTGATTTCATTGAAGGTTCAGAGAATGTGAAAGAGTCTTATGACCTGATGAGGAAGTGGTGATTCTTTAATTCAGGACAATCCCACAAGGCTGTATCTTCCTTATGAGGAAATGCAATCTTTGATCTGTGAATCAAAATATGTTTATTATATTACATGAAATTCAGAGGCCCATGCATTAATTAAGACATCTCAACACGTCAAACATTAGCTTGAAAATATTTTTGTCTAATCGTACTGCTCTTGTTTAAAATGACACATCAGCAGATCTTCCATTTAAAAGTTGGTCAATCTGCTCAGATTTGCTTGCTTTAAAACATCTAACTGAACAGGATACCTCAGCACAGGCTTAAACAGTAGTTAACATCCAGGTGCCTGGAAAACTGTGCTATGGCAGTCAACTCTTCGTTGAAATCTCTTGGCTTGGGAAATCTGCCGCAGAACCATTTTTGACAGCAGTTCCATTGAAATAAATTAGAGGAAACGTACTAGAAGAATGGCATGAAGCTTTTTATTTGATTTATTTGGTTTTCAAGTGTGTGAAATGTTTTTGTTTCTTTTAGAATATTAGAACTTTTAATTGTTTTTGTTGTATTTTATTCTAATTGTTAATGATTTTGGATATTTGTGAATGTCAAGAGCACATATAATTTAAACAATCTCCAACAGCCAGTGAGCCCTTGCTAAGCCATTCTGGGAGTGCAGCCTGCTGCTTGCATTCTTGAGAAGTCCTGTATAATGTTGTGCCTAGCTGATCATCAGCTCCCAAAGGAACATTGCAAAGACCACCCTGAGCCAAGAGCAAGTGATTTGTGACCTTATCTATGCCACTAATCTGTTGAAAATGCAGGCAATTTAATGTTTTCTTTAGACTTTAGAGATACAGCCGTGGAAAAAGGCACTCGGCCCACCAAGTACATGCCAACCAGTGATCCCCATCCTACAGTACAGGGACAATTTACAAATTTACCAAAGCCAATTAACCTATAAACCTACACATCCTTGGAAAGTGTGAGGAAACCGGAGCACCCAGATAATACCCATATGGTCACAGTGACAACATATAAACTCCATACAGACACCACCCATAGTCAGGATTGAACCTGGGTCTCTGGTGCTGTAAAGCAGCAACTCTACCATTGTGCCACTGTGCCGCCTCTTCATTTAGTTCAATAGGAGTATGAATGCAGGGGAAATTGTACTTTTTCGCCATTTCAAACACTCTCAGTCTTAGGTACAACACAGACAGATAGCAGTCCTCCCCGATAATACGCATTATTCACAACCTCAGATGATTACAGTTTGTTCATTACTGATATCTTTTTCCTCATTTATCGCACTAGTATCTGAGTGGGGTTGTCAGTTTTGTATTTTAGTTCCGTTTCCCTATGAACTGCATCAAAGCTTCACACATTCATTTGGAAAGGCCATCAAAATTAACCGAAAGCATAATCTAGTTGTGGTAGGACATATATTTGAATCTCAGCTTAAAATGCTAGGACACAAGTCATAAATCATCCAGATCAATTGTTTTACATTCGTCCCCTTTTCCCCAACCTAGAGCAAACAATATCTAATTTATATCATATAGTATGATTTGCCTGGATCATTCATAACTTAAAAGCTTTTCATCGTATCTTGTTACATAGGACAATAACAAACCAATACCATTATCTAGATCTCTGGAAGTCATTTATATAGCGTGGGGCATGACATTAAAAATATTACTGCATGTAAATAATATAAAGGATTGGAGGTTGGGATATTGAGAAAGTCAGTTGAAATCTATATTTTCCGTAAATCCAAAGTAATTTTAATACCTCTTCAGCTTTAAGAGATGAATGAAAGAATAAGTGGTCACAGTCATGGCCTTATTCTGCACATTCTTTTATGTTATATTCAGTCTTTGTTGAAGATACAGCTTATTAAAAGTAATGACAGCTGCGGATAAACAGGGACAATTAGGAATTCTGCATTCTGATCTTAAATTAATTTGATCTTGTAAATAGAAAAATACAATATACAAAGGTATAAGCGCATAATTAGAGTACATTGAAGTGTTTTAGATTTGGGCACCTTAACATGGAAAATATGTTGAAGAGATGGCATTGGTGTATAACTGTACTAGGGTAATTAATAGAACTGACAGGCAGTAAATCTCTTGGACGTGATAACCTACATTTTGGTTTTGACGGTGGAGAATATAGGTGAACTAATTGTATTATTCCAAAAAGTAACTTCTTGTTCTTGAATGGTTTCCACAGCTTGGATGATAGAAAACATACCCCACTATTTAAAAGGGAGAGAAACTAGAGAATTATTGATCATTTAGTCTGGCATCATGAATACATATAATTTGTTGGAAACTAATAATAGGATTGAGCAGATACAGAATGTATTTATGAATGAAGATCATGTTTATCAAATGTGTTCAAATATTTAGTGATACATGTGGTGTACATGGACTTTCAAAAACCTTCAATAAACTGCTTCACAAGAGATTATTAATGTTAGAGTCAGTCATATTAAGAGTTATATACTCATATGGATTAGTTAATGGACAGAAAGTGGAATAGGAATAAACAGGTTATTTTCATTTTGGGCAATTGACCAATGGACTGCCGCAGAGATCGGTTCTGGAGCCCCGGCTGTACACCGTTAATATCAGTGATTTGAATGAGAGAATCAAATGTAATATATTGATGTTTACTGAGGATATAAAACTAGTTTGCAATGTGATGAGGTAGCAGAGATCCTTCAGAGCAATATAAATAACCTAAGTGAATGGGCAGGTGGATGTAGTGTGGAAATATGTAACGTCATCCAATTTGGAAGGAATAAAACAACATTTTTTTTTTTAAATGATGAGAGATGGAGAGTTGTTATTCAAAGGGACCTGAATCTTGTTGTATACCGGCGAGGTTGCATCTGGACACCGGTCTGGTCCTCCGACTTAAAGAAGCAGATACATGTGATAGATGGAGGACAGTAAGGGTTCACCAAGTGGATTCCTTGTCTGTGGAACTTTCTTGTGAGGAGAAATTCAGTAGGCTTGGTCTATACTCATTAGAATTTGTAGAATCAGTGATGATCTCATTCAAATGCATAAACTTCTCAAGTTAATGTGTAAGTTGATTTTTCCTTGCTGCAATGTCTGGAACTAGAAGGTATCTTCTCAAGGTGAGAGCAGGGCTTTCAAACAGAGATGAGAATAAATGTTCTGCTCCAGGGAGTAATGAATCTATCCAAGAAGCTGTAAAGCCTCTGCCTCTTGAGTGTATTAAAGAATATGATTAATAAATGTTTAAATGTTAAGGTAATCATGGGATGCCTTTACTGATCCCTCAGTCTTACTGAATGTTGAAACAGGCTAAGGGGACAAATGTCCTACTGCTGCTTTGATGTATTATTGAAGCCATAGCACCCTAACTATAGCTGGCATGAACTCTTTGGTTCAATAGTAGCATTCTGGATTCTGGAATATGGATTCAAGTCTCACGTCTAAAATTTGATCTGAAAAATGCCATTCAAATGCAATATCAAAGAATATGGAAATTGTAATTTTGACCTGCAACTGTCAACTAGTTTACCTTCTGAGTCTCAGGTGGAAGTAAAATAGTGAGATTAAACGAGAACTTACCAGTTTGAAGTTTGATCTTTATTTTATGAGGAGTTGCGATGAGGGATTTCGTGAAGACCCCGCCAGGCACGCATGCGCGACAATCTTCAAAGCAGCGGTGTGGAATCACAGAACTACCCAGAAATTAACTAATATAGTAAGATTCAAGAGACTCTATTTACCAGCTGACCTTATAGTAGAGGGATGGGAGCGGAGGGCACAAAATCCCTCATCGCAACTCCTCATTAAATAAAGATCAAACTTCAAACTGGTAAGTTCTCATTTAATCTTACTATTTCATTTCGGAGTCATGTGAGTAACTTCGTGAAGATTTCAAAGCTCTGTGATTTCATGCCCTGGATCACGTCCATGCCCACACACTGCCGTAATACTGATGGAGGAAGTATGTTAACGTATTTCAGACTTGAACAAGCTGAAAAATAATAACATTATTGTTAATACAACAATAAACCCCTGAACTCGGGGACAAACGTTCAGGGAACCGCACTTAAAACTGACTCTGCAGACGTTGCGGGAGCAGCCACAGGTTAGTTATGAAAACACTGAAATGTAGTTTCACTGGCCCAGCCCGCTATTGCGAGGACATGATCCATAAACACCTCCATGGTCCTCGCCGCTGATGTGGATTCAGCCCTGGTAGAATGACATTTTAAAATATTTAGTGTCTTACCTGCTGCACTGAATACCACTTTGAGCCATCTGGAGATAGTCTGCACCGTCACCCTGTGACGTGGGTTTCCATGGCTGATAACAGATCCGCCGCCATATTCCTGATGGCCATTTTCAGACCTGTAGTCGCAGGTCTGTGTAGTTTAAGCAACTCTTTTATAAAGAAGTTACTTTATTATGGGTCGATCATTCTATCCATGTTTAATTCCTGTAGAGTCTGGACCCGTTGTGCTGTGTTCAGTGCCATACCATCACCAATTTAAAGGTGAGTAAGTCCAGTGGTAAATCAGTCATAGGCAACCAGCTCCTGAGTAGGGTCAACACCACCCTTATATCTCAGGTAATATATCGTGGTCGGGGAGGGATGGATAGAACATATCCCTCATAGTTTGGATACCAGCTGGTGAGATCCCACTCCAATGTCGAGATAGCATGACAGTGCACTTCTGGCACTGTATACGGCACTGTAACTGAGGGACTACAGAAACCTCCCATATCCTTATGTAGGTGAGGTACTGCTTCCTAGTGGACTCTCTCTGCATGATGCTGTATGACGTCCATGGTCCTTTATGTTGCAGAACCTGGTTCCGTTTTCTGCAACACCTGACTGATGAAGCAGAATGGGGAAAGCGTAGAAATCCTTTACCCCCAATGTAGCGAGAATTCGTCCATCGCCACTGCCCCAGGATCTGGTTCTCAAGACACATATTGGTATCTAATGGTTCAACCTGGACGCTAGGAGGTCGATATCTGGTGTTCCATATTTGACTATAATTTTAGCAAATTGGAGGTTCAACATCCACTTGGTGTCATTATTAAATACTTGTGACCTGGTGTTGCCACTGTATTGAGCTTAACCAGAAGGAACATAGCTGATATCCAAATATTTCTTTCAATGCACCAGAGCCAAATTATTTTTTCCCAATTCATCACAAGATATTGACTTGATACCACCCATAAGGTTTAAATATGCCACCTCAGTGGTATTATTTTGAAGATGGACGTACGTATGCTGCAGATTAGTGCATTAAGCCCGCAGCCCGTGACATACTCCCAGCATTTCTGAACAGTCCCAGCCCTTGGTGCTTGCGTTGGTTTGTAACACGACTAATGGGTTTTATGTAATGATGGGATTTAACAATCACAAACATTGCTAACCCACCATTGTAGCTCAATTAATGCCTTGATTGGTGGTTGCATAGGCCCGTAAAAAAATGTCCAGCATTCGCTATTAATGCCGAGATTTTGCTCTTTGCAAGCTTTGATAGTGTAACGGCCCAATTATGTAGCTAGAATGTAGCTACAGGTTTACCAATTACCTTAGCAGCATGTCTAATAGTCGGTTTCCTGGCACAAGCAAGGCTGTTACATGCCTCTATAATGTCTATTGCTTTGTTCCCTGGGATAGTGACAATCAGACCCATGTATCCCAGAATGTATGTAACCTCTCCCCTCCTTGTGAGGTTATACATGCAGCACTTCCTAGAGAACCAGACTCCCTACCTCCATGGCTACTGGCAGGCCTGTCATTCTGGTTCCTGGTGTTCCGTTGAATTGTGTTGAGGTGCTGCTGACGTGTAGGTCCTTACTGGTCTTTCAGGTGGCCCGAGATCTTGCATATGATGTTTGCCTGCGCACTGCCGCCCTGCTGGAGGGAGGTGGGTTATCATCCCGACTGCCTCCACCTCCTAATCCAGGTCCTTGACCTGTATGGGCAGGTCCTCACCGAACAGCTGTCTCGGTGGTGGAGTCGCAGATGCCTTGTACAACCCCGCAAATATGGGGTTTAGGACTCGGTTAAATGGCGATACTCCGGGAAGCGTTAACTTCATGACTAATATCGCAAGAGCATCCTCCTGCTCTGCCGTCATTTCCGTACCGTCAACCGACCTGGCAAAGGCAGTAATCCCCGACGTCAGCAATTTCAGGATCTTTAGTAACCTCAGCTCCTGTGCCCTAATCCCGGTACTGTTGTTGCCCCAGATGGGCGTGTTGACTGTCAGTACATTCAACGATATGCAGTTGTTTGGGCCTTGTATTTGTTGATCACCTTGGTAAGGACCTGTTCCTGCAGCTGGTGTGTGGTGAGGAAGTCTATGCTAGCCCCTAATTTGGGCTGCAAAAGGCTGACCTGAGTGCTTCGGCTGGGCGAACTTGGAGACCACATTCAGCAGTTCCTCCTGGGTTTTCTCAGGTACTACAGGTTCCTCCAGGACTGGAGGACATCTGGTCCAGCTGCGGAGATTGTGCTCTAGGATATGCTCCATCATGCGCTCCATCTGAGCCATGCGACCGCCGCCGCATCTGCGGACGACAAGTCGACTTCCTCAGGTTCTGGAGAATCTCTGAGGCTTCTGTCATCGCCCCGCACCTCGTCGAGGTGATAACAAGGGTGCCTAGACAGGATGTCGCTGCCTGCCGCTTCTGCGTGCCTAAGCGACTCCCGCGCGGACCTGCCGCTGGTCCGCTGTCTTCCGCACGGAGGCGGCCCGCTAGTCTGATAAGACATGAGCGGTGATGAGGCGGTCCCGGCCGCTAAAGGGGGGTGCGGTGACCGAGATAAGACTACACTGGCCTGCAATCTGGCAGGCTCCCCTGGTGGTTAGTCTGTGTCATCCTTTGGGACAAAGGCGATGTTCGGTCACGTCCTGCCGCTAAAGAGGGGTGCGGTGACCGAGATGAGACTACACCGGCCCGCGATCTGGCAGGCTCCCCCGGTGGTGAGTCTTTGCCGGCCGCTCATGCGGAGCTTGCAGACCCAGGCCTCAATCCTTCACCGGTCCGTGATCTGGCAACCTGCTCCGGTGGAAAGTCGACCCCGGCTCCTACAGCGGGGCTTCACCGACTGTTGTGCGGTTCTTCCCCTGGTCCTCCCTCTGGTGACCTGCATAGTTGGGGAGAGAGGAGCAAGCAGATAACACGCTTACACACCTTTGCTCCACTGTCCCTATGCTTAGGTGACTGTGGTAGGGAGTCAGGGTCTTGCCTACCCTGCTCCTGCGCGGTGCTCCTACCACTTTACGGCCCCATGGTCAGCCGTGGTGGAGAATCGGGTCCTGGCTGCATAGGGCTCCCGGTTTCCACGTTCTTATCCAGGCCCGCAGAGCGGGCGCTGCCGGTGTTGCTGGCAGCTCCGGGAATAGTGGGCGCTGACTCCCATCCGAAGTCCCATGGCCCTGGGAGGCATACTTCGATGCCTTCATTCTGGTCTCCCATCCATTGTTTCTGTAAGCAAAGTCTAGTACAGAAGCGAAACAATTCAAGGTTAGTATCTTACCCGAGGGTCTTTATGAGCTTCCGGTGGAGGAGCGCACTCACTCTTCCTCCCCCCCCCCCCAGCTCCAATGGTGACCAGACTCTCATACGGGACATAGACTGCCGCTAACGGTAAGGCCCCCATCTGCATGTGAGTCGGGACCCTGTCTCTGTCTACTACCTCTATAGGGTAGTATAGCCGTTAGTCAGTGGTAACCTATGGCCTGCGCGTCGAGTCGGAGCTCCTGCTCTGCCTTCGCTGCCCGCGAATGGCAGTCTCCGAGCCCGGACCTCCTGGTTCATGGGCTTGCCCAACTTCCGGGTAGCGTTGCCGTCAGCCTGTGGTGACCCCTGTGGGCTGCAGTGTAGATTCGGGCTGCTGCTCTGCCGTTGCTGCCTGCGAACGGCGAGTGTGAGCCCGGACCCCAACGAGCTGCCCAACCTGCCTGGCGTAAGTAAAACCGTCAGCCCAGAGTCCTTGCGGGCTGTGGTGTAGAGTCAGGGCTGCCCTGCAAGCCCCACTACCACTAATTTAGACAGTCCGCAGTATCCTTGCAGGCTGTGGTGTAGAGTTGGGCTACCTCTGCCATCCCTCAGACCGGCGAGTGTGTACCCGGACCCACCTGGGTCAACGGGCTCTTCCCGACTCCAGTCTGTTAGTGCCGCCGATGACTGCCCGCATCCCACGGTCCGCAGTCAGTGCCGAAGCGGCCTGGAGTACTCTGAGAACAGAGTCCCTAAAATGAAAAAAGGACTGCAGGTTAGTTTTTCCTTACCTGCAGGTCCCTGCAGTAGAGGTCGACGAAATGTCGTGCATGCGTGCGTGGCGGGGTCTTCACGAAGTCACTCACGTGACTCTGAAATGAAATATGGCATGGTACTCTTTTGAAAGAGCAAGAGTTAATAAAAAGGAACTGCAGATGCTGGTTTATACCAAAAATAGACACAAAATGCTGAAGTAACTCTGCGGGTCAGGCAGCAGAAAATGGATGTGACGTTTTGGGTTGGGACCCTTCCTCAGCCTGTGTTATATAGTGTTATACAGGCCAGTATTTTTTTTCAGTCAACAACATAAAAATGGTGTATCTATGTCTATCATATTCTCCTTAGTGGTAGACTGCAAATTCGCTGTCATGTTTCCAGTTTTACAGTCGTGATCACAACAAATGATCTATTAGTGTTTTGGGAAATTATGTAAGTTATTTTACTGTGTTAAATATTTGGTGGTTCTTTAATCATAGAGTATAACTAATAGTAATCTTCACTATAGAGTTTGAAATAGATTATGTCTGCTTTTATAATTGGTATGCTATTTTTGGGAAAATAAATAATTTTCTGGCAAGCTGTTTAGAAAGTTATTCATTCACTGTACCATCGTGAATGTTTCTTTTTTTTGCTAATTAACTATAAACATATTGGTATTTATTAATTTCTCGAGGAAACAATAAGAACATTACATTTCTATTGATGGATTAAGATGCTCCATGTCCTTAACAGAGGTATTTTTTTCTTTGCAGTAACCACTGGAAGAAAAGCAATGACAATTTGCCTTTCATTTATCTTCTTTTCCAAGCCTTTTACCTTTCAGTAAGTAAATCTTCTTTTCATGTATAAAAGTGGCACATTTGATATATGAGATCTCAGAAGTGGTAATGCAGTCTGATATCAAAGCTGACGTTCTTCCCACGCCACTCAAACAACTCAAATAGGTATATTGTTCCTGGCAGAGCAGAATGTACATGGTTAACATTGCCCATGTTCATGTTGTTTTCATAGTCTAAATGTTTTAATTTTTCAATGTTTCTCAGTAAGGTTCCTTTCTCTAGGGAAGCATTCAAAACATCTTGCACTTGTAACATTTTACATTTTGAGGATGAAAGTCTGCCAGCTGCCAGCCAACAAGTCAAGTCGTCAACTTTATTTGTCACATACACATACAAGATGTGCAGTGAAATGAAAGTGGCAATGCTTGCGGATTGTGCAAAAACAACAGAACAGACTAGAACAGAACCAGTATTTACATTTTAGAAAAAAATATTTTAAAAAAGACACAACACAACAGTAAATTAGTCCCTGGTGAGGTAAGAGTTTACATTCCTGATGGCCTGTGGGAAGAAACTCCGTCTCATCCTCTCTGTTTTCACAGCGTTTCAGCGGCGGCACTTGCCTGACTTTAGCAGCTGGAACAGTCCGTTGCTGGGGTGTTATGAGTCCCTCATTATGTTGCTGGCTCTGGATCTGCACCTCCTGGTGTATAGGTCCAGCAGAGGGGTGAGTGTAGTTCCCATAGTGCATTCAGCTGAACGCACTACTTTCTGCAGAGCCTTCCTGTCCTGGGCACAGCTGTTCCCAAACCAGATTAAGATGTTGCCAGACAAGATGCTTTCTTGGTCAGAGTCGAGTCCCAGAGTCGAAGCACTGAAGAAGGATCCTCAGGAAAACTCTCTCGCTGCTCCCCTTCTGTGATTCCGCCTGGTCTCCAGCTCTACGGTTCATTGTTTGCTTTGATTTATAGTTTTTACACCTTACCCTACCATATTTCAAGTCTCCCCCTCCCGTAACTCTCGTCTGAAAAAAGGTCTCTCAATGGAGGTTTTCCTCCATTCTTACCATGTATTTGTCCTCACTAATAACATTTACTAATCTTCCTCTGCTATTTTTATTTGTTTTCTTCCCCTCATCCGACTCTATTCACTTTGGAAGAACTTACGAATGGTTGTTATACATTTATTCATTTTAATTGTTTTAATTTTTTTGTTACTGTCAGTTGATTACAGTAAATTGCGAGGCTACTCAGAGAGATACAAATGAATCAATTTTCAATGTATTTTTCGAATGTAACAGAAATATTACTGTCAGGTAAGTGGTGCTCACTGACATTGATAGGGTGTTACTGATATCAAAGTTTCAACTGTCTGGTGGATCATTAGAAGTTCTACATTACTAATTTTATATTTGTATTTCTCTTCAAGCTATATATGGTCAGGTCTTCTGGTCCTAATTGGAATCTTCCTGAATATTTACAGCAAAAATAAGGACAAAATTAGGCTGCCTTCACTGTGTAACGTTTGGAATATAATTCAGAAAAAACGAGTAAGCTCTCTGTCCCAGATGGTGTAGATCCTATACCGGTTTTCACTTCTGACATGATTGAGCAAAGCCGTCACTGGTTGGCCTTGACAGGACATTCTGCAGAAGTGCACTTGTGATGTATGCCCATTACTAATACAACCGATGATGTTAGTTGTATGATAAAACAGACTTAATCAATCGTACGAATTGTACACATGTGGTAAAGGGAACAATGCAAGGTTTGGACAATGTTTACCATAAATATCACAATGATTGTTTGCTAATAATGTGTATAAAATTCCAGATTTATAAATTGCAATTCTTTCACTTGCTCCCTCTGTACTTTGTTCTTCATTTGAATTCTGAGCAGTGGCCTGTAGTTTTTAAGTTTTGTAAATGAATCAAATATGTGTTTTGCTTTAGATTTTCTTCAATGGAAATTACAAACTGGGATCAATTATGGCTAAATGTGTGTGTGTGGTTTTTTTCATCACATGTGTGTGCAGTTTAATTGAAGTAATTATAGTATAGTAGTACTTATTGTTATTTATCATGATTGTACAATTTTGTATATATATATATACCTTTTAAGTATTTTTGATTCAAATTGATTGTATTAAGTTCCTAGGTCAATCCACAGCAAGAGTGAGACATGCATTTGGAAAACGTGCATTAAATGATATAGTTACGATGAGGTATGTCATATAACGTTTATTGGATGGTGACCCTAGCTCAGTCAAGATTTCTTTATTGCACATAACTTCCTACATTGCAAAAAAAAGTAGTAAAACATGATTACCATACATTGCCAAAATATTTTATATCACCTAGTGCCTCAAACCTGGTCTACTGTTTACTTTTCTTTAAGAGCATGAGAAAAGGCAAGGGCCAGAAAAGTATAAACACATTGCAGTGTTCTAAACCTACCCTATTACAAAACCAACTTTGTGTTATGATCTTTACATCTTTCTGTTTTTGCACAATGCCTTTTTAACCCTTAATGATTTTTTTTAATTAAGTTGTATTTCAACGTGTTGGAGTTTAGATGTATTTTGTTACAAAAAGAAGAAACTAAGTAAAGCATATTGCTAAAATTTCAATTTTTTTTGCAGTTACTTTTTTTGTGCATTAATGCAAGTTTATTGGAAGAATTGGCATCCATATAATCATCATCATTTATGTAGCAGACATTTTAATGTGGGATATGAACAGGCTTATGTTTCCTTAGGTTTAAAATATTGATAACACTTTTCAATGTCTGGATCATTAACAATGGATTGCATTTGTAGCCTATATACTGTTACACATAATATAATTATATCTGTGTGCATGTTACTGCATTGTAAACAATTTCAGAGTGCACATCATAAAATGGGGATGGAGTCAGATTATGGATGATTGAACACATTTGGTTTAATTTGTTGCAATCTTGAATTCTGACTGGCTGATAATTTGCCAGTAATTGCCATTAAACATTTTTTTTAATTTTCAGTGTAATCCAAAGAAATGGCATGTTCAGATATTTGTGTGGAAAATGTAACAATACAAAAGTTGCACCATGGATATTAAAACATTTTGTTTTATTCTGATGTGATAGGTTGAAAGTTCAGGTGGAAATTTGCACTTGATGTATTCCACATGTTATGGTTCGTTTCACTTCAAACAGACAAAAACGCAATAAAATTAGTAATCAAGTAGTAAAATCTTTATTTCGCCAGGCGGGTGGGGTAGTAACTGTTACTGTATGTAGATACAGACTACAGAGCAACTCTATCCCCACACAAAGGGGTAATGCTTAATCAGATATATTTATACTTCAATAATCTGCGATTCAGCAATACTTTATCTCACAGAGCATTGTACATCCTCTTGCTTGTCAAGATTGACTGGTTCTTCCGAGAGAGGAAGGGTTAGCCCATATTTGGTCATGTTAAGAAGGCTATTTTTCTGCATATCAAGCATTTTGTTTTTTTTACTATTGACGGACATTATAATCGCATAGAGCAAGGGTAGGAGCCAAGAGTCTGAACATTTCCTCGATTGTTTTGCTCTATCTTATAAACATTCAAGTATATGTGCTGTTATCTCAATAGTGTTATGGAAGAATGGCGAAAATATATTTGTTAGCTTTGTTAGTGTAGGAGAAAGGTGAAACGCCTGCTTCTAATTCTACAGCTAAATCCACTTTGTAATAGTTTAAATATTTTAAACTACCTCACACAAATATGTCTGTATTGCACACAAGAGTAATTAGTCAATAACTGTTTCTGGCTTTTAAAAACAAATTTTGCCTTTTTGATCATGACTTGGGGAAAATGAATAAAAACGAATTTGATATTTACTCATAGTCCAGCGCCATTTTAGAGCACTTTTTTAAGCTAAATATTTTCAAAATGTTTATTCTTTTTGAGATATATTTCAAAAATATTGTCATATTTATACATGCAATTCTCTTCTCAAGTAACATTAATCGCTGATCAACATTATTAAAAAAACGGTTCTGGTTGGTTGGAGAAAAGTTATTTGCATTTCCATTCCCACAGCTCACAAGAAGATTGCCACAGTTTTCAGACTGTATTTGATCACAGGATCATTTTACTGGAGATAACTACATCGTCAGAAGTAAGACGAAGAGAATTAATCAAAACAAATAAACATCATATAGTTTCGAGATACAGCTTGGAAACAAGCCCTTCGACCCACCGAGTCCGCACCGACTGGTGATCCCTGTACAGTAATACCTGTAGCGGCAGATTTTTATATCGTGCAAGAGATTGTTCCCTCTAGCCACTATGTGGACTGCATGATTAAGGAGAATGTCGTTAAACGCATGTGAGCTTTCTGTCAGAGATCTTCAGAGCTTCTTCACAGATAAATCTTCATAACACATAACTTGATTAATAGATTCTTTATTGTTGATGAAAAACAATGAGGTACATCCAAACTTCTTCTGACTCATACACTATAATCTTCATCGAACTCCAGTTTATCGCTTTAAAGGTTAGAAAACTCGTGTCTCCATTACACTTCGCATGGTCAAAGGGTATGTCTTCCCCATGCTGGTCCAAAACTAAACTAAAAACTAAGTTTCTGTGCAAGAAACTTAGCTCCAAACACGCCCTAGAATACGTCATTTATCCCACCCACAATATAACGGGCATCTAAAATTTAAAGACACATGCCATAATTAATGACACACAAAACATGCCAAATGGCCACTATATACCGGCCCCTAATTGTTCCAAGTATATAAAGAGGCAATTATTAATAAAAATCAAAATGTAGCCATGGAAGCTTAACATGTATCAAAAGCAAAAAATCAGAGCATTAAACCCTGGACTCCCACGTGACAGTCGGGGATACTAACCACTATACTAATGAGGAAAATAGCATGCACTGTATATCCGCAATCTGAATTTTTCATCGACTCTTCCATCTTCAGTTTCGCCCTCTAGAAGCAAGCATAACTAGGTTATTAATCTTATTAAAACACTGTTTTTAGTTTAAAGTCGTACCGTGCGCACCAAACCCTAAAATCAGGCATGATACCCAGTATATAGTCCAAAACATAACAGTCAAATGCTTTGATAGCATGAAACGTCTTCTTCCATGTCTGACCAACTTATGGATGTGTTGCAACAACAATGTTGAAGTGTGAAAATCCTTCACAAGATTAACAGGATTTTTAGCAATAAAGTTCACCGTTAGGTTTGATTTAATTTCCAGATAATTAGCTGAGATTTCAAATCCCAGTTCAAGCTTTGGCCATTCTCTGTCTGGCTTACAGAGCGACTGTAGTTCACTGATCCACCTCTTATCGCTTAAGAAGCCGTTCGCTGTCAGTTCTCTGGAAACTTCATCTGCAGGATTTTCTTTTGTGATAACATATTTCAGTTGTACAACATTAGTAACTCACAATGCTCTTTCCATTGACAGATATTCTCTGTCCAAATCGAACTCTCTGGTTTCTTTAGCTCTATCATCTAGTGGAATGCTTTCACAACTGTCGCTGATCCACTTGGAAAGTGTGAATCCACCCTTATTGCAAAGGGAAGTCAGATGTTTTATTGGTTGAGTTGCTTCCTGCTCAGTAGACATGGATTTTAAGCAATCATCCATGTAGAAATTATTCTTCAAAGAGTTTATTACCTCTGGAAAATAATCTTTATTGTCCTCCTTAAAGCAAAGTTTGCACAACATGGTGATGACACTGCTCCAAAGAGATATACCTTCATCCAGTATTCAACAAGATCTTGCTGCACATCTCCTTCATGCCACCATAAGAATCGCAGGTAATCAATATGTTTACCTGCTACTTTCACTTGATGAAACATAGTTCTGATATCAGCCATTAAAGCTATTGGTTCTTGTCTAAATTTAATGAGAACTCCAATGAGTGAGTTGGTAAGGTCTGGGCCTTGCAGTAGTTGACAGTTAAGTGATGTTCCTTTAAAGACTGCAGCACAGTCAAACACCACCCTCAAGGTCCCTTTCTTTGAGAGATACACCCCATGGTGCGGAATGTACCAGAGCTCTCCCATCACCCCGATTCAATTGATTAATTGGCACCATTTTGGCTAATCATTATCAATCATATCCTGTAAGAAGGATGTATATTCCTCATGAAATTTTGTATTCTCAGCAAATTTGTGTTTCAAATTATGGTTGTGTTGCTCTGCCATATGACAATTATTTGGCAGATTAACACTTTCTTGTTTGGAAGGTAAGTCCAGACAATAGTGTCCGTCAATCTTTACTGAGTAGTTCATAATATCCATGAACTTCAACTCTTCATTCGACATCTCTTCAGATTCCCTGTTGGTACTTTCATTGAAGTCATGATTGTATGGCTTCAGCACCGGCCTTTCTAATTTATCAGTAGATATTTGATCAACAGCAATGGTAGGATAGTTCTTCTGATTCTCGTTTTCGTTGTTCCTTTTCAAGGAGCCATAGACAACCCATCCAAGTCGGGTTTTTGTAGCATATGATCCATCACCTTGGCTCCTAACAATCTGTATAGGTTCCAATGCCTTCAAAACATTTGTTCTGATAAGTAAATCAACACTAGAATTTATTTCATATATCTTGACATCCTTCAGGTAAGGTCATTGTTTAAGTCTTCATGTCTTGGTATATTTTGATGACCAACAGGCATAGTTCCATGTGTAAACACTTCAGATATTGGTGTTAAATTATCTTCATCCAGACTGGATATCTCCATACTTGTAATGTGATGACTCATGCTATCTTTATCTTTAGTCATGCTACTCAATTGAATCTTAGTCTCTTCTCCTGTGATGTTCAGCCTTCTCGTCAGGTTTTCTGTGCAAAAGGCAGTCGAACGTCCGTGATCCAAAAAAGCATGTTTGCAACATTGTATTCGTCTTGCTATTCCTTACCTGTACTGGTAAGATAGAAAAATTGCAAGCTTCAACCCTGGCCCCAATATGAGCAGTCACTTGAGGCGAGGTGATAGCATCTCTAGTAGTTCAAGTTCAAGTGAGTTTATTGTCATGTGTCCCTGATAGGGCAATGAAATTCGTGCTTTGCTTCAGCACAACAGAACATAGTAGGCATTGACTACAAAACAGATCAGTGTGTCCATATACCATTATATAAATATATACACACATGAATAAATAAACTGATAAAGTGCAGATAACATAATGGGTTATTAATGTTCAGAGTTTTGTCCAAGCCAGGTTTAATAGCCTGATGGCTGTGGGGAAGTAGCTATTCCTGAACCTGGTTGTTGCAGTCTTCAGGCTCCTGTACCTTCTACCTGAAGGTAGCAGAGAGATGAGTGTGTGGCCAGGATGGTGTGGGTCTTTGATGATACTGCCAACTTTTTTGAGGCAGCGACTGCGATAAATTCCCTCGATGGAAGGAAGGTCAGAGCCGATGATGGACTGGGCAGTGCTTACTACTTTTTGTAGTCTTTTCCTCTCCAGGGCGCTCAAGTTGCCGAACCAAGCCATGATGCAACCGGTCAGCAAGCTCTCTACTGTGCACCTGTAGAAGTTAGAGTCCTTGACAAACCGACTCTCCGTAATCTTCTCAGGAAGTAGAGGCGCTGATGTGCTTTCTTGATAATTGCATCAGTGTTCTCGGACCAGGAAAGATCTTCAGAGATGTGCACCCCCAGGAATTTGAAGCTCTTGGCCCTTTCAACCATTGAGCCATTGATATAAATGGGACTGTGGATCCCCATCCTACTCCTTTCAAAGTCCACGATCAGTTCCTTGGTTTTGCTGGTGTCGAGGGCCAGGTTATTGTGCTGGCACCATATGGACAGTTGCTCGATCTCTCTTCTGTACTCTGACTCATCCCCATCAGTGATACGTCCCACAACGAACTTGATGATGGATTTTGCACTATGACCGGCTACGCAGTCATGAGTATAGAGTGAGTTCAGCAGGGGGCTGAGCACGCAGCCTATAGGTGCTCCTGTGCTGATTGTTATCGAGGCTGATACATTTCCACCAATACGAACAGACTGGTTTGTGAATGAGGAAGTCGAGAATCCAATTGCAGAGGAATGCGCAGAGACCCAGTGCTGCGAGTTTGGTAACCAGCTTGGAGGGGATGATTGTATTAAATGCCGAGCTGTAATAATAGCCTGACATGAGTTTTTGTTGTCCAAGTGGTCCAGAGCGGAGGAGAGAGCCAGCGAGATCGCATCCACTGTTGATCTGTTGTGGCGGTAAGCGAACTGCAGTGGGTCCAGGTTTTTGTCGAGGTAGGAGTTGATTTGCGCCATGATCAACCTCTTGAAGCACTTCATTACCACAGACGTTAGTGCCACAGGTCGATAGTCATTGAGGCACGTCACCTTGCTCTTCTTGGGCACTAGTATAATTGATGCCCTTTTGAAGCAGGTGGAACCTCAGAAGTGAGAGGTTGAAAATGTCCGTAAAAACTCCAGCCAGTTGGTCCGCACAGGTTTTTAGAACACGACCAGGTATACCATCAGGTCCAGGTGCTTTTCGAGGTTCACCCCTCTGAAGGATTTCCTGACGTCGGCCTCTGTGACTGAGACTGAAATACCATCACAGCGAATGGGAGCTCGGGAAGGCACATCGGTGTTCTCCCTATCAAAGCATGCGTAAAACGCATTGAGCTCATCAGGGAGTGATGTTTCGCCGACATTCGAGCTGCCTTCTTATTTTGCTTTGTAGGATGTGATTGCATTCAGTTCCTGCCACAGCTTCTTCTGTCCGTTTGCTCCAGTTCATCCGCTTCTATTTGCTCTGATAACTCTTCATCTATTTGTTCCAGTTCTTCCTCCCAATGCTCTGGTAGTTCTTCTTCAGAAGTGCTTCATGATGATATTGCCTGCACATATAACAAATTATAGGACTCTTACAGTCTCTCACAATATGTCCTTTTTTCAAACATCCAAAACAGATTCCCTTGTCTTTCAAGAAATCCATCTTTTCTTCATATTCTTTCATCTTGAATCTTCGACACCATCTTATGGTGTGACCAACATCATCACATAACAAACAAAATACTATTTGCTTGCTAGTAGCTACATTTCCTTTCATTCTATTTGTCTTTTCCACAGGTATGGTTGTGATAGCAAAACTACTTCACATAGGTTCTGATATTTTTTCCGTTTTGGTAAAGGTAGAACCTTTGTTAGTTGCAATTGGTTTATGATTTTCAATAGTCCTGTAGTGTGGCTCTAACATGTACCGTACTTCCTTTTCTAAGAATTTCACCAGGTCTGGTAGCTTGGCTACTTGCTTCCTTTCATCCATTATTCCGCCTACTTCATCTCTCCACTTTTATCTCAGTCTTCTGTGCAATTTGCTAATGATGGCTCGAGTATTACTCGCAAGATTCATTTCCTCCATGGGGCCGAGATTTTTAATCGAGCTGCAACAACCTCTCAGAAATATTGCATAATCACTCAATGCCTCCCCATCTTTTGGCTTGATTTCTTTCCAAGCATGCGCCTTCTCCATGTATGCGTTAGCAATCCTCTGTTCATTACCAAAATATTCTTTAAGTAACTTTCTCGCCTTTTTATAGCCATGGCTGTCTGGCTCATTTTGACAACTTTCTACAAGTACCTGAACACTTCCACTGGTGTACTTCACTAGAAATCGTAAGCACTCTTTTTCATCCGCAATTCTCATTTCTAATACTTCTTCTAATGCCCTTACAAAAGTTTCATACTGCAATGGCTCTCCATCATATGTAGGAATTTCTGCGAGTGCTAGAATGAGAGAGGTATTTTGTCGAGTTATGAATTCAGCTTGACTTTTCACCAATGCCAATAACCCGTCCTGATAACCTCGGCTTGGCTCCACCTGGTGATAAACAGGCCTCTGTGACTCAAATTGGCCTGCTCGGGCCTGTGCATCAGGCCTTGGAAAAGCGGGTTCCGATCTTAGATTATCCCGGGCCTCTCCAATGGCCCCATAAGTAGCTTGTTTTGGTCTAGCACCCATTTGCTGAGATGAAGTTTTACCGGCTCCATATTGTTTCAATGGGTGTTCGAAGCCATGTGATCCGGTGGTTCTCAATTGTGGAATTGATCTAACTGCTGATTTAATTGGAGGAGCTTTTTCTCTTGGTCCAGAGCTAATCGTCTTCAAGGACGTAGAGCTGCATCTTGAACCTTTTCTTTCCAATATCTCCTTCTTTGCTTTGGCCACCGCCATCTTTGTGTTTAGTTCCAGTTGTTCCTTTCGTCGCCTCAGCTGCCCTTGCTGTCATCTCTTCCTTTTGTCATCTCATCTCTTCTTCTCGCCTCATCTCTTCCTGCTCAATCTCATGTCTCATCTTCAAGGCATTTGCTTCTATTGAGAGAGCGGCTAGATCAGCTACAACTCCCACGTGAGCAGAAACCCTTGATACCGAACTGGATGTAGAACCAGATTTATGAACTGATCTTTGTGTAGATACTTTCGAGATATTATCTCGTAGTGTAATTTCATCTTCCATTCTGGCACCTTGTTGCATCGCACTTCCAGCTGCTAAGCGCGTAAGTTGTGGTATAATTTCAGATAACCATTCCTCTGCCTTATCCATGAAACCATTGAATATCTTCACCTTGTCTTCCCACCACTGGGTGTCTTGTGCGTTCTTCCCGAGACTGCTGTGTACACAGCAGCACATTTTGTTTCTTTCCAACCTCTTGGCAGAGGTTCCATAGTTGGCTCATATTAGATTTCACTTTGCTCCCGTTCTGTACTGATTCCATACGTTTCTTCTGTTTCTCAATTAATCTGGTAACCGTTTCCATAATTTGTTTCTCTCCTCGGTTTTTTTCAAGTAGGCAGCTTGTGTATTATCTGTTTCTTCTCGATACATGAGTTTTCTGTAGCTTTGAATTGACTCGTTAACTTGTTCCCATATCGAGTTTTCCTCCTTCTTTGTTTCTTTCAAGCAGGCAGGTTGTCCTTGACTAGGCTTGACTTCGCCACCTTGTGGTTCCTCAGGCATGGCTCTTCCTTCATCTTCTGACTCCATGATTTCAAAGAGGTCTTGGCAGATTGCCAAGTCTTTAAATTGAACGAACAAAGTTCTCTGAATTCTGCTCCAACTTTGTGTAAGCATCGAATAGCTAGTTTGAAAACAATTTTCTCAGAACAATAACAAACTGGGTTTAAAGATGATGTTAATTCAGAAGGAATGTGTGTTATCGAGACTTCCAAACAATTTCCAAGGTCAGTCTCCTTTCTCCAAACAGATTGAATAAGTTAGGTTGAACAAGTTAGGTCTTTATTTTTTGGAGCGCAGAAGGTTAAGGGGGGACTTGATAGGTCTTTAAAATGATGAAAGGGATAGACAGAGTTGACGTGGATAAGCTTTTCCCATTGAGAGTAGGGAAGATTCAAACAAGAGGGCATGACATGAGAATTAAGGGACAGAAGTTTAGGGATAACATGAAGGGGAACTTCTTTACTCAGAGAGTGGTGGCTGTGTGGAATGAGCTTCCAGCAGAAGTGGTGGAGGCAGGATCGATTTTAACATTTAAAAGTAAAGTGGATAGGTATATGGACGGGAAGGGAATGGAGGGGTATGGTCTGAGTACAGGTAGATGGGACTAGGGAAAATAAATGGTCGGCACGGACTGGAAGGGCCGAGATGGCCTGTTTCCGTGCTGTAATTGTTATATGGTGTTATTATACAGATTGGAAAAACACTTTCTGGCTATCTTCCAATCTAGTGGCTAGCTTTCTGGCTCTTCTTACAGAAGCTAAAATTAAAGCTTTGCAGCTTCAAAATTCAAAAGAATAATAGTCGATTTTACTCACCATATCTGTGATAATGTCTTAAGGTCTTCAGATAAGTCTCTTCGCTGTCGATAGATCTCGAGGCCATCTCTGGCCGAGATCTATTGTCTTCAGTTCCTCAGCTGGAATCGGTCTACTGGCCAAAACCTTTCGAGATCTTACCCAAATCGTCTGTCCCACACTCTGGGACTGGCCTTCACCCCCCCCCCCCCCCCCGTCGGAGGTATCCTTTGACTTATTGTAGCGGCAGATTCAAGAGATTATTCCCTCTAGCCGCTAAGTGGACTGCATGATTAAGGAGAATGTCGTTATACACATGTGAGCTTTCCGTCAGAGATGTTCAGAGCTTCTTCACAGATAAATCTTCATAACACAGTCTTTTGATTAATAGATTATTTATTGTTAATCAAAAACAATAAGGTACATCCAAACTTCTTTCGACTCATACACTATAATCTTCATCGAACTCCAGCATCATTTTAAAGGTTAGAAAACTCTTAGTGTCTCCATTACGCTTCGCATGGTCAAATGGTATGCCTTCCCCATGCTCGTCCAAAACTAAACTAAAAACTAAGCTTCTGCGCAAGAAACTTAGCTCCAAACACGCCCTAGAATATTCGTAAATCCCACCCACAATGTAACGGGCAGTCTAAAATTTAAAAACATATGCCATCATTAATGACACACAAAACAAGCCAAATGGCCACAACAATATCCTACACACACAAGAGACAATTTACAATCATAACAAGCCAATTAACCTATAAACCTGTACGGAGAAAACCCACGGAGGTCACGAGGAGAATGTACAAACTCCGTACAGACAGCACCTGTACTCAGGATCAAACACTGGTCTCTGGCGCTGTAAGGCAGCAACTCTACCGCTGTGCCACCATGCTGCCCAAGCATTTACTTTTTTGCGATAATACAATACAATATATTACAATCGTCTCATATTTTGTTTCAGTCAAAAACAATATGAATGATAAGCCAATAGAATGAGGGTGAAGGTCTGTCGACATCCTCACATCTGTTTCACTAGTTTGGTCTGTTTTGCTGTGATCTAATTTCATTTCTACTAATATCCCGACATTTAGAAGTGAATTTCTAAAAGTGAATCTCTACGAAGTGAAGCAAAACTCGTTCCAGCCTCCATTTTCAGTGTGCCACAATTCCAACTATACAGAGCCTCAAGTGCACTGTAATAATGATTTTACTTCGGAGTCACGTGAGTGACTTCGTGAAGACCCCGCCAGCACGCTGCTCGACATATCGTTGCTCGCATTTGCAGTCGACAGCTGGGGGGGGGGAGTGCGCTCCTCTTCCGGCAGCTTCAAATAGGCCCTCAGGTAAGTTTTCACTAACCTTGAGCTGGTTAGTTTTCTGTATTTGTTTGCATTACAGAGAAACTATGGAAAGGAGGACAAAAAAGAAAGCTGCGCCGAAGCATGCCTCTAATGACCGCGGGACTTCATAGCGAAGTCGGCGGCCAACATCCCCGGAGCTGACCGCAGAACCAGCAGCACCCATAACACGGGCCGGGAAAAAAACGCTGATGTCGGGGAGCCCCGCTCAGTCGGCAGGACCCGACTCTCCACCACAGCAGTCCTGGGAGCTGCATACTGGTATGAGGACCGCGCGGGAGCAGGGTAGACAAGACCCCAACTCCCTACCGCTTCAGCCCGAACAGAACCGGGCCGGCGGTAAAAAGGTGCGTAAAACAGGGCCTGTCTCAATGGCACACCCCAACACTGCACCGTTACAGTTCGCTAGAGGGCGGACCGGTGGGAAAACCGCACCAAAGTCGTGAAGCCCCGCAGGAGCGGCTGGCACCGACTCACCACCGCTTCAGTCTGCTAGATTGCAGACCGGTGGACTAACAACACCGCACCAAAGTCACGTAGCCCCGCAGGAGCGGCTGGCACCAACTCGCCACCGCTTCAGTCTGCTAGATTGCAGACCGGTGGACTAACAACACCGCACCAAAGTCGCGTAGCCCCGCAGGAGTGGCTGGCACCAGCTCACCACCGCTTCAGTCTGCTAGATTGCGAACAGGTGGTAGAAAACACAAGTTGAGTAGCCCCGCAGGAGCGGTTGGCACCGACTTTGCGACGCATCAGTCCCGAAGACCCGGGACTGGCGGCAAGCTCGCGTGGATGTTGTGTAGCCCCGCTGGAGCGGCTGGCACCGACTCCTCACTGTCGCAGTCGCACCAGACAGGCGGAAAAACCAACAGGAGGTTGTGTAGCCCCGCAGGAGAGGCTGGCAACAGCTCTCCACCCCTTCAGTCCGGAAGACCGCGGACAAGTGGCAAATCCGTGCGTGAGTCGTGTAGCCCCGTAGGAGCTGCTGGCATCAACTACCTACCTCAGTCCCATAGACATCACCTTGACGAGGTGCGGACTGTCGGTAGAGGCCCCATTTCTTCATCAGAACTTGGGGAAGACAACTTCTGCCGTCTGCAGATAGCGGTGGCGGTCGCATAGCTCGAATGGAGCGCATGGTCGAGCAGCTGCTCGAGAGGGACCTTCTCCATCAGGAGCGTGCGTCCCTAGGATCCCAGAGATCCATGGCAGGACCCATGACAGGGCTACCCAACATCTCTCCCTCCTCAATAGGGAGTGCTAGAAGTCAGGCACTAGCTGACTTCGATGAGGGGTTGGTGGAAGATCCATTGTTGCAAGAGATTCCAGAAGAGGAACTTCTGGGAGTGGTATCGAAGTTCGCCGAACCATCCCAGAAAGGGCATCCTCTTGAGCCAAGGCTAGTGGCTAGCATTAATTACCTGACGACCCACCAGCTACGAGAACAGGTAATTTCGGAGGCAACCAGCAAATACAGGGCTCCGGAGAATTGCGTGTTGCTGAACGTCCCTACTGTCAATACACCCATTTGGGGTAACATCAGCCCCGGGATCAGGACAGGAGTTAAAAATCCAAAAGATCCTGAAATTACTGACCTCAGGCATCACTGCATTTGCCAGGTCAATAGACGGTACGGACATGATGGAAGAGCAGCAGGATGCATTAGCTATGCTAACACACAGTACGAAATAAACTGCTTTCGGAAGAGCTCTATCCGTCCTACATTAAACCCCAAGTTTGCGGGTTTGTGTAAGGCCAATGTTACTCCGCCACCAAGACAACTGTTTGGTGGTGACCTGCCTAAACAGGTAAAAGACCTGGATGGGGAAGCCAAAGCGGTCGGATTGATTAAACCGCCTTCCTTGAGCAGACCACCAGCGTACCATAGGCAGCATCCATATGCAACAGCAAACAGGCCTCGGGTTCAACCTGACAAAGCAATGGGAACTTACCCTAAGGTCGCGCCCTATCAACAGAGGCCTTTATTAGGCCAGGGTCCACGGCCTGGAAGATGCGCCAATCCCACATCCCTGCAACACAGCAACCCAAGAAAGGCCAGAAGATCAAGCCCCACCGGTAACCATGGAGGTAAGGGGGTCTGGTTCTCTTGGGAGCTGCATGCGGAACCTCACTAGTAGGAGGGAGATTGCGTCTGTTCTGGGATGCATGGAGTTCTTTAACTTCTGACTCTTTTATATTACAAAGTATTCATGGTTACAAAATCGAATTCATAAACGGACAACTTCCCCCAGCTAAGCATGAACCTAGCCGTAAATTTGTACTCTCTCATAAAGAGAAAGTGGAAGGACATGCAGAACTATTAAGGTTATACACCAAGGGGGTTATAGAGAAAATGATACATGAACCTCTTGAGTTTGTATCTAACATCTTTACTAAAACCAAAAAAGATGGTGGATGTCGTATCATAATTGACTTAACCCACTTGAATACTTTTGTTCAATATACCCATTTCAACATGGAAACTTTTGAAACAGCTATGCAATTGATTTCCAGAGGGTGCTTCATGGCCTGCATCGACGTGAAAGATGCATACTATTCAGTGCCTATACACAAACATCACCGTAAATACTTTAAATTTGTCTGGATGGGGCAGCAATGGCAGTACAAAGCCTTACCTAATGGACTTACAACGGCCCCCAGGTTGTTTACCAAAATACTAAAACCAGTATTGGCATCTCTAAGAAGACAAAACCATATAGTCATGGCATATCTTGATGACATTTTAATTGTGAGAAAAACTTTGGAATTAGCTAAATCAGCTGTGACAGCTACCAAGTCACTGTTCGAAAAACTGGGGTTCGTCATCCATCCAGACAAATCTAAGTTCAAGCCTTCTGTGATTATGGACTACCTGGGATTCACGGTTAACACCAATCAAATGATCTTCCCATCTCCCCCCCCCCCCCCCCCCCCCCCCCGTCTGCCTTCCGCAAAGACCGCTCCCTCCGCAACTCCCTTGTCAATTCTTCCCTTCCCTCCCGCTCCACCCCTTCCTCGGGCACTTTCCCTTGCAACTGCAAGAGATGCTACACTTGTCACTTCACCTCCCCCCTCTACTCCTTTCAGGGACCCAAGCAGTCCTTCCAGGTCCGACAGAGGTTCACCTGCACCTCCTCCAACCTCATCTACTGCATCCTTTGCTCCAAATGCCAGCTGATCTATATCGGTGAGACCAAGCGGAGGCTTGGTGATCGTTTCGCCGAACACCTCCGTTCGGTCCACAATAACCAATCCGACCTCCTGGTGGCTCAGCACTTCAACTCCCCCTCCCATTCCGTATCCGACCTCTTGGTCCTGGGCCTCCTCCACAGCCAGAGTGAGCAACACCGCAAGTTGGAGGAACAGCACCTCATATTCCGCTTGGAGAGTCTGCATCTTCTGGGCTTAAACATTGAATTTTCTCAATTCTGTTAACCCTTGCTGCCTCCTCCCCTCCCACCTCTCCCTCAGCCCTCGGGCCCTGGCATTCCCTCTCTCTCTCTATCTCTCCCCCACCCAAGTCGTACTAGCTTCTCATTTTCACACTACAAACAGCTTACAATGGCCAGTTTCCTTTATCATTGATACTTTTTTGCATATCTTTCATTCATTGTTCTTTGTCTCTCCACATCACCTTCTATATCTCTCGTTTCCCTGATCCCTAACCAGCCTGAAGAAGGATTTCGGCCTATCTCCTTCGCTCCTTAGATGCTGCTGCACCCGCTGAGTTTCTCCAGCCTTTTGTGTACCACCAATCAAATGATTGTCACTCTCCCAGAGAACAAATTAACAGACATAATAGAGGCATGCAATAGCCTTGCTTGCGCCAGGAAACCGACCATTAGACATGCTGCCAAGGTGATTGGAAAACTTGTAGCTACATTTCCAGCAGCACAATTTGGGCTGTTACATTATCAAAATTTGCAAAGAGCAAAGATCTCAGCATTAAAAACAAATGCTGGACATTTTGACAGATCTATGCAGCTGCCAAACAAGGCAAAAATTGAGCTATGGTGGTGGATTAGCAACATTCGTAATTGTTTTAATCCCATCGTAATTTCAAACCCGTCAGTCGTGTTACAAACTGACGCAAGTGCCCAGGGCTGGGGACCTACTGACACCACTTCCAGTCGTGGTGGCAGATGGGATTTGCATGAATCTACCTTACTCCAATCACAAGGTCTAAACTATTTGGAAATGCTGGGAGCATTTCACGGACTGTGGGCTTACTGCACAACTATGCATCATACGCATGTCCGTCTTCAGATAGATAATACCACAGTGGTGGCATATTTAAACCATATGGGTGGTATCAAGTCGATATCTTGCGATGAATTGGCAAACATAATTTGGCTCTGGTGTATTGAAAGAAATATTTGGATATCAGCTACATACCTTCCGGATAAGCTCAATACAGTGGCAGACACCAGGTCATGAGTATTTAATGACAACACCGAGTGGATGTTGAACCCCCAAATATTTGCTAATATTATAGCCAAGTATGGAACACCAGATATCGACCTCTTTGCGTCCAGGTTGAACCATCAGATACCAACATATGTCTCTTTGGAACCAGATCCTGGGGCAGTGGCGATGGACGCGTTCTTGCTACATTGGGGGAAATTGTTCTTCTATGCATTTCTCCCTTTCTGCCTCATCAGTCGGGTATTGCAGAAGATCCAGCTAGACTCTGCATCTGGGATTCTGATAATACCCGACTGGCCCACACAACCATGGTACCCGGTGGTGCTCGACATGGTGAAAGAACCATGGGTGCAGGTTCCTAAATGCCCGAATCTAGTGACCCATCCTATAACAGGAGAAAGTCGTCCGTGCCATGGCCATCTGAACCTGTTGGCTTGCAGGTTCTGAATGTTGAATCAGGACGTATTCAATGATATAGTTGTCACATATAGAAGGCCAGATATCGACTTGTTCGTATCCAGACTCAACCACCAGCTACCTAAATATGTGTCATGGGAACCGGATCCTGGGGCAGTAGTGATTGACGCTTTCTCGCTACATTGGGGTGGTATGTTTTTATATGCATTTTCACCATTCTGTCTCATAAGTCGATGTCTGCTTAAAATCTAGCAGGATGCCGCTTCAGGGGTGCAGGTAATACCCGACTGGCCTACTCAGCCATGGTTCCCTTTGATATTGGAGTTGATGACACAACCCCTGATGGTCGTTCCCAAATGAAGGGATCTACTGGTGCATCCGGTAACTGGCGGATGGCATCCGTTATATGACCGTATTGATTTGTTAATTTGCAGGGATTAAGAAGGTGATATCTGGGGCGAGGATTGTCTGGGCGAACTGTGGACATGCTCACTGCAGCACGGAGGACGAGTACTCAAAAGCAGTATATTTCTTATGTAAAAAAATGGGAAGTTTCCTGTGTACAAAATAATATTGAATATTGTACGGCAGGTATTTTGCATGTTCTAGAGTTCCTGAAAACACTCTACTATGATGAGGGGTTGAGTTATAGTGCGATCAATTCAGCCAGAAGTGCTTTGTCTTCGCACTTATTGATGGGGTCAGACAAACATCCTACTGGGTCTCATCCTCTCATTTCTCGATTGATGAAAGGAATTTTTAACTCAAGACCCCCTAAACCTAAATATATGGCAATCTGAGATGTAAGCGTGGTCCTCAAGCTACTTCGTCAGTGGACTCCTGTCACTTCTCTGTCTTTGGCCAAAGTCAACATGAAGGTGGTCATGCTCATGGCACTGGTATCAGCACAACGAGTGCAGACATTGCAAAAGCTGCAGCTAGACAGGATGGAAGTGGCTGCAGACAATGTTACGTTCTACATTTATGACCTACACAAACTAAGCAGGCCAGGTGTGACAGGATTGTTTTTTCAGCATATCCCGCGGATCCATGTCTATGTGTATAAACACATTTGCTGCAATATATTGAAGCTACGAAGGCCTTACGAAATATGGAAACAGGTCAGTTACAAGAAGCCACATAAGAGAGTGTCAGTACAGACTATCTCGAGGTGGTTGAAACAAGTATTGGTTGATGCAGGTATTAACACTGATGTTTTCACATCTCATTCGACTAGAGCAGGAGCAACGTCGGCGCAAGGGCAATGGACGTGCCCATCTACCATAGTTTGGCAGCCGCCGGGTGGTTAAATTAATTGGTTTTTCAACATTTCTACAATCGGCCACTTGCTGATCCGGGGTGGTTTGCCATTACTGTTTTAAGTTATGTTTAAGTTCCCCCTGGGTTAGAGGGGTTACTGTTGTTTTGTTATTCAAATAAATGTGTTACTGCATTGAAATGCAATGTCAACATTAATGCATTATTGATTATTTCTCATCCGAGTCAATCAATGCCATGAGAAGCAGGGATTTTAATCTGCGGCATGAAATCACAAAGCTTTGAACCCTTCACAGAATCACTCACGTGACTCCAAAGTAAAATGGTAAGATTAAACGAGATCTTACCAGTTTTAATTTTATTTTATGAGGAGTTACGTTGGTGATTACGTGCCCTCCACGCCCAACCCTCTCTCACAAAAGGCATCTGGTAATTCTCAAGTTGCTCATCTTACTATGCTACTTCAATAACTGTTATTTGTGATTTCATACCGCTGCTTTGAAGATTGACGCACATGCGCACTGGCGGGACTTCTTCACATAATCACGAACGTAACTCCTCATAAAATAAAGATCAACCTTCAAACTGGTAAGCTCACGTTTAATCTTACTATTCTATAGTCTTTCATTCTCGCTAGAAAAACAATGACAACATTTCTATGCATCAAACAGCATCTGCCATTCATCTGCCCATTCCACCAGCCTGTTTATTTCCTCTGCAATCTATCCTTATCCTCTTCCCTATTTGTAGTACTGACAAATTTCATATCACCTGTATTCTTTTCTTTCTGAGGTGTTTATTGAATTTGCTTCAAACACCTTTTCATGCAGCATATTTCAGATTGCATCAATTTTCAGGATTTAAAAAAGGTTCTACTTTTTAAATGTTTTTACCAATTACAACATATTTGAATCCTTTGGTTACAACCCTCCTGCCAGTAGATCCAGAATAATTATTTTTTGAATAATGACTTGATGCATAGAAACATTTTTTAATGTATAAAAAAGGGTTTGATGAGGGAGAATGGTATTTTTTTGTTCTTCCATAGCAGCCAGTAGCACATTATTCCTGTTTGGCCAGAAAGATGACATTCAACACTTCACAGTGGCAGCATTGAAAGTCACTGGTGTACTCAATTAAAATATTTATTTTAAAGTTCCATTATCAAGGGGTTTGACATGAGTTGCCTCTTTTACATGTTTTTAAGCATTTCCTGCTAATTTGAACCTTCCAATAATGAATTATTCCTTTCAAAGGCCTTGAATACAAAAGAAAAACTAAATTCAGAAATATTTAGTGCAAATTTTAAAGAAAACTATGCACTGAATGTTTACTGAGGGTGTTGTACCAAGGCCACCCTCTCCTTTATTAATGTCAACCGCATCAGTTAGATCAGTGACCTATGTTTTGTTTTATTACTGGTTTCCTTGCAATAAATAATGGTGATGTCTGAAGCTCATCACAACCACAAATAGGGTGGTACATAATACGTCGCCTTCTCAAAATTGCCACAGCAGGGAGTGTTGGCAGCCCATCCATTATTTGGTTATTTCGGGCAAAAGGTTTTTTTTTTTGTCTGTCCTTGGACTTGAAATGTAATCGACAAACTTCATTTTGTTAGAGAACCATCCGTTAAACCCTCAGAATATCCTGAGTCTGGAGTTAGGTTGTCCTTCGTGTCCCCTCCCAGCACCAAAATGTAAAATTCATAGGAGTTGATTGCCATTTAAACATTCGCCAGATTTCCTTCTAAAGGCAGTTTACCACACACTTTTAAAGCTGATGAATGGGTTTTCCAAGGACTTGATTTTTTTTTAAACTAGAAAATCTGATCCACTACCCGTTTAAAAAAGTAGTGAACAGCAAACTGGATAATACTGTAGTCACCTGTTCCATCTAATCTTGCTGGCACTGAGTATTCCAACAGAATAGGTGATGAACCTTGGTTGGAGATTTGCTCTGTCAGCATGCAAGAAACAAATGAGCTCTATCCACTTCATTCATGTCAGAATTCAACAGCTTGAGTTGCATGAACATCCTGCAGTCACTCATGAAGAGAAATTTTTAATAATAAATATATAATAATTAATGGCCTAGTAGCTGTAGTTGTCTTCAGGGCATAATATCTAATTTCCTTGCAATGTTTCATATTCTTACTTTTCACGCTGCAAGAGTCTATCATTAAAACCAAATGTAGGTTTCTATCACTTTTATTTATTTTTCAAATCAACTTATAAATCAGTGCCCGGGCTTGTTACAGATGAGTTCCAATAAATTATCAGTTGTGGACAAATTCTGAATGTTAAATACTTTCTTTTCAATGTCGTTATAGTAAGTCCTCAGGGTCTAATTTGTGTAGGTAATTCTGTTTGATGTAAGGCCATACATTAAATTAATATTACCAATAATACATGTAATATTTTATGAGAATTTTTTTTATTTATTTTGCATATGAAAAATTAAAATAGGAAATTCCCAGAACATAAATACAGTAATAACTTTACCAGTTGTGTCTTTTCCACAAAACAAGAAGCAATTTAACGCATCGGTGGCAGTTGCCTAGTAATTTGACTAGAAATACAGAAGCCTGGAAGGGTAGATTTAAGGGACAATAAGGCATCAGAAAGTATTATGTATTGCTTCTGATGTAAACAAGCATCATTGATGCAGTTACGTATATTCCAAATCTGACGGGTTTCTACAATGAAGAATTGTGCCGTGGAAACAATCAAAGAAATGAGTGCAATGTCAGGAACACTTCATTTAACCCCTTCAGTCTGAGCCTGAAGGGTTACAACTAATAACAGGGACTGCAGAGGCTGTAAGAGGTCTCGCATAGCTTTGATACATTTTGTCTTCAATAATCTAAAATTTTATTATGTTCACTTAAAGCATATTTGGATTGATTTCAAATCACTTAAAGAGTAACAGGAGAAGGGATTTAAAGGTACTTGAGGAAGATTTTTTTTCACCCGGAGGCTGATTAAAATCTGGAATGGACAACCTCAAGGGTGGTAGAGGCAAAGATTCTCCCAACATTTAAGAAGTATTCGGATGAGCACTTGGAACACATGATACAGAACACTCTGGGCTAACTGCTCAGTGTAGTTAGGTTTTTAATGGGCAGCACAAACTTAGTCTGAAACAAAGTTCCTGTTTCCATCCTGTATAATTATTACTCCATGACAATATTTTAACTGTATTGATTACTTATACCATTTTTCAGATCACTATGAGGATGTGAGAATCACACCAGTGAGGATAAATGGGGATACTGTGGATAGGGTGAGCTGTTTTAAATACCTGGGAGCCACATCTCTGAGGATATGACATGGACATCGCACGCTGCAGCACTCGTGAGTAAGGCAAGGCAGCGCCTTTACCACCTCAGGCAATTAAGGAAATTCAGAGTGTCTCCGAGGATCCTCCAGTGCTTCTACTCTGTGGCCGTGGAAAGCATTTTGTCCGGAAACATTACAATCTGGTTTGGTAATTATGCTGCCCAGGACAAGAAGGCTCTGCAGAGAGTAGTGCGTTCGGACGAACGCACTATGGGAACTTCTCTCGCCCTTCTGCAGGAACTATACATCAGGAGGTGCAACTCCAGAGCCAATAAGATAATGGGAGACCACTTCCACCCCTGCAACGGACTGTCCCAGCTCTTACGGACAGGCAAACGTCTCCGTTGCCATGCTGTGAGAACGGAGAGGATGAGAAGGAGTTTCTTCCCAGAGGCCATTCGGACTGTAAACTCCTATCTCACCAGGGACTAACTCTACTAACTTACTGTACCACAATACCGCCCACAATATTTAATATGGAAAAGAACATGTGATTCTGTTTGTAGTTTGTTGGTTGTTTGTTTGTTTTTTGCACAAAGTCCGCAGGCACTGCCACTTTTCATTTCACATCACATCCCGTATGTGTATGTGACGAATAAACCTGACTTGACTTGATGTCTGCTGAGCTGTACAATAAACAATAAGAATATGAATACTTTATTGTCACATGTGACTAGGCACAGTGCGATTCTTTGCTTGCATACACAATGTATACAAATATCAGCCACCTATGGCGCACAAAATTACAAAGCACGCCGGTTCCCCCTTTTGTCCCGTCCCCTCCCCCCAACATTTCCCCCAGTCCGGGTCCCCATTGTCCTTTGTCCCCCACCCCCCATTGTCCATTGTCCTCCCTCACAGTAGTCCCCCCATGCCGGGTCCTCCAATAGTGAACTTCTAATGGTTAGTAAGGGTTCCTGACACAACTCAATCGTCCCAAATCAGACTCTGCTCTGTCATGGTGCAATGGTCAACAAAATAGAGAGAGTACAGAGGAGATTTACTAGAATGTTGCCTGGGTTCCAGCAACTAAGTTACAGAAAAAGGTTGAACAAGTTAGGTCTTTATTCGTTGGAGCACAGAAGGTTAAGGGGGGACTTGATTGAGGTCTTTAAAATGATGAAAGGGATAGACAGAGTTTATGTGGATAAGCTTTTCCCATTAAGGGTAGGGAAGATTCAAACAAGAGGGCATGACATGAGAATTAAGGGACAGAAGTTTAGGGGTAACATGAGGGGGAACTTCTTTACTCAGAGAGTGGTGGCTGTGTGGAATGATCTTCCAGCAGAAGTGGTGGAGGCAAGATTGATTTTAACATTTAAAAGTAAAGTGGATAGGTATATGGACGGGAAGGGAATGGAGGGTTATGGTCTGAGTGCAGGTAGATGGGACTAGGGAGAAATAAATGGTCAGCACGGACTGGAAGGGCCGAGAAGGCCTGTTTCCGTGCTGTAATTGTTATATGGTTATATGGTTATAATTTCAAGGTTAAACTTACTTGGCCAAGAATATGTAAAAATTGGAGAGCTACTTTAGGATTAATAGGTTTCTGCCTAAAACCTGATACCATTGGGACCATAGATATGATGCTGTTACTCTGTAAACCAACCACCATTCAGCAGGAGCTTCGGAACAGTGGCCAAAGATTAAGCAACCCAAAGCTACCCCCTTAGAATACCTGGACCTAGCGCAATATTAGGTTACATTGAGATTTGCTGGTATGCTTCCTTGTATATTAAGGCACAATCAAATGATCAGTGTGGCCACCGTAATATATAAAAGATTGGAAGAAAACTCACACCTTACTTAAATCAACATCGCTCCACCAATTCCAACAGCACCTAGAAGGACATGGAGATTAAAATTGATCATGTGATCAGGATTATTTAAACTTTAAACTAGGTTTAAAAAGGCTGAGATTTAATTTGATATCACTCAAGATCAAAATAATTCCAGGAATGTACAAGGCATGTCATCATAAGCTCCATGCAGAGGCAGACCTTATAGGCGTATGTATCCATGCTGGCTGATAGGGGCTGTTCAAGAATGTCCTGCCACTGCCATGTTTCCACCAATGGCCCTGTTTTGATGCTAAATTTTCCATTGAGCTCAGGCCACCAGCTCATTCCGCGTTAGCCAGTATCCCTGCGTCCGTTAATACAAGCGGCACCATCCTCGAAGAACCTCACCTGCAGGGAGCTAGTGAGCATATCTGTGCCTTGACAAGCATAGTGCACCCACTGTAAAGTTCCTCTAACAACTCAGGAAATGCTCACTTCATCTTCACTTATGATCTGAACAAACAGAAAAGCAGCTAATTTGCAGAAAATCCCACAAAAGGCAATGAGATAATCAACAAATAATCTGTTTGAATGATGCTGAGAGATAAATATATGACAGCAATAACTCCTTCATGTTGGAAATGGTGCTGTGGATATTTTATATTTACCTCATAAAGCAGACAGGGCTTTGCTGTGAAGTATCATCTGAAAGACAGGACTGCCAACCGCAGGACTATCTCAGTACTGTACTCAGTTGGTGGCTAAGAGATGAGGCATGGAAAACTAACAACAAGCTCTAACTTCACATAATGTTGCACCAAAACTCCAACCTCTGGAAAAAATTAAACATTGCAATTACATTTCTTGTGTCTGCGAAACATTTTGCCTTATGAGTTACTAGATTTTTCATGTGGAAAGTTAAATATGGAGAAAGGAGTTGAGAATCTATTGATTTTTTTTTTAAATACTTGCTTAAGATGAATTGACTTACACATATCTATCCACAGCCATAAGATCAAAAGTCAGTTGTATCCAATCCTTTGATGTGCATCTGAGTAGCTACGGAGCTTTGCAGCAGGTGATCCCATAGCCAAAATGATTATCTGTGTCCACCACAAAATAGGTGCACTGCAATTTCTAGGTGATGATTTTGCCACTGTGTCTTCAGCAAGGGATAAACTCAAGCATGATTCCTTGCACGGAAAATCTATACTGCAGTACAACCGGCACACCTGATTTTCACAAACTCTTGCTCCACAATATAGCATTTGCAATGCAAAGCAATGCAGCACCCACCATAATGTTTGGGACAGACCCATCATTTATTTATTTGCCTCTGTACTCCACAATTTGAGATTAGTAATAGAAAAAATCACATGTGATTAAGGTGCACAGTGCCAGGTTTTAATAAAGGCCATTTTTATACATTTTGGTTTCACCATGTGTAAATTACAGCAGTGTTTACACATAGTCCCCCTATTTCAGGGCACCATAACGTTTGGGACACAGCAATGTCATGTAAATGAAAGTAGTCATGTTTAATATTTTGTTGCATATCCTTTGCATGCAATAAATGCTTGAAGTCTGTGATTCACGGACATCACTAGTTGCTGGGTGTCTTCTCTGGTGATGCTCTGCCAGGCCTGTATTGCAGCCATCTTTAGCTTTGCTTGTTTTGGGGGCTGGTCGCCTACAGTTTTCTCTTCAGCATATAAAAGGCATGCTCGATTGGGTTCAGATCGGGTGAGTGACTTGACCACTCAAGAATTTACCATTTTTTAGCTTTGAAAAACTCCTTTGTTGCTTTAGCAGTATGTTTGGGATCAATGTCTTGCTGTAGAATGAATCGCTGGCCAATGAGTTTTGAGGCATTTGTTTGAACTTGAGCAGACAGGATGTGTCTATACACTTCAGAATTCATTATGCTACTACCATCAGTTGTATCATCAATGAAGATAAATGAGTACCTTCAGCAGCCATACATGCCCAGGCCATAACACCCCTACCTCCCTGTTTCACAGATGAGATGGTATGCTTTGGATCTTGGACAGTTCCTTCTCTCCTCCATACTTTTCTCTTGCCGTCAATCTGATATATTTTAATCTTCATCTCATCTGTCCACAAGACCTTTTTTTCCAGAACTGTGGTTGCTCTTTTAAGTATTTCTTAGCAAACTGTAACCTGACCATCCTATTTTTGCAGCTAACCAGTGGTTTGCATCTTGCAGTGTAGCCGCTGGATTTCTGTTCATGAAGTCTTCTGAGGACAGTGGTCAGTGACAAATCCCCACCTGGCTCCTGAAGAGTGTTTCTGATCTGCCAGACAGTGTGGATTTTTCTTTATTATAAAGAAAATTCTTCTGTCATCAGGAGGTCTTCCTTGGCCTGCCAGTCCCTTTACGAATGGTAAGCTCACCAGTTTTCTCTTTCGTCTTGATGATGTTCCAAACAGTTGATTTTGGTAAGCCCAAGGTTTGGCTGATGTCTCTAACAGTTTTATTCTTGCTTCTCAGTCTCATAATGGCTTCGTTGACTTTCAATGGCAAAGGACTTTTTTCCTTTCAGCCCACTGAGTCCGCGCCGACCAGCGATACTCATGCACTAGCACTATCCAACACACTGGAGACCAGTGAGGGTAATTTAAATCTGAGATGCATTGGAATTTCTTCTCACAGGTGGTGGTGAATCTCTGGGGTTTTTTCCCCCTTCCCAGAGGATTGTTGGGGTTAGTTCACTGGAGATATTTAAAGAAGAAGTGGGTATAGTTGTGATATAAGTGGACACATAGAGGGTGGCACAGTGACACTACGGTAGAGTTGCTGCCTTACAGTGCCAGAGACCTGGGTTTGATCCTGACTATGGGTGCTGTCTAATGGAGATTTCACATTGCGCATCAAAGACTGCAGACTCGGTTTATACTCTCTAGAATTTAGGAGATTGAGAGGGGATCTTATAGAAACGTACAAAATTCTTAAGGGGTTGGACAGGCTAGATGCAGGAAGATTGTTCCCGGTGTTGGGGGGGTCCAGGACAAGGGGTCACAGCTTAAGGATAAGGGGGAAATCCTTTAGGACCGAGATGAGAAGGACTTTTTTCACACAGAGAGTGGTGGGTCTCTGGAACTCTCTGCCACAGAGGGTAGTTGAGGCCAGTTCATTGGCTATATTTAAGAGGGAGTTAGATGTGGCCCTTGTGGCTAAGGGGATCAGAGGGTATGGAGAGAAGGCAGGTACGGGATACTGAGTTGGATGATCAGCCATGGTCATATTGAATGGCGGTGCAGGCTCGAAGGGCTGAATGGCCTACTCCTGCACCTAATTTCTATGTTTCTATGTTTCTATGTCTACCTTTGACCCTCATGTTAACAAATAGCAATAAAAGTTTTCAGAGGTGATGGAAAGATTGGAGGAAAGAATAGGTGCTGAGAGCTCTCTTATACCTGCATAAAGGAGTCAATTAAACACACCTGAGCAATTACAAACGGCGGTGAAGCCAAATGTCCCAAACATTATGGTGCCCTGAAATGGGGGGACTATGTATAAACACAGCTGTAATTTCTACAGGGTGAAACCAAAATGTATAAAAATGGCCTTTAATAAAATCTGACAATGTGCACTTTAACCACATGTGATTTTTTTCTATTACAAATCTCAAATTGTGGAGTACAGAGGCAGATAAATAAATGAAGGGTCTTTGTCACAAAGATTATGGAGGGTATTGTATATATGGATTGATTTTTGCAGAGGAAAGGGGACTGGAATCTTAATTCTAGAAGAGGCTTCAATGATTGTTTAAGATCTAAAAGCATGCATGTTAATAGGTTAATTAGCCATTTTTAAATATCTCCCAGAGTAAAATAGCTCGGTGAGTGGTATAAACTGGAGGGTGCTGACACTATTCCCAAGTAAGCGCTACTAACGGCCCACTTTCAGAAGTATGGGGGCTCCCTTGGATCAGATAGCCTGTGTAAGCAACATGACAGTGTTTGAAGTTCACCCTGAACATAGCCATGGGTTAAATAACAATTGGAGAAATCTGAACCCATTTTGTGACAAGCAAATAATTCTAATTTCCATATTACAATCCTGGTCAGGAAAATAACCAAATGTAGTAATTAGACATTTCCTCTGAATGCTTTTTCCAATGCGCGGTTAATGTATTTGAATTAATTTGGTTATTGTGCACATTTTGGTTCCGTTGCTAACTCATATAAAATAAACAGGATGACAGTAAAATATCACACTCAGTTGGTGCATGTAAGCATAATAACTGCATTATCCATTGGATATTAGGCTCCTGGTTCTTGCAGGAGAAAAGGTTATTCCAGGAGTTTCTACTGCATTTGATTCTGAAGGTGCAACAGTAGAAAGACTTGCAATTATATTATTCAACTCATGATTTCAGGGGTCCTGACTCACAACTAAGTATATTTAGCTAAGTACATAAGCAACTTTTATGGGTGTTGTGGGCCGAAGGGACGGGTTTCCAGAGAGCTAGTATAGCCGTTGTAGACTGAATGGATTCTTGGGCTAGTCCTGCACCTGCAGACAGGGAAGCTTCAGGTGGGGGCCAGAGGGGGGGAGGGTGTGCAAGGGGAGGGGGGGTTGTGGGCGGGGGTGGTGAGCCCTGACAGCGCCCAGCCCCGCCAACACCCTGTTCCCTCAGTCCCCCCACTCTCATTCCCCCAGGATCTCGTGTTTGCAGCAATCAGGCAGGCTCCTCGCTCCGGGCTGCCTCTCCACACCGGGCAGCTTCTGGACCCACGTTTCACTCACTCACGGCTTCTGGGGCCACGGTTCAGTCACTCACGGCTTCTGGGCCCACGTTTCACTCAGTCACGGCTTCTGGGGCCACAGTTCCGTCACTCACAGCTTCTGGAGCCACAATTCACTCACTGCTTCCGGGCTTCCTGACTGACTCACGCCCGACTTGAGGACTCATGCCCGGCCTCCAGAGCTTTATTTTCCTTGGCCCCGGAAGGGGCGTTACCTTCATGGTGACTGACAGGTGAGAAGACCAATCTGCTAATTTCGTGGTTTTCTAAACCTTCACAATTTTTGTAATCTTCCACCGATTGGAACAAAACATGGTGGCTAGGAGCAGAGGAGAACGATGAGTAAGGTGGCGAAATAAACCTAGCGTTTTTGCGCAAATTTAAATACAATGCAGACCAGAAGTGGTCAAGATTAGAGTTTTAGTAATAGTATAGATGGTCTTACTCAAGAATGAGTGTCCACAATGAAATGTCCAAAGTCCTATCCACGTACTCGATGTTGCAGGAGCAGCTCCCGATCTGGAGGGATATGGATCACGTGTCAGTAGAAGAGATTAGGTTATCTTGGCATTGTGTTCAGCACAGACATTGTGGGCCTAAAGGCCTCCCCCATTTGTTGTTCTATGGTCCTTGTTCAATGTTCTTCTCCCAAATTGTGCGTAATAGACAGCTTTTGTTTGTTACATTCAAAGACCAAAATTATTTTCTGAAATACATTCTTCTTTTATCTGAAACATATTCTTAATTAGTGTGAGGAGTCATTTATCTTGACTTGCATTAATTGTCTAAACGAGGCTGATTTCATGAAACCCACCAAAAAATAAACTGAAATCTAAGCATTTATTAAATAATATAACGATGCATAAACATATGATTGGGTTTTGCTGGTAAATCCATTGTGAATTGCAAACGTTTACTCAGTTTAATTGTCGAGAAGTTGAGGACTCAACAGATATGAGTTCATATCCAGAAATCTTTTAAGTACTTCAGTAAACTCTAGATCCAAAACTCATTTTACTTGTGTCCCTTCGTTCTCCCTGCCAGTTTGAACTAAATCATAGCTCTCTATTAGAACCCAGGATTTGATCTGTTTAACTGCTGATGCCAACATAGTGCTCAGAGAGTTAATCACAGAATACCAGTCTATTTATATGTGAATCTTTTATTTTGCCTTTGATCGGTCATGCAGCACAAGCATTCTTCATCAACCAGCTGCTTTATCCCAAAAATATGAGCCAAGATTAAAGCGTGCGAGGTCACAACTGAAACGCTGTAGTGAAATTCCAAAGCGCATGACTAATGAAAAGAAAATGCTGAGCTGGAAAAGCATCAGTAACTTTAATTATCATTGTGCTTCTTTTAATTACTTCTGCAGTTTGATGTTTCTGCCCATACACAACCAAAAAGGCATTTCAATGTTTTCCTGCAGAGGGCCTCATGAGTTGAAGGTGGGATAAGGTCCTGGAAATGGATTACTGGGACTTTAAGAAGCGGGACCTCAAGTATAGATTTACTAGAATGTTGCCTGGGTTCCAGCAACTAAGTTACAGAGAAAGGTTGAATAAGTTAGGTCTTTATTCTTTGGAGCACAGAAGGTTAAGGGGGGGACTTGATTGAAGTCTTTAAAATGATGAAAGGGATAGACAGAGTTGACGTGGATAAGCTTTTCCCATTGAGGGTAGGGAAGATTCAAACAAGAGGGCATGACATGAGAATAAAGGGACAGACGTTTAGGGGTAACATGAGGGGGAACTTCTTTACTCAGCGAGTGGTGGCTGTGTTGAATGAGCTTCCATCAAAAGTGGTGGAGGCAGGATCGATTTTAACATTTAAAAGTAAAGTGGATAGGTATATGGACGGGAAGGGAGTGGAGGGGTATGGTCTGAGTGCAGGTAGATGGGACTAGGGGGAAATAAATGGTCGGCACGGACTGGAAGGGCCGAGAGGGCCTGTTTCTGTGATGTAATTGTTATATGGTTATATGGTTATAGTACGCTCAGGATTATTCCCTGTTCCACATACCAACAAGTACAGAAGTGTAGAGCAAAGTTTAGAATAGTTTAGTTTAGAGATACAGCGCGGTAACAGGCCCATGTAGTCTGTGCTGACTAGTGATCCCCATACACTAGCGCTACCCCACATTCTAGGAACAATTTACAATCTTTACCGAAGCCAATTAACCTACAAACCTGTACATCTTTGGAGTGTGGGAGGAAACCAGAGCACTCGGAGAAAACGCATGCAGTCACAGGGAGAACGCACAAACTCTGTACAGACAGCAGCCGTAGTCTCTGAACCTGGGTCTCTGGCGCTGTAATGACCCTGTCCCACTTAGGAAACCTGAATGGAAACCTCTGGAGACTTTGCGCCCCAACCAAGGTTTCCGTGCGGTTCCCAGAGGTTTTTGTCAGTCTCCCTAATGGTTGAAAGTGGTTTCCGCTTCTTCTATGTACCGGCGATTATTTCAAAAAATTCAAAACCGGCCGTGGTTGCTGGAGGTTGCAGGTAGTGGAAGGTAAGACCTTTTTTTCACCCAGTTTTATTCCACCAGGGAGGCCTTACCTTCCTTTACCTGCAACCTCTGGCAACCACATTCAACTAGCATCGCAACCGGCTTCGACTAAAAAATTATCAATTTTTAAAACAGCAACCTATTTTTAGTCGCGGCCGATTTTGAATTTTTTTAAATAATCGCCGGAACATGGAAGAAGCGGAAACCACTTTCGACCATTAGGGAGACTGACAAAAACCTCCAGGAACCTCCGCGAACTGCACGGAAAACTTGGGTCACATCAACGGGACCCCAAGGACCTATTTCGCCACAGGAGCATGTGATTGTGCGTTCGGGAGGGTTTTTTTTAACCAGCTTGGCAGGAGTTTGGAAACCAAATGGTGGGAAGAACGAAAGTATGCAAGAAGAATGATTCTTGAATTTACAGTTGGGTTAAAGTACTTTCAAGCCTTCCTAATGTCTGAACGTTCACAGTTAAACAGGCCGCATATCTACAAAATCAACAGAAAAATCTGAGACTTTGTTTCCCCAGCATCCATCATTTAATACTTTTAAATTTCCTTCTTGACAGAAAGGATAGAAAATAGGAAGAGGTAGTTAGAAATGCTGTAAAGAAAATAAATAGGCAGTGAAATAAAGACCGGCCGCAATAGGGGTAAAAATGCATAAGTTAAAAGTTAATTTTAAATTATCCAACAAGGTGGATATTAACTACTCCAATCTGTTGTTGGTTAGCACCATCAAACGATATCAGGCCTCAGATTGATAGATGGCAATTAGGTCATTTCCTGGGCTGGAATGGGAATTCCATTCCAGACTTCACAGGAGAAGAGGAAAATATGTTTCTAGTCCAGCCTGGTCGATAGAATGAGTCAGAATAATTAGTTCTTGGCTGGCATGGTCATGATGGCCTGAATGGCCTCATCTCTGCCTTAAGCATTGATGACGTAAGCCCAAGAATAAATGCACTTACAAGAAAATGAAATGTCATGTGTTACATCTAGATTTGTGTAAATTCTGGTTTAGCATTCTATTGCATAAATACAAACAGATCATATTTCACCATATGCTTCCAAGCTGTAATAACTTCATTTTGCTTCGCTGGGAATATTTCATGTCCTCCACTTTGCACAGCCTAGTTCATGAAATCAAGACTGCCTGGTAACCGATAGCACCTAGCATGGATTTGTTTTAGTCCATCAAGCTGCTCCGTGTCAATTCAATGCCCTTGTAAAATTATGCAGCTTCAAGGTTGTCAGTGAGTGTTCAGAGGTGCCCTAATCAGCAAACCACTCACTGCTGCGCTGCTGAGGTGCTCGTTCACATTAGATCAAAGTCTGATCAATGGCAGGAAATCTCCATCAGGGAGCCAAAGTTGTTTAATGTGACACATTAGCATATTGCTGGCAGGGTTGATGGTGGGTGGGCAGGCAATGTGAGGAAGCAACAAATTACCTCAATCAACTGTGATTTAACCATTTGAAGGTCAGGGTATTACAAGGTTGAAATTTTCTAGGAGATCACACATCCATAGAATATTGGATAGATTCTGCAGCAGTACTTGAAAGCTAGATCTATTTGTTTTATCTCAAATATATTATAAATATAAATAATACTGTTCTAATTATAAAGCTGGTTTGATATACCAGTAAACAGATTGCTCTTAGATTGTAATGTGTTTTCTCCAGTTTAGGTTGGGTCAATAGCTAAAAGTGTTTGGGAAGGAACTGCAGATGCTGGTTTAAACCACATAGACACAAAATGCTAGAGTAACTCATTTGCACCAGGAATGAAACAGTGATATTCACTTACTTGCTGCAGATTTACAGGCACATTGATGTAAAAACACAACATATAAATATATATAAGAAACAATTATACAATCAATTATCATTTGTGTAGGAAGGAACTGCAGAAGCTGATTAACACCAAAGATAGACACAAAATGCTGGAGTAACTCATCGGGTCAGGCAACATCTCTGGAGAAAAGGAATAGGTGACATTTTGGTCTGAAGAATGGTGTTGCCCGAAACTTCACCTATTCCTTTTCTCCAGAGATATTTCCTGATCCGCTAAGTTACTCCAGCATTTTGTGTCAGGGAAGGGGAAAACCTAGGTATCTGCAGGAGAAATAAAGGTTTGGTGTACGAGACTGAGCTACATTTTAAACGTGTGGTTTAATGGCTGAACCTCGTTTAATACAAAGTCAGTGGCCTAGATATGGGAAAACATTGTTAAAGTGATACTGTGTAGGGAATATTGTGCCCAGCTATCCCATGTCACTGGGAAATTACTTTAATCACTGCCAGTATTCCAAGACATCTTTTGCGCATACGACTGTGTACATTAACCATGTGTTACTTTGGAAGTCGTGGGAAAATGGTGAGCTGTTAGAGCAGCATTTGTCCACTGGAGGCAAACTGGATGGTTTGACATGAACTGGCATGAAAATACTGGATGGGCTTGGAAGCGGGCTCCCTTAGTCTGTAATGCACGGTCAGAGATAGCTCTATGCTCAGAGAACAGGTCAAAAGCTCCTCCCCCTTCCCCCTCCTGAAAAAAATACAGATTTCATCAGTATAATTAGGTCCATTGTTCTATCAGATCTGACTCATCTGCAAGAGGCTGCCAAACAAAGATACGTTAAGGTATATCTCTTTAAGATTGCTATGGTCAGGCCCTTTGCCTCTGTCGGAGTCTGTTTTCCAGCCCGCAGCACATACTTTTTATTTCTCGAACCTCTACAGTCCACTGTGACAGCAGTGATGTCAATTGTGCATTGCACTGTGATTGATGGCAACATTGTTAGCCCAGCACCCTTTGTGTGCAGGCACCACCCAAAGGTATAACTCTGTCTATTCCCTTGTATTCTGCCTCCAGTAATACACTGCAATGCGATCAAACAATGAATAGAAGAAAATTAAATTTCGAAGCCATTGTGTTTACTGAGGAAAAAGCTGAGCTTTCCAATTATTTAAGAAGTTTGGATTGAGAGTACATATGTTTATTGTTTTATTATTCATTGCATTTCATACATTTTCTGTCAGGGTTCCCAGGGAAAGTGGCATGCAAAGAGCCACAGTGACTTTAGACATTGAGATGCAGCACAGAAACAGGCCCTTCGGCCCACTGAGTCTGCGACGACCAGCGAGCACCATGTACACTAGCACCATCCTACACACCATGGACAATTTACATTTTTACCGATTTAGCCAAGTAAACTACAAAGCTTTCATCTTTGGAGGGAGGGAGGAAACCGGAGCACCCGGAGAAAACCCACGTGGTCACGGGGAGAACGTATGAACTCCATACAGATAGCACCCATAGTCAGGATCGAACCCAGGTCTTTGGCACTGAAAGGCAGCAACTCTACTATTGTGCCACCGTGCTGCGCTAAAATGCATTAATATCTATCTCCTGTCCAATTCGCCTTGGGCTGAGGACAATTCCCTTACATATGGCAAACATTCCAAAGTGTAACAGGTGGAGTTCAGTAAAGGAAAGTATGAAAACACCCTCTTTTGGACTAAGATGCAGAAATCAGTCTATATGTGAAATAGTAAGGCACATGGAATTGTGAGGGAGCAAAGATATGGGAATTCCGTGTACAGTAATCAGAAAAGGCCTATAGCCATGTACAGCAAATTAGTTTAGTTTAGTTTAGTTTAGATAAACAGTGTGGAACAGGCCCTTCGGTCCACCATGTCTGCGCCGACCACCGTATACTAGCTCTACCCTACATGAAGTATGAGGGAACATTTCTAGAAGCCAATTAACCTACAAACCTGCCTGTCTGGAACATGGGAGTAAGCTGGAGCACCCGCAGAAAACCCACGCAGTCACAGAGCGAATATGCAAACTTCATGAAGATAGCACCCATTGTCAGGATCCAACCAAAGTCACTGCACTGTAAGGCAGCAACTTCTCTGCTGCGCCACTGTGCAGCTCCTACTCATAAATATAGGAATTATGTTCCTTATCTCGGACAGGTGAAAAACTCTGGCGTGACAATGATTATACAAATGGACAATGTTTTCGATCATCTATCAAAGTACTGGACACCTGATTTGTATTCTGGACACAGCATCAGGAAGGATATATTGCCCTTTGACCAAATGGGTTAATTATGAGCAGGGGATTGCATTATTTCAGTATATAAGACTAAAGGATTATCTAATTGAAATACTTAAGATAATTGAATAGACTAGAAAAAGTTCCTTGGATTTGGGGGAGTGCAGAATGCAGAGAAATTCTTAAAAATTAGAGCCCAGCTGTTCAAGAAGTTCTTCCCCATGGTGGGTATCCCAAATTATCCATCCCAAAAGTGGTCTGGGGTTAATCAAAATCCCAAATAATGGAAACTGATAGAATGATGTTCGGCAAAACATCTAAATATTTGTTCAAGTAGTCTAGTGTCAATTTTGTCATGAATGTACAACTGTAAGAGCGGCTTGGTTCTCCATAAACCGATATTGCTAAACAAGTTTTAAAAGGGCAAACTTAAAACAATTGCCTCAAAACATGTTTGTGACATAAATATAATTTATGATGTGTGAAAGGTTAAGATCAAAGAACATGAAGGAACTAATCTAATTCCTCACCATCCCATTTCACCATTAATCTATGCAGTCATTAGTTTATTTTCCGTTTCCTACTGCTTTCTGATTTGAAATCTTGGTATCTCATGGTTGTCTAATACTCTCCTGCACGAGCTCCATGTTCTATAAGCCTTTGAGCATTTTTTTAATTAAGAGGGTAGTGGGTATCTGGCAGGAGCTGACAGAGAAGATTGTTGAGGCAGATACTTTTAGTTTCAGAGATACAGCGTGGAAACAGGCGCTTCAGCCCACTCTATCCACAGCGAGCAGCATACAATAGAACTGCGCGTAGAACCATACCCTAGTTGTATCCTACACACTAGGGACAATTACAGAAGCAAATTAACCTACAAACCTGCGCATCTTGGGAATGTGGGAAGAAACCAGAGCACCCGGAGAGACCATACAAACCCGGTACAGACAACACCCGTATTCAGGATTGAACCAGGGTCTCTGGTGCTGTAGGGCAATACTATAACAGCATTTAAAAGACACTTTCACAGGTGCATGGATAGGATAGGTTTAGAGGGATATGGGCCAAACACAGGCAAATGGGACTAGCTTAGATGAGGCATCTTGGTTGGCATGGACGAGTTGGGCTGAAGGGCCTGTTTCTATGCTGTATGAGTCTATGACTCTATAACCAATAGACATCACAGCAAATGGTAAAAATGGCTGATATTGCAAAGCTTGTACACAAAAGGACACAAAGTGCTGGAATAACTCAGCAGGTCAGGCTGCATCTCTGGAGAGCATAGCAAGGTGATGTTTTTGGTCCTTTAGACTGCAAAGCTTGCAAATGCAAAGCTTGTCACTTCCACAAACACTAACTAACAAATCAGATAACCGAAGAAATGCAGTCCTGATAAGCTCATATAGTGAACAGTATCACTAAATACTTGAGGTTCTTATATACAACTGAAGATAGTTCGGACAACAAGACAGGATGTTGTCAGGACTAGAGGGTGAGCTATTGGGAGAGGTTAAGTAGGCTGGGACTCTATTCCTTGGAGCGCTGGAGGATGAGTGGTGATCTTATAGAGGCATATAAAATCATGAGGGGAATAGATCGGGTAGATGCACAGAGTCTCTTGCCCGGAGTAGATGAATCGAGGAGCAGAGGACATAGCTTTAAGGTGAAGGGGAAAAGGTTTAATAGGAATCTGAGGGGTAACTTTTTCACACAAAGGGTAGTGGGTGTATGGAATAAGCAGCCAGAGGAGGCAGTTGAGACTGGGATTATCTCAACATTTCAGAAACAGTTAGACAAATAAATGTATAGGACTAGTTTGGAGGGATATGGATCAAACAAAGGCAGGTGGGACTAGTGTAGCTTAGACATGATGGCCGGTGTGGGCAAGTTGGGCCGAAGGGCCTGTTTCCACGCTGTATCACTCTAGATTCTATAAGAGAGAATAAAACTCCAAACATTCTTTTGCAATCCTGATTAAAGTCATTGGCCTGAAACATTGACTTTGTTTTCTTCTGCACAGATGCTTCCTGATCTATTGACTATTTAGTAGTATTTTCTGTTTTTTAGGACCACTTTTCCAAAGATTGTTCACTAAATCATTTGACATATCTCACAGACAGTGGATTGCAAACATTTCAAAGCAGTCTTTCCTGTCCGAAATTTCTATCCATACTTTCCAACAATTATTTCCTGTTTTTGCAATTCATTTCCTCTGGGCCCTTGAAGCGTTTGACACTCAATCTTTCAAATCTTTTGTTTTATTTTCTATGGACTTATTATAACCTTGTTAAACATGCCATTTTTTAATCTAGCCTCTAGCCTAGATAGCCATTTTGCCAACCCTTGGTACTCTTAGATCAGTTCCTGCTCTTCTGACGCTGCATTTTCTGGATTTATGAATGTCTTATAAATTTTATAATTGCATTGATGACTTTATCTTAATGCCTTACTTATGTAACCTTTCTTTGATTAACTGCTATCTATCTATCCCTGCATATCTACAGAGCTATCTTTGCAGATGTAATAAAATGTCTGGTGATGTTAACCATTCATTATTTAAATAGTTAACCCATTTCAACTTTTCTTCAACAACTTGCATTAGCCTCTTGACTTTAAGAAGTAGTACTTTATACTTTGTATTTAATTTGAATTAATTGAGTGTTTTGGGCTCTTTTTATTCTCAGAACAAAATAACTTTCAATTTTCCAGGTATTCGTGGATAGGAAAATCTATTCCGAAGTCACATAAATGGACCACATTTATTACAGTGGTGTATTAATAATGGATAAATGTCTATGCTAGTGGATGTTCTTCAAGATGCGCATAAATGTCAAAAAGAGTATTTTCATATAACCCAAGACTTTAACAGGGTTATTGTAAATCATTGTAAAAACAATATTACATGGGCTTTAAAATTAGAATATGTACCCTTAAAACATTCCACCTTGAAAACGATTCCTCCTTCAACAAGCCCACAAAGGCTTGGCAGTCTGGTTTGTAAATCTCGGGCAAATCAGTCAGAACCCCATTCCCACTGCCACAAAACTCACTGCCCTCAATCAATAGTCACGGGCGGTCACGGTGGCACAGCGATAGAATTGCTGCCTTACAGCGAATGCAGTGCCGGAGACCCGGGTTCGATCCCGACTCCGGGTTCTGTCTGTACTGAGTTTGTACGTTCTCCCCGTGACTTGCGTGGGTTTTGTCTGAGATCTTCGGTTTCCTCCCACACTCCAAAGACTGGAGGTTAATTGGCTTGGTAAATGTAAAAATTGTCCCTAGTGGGTGTAGGATAGTGTTAATGTGCGGGGATCGCTGGTCGGCACGGACCCGGTGGGCCAAAGGGCCTGTTTCCGTACTGTATGTCTAAACTAAACTAAATTAATAGGATCTGTGTGGTTTGCTTCGCTATCCTCATCTGCTGCCAGAGTCATTATTTTAATCATCTCTGCGGAGGTCAGGAATGAAATAAATGGAGCAATAATTGCTGTCTTCGGCAAGAATAACACTGCTGCATCAGAAATGCAGAGAATGCCATTCCCAGATGTTGTAGGAACATCAACTATACCCAAGAAAAATTGGATTAGTCACATTCTTGTCTTCTAATGGACACACTCTGTGATCTTTAGAGCTTCATTTACTGGGTTAATAGTGCTTTGCCTGAGTTCCTTTCAGAACCTGTAGGAAGAAATATTCCTGTACAGGCCAGAGTCACTGACACGAGTAATATCATATTCATCACAAGCAGAACTCATATCTCATTACTGCACGAAGAGTTTGCCCCAGGGCATTTTAGCTCATTCAGGCCAGACCATCATGTGAAGTCATACAGGTATATTGTGAAATGATTTAATACGATAATAATGTCCACTTTGTGAGACAGATTGTGTTTTTTATAGCAGCTGATGGTTAATGAAAGATACATTAGCAAACACACTAAAACATTATTGGGAAATGCAGATGAAGACACACTCTTCTTCCCTGAATAAAAAATGAAAGTCAAGGCAGTGGAAAGAGGGAGATTTCTGGGCTTTACTTCGAAAATGTGTTAACAGATTGGCTCAGGAATATTGTACAAAAACGCACTAAAATTATTATCGACATGGGTTGATATTCCTCATATTCCTCATCTTTAATCAAACGACTTGCAGAAAAATGATAAACAAGGCTATTGTTGTGCCTATTTACTGGATCAACATTTTTCAGATTAATCTGCCTTGGTCTTTATCTAACACTGCAGTGAACATACTGCTAGACTGTGAAATGACTTAAGAATAGAGATTTCTGCTCCAGCGGCTCTCTTCCATTGCAGAAGAAATTATACTAACCCATTATTTTTCACAGAATCTCTTTATTGCAGTTTTATGATTGAAAGAACAATTGTATCTGCTTGCTTTTTAATATTAACAGCAAGCGATGCCAACAGGGTAAAATTGTATAAAATTACTGGAGCTCTATGAGGGCTGCAGCATTTCTGCATCAGACTGAAGAAAATCCATCATATTTACAATTGTTTGATTTAATCACCAAGTATTAGTATGAAAGGATTTCACCAAATTCTTGTGAATTCAACTTCTCATTCTCATCTATGTTGAAATGAGACAGGATATATATTTTAGCATGCACACAGATATGTGTGATTAATGGGATGGATGTGTTCATACTAATATGTGTGTGTGTGTGTGTGTGTGCGTGCATTCTTGCTCATTGTGCATCCGTTTTAATGAATCTGTGTGTGCACTTGTGTCTGCATCCGTTTTCCTCTTATCTGAATTTTTTCCATAAATCTTCCGGGTAGCATCCTTAACTCTGCTCTGTATTGTGTGTGTGTGTGTGTGTGTGTGTGTGTGTGTGTGTGTGTGTGTGTGTGTGTGTGTGTGTGTGTGTGTGTGTGTGTGTGTGTGTGTGTGTGTGTGTGTGTGTGTGTGTGTGTGTGTGTGTGTGTGTGAGAATGTGTGCATGTGTATATATGCATGTGTGTGGCTGTTCTTGTGTGGGGAAAGTAAATATGCATTTGTGTGTTTCTCATTTGTGTGTTTGTGTGCATGCAAGTACATAACTGTGTGGTTGTGTATGTTAAAAAAAGAATACCTTACTATGCATCGGACATCAAATTAAAGCCTAACAAAGGCAATGTGTTTAAGTACAGCATCAGCATATTAAGGCTTTTTTTCTGCACAATAAGGTGCAGTGACACAGTCCCCTCATTTTTCTGTCTGGAGAATGAATTATGTAAACCCTCTCAACCTAAAACTGTTTCAAGTCAATTAATTGTTGTAATTACTTAAGATTTCTTCTTGATTAATATTGCTCTCCAGGGATTAGATGATAACCTGCCATCTTTGTGCCTGATAAATTAGATCTGATTTGTGCATTGCTGCAAGTCCACCCCTTGCACAGGGATGCATGTAAACACTGAAGTAAATAGTCCTGGGGAGAAAAGTCACTTAATCATTACGTTGATTTTAAAAATCAGTCTTCCCTTGTGGGCCTTAACTACGCGAATGGACACGGCTCCACATGCCATTCACTTTCTGGATATTCTTTTTAACCTCAGAATTTAGCAGACTCTGCTTGTGAAGCTGTTTTCAACTTCCAAACAAAAAAACGTAAACATAGGAATGAAATTGGGTTTTCAGCTGGAAGGGATGCGATGATAGTGTACAGCACTGGGCTTAGTCTGTGCACAGCTCGGTCAAAGTTCCCGCTGTCCTCCAAACCCCACTAAACTGAATGAGTGAACAGACCAAGAGCTCAGACACACCACACCACAGTGAAGCTTTCCCAGTCAAACAGCTGGGCAAGCCGCATCAATGATAAATGATAAGGTGACATTGCAGGAATTCCAACACGATGAATAATTAAAATATGTAGTGTTCTGCAAGACATAATTTATCGGTGGTTTTCATTGACAGGTAGATCTTTGCACTTCCTTCACTGACTGGGCTTGGATTTTGGATACAATCAAAGTCCCAAACATAGAAGCAGCACCTCCATTCACATATATAGGTGCATCTGAAAATATACAGCACATGCATATCTTTGCGTGTTTGCGCAAAGGGCAGCACGGTGGCACAGCAGTAGAGTTTCTGCTTTACAGTGCTAGCGACCCGGGTTTGATCCTGACCAGGGTTGCTGTCAGTACGGAGTTTGTATATTCTCCCTGTGACTGCACAGGTTTTCTTTGGGTGCTCCATATTGACTTGGGGTGGCACGGTGGCGCAAGTGTAAGGGCGCTGCCTTACAGTGCCAGAGATCAGGTTCAATTCTTACCATAGGTGCAGTATGTACGTAGTTTGTACATTCTCCCCATGACTGCTTGGGTTTTCTCCGTGTGTTCTGGTTCCTCCCACACTCCAAAGATGTACAGGTTTGTAGGTTAATTGGCTTCGGTAAGTTGTTAAATTGTCCCTGATGTGTGTAAGTTATTGTATGGAGTGATTGCCGGTTGGTGCGGACTCGGTGGGCCGAATGGCTTAATTCTGCACTGTACCTCTAAAATCTAAAGTCTAAAGATTTATATTTATATACATTCTCAGAAATGTGTTTATTTTGGGTATATATATTTACACATTTATACATATATTCAATTGTTCTCATAAATGTGCATGTACACAAATACGTATGTACGTATGATTAGGGAAGTGCAGATATTCACACATATATGTGTTCAAAGATGTATATATGTTCACGGAAGTGTGCGTGTGTACTCAATTGTATTCATGGGTGAATGCCACCCAAAAATAAAAGGGAAAATATTTAACATCACAGTTGATTTACTGGTGAAAGCAAAGGAAGTTCATGGGTAAATTGACCTGGTCTTCTCAAACACGTCCTTATCCTTTAATGTATGAAGGAAGGCAGCAGTTTAAAAGCTCACAATTCTGCCAACCACAATTTGTATTTGTATGATGGCAGAAATCTTGAACTAACACTAGCTCTATAAACCTGCCTAACTTCTGATGAAGGGTCTGAAGAGGGTCTCGACCCAAAACGTCACCCATTCCTCCTCTCCAGAGATGCTGCCTTACCTGCTGAGTTACTCCTGCATTTTATGTCTACCTTCCATTTATACCAGCATCTGCAGTTCTTTCCTACACTTAACTTGTCTTAAATCCTTGACAACTTTCACAATGTCATTTCTGTAAAAAAACAAAAATGCTTCCTTTTGGGGTGAATCTTGCTTGGCTGAATCACTGATTCCAATTGGAACCATTGGCTTTCTGTTGTTGAATGTTCAGCAGGTCATGCAACCAACAGAATCTGTGCCACCCATCTACTGTCCATTTAAATAAATAAATGTAATGGGGCCACCAGACCTGCACATGGTCAAACTTACCACAACACAAAGATAAGGAATATGAGGATAAGGTGTTCAATTGAAATGGTCCATTTGCTTTATCTTTCATGGTAATGTGCAGTCAGGCAATGGAAATGTTATGGGGATTAGAGCTATTTTTATTTATTTTTGCCTCCTTTTCTATAATCCTGTTTTTTAAAATAAAACGGTGAGCTTCGCAGTTGATTGCATTAGGTTTCTCCATGCAAGGTGAACAAGAGGTAGCCTGCCTCCAATTATATGATATTGGAAAGATTGTCATTGTTGCTTTGTATTAGCTTTTAGTCCTGCCTGTTGCCTAGAAACTTGTTAACCTGAACAGTTTGACATATCTTTCAGTGTGGTGGCATGACCTGAATTTCAAGTTGGGATCATCAGGAGCATTGAAGTGAATCAGATAACTACCTCGTGCCTTTATTTTGCACTGAATTTCACCCCCCAAATCCCTCTGTTTTGCAATCTTCCTTTTGTCCTCTAGCACACTTCTTAAAATCCCGCAGTCAAAAAATTTGAGCAATGGATGCATGTTTTTCATATGCAAAACATTCATCAACTTAAAATTAACTTGTTTATTTTCATGTGCACAGTTCTGGAAAAGGCTCTTTGACATAAAACGTTAACTTTGTTCCTTCCAACATTGATGCTACCTGACCTGCTGAGTGTTTCCAGTATTTTCTGGTTTTGCTGCATAATAGTGATATCCCCCCCAAAACTGGGCTATGCCAATGATCATCAGGATGCAGTCCGTCCAACTGGAAGATTGTTTGGGCAATTCCTGAATGATAATCCATAGCATGGCTAATCTTTCCAACTATTAAGGATGTGTTACAGGTCCTCCACCGATATCCTGGCACCTGGTTTAATCCAGACAAAGTCACGAGAGTTCACTTGAAATCCCACACAGATCCCACCAAAAATATGGAGCCTAGTCTCGGGAAAGGCAGCCAATTTCAACAACATTGGGACTTCCACAGCAAGTAAGAATTTCATTGTTCTATCTGGACATATGACAATAAAACACTCTTGACTCTTGACTTCTGATCTACAGGTCGAATGTGCCCCCTGCTGCTGGGGCTCTGGAACTCCAGCCTGGCCAGAGCCCATGTACGCGTTCCCATGGTCGACTTCCCAGGCTACCTTTGTGGGCTGGTATCTCGGCCCCCCGGCAGCCTAGGCGAACCATTCCAGTACTGTTCGACTCTGAGGCCGAGGCCGTGACCTCCATTAGTTCGGAAAAACGATAATCCAGTAAGGGTTTGGAACCAAGGGTGCCAGAAAGTCGATGGTGGACCTATACATATTTATTTTCCATTTACATCATTCATTGGAACTTTTGAGTGCAACCAATGGCCTCCATTGAACAGGAAATCTATGAGCCTGTCATGCAAAACTTGGCAACGAAGATGGTTATTGGATCTGTACTGTAGTAGCAATGCCTAGCACACAGCATTTGCCAGGGTTCAGTACTGAGGATCGTGGAAACTTCTCGTTTTGTCAATTCTCATCGGGGCTGCATGCTGTAATCGCCATCTTCTTGATCCTTTCACGCCTCACACAGGTGTAGAGCCGCACACAATTCAGGACCATTGCAAACCATCTGATAGTGAGGGGGGGCTCACACACAGCACATCTCCGTGTACCCCCCACTCCTTTATTTTTCCTCGCCACCGTAACATGCTTTTACACATTAGCAAGGGGAGAATTCCATGAGGCTCTGACTCACTTCCCCGTGATCAATGCAGCAGTGCCCCAACACGATTTCTTGCGCAAAACACCACAACAATGCTTTTAATGTTCCCTTGCGCGATTTCATAAACCGTTTCAGGGCAACTGAATTGGCATGAAATCCAATTTCTAGGTACATCTCCCTGATCAAGCTATTCCACCCTGGCATATTTTATTCAGGCAAAGGACAAAATAAAAATCTAGCTTGTTCAACTGCTGCCATTTTATGACACAGTTAATGATGCTGGTCTTTATACCATTAAACCTCATTGAACTAAAATACATTCTGAGCCCTCTCTGCAGTGTCGACCTGCTTCCATTCATCAGCACACTGTGGTCCAAGGTTTGTCTGGAGGAATGAAATTTCACGACGTGTTATTCACTTGGAGCATCTGTTTTCTTTCACAAGATCAAATCTCTTCTGACTGTGCTGCAGTTCCTGGATCAGAAAGCCTGTGACCTCTGGTTTCTTAGCAACCATGATGCACGGCAGCCAGGGTGGATGAGGAAGATGAGTTTGCAAAGGTCAATTGATTGTGGCTGGCTCGTCATCCTCTGATATGTTACTGCTGACACCTTCTTCCGATTTTACACTAATGCACCATGATTAGTTTTTATTTGTGTTTGGGTTCCATGGTTTACTTGGCTAAAAAAAAACTACAAGCAGGACTTGAGGGGAAATCTGAGTGAAAAGCATCCATGGGAAAAAGAGCTGAAATCATTGAAATCATCTGCCGGCTGCCTATCTTGCTGTGCTGCCTCAGGCACTAACACATTTCCATTGAGTTATTTTATGATCAGGCCAGTATGTTATTGAAATATTATCCCTTTAGACGAGCTCATTCTGGTAGAAGATGACAGATTCTCAGCACGGTGATTTAGTCCATGGACTCAATGCAAGACCAGCCCAGCACATCATATAGGGGGCCCCCAAGTTATAAAAGTTTGCAGTTTCCATTAGTCTGAAGTAAACGACAAAGCAAATGTTAAAGAAATGCATTTTAATAATTTACATACGGTCATGTCATTTAATGTTTTCCTGCATGATGAAATATTATCAGCATTTGATGGGATCATCAAGCTTTAGTGGTTTTGTACAGAGCTGGTCGGATGTCAGCTTATCAAAGTTTGACCTGCTAGACTAAAATATTCAAGGATTTTGCAGCTATCACTCAGAGAAGACATTATTTGCTCAGTGTGACAGCGATGTGCATAAACTGGCTTCTGCATTTTCTCCATTGTACCAGTGACTGTGCTTGCAATGTGCTTTAAGTGTGGAGTCAGGTGGGACACTCTAAAGTTGGGATGATGCTGCAGAACCGATAAAGTTCCAAACAACTGCCTGGATGCTTCTGGTAATTCTGATAATTCCTATGCCAAAGATCTCAAGAAAGAAATACATTATTTGGATTTCATTCACGAGACATAGCTTTGTGACATAAGACATAGCTTTTTTAAAGCACATCCCAGGGCAGGTTTTTCTACACGGAGTGGTAGGCACTGCCAAGGATGATGGGAGAACAGATACAACAGTGACATTTAGACAGGTACATGAAAATAAAAGGAATGAGGGGCCTGTTCCTATGCTGTACCATTCTATGTTCTTTGAATAGGTGTGAGTTCATTGCAACTTCTGGCATAATAGAAACCAAAGCCCCCCTCTAGTATCTTTGATAGAAACAAATGGTCACCAAAAGAAACACACCCAGGTTCCAATTAATTTTACAAGCAAGATAAATTTTATGAGAAATTTTAAAAATCTGTAAAACCAATTGTGGAAATGAATTAGTGTGTAGATTCTAGACCCAATAATTAAAGGGATGGTTTACATTCGCAGAAATATTCTTAATATATTCATACCTGGAACTTTGACTTTAATGATCATGACCATCTGAACTACTTTCTCTCTTTATCTCTCTTTCTCACCATCTATCTTTCCATTTATCTACAGTATCTATGTATATCATAGCAAATATCAATCCATACTGAAGGATCCCAACCCAAAGCATTTCCTGTCTATTCAATCCCCAAATGCTGACCCATTGAGTTCCTCCAGCACTTTCAATTACAAGATTCCAGCATTTGTAGTTAATTGTGTTTCCTGCCGACACACCTATCTATTAATTTACTCATCAATCTATTTATAAATATCCTTTTATATACTTTTCAATATCAATCTTTAATATAGGAATTTGTAATTTTCAAACACAGGAACCCCCATTTTCATCTTTCATGTAGATTATAACTAAATGGATATCATAAGATCATGTGATAGGAGTAGAAATAGGCCATTCAGCCCATCAAGTCTACTCCGCCATTCAATCACGGATGATCTATCTCTAGCCCATTCTCCTGCCTTCTCCCCATAATTTTTGACACCAGTACTAATGAAGAATCTACCTAACTCTTTCTTAAATATATCCACTGACTTTGCCTCCACAGCTTTCTGTGGCAAAGAATTCCACAGATTCACCACCCTCTAACTAAAGAAATTCCTCCTCATCTTCCTAAAAGAACGTCTTTTAATTCTGATTATATGATCTCTAGTCCTAGACTCTCCCTCTAGTGGAAACATCCTCTCCACATCCACTCTATCTTTCACTATTCTGTAGGTTTCAATGAGGTCCCCCCGCCATCAAACGCTCATCATACGTTAACCTACTCCTGTTACAAACCACTCAATTAATTTACCTGAAAAGGTTACAATGGGTTGAGTGGCTTTCCCTGTATTGTAAATGTTATATGATTCCATGCATTAATACCAGGTTTAACACTTTTTAATGGTATAGTCATGTTCCAAATTTCGCTAGATTTCCTTTGCATGACAAAGTAACTGTCTTTGACATAAGAAGTAAAGTTTGACCAAAAAGGCATGAATATGTTACATTAAAGTACTTTATAGGCGATTGAAACATGCATCGAACAATACAACACAGGAACAGGTGATTTGGCCTCCAATTTCTGCGTCCAACCTTTATGTACCTGCACACAATCTATATTCCTCCATTCCCTGCATATATATGTGCTTATCCAAAAGTCTCTTAAATGCCACTTTCGAATCAGCCTCCACCATCATCCCAGGCATTGCGTTCCAGCCACTCACCACCCTCTGTGTAAAAAATTGCCCGATACACCACCTTTAAACTTTGACCCTCTCACCTTAAAGCTCTGCCCTGTAGTATTTTATATTTCCATCCTGGAAAAAAAGGTACTGACTGTCTACCTTATCTATCCCTCTCATAATTTTATATGCATCTATCGGGTCTCCCCACAACATCCGGCATTCCAGAGAAAACAATCCAAGCCTCCAGGATAAACCTGAGATCGCTAGTGCCTCCTCTTGAAGCAAGGATGAACTGCAAAGAGTGGCCTGAGATCACAATGTTTCCTCCTTCAAAGACCATGACTGAGCTGCTGGGACAAGCCACCGCACATGTACCTACGCAGTGAGGGACAGCTCCCCCTTGTGGTCCTGGAATTTCTTCCCAGTGTAAATAAAATAAATACATCAGTTCACCTGACTGCGAGTATCAGTGTAGTCACTGATGAACCCTGCGCCATCCCCAACGCTCCACCATCTATCACTTACCAGGCTTTGTCCTGCCCCCACCTCTTTCCTCCCCCTTGTACAATCAGTCTGAAGAAGAGTCCTGACCCGAACAATCACCTATCCATTCCCTCCACAGATTTTGCCTGACCTGCTGAGTTACCTCAGCACTCTATGTTTCACAGTGAATTCAAAGAATGAATTCATGATCATGATCAGCCATGGATGGCGGTGCTGGCTCGAAGGGCCGAATGGCCTATTCCTGTAACTATTGTCTGTTGCCTATTGTCTATTGTCTATAATGTACCCCGAAAACTGATGTGCATCTATTGGTTGAATGTCTGAAAATATGTGCTCAGGTATAAAATTAAAACGTAACCTGACACCAACTCAACCACACCCACTCTGAACATGACTCAAGCTTGTGGACTTAATATTGTTCATGCCCGATCCTAACCAGGCCGAGGACATTGGCAGAAAAACAAACAAAGATACTTACACCGACATTCATTTTGATTAAGAACAGAGTGTTACAGTAATACGGAGCAAATCATCCAGGCCTGACCTGGATAAAATATAAAGCTGAGCCAATATGACTCAACCCCAAATTGGCTGCTTCGTCAGAATATACACTCAACCTGACACATACAGTTAAAACTCAACACATGTCAGTCAGGCTCACCAGGCTTGGGTGAGTCCCTTAACACAGTTAGCAATATTTTCAGTTAACAGTAAATAAGAACACACTGCAGATAATTCAGTATCTGGTATGAACGTGATCCGGAATCACTATCTCTCAATCCAAGGTGCTTTATTTCAGTTTCATACGTGAATTCCTCTGCCCTTGGAAGGGGAGATAAGGACTGGAGCGAAAAGCAAAACAACCTCACTGTGTTCTGGGTACTTGTGCACCCATAATTGAGTTGTTCCTCCAACCAGCCATTTGTTTTCCTGTAGGAGCAAGCAGCAATGAGTATAGAAGTACAGAGTGCTTGTCAAATGTATTGTTTAGAGTTAACCAGTTTAATAACCCATCCTACATACTGTACAGCAATTACCAGAGACATTCTTAAACTCTCTAATGCAAATAATCAGGTTTCTCCCCTTGGTAGACTTCTTCAGTCTGAAGATGGGTATCGAACCAAAACGCTGCCTATTTCCCTCGTTCCATAGATGCTGCCTCACCCGCTGAGTTTCTCCAGCATTTTTGTCTACCTTCGATTTTCCAGCATCTGAAGTTCCTTTTTAAAGGTTTCTCCCCTTTGTATCTTGAGCGGTTTTTAGCCATTTCTTCAGAGATTAACACCTCTTAAAAATGCCTTAAATCGTAATGAACAATATTGTTATAGTAATGTGTAGATAAATCTGATAGATTCAAATTCTGACACTCAGCTGTAAACAGAATTATGTTTTTGTTCATTTCCACTATCATCCTCAAAAACAATTTACAGAAAACACATTTAAGGATGTTTCTGTTTCTATCAGAGTTCTTGCTGCTGGACAGATTGACTTGAAGCTCTGCTTGTTGTAAATGTAGCTTTTTAAATTCTTCATGTATGGCAATGTCCTCTTTAATTACACAGTCCTCATTATAACACACGTGCCTTAATTCATTAAATATACTGAAATCACCCCGTCAGTCAAGGAGGCACATTACAAGCAGACTGCAGACTAAATCATAAGCATTGTTTGGACAAGGTTGTGAACACTGAGCATTAGGTCGTGGAATGTGAACAAATAATCAATTGTGCAGCCAAGAAATATAGTGAGAAAGAACTGGCATTTATATACCAGCTTTTACCACATTACAATGTACTTACAAAGAATCATGCTGTGGTGGAAGGAAGTCACTGTTGTGATCTATAAACTCACCCAAATGGATGGAAAAGATATTAGTGACAATTAAGGGGGTTGTTCCTGTTAATTTGGCCATGTTTTCTCTCTTAAGCAACACAGCGCTAAAACAGATTACCAATGGTGAAAGGCATTCCATAAATGCAAGCATGAGGTCATACACTAGTAACTGCATTGGTGTGAATAACTGAAAAGATCAGGATCAAGCACAAATGTGATTCTACCTCTGAATCAATGACCCAAAGAGGTTCAGTACCTACATTTGTGTATGAAGAATGGATAACGTAAGAAGAATGTGTTCAAAGGGAACACAGTCCATAGGTGAAATATCTCTGAAAGTGCATTCTGGAAAACTGCTTTCCTAATGGTTACCAGTGAAGACTAATACCAATAATCTGTTCCATTGCTTTCCATTGTTAGATTGCCCTGCAAAACAGCTGCAAAATCTGGACTTAAATGCTTGGGAAAAAATCTTCCAAAAAATGCCTGATTAAATAGAAATAATTGGTCTAGGGGAATAAATCCAGTAAACGGACTAGAAACATAGAAAAATGTTTTAATAGAAAAATAGGTGCAGGAGTAGGCCATTCAGCCCTTGGAGCCAGCACTGCCATTCAATATGATCATGGCTGATTATCCAAAATCAGTACCCGGTTCCTGCTTTTACCTCAAATCCCTTGATTCCGTTAGTCCTAAGAGCTAAATCTAACTCTTTCTTAAAAGCATCCCGTGAATTGCCGTCTGTGGCAGAGAATTCCACAGATTCACAACACTCGGGCTGAAAAAGCTTTTCCTCATCTCAGTCCTAAATGGCCTACCCCTTATTCTTAAACTGTGACCCCTAGTTCTAGACTCCCCCAACATCTGAACATTTTTCCTGCTGTTCAATCCTTTAAGAATTTTATATGTTTCTATAAGCTCCCCTCTCATCCTTCCAAGTTCCAGTGCCCAGTCCACCCATTCTTTCATCATAGGCCAGTCCTGCCATCCCGGGAACTAACCTGGTGAATCTACACTGCACTCCCTCAATAGCAAGAATGTCCTTCCTCAAATTAGGAAACCAAAACTGCACACAATACTCCAGGTGTATTCTCACGAGGGCCCTGTACAACTGCAGTAGGACCTCCTTGCTCCTACACTCAAATCCTCTCACTATGAAGGCCAACATGCCATTTGCTTGACTACTTGAAAGAGTCTCCAAAGTGTGAAATGCATTAGCTTGCAAGGATGGGATTAGTACAGCACCATATCGAGAGAATATTGGCATTGCTTGGGAAACAATGCTTAATATTGGATTGGTGGAATTCTTTTACATTATTTTTAATCTTGTTTCTATTTGTGGATGGTTGCATTGACTGGAACTGATGGACTCGCACAAAATGCCCACTACCATCTCATAAAATCAGCTTTTTCAAGAAATGCATCAGCTATGCCTGACGTATGAATGCACATAGCCATTAGGGGAAATAAAAAAAATACATAAAGAAAATACCCTGTAAAAACTAATTATCTGAACAATATTATTTTCTTGCATTTAATCTGCTACCCATACAAGCAATGACTTAACAAAGATTGATCTGATTGTTACTTGATTAGAATTACAGAGAGTTACAGCAAAGAAATAGGTCTCTTAGCTTATTCACTCCAATCATCAACCATCCATTCCACTGATCCTACGATTAATCCTGTTTATTTATATTCTTCCCACATTCTCATTTATCTCCCCCTTCCCTCCTGGATTCTACCACTTACCTACCTTCTAGGAGTAATCAATTCCAACTATTTGGGCTGTGGGAGGAAACGGAAGAACATGGAATAAACACAAGCAGTTCCTATGGAGAACATGCAAACTCCTCTTAGATGTCAAGATTGAAATCATCTCTCTGGAACTGTGAGGCAGCGGATCTATACCACTCTGCCATGATTCTTCTCAATAACAGAATTGTTTGGACAAAACAATATTCATTATCAGTGTCAAATGCTACAATTAGCATCAGAGTAAAGAGTTTGCAATTAATTTTAAATTACCTTATATTCATTCTGCAGAGGATTTACAATCTATAATTAGGTACTATGTCTAGAGTGTACATGCTCATCACCTAATTTAGGCCTAAATTATGTACTTCATGTTTTTACAACAGGAACCATTTGCTTTCAGAGATTACATTAATAAATGGTTAGATTAGTTTACATTAAACATAATTCTGCAAACAGTTTACAATTTATTTATTTGGTTTTGAAAACATTTCTGTAATTTTAGTCTTTAGATAGGTTTCTTATTTTCTCACACGGGCGGAACTTGTCTAATTTCCATGTTTGGATGACAGTCTTAGATCTACCAGTTCTGTAGGCATGCCTGGTATTAACTGCTGTTGCCATTCACTGTAAAATGATGAGAAAATGCGAGGCCTGGAAAGACATTACCTACAAATTCATCGTGTTCATCCACTTCATAGGTGGGGATTGTTGGAGTCAACTGGGAGGCAAGGTCTAATACTGGTATATTTCTTCATCATTATTTCTAATTTCTCAATATTTGTTGGTGCTTCTATGAGCTAGAATTGATGCAATTTTGTAACATTCATCGGCTGACAGGAAATACATGTGCCATGTTTTGATGCACAATTTCAGCAATAAGATCCTATGAAACATAAGAAGTCACCCAATAACATGCTGGTGTTGCTAAAAATAAAGAGATATGCTTTACTATTTAATAACATTAAGCCTATCCAACATTATTCACAGACAATGAAGTACTTCTTGCTGTTACAGAAGTACAACTATGTTGTGATACTGTTACAACACAGAAAGTCCACATTGTGTCTGGCAAACTCTCACATACGGCACTGTAAGATCAGAAGATGTGTTTTAATGACGTTCGTTAGAGGGAATTGTATTTTTCACCTGAATCTTGCAGCACACAAAGACCATCTCATAAAGCAGTGGTGAGTGTCTTGAACAAGTTGGTTTATTCAAGGCTGTAACAGTATATATTTGGAAATGCTGAGATTTTTAAATGCTCAATATTTAGACATTTGAAAACAACAGTTTCAAAACAGTTTCACAGCCCCCACACCCTCTTATATTCTGTATTTAAATGGTTGCAGGTGGATTATCATTTCTGAAATAATGCATCAATATTTCTTTGTAATAATTCAGTCTTGTTTTTTCTCTCTTATAGTAACCTTTAACTTTCTGTTCCCTTGTAATTAATTAGAAAAACATCCTCCTATTTGCCTGGCATGTGGGTGTAATAAAGAAGCCTTCTTATCTCATGATTAGTTTTATTGCCCTCAGCCTGGTTTACAACATTCTATGCAGAAACTAGAAACTGCAGATGTTATTTTCAAAGAAAGGAGACAAAGTGCTGGTGTAACTCAGCAGGTTAGGCAGCATCACTGGAGAACATGGAGAGGTAGCCTTTCAGGTCGGAAATCTTCTTCAGACATACTTCTTCATCTTATTACTGCATTTTAGCAAGATATTATGTTAATTGCTCTTAAGAGATAACCAGTCTGAACAAGGGTCTTGAACGGAAATGTCACCCATTCCTTCTCCCCAGAGATGCTGCCTGTCCCGCTGAGTTACTCCAGCATTTTGTGTCTACCTACAAGATAAATTGAAAAACATTTCAAACTCATATTGCCACCAACCATCCCAAAGCACTAATTCATTAGCACTGCATAGACAATAGACAATAGACAATAGGTGCAGGAGTAGGCCATTCGGCCCTTTGAGCCAGCACCGCCATTCAATGTGATCATGGCTGATCATCCCCAATCAGTACCTCGTTCCTGCCTTCACCCCATATCCCCTGACTCCTCTATTTTTAAGAGCCCTATCTAGCTCTCTCTTGAAAGCATCCAGAGAACCTGCCTCCACCGCGCTCTGAGGCAGAGAATTCCACAGACTCACCATTCTCTGTGAGGAAAAAGTGTTTCCTCGTCTCAGTTCTAAATGGCTCACTCCTTATTCTTAAACTGTAGAACACAGTGCAGGACTAACTCAACAAGTCAGGCAGTATCTCTGGAGGGTATGGATAGGCGATGTTTCGGATTGGAACACTTCTTCAGACTGGAGTAGAATGAGCAGTTTTAAAATGCCTTTACTTTAGCTCAATGCTAAAGTAAACAACCTTTCAGATGTTATACAAGTTAATGCATCTACAGCAAGGATCATATCTGACTGATCAATGCTCACACTCTATGTTATACCATTTATCTTTTATCTGTACACTATGGATCGTTGGTTTGTAATCATATATAGTCTTCTTTGATTGGATAGCGTGCAACAAAAACTTTCACTGTACCTCGGTGCACGTGACAATAATAAACTAAATTAAACTAAGGTGGTCTTGCAAAGACCATAACTTTCTCTCAGTCTGAATTATTGTGACCCTTTCTTTCCAAGTGTGAATGAAAGAGGTGGCATACAGGGGATTAAGACATTCCCACCAATCCATGTTCTCCAGAGATGCTGCCTGATCTGCTGAAGTACCCCAGCACTATGTCCTTTGTTTGTATTAAAGTTTAACCAGCATCTGCAGTTCTTTGGTCCCACAAAATTAATGTTTGGTTTTTTCAAGCTTTTATTTGGGGTATGTTCCTTGAATTTTTATCAGTGCTTGGGAAAAAAGAATATTTTTGCTAATAAAATAAATCCACAAGAGAAAGCTATTGAGTACAAACGTTGGAACATCATGATGCAGCTGAAGAATTCATTGCTGAGACCACAATTTGAGTATTGTGTGCAATTGTGGTTGCCCAGCTATAGGAAGAATGGCATTAAGTTGGAAAGGATGCAAAGGAGATTCATCAGTATGTTACTAGGACTTGTGGGCTCGAGTTATAGGGAGTGGCTGGATAGGCTGGGACTTTTTTCTTTGCAGCATAGGAATTTTGGAAATTACTTTACAGAAGTACACAATGTCATGAGAGGCATAGATCAAGTGAACCCTCGTAGCCTTTTTCGCAGCCAAGAGGATTCCTAAACTAGAGGGCATAGGCTTAAGGCATGAGGGGAGATATTTAAGATGGACCTCAGAGGCAATTTTTACTCAGTCGATGTGGGGGAGGGGGTTGTGGGGGAGGGGTGGGGTGGGGGTGGAGGGTGGAGGTGTGGGGTGGGGGTGGAGGGTGGAGGTGTGGGGTGGGGAGGGGAGGGGAGGGGGTGGTGTGTGGGAGGTGGGTGTGGGGAGAGGTGGGTGTGGGGGAGAGGGGGGGGGTGTGGGGAAGGAAGGTGTGGGGGAGAGGGTGTGTGTGGGGAGGGGGAGGGTGTGGAAGGGAGGTGGGGAAAGAGGATGGTGAAGGAGAGGGGGGTTGGGGGAGGGGGGTTGGGGAGGGGGGTGTGGGGGAAGGGGGTGGGGTGGGGAAAGGGGGGTGTGAGGAAGGGGGGGTGGCGAAGGGGGGGTGTGGGGAAGGGGGGGTGAAATGGGGGTTTGGGGAAGGGGGGATGTGGGGGAAGGAGGGTGGGAGAAAGGGAAGTGTGGGGGAAGGGGGAGTGTGGGGAGAGGGGTGGGTGTGGGTGGGAGGGGAGGGGGAAGGGGGTGTGTGAAGGTGGGGGAAGGAGGGCGGGCGAAAGGGAAGTGTGGGGGAAGTGGGTGTGTGAAGGAGGGAGTGGTCGTAGCAGACGCAGCTCGCACTCTGCTCACCCCGCACCTTCAGCTTTCGGCCTCACGCAGTAGCTCCCGGTCCCACTCCGACTTCACTCAGAGGGCTTCCGGTTCAACAGCTCCCGGCTCATCATACAGGTCATCGCAGAAGCAGCCCGCACACTGCTCACTGCTCACTGCCCGCACGTTGCTCCCAGACTCAGCCCCGCCTCTGGGAGTTTTATTCTTCTTGTCCCGGTGATTGACAGCCAGTACCAGAAGGGGTGTTGCCTTCATGGTGATTGACAGGCGAGAAGACCAATCTGCTGATCACACGATTTATAAACCATAACTTTTGTAATATTCCACCGATCGGACCTAAACTTGGTGCACTTGGAGCGGAGGAGAGCGGTGATTAAGGTGGCAAATATCCAAGCGATATAGGGTACCGTTTTTGTGCAAAGTTAAAAAAAAACACAAACCGGAAGAGGACAAGATGAGAGTTTTAGTAAGAGTATAGAGAAGAGATATAGAGAAGAGATAGAGATAGAGAAGATAGATAGAAGATTGTACTAATGGTAAAAGGTACAGCCTGTAGTATTTTACCAAATGTCGTATGATCATTTGGAATATAGATGGTCTTGCTGATTTTTATGCTATAATGTTTTACATCTTCTGTGACTCAAGTACACAAAAAATTTAATTTGACTTTGGCCATGGACTTCCATGCAAATTGACACCCACACACATGTGAAAGAGGTTCCTAGCAAAGCAGAGCTCTGGAATTTCCCACACAACATCACCACTGGAACACATTCATCGTTCAGAAAGTCAACTCACCACCAAGCTCTCAAGCACAATTTAGGACAACTATAAATACTGGTTTGACATTAATATTTACATCCAGCAAAAGAAATAATCCAATTTATACTTGGCTCGCTGACTTCTCAGCTGATATCTAGAAGGTACCTGTTGTTAGATTCCAGCATAAGAGAGCTTTTGGATGTGTAAAATCTCTAAGAGTTTCACTGGTGAAAAATATATAATAAAATGGTGCCTGCTTTACAAATAATGGTGCTCAGGAGTCTGGACTCAACAAGTCTTGGCGAGCTAATGCCCTTCACTGAGAGCTCATGTTTTATATAGAAAGGCTATGGGTTGAGGGAGAGGACATGAGCCAAGTTATCCACCAGATGGCAGATGTTCAGACTAATCCTGAATAATGACACTTTTAATCTCCTAAATGCTGTGACAAATGTAGAGGCAGCGATCACAAGATCTGTGTGTGTCATCAGCACCTTCCCCTCACCCTCCCCCCCCCCCCCCCCCCCCCGCTACCTTTCCTGCCGCCATCAACCTGTCCTTTTTAAACCATAGAAAATAGGGGCAGGAGTAGGCCATTCAGCCCTTCGAGCCCGCACCGCCATTCAATATGATCATTGGCTGATCATCCAACTCAGTAGCCTGTACCTGCCTTCTCTCCATACCCCCTGATCCCTTTAGCCACAAGGGCCACATCTAACTCCCTCTTAAATATAGCCAATTAACTGGCCTCAACTACCTTCTGTGGCAGGGAATTCCACAGACTCACCACTCTGTGTGAAAAATGATCTTCTCATCTCGGTTCTAAAAGACTTCCCCCTTATCCTTAAACTGTGACCCCTTGTTCTGGAGTTCCACAACATCGGGAACAATCTTCCTGCATCTAGCCTGTCCAACCCCTTAAGAATTGTGTAAGTCTCTATAAGATCCCCCCTCAATCTCCTAAATTCCAGTGAGTACAAGCCGAGTCTATCCAGTCTTTCTTCATATGGAAGTCCTGTCATCCCAGGAATCAGTCTGGTGAACCTTCTCTGTACTCCCTCTATGGCAAGAATGTCTTTCCTCAGATTAGGAGACCAAAACTGTACACAATACTCCAGGTGTGGCCTCACCAAGACCCTGTACAACTGCAGTAGAGCCTCCCTGCTCTTGTACTCAAATCATTTTGCGATGAATGCCAACATACCATTCGCTTTCTTCACAGCCTCCTCACAGCTAACACTGCCTCCCAGCTTCGTGTCATCCGCAAACTTGGAGATGTTGCATTCAATTCCCTCATCCAGATCATTAATATATATTGTAAATATATTAATATATATTGTAAAGACCATTGGCTGGCTAATAATGGCTGGCGTTTGTCGGGGAAATGTTGAGGTAATTTCAGACGGGGCAGTTCCTCTCGCCTCTACATGAAGTACCTCCTCGGGAGATATTGCCGTGTTCTGAAACTTGAGCAGTTCTGCAGAATCCTGGCAGTTACTTGTGCACCAAACTCTAGACTGACACTCCAGCGTGATGCAAACAAATGCTGCACTTTGCATGATAAATTTGTCTGCAGTATCATTGCATGTACTTGCTGTCAAGAAGAGTACGTGACCTTTTCCTAGTGAGCTCTCCTACTGACATGGTGATCTATACCTAGTAAACTATCCCTGGTGACTTATCCTTGTGATCTATCCTTGTGATCTATCCTATAGTCCTGTCCTTAGTGATCGATTTGGGATTGATTCGGAATTGATTCCGGATCCTAGTGACCTGTCCCTAGTGATTGATTTGGATGACTGAGCTATCCTATAGTGACCTATCCCTGGTGACCTATCCCTGGTGACCTGTCCTGGGGACGCATCCCTCACAATGGCAGGAATTTCTGGGCATAATCCGGAAGACGCAGGATCATTTCATTCCAAAAAGGAAGAAAGATTCTAAGGTGAATTTTCTGAGGATGTGACAAGTAAAATGGATGAAGGGGTGCCAGTGGATGGAGTGTATCTAGACGATCAGAAAGCCTTTGATAAGGTCCCGCACAGGAGACTGGTGACTAAAATTTGAGCACATGGTATTGGGAATAGTTTTCTATTCATGTTGACATGAATAGAAAATTGGTTGGCAGACCGGAAGCAAAGAGTAGGAGTGAATGGGTCCTTTTCAGAATGGCAGGCAGTGGCGAGTGGAGTGCCGCAAGGCTCGGTGTTGGGGTCGCAACTATTTACCATATATAATAATGATTTGGACGAGGAAATTAGGAGCAACACTAGCAAGTTTGTGGATGACACAAAGCTGGGTGGCAGTGTGAACTGTGAAGAGGATGTTAGGAGGTTTCAGGGTGACCTGGACAGGTTGAGTGAGTGGGCAGATGCGTGGCAGATGCAGATGCAGATCTCAATGGGGTTAGGTTAGGTAAGGGGGAGGTACAGCGAGACCTTGGTGTCCTTGTACACCGGTCACTGAAAGTTGGCGTGCAGGTACAGCAGGCAGTGAAGAAAGCTAATGGAATGTTGGCCTTCATAACAAGAGGATTTCAGTATAGGAGTAAAGAGGTTCATCTGCAGTTGTATAGGGCTCTGGTGAGACCACGTCTGGAGTATTGTGTACAGTTTTGGTCTCCTAATTTGACGAAGGACATCCTTGTGATTGAGGCAGTGCAGCGTAGGTTCACGAGATTGATACCTGGGATGGAGGGGCTGTCATATGAAGAAAGATTGAAAAGACTAGACTTGTATTCACTGGAGTTGATAAGGATGAGGGGGAATCTTATAGAAATATATAAAATTATAAAAGGACTGGACAAGCTAGATGCAGGAAAATGTTCCCAATGTTGGGAGAGTCCAGAACCAGGACCCACAGTCTTAGAATAAAGGGGAGGTAATTTTTCTGATCTGGTGCTCCGCAAACGTCTACACGTGCACAGTAGAGAGCTTGCTGAACGGTTGCATCGTGGCTTGGTTCGGCAACTTGAGTGCTCTGGAGAGGAAAAGACTACAAAAAGTAGTAAACACTGCCCAGTCCATCATCGGCTCTGACCTTCCTTCCATCGAGGGGATTTATCGCAGTCGCTGCCTCAAAAAGGCTGGCAGCATCATCAAGGACCCATACCACCCTGGCCACACACTCATCTCCCTGCTACGGTAGAAGGTACAGGAGCCTGAAGACTGCAACAACCCGGTTTAGGAATAGCTACTTCCCCACAGCCATCAGGCTATTAAACTTGGCTCGGAACTCTGAACATTAATATCCCTCCATCTGTTATTTGCACTTTATTAATGTATTAATTCATGTGTGTATTTGCATATATAATTGTAGTCAATGCCTACTATGTTCTGTTGTGCTATGCAAAGAAAGATTTTCATTGTCCTCTCAGGGACACATGACAATAAACTCTTTTGACTTTGACTTTGATTTAAGACTGAGCTGAGAAAAAACTTTTTCACCCAGAGAGTTGTGAATTTATGGAATTCCCTGCCGCAGAGGGCAGTGGAGGCCAAATCACTGGATGGTTTTAAGAGAAAATTAGATAGAGCTCTAGGGGCTAGTGGAGTCAAGGGATATGGGGAGAAGGCAGGCACGGGTTATTGATAGTGGACGATCAGCCATGATCATAATGAATGGAGGTGCTGGCTTGAAGAGCCGAATGGCCTCCTCCTGCACCTATTTTCTATATTTCTATGTTTCTATAACCTTTCCCTAGTTACCTATCCTAGTGACTTTTCCCGGGTGACTCTTCTATGTGACCTATTCAAAGTGTCCTATCATGGACAACATATCCATGTTGATCTATCTCGGGTGATCTGTCTCTAATGATCTACCCTGGTGACCTATCTTTGATGACCTATGGTGACCTATCCTAGCGTCCTATCTCTGGTGACGTCGTCAGTGGCCTATCCCTGGTAAAGTATCCCTGGAGACCTATCCATGATGAGCTAACCCTGATGACCTCTCCCTGCTGCATTGACCAGTATTGATCTCACTGGCAACAACATAAAAGCGAGTTGTCAAATATTCCAATGAAAGTAAACTGGCTGTTTCTCTTGCCACATATACTGGCTGAGCTGCTGACCAATCTGGCAGCTTCCTTTTCATGGAATCTTCCAGTGTATAAACTCACTGATGAGATTCCTACATTTTTTCACTCGTTGCAATCTGAAACTACCACCTAAGATGGCAGAGGTGGGTACTCTGACAGCATTTAAAAGTATCTGGCTGAGCACTTGAATAGTCAAGGCATAGGATGATGCAAAACAAATGAAGGTAAATGGATTTGTGTAAATAGGTTTTTATTGGTCAGCATTGATACGGTCAGCCAAAGTGTCTGTTTCTGTGTTGTGGGGCTCTACAACTCTATGGATTTAAGAATTGGAGGGAATTATCATGATTTCAGTGAATGGGCCAATTACTGAAGGGTTTCGGGCCGAAACGTTGCCTATTTCCTTCACTCCATAGATGCTGCCTCACCCGCTGAGTTTCTCCAACATTTTTGTTTATCTTCGATTTTCCAGCATCTGTAGTTCCATCTTAAACATTTTGTCTACTCCACTGCAAAATCTCCTCAAGGTATGCCTACTTTGAAGAAGTTCTCCTCCTCCCTCCAAAGACAGTTTAACGACCTCCTCTAGTCCTCTGGCTCCTCCTCTTCCTTTCTTCTTCCCGCCCACCCTCACATCAGTCTGAAGAAGTGTTTCGGCCTGAAACTTTGCCTATTTCCTTCGCTCCATAGATGCTGCCCCACCCGCTGAGTTTCTCCAGCATTTTTGTCTACCGTCGATTTTCCAGCATCTTCTTTAACAACCTGTTGACAGGAGATTGTTTGAGTGTTGCCCTCTCTACGATACGATACAATACAATAGAACTTTATTTATCCCAGGTGGGAAATTGGTGCCACCCATGGTGCTACTAATTTAAACACTCAAAATGCTGATATCATTAAAAGTCAAGTGCAGTTCACATATTTCAAAGACATATAAACACAAAAAAGGTTGTATCATCAAATTAGATTAAGATCTGGAAAGGGTACAGAGAAGATTTATAAGGATGATGCCAGGATTCAAGGGCCTGAACTTTAGGTTCAATAGTTCTTCTTCTTCTGTCGTATGTCTTTTAGACCTGCAGCTCCGTTGAGGCAAGCCAGGCCAACGTGTCATCGTCCAGGTCAATCAGACGTTCAATAGTTCAATACTTCTTTATTTGTCATATATGCAACCGCACAGTGAAATTCTTTTTGCATATATTACAGACGCAGTTGCCGCCATTTTTGGTGCCATTGTTCAAAATCCAAATTCTGGTCAGCCCACGTGCTCAATGTACTGGAGCAGTTCCCGTAAACTGGCGTCCCTCCTTTCCTGGCCTGGCCTGGCCATATTTGTGTCCCAGGGGCACAAGGATGGAGGCAGGGAGCGGTAGGGAGAGGTTGAGCAAGCTGGGAATTTATTCTTTGGAGCGCAGGAGGATGAGGGGTGATCTTATAGTGGTGTACAAGATCATGAGAGGGATAGATCGGGTAAATGCACAGTCATTTGCCCTGACTAGGCAAATCGAGAAGCAGAAGACATAGATTTAAGGTGAAGGAGGAAAGAGTTAATAGGAACCTGATGGGTAACTTTTTTAGACAAAGGATGGTGGGTGTATGGAATGAGCTGCCAGGACAGGTATTTGAATCAGGTACCATCACAATGTTTTGAGAATAATTTAGACAGGCACACGGATTGGACAGATTTAGAGGAGATGAGGCATGTTGGTCGGCATGGGCAAATTGGGCTGAATTTAGATAGTTTTATGATTCTATCTGTCAGTGACAACAGCTGTACATTGGTGGTTAACTTTCTCATTATTTTAAAGGTAACTCAGTTAATGAAATATATCTGAAAGGGATTGGAATTTTTACAAGACGCTAAGATAATTAGGACATATTCCAAGATCCACGAGCTTTTTAAATTAATGATTTTCTAATATGTGAATTGCAAATCCAATGGGGTTTTTTTAAATGTTGGGCTAAAAATCAGTTCTGAATGCAGGTTACAATTCACCAGGCTAATTATCTTCTGCCAGCCTGCCAAATCCAAAACAAACGCAGATGCTAAAAATCTAAAACATAAACCGAAAATGCTGGAAATAATCAGCAGATTAGACTGACCCGAAATGTTGACTCCATTTCCCTTCCCACCGATGCAGGAAAACCTGTTGGGAATTTCCCTCCATAGATGCTGCCTGACCCACTGAGTATTCCAACACTCTGTTTTTGTTGTGCCACATATGGTGCATAGTTTTTAATTCTTAGAGGGATTTAGGTTAAATGCTGGCAAATGGGATCTTGAGAAAGCTAACCCCCAATTTTAGTACAGCTGGTGTCACTGAGAGTCTTAGATGGCCATCTTGATTGCCATGGACAAATTGGTTCCAAGGGTTTGTGTCCATGCCATCCGACTCTTTGACTCCATTTGCTTGTATGTGCAGGGGGAAGATGGGTGTATTGGCCCAAGACAAACCAGAGGGGGATACACTAAGAATTCAGTGGGTAGAGAGCAATCTTGTAATTACAACATAATGAAAATTATATTTTAAAAATGCAACACTGGTTGCCATCACAAGAGTGTGAGAAGGTTACAGCTTCTGCAAACCCATCCCAACCCAACTCCTGATCCATTCAATTGCCTGCTAGTCACAGGGTCAGGCCAATTTCCTACCCATCCACACACCAACAGCCCACCAGTTCTGTTCACTCAAGGAGCGAACCTGAAATTGCCTCTTGCCCCCGTCCTGGCACTGGGTTCAGGTGGGCAGCTGGAAATCCATTTGGCATTATCCCTTGATTAATGAGCCACCAGAATAATCGTGTTGACATTCAATTCTATGCTCTCATTAGAAATCATTTTGATTGATTGTTTAAGATGAAAACATTTGGATCAGCACTGCCTACAGTACCGATGGCAACATATTATGTGCTAACATCTGAAGGGGAATTACTCTAAAGCAAAATAGAAATCCTTTACTTACAGAGTTAATGGAAAGTGCAGTGGAATGAACTAGAATGAAGAGCTCCTTCCAAAACAAAATAGGTATAATGGACTGAATTACTTCCTTCTTCTTTGATAAACCAGTCCTTAATTAGATCCATTTCATACACAATCATTTTTGTGCATTTAGTCCACAAGAAGGGTCTCGACCTGAAATGTTACCTATTCCTTTTCTCCAGAGATGCTGCCCGACCCACTGAGTTAACCCAGCATTTTGTGTCTATCTTCGGTGTAAACCAGCATCTGCTGTTCCTTCCCATACACATTTGGAATAAAATGTCTGAGGGTGAAGCAAAAATATTATCACAGCACCTGGCAGGTTGTCCTGCATACAATTGGCACCAGGTCTCATCTGATACTTGATGAGATGTTGATCGCCCTTTAACTGGGAACCTCGGTATAACATTTCCTCCTCAGAAGGGTATTTTCATTAAAGCCCCTGTGCTGTGCATTGAAGAAGAAAAAAAATCTATTACATTTAACATAACCTTTTAAAATCCATCCAGGAGTGAACATTATTGCAGCTGGATACATGGTTAACTTGGCTGCTTTACAGTCTGTATTAACTGCCAAGTAATATGAAATTCAAGTCAATGTTTTAGCTGCATTTTCCAGGTAATTAATCCTCTGGATAATAGATGTTTCTGGGTTTCTCCAGTTCGTGGGCAGGCTACGCCTGAAACAACTAAACACAGACACCTTGCCAAAAGCCCCAACGTGGATCAGGAGCCTCACTATTCTGCACCTGAGAAACGAAAGTGTTTAGGCATGCGTGGTAAAGAAAGAGAGACAAAAGGCAGGGCTCGTTATCTGGATTACCTCAATCGCCAACAAAAAGGGCACAAGGAACTGGCAGAATAATAATGAAAAAATGTAAAATCAGATTGCGCTCTGTGAGTTGCTCCCTTGTGCATTGATGTATGGCCAGTAAAACGTGCTGGGGTTAGTGTGCACACGGAGGTCACAAAGTTGCTGATTGCCAGGTAGGTTTTCATGTCCCCATGTTGTCAAGCAATCTGTGCCTTCATAAAATTACCCATAAAACATTCATGGAGGTGGATTAGGTTTTAAAATCTACCTAATGTAGCATGAAATTCTGACTTCATGCTCCAGCGATCAGAGCTGCAAGTGCTGACCTATTTTCTCACTCCGCAATCACAATATTCCATCTTTACCCTTTTCAACTGTTTCCTTCTAAAGATTAAGACCATAAGAGATCATAATTTCCTCCGCCTTTCATTATGCAGCTTGGTCAGACTAGACTGTTACATTACTCATGCAATTTAGTTTGCTCACTAGTGCCTTGACATTTGATGAAATTGAAATTTCAATACATATTCAACTACAGGGACATATATAGATTGAAAATAGCTGCCGTTTCATTTACGAACAATATAATTAAAATAAATACTGGCTGTAACCCTTACAGATATTATTTTCACAACGCTTCTCTATGTTTATACATATTTATACACACACCCACACACACACATACGCACATATACAGAGAATTGATAGATATAGAAATAGATCCTTGTACCACCAAAAATGTTGATTTAAATTTCACAGCACACTTCTATTTATCCATGGCCAGTTATTACACTTTCTGAACTGGGAAGTAAGATGTCTTCTTGAACATATCTGTGAGGTGAAGGTACGTTCATGTTGCTGTTGGGGACGGAGTTCCAAGACTTGGCTCCTAGATAATGAGCAAATTATTGATATTTTTCCAAATCGGAATAACGGATCATTTGAAGATATAAGTTTATAAATACACAATTATGTCTTATAATTACAATTTTATGTGCCTGAATGTGGTAAGGGAGGGGTTGTTTGCATATATGTGTGAGCAGACATGATTGCAAGTATGTGTGCATGTGATGTACGTGGGTTTATGGTCATGTGATGTGTGTGTGTGTGTGTGTGTGTGTGTGTGTGCGTGTGCATGTTTGTATGCTATATCTAGGATGCTAGTGGGGCAAGTGTATTGTATTCTTCACTATCATGTACAAGTCTACAAGCAGTGGTGAAGGATCTTCAATGTTATTTCAGAACTCAATTCAATAGCCTTGACTTATATGATTGTCTAGCCAAGGCTTTAGAATTGCAATAAATGTTAAATATATTTTATAGATATGTGAAGAGAAAGAGACTAGTTAAAACAAATGTTGGTCCCTTGCAGTCAGAAACAGGTGAATTGATCATGGGGAACAAGGACATGGCAGACCAATTGAATAACTACTTTGGTTCTGTCTTCACTAAGGAAGACATAAATAATATGCCGGAAATAGCAGTGGAACGGGGGTCAAATAACATGGAGGAACTGAGTGAAATCCAGGTTAGCCGGGAGGTGGTGTTGGGTAAATTGAACGGATTGAAGGCCGATAAATCCCCAGGGCCAGATAGTCTGCATCCCAGAGTACTCAAGGAGGTAGCCACAGAAATAGTGGATGCATTAGTGATAATTTTTCAAAATTCCTTAGATTCTGGAGTAGTTCCTGAGGATTGGAGGGTAGCTAATGTAACCCCACTTTTTAAAAAAGGAGGGAGAGAGAAAGCGGGGAATTACAGACCAGTTAGTCTAACATCGGTAGTGGGGAAACTGCTAGAGTCAGACCAGTTAGTCTAACATCGGGAGTCGGGAAACTGCTAGAAACTGTAAAGATGGGATAGCAGCGCATTTGGAAAGTGGTGAAATCATTGGACAAAGTCAGCATGGATTTACGAAAGGTAAATCATGTCTGACAAATCTGATAGAATTTTTCGAGGATGTAACTAATAGAGTGGATAAGGGAGAACCAGTGGATGTGTTATATCTAGACTTTCAGAGGGTTTCGACAAGGTCCCGCATAAGAAATTAGCATACAAACTTAAAGCACACGGTATTGGAGGTTCAGTATTGATGTGGATAGAGAACTGGCTAGCAGACAGGAAGCAAAGGGTAGGAGTAAACGGGTCCTTTTCAGAATGGCAGGCAGTGACTAGTGGGGTACCGCAAGGCTCAGTGCTGGGACCCCAGCTATTTACAATATATATTAATGATTTGGACGAGGGAATTTAACGCAACATCTCCAAATTTGCAGATGACACCAAGCTGGGGGGTATAGTTAGGTGTGAGGAGGATGCTTGGAGGCTGCAGGGTGATTTGGATAGGCTGAGTGAATGGGCAGATGCATGGCAGATGCAGTATAATGTGGATAAATGTGAGGTTATCCACTTTGGTGGCAAAAACATGAGGGTAGACTATTATCTGAATGGTGGCAGATTAGGAAAAGGGGAGATGCAACGAGACCTGGGTGTCATGGTACACCTGTCATTGAAAGTAGGCATGCAGGTGCTGCAGGCAGTGAAGAAAGCAAATGGTATGTTAGCATTCATAGCGAAAGGATTTGAGTATAGGAGCAGGGAGGTTCTACTGCAGTTGTACAGGGTTTTGGTGAGGCCACACCTGGAGTATTGCGTACAGTTTTGGTCTCCAAATCTGAGGAAAGACATCCTTGCCATAGAGGGGGTACAGAGAAGATTCACCAGACTGATTCCTGGGATGTCACGACTTTCATATGAGGAAAGATTGGATACTCGCTGGAATTTAGAAGATTGAGGGGGGATTTTATAGAAACTTACAAAATTCTTAAGGGGTTGGACAAGCTAGATGCTGGAATATTGTTCCCGATGTTGGGGGAGTCCAGAACAAGGGGTCACAGTCTAAGGATAAGGGGGAATTCCTTTAGGACTGAGATGAGGAAAACATTCTTTACACAGAGATTGGTGAGTCTCTGGAATTCTCTGCCACCGAAGGTAGTTGAGGCCAGTTCAGTGGCTATATTTAAGAGGGCGTTAGATGTGGCACTTGTGGCTAAAGGGATCAGGGGCTATGGAGAGAAGTACGGGATACTGAGTTGGATGATCAGCCATGATCACATTGAATGGCGGTGCAGGCTCGAAGGGCCGAGTGGCCTACTCCTGCACCTATTTTTCTATGTTTCTATGTTTCTAAATAAAATATTGACATGATGTTACTGCTCATGCATCTTCACATTTTTTTCCTAAAAGATAGTTTTTGATTTCTGATACCAACACTCACTGACCCATTCCTCACCTTATATCAAGAGGATTATTAAATAGATGCTAAGCCCGCAACATTTGTTCAAAGGTGAAAATGGGATGTACAATCTGGATAAAATTCACAGCTTGCACTAAATTCGGCATTGTAGAAATTCAAGTGTCCTAACAATGCTTCTGTTTCTTTCATTCACTGAAAATGCTTCACTTGTAAATGGTTGCATTCAAAAAATGTTTTAAATTGGAGTTCATCCTCTTTTGACTCAATAAACAGATTTAAGTCTAACACCCAATTGGATTGCCACAACAGTTCAGAAATTGGACAAAAATATACAAAGTCTCTCATTGGGATCGCCAAAGTTCCTTCCATTACATTTCCATGTAACATAAAAAATCATAAAACATCCCTGCAGCCCTTTGAACATGAAGTGCATAATTTGCTAGTTCTGGAAAGACTTCGTACTTTAACCGCAAAACCTCAAATTTCAAAGGTACGTTGTAATCCTCTGACACGACTACAGTAAATCCCCAATAATCTAATGTCCAATTATTTGGAAATCTATGCTTCTGCCTGACACCAAACTCACCAGATGCAGCTTGCATTCTCTTTAAGATCACTAACTTCTGTTTCTTGCAATCTCCATAAACTCACCATGTTCTGATTTCCACTTACCTTAATCTCATCAGGTTCTGTTTCCTGCTCTTTTGGAACGCACTATATTCTGTATCTGTTCCCATTAAACTCACCAGATTCTGTTTCTGAGATTATGTCCAATCCGTGTGAGGAAACATGATGGAAGGAAATGGGATTGACCTAGTTCGGTGGCAATTGTAGCTCAGATGGTCACAGGCTTGACTCTGACTCTGGCTGTGGCTCCAAGTCTCACCCCAATGATATGAACACAGAAAATTAGACTCACACCAGAGGATAGTGCTGATGGAGTGCTTCACCATTGGAAGTGTCTTCCCCCAAATGAGAAATGATAGGCCATTCAGACTTTCAAGCTTGTCTGGCATTCAATAAGATTGCGACTGATACAGTGCATTCAATAAGATACAGACTGATACAGACTGATGCTGCCTGTATTCAATCTGAATTCAATCTGATACAGACTGATGCTGCCTGTACGGAGTTTGTCTCCCCGTGACCTGCATGGGCTTTCTCTGGGAGCTCCGGTTTCCTCCCACACTCCAAAGGCATACAGGTTTGTAGGCTAATTGGCTTGGTAAAATTGTAAATTGTCCCTAGTGTGTGTAGGTAATGTTAGTGCGTGGGGATCACTGGTTGACGTGGACTCGGTGGGCCGAAGGGCCTGTTTCCGCGCATTAACACTAAACTATACTAAACTATGAGATTTTCTACTAATATTCAAAGTTATATTAGTCATAACCGTTTTCCTTTAATTCATAGAAACATAGAAATTAGGTGCAGAGGTAGGCCATTCGGCCCTTCGAGCCTACACCGCCATTCAATATGATCATGGCTGATCATTCAACTCTGTATCCCGTACCTGCCTTCTCTCCATACCCTCTGATCCCCTTAGCCACAAGGGCCACATCTAACTCCCTCTTCAACCTTATCAATGACCAGTATTGTTAGTTCTGATAGATGTAGAGTCATAGAGGTAAAGAGCCATAGAGTTACACCGCATGGAAACAGGCCCTTTAGCCCAACTTCTCCACGGTGAACTAGGTGACCTGGGGCTCCAGTCGCGGAGCCTGCGGACTCACCATCGTGGAGCTGGCCAGCTTCGGAGCATGGAGAGCTGTGGTGGCGCACGGCTGCGACCCGACTTCGGAGCTTCGGAGGCTTCAGCCGCAGGCCCGGTGGACAGTGACATCGGGTGCTCGCGGGTCCCTGGTGGGAGACCGCTTTTCGGAGCTTCCGCAATGGTAACTTCTCCCGCCCAAATTGCAAGGTTGAAAATGACCCAGAGTGGGGCCTTACATCACCCGGCGCAGCTTGAACGGCCGCGGGACTTACCATCTCCCACCGGGGGCTCCAACATCAAGACCCAGATCAGGGCCTTACATCGCCGGCACGGCCTTAACGGCCATGGGACTTGCCATCGCCCACCGGCAGCTTTAACATCGGGAGAAGAATGGTAAACAGGGGAGAGACAATGACTTTGCCTTCCATCACAGTGAGGAGGAGATTCACTGTGATGGATGTTTGCATAAATTGTGTTAATTGTGTGTCGGGTTTTTTTTCTTGTTGTATGACTGCAGAAAACAAATTCCGTTTGAACTTCATTTGAGGTTCAAATGACAACAAAGGGTATTGTATTGTATTTTGTCTATCTGAGCGAGAGATATTTCCCATATTCCACGGATTCTTTTCTATCCATTTATCTGTCCATTTTTTTAACATTACAATTGTATCAGGTTTTGCACCCTCCTCTGGCAGCTCATTCCATACACCCACCTGTGTAAAGAACCTGCCCACTCAGGTCCCTTTTACATCATTCCCCTCTCACCTCAAATCCCTGCCCTCTAGTTTCAGAGCTTGGAAGAAACGGATTGTGACCATCTAACGTATCTATGCCCTTCATGATTTTCTATAAGGTCACCCCTCAATCTCTTAACCAGCAAAAACAGGCTCAGCCTATTCAGCCTCTCCATCTAACTCAAGACCTCCAGTTCCAGTAACATATTTGTGAATATTTTCTGCATTCTTTCCAGCTTGTAACCATTTTGTTATTCATCAAATTGAAATCAATAATGTATCATTGGCTCTTTCATCCAAAACACAGTCCCAAAGGATTTTTTATTTTTGCTGCATACCAGGCATAGACTGATTGACTTTTGACTGGGACACTGCTCCTATCTGGATCTCTGCGTGCACATATAACCTTGCAATTCTTTAACAAACATGCGCATTCATGGGCAATAAGGTTACCACTAATCCTATTGAGGTATCAAATTAAGCTATTACAAAGGAAGAAACACTAATTAAATACAGAAGTTGGACTTAAAGAAATCAGGCTAATGTGCAGTTTAGGATATAAGATTTATCTTGGGGAGATCTGCATTTTTGCTTGTGATATCAATATACAAGGTCTTGACAGAAATATACTTTTCTTTCAAGGGAAAAAAGCATATCAGAGCTTCTCACGTAATACTTATAAACTATACGATTATAAAATAAAATGTGTACTTTAACATGTAAAATTTAAGTTGAATGCTGTTGTCCTTTATTAATTTTAGTGGAAGACAGACTTAGTTATATTCTGCTGGTATCATCAATTTGCTAAGCCTGCGTCTTGCATGTTACGCCATTGACTCAGCATGATGCTGAAAATATTCCACATTATGTGGAAATGAGAATTTAAAAAATAACTTTTGAATTTGTAGTGAAGCAGTAATGTAGGAACATAGTTTCTCCACACATCCTGTATGAAAGAATTGTGCTAGGTCTGTATATTTCAATTGGGATGTTCTTTAGCATGTGGTCACTGTTGCAAGATAAGAAACATAGCAGCCAGTTTGCATGCAGTGAAGTCCCAGATAAAATTGAGCAAAGACTAAAGTACGTGAAGCTCGCATCAGAGATATGTTGCTTGCTGATGATGCTGCAGTTGTGCCCCACATCCAGCAGGAACTACAGTCACTGATGGACCACTTGTATCGGGCTTGTAACGACTTCGGGCTGACCATCAGCCTGAAGAAGACAAAAGTCCTGGGGCAGGATACAGAGGGGCCTCCTGTCATCACCATCGACGACTACGAACTCAATGCCGTCCATCAGTTCACGCACCTTGGCTCCACCATCACCAACAACCTCTCCTTGGACACAGAGATTGATACAATAGACAATAGACAATAGGTACAGGAGTAGGCCATTCGGCCCTTCGAGCCAGCACCGCCATCCAATGTGATCATGGTTGATCATCCCCAATCAGTACCCCGTTCCTGCCTTCTCCCCATATCCCCTGACTCTGCTACCTTTAAGAGTCCTATCTAGCTCTCTCTTAAAAGCATCCAGAGAACCTGCCTCCACTGCCCACTGAGGCAGAGAATTCCACAGACTGACCACTCTCTGTGAGAAGAAGTGTTGCCTCGTCTCCGTTCTAAATGGTTTACTCCTTATTCTTAACCTGTGGCCCCAGGTTCTGGACTCCCCCAACATCGGGGACATGTTTCCTGCCTCTAGAGTGTCCAAACCCTTAACAATCTTATATGTTTCAATGAGATCCCCTTTCATCCTTCTAAACTCCAGAGTGTACAAGCCCAGCTTATCCATTCTCTCAGCATATGACAGTCCCGCTATCCTGGGAATTAACCTTGTAAACCTACACTGCACTCCCTCAATAGCAAGAATTCTCTCAGTGATAAGAGGATCGGGAAGGCAGCTGGAACTCTCGCTCACCTCACATCTCGAGTGTGGACCAACCCAAAGCTGATAGTGAAGACAAAGGTAGCAGTCTACAACGCCTGTGTCAACAGCACGCTGCTGTACGGCAGTGAGACATGGACTACCTATGCCATACAGGAGAGAAGGCTCAACACCTTCCACCTCAGAAGCATCCGTCGTATCCTGGCTGTATCCTGGCAAGACAGCGCATCCAACACCGACCGAGGTGCTGTCTCGCGCTGGCCTTCCCAGTATGTACACTCATCTTATGCAGCGCAGACTGCGGTGGCTAGGCCACGTCCACCACATGGAGGATGGCCATATTCCAAAAGACATCCTCTATGGAGAGCTGACATCTGGGAGGAGAACCATCGGCCGCCCCCAGCTATGTTACAAGGATGTCTGCAAGAGAGATATGAAGGCGCTCAACATCAATGTGGAGTCCTGGAAGATCCTTGCAGCTGACCGCACGAGGTGGAGAGGTACCCTGAACCAACATCTCAAAACGGGAGAAGAGAAACTGTTGAACGCAGCGGCAGACAAGCGGGCAGGCAGAAAGGAGCGCAGCAACCTCAACAAACCAGAGACTACACACAAATGTGACCTTTGCGACAAAGACTGTCACTCCCGCATTGGTCCCTTCAGCCACAAGCGACGCTGCTCTAGCCGAGGTTTGGAGCAAGCAGCCAACAACTAGGATGCATCACCCATGGTCAGTCATGACCGAGGGGGGCCTCCATTAGACATGTGCGTTTATATATGTGTAAATATGCTCAAAATGGAAGTCATTATATTTGTACATATCACCAATATTGAACAAATATGTTTGCCAAAGATGTTTTAAATGTTGTTAAATAATAATAATAGTCAATGCCACAGAGTCATAAAGAGTTGCAGCAAGGAAACAGACCCATTTACGTTATTCCTTCATCCACATTCTCAAAACCTCCCTCAGATTCCACCTAGGTGCAATTGACAGTGGCCAACTAACCAAGAAACTTTCACGTTTTGTGATGCAGAAGGAAATCGGAGCATCCGGAGAAAGCCCTTGCAGTCACAAGGAGAATGTGCAAACTCCACACAGGCAGTGGTTGTGATTGAACCTGAGTCTCTGGAAATGTGAGTTTATGGCCACCAGACCTTCCTTGCTTTATCCACGGGTGATTCATATGTTGATCAGCTGCTGGCAGTTTCCAGTGAAAACAGGATCACTAGATCATACGTTCATCAAGTGGTGAGTTTTTCCTGGTTTCCCACAATCATGTTATTTGTCAAAAGGTCCATTTGAATTCCTCTCCCTCTTTTTAATTTGCATTGTATCAATCCAATCAATGTTTTTTTTGCTAATCTGGACAAAACCTACCTGAAGAAGGCAAAATCTACCAATGACTAAATACCCAACCTTCTACTTTAGACTTATGCATACACAGAAGGTCGTGTTTGACAGAACCAGCAATGACAGAGTAGGTTAAAGTCTGATTCTGTTGCTTAGGGACCACATTCTACCATTCTTTATGTCTTTCAATGAAAGTAGAAAGCCAATAGTTTTGTAAATAGAGATCTTGCTGAGATTTCAGCAACAAAGGTGAATAATAAATACCAGCTTTAACAACAATGCCCACACCTTGTGAATTAAAAGAGATTTGCATCCAGCAAAGGGTGCCAGTCAGTGATACGAGAGCACCCAGCCACTTGGTGCAGCCTCAACAACATATAAGAAGCTCACCACCATATAGGACATGGCAGCCCACTTGACTGGCATGCCATCCAGTTCACTACTGACACAAAATAGCAGCAGTTTGTACCATCTACAAGTTGCACTACAGCTACTCACCAAGACTCCAGGCAGAAAGACAAGAGCTGTGAAAGTATGGGAAAGCCCACATTACAGGAGGTTTAGTGGAGGGTGCAGAAGAGGCTCATCAGGATGTTGCCAGGATTTTAAAAAACTATTTGTAATACAGGGACAAAATGATAAAAGTATATACAATTATGAGAGGCATAGATAGGGTCGTTCTTCAAGATAAAAATGTCTAATACTAAAGATTTGTGTGGGGCAAGGTCTTTACACAGAGAGTGGAAGGTGCATGGAAGGTACTTCCAGGGGTGGTAGTGGACGCAGACACCATAGTGGCATTTAAGAGGTATTTGACCAGACACATGAACATGTAAGGAGTGGAGTCACATGCCAGCAAATTGGGTTAGTCTCATTTGGAATCAGAATCAGAATCAGAATCAGCACAAGCTTCTTCAGTCTGAAGAAGGATTTCGGCCCGAAACGTTGCCCATTTCCTTCGCTCCATAGATGCTGCTGCACCCGTTGAGCTTCTCCAGCACTTGTGTCTACCTTCAGCACAAGCATCGTGGGCCGAATGGCCTGTTCACGTGCAGTACCGTTCAATGTTCTATGAACATCACCACCTGGAAGTTGCCCTGTAAGCCACACATTGTCCTGACTTGGAAATCTGTTTTCATTCCTTCAACCGTTGCTGAGTGAAATGTGGGTAAACCACCACCTCAAGGACTGCGGTTGATCAACTGCCGCCATCTCAAGGACAATTAGGGATGGGCAATTAAATATTGCCTCAGCCTCTGAAGCCCACATCAAGTTGAATGATTTTTAAAAAAATCTCTCTTCAGTGATGCTGGGGATGAAAGGATAAGTATTGGGGCCAGGAAATTATGGAATTTTCTACGCATGGGATCTTCTACGTACACTCGAGTGGGTAAGTAACACCCCAGCCTGGAGAACCTTTGACAGCCCACACTCCCTCAGGATTGCATTGGAATGGGGACGGTGTCAAAGTTGACTCAGGTCTGTGAGCATGGTGTATTGCGAATCCCCCCTACACACGAGTGGCTGACTCAACATTACTATTTTTAAGTTTTAGTTCCTTCAGGATGTTTTCTATCATGGCAACACTATTAATTTACTCAGTAACAGCAGGCTAAGCAAAATAGTGAAATGCTCTACCACATAACCTTGCGTCAGGCAAAGTGATTCAACGGTGAAGATGTAACTTCTTACTCACTGCACCACTTGAAGGACTGAGGCCACCTCTTTTAATGAGAGCTCTTTTTTGAGAGCCCTGTTTCAAACTTAAAGTATCAACACAGGGCAAATCAGATGAAGGAAAGTGAAGTAACAAAATAATATGCTGGAATCAGTCAGCACCTTGCCTTGTCTTATTTCCTTCTGTCTACCTGAAGGGTAAAGGATGCGTTATGGAGTGAGCAGGGCACACAGTGCCTGCCTTGTCACAGAGTTGGTTCGGTGCAGTCAGCATCACTGAGCAACCTATTGTTACATTAAACATCATTACTGCTTTCAAGGAAGCGTGACCATTTCCCTCTCTTCTAGAACACAGGGCTTACTGCTGTAGGCAGGGTTGGCTAATGATTATTCCTGCTTTGGCTGCTACCAGTGGCTCTTATCTTATGATTTATGGAAAAGGAAACATTAGACCAGAATAATGACTGTAAAGTTGAGCAAAGACTAATGTGTCTCTGTAACCAGACAAATCAAATAGCTGGGCAGGTGCTTGACATGTTTAAATGTGTGTCAAAGCTGCCAAATGAGTTCATTTTTGTAATGATGATAAACTTTATATTTTAACAATGTCAATTGACATTGTGATCTTTCTGAAGCACAAGTGAGTGTGGCAGGCTCTGGAATAAATTAGATGTGTGCATCTTGATTGTGGATCTCTCCAGCTCAGAGAAATCATCTGCATTTTAAATGTATCTCTTTCTGTTGCAACTTGCCCCACATTAAACTTGGTGAATGCAACTGGAATGATAAACATTCAAGTTTACAGGGAACTATCTGTGGTGGAATGGAGTCTATGTTATCAGTTGATCTTAGAGCTGGCCGTAAAATTGCACCATTTACCTGCAGGCAATAACGTAGGCAAAGCCACATGAATGAAGAATCAGGGTAAGTATAAGTCAACATGCTGTCAGCTAATGCAGTGATTATTTAAATAGGATTTGTATTTGTCCCAGAACTGTTTAGTTTAGTTTATTGTCACGTTTACTGAGGTACAGTGAAAGGCTTTTGTTGCACGCTAACCAGTCAGCGGAAAGACTATACATGATGCCGTCCACAGTGTACTAATACAGAATAAAGAAAATAATGTTTAGTGCAAGATTAAGTCCAGTAAAGTCCAATTAAAGATAGCCTGTGAGTCTCCAACGAGGTAGATGGTAGCTTAAGACCGCTTTCTTCTGTTGCTCATGCCTGATTGGAGAGGGGAGAAGTGGGAAACCCAATTGGCGGGACTGATCGATGATCTAGCCAGGTCACTCGATAACAAAGGTCAGACTGACCTGATTATATTGGACTTCAGGAAGGCTTTTGGTAAGGTTCCCCATAAGCGGCTCCTGTACAAGCTCAACCATGTAGGAATAGACAGCAACCTCTTAAAATGGATTGAGATCTTTTTACAAGGAGACACCAGCGAGTTCTCCTGGAGGGAGAGACGTCTATTGAAACGTCTGTGACATCAGGTGTACCACAGGGGACTATCATGGATCCATTGCCCTTCCTACTGTATATGAATGACATTCCAAATGCAATTTCGATCAGAGTCCGATTCTTCGCAGATGATGCCATAATTTATAGAGAGATTAAAAGACCAGAAGACATCTTGTCCCTACAGAATGATCTGGATGCTCTCTGTGAGTGGGGAAAAACCTGGCAGATGTCATTCAATACAACCAAATGTCATACCATGCATGTCTCACACAAGATTAAACCACTTTTATCGGAATACAACATGGGTAGTCATACATTGCTTGCTGTCGACCATCACCCATATCTAGGAGTCGTATTATGCAAAGATAATTTGGGTGACGCGTATTAATCAAGTTTCCAACAAAGCAAATAGAACTCTCGGCCTACTCAAAAGAAAATTTCACGCATGTAGTACATCCGTCAAAGAGAATGCCTACAAGTCCTTGGTCAGGCCCAAATTGGAGTATTTTGGAGCCGTATTGGATCCCTTCAACAACAACAACAACAAGATGGAAACAAGGTGGCCGATTAGGAAAAAGGGAGATGCAACGCGACCTGGGTGTCATGGTACACCAGTCATTGAAAGTAGGCATGCAGGTGCAGCAGGCAGTGAAGAAAGCGAATGGTATGTTAGCATTCATAGCAAAAGGATTTGAGTATAGGAGCAGGGAGGTTCTACTGCAGTTGTACAGGGCATTGGTGAGACCACACCTGGAGTATTGCGTACAATTTTGGTCTCCTAATCTGAGGAAAGACATTCTTGCCATAGAGGATGTACAGAGAAGGTTCACCAGACTGATTCCTGGGATGGCAGGACTTTCATATGAAGAAAGACTGGATAGACTCAGCATGTACTCGCTAGAATTTAGAAGATTGAGGGGGGATCATAGAAACTTACAAAATTCTTAAGGGGTTGGACAGGCTAGATGCAGGAAGATTGTTCCCGATGTTGGGGAAGTCCAGAACAAGGGGTCATAGTTTAAGGATAAGGGGGAAGTCTTTTAGGACCGAGATGAGAAAAAAAAAATTCACACAGAGAGTGGTGAATCTGTGGAATTCTTTGTCACATAGAGTAGTTGAGACCAGTTCATTGGCCATATTTAAGAAGGAGTTAGATGTGGCCTTTGTGGCTAAAGAGATCGGGGGTATGGAGAGAAGGCAGGTACAGGATACTGAGTTGGATGATCAGCCATGATCATATTGAATGGCGGTGCAGGCCTACTCCTGCACCTATTTTCTATGTTTCTATGTTGCTAAGATCACCCTGGAGAAAGTACAACGCCGAGCAGCCCGCTTTGTATGTAATAACTACAAGCGCAAATCAAGTATGAATAATATGCTGACTTCTCTCGGTTGGGATACCCTAAAGCTCCGCAGAATCAGGCTAAGACTTATTGCAATTTACAAGATTCACATAACCACGCCATCAAATCTGCCGTCATCCCAGAGCACCACTGCCATGAAACAAGACAAAATAACGGTCCCTACATTATCAACTCACTAAATTTCAATAAACTTTGCTACCAATATTCCCTTTACCCAAGGACGATAAGGGAATGGAATAGGTTACCACTCAACACATGTGCTGCTCCCAATGTTAAGTCATTTAAAAAGGGGATTGAGCAACTAGATCTCCTCCACTTGGTCAAAAAGGTCCACTTCAAAATGTAATCACTACTCTACTCCGACCTGTGGGAGATAAACACTGATGAGGCATTTGCGCAGTAATCAACCAGAAGGGAGTGACCACCAACCCAGCGAATTATCGTCCTGTTTCACTAACAAGTACTTGCTGTAAATTGCTGGAGCATATAATTGATAGTAATCTGATGCGTCACGTGAGCAAACATAATATTCTTGCCGACAACCAACATGCATTTAGGAGGCATAGATCATGCGAGTCTCAGCTTATCCTGACAACAAATGATCTGGCCAAGCACCTTGACAGTAACGTCATCATGGATTTATTTGTACTGGACTTTTCTAAAGCATTTAATGTCATCCCACACCAGAGACTGCTTCGGAAGCTTGACTTCTACGGTATTCGTTCCAACACGAAACAATGGATTTCCAGTTTCCTGACAAAACGTCTTCAGCACGTGTGTGTGAACGGAAAGAGCTCCAATTGGCACCCAGTGTTGAGTGGTACACCCCAGGGCACAGTACTTGGCCCACACCTATTTTTGCTTTACATCAATGACATCCATGAAAAGTCGCAAGTACGACCAGACTATTCGCTGATGATTGTTTGCTGTACCGTCCAATTAAGTCAGCTGATGATGAAGATGATCTCCAAAAGGATCTCGATACTATGTTCGAGTGGTCACAACAATGGGGCATGCAGTTCAACCCTTCCAAATGTGAAACCATGCGTGTCACCAGAAAGAGGAATCCAGGCGTCACATCTTACAACATACATGGTGTCACCCTTGAAGAATCCAAACAAACCAAGTATCTTTGCATCAAATTGCAGAATGATCCACGTTGGAATGGTCAGACTCATCATGTAACAGTGAAAGCAACAGGTGTCCTAAACTTCCTGAGGCGCAACTTCCATCATTGTTCAGCTTCTGTCAAGGAGAAGCTGTATTTCACCCTCGTTAGACCTCATCTGGACTACACAGTTGCAGCTTGGGACCCATACACAGATAAAAACATTTCATCCATCGAACGTGTCCAAAGACAGGCCGCTCGTGTAAGTTATTGGGGCAAATCCTCCAAAATTATGGAAGAACTTGGATAAGGACATGGACATTTTAAAAAAAGACAGATTTGCTGGCTGCAACGGAAAAACCCGCAATCCACAGAAAGACTCAGTTTCAAGTTTCAAACCGTCTGGTCCGTGGACTTGGACATCACACAACGGTGTGAACAAAGGCAGAGACGGAGATAACAAGATTTTCTTGGATACACAAACGAAGGAACCAAGCCTCAGCAGACGGTGGTAAACAGGCCAGCAACAAGCACAATCACCATCGTGGATGACCCATCCATCGAGACAATAGGAGCCCATCCAGGCGATGGGATAATGATCAGGCTGAGGGATCATGACATCAGCAAACCCCTTATCATCGGAAGCCTATTGTTCATGCCAGATCGAAACTGGGAAACATCAAAAGAAGCCCTTTTATCCAGAGGACCACCTGGGGGGTTCAAAGGAATCTCAGGTATAAAACAGGAGTCCAGCCAGAACTCGCTCTCTGCTCTTTTCGGCTCTTCCTGCTCTTCCTGCTCTACTGGACAGCTCGTGAGCCTGCATTGACTTAGCTGTGAGTATCCTGGTGACTTGGAGAAATTCCCGAAATAGGATAGAAGGTTGAGTAAATAAAGGGAAAGGGGAGTAAAAGATTGTTAAAGTAAGTTTTACGACGTGCCCGATAGTTTTCCTTCCATAGTCTTAGTTTAAAGCATAAGTTTAGCCACGTATTATGTAGTGTTGGTGAGATTCGATTTCTCATTGTTTAATAAAGCTTGTAAATTTAGACTTGCTTTGAGTCCATCTTGGTTTCTGTTTTCTCTCATCAGCACGCTCTGGTCAATTCAACCTTTTATCATATCCCACCATAATTCCGAGGTCTAGAACCTAGGGGAATCCCTTTCGTGGGAAACGAAAAAGACCCCTACACTCAATTTGTTACTAACACATACGAGAGAGAAGCGAGTGTCACCAAACTTCTGAATTCTCTGGGGTGGAACCCTCTCCAAGACAGACGTGAAGCTCACCGTTTGACCTGTTTTTACAAAATGTTAAATGGAAGCTAGACATAGATCACAAGACCTACACCAACCCCAAACCAATTAGGAGCAGACGAGGGCATTCAATCCAATTTGTGGTCCCAGCCTCAAAGACAGATGTGTACAGTAATTTGTTCTTTCCACGCACTATTAAAGCATGGAATAATCTCCACCAAGCCACAGTTGCCCAGCCAGATGCAACTAAATAAAGTGGCACTTTCTTCCCAATAACCCTCTCTGGCTAAACCCCTCCCTTCACCACCTCCAGTTTAAATTCCAGTTGGAATATTTTGGAGGACCAAGTAACCAAGAACCAAGAACCAAGGGTGCACCTTGTTCTTGATTATGCTGAGGTGAGGTGTAAATTGAGTCAATGGAAGGGAGGCTGGTTTGTGTGATGGTCTGGGTTGCGTTCATAATTCTCTGAAATTTCTTGCAGTCTTGGTTGGAGTTGTTCCCAAACCAAACTGGTACGCACCCCCATAAAATGCTTTCTACCACAATTATTCACTCCAATCATTCCTCATTTACTTGTGTATGATTGTGCCCATGTATGGTATGATCTCCCTGGATAACGCACAAAATGGTTGTACACTATATCTTGGTACACATAACAATAATAAACTAAAGTAAACTAAACTAAGCATTATAGTCGCTCCAGATGAAGCTGTCAGTACTTAAATAGACTGGTTCCACCAAAATGCAGGACAGAACACCACAAGAGATCCTTCTTCCCTGTGGCTATCAAACTTTACAACTCTACCCCCTTCTGTCGTGCGGTAGACTCAGGCAGAGAGCATCCCCCATTATGTTGTACATTGCCCATTTAGTCTTTGCATTAGACTTTACTTGAGAGAGAAAGCATGGAAACAGGGCCTTCAGCCCAACAAGTCAGCACCAACCATCAATCACCCCATACACTAGCACTATCTATACTCTAGGGACAATTTACAATTTTACTGAACCAATGAACTAACAAACCTGTGTTAATCCTGGCTAAATTGGAGAGGCTAACATTGCAAAATGGGGTAAAAGCTTTAGGGTTGCTGGGAGATTTGGTGTATTTGGAGTTGCTCTCTGCAGAGCTGGGACAAGCTGCAAAGAGGTGGTAGTGTTTCTGGAGCTTAGATACAATTTGCAGGCTAAGAATGAGAATATCTGCAAACCCTGTCAATTAGGTGCAAAATGCATAGAATGGATTGGATGGCTGCAAACCAGACATACATCTTGTAAATAATTGAAAATAATGTTGCAGAGTTTGACTTTGCCGAGTATTGATTGGATGAGGTATTGAGCCTTGTCTCGGTTTCCTGTAGATCAGGGTAAATGTTTCTAAGTTGGCTTCCTTACGAAGTCTGTTTTGAATACAATGTATTGAGTTGTTGTATTATTGGGTTAGGGAAATGTCTGTTATGTATGGGGTTAATCAATATCTGTAATTGGGTTATTAAGAGACTGCCCCCGTGTGTTTCGGCTCCTCGAGGTCCCGGGACATATAAAAGTCCGCTGCCACGAGATTCAGCGTCTATCTTCTGGGAGAGCGCTTGGAGCTGCATGAACTTCTGCAATGTCTCTGTCTGAGTGAGGCCTAGAAGGTTTGAACAGGCAGACACGAGGATCGAACCCGCAGTGGGATATGTACAGTAGTTGATCTGTGACGCGCTTTTGTTAAAATAGAATGTAGTTGTTTCAAGTGGTTGATTCAGTGTTTTTACTGAAACTAGACTGGGGGAAGCTTAGAAACGAGCAATTTACACCTGCACATCTTTGGGATGTGGGAGGAAACTGGAGCATCGAGAGAAAACCCACCCAGTCACAGGGAGAACATACAAACTCCGTATGGCCAGCACCCGTAGTCAGGATCGAAATCGGATCTCTGGCGCTGTAAGGCAGCAACTCCACCACTGTGCCACTGTGTCGCCCTGAGGCATTCAGTCAAAGCAATGGACAAATTAAAATTCTGGTCCAAAGTTGTAGAAAGCAGGTAACCACTGCAGGTACAATCCCCTCCACAAGTCTCACCCTAACACGCCTTGTTGGCTCCAGCGTCCAACCAGAAGCCCCCAACCCTGGGCTTGCCCGAGGTTCTGGGCTTCTGTGACTGTGATTGGAAAGCAGAGCTAGCAGGGTGCGGGTCCACTGCTGCTGCTGCTGGAGCAGTTTACTGTGGTACTGACCCCAACCATGCATACACATCCTCTCCACACTGGGATTATTCCTCGAACAGGGACACGGCCCAGTCTCGAAGCCCTGTTGTCTGCAGCTCCTTCCGCAATAAACTATACTTTGCCATCAGTCACAGGGTTTGTTTAGGATGCTAAAAAAGGGCAATGGTCATAGCATGGCAGTGTAAAGATTTTAAAAATTAAAAACACAACCAAATAAAAGATTCAAAGCTAATCCATGTGTTTTATTGCATCAACAGAGTAGCCTTTGTGCTAAAAGAAGAACTAGTTTGGATTCTTGTACATCTGGGCTATTTTTTCGCTGAACACCTTCGCTCAATCTGCCTGGACCTTCCTGATCTCCCGGTTGTTAAACACTTTAATTCCCCTTCCCACACTGACCTTTCTGTCCTAGGCCTCATCCATTGTCAGGGTGAGGCTAAATGCAAATTGGAGGAACAGCATCTCATATTTCGCTTGGGCAGCTTACAATCCCAGGGGTATGAATATTGATTTCTCTAACTTCAAGTAACCCCTGCATTCCCTCTCTCTCCATCCCTCGCCCACCCAAGTCTTTCTTTCTCACCTAGCTGAAGCTAACAATGACATGTTTCCTTTATCATTACTTTTTTGCATATTTTTTATTAATTTGTTCTATATCTCTCTACATCATCGCCTATATCTCTCCTTCCCTTTTCCTGTGACTTTCAGTCTAAAGAAGGGTCTCGACCCGAAATGTCACCCATTCCTTCTCTCCAGAGATGCAGCCTGTCCCGCTCAGTTACTCCAGTTTTTTGTGTTTACATTATATACTTGTGCGATAATCTGTTTAGGATCAGCTGTGTTAAACAAAGATAAATTCAAAGTTAAAGGAGAGTGGAATTCAGTTTCACAAATCAAAATGGTTAAGGTCAAAAGCATGGCCTAATTTTGTCATTAGTGTCCTGACCTCCTGACCCTGAGCCTTCCTCATAATAGGCAGGGTGGTTTGGTGGCCTTCTATGTTTTGGATAGTTAAAAACACAGCTACTCACACACATCTGCTAGGAGTAAATTGGATGTGCCCTGCTGACTGCATTGTTTCGGAAATGAGCCGAGAGGTATTTGTAGCAAACCTGTGGCTTGGAAGTCACTTCATTGGCATTCCTTGATTGATAAAGTAAAAGTTAAAGAAACCAGCTAATGAAGTGATGACAAGGACGAATATTTGCGAAGAAATACCTCCCGTGCAGGCCACACAGTTGCCAACTTGGAGAGCCGCACGCACCTGGAAATATTAGTTCAGTTTCTGATTTTAAAAAATCTGAGGGTGGTTTTGACGGCTGACATTCAAAGTAGAGTGAATTGCGAAATATCCAATGCATCCCTCTATTGAAAGGTTCCCTTGAAATTGAAAATGTCTTTTATTAATAAATAGACAATAGACAATAGACAATAGGTGCAGGAGTAGGCCATTCGGCCCTTCGAGCCAGCACCGCCATTCAATGTGATCATGGCTGATCATCCCCAATCAATACCCTGTTCCTGCCTTTTCCCAATATCCCCTGAATCCGCTATCTTTAAGAGCCCTATCCAGCTCTCTCTTGAAAGCATCCAGAGAACCTGCCTCCACCGCCCTCTGAGGCAGAGAATTCCACACACTCACAACTCTCTGTGAGAAAAAGTGTTTCCTCGTCTCTGTTCTAAATGGCTTACTCCTTATTCTTAAACTGTGGCCCCTGGTTCTGGACTCCCCCAACATCGGCAACATGTTTCCTGCCTCCAGCGTGTCCAAACCCTTAACAATCTTATAGGTTTAGGAGTAAATGGGGGAAATCAGCCAATTTTTTTGCCAGAACCAGGACAAAATTTAAAAGCTGCTCTTGAAAGTGCTCAAAGTGTCAACTACAGTAACTCCTGAGGGAATCACGCCCCCGTATAAGATATTGCGTTATTTCCTTGGGTGTCTACGCCTATTTAAAAAGCCTGCTAATAAAAACCAGCAAGGAATCATTCTGAAAATTCACCGTAAGAGCCTAATGTCAATTACCTGACAATTTCCTTCACAAACTATGGCCCAGCAACAAGTAAAAGTGAAACAAGATGCAGAAGCTTTTTGAAGCCCTGGTATTTTTGTTCTCTCTCCCTCTTTCATTGAAATTTAAAGAGGCTAGAGCTTAGAATTCAGGCTCAGACCACAGTACAGTATTGAAGGATCAGTCCCTATGTATATGTCAGTCCCTATGGCCTCTAAACTTAGGCCACTAGGGACGCCGCATGATGGCAGCCTCTGCCAACAGTCTGCCTGTTTTTCCATCTTTTTTTTATTTTTAGTCTGTTCAAAAAGTATGTGTTGGAGTTTCCTAGTATTTTTATGTGGGGGGAGGTGGGTATGGTAAGGAGAAACTGTTTCCCAGTCACTTCCTGGCGAGGATGCGACTGTTCTCCAAGTTGCGTCCTCGCCCCCTCCCCCCCCCCCCCCCCACCCTCGCAGCCTACCTGCTGGATTGGCATGGCCTTTCCTGCCGGAGACCGGACCAGAGCTTCAGCGGCAGCGCAGCACTAGATTCATTGCGGAGCGGGCAATGCCTTACCTGGATCGCCGTTTGAAGCTCCGGAGTGTTGGGCCTGCTGCTTCAACATCGTGGAGCTGTGGTTTGCGGTGCTCCTGCCGCGGGCGGCGCTGACTTCAGCATTGCGGAGTCCTGGGATCCTTTGCCGAGGGCCGCCAGCGTGAATCTCCACCCAGCTCGGCCTGTGGATTTCGGGAGCGTCGGTCTCCGGTAAGAAGGGGCCGATTCAGAAGTCCAAGCCGCTGAGGGCGTTCTTCCGTTCCGACATCGGAGTTCCATCATCCCAGTGAGAGGTCCTGAGCATCGGGCTACCGTTGCGGCCAGGGCCGGATTTAGATGAAGAGAGGCCCTAGGCTATTCCACTTGTGAGGCCCCTCCCAATCCCCCACCCCCACGACGAGAGGAAGATGGAAGAGTCCACCAGATTGACACCGATGTGCAGCTGAGCGTGGCCAATGAGGTATGGGCTGGAAAGCTGTGCTTTTTATTCATTGCCAGTGCTAGTGTTGAGTTATCAGCTTAAAACACTATTATTCTGAAATGGAGATCAGGGAAAATTACTGAAGTGTTGTTTAGAGACTACAGTGTTTTGTGACAGCATATGTAAGAAAGGCCTATGACAGTGTCAAAAATATTATACACCAGGCCCGTATGAAGCTTTTCAAAAAGAGGGGTGGCATGGCAGGATTACAAACATTTGATGTGAAATAAGTGCACGCAGCACATATCACAAGCGTGAAGCTGAAAGACCTTTGTGGCCGGGGTCCTGGAAGCTCTGGGTTTTAGATGTTCTCTGGTGCATTCAGAGACTTATTTTGGAGCATTGTTTTAATAATCAAGTTGTACTGTAAAATGTTATGTAAAATGTTATAAAGGAGCAATCAAATACTGCAAATAAAACACTAAGTTTTTGCAATGAATAAAACATTTTTTAAGAAAATGTTTTGTGTGTTGATTTGATTGCCTGTTACTGTTCGACTGTTTTAGTGTGTGCACATTAAAAATATGATGCAAAATGAAAGTTCCAAACTAAGGAATTCATATTTTTCAGTATTGTTATCAAGGAAAAGAAAGCAGTTCCAATTGTTTGATATTATTCATATGGAGGAGAAAATATAATTGCTCTAACACCTACCTTAATTTTGCAATCTCACTAAAGATAATTCCCCTTTCCCTCTCCCCCTCCTCCTTCCCCCTCCCCTTCCCCCTCCCTCTCCCTCCACCTCTCTCTCCCTCCACATCTCTCTCTCCCCCCTCCCCCTTCCCCTCTCCCTCTCCCCCTCCCTCTTGATCTCCCCCTCCCCTCCCTCTCTCTCCCCCCTCTGTCTCAACCCTCTCTTTCCCTCTCTCACATCCCCCCTTCTCTCTCCCTCCCACGGAGCAAGGCTCCGACTTCGCGCTGCAGACACTGCAGCCCCCCGGCCCAGCGAAACGGACCCTCCCGCAACGCAATATTCCACTACTTACCTGGAATAGACACGAGGCATCGAGGTGATTGCATGGAGTGCAAATGGAGATGTGAACCCGCCCGGGCCCACTGCGCATGAGCGGAGAGACAGCGTCATTTTGCATCACTACTGCGTCACCGGCTTCCCCCAACTGCGTAGGCGCGGATGGTCGCAATTTTTTTCCCCAAACCTTCCAGCGGCCGGAACCAGAATTTCGGGTAATTTCCGTCAGTGGAAACGCTGATAGCGCTCCAATTTTTTTTTTCTCAGGATTTTTTTTTACTCTGGGGAAAAAAACACCTTGGCCGGAGGCCCCCTAGATTTTGTGGCCCTAGGCTTCAACCTATGAGGCCTATAGGTAAATCCAGCCCTGCCGATGCCCCTTCTAGATCTCGAGGCCCTAAACTTAAGCTTGTGAAGCTTATGCATAAATCCGGCCCTGGTTGTGGCATCTGCGGGGGTCTCGGAAGGCCCCGACCATGGGTGAACAACAAAGAACATCAAAGAAGAGGATGACTGAACTTTGGTGCCTTCCCTCACAGTGGGAAACTTTGATTCCACTGTATGGGGATGTTTATGTTAAAGACTATCGTGTTTTTTTTGTATTCGTATGGCTGTATGGTGACCCCAAATTTCACTGTACCAATTGGTGCATGTGACAATAAATGTGTCTTGAATCTCTTGAATCTTGAATCTCTTGCTGAAGAGGGCCAGGCGTGGAGAGGGATATCGACTCGCGGGATGATCGGAATGGAGGCGATGACTGCAATGGGCCTTTGTGGTCAGCTGCAGCTGGGAGTGTAAAACGGTTTCGCAATTTCATCTCTTGCACACAGACTCAGTGGGCTGTTCTGTACATGCTGTGTCCACCGGGGGATTGTGCTTAAGTACGGAGATAGTCTTGCGGATCTGTATGCAAAAAATGTATTTCACTGAACCTGGTACATATGACAATAAAGAAACCATTGAACCATTGAATCATTGAACTCCTCTCCCAAAATTCCAATTAACCCTAGCAACAGAACCAGTGTGTGCTGACAGAAATGAGTTACTATTCTTGCCCACTATGTTTGAGCCAAACATGATGCCTAGCTAAACTTATCTCATCTGCCTGCACATGAACCAAATCCCTCTATTCCACGCACTTCCATGTTTAAAAGCCTCTAAAATGCTACCATCATATCTGACTCCACCACTACCCCAGGCAATGCATTCCAGGCCCCCACCACCCTCTGTGCAAAAAAACGTCCCCGCACATCTCCATCAAACTTTCATTCTCTCACCAAATCGCTTTGATTGTTAATCAAATGCAATGTATTTCCTCCGTTTTTGGTTTATCTGGTGTTGCCTGTTGATTTTTTTACCACCCAGTCTCCAGTGGTTCACCTTGTGACAAGACCATCCAATCCACCCGCCATCAGCACCCATCCTTCCACTCCATATATAACCACAAAATTGAGTCCTCAAGTCCAACAACAGGGACACAGGCCCTTTAACCCATTCGTCCATGCCGACCAAGATGCCTCATCCAAGCTAGTCCCATTTTCCTACATTTACCCACTATCCCTCTAAACCTTTCCTACCCATACCTGTTCAGTGTATTTTAAATATTGTTATTGTATCTGTTGCAACCACTTCCTCTGGCAGTTTGTTTCCACGCACGTATCACCCTCTGCGCGAAGAATTGCCATATTGGCTCATTTTATCAATATCGGTTACACCAGTAGTGGTAACAGCTCATGCTGATAGTTGAGGCACTGTCAGTGGTGCTCTGGAAACAAAGCAGACAGTGCAGAAAATCAATGAAGAAAAAGATCAGTGCAGCACAAAGGCAATGCTAGGGCAGCCATTGTGATATTATCACGACTAATTTCCTGTTATTTGTCTAAGGTGCCACCTGGTGCTTAAGTCTTTGTTTGGTCCTATATGAAGATGCTTCTCCACATAATTGTATGCTCGAACCTAGGAGATCCCTGCTATTATGCTGTTAAGAAATGTGTTGCAATGATAGTTGCAATAGTGGACATGATACAGAGTGCTATTACTGTTGGTAATAATGTTAATCAACATCTTAGTCATGCTGGTATCAATAATAGTATTGATAGTCAGGTTGTAGTAATACCAGTTTTGTTTATTGTTTTATGTGTGGCACAGTGACGCAGTGGTAGAGTTGCTGCCTTACAGCCCCAGGGGCCCGGATTCGATCCTGACTACGGGTGCTATCTGTGTGGAGTTTGTACGTTGTCCCTGTGACCGCATGGGTTTTCTACGGGTGCTCTGGTTTCCACCCACATCCCAAAGATGTGCTGGTTTGTAGATTAATTGGCTGCTGTTAATTGTCCCTAGTAGGATACAACTAGTGTACAGTTGATCATGGTCGGCAGGGACTCGGTAGGCCGAAGGGCTTGTTTCCACACTGTACTTCCACAAAACATTTTTTTAAAGTTACCAGTATTACTATCTAGTGTCCTGAGTAATATCAGGGTGCAATAATTTAAATTGTAATAATTGCTATATAACTAGGAATTTCTAAAACCAGAAATTATAATCACTGCAATGGTAATAATCTAAAATTATAGCAATACTGGCAATATTAGTAATAATATTAGTTAGTAATATTAGTTCAGATGCAAGTAATACCAGTTAATAATAATAGGTGATGATCTGGTGTTGTGTTATTAGTTGTGATATTAATTGCAGAATCAGAGATAGTAGTTAGGATGCTACTACTCCTGGTAATAATGGTAGTAAGTGAACTGGTATTGCTACTATTCATTTGGGTCCTAAGCACAGCATCTGTCAGGCAAGTTATCCACAAGCAAGGGTCCCAACCCAAAACTTCACCCATCCATGTTTTCCAGAGATGCTGCCTGACCCGCTGAGGTACACTAGCACTTTGTGTTATTTTGTGTAAACAAGCATCTATAGTTCCTAGTTTCTACTTATCCACAAGCAATGATGTCCCAATTGCACACTGACTCCAACATCAGCATTTTGGAGGAAGCCAACATGACCAGCATCACCACCACAATAATGCAGCACCAACTTTGATGGACTGTCCATATCATCCGCATGTCCAACACACGTCTCCCTAAACAAATCCTGTACTCTCAATTGAAGGAAGGTTGGCGAGCCCCCGGCAGGCCAAAGAAACTCTTCAAGGACAACATCAAGAACAGTCTGAAGAAATTCCACATCACATCAAGCAACTGGGAGCACATTGCACTGGACAGACACTCCTGGAGGAAATCCGTGCAGGAAGGAGCTGCACGTCACGAAATGGAACAACGCCGTGTCACAGAAACAAAGCGACAGCGCCGTATGGAGAGAGGGAAAGGGGTCGACGACTACCAACCACTGCCAGTCTCCACTGCCCACGTTGCACCAAGGTGTGTGGATCCCGGATCGGCCTCTACAGACATCTGCAGATCCACAAATAGACGACCCTATGGAGAGGAGAGGACAGTCATACTTGTTTTGAGTGACTGAATTTGAATAATCAGCAGTTGGTTACAGGAAGATAATCAAGGCTGATGATGATCCCGGCTCTGATTAAATGTTCCACAATTGGCTAGGTCAAAGTTTGTAAATTACATTGCACCCTAAATGTTGTAGAAACACAGAAATAGGCCACTCGGACCCTTAAGGCTATCCCATCATTCAATGTGGCCATGGCTGATCTGCCACAAGCCTCACTCCTCTTCTGTGCTAGTTCTCTAGAGCTCACCATTCTGTGACCTTTCAAAACAAATATCTACTCCCTTTTTAAATGCCCCATTGATCTAAAGTCTACAAGCCTCCGGGGGTAAAGAATTCCAGAGATTTACCACCCTATGTGAGAGGTTGTTTCTAGACAAACTGATGCGCTACAATGCTGTCTATGGAACTGATGTTGAGAACTATGTTCTGTACTTTGTGTCTCCCCCTTTGCTCTACTTATTGTACTTGAGTTAGACTTGATGGTGTTTATATGTAGTATTATCTGAGTTGATTAGATAGCATGCAAAACAAAGCTTTTAACAGTGTACCTCAGCACACATGACAATAATAAACCTAAACCTTAACCCTAAATCTCAGATGTAAAATGACCGCCCCTAATCTAAATCTTGCAACATTTCTCCTCATAAGGCTTCCAATGTAACCCAATGTCATCTTTATCTTCCCTTTATCTGATTCCAGTAATCCACATCTCTCATCCCACTAACTCACTCTGATTATCTGATGTTAAATTTATGAAATGGATCAGATGTCATCGGGTAAACCAATGGGAAAGGAACGGTGGCTTTAAATAACAGACTGCCAAACATTCTGTTTGTTTCTTTACCTGCTTGAACTCAGAAACATAAAACCAACAAAAACAATTGAATCTATCAGCAAGATTATGCAGTCGAGCAAAGAATAAAACCCCTTAAAGATCTGCCATTGGAATATTTATTTTAAGTGTACAAATTAGGAGCCTGTCATTCGCCCACCAGAACTGCGTCCCATTTCACTTGAAGTAAACAGCTATCATGCCTGCAGTCCAAAGGAAAACAAAGGCTTTCTCAGGCATGCAATGGAACCCTATCACACAGGGCTCCAAGGAGCGAGCTCACCTCTCGAGGGAGTTCTTTGGTGGCTTTCCAGCTTCCTAGTGTCCTGTAACCTGAAACTTTGTCATAATGTCTAACTTTCTATGAAAGTGAGGAGTGAAGGGAGTTTGGGAGCGGGTGGGAGTGATGTGGACAGGCAGTTCTGGGGAGAGCGTTGAAAAACGGAGCCGAATGTTGAAAGAGAAGCCAAACAATAAAGGTCGGAGAGGTTGCCGATAGTTGAATTTCCTGGCACGTATCAGGCCAGAGCAATCTTTGAGCTGAGCAGATGTTATATATCATCCCTAGAATATTGAGGGAGGAGATGCAATTAACTAAAGGTGCTCAGAAGGGGCATGTTGTGCTATGTTCATGGGACTGGAAAAGGCATTTCTTGTTGTGAGGTGTTTTAAAGGAACAAATTTGAGGCCTGCACAGCAATCCCTTTGTAGCACAGGCACTTGCTCATTTGAAGAAAACAAATTGTCCATCATCATTGCTTAAAGATCAGTTTTGTGGCAGCTAATTTGAAAAGATGCATTGTAGGATCCAAAATAGGCTGTCCCTATAATTGCAAACAATGAAGGCCACTGTGAATCGCAAACACATGGTGTTGATGTTCACCTGTTAGGGCAGCATAGTGTCATAAGTAAATTATTAATTTGCACATAATGCCTGGAATGTCCAATTGTTTGACTATTTCTATTTGTTGTTGTTATTTATTCCTATTTATGTCTTTATTTGTTCGGAACAAATAAACAAATAAATAAATAAATAAATAAAAATTAATCATTCAGTTGACTGGGGGCAGTGCTTACATTCAGGGTGCTGAAGTTACATTTAACCACAGTGGACATCTTAATTTTGGATACTGTCTTCCCACTATGAGGACGCAGGGAGAATTGAGGAGCATGTCAAATGGCTGGGCTGTCATTGGAAGTGTTCTACCATGTTACAGTGGTGGAGTGGGAGCAGTGTGTGCAAAAAACAAAGTGACGGAGAACTCACCAGATCAAACAGTATATGTGGTGCGAAATGGAAGAAGATGTCATGTCACTGTATGTCATGTTGTCACCTACGAGCGGAGCACCAAGACAAATTCCTTGTGTGTGAATACCTAGCCAATAAACTTATTCATTCATTCATTCATTCATTCATTCATTCATTCAGGAAGCTTTCAGTCAGGAAGAGTAGGAAGGAACTGCAGATACAAGTTTAAACGAAGATAGACACAAAAAGCTGGAGTAACTCAGGAGGACAGGCAGCATCTCTGGAGACTGAAGGTTCTCGACCCAAAACGTCACCCATTCCTTCTCTCCAGAGATGCTGCCTGTCCTGCTGAGTTACTCCAGCTTTTTGTGTCTATCTTTAGGTCAGGACCCTGTTTCAGATTGGCCATCTGCAGTATCCTGTGAATCCATTTTACTGCTCCACTGCAAAATCACTGCAAAGAGTACTTAATGTCTTAAAGTTCTCCTCTCATCAATGGAAGTTCATTGAGGCCTTCTCTCACTGATCCACCTCTGTGATTCCTACTGCCCTCCTGCTATCCATTTCCCTCCGCAGATGCTGGCTGACCTGTTAAATTCAGCCAGCTCTTTGCTTTTTGTCAAATTTTCCAGCATTCACTGTATATTCTGTCCCCGATGAATTGTACAGTTGTTATGATATCATACAAATACGATTGTTTATATATTCTTGCATTTTTTATCTTAAATATTGTTCAGGAAATGAGAACCTTTTTTATAATAAAAAAGACAACCAGCCATCATTTACACAGACCTTTTGCCATGCTTATGAAAAGTTGCTAAATCTTATACAACGTCCTTGGAGCAAGATAAGTCGAGATGGGATTTGAACAAGGTGTTTAATGGAGAAATCTGTTCTCATTAGCAAATGTTCAAAGGCAAGAAGGCACAGATTTAAAATGTTTGATGAAGATTAAAAGGAGGATGTGAGGAAAAACTTATTTGTACAGCAATGAAATGGTATTTGTTGTTTCCTAAGATTCCCTTTAAATGCCAAACTAATACAAGGCGCACAGAGCTCTTGCCCAGAGTAGGTGGATTGAAGACCAGAGGACATTGATTTAAAATGAAGGGGAAAAGATTTATTAAGAATCTGAGGGGCAACTTTTTCACACAAAGGGTGGTGGGTGTATGGAACAAGTTGCCAGAGGAGATAGTTGAGGCAGGGACTATCCTAGCGTTTAAGAAACAGTTAGACATGTACATAGATAGGACAGATTTGGAGGGATATAAGCCAAACGTGGGCAGGTGGGACTGGTGTAGCTGGGACGTGTTGGCCGGTGTAGGCAAATTGGGTCGAAGGGCCTGTTTCCACACTGTATTACTCTATTACTCTATGTCTCTATAACTCCTGGGTTCATCCCATGATGGTTATAGTGTGGCGGTTTCAGCTCCGTTTTATGCCAGGATGGGTGGAAATGTTGTTCTGTGAATAGTGACATTGGTGTAGAGTTGAGCCAGGAAAGAAGCCAGATGTGCTAACGTGAATCATGGCCGGGAATGCTTGGTGCAACTTTGCATTTATCGCGATTTCATCTGGAAATGATCCAAAGACTGATCAATTCCAGCTAAAGTCAAAACTGAATCGCATGCTGCCTAAAAAAAGGATGCAATGCAATCCACTTTCTAAGCGAATAATGATTTCCCTCAGGAAACAGTAAAATTAACAGTAAAATGACAGTAGAGTAAAATTCATTTTCTGGTTAAAAGTCAGCTCATGATTAAAGCCTGTTAATCAAGTAGCAGAGTTGCAAAGTGCCATAGCAAATTTAATTTCAGGAAAGGTTGTCCAACCTTGCAAGTAGAAATCATTACCCTGAATTATGCTGCTCGGATGATTTGATCACTTCATACTTCTGACACTGCCTTGAAATAGAGATTGGGACACATTCATCAAAATAGTGCATCAGCCAGGGAAGAGCAATCCTAAACAAGCAGGAACCTCCATAGTAAGGTACAATCTGACATCAGCGATAAACCGGGTCACTTTGATTTTCACAGAAGAGTGACTAGATCTACTGAGGAATTTATTGCACAGGAACACTTAATTATTTTCTTTCTTTATCTTCATGAGACATGCCACTGGGAGAAAAAGCAAGTGACACCCAAAATCCTTAACCTAAAAAGTGGTACAATTTGACAATGTGTATGCTAAACCCTTTTTTTTTTAACAAGAGGTAAACATTTAAGACACAGTGCATTTAAACTGTATTGCAGGAAGTCACAAAACACCATTCAACCAATTAAATACCTTTAGTAGTCCAAGAACTGTGGTAATTCAAACATTTAATAAATCCCAATGCCCTTCTTCTAAAAAGCAGAAGTCCCTTCAAATCATGGTAACATATATTTGTTACAGCAAAGAGGGAGGTCACTTAACCCATGCCTGTCTATTGTTTAAATTTGACTAGGTTAGGTATACAGCACGGAAATGGGCCCTTCAGCCCACCGAGTCCCGCCAACCATTGATCACCCATTCACACACTAGTTCTACGCACTCCATACACACTAGGGCAAATTTACAGATGCCAATTAACTTACAGACTTTCACATCTTTGGGATGAGGGAGAAAAATCAGAGCAGCCAGAGGAAACTGACAAATCACAGGAAGTAAGTACAGACTGCACACAGACAGCACCCAAGATCAGGACAAACACAGGTCGCTGACACTGTGAGGCATCAGCTCTATACCCCAGTCCTTTCTCACCAGCGGTGCAAATTATCCCCTCTCATCCCCATCCAGGGGTGGAAGATTGCAACCTTCACATGGTACGCCCTATTTCGACAAATGCAATCAACCTGGCGTGCACGATCAAATAAGATCAAATAGAACAAGTTGTCCTACAACTTTAGGCTGTGCATGCCATACGCAAGAAGACGATCCTCATCCAGTTTTCTACTGATGGCAGTGGTTAATTCTGTTTCATACAGTCAAAGAGTCATGGAGTTATACAGCATGGAACCAGGTCCTTCGCCCAACTTGCCCACATTAGCCAAAATGTCCCATCTATACTAGTCCCACCTTCCTGCGTTTGGCCCATATCTCTCTAAGCCTGTCCTATCGTACTTCCACCATGCAAATTTCACACACCACTGCCCACTCCCCCCCCCCACCCCATCCCCACCCCCACACCACTCTCTGGATAAAAATGTTTCTCGTTAATTTACATCTTTTGCCCACAATTTAATTCTTTGTCCTTGAACCATCCACTCATGGAAAGACTTTACCTCTATTTCCCCAATCTAAACCCTATCCTAAACCATTCCACTTCTATCGAATCATCTCTCAACCTTTCTTACTCCCTGGAGTGCTGCACCATCTTCTCCATCCTAAACTTATCCTGCAGTCCCTTATTCCTGGAACCATTCCGGTGAACCTTCTCTGCACCTTCACAGGGGCCTTCACATCCTTCTTAAAGTTTTGGAAGAGCAGTTTTTGGTTGCATTAGTCCAGTTATGGCCTAACCAATATTTTGTATTGATTCAATGTAACCTCCCTCCTTTCGTTCTAATTATGAGTGATAAGATTCTGTGCAATGCATGAGCCATTCTCTCAAAATACGTTTGTCAGCTTCAAGAATTTCTGCACAGCCTTAGAAATGTGGATAATATATTAGTAGATACACTGTTGAGTTTCCAAGCACAGTAGTACATTTTTTGGCACTGTTACATTGGGGTGCAGATGTAAACACAATAACATCTCTGGAAAATTCAACCCGAGGAGATTAAAATTATAATGAAGCGGACAGAAATAAGCCTAAATAGCAAAAGCGTGGAAGAAAATCCAAGAATCAGCAAAAGGGGCTGCAGGTTATTAAGCAAAAAAAAAATCCATAATTAATAACTGATTGGAGGTGTTAGATTTTTTTTTTTAAACCTACTGTGCCTACATTGAATCACCAAGTTATGTGAAATCACTTTCACCTCAGTAACTCATCCATAAGGCTGTCTTGCATTCTCTTTGTGGAATAGTTGATCACTTTGAAAATGAGATGAATAGATTTTTGAAGGCCAAGAATATCAAGGGGTCTAGAACCAGATGGTTAGATGAAGGTGAGATGGCCGTTCAATAGTGGCTATCTCGTTCAACAGTGGAGTAAGTGTGGAGGGATCGGACAATTCGTCTCCATGTTCCTGTTCTGTTCTGGCACAACCCGCTGAAGGTTGACTTAGAATGCAAGTGTTTAAAAAAGAAAATCCTTGTCTTTAGGGAAAGATAGTAAATGCTGAAGCCAAACTAACCATGTGTAGGAACAATTATAATCCAATCTGTGATAGAGTACATTGAGAAGGGGGGGACTAGGGTCCCTGACACTTTAAGATGTATAGCTATTGATCTTAATAGAAACATAGAAACATAGAAAATAGGTGCACAAGTCGGCCATTCGGCCCTTCGAGCCTGTACCGCCATTCAATGTGATCATGGCTGATCATCCAACTCAGTATCCTGTACATTGGCATCCAGTTGAATTTATTACATTGGAACATAAGAAATATGAGCAGGAGAAGGAGTTGGCCTTGCGGTCCTGCATGCCAGCTCTGTCATTTAGCAAGATCATGGCATATCCTCCAAGATCATGGCATTTTCTTATCCTGTCCCTTTGATGCCCTTAATATCAAAACACCTAATAATCTCTACTTTGAATGCAATCTATGACAGGACTTCCACAACCCTTTAGAAAATTCCAAAAACCTCCTCATTCTACATGGCCAATCAATATTTTTTAGAGTTTGGCTCCTTGTCCTATTTCGCTCACCAAGGAGTGGTTCGCGGAGAATTGTTCTATGTTTCTGAACTCAAGATGACAGAGGCTTACCCACACCAATTTCTAACCAGGTGATGCACCCACCATCCCCGGAACCAGTCTGGTAAATATTTCCTGAAGACTGAGAAGGGTTCCAACCCGAAACATTATCTGTCTATTTCCTTCTACAGTTGCTGCCTGACCCACTGTGTTCCTACACACTTTTATTTTACTTCGGAGTCACGTGACAGAGTACTCCACGGGCCGCTTGAAGACTGACTGCGGACCGCGATGCGGGCAGTCAGTGGCGGCAGCAATAGGCCGGAGTCGGGCAAGCCCATTGACCCAGGAGGGTCCGGGCTCACAGACTTGCCGTTTGTAGGAACGGCAGAGCGGCAGCCCGACTCAACACCACAGCCCGCAGGGCCGCGGACTGACGGCATAAAATTACGGAGAGTTGGGCAGCCCATTGACCGGCAGGGCTTACATACTCGCCGTTTGCAGTTAGCAACGGCAGAGCGGCAGCCCGACTCAACACCGCAGCCCGCGGGATCACCATGGACTGACGGCATGAATTTACCGGGAAGTTGGGCAGCCCATTGACTCGGCAGGGTCCGGGCTAACAGACTCGCCATTCGCAGTTAGCGACGGCAGAGCGGCAGCCCGACTCAACACCGCAGCCCGCAGGAACACCGTTGGCTGATGGCAACGCTCCCCGGAAGTCGGGTAAGCCTGTGAACCAGCAGAGTCCAGGCTCGGAGACTGCCATTCGCGGGTAGCAAAGACAGAGCCGGGGCCACGACTCACAACATAGGCGGGAGACTTGCCGTTAGCGGCAGTATATATTCCCGCATGAGAGTCTGGTCACCATGGGAGCTGGGGGGGGAGTGCACTCCTCCACCGGCAGCTTCAAAAAAGGCCTTCAGGTAAGTTATACTAACCTTGAGTTGCTTAGCTTCTGTAGTAGACTTTGCTTACAGAAACAATGGACAGAGAAACCAGAATGAAGGCATCAATACATGCCTCCAAGGGCCACGGGACTTTGGAACGGGAGCAGGGTAGGCAAGACCCTGACTCCCTACCACTATTGCCCAAACATCACCGGGTCAGCGGAAAACAGGTGTGTAAACCCGTGCCTCGTTCAACGGCACATTCTGTTTCCCCTCTGTTACAGGTCTCCGGAGGGCGGACCAGGGGGGAAAGCCGCACCGAGGTTGAGAAGCCCCGCTGCAGCGGCCGGCATCGACATGCCACTGGAGAAGTCTGCCAGATCGCGGACCGGTGATGTACCTGCTGGGAAATCGGGGAGCCCCGCAGGAGCAGGAAGTACGGACTCACCACCAGGGCAGGCTGCCAGAGTGCAGGCCCGTGGCAATGTATTTTGGTCGTGTGGCCCCGCTGAGGCGGCTGGCAGAGACTATGCACCGTCTCAGTCCCGTATAACCGGGACTGGCGGTAAGCCCGCGCAGATGTCAGGGAGCCCCGCTGCGGTGGCCGGCACCGACTCGTCTCCGCTTCTGTCATACCAGACAGGCGGACCGCTACAGTCCGGAAGACGGCGGACTAGCGGCATATCCGCGCGGGAGTCGTGTAGCCCCGCAGAAGCGGCAGGCAGCGACTACCTGCCAACGTACCCTAGACATCACCTCGACGAGGTGTGGTCCGCTGGCAGAAGCCCAGTAGTTCTGGAGAACCTGGGGAAGTCGACTTGCCTTCCGCAGATAGCGGCGGCGGTCGCATGGCTCGTATGGAGCGTATGGTCAAGCAGCTGCTCGAATGGGACCTTCTCCATCAAGAGAGTGTGGCTCTAGGATCTAGGCGACACACAGCAGAACCACACACCAGCTGCAGGAACAGGTGCTCACGGAGGCTATAAACAAGTACAAAGCTCCGGGTAATTGTGTGTCGCTCAATGTCCCGACCGTCAACACACCCATTTGGGGCAGTCCCGGGGACAGCTGTTCAGTGAAGACCTGCCAAAACAGGTAAAAGACCTGGACAAGGAGGCAAAAGCGGTTGGGTTGATGAAACCACCATCCTCGAGCAGGCCACCGGCGTATTGCAGACAGCATCCTTACGCTACATCTCACAGGCCTCGGGTTCAACCTGTCAGGGCAACCAGAACCTATCCACCAGTCACACCCTATCAACAAAAGCCTTTTTTAGGACAGGGCCCACCGTGACCAGCGTGCAAGATGCACCAATCCCACATCCCAGCAACACAACAAACCACAAAAGCCCAGAACATCAAGCCCCACCGGTAATCATGGAGGTAAGGGGGTCTGGTTCTCTTGGGAGTACTGCATGTATAACCTCACAAGTAGGAGGGAGGTTGCGTACATTCTGGGATGCATGGGGTTCTGATTGTCACTATCCCAGGGAACAAAGCAACAGATATAATAGAGGCATGTAACAGCTTTGCTTGCGCCAGGAAACCAATTATTAGACATGCTGCTAAGGTGATTGGGAAGCTTGTAGCTACATTCCAGCTGCACAATTTGGGCCGCTGTCACTATCAAAACTTGGAAAGAGCAAAAATCTCAGCATTAAAAGCGAATGCTGGACATTTATGACAGGCCTTTGCAGCTGCCAAAACAAGGCAAAAATTGAGCTACAATGATGGATTAGCAATGTTTGTGATTGCTTTAATCCCATCATTATATCAAACCCATCAGTCATGTTACAAACCGACGCAAGCACCCAGGGCTGGGGAGCTACCGACACCACTTCCAGTCGTGGCGGCAGAGTGGATTTGCACGAGTCTACTCTTCTTCAATCACAAAGTAACCTTTTGGAATGCTGGGAGCATGTCATGCGCTGCGGGTTTACTGCACTAAACCGCATCATACGCATGTCCGTCTTCAAATAAATAATACCACTGAGGTGGCGTATTTAAACCATATGGGTGGTATCAAGTCAATATCTTGTAATGAATTGGCAAATACAATCTGGCTCTGGTGTATTGAAATAAATATTTGGATATCAGCTACTTACCTTCCGGGTAAGCTCAATACAGTGGCGGACACCAGGTCACATGTATTCAATGACAACATCAAGTGCATGTTAAATTCCCAAATATTTGCTAAAATTATAGCTGAATTTTGGAACACCAGATATTGAACTTTTTGATATTGATCCAGGTTGAACCATCAAATACCAACATATGTATCTTGGGAACCAGAATCTGGGACAGTGGCGATGGATGCATTCTCGCACCATTGGGGGAAATGGGTTTTCTATGCATTTCCCCCATTCTGCTTCATCAGTCGGGTATTGCAGAAAATTCAACTGGATTCTGCAACAGGCATTCTGATAATACCTGACTGGCCTACATAACCATGGTACCCGGTGGTCCTCAATATGATAAAGAACCATGGGCACAGGTACCAATTGCCCGAATTTGGTGACCAATCCCATAACAGGGGAAAATCATCCGTGCCATGGTCATCTGAACCTGTTGGCTTGCAGGTTCTGAAGAGGCCACTACTGAAATTCGGGCTGTCATCAATAACCATGGACATCATAACAGCATCCTGCAGAGAGTCCACAAGGAAACAGTACCTCACCCACATAAGGAAATAAGAGGCCTTCGGTAGTCGGTCAAGACCACCTACAACTCTGCTACGATCTCTAATGTGCTGGAATTCCTCGTGGGCCTTCATTATGATGAGGCCCTCAGTTACAGTGCTATAAACAGTGCCAGGAGAGCTATGTCATCCTATCTCAACATTGGAGTGGGATCTCACCAGCTGGTATCCAAACTATGAGGGGTGTATTCAATTCCAACCCTCCCCAACCACAATATAATATTACCTGGGATATAGAGGTGTTGACCCTACTCAGGAGCTGGTCACCTATGACAGATTTACCACTGGACTAACTCACCTTCAAAGTGGTGATGTTAATGGCACTGACCACATCACAACGGGTCCAGACTCTACAGAAACTAAGACTGGATAGAATGGTCTCGACCCCCAATAAAGTGACGTTCTTTATAGATGAGTTGCTTAAACAACACAGACCTGGCACAACAGGACTGAAAGTGGAATTCCTAGCATACCTCGTTGATGTAAGACTCTGTATAGCCACCTATCTCTGACATTATATCAATGTCACACACACCATCAGGATGTATGGAGACGGGTCTGTTTATCAGCCATGGAAACCCACATCACAGGGTGACGGTGCAGACTATCTCCAGGTGGCTCAGGGTGGTATTCGGTGCAGCAGGTAAGACATTAACATTATTAAATCTCATTATACCAGGGCTGCATCCACATCAGCGGCGAGGACCATGGAGGTACCCATGGTTCATGTCCTCGCAACAGCGGGCTGGGCCAGTGAAACTACATTGCAGCGTTTTTATAACGAACCTGTGGCCACCCCCGCAACGTTTGCGGAGTCAGTTTTAAGTGCTGTTCCCTAAATGGTTGTCCTCGAGTTCGGGGGTTTATTGTTTGTATTAACAAATACGTTATTATTTTTCAGCTTGTTCAAGTCTGAAATACGTTAACACACTTCCTCCATCAGTAATTACGGCAGTGTGTGAGCATGGATGAGGTCCAGGGCATGGAATCACAGAGCTTTGAAATCTTCACAAAGTCACTCACGTGACTCCGAAGTAAAATAGTAAGATTAAACGTGAACTTACCAGTTTGAAGTTTGATTCTTATTTTATGAGGAGTTACGATGAGGGATTTCGTGCCCTCCACTCCCAACCCTCTATCATAAGGTCAACTAGTATATTAAAGTCTCTCAAATCTTACTATCTTCAGTCATTGTTGTTATCTGTGATTCCACACCGCTGCTTTGAAGAATGTCGCGCATGCGTGCTGGCGGGGTTTTTACAAAATCCCTCATCGTAACTCCTCATAAAATAAGGATCAAACTTCAAACTGGAAAGTTATCGTTTAATCTTACTATTTTTGCTCAAGATTCCAATATCTACAGTACCTTGTGTCTCCGTGTATTCTTAGTTTGTTCATCAATCTCCTTATCAAATATCTTCTGAACTGCCAAATACACCATGTCCATTAGTTCTCCATCTTTTACTCTTGCAGAACTGCAATAGTGTAATCAAACGGGGTTTTCCACATTGACTCAATTATATGACCATTTATTAAGTGTCTCAGTGGAGCAGCTGGTTGAACTGCTGTCTCGCAATGCCAGAGACCTCCTATGCTCGCTGAGTGGAATTTGTATGTTCTCCCTGAGACTGCGTGGGTTTCCTCTGGGTGCTCCGGTTTTCGCCCACATCCCGTAAAGACAAGAGCATTTGTAGGTTAATTGGCCTCGGTAAAATGTCCCATGTATAAGGAGTGAATGCGTAAATGGGATAACATAGAGCTAGTGAAGGGGTAATCGATGGTTGGTGTAGACTCAGCGAGCTGAAGATCCTGTTTCCATGTTCAGTAATTTCAATGTCAAGCTAACAGATCAATGGTGCCCTGATTTTTTTTCTCCTTTCCTTCATTACTAGTGGGATCACGCTTGCCACTCTCCAATCTGCAGTAACCATTCGAGGAACTGGATTGAGGCAACACAGTGGCACAGCGGTAGAGTTGCTGCCTTACAGCGCCAGATATCCGAGTCGATCCTGACTACGGGTGCTGTCTGTATGGAGTTTGTAGGTTCTCCCCATGACCGCTTGGGTATAATCACTTGCACTGGTATTTCTGGTAGTATTTTTATCTTCTCCTGTAAAGACAGGCACAAAGTAATTATATAACTCTCCTGTCATTCCTTCAACTGCTATTGTAAATTCTTCTGTTTCTGTATCTAAAAGATTGCTCCCACTATTCTTTTCCATTTTACACACCAAAAAATCTAATTTTAATTTTCTTCACTAGTTTATTCTCATATTGTAGATTCCCTTTATCAAATTCTTGGACATCCATTGTAGAATACTAAAATGCTCTGTATCCCCAGGCTCACTGCTTTTGCTGGCATCTTTATAATCCTTTCCTAAATGATAATACTCTCTTTAATTTCTTCCCTAATCCATGGTTGGACCATTTTTCCTGTTGTGCCTTCGTTCCTTGGACATTTATAGTTTCTGCAAATTATGCAGCTTTTTAACTGCCAGCATTTCTCTGTCCATAATTATATTTTTTGATGTATCTTCTCAAGCTCGAACAACCAACTCACACCGTATACCTTTATAAATTCGTCTGTTTAGATTGAGTCCGGCTTTCAAATTGAACCACATCACATTCAAACATACAAAGATAAATGGGAAGTGGCAGGAAATTGCTTCAAATATACCAATGTCTGGTATATTTGCAGAATCAAATGTCAAAAAAATTAACCATCCAAATCTGCATCCAATTAAAAAAGATTTTGCATGAGGGAGAGGTGTAAGTTGATGCATTATTTTTTATTATTCATTCAAGGAATGTTAGTTTCACAGGCAGAGCCAGCATTTAATTGCCCATTACCTAATTGCCTCAAAGAAGTTGGTGGTGAGCTGCCTTCTTGACTCACTGCATTCTTGAGGTGTGGGTATACCCGTGATACTATTCAAGAGGGAGTTCTAGGATTTTGACCCAACAACAAAGAAGGAAAGGTTAATTTCCCAGTCAGGATGGTGTGTGACTTGGAGAGCAACAGGCTGATGGTGGTGTCTCTGTGCTTTTGCTGCCCTTGTCCTTCTGGCTGCTGGAGATTATGCATTTAGAAGGTGATGCGTCAGAAGCTTCAAAGGCCTGTCCCACTTGGGCGTCATTTGCGCGTCATTTACGCAACATCATTTACACGTCACGACGCGTGCGTCGAGACGCGCACGTGATGCGCGCATGGCACGTAGTGAGGCGTGGTGGAGTAGGCAGGGTAACGCGCGGCGCCTCAGGATTTGGGGATTCACAAAATCTTCGCGGGCCACCTGTGTGATGCGCAAATGACGCCCAAGTGGGACAGGCCCTTTAGTCTGCTGCTGCTGTGCATCCTGTACATGGTACAAACTGCTACTACCGTGAGCTGCTGGTGGAGTGATGAATGGTTGCAGATGGGGTGCGAATAAGCCAGCTGCTTATGGTGTCAAGCTTCTTGAGTGTTGTTGATATGAAGGAGCATCACACTATTAGGAGTATGTTGTAGGTTATTTTTCAAATCAGAACGTGTAGAAAGGAACTGAGTAAAGGGTCTGGATACTTATGTAAATGTGATATTCCAGTTATTTCTTTTAAATTATTTTGCAAAAAATTCTAATCTCCCGTTTTGGCTTTTTTATTATGGGGTATTGTGTGTAGATTGATGATTAATAAAATGTATTTAATCCACTTCAGAATAAGGCTGTAACGTAACAAAATGTGGAAAAAGTGCAGGGGTCGGAATACTTTCTGAATGCACTGGAGAGGAGTGAAATGTAATGCGAGCGGAAAGTATATTGATGGAAGGAAGAAGGATGGGATAGTGGGAGTAACTCCAGGTATGAGGCAGGGGCACATGGAAGAGAGTGGAGGAAGTAGGGGGAGGTATTAAATAAAATTGGAGAAGTTATTATTCATTGGGTTGTAAGCCATCCAAGCGAAACATGAGGTGCTGTTCGTCAAATTTGTATGTGGCCTCACTCTGGCAATGGAGGAGGCCCAGGACAGGAAGGCCGGTATGGGAATGGGAAGGGGAGTTAATAGTAGGTATGTTACAAAACGTACCTTTACCGGCGCTGCACTTCTGCCGCTCCCCGTGTGCGTGACTTTCGCGCCTTGCAGAGGGGGGCGGGCTTAAAGTGCCGTTTTTCAACAGGCAGGACAAATCGATCAATGTCGGGCGATTTGGTTGCTGAAGAAAAATCGCTCCGACATTTCATGAATGGTGGTATTTTTAAATTACTCTACATTATTTATTAACTAGAGTAATTTAAAAATCACCTTCAAAAGCCGTGAGCGCAGACAACCGGAAGCATTTTCCGTAGGGGAGAAAAAAAGGTAAATACTTTATTTTTATATTAAAAGTTGGTTTTTCGGGAGGCATTAATAATATTTTTATGTTGCGAAATGGGGTCCCCAAAAAATGTATGAACCCCCAGTATTTTTCCCCCCGACTTCACCGCTAACCGCAACGTTCTAATCCACCACATTCTACTAAAACCCACTCGCTAGTTGATTTAAATGGCCGTTAATTTACAGGCATAAAACACTAAATTCCTTCCATTTGGCCCAGAAATTCATGAAAATTAGATTTAAAAATTATGTTATATTGTGGATTATTGTGTGAATGTTATTTGGACACTTAGGCAATTTAAAAAAAGTTTATCTTTTCTTAAGAAATTGATAGATGTTTAGATCTACTCATTGAATTTTGTAATTAGCTACAATTAGATAACTAACTAATTATATGCTTTAATTTCAGGTAATCCAAGTAAGATTGTTTAATATTTGTTTCAGAATGCTTCAATCTATAATAACTGAAAATTTCATTGAGTTCTCTTAATTTTTAAGAATGTTATGGACTTTTAACTTTTCCAGATCACAGCTTTTGAGTTGTCAATTGAAAGGCAATGGGAAGCAAGATGCTCATTTCCGAGTATGAAAATGGCCATAACTTTCTTAATACTGAAGATATGAAAGTAAATTAGGTGTCAAATTAAACTTCTTTTTATGCTTTATCTGATGGGATAAATTGCAGACTTGATTTTTTAAATCTCAAAATTTTGTAACATTGCTATTAATAGATTCTCTGGACATTATGACGTTCCCGAGTTTGGGAGCCTGCCATAAGTTAAATTAGTTTCCATCTTTCCTACAATGTAAGTGTACTCATTTATTGCCAGAAGAACACTAGAAAATATTGTGGTCATGAAATATATTTAATGTTTCGGCTAGCATGTCTTTTTTGCTTGAGTTACTCATGCAAACTTCACAATGTTTCAAGCCAATTAGTCTTTCACATCAATGTATTTTTAAGTAAAAACAGTTTATGGCACAGAAATAAGCCAGTGGGTCCAATCCAGTAACATAATGTAATATTATAATATGTAATACAATATATGTAAAGTAGTATGTAATGTAAGCCAGCAATATTTAATTTTCCAGTTCAAACTTGACCAGTTGTTTCCTTCCATTTATTTTTTTTTGTTCCTGTCCAAACACAACAGGATCGGTCTGCTCCAAGCACACCTGCATCCATTAATGAAGCTCACAGTCCATTTGGGGCACAGTGTGTCCTCCCTGTCTAAGATTCCAGATTAACCTTTTTCCTTTTGCCAAGGGCTCTCCATTCCCCCCCATTCTCTCTGGCAACATCCCCCCCTGCCAGTCCCCAGCATTACAGCAGCTAGATTCTTCATTATCATTTCTTGCTTCAATGCCTCGGGCTTTCATTTTAATTTTTCTCACCTTGTGTGTGTGTGTCTGTCTGTGTGCGTGCATGGCCCTGTGTACATACTTCCATCTATGTGTGCATGTTTGTGCATAAATGTGTAACCATGACTACATGGTGCGTGTGTGTGTATTTGTTTGCTTACAGGGTTAGACCAAATGTCTGCTTACAGGGATAGACCAAATAATTTGCTTCTGTGTCATATTTTGTGTACAGCGTAGTGTATTTGGGTGCTTGGAACTGACTTAAAAGAACACTCGGATACAGGAGTAAACTAACAAGCTTCTTTATTCTAGGATGCCACCTTGAGTCTCCCCCAGCACATGCGTCCCCTTGCACAAGACATAACATATGCTAATTATATCACATACATCACACTGCTCCCCCTTTAACTTGGAGGCAGGTAACACCATTTATATAATATACACCACATCTTCTTCTTCGAGTCCATTGCAATCTCAGATGTCGTTCTGCCAGTATCTGGCGCAGGTCACAGCTGGTCGGGTCGGTTCAGCCAGGTCCTGGGGGCTGCATTGGTGGGCGTTGTCACACTCCAGTAGGTGGGACATTGTCTGTACTGCTCCACAGCTGCATGTGTCTTCTGCCTGGTAGTGCCATGCTTTCATAAGTGCTTTGCACCTCCCCTGCTCCACTCGTAATCTGTTGAGGGTCTTCCAGGTTGGCCACGGGAGGTCGTGCCCGCTGGCGAGGCATTCAGTCAGAGTGATTCCTCTCTCCATCCAGTTGTGGGCTCGTGTGTTGAGCTGTTTCCATTCAACTTTCCAGATGTTGGTCCTTGCTGTTTCTTTGGTTGCCTGGAGAGGTGGGACTGTCTGCAAGAAACTTTCTCTGGATTTCAGTCGGGGTGGAGGTGCTGTGTGTCCGTGCTGGGGGTGCCTGGTATCGATACACCACATACACTAATGCTGTTTATGTATGTGCATGTGCGTTTGTGTGCATGCACATTGTGTGTGTGTGTGTGTGCGTGTGTGTAGGTGCGTGTGTTACCCCTTCCAATCCAAACTCAGAGTTATTAGAGAATTCCCACTAGACCAGTGCAGCCAACTAAATGGAATGTCATTATCTTACTAAATAATATACTTCAGTACTAATGAGAAATCTGAGAACTGCTCTGTCAGAAAGTTTAGATAGAAACCTGACCATTTTTATACTTTAATATCTAAATAAAATGGATCCTGAACAATATAAACATCATGTTGCCAGTTTTCTATTGTTACCAGAGGATGCTTCGGCATGAAATCAGCTTTTCCTGCATTTATAAATATTTTCAAGTTTACCCATGCTGCGACAGGCCACTATGTTTTAGCAGAGACACACTCTTGTGTTTGGTACAAAGCAGATCCAATCTTGGTCAAATGCCAACCAGGCAAGGTGACCTTATATCCCTATGGTATTGACTAATGGGATCTGAGTGAGGTTCAGTATTGGATGATGGCAGGCCAACATATTTCCCCAGACACCTGAAGCCTGTCCCTTCACTCCAGATGTTCAGCAGGTGTAGCCAGGGGTGGGAAGTGGTAGGGGGGGAGGGTTAGCAGTATAAATGGTAGAAGTTGGCACCTTCATCTCCTACATTACAACATGGAATACACTTCAAAACATTACTACATTCATTATAAAACACCGAGGATGGTTGATATGTAAATACACTTTTTTTTCCTTGAAAATCAATTTTGTTTATCCCCTGTGCCAGCATGGAGAACCATATTTTCTTTCTTACAACAGGGTTCTAAAGCTACATTTGCACAAATGGACTCCTGACTGTTTTGTAAGATTCAGAAGTGACATTTCATTATCATGATCATTTTACTGTACACCCACAAATGTACTTTTAATTTAGCTTATAGCAGATATATTTCACACTTGAGGTAGAACAAAATCATACAGGCACACAGCAGATGCATACTTAATAGAAAGAAACATTACAATTTTACTAAAGATTTATATGCAAGCTTTTTTTTCATTATTACCATCAGGGCTGTTAAGCCAAGCAGTAAGTTGTGTTTTCTCTTCAGTACATTTATCTGAAGAATTCTTATATCAAAATGGTTCTATAATTACTGATCAGTGGTCCTACAACAAGCAGTCATTCATTTATTCATAAAGAACATAATGTAAATGCATTCCATATCTCTGCTGAATGCTTAAAGTAGCTTTTTGCAATGTCTCAATGATCTTACAAAACATCTTGCATTCCATATTTCCTTTTGCAGAATATTCCTCATTCCTCTTCTTCTGAGCTGGTCTGCCCCAAACGCATGAATGATATTAAGATCCTCCCTCAATATTAGTAGGGGTATCACACCTGGAGTGATTAGATGGACAAACTGAAACCATCAAAACCAAATGAAACTGAAACCAGCATTGTGAGAAGTTTTGAATTCCATTTCTGAGGAAGGATGTACTGGCGTTGGAGAGGATCCAGAGCAGGTTGATGAGAATGATCCTGGGGATGATTGGGTTAATGTAAGATGAGCGTTTGACGGTACTGAGCCTGTACTCGCTGGACTTCAGAAAGATGAGGGCATTGAAACTTACAGAATAGTGAAAAGTCTTTATAGAATGGATGTTTCTACTAATGAGAGAGTCTAAAACGGAAAGGCATAGCCTCAGAATTAAAGGACGATCCTTTAGGAAAGAGATGAGGTGGAGTTTCTTTAGTCCGAAGGTGGTGAATCTGGGGAATTCATTGCCACAGATGGTTGTGTCGGCCAAGTCATTGTTTCTTTTAATTGATTGATTGATACTTGATTGATAAGGGTGTCAAGGGTGATGGGGGCAAGAGAATGAGGTTGAGAGAGAAAGAAAGATCAACCATGATTGGATGGTGTAGATGACTCACTGGGCTGAATGGCCGACTTCTGCTCCTCTGACATGAACTTATAGAAACATAGAAACATAGAAAATAGGTGCAGGAGGAGGCCATACAGCCCTTTAAACCAGCACCGCCATTCATTGTGATCATGGCTGATCGTCCGCTATCAATAACCCGTGCCTGCCTTCTCCCATATCCCTTGACTCCCTTATCCCAAGATATCCCTTGGATATCCCTCCACAAGATATCCCTTATGAAACCATCATGTTCATGTCTGCGTTTTAACTGCAATATGATAACAATTCGGCATTTGAGTGGCATCCATAATGCTGTAAAATATTCAAAGGCCCTTCACAGGAACTATGATCCAACAAAATTTGACACTTTGTGCCACAAAGACATATTTGGGCAGGTGGCCAAAACCTTATCTAATGATAAAGGTTTTAAAGATTGTGTTAAGGGAAAAGGAAGAGAGAGAGGGACAGAAAGGAAATTTCATAGTTTGAGGCGACTAAAAGCAGAGAGAAGAAAATCCAAGATGAATGAGAGGCCAGAAGTGATTGAGCTCAGAGGTCGGGGAGGGTTTTAACCGTGAAGGTGAAAGTGAAGGCAAGAATGGAAGTATAAGATCAAGGCAGGCTTGGCAAAGAATCAACATAAGTCAACAGATTTGCATTCTGGAGAGTAAAGCCCCTGTCCCACTTACGTGTCCTTGGCACGCTAATTACACAACCTCGTCGTCACATTGAGTTGCGACGGTCCCGCGAAGGTCGCGCACGACTTCATACATCCACACAGCCATCTGGAGCACATGACGTCATTTGAAGATGATATTTTGGGTCGAGACCCTTCTTCAGTCTGAAAGAAGGGTCTTGACCCCAAACATCATCCATTCCTTCTCTCCAGAAATGTTGCCAGTCCCGCTGAGTTACTCCTGCATTTTGTGTCTATCTTCAATTTTCTTGGCCCCTCTCTGGGAGTAGGAGTAGGGGCGGATCCGGACCGCAATGGCCGTGAGCTCCAGGCTGCGTTCGACAATCGTTTGCCTGCTTCTGCTGCTGTTGGAGGTGAGATGTTGCGTCGCACCAGGGTCTTGAGCCTGTCCCAATTTGGCCGTCAGTTACGCGACAGGCCGGTGGTGCGCGATATCGAGCACAACTACATACCCCTCCACGCTTCTCAGTGGGACCAGCCCCATGCGGCCACACGATGCCCGCGCGTCTCAACGCGATGATGAGGTCGCGTAATTTGCATGCCAAGGACATGTAAGTGGGACAGGACCTTCAAGGAGAGATGTACTTTAGTTTCAATTTGATTTTGTTTGTTTCCTCCCGTCTATTGTCTATTGAAATCGGGGGATATGGGGAGAAGGCAGGAACGGGGTACTAATTGGGGATGATCAGCCATGATCACATTGAATGACGGTGCTGGCTCGAAGGGCCGAATGGCCTACTCCTGCGCCTATTGTCTATTATTGTTTATCATTGACGTGTGTGTACCGAAATACATTTAAAAGCTTTGTGGTGCGTGTTATCCAACAAATCTTGCAATGGGTACCATGAGTACAATCATACACAAGTAAGAATGGAGAAAATAAAGTGGATGACAGTAAAACCTCTTCTGGGACCGTATACAAAGAGTCACCATGCCCAGGCAATATCTTGCATCTATCAAGTGTCAAGTCTCTGAAAATATCAAGCCTGGCCGAAGGAAATATACATCTTATTTCTGCACTTTGAGGCCCATTGTCCTGATGACACAGGGTGAGTGTGGTGATATCGTTCATGTAGGGTCCAGCGCAATGCTGCCAGTCCCTCTCGTGTCCACTGCGTCTCTGTGCTGCTGCTGCAGGCTGCCCACCCCGCACTTGCACACCCTGCAACGGCCTCCTTGTCTTCCCATCCCACACCACGGCCTGCGGTCCCTGCAACCTCACTGACTGCCACCTCCTGCAGCCGCCCCTCCGATTCCTTGTGCCTAGGTCGCCATGTCCCACTTAAGGAACAGTATAAATCTGAACTGAGCACAAAACTTTAGGCTGCTTCCTGGGGATGTGGGAGAATGAACTGTTCACAACCACCATCCTTCCCTTCCCCTGTTGCCATGTTTGCCCAATTAATAAACAAACATTTTAATTTTGAGGCGTAAGAGATTGCAGATGCTAGAATCTGAGTCTTGATGCAAAGTTTCGACCCAAAAAATAAAATATAACATGAGTGATGTGTGAAATAGTTCAGTGACATTATTAACAAACTGCACAGTATGGTCAGACTTTATTTCCAATTTAACATTTTATTAGACTATTTAGATTTTTTCTTATCCAAACACAGGATTTATTGCCAGAGTTGAATATGACTGGAGATTAAGAATGCATCTACTCAATTCATTGCAATAGGGGATATACCAGCTATAATCTAAAAGAGAATCTATTGCCATAATTCCACAAACGTCTCACATCCTGGACGGGTACATAGAAACATAGAAACATAGAAAATAGGTGCAGGAGTAGGCCATTCGGCCCTTCGAGCCTGCACCGCCATTCAATGTGATCATAGCTGATGATCCAACTCAGTATCCCATACCTGCCTTCTCTCCATACCCCCTGATCCCTTTAACCACAAGTGCCACATCTAACGCCCTCTTAAATATAGCCAATGAACTGGCCTCAACTACCTTCTGTGGCAGAGAATTCCAGAGACTCACCACTCTCTGTGTAAAGAATGTTTTCCTCATTTCGGTCCTAAAGGAATTCCCCCTTATCCTTAGACTGTGACCCCTTGTTCTGGACTCCCCCAACATCGGGAACAATCTTCCAGCATCTAGCTTGTCCAACCCCTTAAGAATTTTGTAAGTTTCTATAAGATCCCCCCTCAATCTTCTAAATTCCAGCGAGTATCCAATCTTTCCTCATATGAAAGTCGTGACATCCCAGGAATCAGTCTGGTGAATCTTCTCTGTACCCCCTCTATGGCAAGGATGTCTTTCCTCAGATTTGGAGACCAAAACTGTACGCAATACTCCAGGTGTGGCCTCACCAAAACCCTGTACAACTGCAGTAGAACCTCCCTGCTCCTATACTCAAATCCTTTCGCTATGAATGCTAACATACCATTTGCTTTCTTCACTGCCTGCAGCACCTGCATGCCTACTTTCAATGACAGGTGTACCATGACACCCAGGTCTCGTTGCATCTCCCCTTTTCCTAATCTGCCACCATTCAGACAATAGTCTACCCTCATGTTTTTGCCACCAAAGTGGATAACCTCACATTTATCCACATTATACTGCATCTGCCATGCATCTGCCCATTCACTCAGCCTATCCAAATCACCCTGCAGCCTCCAGGCATCCTCCTCACACCTAACTATACCCCCCAGCTTGGTATCATCTGCAAATTTGGAGATGTTGCATTGAATTCCCTCGTCCATATCATTAATATATATTGTAAATAGCTGGGGTCCCAGCACTGAGCCTTGCGGCACCCCACAAGTCACTGCCTGCCATTCTGAAAAGGACCCGTTTACTCCTACCCTTTGCCTCCTGTCTGCTAGCCAGTTCTCTATCCACATCAATACTGAACCCCCAATACCGTGTGCTTTAAGTTTGTATGCTAATCTCTTATGCGGGACCTTGTCGAAAGCCTTCTGAAAGTCTAGATATAACACATCCACTGGTTCTCCCTTATCCACTCTACTAGTTACATCCTCGAAAAATTCTATCAGATTTGTCAGACATGATTTACCTTTCGTAAATCCATGCTGACTTTGTCCAATGATTTCACCACTTTCCAAATGCGCTGCTATCCCATCTTTAATAACTGACTCTAGCAGTTTCCCCACTACCAATGTTAGACTAACTGGTCTGTAATTCCCCGCTTTCTCTCTCCCTCCTTTTTTAAAAAGTGGGGTTACATTAGCTACCCTCCAATCCTCAGGAACTACTCCAGAATCTAAGGAATTTTGAAAAATTATCACTAATGCATCCACTATTTCTGTGGCTACCTCCTTGAGTACTCTGGGATGCAGACTATCTGGCCCTGGGGATTTATCGGCCTTCAATCCATTCAATTTACCCAACACCACCTCCCGGCTAACCTGGATTTCACTCAGTTCCTCCATCTTGTTTGACCCCCGTTCCACTGCTATTTCTGGCAGATTATTTATGTCTTCCTTAGTGAAGACAGAACCAAAGTAGTTATTCAATTGGTCTGCCATGTCCTTGTTCCCCATGATCAATTCACCTGTTTCTGACTGCAAGGGACCAACATTTGTTTTAACTAGTCTCTTTCTCTACACATATCTATAAAAACTTTTGCAGTCCGTTTTTATGTTCCCTGCCAGTTTCCTTTCATAATCTATTTTCCCTTTCCTAATTAAGCCCTTTGTCCTCCTCTGCTGGATTCTGAATTTCTCCCAGTCCTCCGGTAGGCTGCTTTTTCTGGCAAATTTGTATACCTCATCTTTTGTTTTTATACTATCCCTGATTTCCCTTGTTATCCATGGATGCACCACCTTCCCCGATTTATTCTTTTGCCAAACTGGTATGAACAATTTTTGTACTTCATCCATGCAGTCTTTAAATACCTTCCATTGCACATCCACTGTCAACCCTTTAAGAATCACCTGCCAGTCTATCTTGGCCAATTCACATCTCATACCTTCAAAGTTACCTTTGTTCAAGTTCAGAACCCTTGTTTCTGACATAATTTTGTCACTCTCCTAATGAAGAACTCAACCATATTATGGTCACTCTTGCCCAAGGGGCCACGCACAACAAGACTGCTAACTAACCCTTCCTCATTACTCAATACCCAGTCTAGAATAGCCTGCTCTCTTGTTGGTTCCTCCACATGTTGGTTGAGAAAACTATCCCGCATACATTCCAAGAAATCCTCTTCCTCAGCACCCCTGCCAATTTGATTCACCCAATCTAGATGCCCATTGAAGTCACCCATTATAACCGTGTTACCCTTGTTGCACGCATTTCTAATTTCCTGTTTGATGCCATCCCCAACTCCAATACTACTGTTAGGTGGCCTGTACACAGCTCCCACTAGCGTTTTCTGCCCCTTAGAGTTTCGCAGCTCTACCCATATTGATTCCACATCCTCCACGCTAATGTCCTTCCTTTCTATTGCATTAATCTCCTCTCTCACCAGCAACGCTACCCCACCTCCTTTTCCTTTTCGTCTATCCCTCCTGAATATCGAATACCCCTGGATGCTCAGCTCCCAGCCTTGGTCACCCTGGAGCCATGTCTCCGTGATCCCAACTATAGCATAGTCATTAATCGCTATCTGCACCTTCAACTCATCCACCCTATTACGAATGCTCCTTGCATTGAGACACAAAGCCTTCAGGCTTGTTTTTACACCACTCTTACTCCTTATACAATTATGTTGACAAGTGGTCCCTTTCACATCGATCCCTATTACACTTGGCCATACTCTCCTATCCCTTTGTGAGCTTTCTTTCACGTTAATTCTGGGGTCATTAACCATCCCTTTACTCTCTTTCCCTTTAACTCCGTCCTCGACTATCCCATTTGACACCCCACCCCCCTTATTCAGTTTCAAATCATCCGTGTAGCAGTGGCAAAACCTGCCGGCCAGAATGCTGGTCCCCCACCTGTTAAGATGCAATCCGTCCCTTTTGTACAGTTCCCCCTTACTCCAAAACAGATCCCAGTGATCTAAGAATCTAAATCCCTGCCCTGTGCACCAGTTCCTCAGCCACACATTTAGGTCACGTATCTCCCTGTTCCTGCTCTCGCCAGCACGAGGAACTGGAAGCAAACCGGAGATAACAACCCTGGAAGTCCTGCTTTTCAGCATTTTTCCGAGCTCTCTGAAGTCCCGCTGCAAAATATTCATCCCCTTCTTTCCAACATCATTTGTGCCAACATGCATGACCACTTCTGGCTGTTCACCTTCGCCCTTGAGAATTGTCTTCACTCTGTCCGTGACATCCTGGATCCTGGCACCAGGAAGGCAGCACACCATCCTCGAATCCCGTCTGTTGCCGCAAAAACTCCGTCCGTACCTCTCACAATGGAGTCTCCAACTACAATGGCATTGCCCGACTTTGGCCTCTTTGGTTTTGGCTCAACAGCCCTTTTTGTTTTGCACAGTATGTGTGAAGTGGTAAATTGGGAGAAGTGGGTGTAGATGTACCCAGTCTTTGCAGACTCAGGTTAGGCTGTGAGTGGGTGTGTTGGTTGGGGTGGGAAAGGGTCTAGTCTTTTCATACTGGAGTCTTGCTTTAAGCAGGTGTGAAGTGGTGAATGGGGAGGAGTGGGTGCAGAAGGGTCCATTCTTTGCAGACTGGGATCTGGCTGTGTTTGTTGAGGAAGGGGGGGAGGGGGCACCAGGGTTACGTTTCTGCTTGTCAAACATGCAGTAGAACTCATTCAGGTTGTTGGTCATCTGATGATTGTCCAAAGAGCTGGGGGCTTTCCTCTTGTAGCAAGCCCTTCCCAACTGAAGAAGAGTCACTAGCTGAGAACTTGCTCATCAACTTCTCAGAGTACCTTTCCTTGGCAGCTCTGATTCCTCTTCTCAGCTTGTACTTGGCCTGACTGTAGAGGTCTGCATCCCCGCTCCTGTAGGCCTCCTCTTTAGACTGTCGGAACTGTCTGAGTTCTGCAGTAAACTAGGGCTTGTTGTTGTTGAACCAGGTCCGGGTCCTAGTTGGAAGCAAATGTCCTCACAAAATCTGACATATGATGATACAGTGTCTGTATACTCATCGAAGCTTGTGGTTGCTTCTCTGAACACAGTCCAATCCATGCAGTCAAAGCAGGATTGTAGGTTCTCAATGCCCTCGCTTGTCCACATTTTCGTTGTTCTGGCCACAGGTTTAGCAGCTTTTAGTTTCTGCCTGTAGGTTGGAATAAGATAAACTAGACAATGATCAGAGAGACCCAGACCTGCCCGGGGAACAGAGCGATATGCGTTCTTGATTGACGTGTAACAGTGGTCAAGTGTTCTCTCACCTCTGGTGCGGCAGGTAACCTGAAGTCTGTACTTTGGAAGATCACAGCTCAGGTTAGCTTTGTTTAAGTTCCCCAAAACAATGACCATGGAGTCCGGGAAGTCACTCTCTACCCTCATTACCTGGTCAACGAGTTGCGTTTGCACCTCACGTACGCAGACTTGAGGGGGGGGGGAATAATAACGGAGTTAAATTCCCTCAGAGAGTAGAAGGGTTTGAAGTTTATAAAGAAGGATTCTATGTTGGGAGAGCAGAAATTTGACAGTACCGTGATGTCGCTGCACCAGTCCTGGTTGGTATAGAAGCATATTCCACCGCCTCTTGATTTCCCTGCTGCCTCCACTTTGCGGTCCGCTCTGTGAAGTTGGAAGTCATCCAGTTGTGGCGCGCTGTCCGGGGTCCACTCACACAGCCAGGTCGTGGTGAAGCACAGGGCAGCGGCTCGAGAGAAGTCCTTGCTTGTCCGGTGCAGGAGTTGTAGTTCATCCACTTTGTTATTGAGAGAACGTACTTTTGGCAAGAATATGCTCAGGAGTGCTGTGCGTGATCCTCGTCGCCGGAGTCGGGTGAGTGCTCCAGAGCACTTCCCACGGGTCCTCCTCCGTCTCAAGACCTTGAACGCAGCCACAGCCCCGTCGACGCGTATGTCCAAATAATCCAGCGAGTGAGAGAAATCCGGAACAATGTTTGGAGGTACCGTATGTCCGATGTTTATGAGTACCTCTCTTGTGTAATTAATCTTTGTAGGGTTTTCACAGACGACACAAACGAACAAACACATACAAAACAGCAAGGAGCAGTACACCGTGGCAGCCATCGTCGGCACCAGCAGCAGCAGCGACACTGCAAGCAGCTACACTGATGACACAGAAGTGCTAATTGATGAAATTGTGAAACTTAAGGGCCTGTCCCACTGTACGAGGTAATTCAAGAGTTCTCCCGAGTTTCCCCTGATTCAAACTCGGAGAATTATGGTAATAGCCATTCGTAGGTACTCGGGGCTCTCGTGGACATTTTTCACAGTGCTGAAAAATCTTCACGAGTTACCGCGTTTCCCGAGTACCTGCCGTTAGCATTACGAACCGCTACGGGACATCCACGAGCTCTGAAGTAGCCGCTAGGTACATTCTACGTACCTACCACAAGTTTGATTTTTTTTTAACTCGGGAGAGCTCTTGAATTACCTCGTACAGTGGGACAGGCCCCTAGACTCTAATACCTGATTCCAACTATCAAACACTAATTAAGATAATAAATGGATGTGCATCAAGAGACAGAAAATTGTGTGATTCAGCTCAGATAGCAGACGAGGGAACAAATAAAGACACCTGTGTTACTAGATTCTCAGTCAGGTAACCTCTCTAAACACCGGAGACAATGAAGACAAGAGTTCACACTTAATTGAACAGGCTATACAAAGATAAACTAGATGGAACTAAAGATGTTATTGTATCTCATTAAGGAGAAAATTGTCACATGCCATCGTCCTTGAATGAGCCCCTGAAGGATATTTAGATATATTACTAACACATTGCAAACTAACTAGAAATGAAACACAAGGATATAAGAAAATAGGAGATGGCTACCTTGACCTTCAAGCCTGCCCACTGCATAAGAACATGGCTGATCTACCCTAACTCCTTTTCCGTGCCAGATTCCCGTAGCCCTTCTTCCTCTTCTTTCGTGTGGCGTGCACAGCCTAAAGTTGTTGGACAACTTGCCCGTCATTAATCTTTCAAAAATTTAATTTTAGAGGCACCGCATAAAAACAGGTTCTTTGACCCACTAAGTCGACGCCGACCAGTAATCACCCATTCATTAGTTCTTTCCTGCACACTGGCGACAATTACAAAGCCAATTAACCTACAAACCTGCACGCCTTTGGAATGTGGAAGAAAACTGGAGCACCCAGAGAAAACCCACGCAGTCACAGGGAAAATGTGCAATCTCCATACAGACAGCACCCACAGTCAGGATCAAACCCAGGTCGCTGACACTGTAAGGCAGCAACTCTACCATAGGGCCACTGTGCCACCCTCTATGTATCCACTTATATCACAACTGTACCCACTTCTTTAAATGTCTCCAGTGAATCTCCACAATCCTCTGGGAAGGGGGAAAAAAACCAGAGATTCACCACCACCTGCGAGAAGAACTTCCAATGCATCTCAGATTTAAATTACCCTCACTGGTCTCGAGTGTGTTGGATAGTGCTAGTGCATGAGTATCGCTGGTCGGCACAGACTCAGTGGGCTGAAAGGTCTGTTTCCATGCTGTATCTCTAAAGCCTAAAGTCTATTAATGATGTATGATTACTAGTAACCATCGAAGTGATGGTGATGTGCACACTTTAAGTTATATCATTTGCGCAAAATGTTAATCTTATGTTGGTTGTGTTGCTAAAGTATGAATTGTAGAATGGAAATAATTAACAAAAAGAAGAATTGCCATGTCATAGAGACATTATTCTACCGAAAGGCACAAATTGCTGGAGTAATTCAGCGGGTCAGGCAGCATCCCTGGAGAACACAGATAGGTGATTTTTCGGGTCGGGGCCCTTCTTCAGACTGATTGCAGGCAAGCGGGAAAGAAAGCTGAAAGAGAGGAGGGGCAGGGCAGAGCATGGCCGGTAATAGGCCAACACAGGCAAGGGTTTTTTTTTCATAGGCAGATTGTTGGACAAAGTTCATGGATGAAAAGACAGGTGTGAGCCAACAGATAAAGAGTTGAGAATTTTAAAGCACAGGGATAGAAAAGTTGTAAATTGTGTAGTCACTACAAATGGTGCTGGTGCAGGGGGAGCAGGGGGCACCAAAGCAAAGAGAGGGGGGATTCCTGGTGGAGAAAGTGGGGGGGGGAAGGGACTGTTGCGGGTTAGCAACTTAAAATTGGAGAATTCAATGTTCATACCATGGAGTTATAAGCTACTCAAGTGGAATATTATTCTTCCAATTTGCATGTGGCCCCACTCTGGCAATGGAGCAGGTCCAGAACAGGAAGGTCAGTATGGGAGTGGGAAGTGGAATTAAAATGATTAGCAACTCAGAGATCCAGTAGGCATTGGTGGACCGAGCACAAGTGTTTCGGAAAAGCAGTCGCCGAGTCTACGCTTGGTCTCTCTGATGTGAACATCAGATGCAATAGATGAGGTTAGAGGATTAGAGGATGTGACCCTCTGCCTCACCCAGAAGGGCTGTTCAGGTCCCTGGATAAAGGCGAGAGAGGAGGTATAAATAAGGGGCGAGTGTTATACTTCCTGCAGTTGCAGGGGAAAGTTTCTGGGTTGGGGTGGTTTGGGTGGGAAGGGATGAGTGAACCAAGCAGTTGTGGTGAGAGTGGTCTCCGTGGAAGGCAGAAACGGGTGGTGATGGGAAGATGTGACTAGTGGTGGGATCATGTTGGAGATGACAGAAATATCAGAGGAATAACTGAGACATTATTCCAACCAACCTATCTATCCTACCTGAATTTATCTCACAAGTAGCAAACCTGCCTCAAGTATTCCCTCTACCCGACATCCAACACCACAATCATAAGATATTTTATACCACTAATTTTTTTACAAAATATGGCAGGGGATTTCTGCATATTTCTAGAAGGGCCTGTCCCACCTGGGCGATTTTTCAGGGGACTGCCAGTGACTGTCAATTCGCCGGCAGTCGCCTGAAAAACCGGGAACTGGAATGGCGACGACAGTGGAACACACACAAACACATCACAAAGGAGGGGGCCAGGGCAAGCGGGGGGGGGGGGGGGGGGGAGCACTGTCTGAAATTCACACAGTGCAAAGGCAAGGTGATACAGACACACACTGCATTGAACAGGTCCGGTAAGTCCTTTAAAAGAGGGGGGAGGGGGGAGAAGGAGTGGAGACACTTTTAAGAAGCCAGACAACTGTTAATAAGCCAGACATACACAGCTGTGAAGTTCGGCCGGCATTTTACATTACCGGTTGGTTATCCTTGGTTCTGAAAACTCGTGCTTAAGTTTTTGTTCCCCAATGAGCCAATGAAAATGACCAGTCAGCGATTAACTAAAACTACCAACGACCACCTCGACTACCTATAACCACATGGTGACCCCTTTACAACTGCACCTGCGACTACAGGATTATCGATTTTCACCATGGCGACCAATTTTTGGTCGCAGAACATTTTTCAACATGTTGAAAAATTTGCGGCGACCAAACTGAGGCCGCGACTAGTTCCCAGAATGCGGGAACTCCTTGCGATCATGAAGGAGACTCACCAGAGACCACCAGCGAACATGTGCCACCCATGTGACAAGCGCAGAGTCTCCTACTCTCGCCTAAAAAGTCGCCTGTGGGACCAGTTTCTTTTTACACAGAGGGTGGTGGGTGGCTGAAAAGCACTGCTGGGGTGATAGGGGAAGCAAATACGATAGTTGCGTTTACCCACAACATGCACAAGTCGCACTCACCCAATAATTCACTGGAGAATCAGCAGAGATGATTTTACACTCAAATCTCTAGACTGGGATTTGGACCCATGCCCTTCCTACTCAGAGAGAGCAGTAACCTCAACTGAGCCTCTGAACAATAACTTATTCCACAACAATGCCCACATCCAGCAATCAGCTTGAGCACCAGAGGGAACGGTACAGCTATTTTAGGTAGAAACTGCACCGGAAGAGAGCTGTTTGATGCAATTTCCAAACTTTCAGTGCAATTACCTCTCAGTTTTGTAAATTATGATTCAATGTTACATAAATGTTGGCGTGGAACTAATGATGTTGATTTATAAATGCACATTGAAGTCAATTGCATCCACTTTTTGTTGAGTCCATTATTCATAGCTCTCCCCTTTATTTCAATCTCACGCAGGAATTATTTCAAATATAGTTTCAGGCTACTCTTTGCACTTGTGTTCTGAACAAAGAAATGTAATTAAATAATGTGTAGGGAAGAATACCTTAGTGCAATGGGAATAAGTGAAGTTATTAACTTAACAGTTCACTGAAAGAAAAGCTCCAGAGATTTCAGAGACCAAAATTCAACCTTTTCACACTGAAAGCATATGTAACAATTGAGAAATAACAAATACATAACAAGATGCACAGTGGTGCACATATTACACTGTGGAATATGCATATCATTGATGATTCCAATGTTTAAAATACGCATATATTCTGTATCATTTTTATGAAACTTGCGGCGTTTATATTCATATTTTACCCGTTGGAACCATAAACTTCATACACTCATGCACACTTCATACATTGGAGAGATGTATGTTTGGGCCCATATTCCTACAGAGCTTAGGAAGAATGAAATGTGGTCCCACAGATACAAAACTCTTCAAGTGTTTGATAGGATGGATGCAGTCGATTTTTCCCCTTACCCGTGAAATTAGAATGATTGGGCAGCACAGCTGGTAGAACTACTGCCTCACAGAGCCAACAACCGTGATTTGATCCTGACCTCGGGTGGTCATGTCATAAGGAATAGGAGTAGAATTAGGCCATTCACCCATCAATGTCTGTGATGTCTGTGTCGTTCCTTCTGTGATTGCGTGGGTTTTCCCTGGATGCTCCAGTTTCCTCTCACATCCTGAAGACGTGCAGGTTTGTAAGTTAGTTTGTAAAAAAATGTCCCTGGTATGTAGGGGGGATTCAAAAGCGAGAAAACATAGAACAGTATCTCATGTTCCGCTTCGGTAGCTTACAATCCAATGATATGAACATTGAATTCTCCAGTTTTAAGTACCTAAACCCGCCATGACCTCTGCCCGTCTTCCCCCAGCTCCCCTTTCTTGCCCCCTCCACCCTCTCCTGTACCCCACCTGGACCTGCACCTATATCCCCCCTTCCCCCTTGCCCCTTCCCCCTTCCCCTTCTACCTACATTCCTTCCTCTATCTTTACAATTCACAACTCACAAAGCCTTTTATCTTGCACCTGTCTTTTCATCTCTGATCTGTGTCCAACCATTGCTTTTCGAAACTCCCCCTCACCTATATCCACCTACCTGCCAGGCCTCATCCTGCCCCTCCATTCTTCCCGCCCTCTTCCCTCGCCCCTCAGTCTAAAGAAGAGTGCTGACCTGGATCATCACCTATCCACGATTTCCGGAGATGCTGCCTGGCCATGACTACAGCACTTTGTGTATTTTTGTAAACCAGCATCTGCAAGTCCTTGTTTCTACAGCTAGTGGGAGCCTGTTGTCTGTTAATGGCTGCTGCATGTTCCACATGACAACAGTGTCTACACTTCAATACTACTTCAATATCCATAAAATGTTCTGTGGTTCGTTATTGCATGAAACACGTTCGATGCACGTATTCTCTGCGTATCTCCCTTAAGCAATATAATTATAAAGGATAATCTGGACAGCGTATTTTTGATGATTGTGGGATCCTGCTGTGTGCAAATTTCCTGCACAAAATAGGTTGGAATTATGAGATGGATGACGGCAAGCGGCCTGGCAGGAGAATCCCAGCAAGCCGCGGCCATACCCTACATCAGGCCCGGCTCGTCCGCCTAATCCACAAACCCATTCAGGAAGACCTGGCTCACCCACCGCCAACCAGGAACCTGCCTGGAAGATCCAGCTTAACCACCACGGACAAGGAGCCCGGCCCTTGCACGACCCCCGAAGACCGAAGTACCGAAGGGGAGGGAGCCAGCGATGGCGGTCGTGAGGAGTAAGGTCGGTAGGAAAGTGAACCAGGGTCTTACCTCCCACGGTCGGCTGCAGGAGGTGCCCCTGGGGCAGAAAGGTGGCCAGGCAAGAAGAGGAACGCCAGTATAATGAACAATCCGGGGGCTCACCTGGATCGGGCACCACTCCATAAGACCTAATGCATGGAACAGACTTTGGTAGTGGCACCAAATCTGGTGACTCCCAAGGAATTTCACTGCGTTTTGCACGAGACAATAAAGCACTATTGAACTATTGAATGGTTTTTTAGTTTATTAAGGTCGTAAGGATTGGCAGTAGAATTAGGCCATTCAGCCCATCAAGTCTACTCCGCCATGCAGTCATGGCTGATCTATCACTCCATTCTCTTGCCTTCTCCCCTTAACCTCTGACACCTGTACTTGAATGCAGATTTATTTTTCCTCTTTTCTTCTTTGCCTTTTTCCTTCCTTCTTTTTGCTGTGGTTGGTGTCCCATCAAAGCTGTGAGAGAATAAAATATAAATGGTGATAAAGGAATTATGAAATCGGAGTCTTGCAGTTACCATTGTCAGTCTTGTTTGGACAGTGTCTTTGTACATCATTGCTCCCCTCTCCTTCTTCAATGACAATGTCACCAACAGAGGAATGTCCTGCAAACATGTTCAACATTTATCCCCTGATGTCAATTTTAGGGACATCTCAGACCAGCAGATTGGTGGATGCAGCGGGGTGGCAAGGTGCGGTGAGAGTCTTTTCACGCCAAAATAAAATACAACATAAAATGTTTCACTGGCTTAGCTTATCCAAGCATCTCAGTCTGTGTTTCAGAAACAGCCTCAAGTGAGATAACAAAGAAGGTACTTCAAAATTCATTAAACATTTCATCGCCAGTTCCCTCCAGGCCTTGAACACAGAGCTAATAAACAGGTAAATGGAAGTGACAGTGTATTATTGAGTGCCTCCTGTTTCTGCATGGAGTTAGATAATGCGTCTTCCCTGTCATTATATTGAACATCTGAATTCCCTGAATGCACTCAATGTGGGACTGCAGTGTCACATTGATATGCCTTTTAACAAGGATTAACTATTATGTAACCATCCGCAAGTACGGAAAGCAACCGCAGGTGTGAGTAAAGGGCGCAATGGTGCAGGTACTTAACCAAGATCCTGCATTCACCACCTAATGTGGGGGGCCTCATTGGAACTTACCGATTAGTGAAAGGCCTGGATAAAGTGAACGTGAAGAGGATGTTTTCACTGGTGGGATAGTCTAGGACCAGAGGCCATAGCCTCATAAAGACATAGCTTTAGAAAGGAGATGAGGAGGAATTTCTTTAGTTGGTGAATCTGCGGAATTAATTGCCACAGATGGCTATGGAGGCCAAGTCATGAGGTACTTTTTAGGTGAGAGATTTACAGATAAGGGTGTCGGGGGTTATGAAGGAACTGGCTCACTTATCTTAATTGATGATACAACTGCTGATGGTAGTAAGAAAATGAATTCTGAAGTGTATAGACACATCCTATCTGCTCGTTCAAACAAATGCCTCAAAACCCATTGGCCGGCGGTTCAGTCTACAGCAAGACAATTATCTCAAACATACTGCTAAAGCAACAAAGGAGTTTTTTAAAGCTAAAAAATTGTCAATTCTTGAGTGGCCAAGTCAATCACCTAATCTGAACCCAATTGCGCATGCCTTTTATATGCTGTAGAGAAAACTGAAGGGGACTAGCCCTCAAAACAAGCATAAGTTACAGGCCTGGGAGAGCATCATCAGAAAAGACACCCACCAACTGGTGATGTCCATGAATCGCAGACTTCAAGCAGTCATCGCATGCAAAGGATATGCAATAAAATACTAAATATGACTAATTTCATTTGGATGACACTTCTGTGGGGCAGTGGGGGCGCTGCAAGCCGGCGCCCTGTCAGCAGCGTGTTCGTTTTTTTCAACTTTTTTAATTTCTTCATTATGTTTTAAAGTATGGTTTTAATGTTTCTTTGTGTGTTTTGTGTGGGGGTGGTGTGGGGGGTAAGGGGGAAACCGTATCGGTCGCCTACTCCTCGGAGAGGTGACTTTTTGCAGGTCGCCTCCCCCATGGCCTAATGTCGAGGATCGGGCGGCCTTTCCTGGAGACGCACCTGGGGCTTCAGCGGCAGGACTCTCGGCTTGGAGTGGGCGAGCCATCGCTGCGGCTCGTCGGAGGGGAGTGCTCAGTTGTGCTGGCCCGCGGAGTCCGCAGCCCGGGATCCATCGTGGGAGACCCAGGAGAAGAAGAAGCTTCCACAGCAGGCCTGCGGCCTACTTCTACCGCGGGCCTGGCGTGGACTTACCATCACCCCTGGAGGGGAGCTTCGACTGCCGGCCCTGCGGTATGCGGTGCTTCTGGCTGCGGTGCGGTGGGAACTTTAAATCTTCGACCGCCGGCCTTCGGCCTACACCAACCTGAAGCCGCGGTCTCCTCTGGACTTACTTGGACTTTTACCTGTCTGCACATCTGGACGCCCGCAGCGACGGCTACGGAGGGTTGAGGTCCCGACCACGGGAGAAAATGGAGGAGGACTGGCCAAATTTTCTGCCTTCCACCACAGTGATGAATGCTGTGGTGGATGTTTGTGTTACATTTTCATTGTGTATTGTGTATTGTGTGTTCTTTATCATTCTACCGCTGCTGGCAAATTCATTTCACTTGCACTTTATGTGCAATGTGACAAATAAAACCGTATTGTTGTATTGTCCCAAACATTACGGTGTCCTGAAATGGGGGGACTATGTGTAAACAATGCTGTAATTTCTACATGGTGAAACCAAAATGTATAAAAATGGCCTTTATTAACATCTGCACTTTAACCACATGTGATTTTTTTTCTATTTCAAAACTCAAATTCTGGAGGACAGAGGCAAATAAATAAATGATGAGTCTTTGGCCCAAACATTATGGAGGGCACTGTAGGTGGAAGGGGAGATGGGAGAACCTGAGTCTAATTGATCAGGGGAGTCCAGGAGCATGTCCCTGATAGAGAGAAGGGAACAGAGCAAATATTACCTGAGGAGTCAGATGCCATGTAAAGGGAGTTTCTGAATGGTTGGAAGTATGCAAGGATTTTCATGCTGTATTTCATTTGTTACTTTATTTCAGCTGTGAATCCTACGATTGGAAGAACCACACTGCCTACACACAGGGACCAAATCACCCATCAGTGACTTTGCACAAGATAATCATCTGCAAATTCATCCCTGTTCGATTGGGTGAAACACTTCATATAGCAGCGTGCTGTCACTGGAATGAATATCAGAAGCGGAATGAAATGCACAGGCACTCCTGTGCCGTGCAACAGATCAGAGATGAGTGGTCTTTCAGGTGCTGGCAAGCTCCATTTAGGAGGAAAAATCTCCTTACCAGGCAGATGAAAAACGAAAATCCTTGTTTTTTGGCAGAGTTCATGATATCATTTGGATTTATTCCATCAGTATGTGACCTTTCAATCACTCTCAGATGACTAAGTTTCAGCAGATATACTGAATGTACAGAGTCCAGTGCTGCAAAGACTTAAAGACGGTGTCTAGATGGTGTGAAGCACTTCTGGCACTGAACAAGGATTGTTTCTAAAGCAAATCCCCAGGTCTTAGTTACAACCTGTTTGAAGCAGTTGTTTGTTGTTTAATTTTGAATATTTAAAATTTTAGATGGCTACACTAAAACACACAGGAGAATTGTCCTTAAAAAAAAAAAGAATAAATCAGAGCCATCAATTCAATTTTGGCATGTGTATGTGGTATCTGAGAGCAATAATAAGTGCAGTGGCTGTGGGAAGGTGTATCAGCAGCATTGTCAACGGACTAACCTCCTGGTAATGGTGTATCATGTGTAAACCAACTAGCTTATCACTTTCCAATTTTTGTTAAAATTACCTACCTTGGCAAGATTTTAACTGCAAAACATCTATTATAAGTGTAACCACTTTGTAACCACTAAACCAAGGGAGAATTCTCAACCCACAGCACGTAGTAGATTGGAGCTGTTCTTCTTTCCACTAAAAGCCGGTGAATTGTCCTTGGAATAGGCAGTCCAGTTTTGAGATATGACCCGGAATGATCATTATCCTTTCACATTAATGTTATCAGGCAAAGTTGGACAAGGCCTGGATAGAGTGGATGTGGAGAGGACGTTTCTACGAATGGGAGCGTTTTGGACCAGAGGTCATAGCTTCAGAATAAAAGAATGTTCCTTTAGGAAGGAGATGAGGAGGAATTTCTGTGGAATTCATTGCCACAAATGGCTGTCGAGTCAAGGGATATTTTAAAGGCAGAGATAGATAGTTTCTTGATTAGTACCGGTGTCAGGGGTTATGGGGAGAAGACAGGAGAATGGGGTTGAGAGGGAAAGTTAGATTAGCCATGATTGAATAGCAGAATAGACTTAATGGGCCGAATGGCCTAATTCTGCACCTATCATTTATGAACTTATGAATTCATCCTCATGAGGAAGACTTCTGACCAAACCCTTAATCAAAGGGATAAGTTTTTGTACTGATGTGAAGATAAAATCTAGTGTGACTGAATATCTGGGAATGAACCATTAAGCTGCTGGCTTGTATTTTATTGCAGATTAGTGCACCCATTAAATCATTGGACAAAGACATTGGTCCAATTTTGGAGGACATTCTACTGAGAGCTTTCTCTTTTAAGATATTGAAAAGTGGCTGGCTAGTCAAACTAACAACATAGGTATTTTATTAAATTAAAAAAAGGCTTATTGCAACAGCGCAGAAAGCAGTTAGTCACATAATGCAATCATTAAGGCTGCACCACTTAAAACTGCTATGATTGTTTCAAGCCCCTTATACATATGCCACCCATGTTACAAAACTCTGTCTAATCGTCGGTGATACCCATGCCAACACATAGTAATGCAGGATTTAGAAACAAATTGGAGGTCGGATCCCATGTATCTGACCTCATGTCTCACCACAGGACTTGTCACTCTCCAAATTTGAAGTCTGAACCCGAAACGTCATCCATTCCTTCTTTCCAGAGATATTTACTACCTGTCCCGCTGAGTTACTCCAGCATTTTGTGTTTATCTTTGACTCAATCATATGGCCATTTTTTAAGTGTCTCAGTAACGCAGCTGGCTGAACATCCTGACCCGAGGGATGGAGACACAGTGACACACAGTGACAGACAGTGGTTTACCTAGTTGTGTTGCTGCCTCGCTGTGCCAGAAACAGGTCTTAAATGAATTCCTCTTGTCTGCATTGGCTATAATGAAGGTCAAGTAAGCTTGTGAGTGCAGGGAAGAAAAATCCAGCTGTTACAGGCCGTCCCCAGGTTACGACGGGATCCATTCCTGAGAGCCGCTCAAAACCCAAACCGTTCCCGAGTCAGAAATGACAAAAGCAGCATTAGGGGACAGGATCATAGACACAGGTATCAGAGAGAGAGTGTACAGGCGCGGGAAGAGTGGCCGCCAGCTGGCCTCACTGACACAGTGGGCGAGCGAGTGAGTTTGCTTAATACTCCCAACACTGCTCAGCTCCACCCAGCCCCCTAATTGTTGTGGCTTGGGGACGGGAGGTGGGCAGAGAAGGCAAGGTGAGATGCACTGTTACCACCCAGCAGCTGATGCCTGAAGTCCCGCAATACACAGCATATCCATTCTCATCCATCTTACCAGTCCCCAAACATTATTTTGTATGTACAGTACACTGCAGGACAATGCCAGGCTAGTGAGCCTAACATCTGAGGTCGGAAGGTTTCTAGAGAGAATTCTAAGGGATAAGGTATACTTGCATTTAGATGGACAAGGGCTGATAAGGGATAGTCAGCATGGTTTTGTATGAGGGAGGCTGTGTCTCACAAACCTGATTGAGTTTTTGAATAGATGTATTGATATGGATTTCAGTAAGGCATTCAACAAGGTTCTGCTTGGTAGGTAGTTCTGGAAGGTTAGGTCGCATGGGATCCAAGGAGAGATAACTGAATAGATAGAAAAATTACCACGGAATGAAGCAGCGAGTGATGATGGAAGGATGTTTTGTGGACTGGAGGCCTGTGACTAGTGGTGTGCCTCAGGGTTTGGTGCTGGGCCCATTGTAGTTTGTCATCTGCATCAATGATTTGGATGAGACCGTACATGGCATGATTAACAAGTTTGTAAATGACACCTAAGTGGGTGGTAACACATAGATAGTAAAGATGGTTGTCAAAAATTACAACAGGAACTTGATCGGTTGGGCAGATAGACTGAAGAATGGTTAATGGAATTTAATACAGTAAAATGTGAAGTGTTGCATGTTGGGAAGTCTAACATGAGCAGGACCTACACAATGAATGGTAGGGCTCAGGGGGGGTGTTGTAGAGAGGTAGGGATCTAGGGTTGGTGCAGGTGTATAGTTCTTTGAAAGTAGATTGGGTGGTCAAGAAAACATTTGGCACATTGGCCTTCATCAGTCAGAGCATTGAGTATAGAAGTTGGGAGGAATTGTTACAGTTATATAAAATATTAGTGAGGCCACATTTAGAGTAATGTGTTCAATTTTGGTCATCATGTTATAGGAAAGATGTTGTCAAGTTTGAAAGGGTTCAGAGAAGATTTACCAGGATGTTGCCAGGACTCGAGGGACTAGGGAGAGGTTGAGCAAGCTAGGGCTTTATTCCTTGGAGCACAGGAGGATGAGGGGTGAACTTATAGAGGTGTACAAAATGATGCGAGAAATAGATTGGGTAAACACACAGAATCTTTTGCCCAGGGTGGGGGAATCGAGAACCAGAGAACATGGGTTTAAGGTGAGGGGGGAAAGATTTAATGGGAACCTGAGGGGTAACCTTTTTACACAAAGGGTGGTGAGTGTATGGAACAAGCTGCCGGAGAAGGTGTTGAGGCTGGTACTATTGCAATGTTTAAGAAACATTCAGACAGGTACATGGATAGGGTAGGTTTAGAGGGACATGGGCCAAAAGCAGGCAAGTGGGACCAGTGTAGATGTGGCATGTTCGTCAGAATGGGCAAGTTGGGCCGATGGGCCTGTTTTCCACGCTGCATGACTTTATGACTCTATCTATGGCTCTGGTTCATCATGGTTATTTGAGTAAATTGACATTTACCCTGTTATTCACTGTTGAGTGATATTTAAACTGTTGGTGTTCAGAAACTAATAGCATGTTTCTCAGGTTGAACACCAGCCTTGGTGCTGTGAAACATTACCGTATAAATGTCTGAAGGTAAATTGAGGAAATATAATTTCAAAGTGCTGTGAAAATGAGTGCGCTATATTGGAGGGTTTCCACATCCCCTGCTGCTGAGAATTGCAAACTCAATAGCATCAGGTCCGCATGACATCACAGCCAATAAATACCTTTTAGTCATAAATAATTCATTTTATTATTATAACCAACCTAAACTATTGAGCCACGACAAAAAACTCAACCCATTTTATAATGTGTTATACTTCCACATGAACAGTGGAGGCCGATGCTCTGCATGCTTTCAAGAGAGAGTTAAAGATAGGGGAGTCAAGGGATATGGGGAGAAGGTAGGAACGGGGTACTGAATGTGGATGATCAGCCATGATCACATTGAATGGTGGCGCTGGCTCGAAGGGCCGAATGGCCTACTCCTGCACCTATTGTCTATGGTCTATTGTCTATAGTCGATTGTCTATACCAATTAATAGGAAATGTTTCCTTTTTTTTTGTCTATTTCCCAACAAGAATAAACAATGTTTTCTTGACAAGTGTCTAACAATGTCCTTAATGCAGTTTGCCGTCCAGTGAAATAAGAGCCACAGCATCTCACCACTTGAAGCAAAAAGGAACAACTTACTCAAAGAAAACAAATATAAAATTAATTGAAAATAATTTGAGAGAGAGAGGGAAGGAAAGAGTGAGAGAGAGAGAGAGGGGGAAGGAAGAGAGAGAGGGAAAGAGAGAGAAAGAGGGAAGGAAAGAGAGAGAGAGAGAGAGAGAGAGAGAGAGAGAGAGAGAGAGAGGGGGGAGAAGGAAGGAAAGAGAGAGAGAGAGAGAGAAGGAAGGAAAGAGAGAGAGAAGGAAGGAAAGAGAGAGAGAGAGAGAGAAGGAAGGAAAGAGAGAGAGAGAGAAGGAAAGAGAGAGAGAGAGAGAGGGGGAGAAGGAAGGAAAGGGAGAGAGAGAAGGAAGGAAGGAAAGAGAGAAAGAGAGAAGGAAAGAGAGAAGGAAAGTGAGAAAGTGCAAGTGTGAAAGAAAAGGAAGAGAGCAAATTAAAAAGTGAAAAGGAAAGAGAGGATAAGGCAGAGAAGAAATTATACAGAGAATGCAGAGAAAGTAGTAAAGCAAAAGGGAACCAAAAAAAGAAAAAGGAAGAACCTTTTAATCCAGGTTAAGTCAAGTTGAATGTTATCACCATAAGTACTGTGAGGTACAGGTACAATTAAAAATCTTCAAAGAAAAAAAAGTAAAAATGTTCAGACCTCTGCCATTGTCTTTTGCAGCCATTTTGCCAGAAGTGCTGCCAGAATGTTTTACAATCAAAGTTTGGTCCATGACTCCTGGGGAGATCTGAATTCATGCCCGTTCTATCAGCAATAATGAGTGCTTGCTACATGTGTCAAGAAGGTTATCCAGCTTTCAGGCAGCGTTAAAATTACCCATTACAAGAGGTGGTTATGTTGGAGCAGTGAATAAAATGTTAATAATAAATCTGTTCTAGGAGTGAGGCTGTAAAGAACCACTAATTCTTAATTATCATCTGCCATTTTCATTGAACCCATCTCCCTAATTGTCAAGTGGCCTTTCCCTCATCTCTTTGCTGTAATTGATATTACAGAAGGATATATTCTTCCCAAAATTAAAGTCATTACATTCTACTTGCGTAAATGTTAATCTTGCACACTTGGTTTTTCCTCAGCAGCTGCGTATGGAATTCAATACTGCAATGAGAAATTTGGGATTTTCTTTTTGCTCGTTTGGGTAATTTATGGCCGAGTGGATTGACAATAAGATTTGAAAACGGAGAGCTGACTGGTATAGTTTCATCATTTTGCGCGTTTAACCTTGGCTTTCCGACACACCCAGGAATGCAGGCAGACTTAATGTTATACAAAATTCCGGGGAATTCTGGCTCTTGTAGCAAAACAAGTCTGTGTTTCAGGGTAACTCACAATTAAAAAGCAGAGAAGAAGGGAAGCGTGAAACAAAAACAGAAGCAACTCAGCCAGTCAGGCAGCAACTGGGCAAAGAGGGCCCAGTCAACCTTCTGGGTGAGTGACCCTTCCTCAAAACTAGGCAGGGTTGAGGGGGGAATGGATATTTATAGTTTTCAAAGCAGAACTGGGAGGTGGATTGAGGTGTAGAACAAAAGTCCACATGGAGATAGCTTATGGCAGATCTGGTAATGTCAATAGGAGGGGGGGGGGGGGGTGGAGGGGGCCACTAGGAGTGGAACTGGGAATTGGGAATTAAACTGCATACAACAGGAAGCTTAGGATCACCCACAAGGCAATCACCCAAACTATGTTTGTCTTCTCCAGTATAGAAGACGCCACATTGTGAACACCCAGCGTGGTACACTAGATTGGAAGAAGTGCATGTGAATCACAGTTGCATTTTGAATGACAGTTTGGGCCCACGGTGACGTGAATGGGCAGGTTTATTGCCTCCTCTGATTGCATGGGAAGGTGCTGTGAGATGGGGAGTGGTGGGTGAGGATAGAATAAGAGACCAGAGGATCGCAAAATGACTACTCCCTGTGAAAGGCAGAGAGGCATGGAGAGGGGAAGGTAAAGGGATCACAATGGAGTTGATGGAAATTGTGACGGATAATGCAATAAATGCAAAAGTTGGTGAGGTGGAAGATGATCATCATGGGCACTGACTTTCCCACCAGCGAATGGGATCTATAATAGGCACTGCATCAAAAAAGGCAGCAAGCATCATCAAAAACCCACACACCCTGGCCACACTCTCATTTCACTCCAGCCTTCGGGAAGAAGAAAACTGTGAGATCTGAGTTCAGGAACAGCTTCTTTCCAACAATCATCAGTCTATTGAAAGTAATGTACTCTTAAACACCGAAATAGAAACTGTCTTGATTGCTGTTGGGACTTCATGCTTTGCTTTGTTTTGCACAATATTGTTTTTTTAATATATTGAACTTTACATGATTTTTGTTTGTTATTATGTTATCTTTTGTGTTTAACAACCTGTTGTGCTGCTGCACGGAGGCATTACATTGTTCTGTTTCGGTACTCATGACAATGCAGCACACTTGACGACTTGACTCATGATCTACCTCCATTATTAAATAGCTCTGCCATCATTCACATTCAGAGCAAGGAATTGATACTCATCCTGAGCGAGAAATTGATACTTTCAGTAGGAAGAAAAGATTGGGAAGTCCCATTCCTCTACTTATGCCCTTATAACCTATTCTCTCTCATATGAAAATCAAACCCACCAATGTTCATGTCATCCATCTACACTTGGGTTCATTTCCAATAACAAATTGAGATGTGGGGGAAAACTGGAGCATCTACAGAAAAGTCAAGTGATCCCTCCACATGCTAACTCCACACAGGCAAAACCCAAGGGCAGGATCAAACTGGTGCTGCAGCAACGGTAATTGCAGTGGTAATTGCATGACACCGTGCTTGCAAGCCAGTAATGCTTAGTTCTTTTTGTTCTTGTTCTTCACCACAACACATTTGCCGCATCTGAAGAAGAAGTATTTTGTGAGTAATTATAACTGGACTGACCGTCAGTTCTTCAGTCTGCCTTAAAGTTCCATCTCTGCCAGAGAAGTGTGAATGTGTGGAATTTTCACCCAGAGAGCTGTGGATCTGTGGAATTCTCTGCCACAGTAGGTAGTAGAGGCCAATTCATTGGATGTATTCAAGAGAGAGTTGGATATAGCTCTTCGGGCTAATGGAATCAAAGGATATGGGGAGAAAGCAGGAACAGGGTACTGATTCTGAATGATCAGCCATGGTCATATTGAATGGTGGTGCTGGCTCGAAGGGCGAATGGCCTACTTCTGCACATACTGTGTTTTCTATGTTTCTATGCTTCTATGTCTCCTTCTAACCAGATGCTATCCTCACATGTATAGGAAGGAACTGCAGATGCTGGTTTAAATCGAAGATAGACACAAAATGCTGCAATAACTCAGCGGGACAGGCAGCATCTCTGGAGAGAAGGAATGGGTGACGTTTCGGGTCAAGACCCTTTTTCAGACTCAGTCAACTCAACATCACCCATTCCTTCTCACCAGAGATGCTGCCAGTCCTGCTGAGTTACTCCAGCTTTTTGTTGCTATCCTCACATAACAGTTGTATTAAATGGACTCATTGTTTCTAATCAGGGAAGAAACAATGTTATAGAACAGTGCAGCACAAGATCAGGCCTACGGTCTACAATGTCTGTGCCGAATATTCTCTGAAGAAGGGTCTCAAACTGAAACATCACCCTCTCCAGATATGCTGCCTATCCCATTGAGTTACTCCAGCTTTTTGTGTCTATCTTCCAAATATCCTCAACACTGAAGATACTCCCCCTACAAAGATCTAACAATTTCTTTGCTGATAACTTTTCCTTTACTCATGCCTGCTCCAATCAGGTCAATGAGATTCCCTGGCACCCAATAACAGCGATCAAGCTGTGAACAGCCAATCACATTAAAAGATTCCCATGCAATGACAAGCTAGGAAGAAAAAAGATAACATTTTCAAATTTTAATATTATATAGGCAATAAAGTTCAGAAAATACACATATGATTAACACAGACGTTTATTAAATAAGAAATATGTATTTTTAAATCCCTTATATTTTGAAATATTTATGTCATTAAGGATAAGATTTGTAATGATGGCTTAATATATTGTTCAAAGCACAGTAAGACTTCATGTTATACTGTTTGAAATTGTCTGAATTATTTCACTGTAGTTCGGATGATAGTCCTTGTATAAAATGTAATGTCACCACAAAGGAATCCTGAGAAGCAGTGCTGAATCGATGGTGGAAAGTTTTACATTTAAGTTTGGAAAATATTGTCATTTTTACCATGTATTGTCAGCAAAGGCCAGTGCTCTTTCATGATTAATGTAGCATCATCTACTGTATGACACAGGAATTTACTGCTCACAGACTGGTCTGCTCCATGTTTACCCTCCACAAGTGTCTCTTCCACTCTTGATACACACAGAATGCTGGAGCAACTCAGAGGGTCAGGCAGCACCTCTGGAGAAAAATAGGTGACATTTCAGATTTGAACCCTTCATCTCCACCCTACTTCCTCCTATATGTTCCCCTAACTAGGGTGTCCAGAACCAAAAGATAGACACAAAATGCGGGAGTGCCTCAGGGGGTCAGGCAGCATCTCTGGAGAAAAGGAATTGGTGATATTTTGAGTCAAAACCCTTCTTAAGACAGGACAGAGAAGAAAAAATGTATTTTGTCAGACGGTAGTGTTTCTTTGGAATTCTCTGCCGAATAGGGTTATGGGGGCACGTTATTGATTGCATTACATTAGATTTTTGGACATTTAAGGAATGAAGGGATATGGGGATAGGATAGAAAGATGGAACTGAGGTAGAAGATCAGCCTTCAGCTTGTTGAATGGTAGACCAGGTTCGATGGGCCAAATGGTTTTCAACTGCTTCTCTTTCCTATGTTCCTCTGTCTTTATATATACACTTCAATTCATTTCCACTGCATCTAGCTTCTCCTTAGTGATACCTGGCATTGACTTAACTCATCAGAATCTCTTCTAAATGTTGCACATGTTTGAGAAACCTCATCAAGGAAGGAACTTTCTAGCAAGTTGCTCAAAGATAGAATTAAGGGGCTGTCCCACTGCAGCGACCTAATCCGCGAGTTCAGAAGAGTGTCTACGACCTTCAAGCTCGAGGGCACTCGCCTGGAAAACCTTCAACTGGATAGACCACACACAGACTACTCTGCCATTCAACCATGGCTGATCTATCTCTCCCTCCGAACACCCTTCTCCTGCCTTCTCCCCATAACCTCTGGCACCCATACTAATCAAGAATTTATCTATCTCTACCTTAAAGGGCCTGTCCCACTGACACAACTTTTCAGCGATTGTCTTCGACCTTCAAGCTCGAGGGCGACTCGCCTGAAAAAGCCGATGAAACCGCGAGCCAGATTGACACGCCACACACACACACACACACACACACACACACACACACACACACACACACACACACACACACACACACACACACACACACACACACACGCACGCACACGCACACGCACACGCACATCGCAAAGGCGGGGGCCAGGGAAAGCGGGGGAACGCTGTCTGAAACTCACACCCGCAATGAAGAGGAAGGTAAAAGACGGCTGCACAGTGTACGGTAAGTCCTTTAGAGAGCGCGGAGGGAATGAGAGAAGGGAAGAGAGGGGGAGAGAGTTGGGAGAAGAAGAGAGAATGAGAGAGAAGGGGAGAGAAGGGGGGAGAAGGGGGAGAGAAGGTGGAGAGAAGGAGGGGAGAAGGAGTGGAGACACTTTTAAGAAGCCAGACATCGTTTAATAAAGTTTAGCGGGCATTTAAAACATTACCGGTCGATTTTGCTTGGTCCTGAAAACTCCAATGAGCCTATTAAAATGCCCTGTCAGCGAAGGAGATTGCCTACGGATACCCTCGACTGCCTGTAACTAAATAGCGACCCCACTCCACTGCACTACGGGTTGAAAAGAACCAATCCGACCAATTTTTACTCGCAGAAATGTTTTCAACATGCTGAAAAATGTTCCACAACCTAGCTAAGGCCGCGAGTATGCGGGATCTTCCCTCGAGCATGAAGGAGAGTTCCAGTGACCTCATAGGACCTCCTAGGACCACGTGTCGACCATGCTGCGAGTTTGAGTCGAGGGCAGACTCGTCTAAACTCGCAGATTAGGTCGCCGCGGTGGGACAGCCTCTTTAGAATTACAGTTACATCATGTTGGGAAAGGAAACACAAAGAAGAGGAAAGGTTCACAGCAATGTACATTGGTTCATAAAATAACTCAACGCATAGATAATACATGAGCAAAGCAAATAGAAGATCAAAACCTGTGATGCTGCTGCCTGCACCTCATTGGACTTATGCATTCAACAATAAATTTAGCTTGACTCTACTTAATTAAGCATTAGTTATAGCTGCATCTGACAAAGCAATCTTCAGATGATCTTTTATCAAACTCTTACCAAAGCACAACTGTTTTTTTTAAGCGGGAGCACCAGGATTAGAGGCATTGAGATAAATGTACACCTTCAGCACACTTCATGCCAGTAACACATTAGAAGGATTTGGACTCATGCCCCCCTTTCACCATCCCTGACCAGCACAAATTTCACCCCATTAAAACTGATGTTCTTGTGAGCTCTCAGTCCTCATTGCTGGGTAAAATATGCCAGCAAATTAATTATGACATTAATTAAAAATGGGTTTGTTTTGTGGATTCAGCACGGTGCTGCAACACAATTAGCATTCTGGAGGCACAAGAGACTTCATATGATGGAATCTGTAACAGAAAAAAAGGAGAGCAGGTGGAGGAACTCAACGAGTCAGGCAGCATCTATGGAGGGAAATGGTCACTCGACACTTTGGTTCGAAACCCTTCATGGAGATTGAAAATGTAGAGGAGAACTAACAAGTATAAAGAGATGGGAGGATGTTGGGGGGCAAGAACTAGCAAATGATAGGTAGATGTAGGTGAGGAGGGATTGATGGACAGATAATGGAGGAGGGAAGGGTTGAGATAGCAACGGGGCCGGGAGGTTATAAATAGAGAACAAAGGGCTGCAGATTCTGGAATCTGATGGGAAGGAAAGGCAAAAAATGGAACTGAATGGAAGACTGTGGTAGGTGGGAACAACCGAGGGTGGGGAGGTGTAGGCAATAGGGAAGGGGATCTAGTGGGGAGAGGGTGTGAGGGAGGGGGGAATAGACGAAAAGGTGATAGGGAGCTGGACTGGGGGGAGGCCGTGTGAAGGAGGGGTGGTTTCGTGACGAGTAAGGTGAATAGCAGGGGTGTGAGAGGAGACAAGGCTAGAAAGGGATGGGGGGTAACCAAGGAGTTACAGAGAGAAAAGTCCCTGAAGGAAGTAGAAAAGTAGAAATGGGTGAGGAGGGGAAGATGTGACTGGTGGAGGGATCATGTTACAGCTGGCCAAAGAAGGATAAAGACTAAAGGAACTCTTTCCCTGTTCCATATGGGGGGAGGTGGGGTGAGAGGAGAAATGCAGCACATAGAGGAGATATAAGTGAAGACGCAACCTGTCTGTATGGGATTAGTTGAGGAGGGAAAGGGAGGCTGTATTTCCTGAAAAAGGAAGACATTTCAGATATTCTGGAGCCTTTTCTCTAAGAATAGATGCAGCAAAGTGAGAGAAAATGAGAGAAAGAGATGTCATTCCTTTAAGGGAGGGGAGGAGGTGTACTCTATGTAGCTGTGAGAGTCCGTGGGTTTGTGGAAGGTATCAATGGATAGTTTGTCTCCTATGTTGAAGAGAAAGAAATCAAGAAAGGGGAGACATGTGTTGGAAATGGTCCAAATGAAATTGAGGACAGTGAGCAAGGTAATGGTAACATGATTAAATTAACAAGTTCCGCATGGGTCCAGGAGGCAGCACCGATGCAGTCGTCAATGTAGCAGAGAAAGAGTTAGGAAGTGGCGCCGGAATAGGCCTTGAAGAAAGGCTGTTCCATGTAGTGAACGAATAGTCAGCCACAGCTAGGGTCCATGCAAGTGCCCATGGATACATCCTCAACTTGAATTAGACACAAAAAGCTGGAGTAAATCAGAGGGACAGGCAGCATTTCTGGAGAGAAGGAACGGTAATGTTTCGGATAGATGCTACCGATCCCGCTGAATTATTCCAGCTTTTTGTGTCTATCTTCAGTTTAAACCAGCATCGGCAGTTCCTTCCTACACATCTTTAACTCGTTGGGAGTGGGAAAATCAACAGATAAATTGTTGCGTGTGGGAACAAATTCTGCCAGGCAGAAGAGATTGAGTAGAGGGGAACTGGTTTGATCCATATCCCTCAATTCCCTACATATCCATGTGCTGATCTAAAGGCTCTTAATAATCACTATCATATCTGCCTTGCCCACCACCCCTGGCATCTGGTTCCATGCACCCAACACCCTCTGTGATAAAAGCTTGCCCCGCACATCTCCTTTTAATTTTGCCCCTCTCGTTAAAGCTATGCCCTCTAATCCCAGTTTGGACCACAATTGGAATTGCATCCTTCGCTGCGTCAGAAAGACCAGGTTTAGCATATCAGAAAGAAAGTCAGCCCTGAGTAAAATGCTATTCACAACATTGCTGTGTTGAACAGACAGGGTGAAGGCAGTGGCACAGCAGAGATGAATTTGTGATTGTCAGGAAACGCACACAGGCATTTTCAAATGAAAGTTGAAGATTACTTTAAATAATCTACTCTGTGTGCAGGTCTGGGTCAGTACAGCAGTCAGGGGGGAGATCTGATCTGCTGTGACAGACAGTGATGAGTAATTGCTCTAATTACTCTGCTATCCTCCACATCAGTTGGAGAAAGATGATGTCGTAACTACCTTCAGAGGGCAAATCACCCCCGCAATCTGATATCCGTGACAGCGGTGCACTCATATTAATAGTAGGTAATTTTAAATTGCTGGCAGTTAACAGGTAAGGTACACACAGGAGTGCAACAAACCCTAGGAAGTTGGGCAAGATAAGCACCTCATTAGAGTAGCTGGGATTTGTTGACTGGAATAAGCTGGTAGAAAGTGACAAGCCCACAGCGTGTCGGGGACTGGGAGACACCGTGCAGTTTACTGTATCCCTCATCATCACAGAGGCTGGAGTCACTCTAATGCATTAAGATGCATTATATTATGCATTATATAAAGCATCTTAATGAAATATAAAATGCGTTCTATCATAAATAAAATAATGCATCGATAATATATAGATGCATTATTCTGACCAGTGGGTCAAAGGTTTTATTGAGCAACTAGTACTTGTATAGCTTAAGCTGAGCTGAGCCTCGAATAACCTGGAATAAAAAAGCCTTCAACTTTGGTCTTTTACTGAGTTAAGGCTTTGTGTAAATTTCCACATTAAATGGTTCAAGTAAAGATTCCTTGGTGTAATAATTCAATGCAATGTTTAAACAACAGGTCTACAAATGCATAAAAATTATGTGCAAATAAATTCTTCAGAGTTACATTGAAAAATTACATTGGTGTGGCCTCTCTCATGACTCCTCAGTGCTTCACCCCCAATGACGTGCTATTCAAGTGCAGTCATGGTGACAGGCAAATCATCAGCCGACTTGGATACAGCAAGCCCCCAAAATCTGTGCAGCAATATATCTGTACTCCCAAAATCTATGCAGCAAAATTATTGCAGCATTGTTTGAGGGCAAAGCATCGGAGATTCTCATCACAGGTCAATTTTACAAGTATGATCCCAGGAATGAGTAGGTTAACCTATGATGAGCATTTGTTGGCACTGGGCCTGTCCTCGCTGGAGTTTAGGTTAATGAGGGGGGACCTCATTGGAACATACAGAATAGTGAAGGCTTGGATAGAGTGGATGTGGAGAGGATGTTTTCACTCGTGGGTGAGTCGAGAACGAGAGATCATAGCCTCAGAATTAAAGGACGTTCCTTTAGGATACATAGATACATAGACAATAGGTGCAGGAGTAGGCCATTCAGCCCTTCAAGCCAGCACCACCATTCAATGTGATCATGGTTGATCATCCACAATCGCTACTCCATTCCTGCCTTCTCCCCATACCCCTTGATTCCGCTAGCCCAAGGAGCTCTATCTAACTCTCTTTTGAATGCATCCAGTGAACCGGCCTTCTGAGGCAGAGAATTCCACAAATTCCCAACTCTCTGTGTAAAAAATATTTTCGTCATCTCAGTTCTAAATGGCTTACCCCCTATTCTTAAACTGTGGCCCCATGGTTCTAGACTCCCCCAACATTGGAAACATGTTTCCTGCATCTAGCGTGTCCAATCCCTTAATAATTTTATATGTTTCTAAAAGATACCCTCTCATCCTTCTAAATTCCAGTGAATACAAGCACAGTCGCTCCATTCTTTCATATGACATATATATGACATATTGCTTATTTCATATATCATATGACAGCCCCGCCATCCCGGGAATTAACCTCGTGAACCTATGCTACACTCCCTCAATAGCAAGAATGTTCTTCCTCAAATTAGGAGAACTTTCTTTCATCAGAGGGTGGTGAATCTGTGGAATTCTTTGCCACTTTCTTTGGAGGCCAAGTCTGTGGATATTCTTAAGGCAGAGATAGATAGATTCTTGTTTAGTACAGATGTCAGGGGTTATGCCGGAGAATGGAGTTAGGGGAGAGAGATAGATCAGCCATGATACAATGGCGGAGTAGACTTGTTTGGGCTGAATGGTCCAATTCTACTCCGATCACCTGATGATATCAAGGTAGTAAGGGCAATGATCAGCCTCAGGTAATTTTATCCTTCATCACCTGGGCGCTAGTAACAAGAACATATCAATGACAGGTTGCTCACTGACACACCTGGCCACACCCAACTTTTTTCTTAAGTTGACAACAAAAGTTAAATTCTCACTGTTTCCTTGTTGAAGCTCTTCCTGTCCTTTATACCACTTCAGTGTCACTTTCATCAAAACCTCCCCCTAAATTGGCACTGGAATCAAAAATATCTGTGGCAGCTGCACAGTGCGAGGTACCTCTCAGGCAAATAGTTCCCTGTGAGGCTAATCTTTCGTACCGTCAGTCCGAGCTCACTGTCACACTAGTGAATGATGGATTAAAAGTGACAAATGGGCATATTTGCAGTACCAGAATATAGGGATCAGCTGCAGTTTCTCAATCTTAAGATTCAGCAGCAAATGTAGGCAGCATGGATCACGCAACAGAGGGAACACCTATTTGCTATCAAAGTGAAACAAGATTTTATTCCAATTCAATTTAGCTGTGCCTGAAATCCCATTACAGGGATTCGTAAGCAATCTGACAACGTTATCTCCTGGTAAATAGTTTAGAAAACATAAAGTTGCCCTCCATCTGCAATTACTGCTGCGATTTCACGCCTAAAGGCTTTGATGTTCCAAGCCTCTAAGCTAGCTGCATCAGTAAGAACATTAATGGTAGCAGCCATTAAAAAGAAATTGCAAGTGCACTTGTGGTATTGTCATCCTTATTCAAGCACTGCCCTTTGTTTAGAGTTGGGAATGGGGTGAACGCCAGGGATGAATTATTCCCTCTCTTTGCTGGAGGTGCTGAGCATTCCCAAAATAAGGTACAGGTGAAGGTCAAACGAATTCTATTTCAAAGGAAAATATAAAATGCTGGGAACACTCAGCAGGTTACACTTCATTAGGCATTAGTTGTTCTAAAAGTACTCCAAATTGCCACATTAAAACGTCCTGAAAATTGATTTCAACATGGATTTTGCGAAGGGTGTGAATGTTAAAGATTGCTTCATTATTGTTGGAATTAATGTGCTTCTTTCAAATTCCATTTACACTAGATCATTTGCAAAAAGATAATTAGCCCATAGTGCTAACAAGATAGTGCAAACCCTCCCGCCCTCCCCCCCCCTCCCTTCCCCTTCATATGTATTACCTGCCAGGCTTTGTCCTGCCCCTCCACTCTTCCAGGTGATGCATGATGGTATCACATTCCTCTCTCTTCCAGATTTCTTCCTCCCGCTACAATCAGCCTGAAGGAGGATTCCAACCCGAAATGACACCATGTTCTCCAGAGATGTTGTTATTCCAGCACATTGAGCCTTTTTTTGTAAACTAGCATCTGCAGTTCCTTGTATCCATCGTTAGCAGCTGAGCATGTTATCAGCAGCTGTAGTACTTCTGAAACGCTGAAAGCAGAAATTAAATGCTTCTCTTGGTCTTGTCTGGCCCTGATATTTTAAGCAACTCTTAACAGACGCTTCAAATTTATTTTGTGAAATTGTACTTAAGCAGTAATGCAATGTGCTATTTTATTCATTTTTAGGATGTTGGCATTACAAGAAAGACCAACATTTATTGCTATTCTTAAGTCCCCTCAAAAAATTGGTGTTGCACCCCTTCTTCAACCTCTGCAGTTTTTCCAGTGAAGGTGGTGTCTCAAGAGCTGGTGATGAGGGAGTTCCAGGAGTTAGAGCCAAGCTTATGAAAGATTGGTATCTCCTGGTCAGGAAGTGACCCTGTACTTGGTGGTCTGCCCATGCACATGAAGCCCTTGTCCTCTTTTGGTGGGAGAGGGCACAAATCCAGGAGGTGCAGTCGGAGCAGTGGAGAGAATTCCATCACATCCCCGACTTGCGACTTGTGAATTGTTGAAAGGCTTTATGATGCCAGGTGGTGAGGGACTCGCTGCAGGATACCCAGCCTCCGACCCGCTCTTGCAGCCACAGTATTTATATACTGTAGCTGGTCCAACTAGTCAAGGGAGCCCCCCAAGGTGTTGATGGTGGGGTCATGGCAATGGTAAGGCCATTGCATATCAAGAGTAGATGGTTAAACTCTCGATGTGTCTCACATTCTGGTGGCAGCAGTGTGAAGTGCCACATATCAGCCCATGCCTGAATGTTTTTCAAGATATTTGCTGCAAGCAGTTCTAACTTAATTCATCAGCTGAATGTATTGAATTGAATTGAATTAAATTACCTTTATTGTCATTCAGACCTTTCGGTCTGAACGAAATTTCGTGCCTGCGGTCAAACATATATAAAAAATAACAAAACCACACAATAAACACAAATTTAACATCCACCACAGTGAGTTCACCAAACACCTCCTCACTGTGGTGGAAGGCAAAAGTCTTAGAGTCTCTGTCTTCTTCTCTCCTTGATTAAACATTGTGAAATCATCAATAAACATCCCCACTTTATGAACTGCCCACAACTTAAAATGTCTTCTCTAATCATCGAATTACATTACACCATGACCTCCTCTGACCAGTGACTTTGTTTCCCATGTATTCATTTTTAATTTGTGCCCTTTGACATTTTTGAATCTATCGCTGGGGCAGATATCCTGCCCATAGACAACCTCTCGTGATGAAGGAAATATTGGTTAGATCACCTTGAAACCCTACGACACTTGACAATCTGTATGTTCCATTCATCTTTCACAGAGGAATAAAGCAGTCATTTTCACAATGGCCCATGACCCATAAAAGCTTTTCCTTTCACCAATCACAAAAATCCAGGTAAGATTCTTTCAGTTGTAAATAGCAATGTGTTAAAAAACCCTATCAACTCACACAAATTAGCAGTGCAAAGCTACACAAGAATAAAAATATCATCATGAGAGTTTATCTCATTCACTTTTTCCCTATCACTGGCCCTTTGATCTTTTCAGACCCTTTGAACGGTTGGGGGGAGGGACTCAAATAGAGAAAGCCAGGAGACAGGGTCTGAGGCAGGAGGCCGAGAAGGGAAGCACGCAGACCCAACATGTAGGGGGGGAAGAAGAAAAAATAAATAAACATAGAATAAGAGGTGGTGGGTTTCCAGGGCAAAAATCAAAAGGGACCACTTGTCAACATCATTGTATAAGGAGTAAGAGTGTTGTAAAAACAAGCCTGAAGGCTTTGTGTCTCAATGCAAGGAGCATTCGTAATAAGGTGGACGAGTTGAATGTGCAGATAGCTATTAATGACTATGCTATAGTTGGGATCACGGAGACATGGCTCCAGGGGGACCAAGGCTGGGAACTGATCATCCAGGGATATTCTATATTCAGGAGGGATAGAGAGAAAGGAAAGGGAGGTGGGGTAGCGTTGCTGGTGAGAGAGGAGATTAATGCAATAGAAAGGACGGACATTAGCTCGGAGGATGTGGAATCGATATGGGTAGAGCTGCGAAACTCTAAGGGGCAGAAAACGCTAGTGGGAGTTGTGTACAGGCCACCTAACAGTAGTAGTGGAGTTGGGAATGGCATCAAACAGGAACTTCGAAATGCGTGCAACAAGGGTAAAACAGTTATAATGGGTGACTTCAATCTACATATAGATTGGGTGAATCAAATGGGCAGGGATGCTGAGGAAGAGGATTTCTTGGAATGTATGCGGGATAGGTTTCTAAACCAACATGTAGAGGAACCAACGAAAGAGCAGGCTATTCTAGACTGGGTATTGAGTAATGAGGAAGAGTTATTTAGCAGTCTTGTGGTGCGGGGCCCCTTGGGCAAGAGTGACCATAATATGGTTGAGTTCTTCATTAGGATGGAGAGTGACATAATTAAGTCAGAAACAAAGGTTCTAAACTTAAACAAAGGTAACTTTAAAGGTATGAGACGTGAATTGGCCAAGATAGACTGGGTTGACAGTGGATGTGCAATGGAAGGCATTTAAAAACTACATGGATGAACTACAACAATTGTTCATCCCAGTTTGGCAAAAGAATAAATCAGGGCAGGTAGTACATCCATTGATAACAAGGGAAATCAGGGATAATATAAAAACAAAAGATGAAGCATACAAATTAGCCAGAAAAAGCAGCCTACCAGAGGACTGGGAGAAATTCAGAGTTCAGCAGAGGAAGGACAAAGGGCTTAATTAGGAAAGGGAAAATAGATTATGAAAGAAAACTGGCAGGGAACATAAAAATTGACTGCAAACATTTTTATAGATATGTGAAGAGAAAGAGATTAGTTAAAACAAATGTAGGTCCCTTGCAGTCAGAAACAGGTGAATTGATCATGGGGAACAAGGGCATGGCAGACCAATTGAATAACTACTTTGGTTCTGTCTTCACTAAGGAAGACATAAATAATCTGCCGGAAATAGCAGGGGAAGAACTGAGTGAAATCCAGGTTAGCCGAGAAGTGGTGTTGGGTAAATTGAATGGATTAAAGGCCGATAAATCCCCAGGGCCAGATTGTATGCATCGCAGAGTACTCAAGGAGGTAGCCACAGAAATAGTGGATGTATTAGTGATAATTTTTCAAAACTCCTTAGATTCTGGCGTAGTTCCTGAGGATTGGAGGGTAGCTAATGTAACCCCACTTTTTAAAAAAGGAGGGAGGAGAAATCTGGGAATTAAACACAAGTTAGTCTAACATCAATAGTGGGGAAACGGCTAGAGTCAGTTATTAAAGATGGGATAGCAGTACATTTGGAAAGCGGTGAAATCATTAGACAAAGTCAGCATGGATTTACGAAAGGTAAATCATGTCTGACAAATCTGATAGAATTTTTCGAGGATGTAACTAGCAGAGTTGATCAGGGAGAACCAGATGTGTTATATCTAGACTTCCAGAAGGCTTTCGACAAGGTCCCACATAAGAGATTAGTATTCAATCCTAAAGCACACGGTATTGGGGGTTCAGTATTGATGTGGATAGAGAACTGGCTGGCAGACAGGAAGCAAAGGGTAGGAGTAAACGTGTCCTTTTCAGAATGGCAGGCAGTGACTAGTGAGGTACCGCAAGGCTCAGTGCTGGGACTCCAGCTATTTACAATATATATTAATGATTTGGATGAGGGAATTGAATGCAACATCTCCAAGTTTGTGGATGACACTAAGCTGGGGGGTTGTGTTAGGTGTGAGGAGGATGCTAGGAGGCTGCAAGGTGACTTGGATAGGCTGGGTGAGTGGGCAAATGCATGGCAGATGCAGTATAATGTGGATAAATGTGAGGTTATCGACTGGCGGCAAAAACAGGAGGGTAGACTATTATCTTAATGGTGGCAAATTAGGAAAAGGGGAGATGCAACGAGACCTGGGTGTCATGGTATACCAATTATTAAAAGTAGGCCTGCAGGTGCAGCAGGCAGTGAAGAAAGCAAATGGTATGTTAGAATTCATAGCGATAGGATTTGAGTAAAGGAGCAGGGAGGTTCTATTGCAGTTGTACGGGGTTTTGGTGAGACCACACCTGGAGTATTGTGTACAATTTTGGTCTCCAAATCTGAGAAAATACATTCTTGCCACAGAGGGGGTACAGAGAAGGTTCACCAGACTGATTCCTGGGATGTCAGGACTTTCATATGTGGAAAGACTGGATAGACTTGGTTTGTACTCGCTAGAATTTAGAAGAGTGAGGGGGGATCTTATAGAAACTTACAAAATTCTTAAGGGGTTGAATAGGCTAGATGCAGGAAGATTGTTCCCGACGTTGGGGATGTCCAGAACAAGGGGTCACAGTCTAAGGATAATGGGGAATTCCTTTAGGACGGAGATGAGGAAAACATTTTTCACACAGAGAGTGGTGAGTCTCTGGAATTATCTGCCACAGAAGGTAGTTGAGGCCAGTTCATTGGCTATATTTAAGAGGGAGTTAGATGTGGCCCTTGTGGTTAAAGGGATCAGGGGGTATGGAGAGAAGGTAGGTACAGGATACTGAGTTGGATGATCAGCCATGATCATGTTGAATGGCGGTGCAGGCTTGAAGGGCCAAATGGCCTACTCCTGCACCTATTTTCTATGTTTCTATGTTTCTATGTTTCTGTCCACTCAATACATGAGTTTGGTATTCCATCTGCGCATGCCCAGGTCAAAGGTCGCTCTGCATAAACATTGCTGGAAGCAGTGGAGCTGTGTACATAAAGACCTTCATTTTATCTGTTTTTTCCAGCTTTGATTCTTCTAGGTAAGAAAATACTGCTTTCAAACTATGAATTAATTGTATTTATTGTTCGTTTGTAAAAATTTACGATGCTTTTGTCATTTTTCTGGCTTTGGTGAGTGAGCGAGATCGTGCTGCTGCGTGGGGTCGGGGGCCGTGGTCGGGGTCGGGCCGGGATCTCCGGCGCTGCAGCCGCTGCTCAGTTGCTGTTGGGCCATCCACATCCCTTCCCGAGTGTCCCGTCCCTGGCCAAGTGCTGCCATAAGTGGCCGGGGCGCCACTCCGGACACTTACAGCCGGTGCGGAGCGTGGAGGGGGGCGCTGGCTCTGGCTCAGCTCTGCTCCGGCTCAGCTCTGCTCCGGCTCCCAGGGGGGCCAGTTTCCCCGCGGGCAAAGCACCGTCAGCTAAGCCTCTCTCCTTGTCCAGTGGCTGTCGATTGCCCTCCTAGGTGCCAGCGGGAGCCGAGCGTCGGTCATCGGCGGGGATGCACACGGGGTGCTGCGGTGGCTCGGCGGGTCAGGCAACATCTCTGGAGAAGGGTCTCGACCTGAAATATCACCCATTCCCTTTCTCCAGGGATGCTACCGTTCCAGCTGCAGTGCTTTGTGAGTATCCCCATTAATGGCTGGTGCCCGGCTTTCACTGGGGGATGGCCAGCGGCCACTGGGTGGGGCAGGGTTGCGGCTGGCGGACCCCAGACCGTCGGGGATTGGGTTCCTCTTGAGCTGCAGCGGGGTAGGGCTGTAGTTGGCACTTCTTCTGCGCACTGACTGTGAGCCTGTGGCCACTGGTGTCCCGTCGGTCCAGGCAGGGATGGGACACTCGGGGGGGAAGGGGGTGGGGAAGGTCCAGTGGCGGTTTAGCAGCGCTTGCGGCGCCGGGACCCAGGTTCAATCCTGGCCGCGGATGAGGCGCGGGTCTGTGTGTGCGTTCTCCCCTGTCTCCCACTCGCACCTGCCCCCTCTCTCTCGCTGTTACACCCCGCTCTCCCACTACCTGTTCCTATGGGGGGATGAGGAGTTGCCCATTTATGGGAGTCTCTCTGGAATTGAGAATTTAATTGCTCATTCGTATTCATAGATGAGGCTGAAGAATTACATTGCCTCGAAATTAGCAGAATAGTGAAATTCAACTCAGAAACTATCATCATTGTGTTCCAGTCTGGAATACAATACTTTCCTATAATGAACCAAAATGGCACCCCGTTCCTCAGATTTAATATATTTTTATACATAAGTTATGAATATAGATAAGAATTTATACATAGTTTCTTCAGCCAGCACTTCGTTCACATTTTCTTTATGGTGAATGACCTTTGACAAATCCCATGATTCCTTGTGTTTTTCAGAATACCGAATTTGCTTATTGTTCAGATGACCTTTGTATGAACTTGTGCATGGTAAGATATAAGTGACAATAACCGGTGATGATATCCAAGTGATTCTTTTGGACAGAACAAATGGGATTAACACCAGCGGCAAATTCATATATATCTGTACAATCTATCGCAGTGGGGGGCAGTATGGGACAGGCAGTAGTCACGCAAAGCAGATAGTCTTTGTACACTTCAAGTCATTTCCTTTTCCCTGCACCTGTCAGTCTCTTGCAACCAGCATGTAAGAGTAGCTGTTCAAAAATACCCTGCAGAAAAGCTGATTTTTTGTCTGAAGTAAAAGATGCCCAGATTTTGTGGTGATGTCAAGAACATACTTTGGATGTGAAGGCTATGGAGTCTGACTTTGAGCCTGGAAACAAAATGGGAGCAGGCATCAACAAGCTCCAATTGTGCACGAGTTCTGATCCAAACTGGACAGCATATCTGTGCCACTTCACATAGGCTATTTGTCAACATACCAAAAACTGTTTATTATCTTAATGAAGATGGATAGTCACTCCTGCTAAGCAGACTGTTGCTTTCCTTCTGACAGCAGATCAGAGATGCTTCATAATGCGTTACGGACTTTTTAGAAGTATTTGGAAGCACGTGAAAAAAAAGGTCTTTGGTATGGGTTGCGTTATTTAAAATAAAGCAGTGTGGAGTCTGTCCCTTCAGGGCAGAAATTGTGCATGAGAAACAGCAAAAAAAAAACCACTTGAAGCTACTCAGACATTACAAATGACTTGAATATTGTTAATGCACAATTGTATTAGATCTGAAATTGCCAAACTAAATCCCCTACCATTCTTTATCAATAATTTCCATTTATAGTTTATCACACATGCCTTCACTATAATCATCTACAAGACATTAAACAAATTCGGTTTGATTTTTTGCATGTGTTGTTTAAACTTCTTCCTGCCTTTTGATGCCAGACTGTTTTAATAATCAAGGCTTTAGCCAGATGACACCACATCCTGGTAATGCATAATGGAGGCAAAGACAGGGTTTTCCCTCTCTGACCTGATCAACCTGACTCACACAAGCGTTGACATGGACCGCACAAAGGCTAGATACCAAACTATAATTGCGAGCTTTTATTAAGGTTGGAGGTGCCAACTCAAACTTCTGCACCAGCCAACCTTGCATCACTCGCCGCTTTGCAATTTTACCTAGTCAATTGCATTTCTTTAAAATCTTGCAAAAGCAGCAACTTTATCGACTTTTTTGCAATGACCACGTGAAGAAGGAGGGAAGATTTAAAAACAATTTTGATTGAAGATGTCTGGTGCTGGGATTCAAGGACTTAGTTTTCCAATGTACACACAAGCTTTGCTGAACTGCATTGGCACCAGCTTTTCAAATCCCTTTCCTGCCCCTTGGCTAAGCATAATTTTACTTTAACAATCCTCAGCCTTACTCACAAATCCATTGCTTCACCCCTGCCTTTTCTCCAGTCCACTGAAACCCCCATAATCATTTAATTCTGCCTGAATTTGATTGCTCCAAAAGCCCCATCTTCAGCTGCCTGGATTCTCAGCTCTGCAATTCCCTCCCTACACATCTCAAACTCTCTTCCTTTCAAATTCTCCTTAAAACCTATATGCTTGATCAAATCCTTCATTTCTTCTCATGTGCCATAGCATAGATTCTCTTTGTCTGGAAGCACTCATATGTGCAGCACGGTGGCGCAGCAGTAGAGTTGCTACCCCACAGCACTTACAGCACCGGAACCCTGTGTTCGATCTTGACTACGGGTGCTGTCTGTAGGAAGTTTGCATGTTCTTCCCCTGACCGCGTGGGTTTTCTCTGAAATCTTCAATTTTCCCCCACACTCTAAAGACATACAGGTTTGTAGGTTAATTGACTTTGGATAAGTGTAAATTGTCCCTAATGTGTATAGGATAGTGTTAATGTGCGGAGATCGCTGGTCAGTGCAGACACAGTGGGCCGAAGGGCCTGTTTCCGCACTGTATCTCTAAAACTTAACTAAAAACTAGAGTGGCTTCATAAATAATTGCTGCGTTTAGGTGCTGTACAGGGAGACATTGTTGTAGTTGGTGTTGATAAACCCATAAACCATTGGGAATGCTCCTCTCACTTGTTACCTTCCACTCTTACAATGTGTAGTGAGTTCTTAGAGCCCTGCGACCTTTCACCCTCAATCCAATGAAAATGAGGAATGTTAAAAATATATATTAAAGAGGCGAAATGGCATGGCTAGTTGCCTCACATTGCTGGAGACCCGGGTTCTATCCTGACCTCTCGTGCTGTCTGTGTGGAGTTTGCATGTTCTCCCTGCGAAGGCACGAACTCCCTTTGAGCTCCAGTTTTCTCCCACATCCCAAAGGCATGTGTGTCAGTACATCAATTGGCTTATATAAATTATTCCTTGTACTTAGTTGAATAAAATATCGTGGGAGTTGCTTCATAAACGGATGGTTGATGACCAGCAGGGACTCGGTGGGCTGAAGGGCCTGTTTCTGTGTTGCATCTGTCTATGACTCCTTGAGGTGTTGATTCAATTTTCCAGATTTCCCAACTTGCTCTGTGCTTTCTCTGAAGAAGTATTTGGATATGGCAACATTTCAATTTTTTCTGTAAAGATACCATCGTGACTGCCGTTTTCCACGCTCGACCTGGAAATGAAGTGGAATAAGCTTCGGAAGCTCAGCTTGACATTGAACACAATGAGCAATTAGAAAAGTAAAAATCAAAGTCTGGCACAAATGTTTGCAGGCCAAGCAAGTGAGAAAATTGAACTATGCTATTGCAAGTAATTAGAAAGAAAACATTGAGTATGTAATTGCTTACATTGTGGTTTATGATCCTACAATACAACAATGCTGACGCCTTCAAATTTAAATCATTGGCTGTAAGTTACCTGTTGTGTCCAGAGTCATGAAAGGTGCAAAAGAAGCATGCTGATTTTTCTGCCTTTTTAAAAATTACTTCTGGACTTGGTCACAAAATTATAAAACAACCGGTGCTTATTATAGAGCCATAGAGTCATAGCATCATTGAGGAGTACAGGAGTGAAACAGGCCCTTTGTTCCAACTTGGCCATGTCAACCAAGTTGCTGAACTGAGCTGATCCCAGTTGCCTGCAGCTGGCCCATATCCCTCCAAACCTTTCCTATCCATGTACCGGTCCAATTGTCTTTTAAACGGCATACTTGCACCACTGGTACTTCCTCTGGCTGTTCATTCCGTGTATCCCTCCTCCTTCTGTGTGAAAAACTGAGCTCCCCTTTAAATCCTTCCCCTCTCACCTTAAGACAATATCTTAGACTTTTTTAGACTACCCTACCATTGGGAAAAGACTGGCATTTACTTTATCTATGCCATCATGATTTTATGTACCTCTTTAAGGTCAGCCCTCAACCTCCTACTCTCCAGTGAAAAAATGTCCCAGCCTATCCAGACTATGGTTGAGTAAATGGTTATTATGATGCCAAACCTCTGCTCTAGTTTTGGACTCCTCTACCCTGTGTAAAAGGCTGTGACCATTCACCTTATCTATACTTCTCATGATGTTGTACACCTCTGTGTACATGCCCTCATCCTGCCAGGCTCCAGGAAAAAGAGTCCCACCCTATTCATCCTCTCTTTGTAACTTAAGCCCTCGAGTCCTGGTAACATCATGGTCAAGCATTTTGGTGTCCTTTGCTGTATAATGACTTCCCTCTTATAGCTGGGTGACCAGAACTGAATACAATCCAGGTATTCCAATAGTGGTCCCACCAACAACTTATATAGTTGTAACATGACACCCCAAGTCCTGTATTCAATACCCTTACAGATGAAGGCAAACATGCAAAACATCTTCTTCACCACCCTGTCTACCTGTGTCACCACTTCCAGACAAATATGTACCCCCATATTTTTTTGCTCTACATACCTTCCAGGATCATATCATATATGTTTAAGTTCCTCCCTGGTTTGTCTTACCAAAAAGAATCACCTCACATTTCTCAAAATTAAATCCCATCTGCCATTCCTTGGCCCACTTCCCTAACGTATTTGAAGATTATATTCTCAGACACAAAACTAAATGTTTAGTTGACAGCAGTATTCCCCACCCGCATATATGCTTCTAAGCTTCTACGCAGATGACAACTGTGTTGCAGCTCTCTCAGAAAATCATCTGCAACAGATCCTGACTGCCTTCAACAGTGCATACACAGAACTTGGACTTACCATCAACTCCAAGTAGACTCAGGTTATCTACCAATCGTCACCAACTGAGCCAAATCAGAAAGAACCATCAATTCAACTTGGTGAAACAACCCTGGAAAATGTGGATCACTTTCCGTACCCTGGAAGTCACCTCTCATCCAATGTCGACCTTAATGATGAGACCCAACATTGTCTTAAGTGTGCTGGAACAGCTTTTGGACATCTTCGAATGAGAATCTCTCAAAATCGTGACATCCGAATATGCACCAAAATGTTAGTGTACAAGGCAGTGGTGATTCCAACGCTCCTGTATGCATCAGAAACCTGGCACGATACCGACGGCATCTGAAAACACTTGAAAAGTTCCATCAACTATGTCTTCGAAGCAGCTTAAATATCAGTTGGGAAGACAGAAGGACCAACATCAGCATGCTGAATGAAGCAAAAACATCAAGCATCGAAGCCTTCGTCATCAAGAACCAACTAAGATGGGTCAGTTATGATGTTCGGATGGAAGACGAGCATCTACCAAAGCAAACCTTCTACTCCCAGCTTAAAGAAGGCAAACGGAAAAGAGGTGGACGAAAGAAGAGATTCAAAGTCGCCTTAAAAGCCAGCATGAAGAAATGTGCAATCGACATCAACAATTGGGAAACCAATGCCACGGACAGGAAACTCTGGCGAACCATCATCCAAGAAGGAACAGCGACCTTCGAAGCCAAGAGATGTGCAGAATTAGAAGAAAAGAGAAGACGGAAAGAGAGGCAGCAACAACCAAAGCCCGATCTGCCATCTGAAATTACCTTTCCTGAATGTCGAAGAGCTTTCAAAGCCAGGATTGGACTCATAAGCCACCTGAGAGTCCATAAAAACAACAGAACGTAAAAACAACAGAACGTAGACTATCATCCTCGACCTCGAGGAATAGCCACGACGACGATATGCTTCTAAGATCTGGACTATCTCAAGCACAGGTAAAATACCAGCAACTTTATCTCTGCTAAATCCTCCAAATTCACTGTAAGTAAGGATGTGTAAATCAACATCAACATTCTCTCGCAAGCCAATATCTGCAAAACTGAGGGCTTAGTTATTCTCAATTGGCTGTGCTAAACAGACCCAGCCAACTCTGGAAAGGGATACTCCATTTTGAGCTCTGGCAACGGAGGAGACTGCCAGCTGAACAGAGAAAAAGATTCAAATATATATTCAAAGCTCCTTTGAAGAAATGCAATATTTCCACTGACTCCTGAAAATCTGTGGCCCATGACCGTTAAAGATGGAGAAGGACCAAACAGGCTGGTATGGAGAACCTCACGTATCTATGTAGACAGCACAAGGAAGCCCTTTGTGTAGGGCAGAAGGACCGCACCACCTCACAAAGTCCCCATCCATCTGGTCGGGCACTTTCCACCCTATATGCAGAAGTATCCCCAGTTCCCACATTGTCCACACTGGTCACTGGTCACCAAAAAGCTGGAGTTCAAGCAAGCAATCCTTAAAGAAGGAGAAACTTATCTTTAGTCAGCCTTCTCACTTTAGAACAGCCAAGTGTTTCTGTGGCCCGAAGAAAGATTCTGGATTCTGTACAAAAGGGACGGATTGCATCTTAACAGGTGGGGGACCAGCATTCTGGCCGGCAGGTTTGCCACTGCTACACGGATGGTTTTAAACTGAATAAGGGGGGTGGGGTATCAAATGGGATAGTCGAGGACGGAGTTAGAGGGAAAGAGAGTAAAGCGATGGTTAATGACCCCAGAATTAACGGGGAAGAAAGCTCACAAAGGGATAGGAGAGTATGGCCAAGTGTAATAGGGATCGATGTGAAAGGGGCCACTTGTCAACATCATTGTATAAGGAGTAAGAGTGTTGTAAAAACAAGCCTGAAGGCTTTGTGTCTCAATGCGAGGAGCATTCGTAATAAGGTGGATGAGTTGAAGGTGCAGATAGCGATTAATGACTATGCTATAGTTGGAATCACGGAGACTTGGCTCCAGGATGACCAAGGTTGGGAGCTGAACATCCAGGGATATTCAATATTCAGGAGGGATAGACGAAAAGGAAAAGGAGGTGGGGTAGCGTTGCTGGTGAGAGAGGAGATTAATGCAATAGAAAGGAAGGACATTAGCGTGGAGGATGTGGAATCGATATGGGTAGAGCTGCGAAACTCTAAGGGGCAGAAAACGCTAGTGGGAACTGTGTACAGGCCACCTAACAGTAGTATTGGAGTTGGGGATGGCATCAAACAGGAAATTAGAAATGCGTGCAACAAGGGTAACACGGTTATAATGGGTGACTTCAATCTGCATGTAGATTGGGTGAATCAAATTGGCAGGGGTGCTGAGGAAGAGGATTTCCTGGAATGTATGCGGGATAGTTTTCTCAACCAACATGTGGAGGAACCAACGAGAGAGCAGGCTATCCTAGACTGGGTATTGAGTAATGAGGAAGGGTTAGTTAGCAGTCTTGTTGTGCGTGGCCCCTTGGGCAAGAGTGACCATAATATGGTTGAGTTCTTCATTAGGATGGAGAGTGACAAAATTAAGTCAGAAACAAGGGTTCTGAACTTGAACAAAGGTAACTTTGAAGGTATGAGATGTGAATTGGCCAAGATAGACTGGCAGGTGATTCTTAAAGGGTTGACAGTGGATGTGCAATGGAAGGTATTTAAAGACTGCATGGATGAAGTACAAAAGTTGTTCATACCAGTTTGGCAAAAGAATAAATCGGGGAAGGTGGTGCATCCATGGATAACAAGGGAAATCAGGGATAGTATAAAAACAAAAGATGAGGCATACAAATTTGCCAGAAAAAGCAGCCTACCGGAGGACTGGGAGAAATTCAGAATCCAGCAGAGGAGGACAAAGGGCTTAATTAGGAAAGGGAAAATAGATTATGAAAGGAAACTGGCAGGGAACATAAAAACTGACTGCAAAAGTTTTTATAGATATGTAAAGAGAAAGAGACTAGTTAAAACAAATGTTGGTCCCTTGCAGTCAGAAACAGGTGAATTGATCATGGGGAACAAGGACATGGCAGACCAATTGAATAACTACTTTGGTTCTGTCTTCACTAAGGAAGACATAAATAATCTGCCGGAAATAGCAGTGGAACGGGGGTCAAATAAGATGGAGGAACTGAGTGAAATCCAGGTTAGCCGGGAGGTGGTGTTGGGTAAATTGAACGGATTGAAGGCCGATAAATCCCCAGGGCCAGATAGTCTGCATCCCAGAGTACTCAAGGAGGTAGCCACAGAAATAGTGGATGCATTAGTGATAATTTTTCAAAATTCCTTAGATTCTGGAGTAGTTCCTGAGGATTGGAGGGTAGCTAATGTAACCCCACTTTTTAAAAAAGGAGGGAGAGAGAAAGCGGGGAATTACAGACCAGTTAGTCTAACATCGGTAGTGGGGAAACTGCTAGAGTCAGTTATTAAAGATGGGATAGCAGCGCATTTGGAAAGTGGTGAAATCATTGGACAAAGTCAGCATGGATTTACGAAAGGTAAATCATGTCTGACAAATCTGATAGAATTTTTCGAGGATGTAACTAGTAGAGTGGATAAGGGAGAACCAGTGGATGTGTTATATCTAGACTTTCAGAAGGCTTTCGACAAGGTCCCGCATAAGAGATTAGCATACAAACTTAAAGCACACGGTATTGGGGGTTCAGTATTGATGTGGATAGAGAACTGGCTAGCAGACAGGAGGCAAAGGGTAGGAGTAAACGGGTCCTTTTCAGAATGGCAGGCAGTGACTAGTGGGGTGCCGCAAGGCTCAGTGCTGGGACCCCAGCTATTTACAATATATATTAATGATTTGGACGAGGGAATTCAATGCAACATCTCCAAATTTGCAGATGATACCAAGCTGGGGGGTATAGTTAGGTGTGAGGAGGATGCTTGGAGGCTGCAGGGTGATTTGGATAGGCTGAGTGAATGGGCAGATGCATGGCAGATGCAGTACAATGTGGATAAATGTGAGGTTATCCACTTTGGTGGCAAAAACATGAGGGTAGACTATTATCTGAATGGTGGCAGATTAGGTAAGGGGGAGATGCAACGAGACCTGGGTGTCATGGTACACCAGTCATTGAAAGTAGGCATGCAGGTGCAGCAGGCAGTGAAGAAAGCAAATGGTATGTTAGCATTCATAGCGAAAGGATTTGAGTATAGGAGCAGGGAGGTTCTACTGCAGTTGTACAGGGTTTTGGTGAGACCACACCTGGAGTACTGCGTACAGTTTTGGTCTCCAAATCTGAGGAAAGACATCCTTGCCATAGAGGGGGTACAGAGAAGATTCACCAGACTGATTCCTGGGATGTCAGGACTTTCATATGAGGAAAGATTGGATAGACTCGGTTTGTACTCGATGGAATTTAGAAGATTGAGGGGGGATCTTATAGAAACCTACAAAATTCTTAAGGGGTTGGACAAGCTAGATGCTGGAAGATTGTTCCCGATGTTGGGGGAGTCCAGAACAAGGGGTCACAGTCTAAGGATAAGAGGGAATTCCTTTAGGACCGAAATGAGGAAAACATTCTTTACACAGAGAGTGGTGAGTCTCTGGAATTCTCTGCCACAGAAGGTAGTTGAGGCCAGTTCATTGGCTATATTTAAGAGGGCGTTAGATGTGGCACTTGTGGCTAAAGGGATCCGGGGGTATGGAGAGAAGGCAGGTACGGGATACTGAGTTGGATGATCAGCCATGATCACATTGAATGGCGGTGCAGGCTCGAAGGGCCGAATGGCCTACTCCTGCACCTATTTTCTATGTTTCTATGTTTCTAAAGGTCACATTTCAACAGCTTGCAGATCTATGGATAATACAAATAACAAATGCAATTTCAGTCACAATTGGAAATAACTGAGAGAGGTCCTGATAGTTTTGAAATGTCATTGACACAATGTATTCCAATAGTACTATATCCCTACCACAGCACTAACAATTGCAATCAGACAGACTTTAAAATCAAAGGGTGGATTAACAACCAGAGTATTGATATGCATATTAATAATGCTGTAGAACGTCTGATAATGAATCAAGGGGCTTATTCCATCAATTTCAGCTTGATAGTGCTGACAGAAAGCACCATCACATTGCCAACCTGCTCTGGTGAGATTTTTGGCTTTTATGGTAAACTAGACCAAGTGCAGACCCGTTGGGTCTGACCCCAACGCAAGACTCCACCACTCACATGTTCCCCCAACGCAACCCATTCCCCCAATGCAATATTCCACCACTCACGCTTAGCCCCCAACTGTGCAGGCGCGGCTCATTTCTCATCATCCCCCAGCACTCCCTCCTCCTCCTCTTCACCCTCCCTCTTCAATCCCTAGAGGGGAGGGGGTAGAGAGGGAGGTAGAGAGGAGGGAGGTAGAGAGGTAGGGGGGTTGAGAGGGAGGGAGGGAGAGGGGGTTAGAGAGGGAGGGGGGTAGAGAGGGTGTGCTTGAGTGTAGATGGGTAGGGGGTAGAGAGGGGGAGGGTAGAGAGGGAGGGGGCGAGAGAGTGACTGTAGACATAAGAACTACCTTCCATACCCCCTCCTCTCCCTCAATCCTCCCACTCTCCCGCCTCACCTCCCCAGGATCTTTCCCCTCTCATACTCCCCTCCCCCAATCCTCCACCTCTCTTTCCCCTACCGCCAATCTGTGAAAATCTCTGCACTAGCTCGTGGCGGTTTGATGAAGGTAGAAAGACACATACACACACATGCATATATGCCCACACACACAAATACATACAAGATGAGACTTTTATAGCTATACTAGACCAAGTGCAGAACCGTTGGGTCTGCTCCCCCAATGCACCCGTTCCCTACCCATAGTCCCCACGGGAGGCTTTGTCCTCCAACTCAAGCCGTTCCCGAATGTAAGATTCCAGCATCTTAATCAGTAATGAGTTGAGAAAAGGTCAAGAAATAGCATCGAAGATATCCACAAAATTAGACATCTCCCCCTTCCCTTATCATAGGTGAATGTCAACAAAGATTGTCATCAAAACCTGACCATCTAAGTTTAGTTTAGTTTAGAGAAACAGAGTGGAAACAAACATTTTGGCCCATTGAGTCCGCGCTGACCAGCAATTACCAGTGCACTAATTCTATCGTACACACGAGGGACAATTTACCGAACCCAATTAACCTACAAACCTGCACGTCTTTGAAATGTGGGAGGAATTCAGGGTACTGGGAGGAAACCCACGCAGTCACAGGCAGAACATGCAAGCCGTGTACAGACATCACCCATAGTCAGGATCAAATCTGGATTTCTGGTGCTGTAATGCAGCAACTGCTCCACTGTAATGCTGTAATGCACCAACTGCTACCACTGCGCCACTGCAAAGTTACCCTACAGTCAAAACTTCACCAAAGATTTTCCAAGCCAGAGTGGGTAACTATTTACTCTGCGAGTTTCATGTGAACAAACAATTTCATGGCAACCTGGTGCATATAACAATAAAGTAATCACAATCATAATTTGGATAATATCTCACAACAGGTAATCTTTACTTTACATCACCAAGGTGACCTGTTAATTTAGTTTAGTTTAGAGATACCGAGCGGAAATAGGCCCTTTGGCCCAATGGGTCCCCACCAGCCTGCGATTAACACTATCCTACACACACTAGGAGCAATTTACACTTATACCGAGCCAATTAACTTACAAACCTGCACATCTTTGGAATGTGAGAGAAAACCGAAGATCTTGGAAAAAACCTAGGCGGTCACGGGAACAACATACAAACTCTGTATAGACAGCACCCGTTGTCAGGATCAAACTCGGGTCTCCGGCGCTGCAAGAGCTGAAAGGCAGCAACTCTACCGCTGCACCACTGTGCCACCCAAAAATTGCCAAGAGCACTGAAGAAAGTAATTTGTGTTTCTATCAAGTGCTCAGAAGATGATGTGAAGTTGAAGTAAAGCATGTTTTTAGAACAAGTAGCATACCTTGTTTGACGTTTGGCCCATAGCCAGTCAAAGTGTAGAGGCCACCAGCAATGCATTTGAGCCAGAAATCATGGTAGAATTATGGTTGTTCCTGTAGGGGTAAAGCAGTATTATGCATGATTCCTTCCAGAACTTGTAACACCATTTCATCACTTATTGAAAAATGGTGTGAAACAGATGTGAAGCAAGGAGAATGTGATTAATGCAGGAAAAGATTAGTAACAAAGGTTTCCTTGTACGCTACAATCACACATGCCAGCTGAGGCTGACATGTGATGCTTCAGTTTATGGAGAAAGGGCAGTCATAAGCAAAGTGATGGATGATGACCAAAAGAAACCTACTGTTTTCGTTTTTTGCTCTCTTCCAAGGAGTAAGCACAATTATGCACAAAGCAAGATGGAAGCCTGTGGAAGAGAGTTTGAAATCTTGCAATTGTTTTTAATTGAATTGAATTAAATTAAATTAAATTGAATTTCATTTAATTGAATTTGATTGAAAAATTCAGCATGGAAACAGGCCCTTCAGCCCACCATGTCCATGTTGACCATCAAACACCAGTTCACACTAGTTCTATGTTATCCCACTTTCGCATCCCTACACACGAGGAACAATTTTAGAGAAGCCAATTAACCTACAAACCCAAACGTATTTGGGATGTGGGAAAAAACCGGAGCACCAGGAGGTAACCCACATGGTCACAGGGAGAACGTGAAAACTCCACACAGACAGCACCCGAGGTCAGGGTCAAACCCGGGCCTCTGGTGCCATGAGACAGCACCTCTATCAACTGCGCCATTGTTTGGTTTTAATAGGCAGATCCCTTATCTAAGTAGTAAATCATAAGCCACTAGAAGCTCTTCAATCAGAGAGTTATGTAGCCCCAAAACAGGCGACTTGTCCCACCACATTTGTAACAACCATCAGGATTCCATTTGCACTAATCATACACAGAACCCATTTTATTCTCCCAATATTGTCTTCAACTCCTTCCAGATTCTGCCTCTTACCTACATATTATAGGTTAATTTACAGTGGTCAATTAATCTACCAACTAACACGTGCTTGAGATCATAAGATCATAAGCGATAGTAGAATTAGACCATTCGGCCCATCAAGTCTACTCTGCCATTCAATTATGGCTGATCTATCTCTCCCTCCTAACGCCATTCTCCTGCCTTCTCCCCATAACCTCTGACACACAATGTTGAGATGTTGGAGAAAACCAAAGTACCTGCAGTAAACCTATGCAAACTCAATGCAAACTCCACACAAATAGCTCTGAAGGACAGGATTGAATCTGTGCCACTGTGCCACCCATTTTGCAGTAATAATCATGACCCATTGAACGTTTTCAGAGTATATCTGTAGACTTCCGTGAAAGAAAGAACACCAATTTCTTGGCACAGCTCGAGAATAACCTGGAGAAAATTGAACACAGAGGTTAATGACCAACAACTGAATGTTCCATAGCTGGAGTGAAGTTCACATGCATCTGTCACAACCTTACTCAACAGTTGCATCTGAAATTGGCAGCTTCAATCTTCTCTGTTCGCAAATTCTATGAAAGAGAATAGTGGAAAGAGAATAGAGAAAAGAGAAGAGAAAGGGAATCACCGGATGTGGGGTTAGTGCAGAAAAATGTATTTCTCATTTATGAGGCATATTCTCATTTGTTCATATCATCTAATGTTCAAATGGACCTGCCATAAGGTTCATCAGAATTGTTAGGGAAGCAAGTGTTTTCAATATCTCCCATGGGAGATTTAAAACTCAGCATGGACCACTAGATCAATTTGTGTGAAGCACATAACAACTGCACACACTTTTGCATTTCCACCTCATTGAAAACTGGGAAAACTCTTGCACCTTTTCAAGCAAATTTGGCTTCTAGAATTGAACAAAAACAGTTGAATCAAAAATGTGCCTGTTACTAAAGAGAAATAATGCGGTTTCATACCAAATAAGTACAATCCTGTTCATAGTTCCCAGCAAGTGGGGTTCACACAATTGGGACATTGTAGACGTCTGTGGAAACAAGGCAGACTTGAAAGCAGTGATATGAAGTGAAAAGTTTACATGGATCAAATGATCTTCGCGAGGCAGGAACAAAGTCTGGATGATGACCCACCTAGCCATGACGTTGTGCCAGAGTTGGATCCAGTACCGGCTGCAGAATGTGGAGAACCAGATCCAAGGATGTTTGACAAAAGAAGCGAACTACTCCCGAGTTCAAAGTCACAACCATGCAATACAAACTTGACTCAACAGTAGAACCTCATCCCCGGCCGGCAAACGAGGGGATGTTGGTTTGGGGGCTGAGCAGGTCGAGGCCGATGGAGGGATAGGGGGACAGAGGGAGGCCCTGCAGGAGCCTGAGGCTGCCCCAATAGCTTAGATTCAACATGTTAATTTGTTTAAGTGTGCTGCCTTGGAAAATAAGCAATGTCACTTGGACAATGTATGCTGTGTCACATTTGAAGACATTATAGCCATTTAATGGCAGTCAATAACAAACTCCCATGGACTTTATACTATGAAGACAATGCCAGAAAATCCAAAACAAATTTAATTATTTTTCATTTTGTGTCTTTTACGCATGTGCTGCTGCAGACTTCAGTACCCATACACTGGAACTATTCAGCATCAGTCCAGATGAAGGGTCCTGACCCGAAACGTCATCTTGTCAATTTTCCTCCACAGATGCTGGCTGATCCCCTGAGTATCCCCAGTCTTTTTTTTATTTGCACCAAACATTGTCTCTCGTTTAGTTTAGGAAAGGAAATGCAATCTCGATTTCAGTGATATTCATAAAAGCTGCCATTTAACACTGCGCAATGGCCTTTCCTGTCATATCACATAAATGATACTTTAATTAATTTAATTTTGAAAATGTTGTAAAATCATGACTCTTGCATAAAAGGCTGGAATAAATACCCATATATGATAAATAAGATGATTAATTAGTCTGCCTCTTCCATTTGGTTGTTTAATTAATTTTAAATGTAATCTTTCTGTACAAAAATTAAAATGTCTTCCTACAAGCTTGTAATTGCTGATTTTTGCAATTACCTTTGCCGCTGTTCCCCTTCCCCCAACTTCTCTGCCTCAGTTCAGTCTGTCGATGTGCTGTCCCACAGTGACACCCGGTGGCTGTAGAGTGTTTCACACCCGTTATCACAACAAGCCAGTTCGGTATTCCGACTGCGCATGCACAGATCATGGGTTGCTCGGGACAAACACTTTCGGCGACCGTGCCGCTGCGTGGGTGCAGACCTGCTTCTCGTCTCTAACCAGCCGCCGCTGGGCCGTCCCCGTCCTCTACCGAGTGACCCGTCCGGGGGCGGCTGGGGGCGGCTGGGGACGTCCGTGGCGGCCCCGGGCCGGCGGACGCGGCAGAGCACGGGGGGGGACGTGGCTCCAGCTCGGCTCTGCCTGTCCCGCCAGAGCGGCGGCCCTTGCCCGCAGGTGGCGCAAAAAGAAGCACCAACTCCAGCTCAACACCCCCCCGTCCCACCGGCGGGACAGGCAGAGTAGAGCTGGGGCCGGCACCTTCCCTCCTCGCTGGCTGCGGGCCTGGGCCGACACTTCCGTCCGCAGACCTGTGGATAGACCCTCCTAGACTTTTGTGCAGTGGTTGGGATGGATAGGAGCGGGGATTTCCACGGGAGCAAGGAACAAATTACCTGTAGTCTGCGTTGAGTGAACTGAGTGTTCTTAACGACCTCGTCGTACACCGGCATTTTGTGAGAGTGGTTGGATCCCAGCTTCAGCTCAACCAACGTTGGTCACATTATCCGGACCAGCGGAGAGGCACCAGCTACCGAGGGCCGCTCATCTGTCAGGCGCTGACTCCTCGATCTTGGGACCCAACCACTCTCACAAAACACCGGTGTACGACGAGGACGGTAATAACACTCAGTTCACTCAACGCAAACATTAGGTCATTTGTTCAAATTGACTCTGCCACATATCCATGTGCCTTCTGGATGGAAGTTATCACAAGCCAACAAATATCAGATACTAATTCTGTAAACACTTTAAAGTTCACCTTCAGCAAAGCTATTGCTCATTATAATTTATGCTCTGCCATCAGATTGATTCTCTGTGCTATAATTACTTTGTTGCAGAAATAAAATAAATTGCATATTTAGCTGTAGTCTCTCAGGCTCATACTAATCCAACATTATTCCCTTAATATACACTTGGCTCATATATTTTCTTTATTGTAATTACTGGAGCAATAAAAATTATGAATCTTAAATAACAATCACAGATTAGTGGAATAATGAAAATAATTTTCCCTACATTTCTGAGTAACATTAATCTCATGATTTTGCCACTGCAAGAAATGAGCATAAGAAATCGGTGTAAGATAGTCGATTCAATGCCTCAAACCTAGTCCACCACTCATCCAGATCCTTGCTGCTCTTCTATTTTAAAGATCACATTCCTGCCTTGATTCTATATCCCTTATTCCCTCTTAAATCCAAATATCCACTGATGAAATCAATGACTGAACTTTCGTAGCACTTCAAACAGAGAATTCCAATCATCACCTGAAGAGACGGAATTTCTCCGCACCTCTTTCCTAAATGGCTTACCGCTTATTTTCAGATTGTGATCTCTAGTTGTAGACTCATCAGCCAGGAAAAATATTCCTCCATTTCTATCCCTTGAGCCTTCTAAGAAATGTGCTCACTTCATTGACGTCATCTCTCATTCTTCCACACAGCAAAAAACAAAGGTCCAGTTTACCTAATGTTTCCTCATATGATAGACCCGCCAGCCCAGAGACAATCCAAAAATCTTCTTCCGGCACTTTCTCTATCTTTCTTTTGGTAAAGCAACCAAAATAGAAAACAATGCATCACCATGGCCCGATAGTAAAACATTGTTAAACGTACTAAAAACATCTATCAATAAAGGTCAACATACCATTTACCATTCTAACTATAGGTCCTCCCCAGTTTACAAATGTCCAATTTATGTACAACTCATACATGTGGATGTCGGTGACTCTATGTGGATGAGCATTTGGAAGATCTGGGATGGATTTGCCAACTACTAAGAGGCTACAGGCATCTTCTGTCATGTGTAAACTCAGTTTGCAGATGCAATTCCAACTTGCAAACTGTTTGGGTTATGAACAGTTCAAGGAATGTAGCACTGGCCCAACCTGGAGACGACCTGTAATTGATTGCTGTATCTGAATGTTGACGCTCATCTCCTGGTATAACTGATAATCTATTGCATTACAGTTTATTGCATATTTATTTGCTGTGTTCAGGGCCGAATTTACGTAGAAGCTTCACAAGCTTAAGCTTAGGGCCTTGAGATCTAGGGGTACCTCGACAGGGCCAGATTTACCTATAGGCTTCATAGGCTGAAGACTATGGCCTCAAAATTTAAGGGGCCTCCGGCCAAGGTGTTTTGTTTCCAAGAGTAAAAAAAATCCAGAGGAAAAAAAGAATTGGAGAGCTATCAGCGTTTCCACTTTGACGGAAATTACTCTAAATACTCGTTCCAGACCGCTGGAAGTTTTGGGGAAAAAATTGCGACCATCCGCGCCTGCGCGGTTGGGGGAAGCCGGTGACGCAGTAGCGACGCAAAATGACGTTGTCCCTCCATGCGTGCACAGTGGGCACGGGCGAGTTCAGATCTCCATTCGCACTCCACACAATCACATCGATGTCTCGTGTCTACCAAAGATCCTAGGTGTCTGCTCCAGGTAAGTAGTGGAATATTGCACTGCGAGAGTGCCCGTTTCTCCGAACCGGGGGGGTGGGGGGCTGGCTGCGGCATCTGTGGCGCGGAGTAGGAGCCTCGCTGCATGGGAGGGAGAGAGAAGGGGAGGGAGCAAGAGAGAGGGGGGGATGTGAGAAGGGGAAAGGGGGGTTGAGACAGAGAGGGGAGAGAGAGGGAGGGGAGGGGGAGAGAGAGGGGGAAAGAGAGAGGGGAATGGGGGGAGGGGGAAGGAGGAGGGAGGAGAGGGAAAGGGAGATTATCTTTAGTGAGATTGCAAAATTAAGGTAGGTTTTAGTGCAATTATATTTTCTCCTCCATATGAATAATATCAAACAATTGGAACTTTTCTTATATAATAAGAAATACTTATACTGAAAAACAATACTGAAAAATATGTATTCCATAGTTTGCGACTTTCATGTTGCATCATATTATTAATGTGCACACACTAAAACAGTCGAACAGTAACAGGCAATCAAATCAACACACAAAACATTTTCTAAAAGAAGGTTTTATTTACTGCAAAAACGTACAGTATTTTATTTGCAGTGTTTGCATGCTCCTTTATAACATTTTACATTTCATTTTACTATACAACTTGATTATTAAAACAAGGACAGCTTCATTCTTGATTTTTTTTAAATGTATACAATAATGATCCCAATCATCCCATTCCAACCACTCATCTTGACAACCAAAATTATTTCTGAAATATTGGTCATAAATTTGGTGCAAAAATGCTCCAAAATAAGGCTCAGAATGCACCAGAGAGCATCTAAAACCCCAGAGCTTCCAGGACCCTTAAGCGGGCCCTGGACCCCAGCCGCAAAGGTCTTTCAGCTTCACGCTTGTGATATGCGCTGCGTGCACTTATTTCACATAATTTTGCCATGTAATCCTGCCATGCCATCCCCCTTTTTGAAAAACTGCGTACAGGCCCGGTGTATAATATTTTTGGCACTGTCATAGGCCTTTCTTACATATGCTGTCACAACACACTGTAGTCTCTAAACAACACTTCAGTAATTTTCCTTGCCCTCCATTTCAGAATAATAGTGTTTTAAGGCGATAACTCAACACTAGCACTGGCAAAAAAATAAAAGTGCAGCTTTCCAGCCCTTATCTAATTGGTCACGCTCGGCTGCACATCGGTGTCAATCTGGTGGACTCTTCCATCTTCCTCTCGTCGTGGGGGTGGGTGATTGGGAGGGGCCTCACAAATGGAATAGCCTAGGGCCACTCTTGATCTAAATACGGCCCTGGCTGTGTTGCAATGTTAATGCGCCTGTAAAGTGCAACAAGTAAGAATGTAATTCTTCCATTCTCGGTGCATATGAAATGAATCAATCTTGACTCTTGACTCTTGACCCAGGTCCCTTTGAACGACACTTCTTAATTTCCCACAATTAAAACAAAATAATCAGCTTTCTGATTTTTCCACCAAACTGGATTTTAAAATGCATAAAGTTGGGCCCAGGTAAACCAGCATTATAATTGAGTTAGGAATGAAATATTCTAAGATACTTAACTTTTAAAAAGGAAAAATGCAATCGGACATGGATTTTCTTTGATGTGAAAGAGTGGGAATAAATGCAGTATAGAGAAAGGATTTTAGCTCAGAAAAAAATAAAAACTGAATCGGTCTGGCTGGATCTAAGTGTTAGTATGGGTCAGAAAATGTTAGTGGGTTAGCCCTTCACAAAATAATAGTATTGCAAACGCAAGAAATGCTACACTTGTCGCCTTACTTCCCCCCTCGACTCCATTCAAGGACCCAAGCTGTCTTTCCAGGTGTCGCAGAAGCTCACAAGCACCTCCTCTAACCTCATCTATTGCATCCGTTGCTCTAGGTGTCAACTGCTCTACATCGGTGACACCAAGCGCAGGCTTGGCGATCGCTTCACCCAACACCTCCACACAGTTCACATTAACCAACCAGATCTCCCGGTGGCTCAGCACTTCTCCCCCTCTCATTCCAAATCTGACCTTTCTGTCCTGGGCCTCCTCCATGGCCAGAGTGAGTCCCACTGCAAATTGGAGGAGCAGCACCTCATATTTCGCTGAGCGGGTTTACATCCCAACGGTATGAACATTGACTTCTCCAATTTCAGGTAGTCCTTGATTTCTCCCTCCTTCCCCTCCCATTCCCAGCTCTCCCACAGCCCACTGTCTCCGCCTCATCCTTTCTTCTTCCCGCGCCCCCCCCCCCCCCCCCACCCTCACATCAGTCTGAAGAAGGGTCTTGACCCGAAACCTCACCTATTCCTTTGCGCCATAGATGCTGCCTCGCCCACTGAGTTCTCCAGCATTTTTGTCTACCATAGTAATGCAGGGCTTGGTTTAGATCAGGTAATGCGGTAGAAATTGGGGATTTTAGCCCACACATAGAATGGGAAATAAACAGCCCATTCGTGTGACTGTGTCGGCTACTTTTCCAAGTCTGGAAATTTGTTAAATTAATTTGCCGCTGTAAATGTTTCCTCCTGCACAGATGAGTAGTAAAATCTGGAGAGGTTGGGGAAAGGAGAGTGGATGTTAATGCGACTGTGGTAAAATAATGTGAATGAAGGTTGTAAGTTTAGGTAGTTGACCTTTGGCACAGACTCACTGGGACAAAGGGCCTGTTTCTGTACTGCATCTCTCTAGGCAAGGCAAGGCAAGGCAAGGCAAGTTTATTTGTATAGCACCATTCATACAAGCTGCAATTCATAGTGCTTTACAAAAGAAACAAGAGAATAAAATAGTTTAAAAACATTGCAGAACCACAATACAATACAGGACAACAAAATAGCCAATAAGCCAATTGTATGAATAGTAAAGCAAAATCACTAAAATATTAAGGCGATTTTAAAAGCACATAAAAAGGTTAAAACAAGAGGATTAAAATTACCCGCATGTAGGGTCATGAAAAAGCTACATCAAACAATAGTGTCTTTAGCCCTGACTTAAATGTGGTTACGGACTGTGCACATCTCAGGTGTTCGGGGAGCCTGTTCCACAGGTGTGGAGCATAGAAACTGAATGCTGCTTCAGCCCTTTTTGTTCTCACCCTGGGAACATGGTGAGAACAAAAATGGTGACTCCATAACTCCATAATCAACATTTTTCCAGTCAGGAAGATCACATCTTACTGTGCTTATCGGATGTGACCTTCCTATCTAGAAGCAATGTTGAATATTTCCAATGAACCTTTCTTTCTCCCACCATTGTTAAAAACCACAATATCTCTTTGTCTTGGTGAACACGGGGGGATAGACCTGCATTTCCCTTCCTCTTTTCTCTTTCTCCGAGTCGCGTCCTCGCCCCCCACCACGTGGCCTACTTCCTGGATCGGAGCGTCCTTTCCTGATGGGGACCTGGAACCGGACCAGAGCTGCAACAGCAGCGGCGCGGCGCTGGAGTCACCGCGGAGCTGGCGATGCCTACCTGGGTCACCGTTGGAGCTCCGGGGCGTTGGGCCGCTGCTCCAACATCGTGGAGCTCTGGTTTGGAGAGCTCCCAACGCGGGCGGCGCTGAACAACTCCCTGGAATCCTGGGGCCATTTGCCGAGGGTGGCCATTGTTGCATTTCCACCCAGGCGCGGCCAGCTGACTTTGGGAGCCACAGACTCCGGTAGGAGGGGGCCGACTCGGGGTCCAGGCCGCTGAGGACATCCCCTAGCCCCGATGTCGGACTTACATCACCCCGGGGAGCGGGCCTGAACATCGGGCCACCCGTAACGGCGACTGAGGAGGGCTCGGGGAAGCCGCGACCACGAGGGAACATTGGGGAACATCAGGGGAAGAGACTGACTTTGGTGCGTTCCCTCACGGTGGGAAGTTTTGATCCTGCTGTGTGGGGATGTTTTATGTTGAATTCTATCTACTCCATGTTGTGTTCTTTATTTTTACTGTATGGCTGTATAGTGATTTAATTTTGCTGTGCCAATTGGCACATGTGACAAATAAATGCATCTTATCTTATCTTATCTTATCTTATCTTCCTTTATTATAAATAGATTCTCATTTACTCCTTGCAATTTAAAGTGAGGTCATTGCATTTAATGTATGGTCTGCATTTGAACCTCATGCACTGGCTTTGGGGGGGATGCATTATCACAAGAACACATATACAGACTGTCCCTGGGTTATGAACACCCAACTTTCAGATGGATTATCCATCAAACTTCTATAAAACTATTAAATTCAAAAAGGCCAACATACGTTCCTTCCTACAATGGCAGAACTAGTTGCTTCTCTTCATCCACGTACAAAATGTTCTCTCCTATCAGTCTGATGTGTTTTTGATGTTATTCATTACAATACTATGGAGATATGATAACCATATTCTGTGATTTTCATGTATTTCTGACTATGGAACACAATCGATTTAAGCATATCTGTAAAAATCGAACCCGTTTGTTACCCGGCGATGGGCTGTAATGGCTACACTTTCAAACTGTGCCCACTCACAAACTTCTGTATTACCTCAGCAGTTGCTTTTTGATTTATCTTAATATTTGCTGATGACTGCTTTTAATCCAATTAGGAAACATCAAATAAGTTGTTTATTTTCCTTGTTTTTAAAAGCTGCAGGTTTATGTGCCTAATAGTTTAATAGATTAGATTTTACTTCCTGACAGCAGAAATGTTGCAAATCGAGCAGTTTTCGCAGCCTTTAGCAATTTAATCGCCAAATAATCACACTGAGTTTCATCTAATGCACGTTTTGATTTCTGCACTTATACTGTAAGTGAACATGAGAGCTGGTTTGTGTTGCTGCAGAGCATAGAAACCAATTACCCCAAACCATGTTTTCAATTTTAAAGTAATTTTTGGTAGCATTGATTTTCCGAAGAATGCCATGGACACTGTTCAAAATACCTGTAATTGAAAAGACAAGTGAGAATTAAAACATTGTGCGCACTGCAGAACATGTCGGCATTGCAGGATTCGATTGTCCGTACACATCAAAATACTTCCATGCAAAGATACTTTAGAGATTTAATTACAACATGAGATAAAGACGAACAAAGATTAACTTATTTTCTCCAAATAACTCCCCGCAATTCATGACATTAAAATTGCATTTTTTGTTTTCCGTTATACCAACTAAAAACAAATTTCCATTAATGTTATCAGAACTACAAGCTACTAATTTAAAAAGCGTCTTGATAAAGGGATATGTTTTATGTTAGCTGTGATAGAAGTGACGGAGTCAAGGCTGCATTATAAATTCGTAAACGTTGTTCCATTGTGCATGAATCAGTAGCTTATTCTTAAAAGACATTGTCTTATATGTCTACATTTGTGCCTACCTATTGAAGAGACACTTACATTACAACTGAATTTATACAGTATAGTACCAGAATTCTCTGCATGAGAGATTGACCAAAACAAATGTAAGTTAATCCTACAGAAATAAGGATGATGATCTTAAAGCTGACAGTAAAACAAGGTCTAGATGAAGCGTGAATAGGAATCTCACCAGTGGCTAGACGTTGAAGAGGAATGTTATGGAATGTTCCAGCTACACTAATCGCACCTGCCCGTGTTTGGTCCATATCCCTCCAAACCTGCCCTAACCATGTACCTGTCTAACTATTTCTTAAACGTTGGGATAGTTCCTGCCTCAACTACCTCCTCTGGCAGCTTGTTCCCTACACGCACCATCCTTTGTGTGAAAAATTTACCCCTCAGATTCCTATTAAATCTTTTCCCTTTCACCTTAAACCTATGTCCTCTGGTCCTCGATTCGCCTCCTCTGAGCAAGAGACACTGCATGATCTATTCCCATCATGATTTTATACACCTCTATAAGATGACCCCTCATCCTCCTGTGCTCCAAAGAATAGAGCCTACTCAACCTCTCCCTATAGCTCAGACCCTCTAGTCCTGGAAACATCTTCATAAATCCTCACTGTACCCTTTCCAGCTTGATTAACAATGGCATTGGCAATGGTGATATATATATACTCAGTAATACAGAACAGTATTTGTGAGAGAACTGTACAGTTGTGTAACATATGTGTCACATGGAATGTGTTTGGGAACCACCCAAGCAACCATATCACTTTAAGGAATACATCTTGTGACTAACATCTCTGCACTGTAGCATCAATGTACAATGTGGGATGTTCCAGGCATCTGTCTTTGGAGATTGGAGATGTGGTGAGCTTATAAACCACCTTTATTAACAAACTATTTTTCAGTATATTAGAGAGAATTATGCTGAGACATGGTGCCAGAAGTACTGGTCGATGTATTCCTGATGTCTTCTCATAGGAGATTTATGCTCATCCAGTCCAGCAGATTAGACAGACAAAGCGACAGATCACGGGCAGTGAGCGGGATGGAATAGAGGTGGTAAAGTCGAACTAGAATTAATATGGATCCTAACATGTCGCTGAGAACAGCAAGCTGATGAGTGATGATATCCTTATTGTTCTTTCAGCTGCCTCTTAGTCTCATGGTTTATGCATTAAAACAACTGTTTAGAGAGCTATCCTGGGGCTTGACGAGCACAGTAGCAATGCCACTAGTTCTCACTAGACCAGAGAACACGGAAGCCAGCACAGTGAGCACATTAATGGCCACTTTCCAGCAGGATAGATGGCACAAGGTTACTTCATTACTGAGTCGCAGTTAGCTTCAGGGCCTCTGAGCCTAACACCGGGAGCTCAAAGGAGAGGAGGCGGAACAAGAATGAAAGCATTATGGTAAAGTACAGATGAGTGGCTGCAAAGAGTCAGAGGAAACGTTGAGCATCATTTTTAATGATACCTATGCATGTCTCAGTCTTTGAAAAAGTTGGGCAAGAGAACAGAAATGCACCCTCCAGCATGCATGCCCAATGCATAAGGGAACTTATGTAGATAGACACAAAATGCTGGAGTAACTCAGCGGGTCAGGCAACATCTCTGGAGAAAAGGAATAGGTGACACTGTAGGTCAAATCCCTACTTCATAATGAGGTACAGACATCACCTATTATTTTTTTCCAGAGATGCTGCCTGACCCGCTGAGTTACTCCAACATTTTGTGTCTATAGAAACATAAAAACATAGAAAAATAGGTGCAGGAGTAGGCCATTCGGCCCTTCGAGCCTCATCCAACTCAGTATCCCGTACCTGCCTTCTCTCCATACCCCCTGATCCCTTTAGCCACAAGTGCCACATCTAACGCCCTCTTAAATATAGCCAATGAACTGGCCTCAACTACCTTCTGTGGCAGAGAATTCCAGAGACTCACCACTCTCTGTGTAAAGAATGTTTTTGGTCCTAAAGGAATTCCCCCTTATCCTTAGACTGTGACCCCTTGTTCTGGACTCCCCCAACATCGGGAACAATCTCCCAGCATCTAGCTTGTCCAACCCCTTAAGAATTTTGTAAGTTTCTATAAGATACCCCCTCAATCTTCTAAATTCCAGCGAGTACAAGCCGAGTCTATCCAATCTTTCCTCATATGAAAGTCCTGACATCCCAGAAATCAGTCTGGTGAATCTTCTCTGTACCCCCTCTATGGCAAGGATGTCTTTCCTCAGATTTGGAGACCAAAACTGTACGCAATACTCCAGGTGTGGCCTCACCAAAACCTTGTACAACTGCAGTAGAACCTCCCTGCTCCTATACTCAAATCCTTTCGCTATGAATGCTAACATACCATTTGCTTTCTCCACTGCCTGCTGCACCTGCATGCCGACTTTCAATGACTGGTGTACCATGACACCCAGGTCTCGTTGCATCTCCCCTTTTCCTAATCTGCCACCATTCAGATAATAGTCTACCCTCATGTTTTTGCCACCAAAGTGGATAACCTCACATTTATCCACATTATATTGCATCTGCCATGCATCTGCCCATTCACTCAGCCTATCCAAATCACCCTGCAGCCTCCAAGCATCCTCCTCACACCTAACTATACCCCCCGGCTTGGTGTCATCTGCAAATTTGGAGATGTTGCATTGAATTCCCTCGTCCAAATCATTAATATATATTGTAAATAGCTGGGGTCCCAGCACTAAGCCTTGCGGCACCCCACTAGTCACTGCCTGCCATTCTGAAAAGGACCCGTTTACTCCTACCCTTAGCCTCCTGTCTGCTAGCAAGTTCTCTATCCACATCAATACTGAACCCCCAATACTTTGTGCTTTAAGTTTGTATGCTAATCTCTTATGCGGGACCTTGTCGAAAGCCTTCTGAAAGTCTAGATATAACACATCCACTGGTTCTCCCTTATCCACTCTACTAGTTACATCCTCGAAAAATTCTATCAGATTTGTCAGACATGATTTACCTTTCGTAAATCCATGCTGACTTTGTCCAATGATTTCATCACTTTCCAAATGCGCTGCTATCCCATCTTTAATAACTAACTCTAGCAGTTTCCCCACTACCGATGTTAGATTAACTGGTCTGTAATTCCCCGCTTTCTCTCTCCCTCCTTTTTTAAAAAGTGGGGTTACATTAGCTACCCTCCAATCCTCAGGAACTACTACAGAATCTAAGGAATTTTGAAAAATTATCACTAATGCATCCACTATTTCTGTGGCTACCTCCTTGAGTACTCTGGGATGCAGACTATCTGGCCCTGGAGATTTATCGGCCTTCAATCCGTTCAATTTACCCAACACCACCTCTCGTCTAACCTGGATTTCACTCAGTTCCTCCATCTTATTTCACCCCCGTTCCACTGCTATTTCCGGCAGATTATTTATGTCTTCCTTAGTGAAGACAGAGTGTCTTGGGTTATCTTGGGTGTAAACCAGCATCTGTAGTTCCTTCCTCTACATGTAACATGTGCATTGAGCTCTTCCTCCAAAATGTTATTGACTTCAATGGAGACATGCCTAATGTATACTGCACTAAGATGAATTTCTTCGAAGATATTTGCAGAAGCAGGAGATGGTAAATGATCTAGTGTGGGACTGCACAAATTCTTTCTCTGCTTTGCCCATTCATGGCAGGGTACGATCTATTGCCCAGTTGGCATGCCAGGCCTCCCAGTCCAAATGAGATCAGCATAGCTAACTTGGCTATTGATGGAGGCAGAATAATTTGAGGGTGGAGATGACCCTGAATGCCAGTTTCAGTGTAGGTTAGCAGGAGGAGCCCATGCAAATGGTTGGGACAGCACACTTCCTGCGGATGCATTTCCAACTTGCGAACTGTTCAGGTTACGAACAACTCAAGAAATGTAACACTGACACAACCTGGGGACAACCTGTACTTGATAGCTGTACCTGAATAATGGCTTTCATCTCCTGGTATAACTGATAATGTAATGCATTATCGTTTATTGTATATTTACTTGTTGTGTCACTGTGTTAATGCGCCTGTAAAGCTGCAACAAGTATGAATGTAATTGTTCCACTCCTGGTGCATGTGAAATTAAACAATCATGACTCTTGACCTAGGACCCTTCAAACAACAACACTTCCCAATCGCTTGCCATTTTATAAAATATACTCCGCTTTCTGATTTTTCTACCCAAGTGGATTTTAAAACACTTTTCCAAAACTCATAAAGTTTGGCCCAGGAAAGCAGAAAATATAATACAAGCATGCATGTATTATAACATTCCTGCATGGGAAATGGCTGCTACCATGAAGTGTAACCTTGGAGACAAGATTAACTAATCCCCAACTAACCCATGATTAGTGCAGAATTCCCATTCCCTGTTAATCAAATAATTGGAGGATCCTTAAGTGCTTCCAAGGAGCATTATCAGAAATAATGACAGCAAGCCACTTAGGAGAATGGACCAAAACTTTGGGAGTTAGAGAGAGGGGGGAGAGAGAGCGAGAGAGGGAGAAAGAGAAAGAGAAAGAGAAAGAAAGAGAGAGAGATTTTGAGCATAATTTCCAGGGCCAGATAGCTCCAGGCATGGACACCATCAAGGATGTACTAAAGTCAGAAGTGAAGAGGCACAGAAATTCAAATAGGTCACAAAGTCACAAGAGGTTATAGAGAGGGGGAGGGACAAGGCAATAAATCACGTCAGGACGAGAAACACAGGCTACAAGTGGCATTCTCCATTTATGAAGTTCGTGTCAAAGCTGCACAGTGTGCTGAAGTTGTTCTCATACTGAAGGCCCTGTCTCATGGTGCGCGTCCACCCACGAATGACCCCAAGTGAAAGAAAAAAAACAGACTCGTGGTCTGTTGGGTTGTCCCCTTGAGTGGTGTGCGAGGAAGGGTTAATTCTCTCCGATCTCTCTCAAGCCCCGGACGATAACAAAGTAAACCTCTCTTGCCACCGCGTTCAAGCCCGTTGTATATAACTTTGCTGCTGACGTGCACACGCACTCTCTCCCTCTCTCTCTCTCTCTCTCTCTGCTCTCTCTCACTGCAGCTCAGAACCCAACCTCGCCATCCTATAGTGGTAACACTCACATCGGGTCCCCTCCACACCCACACCCCCTCTCTCCGACACAACCCCCCCCTCCCCCCACAAGACAACAGGCAGCGTGAGAGACAGAGAGTTTGTAGGGTGTTGGTTTTGTATAAGGTTTTCTTTTTTAATTATTAGCTAAGGTCGTATTTACATATTTTAAACGATGTTTGGAGCGCTTGACAATACTTTTTTTTTCTCTTTGCGCTCGTTTTCAGAAAGGGTTCAGATCGCGCCCCGCTTGGCTCGTTGCCCCCTTTGAACCAAGCCCTGCGAGAGGGAGGGAGGGAGGGAAGGTGCGAGTGAACAAGAGCACCGAGGAGGAGAGGGAAATGGGGGGGGGGGAGGAGAAATAGGGAAGAAGTTAGTTGTTCAGATCAGAAACCTGTAGGCTGGGAGCCATGATCGTGAAGAGCGCACCCATTTCTTCTGAGAAGTGCATAAGAGACATCGATCGGAAGCAATGTTCCTCTAGAACTACAACTGAAACCGTGTCCACATCACCTCCTTTTGACACACACACACACACATCCAAGACTGTTCGTGCAGAAGGCATGATGGTGAAAAGCGCACCCATTTCTTCTGATGAGTGCATAAGAGACATCGATCGGAAGCAATGTTCCTCTAGAACTACAACCACACACACACACACACACACACACACACACACACACACACACACACACACACACACACACACACACACACACACACACACACACACACACACACACACACACACACACACACACACACACACACACCCCCCCCCCCCCCCCGCGCGTTGGTTGACCCTGATCAACGCCCTCTTCTTCAATATTCAGTGAAATTTCGAGGGCTGCTGCCTGGCCCGCTGAGTTATTCATTGAAAGTCGAACTGAACACACTAAAGAGAGACACAGAGTGCTGGAGTAACTCCGGCAGAGTCAGGCAGCATCTCTGGAGAAGAAGGAATAGGTGATGCTTCGGGTCGAGACCCTTCTTCAAACACTGTTGGCCATGATCCGTGCACTGCGTAACCGGAACGTGGCACATCACGAGGGTAAGGTAGGGAGAAAACTTCACGTCAAGCAAGTAAAAGCACGACAGTTTATAACAACTTGGTATTTACATAACTTCCTTCTTGTCGTAAAACAACAACAAAAACGCCTCATGGTGCCTCAACTAACCGAAGATCCGGTGAGGAGATATTGGAGTATTTGGCCAAAAGTTTGGCCGTGAATGTGGGACTTAAAAAGCCGGCAAGACAAAGTGCTGGAGCGTAACTCAGCGGGCCAGGCAGCAGCTCTGGAAAATATGGATAATAGGTACAAGTGTAGGAGAGTTGTACTGACTGTGTGGGCAGACACTTTGGTAGTGATTGCACACCAGTCTCAAAAGCCGCTGTGTCTCCCTGTCCCTGGGATAGCAGGGGGTGATCAAACAGCACAATACTCCCCTATGTCATCCCGTCACAATTCCTTCTCTCCAGAGATGCTGCCTGCCCGCTGAGTTAAAGAGTTCCCACGGTAGACTCACGAATCACTAAGGTAAACACACGGGCCACTACGTTATTACAACAAGTTTAAATGTTTCCATTTTTAACTTGAACAGTAAATTTGACTCGTGGAAAATATCAAACATGTTTGATTTTTTTTCACGAGTTAACAAGTTTCACGGGTACCTACCGTTAGCACCACAAGTCGATAAGTTGCACGCGCGAGTTCCGACGTCCCCGCTACGTTGATTGTACGTGATTTTCACGAGTGAAAACTCGGGGTCCCTCGTGGGCCAACTCGCACCGTGAGACAGGGGTTTAAAGGAGCTAACGTTTGTTATTACTTGTACTTTGACACAACATAAATTTAGAAATTGGCACCCATCCATGTTTGCTTCAAGCTTCTACAACACAAAGAAGGAGTGTTGGTACAATAGCACAGTGTTATTTCACAGTTGATACAAAAAAAACATGGTGCTCTGCATTTATTTCTGTTAACGTGCTGTACTTTTGTCCTTTGAAATAAATACTCTCCAATGAACAAATACAACAGGACACCAGAAACATACTTAAATAAAATGAAATCAGTTAAACAGACTGGTCATAGTCATAGTCATAGTCATACAAAATGTAAACAGGCCCTTCAGCCCAAAATGCCTTCTCTGTGGATTGCCACCTTGTCGTGGTGGAGAAGCTTGTGTGGACCTGAGAGCTTGAGAGCGATGCCGTCTGGAGCTATGCTTCTGGTAGAGCCACCCCTGGCGGTAAGGTCGAGGGGGAGGTCACTGATAAGGAGCAATCCAACCAAGACCTCAATGGTCGAACAGGCGGAGGATGATGGCTGACCTTAGTGCATCATCACAACGGCTGGGAAGGCAGATGAAGGTTGCAGCAGAAAAGGGTCTCCAGTCATCTTGGACTCCATGCCACTGGATCCTGACCCAGATCTGTCAAGGACCGTGTGGTAGCTGTCTGTCTACCAGTCTCCCCACGTTAAACAAAGTCCTCCAGATAGGGAATCCATCCTAACACCCCGGATTAAGTCCTATGGCGACCAGCAAGTGGCGACGGGGGCAGGATTGTGAGATCTGGAAGCCCCTAGTCATGAGCTGGCAGATCAGGCAGTGGGTGCTAGATTCAGGCGCTGGACTCTTGGAACGAGGCAGAAGAGCCCTTCGGCCGCTGCACCCATGACTGAGCAGTCCTCTTTAAGATCCACTCTGCTCACCCAACTTGGGAAAATAGCTAGAAATGGCTAGAAAAGGTGCCCTAAAAATAGCCTGCCTCAAACTTACCGACTGGATTACCGCATCCAGAAGTATCACCACATGCGGTCAGAAACACCGAAATATGAATATGAACTTTGGAGCATGGAATGTGTGCACATTTGTTAATCCTGGCTAAATTGGAGCAGCCAGGACATTAAAATTGAGTAAAGGCTGGTGTTCTGCTAGGCCATTTTGGTCAAGTTAAATATGCCTTTGCAGAACTGGGACAAGCTGCTGAATGGTGCCAGTTTGTCTGTGGTCTAGATAAGAGCTGCAGAGAAAGACATCTGCCGAGTCTTAAGGGCCTGTCCTACAAGCATGCAACTCTATGCGATTAGCGCGACCTAACGTGGTCGCTTGAGCCGTCCGGTGTCGCGGGGCCGATCACACTTCGATCGCCGGAGTCGTGCGGAATTGTGCGGAGTTCGTCCCGAGTTCGTGCCGACACCGCACGGGGCTCCGAAAAACTGACTATGTCCAAAAATTCCGCGCGGCAACGGCTTGTCGGCTCGCAGTCACCTCGACGCATTACACACCGCCCCGATATCGTGCCTCCGTGACCTTTTATGTGTGTGGCTCCGTAGCCCTCTGTGTGTGTGTGCCTCTGTGCCCCTCCCTGTGTGCACCTCTCTGTCCTGGTGAACTTACCTTAGACTTCGCTCCAAGTTCACCTCACTTTGCACCACGTTGTGCCACTCACCCGACCTCCGCACGGCCCCTACTGCCGGTTTGGTTGCGCTTGCTGTATGCAGGCGCATGCTGGTGGGAACGGCCCTGTACAGGGGATCACCCGACCTCAGCGCGGCCCCCGCTTCTAGTTTGATCGCGTTCATCACATAGAGTTGCATGCTTGTAGGACACGCCCTGTGTAGCGGCACCTACTGGTGCCTTCGGGTAGTCTAACCCTTCAATTGGCTACCTCGGAAACGTGATCATGGGGAGGGTTTTCGCACGCTTTTCTGGGCAAACCCATTCATTCTGTTCACTACCGTTGTGGTAGCAACACTGTTATTTAGCTGTTTTAAGATCACCGTTGTTTTCATTTAACTTTTGTAATAAAGTTCTTTGGAAATCAACCTACCGTCTCGACTCTGCTAAAAAGGTGTAAAATGAATGGAACTGATTGGGTCAATGCAAACCAGAAATACATAGTGTAAATAATGTTGCAAAGCCTTATTTGGATAGTTGTTGATTACTTGAAATGTTAAGCTTTGTCTGGGTTGTCTGAATCCCAGGGCACATGTTGCATTATTCATCTGTGTTTAACTTCCATTTCAAAGCCTTGCCAGATACAATGTATTAGTTACTGTGTTATTGGGTTAGGGAACTGTCTATCATGTACTGTGTTAATCGATATGCGGTATTGGACTATATAGAGATACCCCCATGTGGTTCGGTCCCTCAAGGTTCAGGGACCAATAAAAGGTAGCTCCCACGAGGTCCGATGTCGATAATCTGGAAGAACGCTTGGGACCGCGTGACCTTTCGGAGTGTCTCTGCTTGCACGAGGCTAGAAGGGTGGTTAGGTTTTTTTTAGGGGAGTTGTGTTGTGGTACCCAAAATAAAGTTTTGTTGCTCAAATGCTTGATTCAGTATTTTATTGACTGAAACTAGACTGGGGGGAGCTTAGAACGAGCTCTTTATTGGGGGCTTGCCCGGGATCTCAATGGACCCCCAAACACAAGTTTGCGATTAAGGGTGTTGAGTTGTTCCCGATCGCCAGTGCAGAAATCAGGCCCACTGTGTGGTTTTCGCTTTGATTTTCGGCACTTCGCTGGTCGGAGCAGATCGATCATTCACGGGCTTGGGAAAGGGTCCCAACAAGATCATAGAACAGAGTCTAGCAAGCACGGGGGGGGGGGGGGGGGGGCTCCTTTGGGTTAGAGGCCCATAAAACCAGGGTGGGGTTAGAGGCCCTGCTGGGGTTGGGTTAGAAGCCCTTTCGTGGGTTAGAGGCCCAAAACCTGGTCGTAGTTGGTAGCTGCAGCTGCTGGCAAAAGCTGTAAATTCATATTTGGGTTAAAAGCCCTACCCAGATTTAGTATCCGATTGGCAGGATATTGAAAACAAGTCTGGCTAAGCGGTGAAGCATTTGACCTGTCATTGCTGGGAACGCTGATTGGATAGGTGCGTTCCAAAACTCGGCATCGACTACCAGCACGAAGAGGCTAGGCGCTGACACCTGGTGCCAAGCAGGTGAGAAGGAAATCCTTTTGAATAGACAAAACCTAGGTTGGTTAGAGGCCATGCCTGTGTGAAGATATCCGAATCCCGCCCTGAAGTGATGGAGGAGGACTTTCGTAAAGGCATCGGGCTTAGAGTATAGATTGGCTGGGAATACTCTAGTCCATTCGAGATTGCATTGTTCGAGCAAATTGAATTTGAACCTGCGTACGTTGAGTGGTACACTCCAAAACTGATTGGTCCGAACAGAATCTACTTAAATTTGCAGAATCAAAGACCTAAATACAGAATTTCATATTGAGGTTCTGACTGTATGGTAGAATTCGAATTCTGTGTATCTAGAACTTTGAAGTTTGTATAGCGGGTTTGAGATTGATTCCGAATAGCGGCTGATCAACAGTGAATAGTAACCCTCTGATCCATTGTTGATTAGTACCTGATAGGGAAGAGTATCTGAGAGAAGGGGACCTGTTTATTTGGTGAAAAGTACCCGGACGGGAACAGTACCCCTAACTCTGAGAACTTAGAGGTGTAGAGGTCCCCCAATTAACGTCCAGTCTTAGCAGGAGGAAAGTATCTGAAGGAGGAAAAGCAGTCAATTAAGAAGTAATACCCCTCAGCAAAGAGTAACCTAGGAAGGGGAAAATCTTCGGTATCAGAAGAAGTGGTTCACTGGTTCAGAACAGTGCGATGCTGAATTTAAATCAATTGTTTGTGAATTGTGCGCTAGCGTTTTAAATTATATTGTAAAATTCCAGTATAGTCTTTTTTTAGTATCGTTATCGGATCCGAACTGTATAAATACCTTGTGTATGTAAAATATATTTAGAGTGGGTTAAGATCGCGAACCACTACTTGTGTTGACTGTGTGGGTACTTAAGGATTTGGGGTGTTGAATAATTGGGGTAAAAGTGCGTTTAAATTGAATATATGGGATTTGTTTAAATCAGGATTGTATTGTTAGAGTCCAATTCGTGGTGGTTTGATCAGGGTTCGTATTCTTTCGATCGCTGTGTCGGGGGAGAGATCGTTCCGTTGACCGAGTACGCCACGAGGAGGATTTATTAGAGTGTGTGATTCATCGTCATAATAAGTGGATGCTTGTAGTTTATATTGGGGTGTGGGTTGGTCTACTTGTAATTGGGGGAATAGTTTCTTGTTTGATTCTAGTTTTGCTTGCATGGTTCGGGTTTATTTGTCTTTGTGAACTTAAAGTGTTCTGAGTGGGAGAGATTGCTGCTACAAGATTTAAATATTAAGAGCCTTAGTTTGGGAGACTGGAGACTCTTTGTTTACAGGTTGAAAATTGAATGGGTGATTGTGAATGAGATCGAGTTGATAAGAGATGCGATTGAAGGGTTATTGAGTAGAACAATTGAAGAGCGATTGAGTAGATAGGTAACTAAATCATTTGTTCTGCTTTCTGTTTTAAGAATGGCAACTTCAAAGCTAGGGATGAGGATGGAGGAAGAGAGAGCTGGTCCTTCTCTAGGTATTTCAGGAGAGAGAGAGATACATTGTAAGTCAGCAGAAGGAGCAGGAGAGAGAGACTTTCAAAGGGGAAATTATGACTACGATGGCTCTTAAAGGGGAGGTGCCGACTAAAATTAAACTTATCTAATTTAGTAAAAGTGCAGCGCTTAGCGTGGATCTCGAAGGGAGAGAAGCCCAATATATAAAAGGATGGGCAGACTTGTTTGGAACAGAGTCACAACATTCCTCTCAGCCCTCTCATGTTCTTAGTTCTAAAACACCTTGCGCAGCTTGCGAACAGGGCGTTTGGGTGGAGTCAGCGGAATCTTCGACTCTACCCACTAAATTTAAATCCATAGCATGGAAATCGGGAGAGGACTCTCTAGCTCTGACGATTGCTTCACCATCATAGGATAGTGTAGAGGATCAGGGAGCTAGAAAGAAGGTTCCTCAGAAGTGGGTGCCGAAATTAATTAAAAGACCAACTGGAGAAGTAAAGGAACCCTTCCTAAAGTATAGAGATTCTGTTAGTAGAAAGAGCACTTTCTTTGAGGGTGAGACAGTAAGGGGCTATGAAATAGCTGATCCTGATATTGCTAATATTATAATATCAGAACAAATCCCCAATATTATGGAAATGGAGCGAATTCCCCGTAGGCAATTCCCTAGTAGGAAGCTGCCTACTCCGCATTTAGAATTAGATACTGCAGTAGGTGCAGACTATCCCCGGGCTACAGATGTCCCTGCTCCAGTGCAACATGGTTCAACAGCAACTAAATCCTTCCAGAGACCAGTACTAAGAATTCAAAAACTGGAAGCGGCATCAAAAGAAAAGGAAGAATTTAAGGCATGGATCCCTCCTGATTACCTAAGGGAATACCAATTCGAGAGCCTACTTTCCCTCAATTTAATTGGAGAGGCTATAGAACTGTGAGGCCCGATCAATGTTACATCTGCTGGGAAATGGGACACTTGAGCAGAGCTTGCCCTATGAGGGAACATAGATGAGGAAGGGGTCAAAGAAGAGGGCCACGGAGTCTAAGAAGTCAGTGGATCCCTTGAGGTTATAGGGACACTTGGGACTCTGAAGATCAATCAATCAATCAATCAAAGACTTTATTGTCATTCAAAAATACACCAACAAATGCAAATCTGAACGAAATTTCATTGCATTTGGTTTACCGTGTAACATAATATAACAAAAGGATAAAATATATAAAAAGATAAAATAGATAAAAAGATAAAATAGATATAATGGTGGCACATTATATGGAATTTAAGTGTCTGATGGCTTGGGGGAAGAAGCTGTTGCAAAACCAGGCCGTTCTGCTCCTTCTACTGCGATACCTTTTGCCCGATGGCAGCAGAGTGAACAGTCCGTGATGGAGATGTGTGAGGTCTTTTATAATGCTGTTGGCCTTGGACAAACAACGTTTGCACGCAATGTCCCGGATTGAAGAGAGAAGTCCCGATGATTCTTTCAGCCGTCATCACCACTCTCTGCACGGATTTCCAGTCGGAGGCTTTGCAGTCCCCAAACCAGACAGAGATGCAGCTGGTCAAAATGCTCTTAGATTGAGGAAGAGAACACTGGCCAGAGGATCAGGGGCATGGAACCAAGCATTCTGGTAGCCAAATCCATTCCGGTAACCCTGATCTGCCAGCTAGTCCAGAGTGTGGACAAAGTAAAAAGATGTAATCTGAGTGTATCCTCATGACATTAAGACGGCGCAAGAAAAATAATAATAAATTATCAGAACAAGAAAGAACACCGCCCCTTTCAAATCCCAGTAAGAGAGTTACAAAGAAGCTGATTGGGATTGAGAAACTTCACTAATAGGAAGGAATATGAGAATAGAGACAAAGTAGCTGGTGTCAAAAAGGATAAGAACTGAAGGGAACTAAATTGGCACTAGGGGAAAAAGAAATGAATTTATTGCGCAGGAGGTACGGGAGAAGGGATAGGAGCTATTGTACTAACTTGTTACAAAGTTGTTGTGCCTCCAGGACAGTGTCACCTACAACATGCTACTATCTGGGAAGTGAGGTAAAGAGTATGTGCACCCTTAAGAACGGGCAGAAGACGCAGCTCAGGTAGGATGTTTAGCCATTATTTCCACCAGGTAGCTCCCCAGAGACAAAGACCACCAACGAAGAAGAAATGATACTGTCCTGTCCCTTTAATATACCATCTGGGAGAGGCCAACAAACAAAGGAGGCAACCCATCAGTATTCCTACACTTTTGAAAATAACACCGTGGAAGAAGAAGAAGAAGATACCTACCCTCGTACCCAACTTTAACATAACATAACATTTAACACCAGTGAAGGGAAAAGAAGAGAACAACATCTGAAACTCTCTAAAGAAATACAAACAACTTCTGAAGACCATTGAGGCAAGCACTAATTAGAACAAATTGGATTTGAAAATGAATACACCTCTGTGGTTCGGGGACACCTACTCTGCGCCTAAATTCTAGTCATTAGAAATAAATCGACAAAATTCTGAATTTGATCCCTAAATTGTATGGTGATTAATTGGAAGGTCTTTAAAGCTTGAGATATGGAACTGACTTATGAGATCCGGCTTAAGAGTATTTAAAATCTGATGATATTTAAAATCTAACTTGGTATTTTTATTGTCTCATCCCCAAAGATGGGAAGGATTATTCAAAGAACATCAGGGAAGGGTGGAACTTGGGAAGACCTAGTAATATTGAAGAGTTATTCAGGGAACATGAGAGTTGGCATTGAAAGAATAAGAAAGAGGAAATGTAAATAGCACAACTCCCCTTCGAGAAACCAAAATTAACATACTAAGAAAGAGTTACTCAGTGGTAAGAGGAAACTAGTTATAAGGAGGAACCCCTATTGTCTGAGAGCCTATTCAACATACCAAGGAAGAGGTACTGGAGGAAAAGTCTTAGAAGGAGGACTAAGGGAATGGGTACTTTCGTCAGAGTCGATGTATTTGACCGGTGGATCTAAATTTGTCTAAACCTTGATAGATATTTAAGAGGGAGTTAGATGTGGCCCTTGTGGCTAAAGGGATCAGGGGGTATGGAGAGAAGGCAGGTACAGGATACTGAGTTGGATGATCAGCCATGATCATATTGAATGGCGGTGCAGGCTCGAAGGGCCGAATGGCCTATTACTGCACCTATTTTCTATGATTCTATGGTAAAAGGAAGGAATGTTAAACCTGGCTAAATTGGAGCAGCCAGGAAATTAAAATTGAGTAAAGACTGGTGTGCTGCTCGGCCATTTTGGTCAATTTAAATGTGCCTTTGCAGAACTGGGACAAGCTGCTGAATTGTGCCAGTTTGTCTGTGGCCTAGATAAGAGCTGCAGGGAAAGAATGGGACATCTGTTGAGTCCTACAATAAGGTATAAAATGCCTTGAACTGATTGGGTCAATGCAAACCAGATATACATAGTGTAAATAATGTTGCAAAGCATTATTTGGATAATTTGGATATTTGGTTGAAATGTTGAGCTTTGTCTAGGTTGTCTGAATCCCAGGGCACATGTTGCATAATTCATCTGTGTTAACTTCCATTTCAAAGCCAGATACAATGTATTAGTTACTGTGTTATTGGGTTAGGGAACTGTCTATCATGTACTGTGCTAATTGATATGTGTTATTGGACTGTATAGAGACCATCCCCATGTGGTCCGGCACCTCAAGGTTTGGGGACCAATAAAAGGTAGCTCTCACGAGGTCCGATGTCAATCTTCTGGAAGAACGCTTAGGACTGCGTGACCGTTTGCAATGTCTCTGCTTGCACGAGGCTAAAAGGGCTTGGCCAAGCAGATACAATGATCGAACCCGCGGTGGTTAGGTATTGTATAGGGGAGTTTTGTTGAGTTACCCAAAATAAAGTTTAGTTGCTCAAGTGCTTGATTCAGTATTTTATTGTCTGAAACTAGACTGGGGGAGCTTAGAACGAGTTATTTACACATTGATGGATAGTGCAGCCAGTAACAGACCAGAGATGAGAACCTCAATCATCGCAAGAGAACTGAGAAGATGCGGGATTGCCACAGCTGCCCTTTCTGAAACCCAGCGGGCAGACGAAGGACAACTGAAGGAGGAGAAGAGTGGCTACACTTTCTTCTGGAAAGGAAAAGCTGCTAATGAGCCCAGGATCCATGGTGTTGGATTTTCCATCAGGAACCAGCTCGTCAGCCACCTCTTTGAATTTCCTGTGGGAATCAGTGAGCGTCTCATGACCATCCATCTGGTCCTTGCCAACAACCACATGGCAACAGTTGTGAGTGCCTATGCCCCTACCTTAGACTCTGAAGAGGAAGTAAAAGAGACCTTCTACACCTGCTTGGATGAGACACTGTCTAGAATCCCCAGGGAGGATAAGATTATTCTCCTAGGAGACTTCAACGCCAGGTCGGCCGGGAACAACACCTCTGGAAGGGTACCATAGGAAAGTAAGGCATCGGGAACATCAACTCCGATGGCGCTCTGCTTCTCAGCAAATGTGCTCAGCACGACCTAACCATCACTAACACCCTCTTTCGACAGAAAAACAAACTTAAGGTATCTTGGAGACACCCCCGATCCAAACAGTGGTATCTCATTGACTATCTCATTGTATGAGCCAGGAACCGCCGTGACGTGAACATCACAAGCGCCATGATCGATGCAGATGACTGCTGGACAGATCATCATCGCCTCATCCGCTCAATTATGTCGTTCAAACTCAAGAGGAAGAGGAGGATTCAAAAGAAGCACATCCGGCCAAGGCTGAAGCTTGAAAGCCTGGAGGAAACTTCCACCCAGCAGCGACTTCAAGCTTCTCTTGGGGAACGCCTCCAACAGGAATATCCCGATGATATCGAAGAGCACTGGAGCTGTCTCAAATCCACCATCCTTGATACCTGTATAAACATCCTTGGGTGCAAGTCCAGAAAACACCAGGATTGGTTTGAAGAGAACAACACAGACATAGAACAGCCCTTCACCAAGAAAAAGAAAGCCTTTCTTGCCTGGCAAAATGATGTAACCTGCAAGGCCAAAGGAGCGGCTCACTCCAGAGCCAAGGCGGACGTCCAGAGCCGGGTGAGGGAGCTTAAGAACTCTTGGTGGACAGAAAAGGCTCTGGAAATCCAGAGACTGGCAGACTCGGGTGACAGCAGAGGCTTCTTCAGAGCTACGAAGGCCGTCTATGGTCCAAGCTACCGCGGCTTAAACCCCCTGTGCTCAAAGGACGGGCAAGAACTGCTGAAGGACAATGAGTCCATTAACGCCCGATGGAAGGAGCACTTCCAGGAATTCCTCGACAGTGACAACACAACTGAACCAGACATTACCCACAGCATCCCCCAGAGTCCCATCAGAGAAGACATGGGAGAGCCTCCCACTATGACAGAGGTTCAAGATGCCATCAAGAGCCTTAAGTACAAAATGGCCACCGGTCCAGATAGGATCCCAGCTGAGATCTTAAAAGAAGGTGGACCGGAGCTCCTGTACCACATCCACGCCTTACTCCTCAAGGTCTGGGAAAAAGAAGAACTTCCCTCAGAACTCAGGGATGCTCTAATAGTGACCATTTTCAAGAAGGGGGACAAGGCTGAATGTGGAAACTACAGGGGCATCTTGCTCCTGTCAACAACAGGCAAACTCCTTGCCCGTGTCCTCGCAAAGCGACTTCTACCTCTGTCTGAGGAGGTACTCCCAGAATCACAGTGTAGCTTCCGCCCATCCAGAGGTACAGCAGACATGGTATTCACAGCACGCCAACTCCAGGAACTATGTTGTGAACAAAGGCAGTCTTTGTACACTGCCTTCATAGACCTGACAAAGGCTTTTGACTCGGTAGACCGCCAGGCTCTTTGGTGCATACTATCAAGGTACAGCTGTCACGACAAGTACATCAGAATACTGAGGCTTTTACATGATGACATGTCAATCACAGTGCTCAGCAACTGTGGCTCTGAGTCTGAGTCCTTCACTGTGGAAACAGGGGTCAAACAGGGATGCATCATCGCACCCACCCTGTTTGTCGTCTTCATTGCTGTCATACGTCACCTCATTGGTGAAGAGCTGCCACAGGGGATCCCAATCCTCTACAGAACTAATGGTGGGCTCTACAACCTTAATAGATTGAAGGCCAAGATCAAAGTCAATAACACTGCCATCACAGAGCTTCAGTTCACGGACGACTGCGCCATTGCAGCACACTCCGCAGAAGACCTACAGGGCATCCTGAATGCCTTTGCCAAGGCATACAGAGCCATGGGCCTAGCCTTAAATATCAAGAAGACCCAGGTCCTACATCAGCCTCCACCCAACCAGCCGTCTACCCAGCCCACTATAAAAGTGGACCACACACTCCTGAAAACGTTGACCACTTCCCTAACCTTGGCAGCATTCTTTCCTCAAAAGCTGGCATAGACTCTGAACTCAACCATCGCCTGAGTTGTGCCAACGGAGCCTACGTCAGACTCAGGAAAAGAGTCTTTGAAGACCGAGACCTAAAGGCTCAAATAAAAACAGGAGAGGAGAGGACATACTCGTTTTGAGTGACCGCCGATGAATGAGATGAGTCATACAAGATGTAAACAGACTCTTCAGCCCAAAATGCCCACAGTGACCAATATGCCCCATCTACATTTGTCACACCTGCCTGCATTTGGCCCATATCCCTCAGAACCAATCCTATCCATGTACCTTTCCAAATGTTTTTTAATGTTGCGATAGTACCTACCTCTACTACCTATTCTGACAGCTTGTTCCATACATCTATCACCTTTTGTGTGATAAACTTGCCCCTCAGGTTCCTATTAAATTCTTCTCCCCAGTGTTTTTGAGCAGAATTTCTAGGGCTAGATAAACCTATGCCCTCTGGTTCTTGATTTGCCTACACTGGGTAAAAGACTGTGCATCTAATCTAACCTATCTAATCTTCTCGTGATCTTATCCACATTTATCAAGTCACCCATCCTCCTGCACTCCAAAGAATAAAGTCCTAGCCTACGCAGCCTCTCCCTGTAACTGCGGCCATGCGCCCTGGCAACATCCTGGTGTGTTGCTCATAAGGGAAGCAAGTGCGCCTTCCCCATCCTGGCAATGACCAACAGTTTTAAAGCATACATTACAGGATTGGCCGAATTACAGAATATAATAACACTAACCACTGATTGTTCTTCATAATAGGATGATTTGGTGGATATTTCATGGTATCCAGAATAACCAGATAGAGATATAAGAATTTACATAAACAACTCAACCAAACCAACTGTGGTGTTTTATCTCTGAAACGTAACTATTTCAGTAATATTGGTTGTATCCTTTTATTTCCCTTTCGATTAAATATTCACCTAATCCATTCCTTCTTCAAATTGAGAGTCAGGTGAGAGGGAGACTAGAGATATGGAAGGATATGGTGTGAAAAGGACAGATCAATAGGCAATAGACAATAGGTGCAGGAGTAGGCCATTTAGCCCTTCGAGCCAGCACCGCCATTGAATGTGAGCACGGCTGATCATCCCCAATCAGTACCCCGTTCCTGCCTTCTCCCCATATCCCCTGACTCCACTATTTTTAAGAGCCCTATCTAGCTCTCTCTTGAAAGCATCCAGAGAACATGCATCCACCGCCCTCTGGGGCAGAGAATTCCACAGACTCACCACTCTCTGTGAGAAAAAGTGTTTCCTCGTCTCCGTTCTAAATGGTTTACTCCTTATTCTTAAACTGTGGCTCCTGGTTCTGGACTCCCCCAACATCGGGAACATGTTTCCTGCCTCTAGCGTGTCCAAACCCTTAACAATCTTATATGTTTGAATGATATCTCCTCTAATCCTTCTAAACCCCAAAGCGTACAAGCCCAGCTGCTCCATTCTCTCAGCATATGACAGCCCCGCCATCCCGGGCATTAACCTTGTAAACCTACGCTGCACTCCCTCAATAGCAAGAATGTCCTTCCTCAAATTAGGGGTCCAAAACTGCACACAATACTCCAGGTATGATCTCACTAGGCTCTGTACAACTGCAGAAGGACCTCTTTGCTCCTATATTCGATTCCTCTTGTTATAAAGTCTAACATGCCATTTGCTTACTTCACTGCCTGCTGTACCTGCATGCTTACTTTCATAGACTGATGACCAATGACCCCCCAGATCCTGTTGTACTTCCCCTTTTCCCAACTTGACACCATTTAGATAATAATCTGCCTTCCTGTTTTTGCTACCAAAGTGGATAACCTCACATTTATCCGCATTAAATTTCATCTGTCATGCAACTGCCCACTCCCCCAACCTGTCCAAGTCACCCTGCATTCTCATAGCATAGCATAGCATCAAAGCAGACGTTGATCAAGGAAATGTAGAATGGTTCATTGGTGGCTGAGGGCAAGATGACAACAAGACATACAATCAGTTCTCCTACTAGTTTCACTGTCCTCCTGATTAATTTTACTGATTGTTTACCTTCCCTTCATCCAACAATGGACCATTCTACTTTTCCGTGATCGTCGTCTGCTTTGATCTCTCGTTTTCACACCTTCCATGTTTTTCGTACCCTTCCATATCTCTAGACTCCCTGTCCCCTGACTCTCAGTCTGAAGAAGGATCTCGACCCGAAACGTCCCCATTTCCTTCTCTCCAGAGATGCTGCCTATTCCGCTGAGTTACTCCAGCATTTTGTATCTGTCATCCTTCACAAGAGGACGTTTGTGGATTTAAGCAATAATCTGAAAGATTCACAGTCATTATTAAACGTTTATTACAGGTTTATTTAATTAGTTTCTTGAAGTTGTCAGATGTTGCTTCCTACACACTGTTGTTGCCCCTCTGCTCCCTGCCTTGACTGACAAGAAGCGGCCGGGTGCAGTTCCTCGGAGCTCCGCGGGCAGCGCTGTTGTGGAGGGGGAGCTTCCTGGCCAATCAGGGCCCGTGGTGGTGGTGGGCCGGGGCCCTGTCTCGGTCTCGGCCAATGGGGGCGGCGCTCACTGGGCGGCGGCGTTGGCGGTGATGGCGGTGCCGGCGGGGGCTGAGTTGGCAGCGCTGGAGGAGACGCTGGGACTGGGCGGCGGCGGCGGCGGCGGCGGCCGCTGCTACCGCCAGGGCGACGGCGGGGTGAGTGCAGCCGGGCTCCGGGAACATTGGGTTCCCCGCGGCAGCCGGGGGAAGGGATTAAAGTCGCCAGCATCGCCATGTGGCTCCCGCATCATCCAACCCTGGCATCATCATCATCTCTCCCCTCCATTCACCCCCCCCCCCCATTCATTCATTCATCCCCCCCTCCTTTCATCTCCCCCCCTCCTCCTCCATTCACCCCCTTCATTCATTCCCCCTCTCATCTCCCCCCGCTCCATTCATTCATTCATCTCCCCCTCCTTTCATCTAACCATTCATCTTCCCCTTCCTTTCTTTCATTCCCCCCTTCATTCATCCCCCCTCCTTTCATAACCCTCCTCCATCCACCCCATTCATTCATTCCCTCTCTCATCTCTCCATTCATCTCCCCCCTTCCTTCATCTCCCTCCTCCTCCTCCCTTCATCTCCCGCCCCCTCTTCATCCCCGCCCCCCTCTTCATCCCTCCCTCTCCCCTTCATTCATCTCCACCCTCTTTCATTCATCCCACCATCATTCACCCTCCCTGGGTCATTAATTTGTCTTCCCCATCTGCGCCCCCTCCCCCCCCCCCATTTCTCGCACAATGCCACCCCCTGCCTCCTTCTACCTACATTCCTTCCTCTGGCCTCACAATTTATGCCGTTTCTCCGTCTCATAGTCTTTTGCGCACTTTTCATCTCTGGCCTTTGTCCATCTGTGAGGGATAAGATGATTAAACCACCATCATTGTGAGGAGCCGAGTGGTTGTAACCACCGACCTTGTGATGGGCCGAATAGTTGGAATCACCAACCTTGTGTAAGCAGGTGTAAGGGTTATGTATGGCATCACATCTATCACTTCACTCTGCTGCTGGACTCCAGAGAGCAAATCTCTCTGATGATACTTCAGGTCAGATCCAATTTAGAATTGGGAACTGCATTCCTACACTGCACACGTGGAGGGGGGGGGGAGGGTTAAGGCAAGTTAGTTTAAATGTGTTACTCATCAACCGTTTTAATTATTAATTTACTTGCAACAACGTATGCATTTCTATCGACACCCCTCACCATTCTACACACTCAGGACAATTTGCAGTACCAATCGCCACTTTGGGGTTGGAAAGAAATGGGGAAACCCAGCATGATCACAGGAAGAATGAGTAAACACTGCACAGAGAGCACTATAGGTCAGAATTAAAACTGGGTGATTGATGTTGAGAAACAATCACTGTGTCACCCCATCCATAAATTCTAAGAGTACTGACCCAAAACGTTGACTATCACCTTGCCTCCACAGATTCTGCTTGATCCACTTTCTTCCAGTGGTTTATATTTTTCCCTCTAGATTTCAGTTTGTCTCCATCAAATAATTTATGATTAATTTATGACTTGTTTTATTTAATGGTATTAATACTAGGGTTTCAGCAAATAGATCTTTCCCATATTTCCATTTGAAGTACCTTTTCAAAACAAAACAGTCGCAATTACAGCTTTTAGAGTGATGTTTAGATACATGGGCAATGCTTTTACACTTCATCACACCAGTTGGTTTCTTCCTGAAAACCTCCGTCTTAAATCTTAGAATTCTAGATAGATTATCAAAAGAGAAAAATATTAATTCATTAATTTGAATCAACCTCTTTTCCTTCATATAATTAATATACGGGTAGTTTAAACCTCATGAGCCAGTGCACATATCAACTTTAAAATCCCACCCACTGGTCTGTTGGTAAATCCCATCATACATATGGGATTAATTTGATAAATATATTATCTGAATAATATGGCATTCCGTGCAGCTGCTTGAGTGAACCCATTCTTTGATTTCCATTTACGAAACAGATGATTTACAAGGCATGGCTTGTTAAGTACTTTTTTTGGCTTTGCAGGCTCCGGTGCTGCAGACAAACAACAGGCCTGATTTGGCGGGGTTGACAACCATTGCATCACATCTCGTAAAAGTAGCCAAAAAAGAGGAGCTATTGGGAACTACACCTGAAAAGAGTGCTATAGTTCAGCAGTGGCTTGAATATAGGGTGACTCAAATAGACCGGTGTAACACTCAGGATGATAAAAGGACGATTTTAAAGGTATGGGCTAATTTCATTTCCAGTGAGGTAAATCATAATTATTTTTAATGCATAGAAGTGTTGCTGCCACAATGTCACTTCATGTCGATTTCATTGTTCCTGTAGAAGAAAGCCTGTTATCTGCGCCAAGCAACTTACTCAACCTTTAAATCGTGCAAGTCGTCAGTTTCCTTGAGAAATACTTGTGCCTTTAGTCTGATACGACTATGATGTAGTTAGTTACAACATTAGGATTAATTACTGTATTTTAACGGTACAACCTTTTCAGTTGAAGTGGGTTTTTTCCCCTTTATATATGGGAGATAGGAAGTGGGGGAAGTTACTTTTATTGCACTTCAAAGGAGTTATTCCATATAAATTAGATTTTCTGTGGTTTGTCTACCAACTGAATCCTTATTCTCAACATAGCAAAACCATTGGAGCAATGCAGTGGCATAACAGTACTACTACCATGCAGCTCCAGTAACCCAGGTTTAATTCTTCCCAAGGATTTTATCTCTGAGTTTGTATGCTCTTCCCATAACTACATAAGTTACCTCTGGGTGCTCTAGCTTCCTCCCACAGCCTAATGTTATACTGAATGGCAAGTGTAAATTACCACTGATGTAGGTGAATGGAAGAAGAATCAGAGAAGAGTATGGGCACGTGAGTGAGAATAGGCTAAGGGAAAGTGAGTAGGGGAATGAATCAGCTGAGATATGTGGCCTCTGCTATGTATGAAAATATGATACAAATATTTCAAAGTCTACGTTGAAAAATGTCTTGACTTCTCTGTACATGCTGTGGTCTCATACCAAACTTACACCATTCTTGCTTGACATGGACAGTTTTCAGCAGAAATGCCAGATGCCACTTCCACATATCAAGTGGCAAGGCAAGATCCCGAGCCCATAACGACACATTGCTGAATGAATCATAGATCAGATGGGCAGACGTGTTAGAAGAATGTTTGACAGAATATCAAAGCAGCTATTTTACGGCGAGCTGACAGAGTAAATAATGAAATAGCAGACAGAAAAAGAGATTCAAAGACCCTCTTAGAACATCCCTGATGAATTTCAACGGATACATACCACTGGGAATATTACATTGTCCTGTATTGTGTAACTTCATAGAAACTGGTGTGCGTTCATTTGAGGAAGCTGGAATGGAGAAGGCAAAGATGAGACAACCTCTTATGCCACAGTATCCCTACAGCTCTTGTCACCTATTTTGAGCCCACACGGATCTAATCAACAATCTCCATACACATTGCAGGTCTCTGGACTTGATGCCATGGTCTTTCTTGAGACCGAGTGACCACTACCAAGAACAACAGCAGTGAATACTGATATATGTTCATCTTGCAGGTTTTGTTTTGGAGAGAAGGCGGTGGGGCCCAGTTCTTTTTTTTTGTAAACGGATTTAACTCTGGACAAGATAAAAAGCAAATAATTGCAAAACTGCTTCAGTGTCAGTGCCAATGTTGAATGGTATTTTCTAATTATGGATTGTGTTGAAAGTAATAGTCAATGTATAAGCAATACCATCATATGAAACGTCCTGTTTCTCAGTCATTCCAAGATCATTAAGTACCAAGTGAACTGAATATAAATAAACCTCTCCACATATCTTTTGGGAGTGGTTATGTACGAGTATAATTTATCACACGCCTAGGGATAAATTAATGGTCACCTTTTCGATGTAACCTTTTTCAAAATGGTGTTAAATCTGAGTGACTTAATTAAAATTAAGTAAAATCTGGTAACTATGGTATCTATGCATTCATTGCTGTTCTCAATTTGTGAGTTCAATTTAAGACATATTTATTGAGCTGTTGCATTATTTATCATTGCACAATCCTGTTGTACCTGTTCTATTAGTCAGAACCCGTTCTGTTTAGAGTGGAAGAGCATTTTGGGGATAGTCATAGAGTCACACAGCACGGAATCACGCCCTTCAACCCAAATTGCTCATGCTTACCAAGGTGCCCCATCTACGCTATAGTGATCACAACTCCATTTGTTTTAAGATTGTTTTGAATAGGGCGAAGGCTGGACCTTGTGGGACGGTAATAAATTGGGTAAGAAGACAATTTACAACAATATTGAGCAGGTGCTCGGGAGGGTACATGCATGCAGTTATTATCAAACAACTCTACATCTGAAATGTGGGAGGCATTTAAAGGCCAGTTTGTGGAAGTTCAGAACTGCCATGTTACAGTAAGGAGGAGGGATAAGGAAGGCAAGGTAAGGGTACTTTGGCATGACCAGAGGTTATAAATTTGGTCGAAAATCAAAGGAAGTGCGTGCAAGGCTTAAGAGGATGAAATAGAAGAATAAAGAATAACCAGTGGAAGGTAGGACTGCTCAAAGATAAAGAGGGAATTTGTGCTTGGAGTCTGGGGGTGTAGGCACGGTACGAAATGAGTACTTTGCATCTGTTTTTACCCAAATTAAGAAGATGGAGGCCAGTGAGAGCAGTGAGCCGAATACTAATATGCAAGGGAAGTTTGAGATTAAGGTGGTTGTTTTGGGACTCTTGAAGAGCATTAAGGTAGATAAATCCCCAGGACCTGATGGGATCTTTCCCAGATTGTTGAGAGAAGCAAGAGAGAAGATTGTGGGGCCTTGGCAAAGATCTTTGCATCTTCTCTAGCCGCAGGCGAGGTCCTGGACATTGGAAAGTAGCTAATGTTGTTCCTTTATTTAAGATGGGGACTAGAGAGAATCCAGGGAATTATAGGCCACCGAGCCTCACGTCAATGGTAAGAAAACTATCAGAGATAGGTTTTGTTCCGAAGGCGATAGATCAGGGTGGGTCGGTGAATGCGGGGTGACTTGATGGAAGAATATAATATCATGAGAGGCCAGGGTAGTTAAGACGGTCAAAATATTTTGGAATGGTTGGAAAGAGGAAGGAAACATCAAATTCTGGAGGACATAGTTTTAAGGTGAGAGGGGTAAAGCTTAAAGGAGATGTGCAGGACAACCCTTTTACACTGGATGGTGAGTGCCAGGAACATGCTGTGGAGGTGTTGGTAGAGGCAGATGCAATACTGGCAATTTAAAAGATTTTTGGATAGGTATAATGTTACGCAGGAATGGAGGGATATGAATGATGTCCAGGCAGATAAGAGTTGGTTGTGGCATCATGTTCAGCACATTGTGGGCCGAAGGGCCTATTCTTGTGCTGTACTGTTCTACGTTCTATTATTTGGAGCCAGGAAGTCCTATTAAGCAGTGGTCTGACCAACAGAAGCCTAGTGACATTGAAAACTATGATTCTTTATTTTTGTAGTGTTTGCATTTAACTTGCATATAGTGTAATATACATACATAAAGACTCTCTTCACTTATTATTTTTGTCCTTGCAGGATCTCAATTGCTATCTTAAAGATAAGGTTTACCTAGCAGGAAACAGCTTCACTTTAGCAGATATTATGTTGTACAACGGTCTTCATCCTATTGTGGTGAGTAACGTGTGGAACCTTAGAAACTGGACTCTTGTACTTAATTTTCTATGGCTAGAATGGATGCCATTTAACTGCTGTGGAAGATTGTTAATTACAGCAAAGCCCCGAGTATTACATAAATATCTTTGTTTTTAAGGGAGATGATAAAAATTATACACCTTTATGTTTTAATGCAGTACAAAATATCAAATAATCAGCTGGGAATGTCACAGGGTGTATTTGATTATCTCTATTTTGCATTGTGGATACTCTCTAATCTCTGTTAGTAATTTAATCTCAAGCTGCCTTCAGCAAGTCCCTTGAAAATGTTGACCCTTGCATGGCATGCTATCCTAACCTTGAAAATAAACTACTGCAGTATAACCATAGCAATTGCAGCAGCACATAAGTACGCCAATATTTACAAATGTTGCATCATCTGTCTGTAAACCAACAAATTTAGTCATTTGGCTTAACCTTTGTTTTAAATATATTTGGACAAAACAATGGAGATGTCAATGTCATCTTTGGGTTATTTCTGGAAAATTAATTACAATAGTATTAATTCGAATAGCAGAGCAGAATAGTTGATCCAATGGAGACTGAAACTATGTGCTTGAAGTACATTTTATATTTACAAAGAATCTGACTGACATCAAATTATATTCAGCAAACAGTTGAGTTTTGTACATTGAATAGTGCAATATTTTTGAAGCAGCAATTTACTCGCGCTCCCCATTTTGTGTACTTCATTCTATACACACATATCATCTCCTCTGCACATAGTAAATTGGGTGCCCACATTGCAGAATATCTCCATTGCGTCCACAAGGTTCACCTTGAGCTGTCAGTTTAATGCTCCATCCATTCCCTAATCTTTCTTATTTTGGCTTTTAAAACCTTTTTATTGGGCTAAACATCTCATCTTCTGACTGGGTTTCTACATCAAATTTACTAATTGAGATTTTTTTTACTATTGTACAGTATTGTACAGTACAGTAAGCTTAAGAAAATTGAAATGTTACAGAATCACTAAACATTTAATTCAAAGTAAACAAAATTAATCCTATTAATTTTAACTTTTGTTATTATATTTGTCAAACTACGATCATGTTGTTTTAAGACTGACAACTGTTGCGTTGCAGAGTAATTTTGCATGCATGCATCATTCCCCCCAAGGACCTGGTTTATTACTCGGGCAGAAATAAGACTACGTTATAATAAACATTTCAGTTTGGTAGTGTTCCTTCAAGGCTGAAAGCAGCGATATATTTCAAAGTGTAGGTTCACAGAGCAACAGTTAGGAGCAATGTTGATATGAGAATCGTGAGACTAATTTTTTTTAAATCAAGTAATTGCTACTTTGTTGTCAATTAAACATGCTGGTCTATTTGGGGGAGGGAGAAAAATAATGTATTTTCCATAGGATCTCTTTCTAAAAAGAAAAAATCAAATGGGATAATTCTGAGCAAAATATATTTCAGCCAATTACTTATAATGTTTACCTATTGCCTTTATGGGCAGCAAAAAATTCCAGAAGTTTATGTTTTAATCAGTATAGTTCTGCCAGAAGTATGTGGGCAAATAAATCTTGGTATAAATTAGAGTATTTTCTTAGCATCATTTAATCCAGATGGACTGTGACGATGTGAGGCGCTGTCTTGAATCTCACTTTCCCAAAAGTCGCTGGGTTTGGTATTTCTGGTCTCTGAGCAGATGTGACTCTGCTTGGGTACAATTCATAAAAATATAAAACTCATTGACAGATAATCGGTGAAATAGGCATCTGGTACCAAGATGCCTCCAATAGGAATCAAACGCAAGGTTGGTCACCTTCTAGAATGTACATTTCAATGTTGAATAGCCTGGAAAGTGCAGGCGCCATTTCATTCCTCATGATAACTTCTTAGACTTGTAACTTGCCTGTCACGCTGGAGAATGAGAACTTCAACATGAGCCGTTTGTCATGGAATTTTTATAGTTCCGTCTGATCACTGGAATTCAGCCATAATTTTGAATGCATTAAATGGTGTGCATGGAGGGAAAGGAGAGGATTCTATCTCTACATCATGGTTAACAGTCAAATGGGAATGGGTTTTAATTGTGTTTTCTTCTGCCTGAAATTCAGTTATTTACTTCTAGAATTGTAACACTTTTTATTTTGTCAATCTCTGGATTATCAAAAAGGTAATTTGAATCATTTTTGAACCGACCATTGCAACATATTGAAATCCACAACGTTTCAGAGACCACAATGGTCGATAATTCTCATTCTTCATTACCCTTTCACAGTATCATATATTTTATTGTTCTGTTTGTGTGTTTGAGGCAGTGATGAGGAACTGCTTCACATCCAGCATCAAGGTATCGGCCAGAGAAGGGGCAGTGCTGGACCTCCTGTTAGGAAATGAGGCAGGTCAGGTGACGGAGGTATGCGTTCATGAGCAATTCGGGACCAGTGATCACAATACCATTAGTTTCAATATAATTATGGAGAGAGTCAGAACTGGACGTAGGGTTGAGATTTTTGATTGAAGAAAGGCTAACTTTGAGGGAATGCGTAAGGATTTAAAAGGAGTGAATTGGGACATTTTGTTTTATGGGAAGGATGTAGAAGAGAAATGGAGGACATTTAAAGGGGAAATTGTAAGAGTACAGAATCTTTATGTCCCTGTTCGGTTGAAAGGAAATAGTAAAAATTGGAAAGAGCCATGGTTTTCAAGGGAAATTGGACACTTGTTTCGAAAAAAGAGAGATATCTACAATAATTATAGGAGGCATGGAGTAAATGAGATGCTAGAGGAGTATAAAGAATCTTAAGAAAGAAATTAGAAAGGCTAAAAGAAGATATGAGGTTGCTTTTGCAAGAAAGGTGAAAGTATATCCAAAGGGTTTCTACAGCTATATTAATAGCAAAAGGATAACAAGGGATAAAATTGGACCATTAGAGAGCCAGAATGGACAGCTATCTGCAGAGCCAAAAGAGATGGGGGAGATATTGAACAATTTATTGTCTTCGGTATTCACCAAGGAGAAGGATATTGAACTCTGTGAGGTAAGGGAAAAAAGTATAGCTATGGAAACTATGAGATTCAAAGAGGAGGAAGTACTGACACTTTTGAAAAATATAAAAGTGGATAAGTCTCCAGGTCCTGACAGGATATTCCCTAGGACATTGAGGGAAGTTAGTGTGGAAATAGCAGGAGCTATGACAGAAATATTTCAAATGTCATTAGAAACGGAAATAGTGCTGGAGGATTGGCTTTCTGCGCATGTTTTTCCATTGTTTAAAAAGGGTTCAAAGAATAAACCTAGCAATTATAGACCGGTTAGTTTGACGTCAGTGGTGGGCAAATTAATGGAAAGGATAGTTAGAGATAATATATATAAGCATCTGGATAAACAGGGTCTGATCAGAAACAGTCAACATGGATTTGTGCCAGGAAGGTCATGTTTGACAAAACTTCTTGAATTTTTTGAAGAGGTTACTAGGGAAATTGATGAGGGTAAAACAGTGGATGTTGTCTATATGGATTTCAGTAAGGCCTTTGACAAGGTTCCCCATGGAAGGTTGGTTAAGAAGGTTCAATCTTTGGGTGTTAATGGCGGAGTAGCAAGATGGATTCAACAGTGGCTAAATGGGAGATGTCAGAGAGTAATGGTGGATGGCTGTTTGTCAGGTTGGAAGCCGGAGACCAGTAGGGTGCCTCAGGGATGTGTGTTGGGTCCACTGTTGTTTGTCATGTACATCAATGATCTGGATGATGGGGTGGAAAATTGGATAAGTAAGTATGCAGATGATACTAAGATAGGTGGTGTTGTGGATAATGAAGTAGATTTTCAAAGTCTACAGAGAGATTTGGGCCATTTGGAAAAGTGGGCTGAAAGATGGCAGATAGAGTTCAATGCTGATAAGTGTGAAGTGCTACATCTTGGCAGGACAAATCAAAATAGGACGTCCATGGTAAATGGTATGGAATTGAGGAATGCTGTGGAACAGAGGGATCTAGGAATAACTGTACATAGTTCCCTGAAGGTGCATGTAGATAGGGTGGTAAAGAAAGCTTTTGGTGTGCTGGCCTTTATAAATCAGAGCATTGAACATAGGAGTAGGGAAGTAATGTTAAAATTGTACAAAGCATTGGTACGACCAATTCTGGAGTATGGTGTACAATTTTGGTCGCCTAATTATAGGAAGGATGTCAACAAAATAGAGAGATTACAGAGGAGATTTACTAGAATGTTGCCTGGGTTCCAGCAACTAAGTTACAGGGAAAGGTTGAACAAAGTAGGTATTTATTCTTTGGAGCGCAGAAGGTTAAGGGGGGACTTGATTGAGGTCTTTAAAATGATGAAAGGGATAGACAGAGTTGACATGGATAAGCTTTTCCCATTGAGGGAAGGGAAGATTCAAACAAGAGGGCATGACATGAGAATTAAGGGACAGAAGTTTAGGGGTAACATGAGGGAGAACTTCTTTACTCAGAGAGTGGTGGCTGTGTGACGGTACAGATCTACAAGGACAAACAGACTTAAAAACAGTTTTTACCCCACTGCTATAAAGGCACTAAATGTAGCCGCCAAGGAACGCGGGGACTAAGGGACTGTGGTTGGTACACTGTGAAATCGACAGAAGGATGTAGGGTTGGGTGTTTATGCGTGCTATTTTCATATTTCATATTTATTTTAGTTGTTTATCTTTTTTAATATTTTACCTTGTATGTATTGTTAGCTTTTATGGTTTGAATGTTGCACTGACTGGTTGACATTTTTAAATTTCGTTGTACATGGTTCATGTTACAATGACAATAAAGAAACTATTCTATTCTGTGTGGAATGAGCTTCCAGCAGAAGTGGTGGAGGCAGGATCGATTTTAACATTTAAAAGTAAAGTGGATAGGTATATGCACGGGAAGGGAATGGAGGGGTATGGTCTGAGTGCAGATAGATGGGACTAGGGGAAAATAAATGGTCGGCACGGACTGGAAGGGCTGAGAGGACGTGTTTCCGTGCTGTGGTTGTTATATGTTATATTATATGGTTATATCTGCAGTCCTTGTTTCTACGTACTCACTGTCTTTTAATGCATGAGATGTTGTGAGATGAGATGGCTATGAAAGGTGACAGGTGTGTCATCATTTGGCTGTAGTTTGCAGGCACACCTAGCCTAATTTTATGGATTCTACATCATGCTGTTCATTGTGCTTTATTAACTCCACGTTTGGTAAATATTTGCAGAGCTGTACATTATTAGCCACTGTTGGTACTTTTTTTTGCAGCTAGACAGCCAAAATTATTAAGTAATAAATTAAGAAACTTCCAAGATATCTAACTGGCCATAAATTTATTTCTTAGTGTCTCATAAATATTTTCTGCTGAGATTGGTGACTTTGAGTACCACTGGGGTAAAATTAATGAGAAAATTGCCAAATTTTCCTTGACTGGGCATGCATTCCAAGCACCCACCACTCTCTGTAAAAAAAAAAAATCTTGGCCTTCATATTTCCTTTAAATTTTGCCTCCTGACCGTATTGCTATGTTCGCTAGCCTTTAACATTACAGACAGGTTCTGATTGCTACCCTATCTGTGCCTCTCACAATTCTATATACCTCTATTAGATCTGCCCTTAACCTCTGTCATTCCGGAGAAAACAATCCAAGTTTGTCCAACCTCTCGTTATAACTAATACTGTCTAATCCACGCAGCATTCTGGTAATCTTCTTCCGCACTTCCAAAGCCTTCACATCCTTCCAGTAATGAGGCAACCAGAGCAGTACACAATGCACCTTGTGGCCTAACCAAAATCGTATAAAGCTGCAAAGTGACTTGGACTCATTGTCATACAGCACAGAAGTGGGCCCTTCAGCCTAACTGGTATATGCTGACCAAGATTCCCCATCTAAGCCAATCCCATTTGCCCATTTTTGGCTTGCATCCCTCTGAAACTTGTCTATCCATGGACCCATCCAAGTGTCTTTTGAAAGCTGGTATGGTACCTGCCTCGACAACAACCTCTTATACTCTTGACTTCTTTACTCATTATCAAGGCCCCGATGATGAAGGCAAGCGCACCATACACTGCCGTTATCCCTTTATCTACTTGTGTTGCCAATTTCAGGGAACTATGAACTTGGATCCCAAGATTCCTGTGTACAAAAATGCTTTTAGGGATCTTGCCGTTAACTGTATACTCTCCCTTGAGAGAATCTGGGAGGGGTTGATGCAAATTGGATGAAAATAAATGGGATTAATGTAGAATTAGTGTAAACTAGACAGTGGGTCCCTGTCACACGGGAGGCCTGGGCACCCAACGCAATCCATTCCCCAATGCAATATTCCACCACTCACCCGTTTCCCCCAAAGCAGTATTGCACCACTCATGCATAGCCCCAACTGCGCAGGCATGGCTCATTTCCCCATATCCCCCAGCACTCCCTCCTCTTCACCCTCCCTCTTCTTTCCCCTCTCCTCCTCGCCTCCCCAATCCCTCCCTCTCCTTTCCCCTGCCCTGTCCCTTCCTCCTTAACTCCTCTCCCCTCCCTACCCCCCTCCTATCCCTCTATCCCCCACTCCTCATCTCCCCCTATCGCCCCCCACTATCCCTCCTGATCTCTCCCACTACCCTCTCTATTCCCCACTCCCTACCTCCCCCACTCCTCTCCCTCTATTCCCTCACCTCCCCCACTTTCTCCCTCTCCCTCCCTACCCCTTCCTCTCCTTCAATCCCCCCACTCTCCCTCCTCACCTCCCCAGGATCTTTCCCCTCACCTCTCCTCCTCCAATCTCTCTTCTTTCCCCTACCCTCGGTCACTCCCTCCCTCCCACCATCCATAAAAAGCAGCATCCGCAGTTCCTCCCTCCACAGGTCATTCATTGTTAGCTGTGGTTTAGTTCCCGTTGACAATTGGACCAGTTTGCATCGTGCATGTGTTACTCCGTGCAAACTGCACGGCCACCCTGCAACCCGAGTCTCCCTCCCACTGCCCAGTTTGGCTCAGCTGCCGGCAGGTACGGGTAGACGGGACCGCCATTGGGGGGGCGCGGGGGAGAGGGGTGAGTGATGAGATAGAGAGAGACGGGACCAGAGCCTCCACTCACACACACGCCGCCGGTGGTGGAGGAGACGATAGACAAGGTATTGTGAGGAGGGAAGAGAGGAGTTCGCGTGTGAGGTGGGACAGGCCGCCGCTGGTGGGGCAGGAAGGAGCGTCACCATCCCGGCCATGGCATTGACTGACAGAAGAGACCAATCTGTGTGGCGCTGACTGAAGGAATCTGCGCAAGCGCGGTCTTTAAGATTTTTAAATCTCGATAACTTTTACAATATACTACCGATCGGAACGAAACTTGTTGCAATCGCAGCACAGGAGAACGATGAGTAACCCCACGTAGCGTTTTTGCGCTAAGAATAAAACCCCGCAAACCGGAAGAGCACAAGATCAGAGTTTTGGTTATGTATAGATGAGTGATTGCTGATCCGCATATATGTGGTTGCAGTGTACATATGTCAAAAACTGGAGGACCCAAGTATGCCGTAAGGGGGAAGATGTTGAGAGACAATGTGAGTCATTTATTTTTATCCAGAGGGTGGTTGATATCTGGAATACATTCACTAAGCAGGAGGTAGAAAAGGTACTCTCATAACATTTAACACTTATCGGGACAAGTATATGGATCGCTAAAGCATAGAGGCAGCGGACTGTGCTGGGAAATGGGAATAGTATGGATGGGTCGGCATGGAAATGTTGTGCAGAAGCGCCTGTTTCTCTGCTGTATGAGTCTATGACATTTTTACACTGCATGTTTATGTGCTTAGCTGCATTGTCCTTGAGTCACCAGATTGGTGTTTGGAGCCAATCTTCCAGCTGTGTCTTTCCTAGTGAGTTCCAAGGCTGAAAAAGTGTGGGCAACTTCCACATCTTTCAGACTTATGCAATCTCAGTTTCATACCCTAGATCAAATTCCCAGTAGGCACACATTAAGTATAAACCAAGAATCATGGTGCTGAGATACGTGTTATATGTGAGTCGGATCATTTGACTGTTGATCCATTGATAGCTGTTCCACTTTGAGGCTGATTTTCCTATTAATGAGAGAGATTATACAAATGTTTGATCTCTAATCTTGGTCTTTTAAATGTCCTTGTCTAGGCTGGACTGACTCATGAAGATCGAGAAAAACACGTGAATGTGTCGCGATGGTTCAACCACATCCAACATTATCCTGGAGTCCGACAACATTCTGCTGCTGTCATCTTTATGAAAAACAGGCTTTACCCAACTGTCCACTAGAAAAGCTGCGCACAGTGGGGTTGCTTTTGAAAGTTACCTTGTCATGATTAAAATAGTGAAAGTTGCCATTGGCTCGTTTTCGGATCCTAGTGTACGTGGGAATGAGTCACCCCTTTTATCCGCCTTCTGCTTTCCTTTTGGTCAGAATGTAACGCTCAGCAACTTTTAAAAATTCCTTTTGTTTTATAAATTGGCTCCACAATAAGCTACAGTCATGGTAGTACATGTTTTTCCCACTGTGCAACAGGTTGTTTTATCAAATGATGTTCAGAATTGTTTACAATTTCCAGCATAAAAACAGGCTATTGTATCCATCCATCCCTATTGGCTTCAATACTCCAGTCAAGCCTACCTCTATCCTTTTGAGTATAACTTAATCAGGACAAACCTCTTCCTGCTCAGCTGGTCTGTCCTTAAGATATCTCTGCTGTTTGTTTTGCTGCTCACTCGGGTTGTGAGTTCCACATTCGTAATGCTGCTACAGTAAGGAAGCTTCTTCTGAATTCCTAGTTTGATTTCTGGGTGACTGCCTTCTATTGACCACCTCCTCACAAATGGATACCCTTGTCTTAATGTCCACTCATTCTGAACTATTTACTCATCCAGCAGCCCACTCTTTTCAAGAGGAGTTCCAGCCTGTTTATCTTCTCCCTTGAAGGCGAACATCATATTTCTGCTACCGTCCTTGACAACTCTTTATTTGCCAGCTTTCCACTTCCTCTGTGTCCCTGTGTGAGCATATATACGTACAGAACTAATCTAGGTGAGCAAAGACTTAGCATAATTTATCTACTTTTCCATTTTATTCTTTGAAAAATAAACCTAAATACTTTTTTTTTGGTCTTCTTTATTGATTGGTACTGTAAAATCCATTGTACCTCTTCTCCATTTTGAGTTTATTTACCCAACATCATTTCTTTTTAACAAAATTTGGAACTGGAACAAGTTTTATTTCCTAGCAGCTACTTCCATATATGGAATTGCAGTGACCTGGAATAGTCAAACTGCTTATAGTCTTAGAAAGATTTGTGTTGTAACAATACCAGCTGACAGTGGTAAAGGGAAATCAACAATCTAAGCTTGAATTTAATTTAAAAAATAAATGCAGCTTGCATATGGATGAACAATGGCATATGATATTTTTATCTTTAAATATTCTGCTCGCTAACGATAAATTATAAGGACTTTGCATAAAATACTTTTACCTTCTATTGTGTTTCACTGCCGTCTGTGCTGCTAATAGTGCATTTCTAAACAGTTCAACCAGCCATTGTTTCTTCTCATATTAAGTATGGTTCATCAATTAAGTTCTAATTTTTTTTATGTGGCTTAATGTTTTAAAATAGTTTACATTTTTATTTTTTATCATTGGAAAAAGTGCCAATTGTAACATAACGTTGTCAAAGGGAGCCAGCAATCTGGATGGACATTGATGATCCTTGACTTGTCAATGCAACATTTTTACAGAGATCACCTCTTAAATGTAGTGACTATTTTACATTGTATGATTAGTATTTATTGGTGGGTGTCTGCAATTCATACTCTCAGATATGCTGTAATAAAGCATAAATTTAAACCAATTTTATGCCTCATTGTGTCTCTTTGTGCATTTGCTTTATAAGCTTGCAAATCTGAGAATAATTGCTTTGGCATTTGTTTTCCATGAAGGTACAAATTAAAAGTCATATCTTGACCAGCTTGAACTTTGTAAGTTCCCAATTCCTCATGTGACACTTCGCTGGAAAATTCCCATGTGAAAAGGGGAGATTATTTATTTTAGCGGAAACAGTAATAAATCAGTTCAATTATAAAGTTGAGGGATTTTAAATGTTCAGAGCAACATTTAATCACAGAAGACTGTGATTAACCACGTTAATGTGCAGGCATTGTAAATGGTAGCATGGCAATAAGCGAGTTCGGTATTCTGGAAAATCCAAGGAATCATGGGATTTATCAAGGGAGATTCGTGGGGAAAAAAAGCGAACGGGGATGGCAGGTAGCGGGGTGCAATAGCGAGAGAGATGGGGCAGATGCGAGTGGGAGACGGGAAGAGACTGGACCGGCGGGGGAGAGAGAAGGAGGGTTTGTGTTTTGTTCACAGATCTGTTTAGTTTAACATTCCATGGGGAGTGCCGGGGTTTGCACGTTGGTTGCAGAGGTGGGCAATGTCCCCCCGTCCCTCCCTCCGGGATGGGGAGGGGGGGTGGAGGGATTGTCCTAGCGCCGGGGAGTTCTTGTGGAGACGGGGTGTCCGGGACCTGTAGTGAAGCCGCGATAGCGAGTTCCTCTCTCCCCATCTCTCTTCCCGTCCCTCTCCCCGCCGCTTCTGCTTTATCATGGGCGGAAATCCAGGAGGGGATAAGGGGGACACATTTCCCCCCCCAATGTTTTGGGAGGTGGGAGACAATCCACCCCACGTTCTGTGGTCCAGATTTTGAAATTTGGTGGAATAAAATCTATTAAAAATCTCCGCTTTCCGCGAGACAGTGGGTTTGGGGCTGATGATCGAGGGCTCCAATTGGACGAGAGAGACGTCAGTCATCAAGCAATGGGGGAGGGACATGATTCAGCGCAATGATTGGTGGAGGGAGGTATTGGTCAGAGAGAAGTGGGGTGGTGGGACTGAGGATAGAACGCGGTGATTGGAGGAGGGAGACGTCCTGGTGGGGGAAAGATCATACAGCGGAGCTTGAATTGGCCCGTTCATGGCAATGTTCCGCTCTATGATCTTTGGTTTGTGGGGCATTTCATCGCCCAGCGTGGCGTAAAATCAGCGGCGTGATTTTTCCATCGTCCCGCGGTCAAATTGCTGCATCAAGACGATCGAGGCTCCCGATGTTGAAGCCCCCTCCGGGCAATGAAATGCCCCGTGTACGGGCCAATTGAAGCCCGGTGATTCGGGGCGGACGAAGCTGCTGTTGCTGGAGTTTGAAGTCGGTCACCAACTAGGTCCACAGGGCCCACGGCTGAAGCCTGTGTGCGCATGCGCAAGCGGCGCCAAGTGTTGTGTCCCACCCATGTTTTGACAGCGATTTCGCCCATGCCTTCTATCCCCCAGTCACTACATTCCCCACTCCTCTCCCTTCATTTACCCCTCCTTCCCCCATTTCCTTCCTCACCTCCCCAAGATCTCAATGTAAACCACCGCCAGCCCCATTTTCTCCACCACGTCAGCGATGAAGTACAAGGTGGGGGCTGGGGGTGGGGGGCGGGCCGAGCGGCCTGGAGCCAGGGGAGGGGGAGCGACAGGCAGAGGCTGCAACCTAGTCCTTGCCCCGCGTACTGCTCCTCTCCCTCCTCGCGGGCCAAGGAGTAGCAGCGCCGCCGCCCCTAGACTAGCCCCAGCCTCGCCTTTACCTGCGGACAGGCGTCACTCTGCAGGAAGGAACTGTAGATGCTGGTTTACGCCAACGGTAGACACAACGTGCTGGAGTAACTCAGCGGGACAGGCAGCATCATTGGAGAAAAGGAATAGGTGACGTTTCGGCTCGAGACCATTCTCCAGAGATGTTGCCTGACCTGCTGAGCTACTGCAGCATTTTGTGTGTATCCCCGTTGACGACTGGTGCTGGGCTCTTGCCTGCACCGAGGAGCTTAACCGACGGCCACTGGATAAGGCGAGAGGCGAGGCTGATGGTCCCCTGCCCGTCGGGGAACGGGTTCCCAGGGAGTTGGAGCAGAGTTGAGCTGGAGTTAACGCTGGCTGTAAGATGTCATAGTTCCTGTGGGAAGGCTTTGAACACATCCATTAAACATTTCCTCTGGTCTGTCATGTTATCACTTCCTGCCACAGAGCTCAGGAATCGGGAGTGGTGTCGGAATCGTGCTCGAATCAGAGTGTGTCTGACTGAGGCAAATAAGTGTAACATGGGCCTCGGTGCAGCCAGACCAGGGAATCCGGAACATGGGCTGGATCTGCGGCAGGAGCCTGCAGACACGAATGTGGATATTTAACGCAGGCTAACTGAAGTCGCAACCTCCTGCTTGTGCCCTTCCTCTGAAGGATCACCCCATCTATCACCACTCTCCGATCAAAGTTAGTGTTAGAGAGCGGCAACGGGGAAACAGTCCCTTCATCCCTTTGTGTCCGCCGCAATCAACCACCCATTTGCACTAAACCACCCTAACCCATTCTCCATCAATTATCTGCAGTTTCCCCCAAATTCCGCCACATGTCTGGACCCAATAGACAATAGACAATAGGTGCAGGAATAGGCCATTCAAGCCAGCACCGCCATTCAATGTGATCATGGCTGATCATCCCCAATCAGTACCCCGTTCCTACCTTCTCCCCATATCCCCTGACTCTGCTATTTTTAAGTGCCCTATCTAGCTCTCTTTTGAAAGCATCCAGAGAACCGGCCTCCACCACCCTCTGAGGCAGAGAATTCCACAGACTCACCACTCTCTGTGAGAAAAAGTGTTTCCTCGTCTCCGTTCTAAATGGCTTATTCCTTATTCTTAAACTGTGGCCCCTGGTTCTGGACTCCCCCAACATCGGGAACATGTTTCCTGCCTCCAGCGTGTCCATACCCTTAACAATCCTATATGTTTCAATGAGATCCCCTCTCATCCTTCAAAACTCCAGAGTGTACAAGCCCAGCTGGTCCATTCTCTCAGCATATGACAGTCCTGCCATCCCGGGAATTAACCTTGTAAACCTACGCTGCACTCCCTCAATAGCAAGAATGTCCTTCCTCAAATTAGGGGACCAAAACTGCACCCAATACACCAGGTGTGGTCTCACTAGGGCTCTGGACAACTGCAGAAGGACCTCTTTGCTCCTATATTCGATTTCTCGTGTTATAAAGGCCAACATGCCGTTCGCTTTCTTCACTGCCCGCTGTACCTGCATACTGATGAACAAGGACCCCCAGATCCCGTTGTACTTCCCCTTTTCCCAACTTGACGCAATTTAGATAGTAATCTGCCTTCCTGCTTTTACTACCAAAGTGGATAACCCCACATTTATCCGCATTAAACTTCAGCTGCCATGCATCTACCCACTCCCCCAACCTGTCCAAGTCATCCTGCATTCTCATAGCATCCTCCTCACAGTTCACACTGCCAACCAGCTTTGTGTCATCTGCAAATTTGCTAATGTTACTTTGAATCCCTTCATCCAAATCATTGATGTATATTGTAAATAGCTGCGGTCCCAGCACCGAGCCTTGCGGTACCCCACTAGTCACTGCCTGCCATTCTGAAAGGGACCCGTTAATCCCTACTCTTTGTTTCCTGTCTGCCAACCACTTCTCGATCCATGTCAGCACTCTACCCTCAATACCATGTGCCCTCATTTTGCCCACTAATCTCCTATGTGGGACCTTATCAAATGCTTTCTGAAAGTCCAGGTACACTACATCCACTGGCTCTCCCTTGTCCTTTTTCCTAGTTACATCCTCAAAAAATTCCAGAAGATTAGTCAAGCATGATTTCCCCTTTATAAATCCATGCTGACTCCGACCGATCCTGTTACTGCTGTCCAAATGTTTGGCTATCTCATCTTTTATAAATTGACTCCAGCATCTTCCCCACCACCGATGTCAGGCTAACTGGTCTATAATTCCTCTCTCCTGCCTTTCTTAGAAAGTGGGATAACATTAGCTATCCTCCAATCCACAGGAACTGATCCTGAGTCTACATAACATTGGAAAATTATCACCAATGCATCCACGATTTCTAGAGCCACTTTCTTAAGTACCCTGGGATGCAGACCATCTGGCCCTGTGGATTTATCAACCTTCAGTCCCATCAGTCTATCCAACACCATTTCCTGCCTAATGTGAATTTTCTTCAGTTCCTCCGTCACCCCAGATCCTCTGGCCACTACTACATCAGGAAGATTGTTTGTGTCCTCATTAGTGACACAGGCGGTAATATAGAGCGGCCAATTAATCCATCGACACTCATGTTTTGGGGATGTAGGAGGGAAACAGCGAACTTGGAGGAAACCCACACGGCCACAGGGAGAACGTGCAAACTCCATACAAACAGCACCGGAGGTCAGGGTTGGACCCAAGTCTCCGAAGCTTTGAGGCAATGGCTCTAGTAGCCGCACCACTGGTTGACAAGAAAAAAATAATAATGTTTTTATAAGCTGCCATGCCATGAGAAAAACAAACTCAAGTAGAAACTGTGGTTAAATGAATTCTCTCTGTTATTGTATGCGTGCATCACTGGTCACGGCAAAACCTGGCCAGCATCAGGTGCTATATCTCCTCTCCTGCTGTATAACTTATTCTATGAATCATTTTTACTTTGCATCATTGCTACCCAGAAATTGCAACAACCTGTCACCTTTAGACTCAACAACAGGAAGAACAATATGCTCTCTATTTTGTTCTTTCTCGTTCCGACGAAATGAGTAGTCAACATTGCTCATGGGTTACTGTGGAGAATCTACCTAATTGTTGTCAAGTACGGTGCCTTCAACAAAAACACAACCTTTAATTTTGCTTTTCATTTAACATCAGGGTCTGCATCCACTTTAAAGTTCCTGTGGGGAGAATCCCTTTTATTAAACCTTCTTAATGCACTGACTCTTTGAGCACTTAAATCTTTTCAGCCCTTGTGGGTTAACTTGACATCTAACTGACAACGTCTCCCTCAGTTGAAAGAGGCATGTGGCCGCGGGGCGTCCAGCTGGAGTGAGGACTCTGCAGATCCCGTCCCGTTTGCTATTTCTGCCGGCTGCCGTCTGTCTGATCGGCCTTAGCGCCGATAATTTATGTGCCTCTGACATCATTTACTTGAACAGCTCCTGCCCCGGGACTTGTCTACTCGGTTTGACCATCAGACGTTGCAGGGCTGTGTCTAATCCGCCCAGGCACGACTCCAAATGCTGGCGCCCCGGGTCTTTGATGACCAGGATCAGCATCGCATCCCACCAATGTAGTGCCATCACAACCGGGATCTTGCCTTTCCATCACAGACACAGCCCACGGACCTGTTCGGCTTACGCAATGTACGTCCCGCGCTCTGGTCCTGTCATTTCCATTGCTTTCATCTTCGCTGAGTTCCGCCTCAACAGGTTTGGGCTTTCCTGCCTGTTGCAGATGGTTGACCCGGACGGCCACTTGGATGACAAAATCCTCCAGCAGATTATCCTTTTCTTCTGGCCTGGAGGCTAACATGACAAGCCGCGGCAAATAAGTAGAGAAAGGTCTATAAACAAAACGTCACGGACACTAATCCCCAATGACACAATGGTTCCTAGAAGACACGACGGAGAATGCGTTAAGGAGAGGAACAAACCCTGGAGTTTGCTGTACGTATCTTTTGTTCTTTTTTTAAAAATGACCTTATATGCTGATTTATATGCATTAAGCAGATGATATTTCCATAATTATTTATACCTACCTAGATGGCTGGTTAGTAATACCTGATCTCTGTTTACATTGGTTTATTATTGTCACAGAGAAAAACGTTGTTTTTGCCTGCTCTAGAGGCAAATCACTCCATACATGCATCAGGTAATGCAAAAGAGAAAATAAACAGAGTGCAGAGTGTAACAACTACAGGGAAAGAGCAGGTTTTTAAAAAGTGTAAGGGCCAAAACAAGATAGATTGGAAGATCGGGTAATTCATTCCTAGCTTATGAGATGTCTGTTCAAGAGTCTGACAACTGGTCCCCACTTATTGGTTGGTTTATTTAAAAACATAACCTAAATTATTTGTTTGATTTACACCACTGTTTTCTCATCAGTGGGCAACTATAAGATGTTGTATCACTTACAAACGTAGATCTTCAATTTAGGGAGAAACTAAAGAAATTAGATCTCTATTATTTGGAGTTGAGAAATGGGGGTGGGGGTGGGGGGAGATCTTATCCAAACATCTAAAACAATGATGAAGGTGGTGTTGAGGTGTTCCCACAGGTGGAGGAATCCTGAATGAGGCAGTGTGGTTACAAGATTAATTAAAACCAAACTGCACAGGAATAAGTTCTCATAGAAGCTGATGAATCCCTGGGATTCTTTACTCTGAAATAGTGTGAAGGCGACACTAATGATTGGGACAAAGACTCATCATTTATTTATTTGCCTCTGTACTCCACAATTTGAGATTTCTAATAGAAAAAAATCACATGTGGTTAAAGTGCACATTGTCAGGTTTTAATAAAGGCCATTTTTATACATTTTGGTTTCAAATTTCAAGGCACCATAATGTTTGGGACACATGGCTTCACAGGTGTTTGTAATTGCTCAGGTGTGTTTAATTGCCTCCTTAATGCAGGTACAAGAGAGCTCTCAGCACCTAGTCTTTCCTCCAGTATTTCCGTCACCCTTGGAAACTTTTTATTGCTGTTTATTGCTGCTGGAGAAACATAGAAAATAGGTGCAGGAGTAGGCCATTCGGCCCTTCGAGCCTGCACCGCCATTCAATATGATCATGGCTGATCATCCAACTCAATATCCCGTACCTGCCTTCTCTCCATACCCCCTGATCCCCTTAGCCACAAGGGCCACATCTAACTCCCTCTTAAATATAGCCAATGAATTGGCCTCAACTACCTTCTGTGGCAGAGAATTCCAGAGATTCACCACTCTCTGTGTGAAAAATGTTTTTCTCATCTCGGTCCTAAAAGACTTCCCCCTTATCCTTAAACTGTGACCCCTTGTTCTGGACTTCCCCAACAACGGGAACAATCTTCCTGCATCTAGCCTGTCCAACCCCTTAAGAATTTTGTACGTTTCTATAAGATCCCCCCTCAATCTTCTAAATTCTAGCGAGTACATGCCGAGTCTATCCAGTCTTTCTTCACATGAAAGTCCTGACATCCCAGGAATCAGTCTGGTGAGCTTTCTCTGTACTCCCTCTATGGCAAGAAACCATTTCATTTCCTTTCCCATTTTAAGCGCAGGGCAGGCCAAACAATTAATTTCCATTTCCATTTCCATTGCAGTTTGAAGCACAGGCAGGCCAAACTGCTCATTGCATTTTCACTTCATTTCAATTTCCATTGCAGTTTCAAGCACAGAGGCCAGGCCAAACAGCTCATTGCATTTTCATTTCATTTCCATTGCAGTTTCAAGCACAGGAGGTCAAACAGATTGCATTTTCATTTCATTTCAATTTCCATTGCAGATTCAAGCACAGGGCAGGCCAAACAGCTCATTGCATTTTAATTTCATTTCCATTTCCATTGCAGTTTCAAACACAGGGCAGGCCAAAGAGATTACATTTTCACTTCATTTCCAATGGGCGATTGTCTCATCCACATTGCAGCCATCCCAAGGCAGCTTCCTACTAGGAGGGGTCTCCGACTTTCCAGGAAGCATCAGTCTGTGAGGGCCCCTTCCACTTCCGCCCATGCCAAGTCCTGGTGCTTGTTGGTGAGTTCTGGCAATGAGGACCTTGGACATGATCTTGTAATCCACATTCATCAATGAGGTGGGGCCTGGTTCCTGATGTCCACCTACTAACACTTCTGCTTCCAGATGAGTGGAATTATGCCTTTTCTGTGCATTCTTTCCAGCAGGTCTGAGCTAGCAGATCAATCCGGGTCAATGGTCAAGTGAATCCACCACTTGATGCCATCTAAGACCTCTGTGACAGAGGACTGGAAGGTCTGAGAGGTTGTGCTGCCTGCAGCCTTTCTGTTAAGGTAGGAGAGAAGCAGCAGCCAGAAACAGTGAGAGCCAGTATTGGCTGGAAGTATTTGAGTCGGAGGGAAAGAAGATTTAAAAAGCACGGCAAAAGCCCGATTCAATTGTTTACCATGAAGGTAGGAGAGAAGCAGCAGTCAGAAACAGTGAGAGCTATTATTGGTTGGAAATAGGTGAGTCAGAGGGAAAGGCTGAAGATTGGTTGAGAGGTAGGCTTTTGGGAGTTTTTTCAATAGTGGTTGGTTTAAAAACTGGGCGGAACCGGCCTGGAGCACATACCTTCAAGGTCGGCAGCAAGTGAAGGAGTGCAGGGATTGGCTGAGAAATTTAATTCTCAAATTGGTAAATTGGCAAATTAGGCAATTAATCAGCCAATATAAGAAAGGTTTTCTCCAGGAAAGTGGCTTTGTCGAGGGAAGTTTCTTGTGAGAAAAGTGCGAGTCTTTGGATCAAGAGTCTTCGGCGAGGAGCCTGAGGAGAGGAGACTACGCCAAAAGTTTGAAAGGATGAGACGCGGCAAAGATATGATGGGTAAGCTGATTGAATGTGAGGTTTGCAGGATGTGCAACGTCAGGGACACTGATGGTGCCTCTGGCTGCTTCAACTGTTTAAAGTGTGTCAAGGTTCAGCTCCTGTAGGATCCTATTGGGGCACTGGAGAAGCAACTGGATGACCTCAGGATCATCCAGGAAATCGAGAATTTCCTGGACAGGACCTACAGCGAGATTGTTACACCGAAGGTACCCAAAGAGAGAAGGGGGGTTGATGATGAGGAAGGGAAGGAAGCTTGCAGTACAGGAGACCCTGGGGGATGTACCTCGTGAGAGGTACAGACAGGGGTTTATGCGGCAACAGGCGGGAGTCAAAGATGCCTCCCTGGTGCCAGGATCCAGGACGTCACAGACCGATTGCAGAGCATCCTCAAGGGTGAAGGTGAGCAGTCGGAATCAGTAGTGCACGTCGGCACAAATGATGTTGGGAAGAAGAGGAAAGACATTCTGCAGCGGTACTTAACAGATCTCGGAAGAAGGCTGAAAAGCAAGTCATCCAGGGTAGTTATCTCTGGTTTGCTTCTAGTTCTTCGTGCTGGTGAGGGCAGGAACAGGGAGAATCTGGATGTGTGGCTGAGGAGCTGGTGCGGGAAGCAGGGATTTAGATTCATAGACCACTGACATCTGTTTTGGGGGAGGGGGCAAGAAGGACGGGTTGCACCTTAACAGGAGGGGGAATCAGCATTCTGGCAGGCAGATTTGCCACTGCCACACGGGTGAGTTTAAACTAAATAGTGGGGGGGGGGGGGGGGGGGGGGGGAGGAGACAAACTGGAGATATAAGGATGGAGTTAAAGGGAGAGTATAAGAGAAGTTAAGAAAGACACCAGAATTAACGGGGCAGAGAGCTCAGGAATGGCCAAGTGAAATAGGAATCAATGTGAATTGTGAGGGGCGTAATGGATTAAAAGTATTATATAAATGCACAAAGTGTAAGAAATAAAGTGGATGAGCATGGGGCTCAGTTAGAAATTGGCAAGTATGATGTTGTGGGAATTACAAAGACATGGCTGCAAAAGGACCAGGGCTTGGAACTGAATATTCAAGGGTATATGTCCTATCGAAAATACAGAGGGGTGGGCAGAGTGGGTGGGGGTAGCTCTGTTGGTGAGGAATGAAATTCAGTCCATTGCAAGGGGTGACATAGAATCAGGAGATGTGGAGTCAGTATGGATAGAACTGAGGAATTGTAAGGGTAAAAAGACCCTAATGGAAGTTATCTACAGGCCCCCAAAAGTAGCCTGGATATACGGTGCAAGTTGAATCAAGTTAAAATTGGTATGTCGCAAAGGTAATGTTATGGTTGTTATGGGAGATTTCAACATGCAGGTAGACTGGGAAAATCAGGTTGGTACTGGACCCCAAGAAAGGGAGTTTATGGAGTGCCTCCGTGATGGATTCTTAGAGCAGCTTGTACTGAAGCCTACCAGGGAGAAGGCAATTTTGGATTTAGTGTTGTGTTATGAACTGGATTTGGTAAGGGAATTCGAGGAAAAGGGGCCATTAGGAGGTAGTGACCATAATATGATAAGTTTTAACCTACAATTTAAGAGGGAGAAGGGAAAATCGGAAGTTACAGTATTACAGTTGAACAAAAGGGACTATGGAGCCATGAGGGAGGAGCTGGCCAAAGTTGACTTGAAAGATACCCTAGCATGGATGATAGTGTAACAAGAATGGCAGGTATTTCTGGGAATAATACATAAGGTGCAGGATCAGTTCATTCCAAAGAGGAATAAAAATTCCAAAGGGAGTAAGGGTGACTGCGGCTGACAAAGTATAAAAATAAAAGTATAACATAGCAAATATGAATTGGAAACCTTTAAAAAGCAACAGTAGATAACTAAAAAGGCAATACAGGGAGAAAAGATGAGGTATGAAGGTAAGCTAGCCAAGAATATAAAGGAGGATAGTAAGAGCTTCTTTGGATATGTGAAAAGGAAAAAAATTAATTAAGACCAAAGGACAAAGTTAGACCAAACGGGTGAATTTATTATGGGGAATAAGGAAATGGCAGACGAGTTGAACAGGCACTTTGGATCTGTCTTCACTAAGGAAGAGACAAACAATTTCCCTGATGTTCTAATGGCCAGAGGATCTAGGGTGACGGAGGAACTGAAGGAAATTCACATTAGGCAGGAAATGGTGGTGGGTAGACTAATGGGACTGAAGGCTGATAAATCCCCAGGGCCTGATGATCTGCATCCCAGGGTTCTTACGTGGCTCTAGAAACCGTGGACGCATTTTGATAATTTTCCAATTTTCTATAGATTCAGGATCAGTTCCTGTGGATTGGAGGGTAGCTAATCTTATCCCACTTTTTAAGAAAGGCGGGAGAGAGAAAATGGGATTATTGACCAGTTAGCCGGTGGAGGGGAAGATGCTGGAGTCAATTATAAAAGATGAAATAGCAGTACATTTGGATAGCAGTAACAGGATCGGTCTAAGTCAGCATGGATTTACGAAGAGGAAATCATGCTTAACTAATCTTCTGGAAATTTCTGAGGATGTAACTAGGAAAATGACAAGGAAAAGCCAGTGGATGTAGTCTACCTGAACTCTCAGAAAGCATTCGATAAGGTCCCACATATGAGATTAGTGGACCAAATTAGAGCACATGGTGTTTGGGGTAGGGTACTGACATGGATAGAAAATTGGTTGGCAGACAGGAAACAAAGAGTAGGGATTAACGGGTCCCTTTCAGAATGGCAGGCGGTGCCTAGTAGGGTACCACAAGGCTAGGTGCTGGGACCGCAGCTACTTACAGTATACATCAATGATTTAGATGAAGGGATTCAAAGTAACTAGCAAATATGTAGGTGGACAAAAATGCTGGAGAAACTCAGCGGGTGAGGCAGCATTTATGGAGCGTAGGAGTAGGTGACGTTTCCGATCGATACCCTTCTTCAGACTGATGTCGGGGGCGGGGGTGGGAAAAGGAAAGGAAGAGGCGGAGACAATAGGCTGTGGGAGAGCTGGGAAGGGGAGGGGAAGGAGGGAGAAAGCATGGACTACCTAAAATTGGAGAAGTCAATGTTCATACCGCTGGGGTGTAAACTACCCAAGCAAAATGAGGTGCTGCTCGTCCAATTTACGGTGGGACTCACTCTGTCCGTGGAGGAGGCCCAGGACAAAGAGGTCGAATTCGGAATGGGAGGGGGAGTTGCGGAGCCACCGGGAGAACAGATTGGTTATTGCGAACTGAGCGGAGGCGTTGGGCGAAGCGATCGCCAAGTTTGTGCTTGGTCTCACTGATGTAGAGCAGTTGACATCTGGTTCAGCAGATACAATAGATGAGGTTGGAGGAGGTGCAGGTGAACCTCTGCCCCACCTGGAAAGACTGCTTGGATGCTTGGATGGAGTCGAGGGGGGAGGTAAAGTGACAAGTGTAGCATTTCCTGCAGTTACAAGGGAATTTGGAGATGACATAAAGCTGGGTGTTAGTGTGAACTGCAAAGAGGATGCTATGATGATGCAGGGTGATTTGGACAGGTTGGGTGAGTGGGCGGATGCATGGCAGAAGCAGTTTAATGTGGATAAATGTGAGGTGATCCACTTTGGTGGCAAAAACAGGAAGGGAGATTATTATATGAATGGTGTCAATTGGGAAAAGGGGAAGTACAAGAGATCTAGGTGTCCTTGTACATCAGTCACTGAAAGTAAGCATGCAGGTACAGCAGACAGTGAAGAAAGCTACTGGCATGTTGGCCTTCATAATGAGAGGAGTTGAGTATAGGATCAAAGTCAAGTCAAGTCAAAGAGGTCTTTCTGCAGTTGTATAGGGCCCTAGTGAGACCAGGCCTGCAGTACTGTGTGCAGTTTTGGTCTCCAAATTTCTTGCTATTGGGGGAGTGCAGCGTAGGTTCATGAGGTTAATTCCCGGGATAAAGGAATAGAGGGGATCTTATTGAAACATATAAGATTATTAAGGGATTGGTCATGCTAGAGGCAGGAAACATGTTCCCCATGTTGGGGGAGTCCAGAACCAGGGGCCACATTTTAAGAATAAGGGGTAGGCCATTTAGAATGGAGATGAGGAAAAAAATGTTCACCCAGAGAGTTGTGAATCTGTGGAATTCTTTGCCCCAGAAGGCAGTGGAGGCCAATTCTCTGGATGCTTTCAAGAGTGGGGGTGCCGTCGAATATGGCTGCCCTGCCTGCAGTTGTTTGTCCTTTCAACTTTTTTTTAATTTTTAGTGTGTTTTGTTATGTTGGGGGTGGGAGATGGGGGGAAGCGGAAAACTTTTTTCTCAGTCCCTACCTGGTCGGAGATGCAGCTTTCCTCCGAGCCACATCTTCACCCCTTCCTCGCGGCCTGCCAACGGAACTGGAGCGGCGTTTCCTGCCGGGACCGGCCAGAACTTCAGCTGTGGCAGCGCAGCGCTGAAGCACCATCGTGGAGCGGGCGATGCCTTAACCAAGGGTCGCTCCGGACCCTCATGTGGTAAGCTCCGGAGTGCTATGACCGCCGACTCCTACATCGCTGAACTGTGGTCACCGAGCTTCCAGCTGCGGGCGGCGCTGACTCTGAACACTGCGGAGCCTGGGATCTTTCGCCAAGATCACCAGTGTTGGAGCTCCGACCAGCGCGGCCTGTGGACTTCGGGATCCGCGGTCTCGGGTAGGAAGCGGCCGTTCCAGACAAACCAAGCTCCTGAGAGTGTTCTTCCGACGCCAGAGCTCTATCATCCGACGAGAGGGCTTATTGCTTTTCCATTGACTTAACACAAAAGTTGTGATCGAGGACAGTCAAATGGGGATCAAGATGGAAAGGCAATGGGGAGCAAGATGCTAATTTCCGAGTATGAAAATGGCCATATCTTTTTTAATACTGAAGACATGAAAGTGAATTAGGTGTCAAATTAAACTTATTTTTATGCTTTATCTGATGGGATAAATTGCAGACTTGATTTTTTTTTATCTCAAAATTTTGTAACATTGCTACAAAAATCCCATAGAATAATAGTGCAAAGACGGTTACAGAAGCATCCTCGTAAAAATAAAAATTTGGTAAAAATCTTCTCATTTTCAGAATTTTAATTTAGCACAAACTGTTCCCCCGCAACGTTGATTACATTGCGAGTCGGGTCGGGTCCGGTTACGGAAATGGATGAAGAAAAGGCCCACGTTCCGTCCTGTTGCGTACTACACATCAGCCCATTGCATCTTGCAGGAGTGGTCTATCTTGCTCTGCTATAGGATCTTTGCTTTGAAGAAGCTGTGTGCATTTCTTTGATGGTGTGGACACTCATTCCAAAGAATATCTTGGAGGATCCAGAGGCAAAAGTGTAGGGCTTGCTGGCTCTGAGTTCCTCCCTCACGTCCACCATCTCCTTGACAGCAGAAGGAAATGGTCATGCGAGTAATCCTGAGGTTTGGATAGGAAAGGTTATGGTGCAAACACAGGCAGGTGGGACTAGAGTAGGTGGGGCATGTTGGTCAATATGGGCCAGTGGAGCCCAATGACAGACAGTCCGCGCCCACGAGACGCAGCGGTTGATGAAGGATCACGTGACTGGTCAAGTGGCACGTGCAGACTGCGGGATCACGTGACCCCGCGGGGCTCCGGTGAATGGCGCCGGGAGCCGATGCACCCCCTGCTGGCCGCGACGCTGAGCCGCCGGACAGAGACCCGCAGCCAATCGGAATACCGGTACCAAAGAGAGCTCACGTTAGCCAATAGCCGCCGCCCTTTTATCTCCCGCCAATGAGCTGCGGAGAAACAGCTGCTGTTTACGGTCCCGTTGGGGGGCAGCAACCAATCGGAGAGAGAGAGAGGGAGGTGACGCTCACCTGCCGTGCTGTCGTGACGTGGGCTGTGGCTGCGGGGACCGGTGATTCCCCCCCCCCCCCCCCCCCCCCGGTCACCAGCACCAGCGGCCTGGCCCGGCCCGGCCCGGACGGACGGCGAGCGGGGATGGAGCGCGCACGGAGAGGTCAGGGGTGTCGAGGGGCTGCGGAGCGGAGGCCTGTGCTCGGGTCAAGGCGAATGGTCGCTGCAGTGGTCAGCAGGCAGGATGGTACCTGGGGGATGGATGGGGGTCCAGGGCAGTCCCTGGTGATCCCTGATGTCAGGGAGATAGATGGTGGTTCCTCACGGAAGAGAGCTCCCTGGGTTAGCAGGGATGGTGCCTGGGGTCAGAGACCAGGGGGTTCTCAGGATGAGGAGGACGGTGTCTGAGGTCTGAAGGTGTGTGGAGTTGAGAACCAATGATCGATCGGTGGCCAAATCCCCTCCTGTCCAGAGTGTGTTCGCTATGAATTTACTGAAATTCTTCTTTGGTGTTTCAGACCTGAGCGAAGTTTATTCCAGGCTGTTTGATCACAGGCCGGTCGTGCAGGCAGAAATCCGCTATTTTGTAAAGGAGTTTGAGGTCAGTATGTTTGCACTATCGCAAATGTCCTCGCAAATCGTCATCGCAAATGTCCTCGTTCTTCAGAGAACGGGGTTTCCCCTCCCCCACTATAGATGAGGCTCGCACCAGGGTCTCCTCCATACCCCCACAACACTGCCCTCTCTCCCCATTCCCCCACTCACAACAAGGGCCGAGTCCCCCTGGTCCTCACCTTTCACCCCACCAGCCAGCGCATACAACAGATAGTCCTCCGCCAGTTTCGCCACCTCCAACGTGACCCCTCCACTCGCCACATCTTCCCATCTCCCCCCCTGTCTGCCTTCCGCAAAGACCGCTTCCTCCGCAACTCCCTCGTCAATTCTTCCCTTCCCTCCCGCTCCACTCCTTCCCCGGGCACTTTCCCTTGCAACCGCAAGAGATGCTACACTTGTCCCTTCACCTCCCCCATCCACTCCTTTCAGGGACCCAAGCAGTCATTCCAAGTCCGACAGAGGTTCACCTGCACCTCCTCCAACCTCATCTACTGCATCCGTTGCTCCAGATGCCAGCTGATCTACATCGGTGAGACCAAGCGGAGGCTAGGCGATCGTTTCGCCGAACACCTCCGCTCGGTCCGCAATAACCAACCCGACCTCCCGGTGGCTCAGCACTTCAACTCCCCCTCCCACTCCGTATCCGACCTCTCGGTCCTGGGCCTCCTCCACGGCCAGAGTGAGCAACACCGCAAGTTGGAGGAACATCACCTCATATTCCGCTTGGGGAGTCTGCATCCTCTGGGCTTAAACATTGAATTTTCTCAATTCTGTTAACCCAGACTGCATCCTCCCCACCTCTCCCTCAGCCCTCGGGCCCTGACATTCCTTCTCCATCTTCCCCCCCCCCCCCCACAGTCGCACTAGCTTCTCATTTTCACACCACAAACAGCTTACAATGGCCTGCTTCCTTTATCACCAATACTTTTTTGCATATCTTTCACTCATTGTTCTTTATCTCTCCACATCACTGTTTATATCTCTCGTTTCCCTGATCCCTGACCAGTCTGAAGAAGGGTCTCGACCCGAAACGTCGCCTATCTCCTTCGCTCCTTAGATGCTGCTGCACCCGCTGAGTTTCTCCAGCTTTTTGTGTAACCATCTTTGCACTAAAAAATGTGTAACAGTGATCCTCTTCTGCACTCGGCTGTCAGCTCCTTCATCAATGCCTGCCATCCTTTTACCTTTCTCTTTCTCATTGTTTCTGGCGAGACCGCGGTTCATGTTACCCTGGAATACAACGCCAGTTTGCTCCGCCAGTGTTGTTGATGTCGCGTTGCCAACTTTTGTGTCTGGTACGGAGCCCAGTTACATTGTGTTTGGCCAAGCACATTTGCCATCTCTGAAGGTGACAACGGAATCAAGGGATTTGGGGAGGAAGGAACGGGTTACTGATTTTGGATGATCAGCTATGATCATATTGGTGCTGGCTCAAAGGACCGAATGGCCTACTCCTGCACCTATTTTCTGTGACAAGAGAACAACTGAGATTCGTCCCTTACCACCCGAACCACTCCCTCTCCGGGCACTTTACCTTGCAACCGCAAGAAATGCTACACTTGTCGCTTTACCTCCCCCCTTGACTCCATTCAAGGACCCAAGCAGGATTTCCAGGTGCGGCAGAGGTTCACCTGCACCTCCTCCAACCTCATCTATTGCATCCGCTGCTCTAGATGTCAGCGGCACTACATCGGTGAGACCAAGCGTAGGCTTGGCGATCGCTTCGCCGAACACCTCCGCTCGGTTCGCAATAACCAACCTGACCTCCCGGTGGCTCAGCACTTCAACTCCCCCTCCCATTCCGAATCCAACCTTTCTGTCCTCGGCCTCCTCCATGGCCAGAGTGAGGACCACCGTAAATTGGAGGAGCAGTTTGCACCCCAGCGGTATGAACATTGACTGCCCTAATTTCAGGTAGTCCTTACTTTCTCCTCCCCTTCTCAGCTCTCCCTCAGCCTACTGGCTCCACCTCTTCCTTTCTTCTTCCCGACCCCACCCTCACATCAGTCTGAAGAAGGGTTTTGGCCCGAAACGTTGCCTATTTCCTTTGCTCCATAGATGCTGCCTCACCCGCTGAGTTTCTCCAGCATTTTTGTCTACCAACTGAGATGTGGAATTTACTGCCTGATGGGTAGATGCAAATTCAATAGTAGATTTACATTAGGCAGTAGCAGAATAAGGTGCAGATAGACAATAAACAATTTGTGCAGGAGCAGACCATTCAGCCCTTTGAGCCAGCACCGCCATTCAATGTGATCATGGCTAATCATCCACAATCAGTACCTTGTTCCTGCCCACTCCCCATATCTGCTGACTCCGCTATCTTTAATAGCTTTGTATAACTCTCTCTCAAAAGCATGCAGAGAACCAGCCTCCACTGCCCTCTGAGGCAGAGAATTCCGCAGACTCACAACTCTGTGTGAAAATGTTTTTCCTCATCTACGTTCTATATGGCTTACCCCTTATTCTTAAACTGTGGCCCCTGGTTCTGGACTCTCCCCACCATCAGGAACATGGCACGTTAATGGCACTTGGAAATTAATAGTTTCTGAAGTTAGAGATTAGACTGATACAAATGTATTGAAGGCCAGGATGGGCCTTCTATTTCATAAGGATGTACGAGAAATTAACAAAGACCCTTTTTTAATTTTGGTTTATATTTTGGTCTAGTGGTTTTATCAACTGATATATTTAGCTCTGCAAAGTTGATATACACGTCTTTTAGCCCTCCCACTTCCAGGCCAGATTGATGATGTCCAGTTATCTGGTGAATGATTGTTTGCTTTTTTTGAATTTTTTTATACGTCTGGCCTTTCTGTCCCCCTTGCTAAAGGAGAAGCGTGGATTTCGAGAACAAAGAGGGCTTGAAAACGTGAACAGTACGATCAAGGAATTCAACACACAGTCCTTTCCGGATGCCTGTGAGGACCTGGGCAGCAGCATTCCCACCGTTCTTCCCCGATGTAAGACCATAGTCTTTAACGGGATAGTCTTTAATGTTCACTCAGTCTTCCCGTGGAGTTCACTCAGTCTTCCCGTGGATTTTGAAGCAACAGCAACAAAGAGAAGCAGGAGAAAGCACTGATTGGCTCTAGCCCAAGTGGGAGGAGAGTTCTCAGTGAGTCAGAGGGGGAGAGCAGTTAAAAAGGAGAGGCAAAGCACAGGCAGACTTCACTCAGTCTTCCCGTGGATTTTGAAGCAACAGCAACAAAGAGAAGCAGGAGAAAGCACTGATTGGCTCTAGCCCAAGTGGGAGGAGAGTTCTCAGTGAGTCAGAGGGGGAGAGCAGTTCCTCAAAACTGAGGAATTTGGTTTGTAAATTAGGCAATTGAACAGTCAATATAAGCAAGGCAGCTCTTGGGGAGCGGCCTTGTGAGGGAAGTGCCCTGTGAGTAAAGTGTGAGTGTTTGGCTCGAGAGTCTTCGGCGAGGAGGCTGCGCAAAATACTGGATAGGGCGAGACCGAGGCAAAAGAAGATGTCAAGCAAGCTGATGCAGTGTGATGCTTGCAGTATGTGGGAGGTCAAGGACACTGCTGGTGCCTCTGGATGCTACAAATGTGAGAAGTGCATCCAGGTACAGCTCCTGAAGGACCGTGTTGGGGAACTGGAGAAACAAGTGGATGACCTCAGGTTCATTCGAGAAACTGAGTCGTTTCTCGACAAGTCCTTCAGTGAGATTGTTACACCCAAGGCACTAGAAGAGAGAAGGTGGGTGACGGTGAGAAAGGGAGGAAAACATGGGATGCAAAGGTCCCCGGGTGTTGTACCTCTTGTGAACAGGTTCACCCACGTGGAAGCTGCCGGGACAGAAGACGGTATCCCACTGAGCGGCGGACTGGCTTGCCAAACAAAAAGGGCTGATGAGCCAAACCCACAGAGGCCAAAGTCGGGCAACGCCATTGTAGTTGGAGACTCCATTGTGAGAGGTACGGACAGGGGTTTTTGCGGCAACAGACGGAATTCCAGGATGGTGTGCTGCCTTCCTGGTGCCAGGATCCAGGATGTTACGGACAGAGTGCAGACAATCCTCAAGGGCGAAGGTGACCAGCCGGAAGTGGTCGTGCATGTTGGCACAAATGATGTTGGAAAGAAGGAGATGAATTTTTTGCAGCGGGACTTCAGAGAGCTCGGAAAAATGCTGAAAAGCAGGACTTCCAGGGTTGTTATCTCCGGTTTGCTTCCAGTTCCTCGTGCTGGCGAGAGCAGGAACAGGGAGATATGGGACCTGAATGTGTGGCTGAGGAACTGGTGCAGGGGGCAGGGATTTAGATTCTTAGATCACTGGGATTTTTTTTATAGTAAGGGGGAACTGTACAAAAGGGACGGATTGCATCTTAACAGGTGGGGGACCAGCATTCTGGCCGGCAGGTTTGCCACTGCTACACGGATGGTTTTAAACTGAATAAGGGGGGTGGGGTATCAAATGGGATAGTCGAGGACGGAGTTAGAGGGAAAGAGAGTAAAGCGATGGTTAATGACCCCAGAATTAACGGGGAAGAAAGCTCACAAAGGGATAGGAGAGTATGGCCAAGTGTAATAGGGATCGATGTGAAAGGGGCCACTTGTCAACATAATTGTATAAGGAGTAAGAGTGTTGTAAAAACAAGCCTGAAGGCTTTGTGTCTCAATGCGAGGAGCATTCGTAATAAGGTGGATGAGTTGAAGGTGCAGATAGCGATTAATGACTATGCTATAGTTGGAATCATGGAGACTTGGCTCCAGGATGACCAAGGCTGGGAGCTGAACATCCAGGGATATTCAATATTCAGGAGGGATAGACGAAAAGGAAAAGGAGGTGGGGTAGCGTTGCTGGTGAGAGAGGAGATTAATGCAATAGAAAGGAAGGACATTAGCGTGGAGGATGTGGAATCGATATGGGTAGAGCTGCGAAACTCTAAGGGGCAGAAAACGCTAGTGGGAACTGTGTACAGGCCACCTAACAGTAGTATTGGAGTTGGGGATGGCATCAAACAGGAAATTAGAAATGCGTGCAACAAGGGTAACACGGTTATAATGGGTGACTTCAATCTGCATGTAGATTGGGTGAATCAAATTGGCAGGGGTGCTGAGGAAGAGGATTTCCTGGAATGTATGCGGGATAGTTTTCTCAACCAACATGTGGAGGAACCAACGAGAGAGCAGGCTATTCTAGACTGGGTATTGAGTAATGAGGAAGGGTTAGTTAGCAGTCTTGTTGTGCGTGGCCCCTTGGGCAAGAGTGACCATAATATGGTTGAGTTCTTCATTAGGATGGAGAGTGACAAAATTAAGTCAGAAACAAGGGTTCTGAACTTGAACAAAGGTAACTTTGAAGGTATGAGATGTGAATTGGCCAAGATAGACTGGCAGGTGATTCTTAAAGGGTTGACAGTGGATGTGCAATGGAAGGTATTTAAAGACTGCATGGATGAAGTACAAAAGTTGTTCATACCAGTTTGGCAAAAGAATAAATCGGGGAAGGTGGTGCATCCATGGATAACAAGGGAAATCAGGGATAGTATAAAAACAAAAGATGAGGCATACAAATTTGCCAGAAAAAGCAGCCTACCGGAGGACTGGGAGAAATTCAGAATCCAGCAGAGGAGGACAAAGGGCTTAATTAGGAAAGGGAAAATAGATTATGAAAGGAAACTGGCAGGGAACATAAAAACTGACTGCAAAAGTTTTTATAGATATGTAAAGAGAAAGAGACTAGTTAAAACAAATGTTGGTCCCTTGCAGTCAGAAACAGGTGAATTGATCATGGGGAACAAGGACATGGCAGACCAATTGAATAACTACTTTGGTTCTGTCTTCACTAAGGAAGACATAAATAATCTGCCGGAAATAGCAGTGGAACGGGGGTCAAATAAGATGGAGGAACTGAGTGAAATCCAGGTTAGCCGGGAGGTGGTGTTGGGTAAATTGAACGGATTGAAGGCCGATAAATCCCCAGGGCCAGATAGTCTGCATCCCAGAGTACTCAAGGAGGTAGCCACAGAAATAGTGGATGCATTAGTGATAATTTTTCAAAATTCCTTAGATTCTGGAGTAGTTCCTGAGGATTGGAGGGTAGCTAATGTAACCCCACTTTTTAAAAAAGGAGGGAGAGAGAAAGCGGGGAATTACAGACCAGTTAGTCTAACATCGGTAGTGGGGAAACTGCTAGAGTCAGTTATTAAAGATGGGATAGCAGCGCATTTGGAAAGTGGTGAAATCATTGGACAAAGTCAGCATGGATTTACGAAAGGTAAATCATGTCTGACAAATCTGATAGAATTTTTCGAGGATGTAACTAGTAGAGTGGATAAGGGAGAACCAGTGGATGTGTTATATCTAGACTTTCAGAAGGCTTTCGACAAGGTCCCGCATAAGAGATTAGCATACAAACTTAAAGCACACGGTATTGGGGGTTCAGTATTGATGTGGATAGAGAACTGGCTAGCAGACAGGAGGCAAAGGGTAGGAGTAAACGGGTCCTTTTCAGAATGGCAGGCAGTGAGTAGTGGGGTACCGCAAGGCTTAGTGCTGGGACCCCAGCTATTTATAATATACATTCATAATTTGGACAAGGGAATTGAATGCAACATCTCCAAATTTGCAGATGACATCAAGCTGGGGGGTATAGTTAGGTGTGAGGAGGATGTTAGGAGACTGCAGGGTGATTTGGATAGGCTGAGTGAATGGGCAGATGCATGGCAGATGCAATATAATGTGGATAAATGTGAGGTTATCCACTTTGGTGGCAAAAACATGAGGGTAGACTATTATCTGAATGGTGGCAGATTAGGTAAGGGGGAGATGCAACGAGACCTGGGTGTCATGGTACACCAGTCATTGAAAGTAGGCATGCAGGTGCAGCAGGCAGTGAAGAAAGCAAATGGTATGTTAGCATTCATAGCGAAAGGATTTGAGTATAGGAGCAGGGAGGTTCTACTGCAGTTGTACAGGGTTTTGGTGAGGCCACACCTGGAGTACTGCGTACAGTTTTGGTCTCCAAATCTGAGGAAAGACATCCTTGCCATAGAGGGGGTACAGAGAAGATTCACCAGACTGATTCCTGGGATGTCAGGACTTTCATATGAGGAAAGATTGGATAGACTCGGTTTGTACGCGATGGAATTTAGAAGATTGAGGGGGGATCTTATAGAAACCTACAAAATTCTTAAGGGGTTGGACAAGCTAGATGCTGGAAGATTGTTCCCGATGTTGGGGGAGTCCAGAACAAGGGGTCACAGTCTAAGGATAAGGGGGAATTCCTTTAGGACCGAAATGAGGAAAACATTCTTTACACAGAGAGTGGTGAGTCTCTGGAATTCTCTGCCACAGAAGGTAGTTGAGGCCAGTTCATTGGCTATATTTAAGAGGGCATTAGATGTGGCACTTGTGGCTAAAGGGATCAGGGGGTATGGAGAGAAGGCAGGTACGGGATACTGAGTTGGATGATCAGCCATGATCACATTGAATGGCGGTGCAGGCTCGAAGGGCCGAATGGCCTACTCCTGCACCTATTTTCTATGTTTCTATGTTTCTATGATACTGACTTGGCACAGGCCGTCCTCGGGTTACGAACACCTGGTTTATGGATGCCCCTACTTGCTAACGAGCTCCAATAGTGTAACATTCAAAACAGCAACTTATGTATGTATGTTGAAATGACAGAACTGCTTTCCATCTCTCTCACCATCCACCTTTAGTACGAGCTTCTCAGTTTTATATGCATTTGATGCTATTTGTTACAATATTGTGGAGGATTGGTTACCACGTCAAATGATTTTAGTGTCTGTTCCGACAAAATCAAGTTATGGATCTCTGTAGAAACGGAACTTGTTTGTTACCCAGAGATGGCCTGGGTAATTACATAATTGCTGAGAGCGGTTTTAGAAACATAGAAACATAGAAATTAGGTGCAGGAGTAGGCCATTCGGCCCTTCGAGCCTGCACCGCCATTCAATATGATCATGGCTGATTATCCAACTCGGTATCCTGTACCTGCCTTCTCTCCATACCCTCCGATCCCCTTAGCCACAAGGGCCACATCCAACTCCCTCTTAAATATAGCCAATGAACTGGCCTCAACTACCCTCTGTGGCAGAGCGTTCCAGAGATCCACCACTCTCTGTGTGAAAAAAGTCCTTCTCACCTTGGTCCTAAAGGATTTCCCCCTTATCCTTAAGCTGTGACCCCTTGTCCTGGACCTCCCCAACATCGGGAACATTCTTCCTGTATCTAGCCTGTCCAACCTCTTAAGAATTTTGTAAGTTTCTATAAGATCCCCTCTCAATCTCCTAAATTCTAGAGAGTATAAACCCAGTCTATCCAGTCTTTCTTCATAAGACAGTCCTGACATCCCAGGAATCAATCTGGTGAACCTTCTCTGGACTCCCTCTATGGCAATAATGTCCTTCCTCAGATTTGGAGACCAGAACTGTACACAATACTCCATGTGTGGTCTCACCAAGACCCTATACAACTGAAGTAGAACCTCCCTGCTCCTATACTCAAATCCTTTTGCTATGGAATTAATTGAGAGATGGTGCTTCCAGAACAGGGCAGATAGTTTTCAGAGGACCCAAGTTTAAAATATTGCGATAGGGAGGTGAAAATATTTTCAAGTCACTGAGCCTGTAAAGAGAAGTGGAAGCAGATTCACAAATAACTTTCCAAAGGAGTTAAATACTTGCAGAAGTAAACATTATGGGGTAATTGCAAAGGGGATGGAGTTTTGTCACAAATGTTCTGGATATAGGTGAGAACATACCTAGAATATACCTTTCACCCTTTTATCTAAGAAAGGGTAGAGGAGCATTGGAGGCAGTCCATAGAAATTTCACCAGGATAACTCCAAGGGTGAAGAATTGTTAAGAGGCTAAACAGTTCAGCCTGTATTCTTTTGAGATTGGGGGTGATCTCACTAAGACTTATAACATCATCATAAGATATAGGCATTGCCATTTGGCCTATTGACTCTGCTCCACTATTCGATCATGACTGGTCTTGTTTTCACTCTCAATCCCATTCTCTGGCTGCCTCCCTGTAACCTTTGACACCCTTACTAATCAGTCCTGAAGGGGTAGGTATTGGACAAAAAGACAAGGTGCTGGAGGAACACAGCAGGCCAGGCAGTTTGGAGGCAGTGGAGCGACGACATTTCGGGTCGATACCCTTCTTCAGTTTGATCTCCTAACCTACCCCAATGCGGCTCTTTATATGTGCACTTTCTATGAAGTTATAACGCTATGTTCTGCACTCTGTTTATTTAATTTGCATTACATATTGTGCCTCTGTAGGATTTGATTGTACTGGTAAGATATGAGTTAACTGGATAGCATACAAACATTTTCACTGTGACATGTGACAAAATTAAACTAACATCAATGCTGCCATAAAATTAGCAAATCACAGGTAGCTTATCAGCCCTGTAATATGAGAGGTTGGTTGTATTGGGTGGGTAGCTCCCAAGTGATTGAGCATGTCTGGTTGCAGCCCTAGTACCTATCGCACTATATTTGTTTATTTATTGAGTTATTGCACTATATTTGTTTGTTTATTTATTGAGTATGTGTGAATGTGTGTATATATACACACTGAACTTTTTTTCTCCCGTTGTGGACTATGTTTACATGTTCTGTTATGCTGCAACAAGTAAGAATTTCATAGTCCTATCTGGGACATATGACAATAAAACACTCTGAACTCTTGTACTGGTTGACCATGTTTTGATTGCAGCCATTGCCAGTGTTCCCTCCACCAAGTGGTTTTTCCATCTTGCCAAACACAGATTTTGCTCCTGGTGCTTCTAGGCTCACAGGCGTTTTCTCTTTTTTTCAGTGGAAGCTGCGATCCAAATTACAAACAGAATCCAACAGAAGGAGCAGGAGGCAGATCAGGTCAGTAACGCAGTGGAAAACAATACTCTTCCATGTTTAAACACAAGAAAATAGCAGCAGGAGTAGGCCACCAGGCCTCTTGAGCCCACTCTGCCATTCAATAAGATCATGGTTGATCAATACTGGCTTCAACTCCTCTCCTGTGCCAGCTCCTTAATTTTTTTTATTTATGAAGAATACTTTATTAGAAAAAAATAAATACAATCACTACATGTATTTCTTTGCATTTATCGTGCCATTAAACCAATGCATTCTCTTAGAAAGTCGCATGACACTAATGTTCCTTCTTGAAATAATGAACTTGTGTAGTGTTTGAGAAGCTTTTATGCAGCATCCAGTTCCTCATAGTGTCCAGTAGGCGCTCAAACTGTGGTCGTTCCCCACAGATCCTCACCATAGCTGAAATGTGTTCATTGGCACCTAGTCTGCACTCATTTACAGGTACAGAAAAAAGGCTTGTTGCCCACGAGCTGTCAGCACAAGTTTGGAAATGTCGAGATGTGCTTGAATGCGTTGCCCTTTATGTTGCCTTCAGAGTGACCGGCTGCAAGCCAGCAGAGAGAGGCGCAAGGCTGAGTGGGAGGCCTTTGTGAAAGAGCAGCATCGCAAAGCCGCAGAGGTGGAGGCAGATCACACAAAAGCGGCCGAATGGCTGAAGCAACAGTATGCAGCGATGGAGAAGGACTTGGCAAAGTTCACCACAATCTGAGTGATCCTCAAATGCTGCTCTTTCCTGACCAAGACCGAATTGGATGTGACCATGGTGCTTATCACTGAAGCTGCAGGAGAGCACAGTGAAATTAAGTTATTCCATTCTGCATTTAGTGTGAGAGCGGCTGCAATATGTTATGTTTGTGAAGGCTATTTCGATGGAGGAAATTATACAGCAAATTTTCCATCACTGCAACAGCAAAACTGTAAACAGTTACAAATCACCTGGGCAATTGCTGTGTGACAATGTTTCTATAAAAGCCTTATCAGTGCCATGCTTCAATGCTTTGTGATTATTGGCATAACGTTACTGATTATATATAGGTGGTGAGAAATGATGGACTGGTATTTTGTTCAAAGCATTTAGGAATTTGACATGCTTTTGCCAATCTACATGCTAAAGTGTTCTATTAAGTTAAACCACACTTTTCTCAATTCCACAAGAGAGCTTTGCAATTTGGAGAGGTGAAAAACTGAAAGGAGTGCCCGTGTGAATTCATGAGTTAGTGTCAAAACACATTCTTGGCAGCGTGCTGAAATAGTGATAAAACCGCTGGAGCAGATGAAATAAATATTTTAGACTGGTTTTGATAACATTGATACGCAGTCATGGTTTTCATCTACCACCGTGTTTTGATCTTCATCAATCACTGGTGCACCAGAGAAAATGCACCAACAGCAAAGAGTTTTAACAGCCCACTATTGTGTAACCCAAGTTAAAAGCAAAAGTTTGGCGTTACTTAAATTTATTTGTGGCACGGGGTTGGAACGATGCTTTGTTCTTAAAAGCAGCATAAGGAACTTCAAAATGTCTGGAACTTTTGGGCTAATTTGCCAGGCCACTTCATAAAAGTCATTAAGCCACATTTATATTTAGAGGAAAATGTTAGCTTGATTGCATCTTATATGCCATGATTATGATTTGACTGGATGGCATGGCGATGAAGGGTTTTCATTGCATTGTGGTATGTGACAATAATAAGCCAATACAAAGTTTGAAATAAATAAGAATACTGAAGTCCACGCATTGCCATGGTGACAGATCTGTCCAACCTGTTGTGTTTTCCAAGATTTAATTATCTCTGGTGGCAATCTTTTATTGCAGTTTTTGGAAACATTTTCTTGCAATTGGACGGCACAGAGTTCTTTCTCCACTCTGATGCAGTTTGTTTAAGAAACATTTAGACAGGTACATGTTTAGGATATGATAAGAGGGATACTAGACCAAGTGGGAGCCGTTGGGCCCAGTTCCCATAATGCAATATTCCACCACTCACCCTTTCCCACAATGCAATTTTCCACCAGTCACCCATAACCCCCAACTGCACAGGCGGGGCTCATTTCCCCTCATCCCCCAACACTTTCTCTTCCCCCCCCCCCCATCACCCTCCCTCTTCTCTCCCCTTTCCTCCTCCCTTCCACTCCCTCCCTTGCCCTCCCTCTCCTTTCCCCTACCCTCAGTCACTCCCTCCACAACCCCACTCCCCTCCCTACCCCCCTCCTCTCCCTTTATCTCCCTGCTCTCCCACTCCTCACCTCTCCCCTATCCCACTCCTCCACTAAACATAATGTTTAAATAACATGTATCCTCTTCCCCTCCCCCACTCCCTCCCTCTCCTTACAACAATGTAACAAATCTCTCATCGCACTGGATGGAAGACTGGTGATGGGCTTAGACACAGTAGAGGCAGGAAACATGTTCCCGGTTGGGGGAGTCCAGAACCAGGGGCCACAATTTAAGAATATGGGTTAAGCCATTTAGAACGGAGATGAGGAAACACTTTTTCTCACAGTGTTGTGAGTCTGTGGAATTTTCTGCCTCAAGATGGCGGTGGAGGCCAGTTCTCTGGATACTTTCATGAGGGAGCTTGATAGGGCTCTTAAAGATAGGGGAGTCAGGGGGTATAGGGAGAAGGCAGGATCAGGGTACTGATTGGGGATGATCAGCCATGATCACATTAAATGGCGGTGCTCGAAGGGCAGAATGGCCTACTCTTGCACCTATTGTCTATTGTGACGTCATATGCTGCTAACTGCCAGAGGAACACTGCTGACGGGCAGTTTATGTAAATTAGATCCCATTGTGACGTCATAGCTGCTAACTGCCACTGCAACTTCGAATGATTTTTCTCAAACTGGGTTTTGTAAAGTTTTAAATGTGAACTAGACCAAGTGCAGACCCGTTGGGTCTGTTCCCCCAACATCTGGTTGCGGGGGAGGGGGGGGGGCGTCACACACTAACTACCCCACCGCACACACGCTAACTATCCCCCTTGATATATTAATATTATTAATTTGCTCCTTTTACCCCATAACTGCCCTATCCACTGACGCATAGCCCCCAACTCGCCGGCGCATCTGGGGGGGGGTAGAGTGAGGGCAGAGAGAGAGGGGCAGAGACAGAAGGGCAAAAGACAGAGGGAGAGGGGGATGGATGGGAGGAGGAGGAGATGGGGATGGGGGTGGAGGGTTTGAGAGAGATGGGAGGAGAGGGGGTGGGAAGGGAGGGGGTGGAGGGAAGGTGGTAGGGGAGGAAGGGTGGGGGGGAGAGTAGGGGGAGGGGAGATAGAGGGGGAAGAGGAGGGGGGGAGGGGAGATAGAGGGGGAAGAGTGGGGAAGGAGGGGGAGAGGGGTAGGGAGATGGATGGGGGAGAGGGCAGGAGAGGGAGTGGGGGAGGGGGAAGAGGGGAGGAGGATGGGGGAGAGTGAGGGAGAGTGCGGACTTACTGTGAAAGGGCAGTGAGCCTCAGCAGCTCTCGCGTCACGATTCGCCGTTTCCCTGCGATCAACGGAGGAATTGCAGGTTTCCCAGAGGGAGTAATGGCCCCAAGAGTCAACTTCTCATCACGTGCCCCTCGCGACAATAACTGCCGCTGCCATGTTCTACCATTGGGCGGGGGAGATGGTGGCCTCCGGTGTCCGGCTGTAACCTGCTGTGACTTCCCGATCTGCAGAACGCTTGTTCTTACTGCGCATTTTGAGGAACGGGGGGGGGGGGGGGGTTGGAGTGGGCGGGCAGGTGTGAGAGTCCAGCTGCGGGAGGCGTGGCATGAGCGTACTTGGCTGGGAGCGGGGCGCGGCTTCACAAAAGAAACCAGGTGTCCTCGGGATCTGAAGAACCTGCTTGTTCGTTCTGCGCCTTTTAAAGAACGGGGTGGGGGTGATTTAACTCATGTAAAACAGCAGATGTTTAATCCAGAGCCTGGCCGGGAAGGGGGGGGGGGGGAGAAACGAAGAGGGACACAGAGTGGGACACAGACTCAGAAACAATAAAATTCTATTAAAAAAGAAATAAACAATGCTTTAGTCCACAGCGGGGCGGGGGGGGGGGGCTAGGAGGCAGGTGGGCCTCGATTGGTGGGCATGTGGGCATTGTGACGTCAGCAGCTGGCAAGCGGCGATTATATTTTAAAAAGTATTGTGAACAACTTTATTCAAAATCTGGGGAAATAATTAACCAAATTTAGAGATGAGTGGATTTATGAAATCATAAGTTAAATCCCTACCGAAATTGTAAAGATCTCCGCGTTTTTGCGTCTGGTTTTCGAGGAGACACGTTTCAAAGGCAAAATGACACACACACACACACAGAGTTTTAAAAGTATATAGATAGATGACGTAAAATATTTGTCTCAGTCCTACACCCACCCTTGGGCAGTGTATGAATAGCGCGGCACGGTGGCGCAGGCAAGAGTTGCTGTTTTACAGAGCCTACAACGCCAGAGACCCAATTCGATCCCGACTATGGGTGCTGTCTGTACGGAGTATGTATGTTCTCCCTCTGATTGTATGGGTTTTCTCCGAGATCATACATAAATTACACACAAATTCTACGAGACAGGGAAAAGAAATGGATTAAAAAAATCAATCGGTACTAAACATAGTAGGGAGATTGTGAGATTTAGTGGGACGTTCTAGAGAATGGTATATGGCCAGGTTAAAGTACAGCTGCCAGTGGTGGAGCAGTTACATTCCAGGATGTCAAGGGGATGAAATTGGAAATGCTGGGGTTCATGGCAACGTGCGAGAGATTCTCTATGAGATTGTCTGCCTATTAGGCACCTCAGGTTGTGGAGAGCCCCATAAATTACCTTCTTGAGACAGCATCTCTTGTAGATAGATGGCTTTGATTCTTAGAAGGGCAGTTCCAGTGATGGAATGGGCTGTGTCCACCACTCTCTGCAGCCTCTTGAGTTCCCGTGCTTTGGAATTACCATACCATGCCATGATGCAACCAGTCACGATATTTTCCACCATGCATCTGCAGAGGTTTGTTAGAGTATTCAGTGGCATGCCGTAGCTCCTTGAACTTCTAAGAAAGAGGTGCTGGCACGCCTTCTTCATGATTGCATCCACGTTGAGCAAAAATACTAAGCTTGCAGCAGTCGATGTTAGGGTTGATTTTTAAAAAGATAATATGTGCTTTAGATAGCTGATTTGTCTTGGTGGTGATGGGTTGGGTTTGCCTTTGGTAGTGGTGTCATTACTAAGTTACTTAAAAGTAAATAACTACAGAATGTTTTTGCTGAGGTGGCTTATCCTTTAGCAGTGGAAACACCAAACTGATGTTGCATGTTTCCCTTTTGATCATCTGAGGGTTAAATTACATCAATAAGTAAGAAAATTAGATCGTTTTTTGGTCTGAATCTTCTCCATTCGGTAGAAAGGTATAAAACTGTAGAATTTGGTAGCAGAGTAGATGGCCTTTCAGCCATTATCAAATAATCCTCCAACATTTTCGCCACCTCCAACGTGATCCCACCACTTGCCACATCTTCCCATCTCCTCCCCTGTCTGCTTTGCGCAGAGACCGCTCCCTCCGTAACTCGCTGGTCAATTCGTCCCTTCCCACCCGAACCACCCCCTCTCCGGGCACTTTCCCTTGCAAAGTCAGGAAATGCTACACTTGTTGCTTTACCTCCCCACTTGACTCCATTCAAGGACTTAAAGAGTCTTTCCAGGTGCGGCAGAGGTTCACCTGCACCTCATCTATTGCATCCGCTGCTCTAGATGTCAGCTGCTCTATATATGCTTGGCAATCGCTTCGCCGAACACCTCCGCTCGGTTTGCAATAACCAACCTGAGCTCCCGGTGGCTCAGCACTTCAACTCCCTCTCCCATTCCGAATCCGACCTTTCTGTCCTGGGCCTCCTCCATGGCCAGAGTGAGGACCATTGGAGGAGCAGCACCTCATATTTCGCTTGGGCAGTTTGCACCCCAGCAGTATGAACATTGACCTCTAATTTCAGGAAGCCAACTTTCTCCTCCCCTTCTCAATTCAATTCAATTCAATTCAATTCAATTCAAGTTTAATGTCATTGCACAAATACAAGTATAGGTACAACGAAATACAGTTTAGCGTCGTTCTTAATGATAGCGATATAGAAAAATAAATACAGAGTGCAGTGGTAGCAGTATGGAAAATAAATAAATACAGGGTACAGACAAATCTATCAGCTGGGCTCCGAGTTCAGCAGTCGGATGGTGTAGTTGAAGAAGCTGTTCTTCGTCCTACTGGTGCGGGACTTGAGGCTCCTGTACCGCCTCCCTGATGGGAGGAGGGCAAACAGTCCATGATTAGGGTGTGAGGGGTCCTTGATGATCTTCCCGGCCCGCTTCAGGCACCGTTTTCGGTGGAGGGCATCCAAGGCAGGGAGCGGGGCACCGATGATGTACTGGGCGGTTTTCACCACCCGTTGTAGTGCCTTCCTGTCTGCCACGGTGCAACTGCTGTACCATACCGTAAAACAGCTCTCCCTCAGTCCACTGGCTCCATCTCTTCCTTTCTTCTTCCCCCTCCCCTCCCCCCCCACCCACCCTCACATCAGCCTGAAGAAGGGTTTCGAGCCGAAACGTTGCCTATTTCCTTTGCTCCATAGATGCTGCCTCACCCGCTGAGTTTCTCCAGCATTTTTGTCTACCATCAAGTATTGCTGTTTGGATTAATTCCACTTATAGGCAATATCTTTTATAATCTATAGCCCTTGTTATTAACCCATCTGTTAAGGGAAATAGCTCCCACCCGTCAACTACCCTAACTCTCATAAGTTTATAGACATTGGTATTATCTCCCTAGATAGACCTAAAATGCTGGAGTAACTCAGCCGGTCAGGCAGCATCTCCAGAGAGGAAGGATAGGAACCTTCATTCAGTCTGAGGGTTCAAACCCGAAACGTTACATATTCTTTCTCGCTAGATATGCTGCCTGACCCGCTGAGTTGCTCCAGTATTTTGTGTCTATCTTTGGTATAAACCAGAATCTGCAGTTCCTTCCTATAGATTTAATCTCCCCTCTGCTTTCTTTGTTCCAAATAAAACAATCTCGCCCTCCTAAAATTCTCTGGCCCTTGTAACAACATAAATCTTCTCTTGTCGTTCTCTAAAGCTAAAACCCTTTGTGTGGTGTGGGGATGAGAATTGCACATAACACTTTATTTGAATTTAAGACGTTTCCTGACCAACAGGTTATCCTAAGTTTGTAAATATTGTTAAGATGTCCGTGGTCAATAGCTGCCAATGCATGATATGTTTGATGGCCAGCCAATATGGAAATACAAGTTCTTTTGACCTGCTCCATTGAGTATTGAAGAGCAGTCAAGAGCAGAAACAAAGCAGGTTTGATCAGTCTGACTTGCTTCCTTCCTGCTCCAGGAACCACTGACATCCTCATGTCTGTTAAAACTGGGAGCTTCCGATTCTTCACTAAGCAGCGGTCAAATTTGGGACATCTACACATAAGGCAATTGATGATCTCTGATGGCATGTGCATGGCTCCAGCCATGATTAACCTGCGCTCATTTCAGACTGACTGAGACATGAGGAAGCCATTCATACACTGGAGTAATGCAGCAAGCAGCCAGAAGGATGATCCTGTGACAAAAAAATTGAGAATTTTATCTG